>CM028132.1:355393333-356660000 GCA_016271365.2 Neoceratodus forsteri | reverse complement strand
CCCTGTGTACCTTGTTTGGACTGCTGAATTGCAGAATGATTTTAAGACTCTCCAGAAGGGGAGAATAAGCTTTCCTCAGAGCCAAACGTCCAGACAGAGGTCAGAGTCCTAAGAGACCCTAAAGGTGTGTGTTGGAAGAGTTCTGGTTTTACCAGAGCATGTGGCCTATAATCAGATCCTGGAGCCACCAGACTTGTTTCCATATCCATTACTACAGAAGGGTGGCTCACAGGTGTGTAGTGCCAGCTTACAACTCCAAGACTGAAGTTTGCAAGCAGGTAAGCTATGCAGCTTATCTAAGACTGTACCAGAGCAAATACTGGTGATGCCAAATAATCTTGCTAAAAGACTGCTTTTAATCCTGAAAGACAAGCTGCTAGAGAACCAATGTGGGGAGTCACCTCCTGCAGAGAAGATCATCATGGGCTGTGGCCATCCTGGGAGCAATGCCATGACATGGGGGTGAGTCGTGTAAGCCCTGGTCCCTGTATCCTGGTCCCAGTCCAGAAAGAAGAGACTTGCAGCCTGCTGCCATCACTTAAAGAGTCAGTCCTCGAAAGAAATCAGCCTGGAGATCAGCCAATCATCCAAGGTCCTGGTGCAGTGAGTACAACAGGGCCCTGGCATTGCAACATCTAATACAAAGAAATTGCTATCTGATTTGTGTTCAAAGTTCTTGTTGTGGTTTACCTGTGTTTGCAGGCCATCGGGCGTGCAGATTACAATTTTTCCTTGGATTAAAGTGCTGGTGAATGTGGCAGCTGCTAAAAGTAAAAGAATCAATAATCCTTTATTTGTTTAAGGGCCCCAACCAGCTGCATCGCCAGCCACCCTGTGGCAATGCTCAGGCCTGCAATACCTTAGATCCTGGGTACCCAGATTTCAGTAACTGAATTAAGTCAGGGGTATGAATGTCTGCGGTTGGCAGTCTAATATCAAAGCTTGGTCATTTCGGTACTGCAACTATTGATTTTTACACCCATCCCCTTTTATATTCCCCAAATAAATCAGTTGTTTGAATGTTCAACTGTCTCCTGAGCATATAGTTACTGTGATTGGTATAAAGGTGTCCTGCTGTGGTAACCAATCTTCCTTTTATAGAGATACAGGAAATGTCCAAGAAGTCCAGACCCTGTTGGTAAGAGTGGTAACTGTGAGCATATTATTAGCTCTCACCATTAATTGTAATCTGAGTGTTAAGCAAGGTGTTGGGTATCAATCTATGTGTGGGTCCACTGGTTGGGGCTCTGGGTAGGTACAACTTCCCAGAGGGTTGTGCTAGCTTAACATCTAACCCACTTGAAATATACTCTGGGTGGAGACACCATGTTATTGGCATTATTGTTAGCCCTGAGGCCCTTGGGCAAGTTACAGTAGAACCCAGGCCCCTCGACCTGCAGTTAGGGAAGCAGGCAGGGGTAGTAGCCCAATGGGAGGTGGTGCCCGGGTTACATAGAAAACTGATAATAACAGGAAGTACATCTGACATTTCTGTGTGGAACTGATATGAATGCCATGCTGAAGTCGAAGTAGAGCAAATCTACTGTTTGTCCCTTATTCACCACCTTTGTAACCCAAAGAACACTATCAGTTTGTTCTGTTGGGTCATCCCAGCCACAAACCAATGCTATTTACCATTCCAGAGCGCACTGCTTTCCAGGTAGGCCACAGGTCCTCTGACTAGTGAATCCATCCACTTACCCACAATGGAGGTAAGACTGATGGGTCTGTAATTTCCTGGTTCCTCCCTATCCCCTTCCTTGTGGAATGGAACCATATCTGCAATCCTCCAGTCTCTCAGAACTGCTCCTGTCTGCAGTGAGCTACTGAATAACTCTGCCAATGGTTCAGCCATTTCCAGTGTCAATTCCCTGAGCATCCATGGGTGCATCACATCTGGTCTTGCTGCCTTGTCTACTTTTAGATTGATTTACTTTCAGGGTTGCAAGCCCTTTTCTTGCTCTTGTTTTACCCTGTTGCTGTGATAGAAACACAGAAACGTAGACAATGATGGCAGCAAAAGATCAAATGGTTATCCAGTCTGCCTGAGTTCCCTATTTAGCCCTGGTGCCTACTGTTCTTCCAGGGTCCTAGCCTCCTCCCCCCTTCTCCTCTCCGATTCTGATGCCCTAAGCAACCACTGTATCCTTCAGTCTGTACCAGCCATGCTTAAAACCACTAACAGTTTTTGCAACCACCACTTCAGCTGAGAGCCTGTTCCACAGCTCAACCACCCTTTCTGTAAAATAATATTTTCTTATGACCCTCCTGAACCTCCCTCCTGTTAGATTCCACTCATGACCACATGACTATGAGCTTGTAATCAGGTTAAATAGTTCCACACAGTTTACCCTATTAATATCTTTTAGGAATTTGAAGGTTTCTATCATATGTCCCCCTCTCCCTTCTGGTCTCCAGCGAGTACATGTTCAGTGCCTTGAGGTGCTCCTCACAAGGCACGCCCTGCTGATCCTGAATCATTTTTGTTACCCTACGTTGCACCACTTCAAGCCTATCCCTATCATTCCTGAGCTGAGGACTCCAGAACTGGGTACAGTACTCCAAGTGTGGCCTCGCCAAGGATCTATACAGGGGAAGCATTACCTCCCTTTTTCTGCTATCAGTACCCCTCCCGATACATCCCAGAATCCTATTTGCCTTGCTATAAGCCTTGTTGCACTGATTCAGTTGCCTTAGGAATTTCTGATGATAACTCCAAGGTCTCATTCCTTCAGCCATGGTACTGAGTCTCACCCCTCCCATCCAGTACTCTGTCCTAGGGATCTTATTCCTTAGATGCATCACCTTGCACTTTTTTTTTCTGTATGCACTTTATCCTCCTCCTAAGGGACTCCCCTACAGGCGACTTCAGCCCTCCTGATGGAGGGACATTCTCTCTGGACCCACCTGCACATGCACTTGCCAACCCCAGTATTCCCCCACAGATTGCCCTCCACAGCAGGTCCAGTAATGAGGTAGTCGCTACACCTCCCCCTTGAGACCCAATCCAGAAGCCGGGGTCAGCCCTCAGTTGTGGTGGCCATCATTGAGCGCCTTCCAGGGCTCTCCTCTTTTTCCCGAATGAGGGTCACTGGCATGGCGCAAGGTGTGGCATCCAGTGCCTCAACCCTCAGTGCCACCGAGCGGCTCACGTTGCACTTTTTGGTGTTGAATTTCAACTGTCAATCCCTTGACCACCCCTCCAGCTTTTTTAAGTCTGTCTGAATTTCCTTTATTCCCTAATCACTGTCCACCCTCCTACAGAGCTTAGTGTCATCTGTGAAGAGACACAGCCTGCCCTGGATCCCCTTACCAATGTCATTGATGAACATGATGAAGAGGACCAGACCCAGGACAGATCCCTGTGGAACCCTTCTTGTGATCTCCCTCTCTTCTGATTTAACCTCATGGACCACTACCCTCTGCTGCTTCCCCTTTAGCCAGTTACATACCCAGTTTAATATGACCTTAGCTGCACCCAGATCCTCCATCTTTTTCAGCAAGCATCTGTGGGGTACCGAGTCAAAAGCCTTGCTGAAGTGGAAGTAGAGCAAATCTATGGTGTGGCTCCTATCCAATTCTCTTACCAAGAAGTCAAAGAAAACTATCAGGTTAGTCTGACAAGATCTCCCTGCCCACAAATCTGTGCTGCTTACTATCCTGGAGCCCATTGCTCTCCAAGTAGTCCACAAGATCCTCTTTAACCAGTGACTCCATCAGTTTTCCTACAGTAGAGGAAAGACTGACAGGTCTCTAGTTCCCTGCTTGTTCCTTGTCCCTCCCCTTACGGATCAGAACTAGGTCCCCCACCCTCCAATCCTGCAGAACCACCCCTGTCCTTAGAGAGAGTGATATCCCTGGAACACTCCTAGAAACTAGATGCTTTACTTAAAATGAGGCTATCTTGGTGTGTGCAAATACTAATAAATAAACAAATTCCGCATTACATTTGCAGGCCTGTCAAGGTTCTGATGAACACCAAAGTGACCCTTCCCTCTCATTCATTTATTCACTCCATATTTGTTTATCTTGTGCTCCAGCAAGCGGATCTTCCATTTATACAAGGAATCAGGGAGGTTCAAATGAGTTTTGGTGTGGAACATTTTGGGAAGCATAACTGTATTTTGTTTATTTTGAAGCTGTAGAAATGAAATTTCCAAATAGCTCTGAAATGTCCTGTATTTTCTGTCAGGTCTGTACATGGCCTCATCCTCTCTGTTAACCTTTAGGTGCCTGGCAGCCTTGACCCTCACAGGAGAGATACTCTCATGCAACATTGACATGTTCCACTGGTGCTTCTCCTCTATTCTTGGAACCTTTTTCTTCACAGGACCATCACTAAGAACATTCTTATTCTGCAAACTGACCCTAATATCAAAGCTTACTTTACTGAGCCACCAATTGCCTCCTACCACAGAACAGCCAAAATTTGGAATCTCCTGGTACACTGCATAGCAGCTTTCATACCCATAACCATTCTGTCCGATAAGGTACCAAGGCTTGTAACAGAACCTGCCGCTGTACCTGCAAATTTATTTTTAGTGTCACTGAACTCCAAGGTCCCACCGGTGTTTCTCACATCATCAAGGAGTTCTCATACCTTTCTAGCAGTGTGATATATTGCATTCTTTGCAGGAAATGTGCAGCTATCTACATCAGAGAAACTGGCAGATACTAGGCTGGCTGACTCAGGGAACATTATAGGACAGTCAGCAATGAAAACACTGATAAACCCATTCTGTCTCATTTTACCTCCCAGGACCATAATGTCAATGATTTCTCTGTTTGTGTCCTTCAGCAGGGTTTCTGGGATGCTGACCAAAGAGAAAAACATAGACCCCAATCTTATCATCTGCTTAGGCTCCCAGAAACCCTCTGGTCTAAACAATGGACTTATTTTCTTATAATGTATAGGGGTGCCCTTATTACTAACTGAAATCAAGCAGATTACACCCTTGTTATACCATCGTTATGACATCACTCTGTTGTTAACCCTTCTTGAGTATGTCATAGCAATGGTATAACAAAACGGAATGCTAACATTCAATGTTCTGCTTTGAGAAAAATGTTTAAAATGTTGCTATTAAATTAATTGATTTGTGCCAGGCTGTACGATGGATAGTTTTGCAAAGAACACACAATAAACATTGTTGAGGAATCTTCCTGCCTAGTTTATGACTGCTTAAGGTAAGAATTACTCAGAAAAGTAATTCAATCCCCTATTACACAATCTCGGTAGCCCATACACTATGAAATATAATGTATGATCTTTGGTTAATAACCGCACTGAAAACACCTCTCGAGGTTGCCACAACATCTGAAAACCTCTCAAGCTATGCTCTTGAGGTTTACAATGATGTCATGGCAACCTCTCGAAGTGTTTACAGCGTGGTTATTAACCAAAGACCATACATTATCCTCTATGATATATCTTTTAGTCACCATATAGTTTACCACTGAAGTCTGTCCTTTTATCCCACCCCATATCTTTGTTTTTATGCATGCATTGCATGTTTGGGTATTCCTGCACACAGTTCCACTCAGAACACATGTGAGCATGCTGGCATGGGCATTCCAGCTATGTGTGCACATCCCCGTTCATTTTCTCCTGGTTTCTTTGTCTCTTACCTCGACATTTGTCACCTTTCAGCCTTCTTACTATGTCCAGTTTATTAGACCCCACTTGAGAACTTCTCAGCCCATTCACTCCTACCATGTCTCTCCCTCTCCACCGACATGCTTTTGTTTTCCAGATTCTGTTCTTAACTTGGCTAGTATCTCTTTTCCTCCTAGATCCACCCATCTATTTTCCTTCCTCATATGTACAGCACTGGTACATCCCTTATTTCCCCTTATCTCTCACCTATCTCTGCTATTTTCTCTTTAGAGATAATTCCTGAAGACAACTTATGGTAGAAACTCTGTTTTCTATTTTCAGCATGCATTTATTATTATTAAATTTTTGTTTTGTTTTCAGCTCACACACTGACATAGAACTGTTATTGTTTTTGTTCTTACATGTTGGGATGCTAACCTGTGACTAAGTATTTTTTAGAAAAATACGTTCAAAATAATACTGTAGAAAGACTGTAGGTAAATAAAAATACAATAAAAATTACACAAATACAAAGATCTAAAACAGTAAATGGCAAGTACTTACTTATTAAAAATGTTGTCATAACTGCATCTTTTTTAAATCATACTTTATTGATTTTCAATGTATTTTATTTATTTATTTATTAATTTTTGGTGACCGGGTGAGCCCACTGGGCCCTGGAGGTCCCTTTTTCATGGGCGACCCGGGATTTACATAACATAGAATACATCACAATATGGCAAGTGTAGAGAATACAGTCATGATACAAGTTATACATAGATGTATGGTCAGCTGGTTACATATGCTGAGATTGGCATTACAGTGGTGCATTTGTAACTGATACTAGTAAAGAGGGGGGTATGAGCCGCAACATGCGGAGACAGGTTGCGCACAGTAGGTAGTTTATGGGTTGTGAGGTTTTAGGTGTCCAAGAGGTGGATCCGTACCTCTAGCAGCTGCATTTGGAGGTAGCCATAATGTGAGCCTTAAGCCTTATGCGGAAACTTTTGATGGAGGGAGCTTCCTGAACCCCAGGAGGGAGGGAGTTCCATAGGGTGGGTGTGATATGGGAGAACAACTTACCCCCCACCTTGGTTCTGACCCTTGGGACAGCTAGGAGCGTGCGATCCATTGTGCGGAGAAGCCGAGGGTTATTCTTTAGTTCAATAAGTCTCGAGAGGCTGGAGAGGGTTGGGCTGATTAATTTAAAGGCTTGGCAGAGCAAGGGGTACTGGAGATGGGCTTCCCAGGAGGACCAGTTTAGTTGGGATAGAGTGTCACAGTGATGGTTCCTGCGGTTTGACTGGGCAGCGAACTGAGCCACCTTATTCTATAGGACTTGGAGTCTATTCATCTCAAGTCTAGCTACTCTCTGGACCACTGGGGCTGCACAGGTAATTGTCAGGAGGAGGACGCTGGTGGCTATGGAGACCCTTGCTTCCAGTATCAGTTGGTCTTTCAATCGGTATAGGGTGCCTATTTTCTTATGTACGTTTTTAGTTACTTGATCCACATGGTCCTTGAGGGTGAAGCCCTGGTCCAGGGTGAGGCCAAGGTATTTTAGTGATGCCACAACCTCTAGCCTACTGCCCGACACAGAGGTCAGTTGCAGGTGTTGGCTTCTGTCATGTCCAAGGGATCTTGGGCCAAACAGCATGGCCTTGGTCTTGTTTGTGTTAAGGACAAGCCATTGCTCAAGAGAACTCAGGTCTCCTTGTAGCCAGGAGCTGAGGTCTCCTAGATTAGTGGAGGGATGATAAAGGACGGCATCGTCCATGTACTGGACCACAGAACTCCCAACACAGTGTTTGCTGAGTTCATTGGTGAAGAGTGAGAAGAGGAGGGGGCCAAGGATCGACGCTTGAGGCACTCCCTCTATTAATGGGAGTGGCTCCAATGTGGAGTCTTTCCATTTTACCCTCTGTGAGCACCCATTTAGGTAGCTATCGAACCACATAAGGGAGTGGCTGTCAAGGCCTACATTGCTCAGTTTAGTCAATAGCAGATTATGGTTGACCAGGTCAAATGCCTTGGCTAGGTTGATAAAGACCGCTCCAGTAGGGGTCCCCTTATCCAATTCTCTGAGAACATCAGTGGAGAATTTGGTGAGGGTGGTGTCCATCCCATGCCTGGTTCTGAAGCCATGCTGGGAGGGTGTCAGGAGTTGATGGAACTCTAGGTATTCGAAGAGTTGACCGTAGATCAGCCTCTCTTGTATCTTTGCCAGGATGCAAAGTAGGGAGATAGGCATGTAATTGCTAGTGGACTCCCTCTGGTCTCCCTTGTGGATAGGGATGACGTAGGCCTGTTTCCATTGTTCAGGAACAGTGCCCTCTTTTAAGGATTGGTTAAAAAACCAGGTCAAGGGTCTGACTAGGGACTGGGCCCCTTCCTTCAATAGCCTGGGGTGAATCCCATCTGGTCCCCCAGATCCAGAAGTTTTGAGAGTCATTAGTAATGAGAGAACTTCTTTAGGTTTTATCAGTCTGAGGTGGAAGGTTGGGCAGTCAAGGTTAGGGAGTGACCACCCGACAGGATCTGGGTGGTGGGGAGGCAGTCCAGCCTTGTAAGGGTCAAGTTTGTGAAGCAGTGGTTGAGTGCCATGGCGATGCGGGGGTCATCGTTTGTTAGTTGACCATTTACCTCGATAGGGCCGTGTTCGGTCTTGCCATTCCCCTTTAATAACCCATTTATGTGTGCCCAGAAAAATCTAGGGTTTCCAAGATTCTTTTTCTGTAGTTGCATGACATACTCCCTTTTGGCCACTTTGATGGCCAGCTTACACCTGTTTCTGAGAGCTTTGTAGCTCAGCAGGTCAGCAAGTAGGATGGAGAGCTTGTATTTTTTCCAAGCTTTGTCCCGGTTTTTCATTAGGGATTTTAAAGAGGGGGTGATCCACTTATAGCAGCTACCCTTGGTAAGGATTTTGTTCATGGGGGTGAATAGGTCAGCTGCCGTATGGATTGTTCGCTGAAAGAAGGCAACAGCCTCATCCAGTGAGGGGAGGAATTTGATTGGGCTCCAGTCTATGCTGCATAGGTAGTTGGATAGTTGTTCGGGTAATAGATGGGTGAAGTCCCTTGCAGCCAGGATTCGCGGATGGAACCTGGGAGCCCTATTTTTCCATATGCAGAATATTGGGGAGTGGTTGCTCAGAGCGTCCGCTAAGGTGCCTGCCACCTGTATGTTATCAGGTTTGCTCGCCAGCACCCAGTCAATTGTGGAATGGTTCCCTGTTTTGTGGTTCATTCTCATTGGCCCAGAGATAACCTGCGCAAGGTTTGCTTCTTGTACCATTCCTTTAAGGGAGTGGTTTTCATTTGTGGCCCAATTTAGGTTAAAGTCCCCCAGAATGAGTATCTCAGAGGCAACCTCCTTTGAAATGTCCTTTAGGCCTGCCTCGAGTGATGATCGAGCGTTCTTTGGAGGGTTGTATACACACCCGATGGTGAGATGCTTGCAAAGACCAAGGGTGATGTGTACAAAGACAGAGTTACCGTCCGTGCTGGTAGTGTGTTGCAGGTTAACCTACACAGAGTTTAGGGTGTCTTTCATATAGATTAGGACCCCTTCCCCTCTTTTATTTACTCTGTCTTTTCTAAAGGAGTGATACCCACGGGCTGCGACCTCATGTGAGAGTACTTGAGGTTTGAGACAGGTTTTTGATACGGCAAGGACATCTGGAGTACACAGGTCCAGCCAGGCTTGTACTTCATGCATCTTGGATCGTAAACTACATATGTTCATATGTGCGATCTGCATGCCCTTTGTGGACACCCAGTGAGGGTCCTGTGGGGAGGAAATAAGAAGGTTGTTAGGAGGGGGGTCCAGGGTTAGGCTGGATGTCACCTGCAATTAGCAGGAGTGCAGCAATGAGACAGAGTGAAGGGGGGCAAGGGAGGGGGAGTAGCTCAGTACAGAGTCTTCACTTTGCGAATAGAAGGGTAGAGTACCAAATACCTTTCCTGTAAAATTCATGGGCCATCAGGAGTGACTGCAGACTATTGTGGGAGGGGGAGTAGCATTGCCAGCAGGAGCGTGGCAGGGTCTTAGGCAGAGGGAGACTTCTGGAGTCCGGGTCTCCTGCGCTAATTAGCCTATCAACCCAGAGTAGGGACAGGATGTACATGGTGGCCAGGATTAGCCCTCTGTTGGGCCAGCCGAGGTAGGGTGATCCTTGCTGTCATGACATAGGATGCACAGTTTCCTTCTCGAAAATCCTGCCGGTGCCAAGGGCTAGTGGGGAACACAAAAGGAAGATTAGGGAGATAAACCAGTGGCTCAGGGAGTGGTGTGGGGCCAGAGGGTATGGGTTGATGGGGGATTGGGAGGAGACCTGGGAGGATAAGGAGCTGTATTCTAGAGATAGGCTCCATCTCAATTTGGAGGGGAAGGGAATCCTTAAGTTGAAAATAGAGGGGTTCATTGGTGAAAGTGGGGTTTAAACTTGTGAAGGGGAGGATGGGAGAAAAGGCTGTTGAGGGGTGCCGATAGGGAGAACTCTGTCTCCACCCCCCCTCCCGGGGAGCTGGAGGAATGCGGGAAAAAGCCGACTGGTAAAGTGCAGACCGCGGAAAACATAATCCCCATGGGAACATGAGCAGGGAAAATGGAAGTATAGGGAAAGGGTGGAAGGTAGTCCTGCTAAATGCCAGGAGCTTGGGCAATAAAATGCCTGAGCTCCAGGCGATGACAACTGAGGGAGTGGTGGATGTGGCAGTGGTCACTGAGACCTGGGCCACCGCAGAACATGACTGGGACCTAAACCTGGAGGGTTACACTATGTTCAGGAAGGACAGGGGGGAGGGAAGGAGAGGAGGGGTAGCAATGATAGTCAAAAACTGCATTGGCATGGGGGAGTAGAAGAGGCGGAGGGAACCGTGGAGGCGATTTGGGTCACCTTGATAACGGGGGGGGCAAGAGAGTAAAAATAGGAGTGGTGTATAGACCCCCTGCACTGGTGGAGGAGCTGAAGGAGAGTCTAGTGGCAGATGTTGGGAGACACTGCAGACTGGGCAGGGGAAAGGTGGTGGTGTTGGGGGACTTAAACATGCCAGGAACAGACTGGGAGGCTATGACATCCTCGGTGGCCAGGGAACAGAGGTTGTTGAATGTCTTTCAAGACGCATTCCTAACTCAGCAGGTGGGGGAACCGACCAGGGAGGTGCCGGTACTGGATGTGGTCCTGGCAGACAGTGACCAGATTGGGGGCCTGGAGGTAAGGGACCCATTGGCGGGGAGTGACCATGCCATGGTCTGGGTCTGCCTGGACCTAGGAGGGGTAGAAGGCTGCACAAAGACGGAGGTAACTGACTTCAGGGGGGCAGATTTTAAGGAAATGGGAAGGATCCTTAAGGAGTATTTGGATGGGATTGAGTCAGACATGGATGCTGATAGTAGGTGGGAAATCATCAGGAGAGGGGTGCAGGATGCTACCAGCACCTGTGCAAGAGTAAGACGAAAATACGGTAGGGCCCGAAAACCCTGCTGGTGGACCAGGGAGGTCCAGGAGGTGGTGGGGGGAAAGAATGCAGCCTATAGGCAATTCAAGTGCTCAAGGAGTGAAAGGGATCGAGGGGAGTATGAGCTGATGGCTAGAAGAGCCACTAGGTGGTGAGGGCAGTTAAGGCAAGGAAGGAGCAGAACCTGGCCAGGGAAATTGAGGAGAGGAACAAGGGGTTCTTTAGATACATTGGTAAAACAAAGGTGAAGGGCAGATTAGCAGGATTGGAAACAGGAGAGATGGACACAAGACCCCGGAGGGAGCAGGCTGAGGTACTAAATGGCATTTCACCCTGAAGTTTTCACCAAGGAAAATGGGGTGCTGCATCATACATGGGAGGAGCAGTGATACTGAGGAAGGGGGACCCTACCGATCAGCGGATCTGGGAGAGGGAGGCATCACTGGCAGGAGGAAGGCTAAGCTAGGAGAAGAGGTAGCGGAAGTGGAAATCACAGCAGAGAGAGTGAGGGAAGCCCTCAGGTCCCTTAAGATGGAGAAAGCACCAGGGCCGGATAAATTACATCCCAGAGTGCTGAAGAAACTTGCGGATGTCCTGGCAAAACCCCTGGCGGAGCTTTTCACCATCTCTCTGAGGACAGGGTGAGTGCCCCAGGACTGGAAGGTGGTGCATATAGTGCCTATCCACAAGGGGGGATCAAGGGAGGTGGCAGAGAACTACAGGCCAGTCAGCCTGACATCGGTGGTGGGCAAGGTGATGAAGGGCATTGTCAAGGAGAGGCTAGTGGGGGACCTGGAAAAGTCAGGGTGCCTGGACAATAGACAGCATGGATTCATCCCGGGGAAATCATGTCAGACAAACCTTGTGGAGTTCTATGACTGGGTGACGAGTGCCTTGGACCTGGGTAGACCAGTGGATGTCCTCTTTCTAGACTTCAGCAGGGTATTTGACTCTGTTCCTCACATGGGCCTGTTGGATAAGCTGGGAGAAATGGGGGTGGGGAACTAGATGATCAGATGGATAGGCATTTGGCTCCAGGACTAGACCCAGAGGGTCGTAGTTGGCGGGACAGTCTCATCCCCAAGGAGGGTCATTAGTGGGGTCCCACAGGGATCAGTCCTTGGGCCCCTCCAGTTCAACGCCTACGTCTCTGACATAAGGACAGGTATCAGGAGTGAGATGAGTCTCTTTGCGGATGCCTCAAAACTGGGGGTGGTGGTGGATGGGGAGGAGGGAAGGGTGGCCCTACAGGGGGACCTGGAGGCTCTGGAAGGATGGTCTAGAAAGTGGAAGCTGAGGGTTAATGCAGGGAAATGCAAGGTACTGCACCTGGGGGCCAGAAACCCGGGCCAAGTGTACACCCTGGGGAGGAAATGCTATGAGCCTCGATGGCTGAGAGGGACCTGGGGGTGGTGGTGGATGTCAAGATGAACAACTCAGAGACTTGTAGGAGGGCAGCAGCCAAGGCCAACAGGATGCTGGGATGCATCACTAGGGATCACTCCAGAAGGAGGAAGTGATACTCCCTCTGTATAACTGCTTGGTGAGGCCGCACTCGAGTACTGCGTGCAGTTTTGGAGGCCACACTTAAAGAGGGACATTAAACTCTGGAGAGGGTCCAGAGGAGGGCAACCAAAATGATTTGGAGCTTGGGGACAGGACCCAGGAGGAGAGGCTCAAAGAGCTAAATATGTACACGTTGGAAGAGAGAAGGGACCAGGGGGACATGATAGAGGTCTTCAGGTACATGAAGGGGTAAATAGGGGAGGAACAGTCAGGATGCTTCAAAGGAAGGAGGAGGGGGCCACTAGAGGGCATGGGTGGAAGCTGGAGGAAGATTCAGGGAGAAAGGAGGAGGTGCTACTTCACTGAGGAGGGTGGTGGAGCCATGGAATGTGCTGCCTAGGGGCTGGTGGAGGCAGAGATGGTGGAGGAGTTCAAGAGGGGTGGAACAGGTGCAGGGGAAGGGTTCTGGAAGCAAAATCCAATGCAGCAAGAATATCCGGAACTGGGAAGGGAGAAGCCAGAGAAGGTGAGGGGGGCAGCAAAGTCAGCCCCCAGGGTGGGGGCTGACCAAACGAGCAGACGCAAAAGACCGTTAGGCCTATTATGCTGGCATTTTAGTATGTTAGTATGACATTCTTTTAGGTAGGTGTCCTTTCAGCCAAAGAGGGAAAATAAGAATAGGGGAAAGTCCTTGTATCTTAGCATTATCACCCTATGTCTGGGGTGCTCTGCTTCTCTACAGTCCCCTTATCTCTTTAGAACACTAAGCCCCTTGTGTGAGAGTCTAATCAGGGGAGAGACAGGAGCCTATAGGATTACCTCCTAATGTAGGACTGGTAGATGCCGCTCACCCCCTATGGGAGATAGACCTGGTCGTGAGCAGCAAGTAAGATTAGCAGTACCTTCTAAGGTGCTAAAATCCTAGCTGTAGTTTCATGCCACCAGAAATTTGGTAGGCTGACAGGCTTGAGTACTTCCTATAACGTGGAGATCACCATAAGCTAAGTGGCTCCTCACTACTTTAGCAGAATCAAGTCAGTGACCACCTGTAACAGTCAATGCCCCTGTAAGCAAACTGTCACTTAAGTTCTAAGAGGTCATCAGTCTGCACTATGCAGATGCAGTGGTCTGTCTCAGGGAAATGGCTCAGAGACCGATATGGGCCTTATTCAAGGCCTGATTTCCTTGTTATTCATACATTCAACATCTTAGTAAGAGGCAATCAAGCGTACTATACCGTAATAAATTAAATTAAGCTTGCATGTACGGTCTACAGGCAGTAGTTCTACTCTAGGCTTATACTGTAGTTCAACCTAGGAGAAGAATTGCATGGTGCCCTATTAGTACCACTGTCGTGACTGGAAGAATAAAATATAATAAGAAAGAAAAAATAATATATTCCTGTATGAGTTCAGTTAGACACTTATCTTTAGTTCAGAAGGAGTTGGGGTTAAACCTGTCCAGCGCTCCGTCAAGGGAGTTGGCTAGTTTGCAGTCTTTGGATCGAGTTTCATTGTCAGAGAAAAAAGGGGCGGTAGACTGTTCGTGCTGCCTCTGCCCTGATTGGCTCCCTATCTGAGGTGGGCGTGGCCAGGGAGCATTTAATGGGAGGAGGGAACGGGGTGGGCAGGTGGGTCAAAAATCAGCCCCTTGTTGCTGAGCTCCCTGCATTTCTCTCCTGTAGTGAGTTTAAAATAACAGTGCTGTTCGTCCGGGGAGGTCCGCCCGGCTCGCGGTAGCGTACCGGCGCTTCAACCCCGAGGTTCTCTGCTTTCTCAAATGACAAGGAAATTCATTCAATGTCCATTTGGGGGGTAAATGAGCAGCCCCAGCCACCCTCTCCTCCCCAGGCAAGAATTGTTGCTCTGCTGTCCGCTGGTACTCAGACCCAGCCTTTTGTCCAGGCTGCCAGAGCGTCACGGGCTCTTCCACCAGTAAGGCTCCGGTGCCTTTTTTAAATTTGGCACCACAAATGGCTTGAACAGGGGCTCCAATAAGTTCTTGATTGGCAGGACAAAACAAAAGCAATCAGCCCCTTGTTGCCAAGCTCCCTGCGTTTCTCTCCTGTAGCGAGTTTAAAATAACAGTGCTGTTCATCGGAGGAGGTCTGCCCGGCTCGTGGTAGTGTACCGGCGCCTCAACCCCAAGGTTCTCTGCTTTCTCTGATGACAAGGAAATTCGTGCAATGTCCGTTTGGAGGGGGGGAAATGAGTAGCCCCAGCCACCCTCCCCTTCCCCGGCGAGAATTGTTGCCCACATACAAACACAATGAAATGCCATTCATATACAGTATGGAGTGATACCTATAAAAACGTTAGATGTCACATGTACAACAAACATATATTGATCATGCTCATTCTAGAAGACCCTTAATCTATTAGTATGGAAAAGTAAGTGGAATTGAACCGATCATCTTAAATATATCATAGATGGAATTCCCTAGTTCAAAGTCAGTTTAAAAAAAATTGCAACATACAGGGGATGGAATACTTTTCATTTTGAAGAGTTTTGGGGGTATATAATATAGATTATTAATTACTGAAAACTGGCAGAGTTTTACATCTTGTATTGATGAGGCCTTCCTTGAGAAGGATTATATTTCCTTCCATTTCGACACTGTGGTATTAGTATTGAAAGATTTATTCCACCATTCTATAGTTTCTTCGGCTCATCCATGCTTTTTGTTTAATGAATTAGTAAATGTACTCCACTAGTATTAGATTAGTAGAGTTACTCTACTTTGACAGTTTTATGTTGTTGGTGAATTTTTCAATCTATGAGTTAATGACTTCAGTTAACTGTTTCTTTCCCCAGCGTTGTTTGATAGAATGCTGTATTTGTAGAAGATAATAGGCATCCCTGGGTCATAGATCATATCTATTTAGCATATCTCTGAACAGAATAAACATTTCTGTCTCTACTAGGTGTGCTACTTTTGTTATTCCTGTTTCTTTCCATTGACTATTAAGTAATGTTTTATTGTATATTTTTAAATTATTATTTTCCCATACTGGTTGGTTCATGTTGAATCTAAACTTGTGGCCAAGCACTGAGGTGGCTCAGTAACTGAAGGTGCATTGTCCTATGCTAGTACAAAACAGTGGAACAGCAATATTGTTGTTAGAAAAAGAGCGGGATGTGGGCAGGTCAATGAGCAAGATTTGATTGGCTAGGTAAGCAGGGGGCCCTGGTTGCAAGACTTTTTTAATGAGTGTGGCAAGAGTTTGATTTGCTTTGAAGTCAGGGGGTAGCCAGTTCAAAGTATTGAGCACGAGACAGTGATGGGCATTGAACCCACTACTGGAGGTAAATTTGGCAATTTTGTGATATAACGTATCTTTTTTTGTAGTACTGTTTTGCTGGCAGCATTGATCACAACCAAGCTGTAGTCTAGTGTAGGGAGAAGATTAGCCTGTGCTATACAGATCCTAGTAACAGGTGATAGGAAATGGCAAACTCTGTAAAGTGAGCCCAACTTTTCATGAAGGAAGGTGGTGGTATGCTGGAGATGGGTTTCAAAGGACATTGTGGGATCAAGGTGCACTCCAAGATAGTTGAAGGAGATGGTCTTTTTGAGAGAAGTGCCATTTTCTGTGTTGACACTGAAAATAGATGGTTACATAGAGGATAATGCCTGAGTATCGGTGGTTAACCATGATGTAATCACCTCAAGCAGTTGCCATGAAAACCAAGTAAACCTCAAGAGCCCGGCTCAGGAGGTTTACAGTTCACTTGGCAATCGCAGGAGGTGATTATGTTCATGGTTAACCACCGATACACAGGCATTGTATTTTATAGTTTATGGTAACCCATTGCCTCTGTGAAAAAAATAGCTTGGAATAAGAGAGTAAAACTGTCTAACTAAAAGTTCATAACAAAACTGAGCTTCAGCCATTAGTTTCCAGTTGGTCCGTATAGGTCACGTTACTCAGTGTCAGTGTCAGTGTCTGCGTCTTCTCCGAGGGCAGTGTGGTGGATCGTACATGCAAAGAGCTGCTAGCACAACATGGCCTGGAGGAGAAGCAAAAGATGGAAAGGTAACCTAGAATTAGGGGGATAACAAGAATATTTTGATTGTGGAGTAACTGAACTGTTGTAATTTGCCAATACGATCTACACTGTGATGGGTCTGTAACTGACTGAATGGAATGTGTGTGGTTTGAATGCATGTCACGGGCAGCAGGTAGCCACTCCTTTGTGAGAATTATAAGAGAGTGACATTCTAACCTGTAATCAGAACAAATGTAAAGCAGGTCCTCCCTCAGTTCCCTTTTTAAAATTTTATTGTAGTTAATCTATCCATGATTTTATATCTGGGGAGAGTTCTTCAAGCAGGGAATCAAAACATGTATAGATAACTGAAAACATGAAGACTCTCAATCCAATGATTGACTTCAAATGAGTACTTTTACTTAATAAATTTCATTCCATGTATTCCATGTGAAAGATTCTTTGTTATAAGGTTCATCAAGGTACAAATGCACTTGTATTGATACTTCATTAAATTTAAGTGGTGAATGTTTTCGGAACGAACGTGTTCCTTCCTCAGACCACAAAACAAGTGCTGTATAAAAAATAAAAAAATGATTTTTACCAATCATGAATAATAAAGTGCTTCATATACAGAAATTCATAAATAAATTCTGTGTAGTAAATAATAATAAGAGAGCAGGGGAACACACCTGTTAAATGTCTTGTATTATTCAAATATATATTATATTATGGTTCCAGATTGGCGAGGGCTGAATAAAGGAAAATAGGAAAATCACATTTTCAGTCCCCTTTTCCTTATTAAATTAATCTGAGGAAACAATATTTTTAACTTTTCAAAAAATGAACTGTTTTTAAAGTACCTGAAAGGTAAAAGAATGTATTTTCTGCTCAGTCCAAATGAAATGGGTTTCACAATTCATGATTATCTGTGAAAGATTTTAAAAGAAAATATAGACCATCTTGAAATGAGTTGTAATGTTAAAATAAGATGCTTCAAATATATTATAATATAAACTAAACACAGCATGGAGTAGTCTTCCAATCCTAATTTAAATTCTTTGTATCTTACCCCAGAAAAACTGAAGCTCGTTGTGACTTCGGATATGATAATTACTGGCTGACCGCGTACTTTCACAGATAAGTGTTATCCTACTAAATTACTTTTTAGAGCTGCTGCCATTGTCTGGAATGCCAAGAACTCCTCACCGTGAGGGTGTATGGACAAGAAGGGTCTGGGTTGCTTATAATCATGTTCCCAAATGGAGCATGATGATGTCAGATTACAATTTAAAAAGTACTTTAAATATCAAATCTACTTTTGACCCCATTTCATCACAAACTCCTAACATAACAACTTTCATAGAAAAAGTGGATAGAGAAGTTGAGAATATTATAAAACAAAGTGAAAAACATAAACTTATATCCAACATCAATTTTCAAGAAAAACAAGCCTTATGAAACTGAAGCAGGACCTCAACATCACTATTAAGGAGGCTGACAAAGGGGGAGCTATAGTCAGTATGAATTATCTGGACTATCAGGCTGAATGTCTAAGTCAATTACAAGATATGACAACATACACAGAAGTACAGAATATTCCATGGGAAATGTTGCAACAGAATATACAAAAAAATGATAAAGAAAGCAGAAGCACAACAATACATACCAGATTGGATTGCTACTGCACTTATTAATAAATCCCCATGAACACCTCTTTTTTACTGCCTACCAAAAATTCATAAAAATCCTACACACCCTCCAGGAAGACCTATTAGTTCAGGAATTAACTCCATTACTGAACCTTTCTCAATATTTGTGGACCATCATTGTAAAGAACTCATAACTTTTCCAGCGTATTTGAGGGATTCTAAACATTGCATACAATTATTGGAACAATTGCATTCATAGAAGATGAACATCAGAACATGTCTTTTAACAACATGGGATGTAAAAAGTTTATACACAAGCATCCCACATCAATTGGGATTAGAAGCTATGAATTATTTTTTATTATCAAGAAATTAAAATATTCCTAATAAGGAGTTTATTTTACAACTTACAAAGTTTGTTTTAGAAAATAATTATTTTCAATTTGAAAATAAAAGTTATCATCAAGTTACTGGAACTGCTATGGGAGCAACAATGGGCCCTACTTATACCAATATGTACATGGCTTATTTTGAATCAAAATATATCTACAATGATGGAAATGAGTATAAGAATTCATTATTACTATACAAACGCTTTATAGATGACATTTTTATTATTTGGTCTGACACTGAAGAACGATTACTCCAATTTAATAATTACATTAATTCCATTCACCCGTATTTACAGTTCACACTGAACCATGACAAAAAAGAAATACTGTGTCTTTATCTCAACATAATTAAACAAGGAAATAAATTAACCACAGATTTATATAGAAAAACAACATACAAAAATACAACACTTCGTGCCTCCAGTTTTCATCCTCCAGCATTAAAAAACAGCATTCCCTACAGTCAAATGCTAAGAATAAAAAGAAATGGTGAAGATGAAGTAAGATTTCAGAAAAATCTGGGGGACCTTAAAGAACATTTTAGACATAGAGGCTATACTTCTAGAACTCTTGAGAAAGCAGAAATAAGAACTGAACAAAAATAATGGACTGAATTAATTGATACTACTGTTAGGAAGAAAACCACATTTGGTAAATTAACATTTTCAACCCAATATTCACCACATTAGGAAAAAATTAAGAAAGTTATTATGGGAAATTGGAATATTTTACAAAGCACTAACAACGGACAAACAGTTTTTCAACAAAAAACATGGGTTACAGCACGCAAAACCAGATCCCTGAAAGATTATCTTATTAACACTCAACATTGGAAACCTACACCACAGCAAGGTACCTGGCTTAGAAGTGATATCAAAAGTTTTTTCCCTTGTGGCAACTGCATGCACTGCAATAGTGCAATGAAAAGCAAACAAATCAGGAGCACCTATCAAGACAGAAACTTTCAGATTAGAGACTTTATTACTTGCAATTCGGATCATGTTATATACACTGCATAATTTGTCCATGCTCTTTATATTATATAGGTGAAACCACAAGACCACTGAAAACTAGGATAACAGAACATAAGAGCAACATCAGAAGAAATAATGAAAGATCCCTGTTGGCAAGACACTTCATACAACATAATCATCAGATCTCCAGTTTGAAATTTCTTGGGACTGAGAAAGTAGGGAAACCAAAAGGAGGAGAAAATTGGGAAACTAAACTTCTACAAAGAGAAGCATGGTGGATTTATAATCTACAGACTTATCAAAGCAGATATGGAATTAATGAGAATCTTATATGGACATCATTTCGATAGACTTTACACATTTCAACTTACTGACTTGGACTTCGACTTGTCAGAACACATATTTATAAGACTTATATGGACATCCCTTACATCATGTATTTAAGTTTTTCCCTTTAAATATTTTCTTTACATTCCACATTATAAAATCCCTTAAATTGACTCATTAGTAAAACAATAGTGGCAGAGCCTTGACTCCCACCACGGCCACTTAATAATGATAATTCCCATTTAATTACATGTTAGCCGTACTTCTAGTCTTAAGTTGACTACGACTCTGGAAATGGACATAATTGTAATTACAAATGTCAAATTAAAGCCTGTGAGCTTTTATGACACAAAGGGAGATCAACAACATTTTCAATGTTAATTTCCGTAGCGACTGGGTTGCAGAGCATGTCACTGATGTGATATCACGCTCCATTTGGGAACATGATTATAAGCAACCCAGACCCTTCTTGTCCATATACCCTCATGATGAGGAGTTCTTGGTGTTCCAGACAATGGTGACGGCTCTAAAAAGTAATTTAGTAGGGTAACACTTATCTGTGGAAGTATGCAGTCAGCCAGTAATTATCATATCTGAAGTCACAACGAGCTTCAGTTTTTCTGGTGTAAGATACAAAGAATTTAAATTAGTATTGGAAGACTATACCCTGTGTTGTGTTTAGTTTATATTATAATATATTTGAAGCATCTTATTTTAACATTACAACTCGTTTCAAGATGGTCTATATTTTCTTTTAAAATCTTTCACAGATAATCGTGAATTGTGAAACCCACTTGATTTGGACTGAGCAGAAAACATATTCTTTTATCTTTCAGGTACTTTAAAAACAGTCAATTTTTTGAAAAGTTAAAAATATTGTTTCCTCAAATTAATTTAATAAGGAAAAGGGGACTAAAAATGTAATTTTCCTATTTTCCTTTATTCAGCCCTCGCCAGTCTGGAACCATAATATAACATATATTTGAATAATACAAGACATTTAACTGGTGTGTTCCCCCTGCTCTATTATTATTATTTACAACACAGAATTTATTTATGAATTTCTGTATATTAAGCACTTTATTATTCATGATTGGTAAAAGTCATTTTTTTAATTTTTATACAGCACTTGTTTTGTGGTCTGAGGAAGGAACATGTTCGTTCTGAAAACGTTCACCGCTTAAATTTAATGAAGTATCAATACAAGTGCATTTGTACCTTGATGAACCTTATAACAAAGAATCTTTCACATGGAATACATGGAATGAAATTTATTAAGTAAAAGTACTCATTTGAAATCAATCATTGGGTTGAGAGTCTTCATTTTTTCAGTTATCTACACATTCTACCCTGTAATCCCATCGGTATGACATACTTAAGCAAAGTTTATAGCATGTTGATGTCATACCGGTGGTATTACCAGGTTATAAACTGTTAAAAACAGTTGTTAATAGGCACTCTCCACACATTATAATTGTTTTGTGTGTAATTACTTATTGCTGTAAACAAGTGTATGAATTAAATACATACTCAAATTATATAAATTATATAACTTTTTTTATTTACACCTCAAGGACACATTTTGGTCATCAACAAACCTTGTAGTATGTCCTGAAGCCATGCTCCACAATGGGACAGAAAACTTTGCTTTAGTCAGTCAGAATCTCCACTCCCTAATAAATACTTTCTGTCTAGACTACAAGGAAAACTGAAAATCAGGCTGAAAGCAGAGTCACATGGCAAATATGAGGGCAATAACACACTACAGGGTGTGCATTTGATAGGAGATAGTGATTCTCCTTTGGTGTATGCTGAGGCATGAGGTAGCAGGCTGAATGCTTTTAAACACACACTGGAGGAGTGCCAGTATCTTATAACAAACACAGCAGCCTGAACTACAGTATGTTACTTCCCTTAAAAAAATAGCCCAGTATTACATGTTTTGGCTTAGAAAATGCAGTGCCATGCATTTGTGACTATGTATAACTTTGGCAGGTGACAGTTATTCCAGTTAGGGAGCATTATTTCCAGTGGCCCTCTTGATAGTCTATGTATCTACAATCAGTACACAGATGTCCAACCCCATCTGTTCCCACTGACTTAGAAGAATATCTGAGTGTGAAGGCTATCTGAGTGCAGATACTATGACAAATACAGCAAAAGGTAGTGCAGCCACAGGAAAGGAAAGCAAATTTGACAGATAAATGAGACACAGATGAATGAGTGCTGACTATATATATATATAAGTTGAACCAGCATAATATTTTGTGATGATTTGCATATATAGCCCATGATGCTTTACATTATGGGAGTATGTGTGATTTTCTATTTCTTTGAAACTTGGCTTCCCGGCCAATGCCCTTTGGGGTAACCCTTGCCTCAGTGCTTGCGTAGTAAGGCTCTTTGTGTTTTAACTTGTTTTTTGGTTTTATTGGGCTCACCACAGCCCAACCCAGATAGACCAACCTAAGGTAGCTGGTGCATTCCACTGGGGTGTCGTACAGATAAGACATACTGATGAGTCCTGATAGGACATAACACATGTCTGTCTCTTCTGTTGGCATCCTTTGCAGACTGTGTGAGATGCCTTTCAGCACCGTGCATTTCTGCTATAAGTTGAACCGGCATACTATTTTGTGGTGATTTGCATATACAGCCCATGATGCTTTACATTATGGGGGTGTGTGTGATTTTGTATTTCTTTGAAACTTAGCTTCCCGGTCAGTGCCCTTTGGGGTAACCCTTGTCTCAGTGCTTACGCACTAAGGTTCTTTGATATATATATATATAAATAGTTTTTTATTTTAATGGGTTCACCACAATATATCCAAGGCACACTGCCTTAAGGGTAGCTGGTCTATTCCACTGGGGTGTCAAACAGATGAGGCATACTGATGAGTCCTGGTAGGACGAAACATGTGTCTATGTCTTCTGTTAGCACCCTTTGCAAACTGTGTGAGAGGCCTTTCGGCACCATGCAGTTCTGCTTAAAGTTGGACCAGCATAACATTCTGTGGTGATTTGCATATGTAGCCCATGATGCTTTGCATTGTGGGGCATGTGTGATTTTATATATATATATATATATATATATATCACTATATCATATATATATATATCAAAATCTTAATTTAACTAGGCAAACATCGTTGAGCAAGCTCATTTTGAGATGGACCTGGAAAGAAGAAGTTAACAATACATACAAAGGAATATGTGTAATATATATATCTAGATATATAAATATATATATGTGTGTGTGTGTGTATATATATATATATATATATATATATATATATATATATATACTGTATATAACACACACACACACACATATCTTGTGTTTCACATAGCAACTAGGAATGTATTTTGTAAGCAATAAGACATGACAGGTATGCATTGAACAGATATTACCACATGCCCAGAAGCGTAGTGAAGCATGAGGCTGCAGGCTGAGTGCCTTCAGCCCCTGGAAGTGCGGTAATATCTGTTCAATGCATACTCCGGAGTGCCTTATTGCGCTTATAAAATGGGTTTCATTTTTTTAAATACAGTTTAGCAAGCAGATAAATATGTTTACCTATGTTAAAAAAAGTTACAATTTGATGAATTTATGATAAATAGTCCTTCTGCCTGGTTTGCTATGGGACTTTTGTCCTTTTGCAGCATCTGTAGTTGCAGTTTTCTGTGTATGAGAACATGACCAAGCATCCCCAACACACACACACACACAAAATAGAAATATGGTGGAATATAGAATATATGAAATGGAAAAGTACGTCTAACATTACTCTCATGCTTGTTTGTGTTTTCTTGTGTTTGTGACCACTTCGCCATTTAAGTTCAACTTGGAAGAGAGAGCGAGGTTACGTGTATGAGGAGAGAGAGAGAGAGAGTGCAGGAGAACAATGGGTTCTGTACCACGGTGTGAGTAGCTGTACCAAGTCACCAGTGTACTTTTGATCCTCACAGCTATCTATAAGTGAACCTGCGAGCTGGTTATGAAAATGTAATTACAAGGAAGATGAAAGAGTTTATTCTTTATTTTAGATTACCATGCTGTAGTGGCTTCAGTCACACTTAGTGAGCAAGGGTGTAATTAAAGTGCACAAACAATGACAGAGTGGGTGGCAAGCAGGGGTCTGAGTGTGGATTAAATAACAGACAAAACTGTAACTGTACAGAGACTACAAAATATTGCCAGGATTTAAAAATGGTAGGAGGAATTCTCTTTGTTTTATTGTTCATTTATTTAAAGACGTACAGGGACAGTATTGCTATCTACATCAGAGAGGGAGGAGATGTGCTGTGGGAGAAGTAGCGTGGTCTGCATATAAACGAACAGCATCTGTTTTAAATACATTTTTTTTTAATTACTTTTCATTGTGAGGTAAGTGTGGGGCTACAATTTCATTGTGGAAAAAAGTGCCAAACAGGTTTTACAGTAGGGCTTTTACAGAAGGCTGGTTTGTCCTTGCTAAAACAGGGAAAAAAATGGCAACATTTGAGAACTGCCGTATTCTAACCACAGTGATTTTTATGTTTGCTTGCACCCATGTGCAAGAAACATAGTGCCACTATACGAGTTTTCGTAGCTGTGCCTCTCCCACTTCCAATGCCCTGGTCCCTTTTGCAGGTGCAGCTGCACCTCATCAATAAATGTCTGAGCTGTCTATGACAGCCGTTCAGATGCAGTGGCGTACAGTTCTGAGGGAAACACCACCACAATCAGTGGTGGTAACATGTAGTCAATTTGTATACTGCTGTTGGCAGTATGCAAATTGCCTACACATACATCTTCTCTGCATCTGAACTGTCATAGACAGTTCCCCCCCCCCCGAACACTTACATAGCATGCTGGGAGCCCACTCCAGCAAGCTTATGCACTTTCCTCCACCAGCGTACACTGTATGACTGACAGGGGTGCCGAATCCCCCATTGGCTCCACTGCCCCCAACAGACTTCTAGGTGCCACGCTAGGAACTCACCCCAGCGTGGCAAAAGTTAGTATGGCCGACGGGGGTGCCCAATCCCCCGTCGGCTCCACTGCCACACCCCCAAAAACATAACCTTCCAGCTGCCACCTTGGGAGTCCACCGCATTGTGGCAAAAGTCCCGTGTCATCTTCCTGAGAAAAAAAAAAACTGTAAAAAAAAAAATGGTCCCTCGTTGACTGTCTTGTCCCCCTTCCCCAACCTGTTCCCACCATCTGTGCACCCACCTCCCCACACCCCCCTGTCCCCATACTTACTTCCAGAGCCCAGTGCGATGATCTTCGGTGGACCAGGAACATGTCTGCACTCTTCAAAGCTGACCATGAACTGAAGAAATGCCAGTAAGCTGTATAATGGCATAAATGTTTTTTTTTTCCAACTTTGGTACATATTTCGGCCATTTTGGGGAATTTTTTCACCAAATTTTCAGCATGGAGTTCTTGGGGCCCCACCTCATGAACTCAGTCACTGTCATTTTGTTATTCAGTCCTGAAAGGTGATTTCGCGGTCACTGTGTGGAACCACCTTTCAGGACCAAGTAACGAAATGACAGTGGCACAGTTCATGAGGTAGGCCCCCCAAAACCCTATGTTAAAAATTTGGTGAAAAAATTCCAACAAATGACTGTTATGAGCGTGCGTGGTGCAGTTCCTACACATGCTCATAACTTCGCAAATATTTAATATTTTCACTCCAGATTTTCAACATTGTCATTTTATCACACCTCCTTATGAGCAGTACAGCTGTCATTTTTCACATCTCACCCAAAATGTGTTTTCGCCCATGTAGCACACAATGGCACAGTTGGTGTGCAAAATCAATGTTCGGGACAGATTAAGAAAATCATAGTGACACCGTTCATGAGCAGAGGTCTTAAAATGGCTATGTTAAAAATTTGGTGACAAAAGTCCATAAAATGACTGTGTTATGAGCGTGCATTGCGCAGTTTCCACGCACCCTTGTAAGTTTACAAATTTGTAATATTTTCAATCCAGATTTTCAACACTGCCATTTTTCCACACCTCTTTATGAACAGTACAGCTGTCATTTTTCACACCCTGGCTGAAATGTGTTTCTGCACTTCTGGTGCAGAAATGCATGGTCGCTGTGGGAAACCAGTGTTTGGGACAGATTAATAAAATCACAGTGACACTGTTCATGAACAAAGGTCCCAAAGTGCCTGTGTTGACAATCTGCTATAAAAAATCTCAAACTAAGTACATTACACAGAGTGTATTTAGCATGTTTCTGTATACCTTCATTACTTCACCAGTTTTTATATTTTCACTCCAGATTTTCAACATTGCCAATTTTACACCTCCCCATGAACAGTACAGCTACCATTTTTCACATCCTGTTCAAAATGTGTTTTCACACCTGTGGTGCCAAATGGTGTAGTCGCTGTGCAAAATCAGCTTTCGGCTAACGAACTGATATTGCCACTGTTCATGAGGTGGGGGTCACAAAAAACCCATGTTGAAAATTTGGAGTGAAAATACCAACAAACGCCTGAGGCATTAGGGTTTCCGACCATAATGCCCCACCCTTTAGAGACTGACAGGCATCAGGGGTGTGACTTGGGATTGTCGCCTGTAATGTTCATGCCATTCCACCCCCACCCATACCCTGCAGACAGTGACAGGCATTGAGGTGTGCCTTGGACTCTTTGGCCCCAAAGTTCACCCCATTCTCCTATACTGTACCCATCTCACTGTATTTCCTGATGGAATGGGGTGAGCATAAGGCCCAAAGACCCCAAGGCACACCGTGACACTTGTCAGTGTCTGCAGGGTAGGGTGTGGTGAAATGGCATGGCCGTTATGCCTGACGACCCAAAGGCACACCCCAATGCCTGTCAGTCTCTGCAGGGTGGTGGTGGAGTTGGCTTCAGTTAAGTACTTCACTGCCATTCCTATTATGCATCTCTCTAACTCCTACACTACCAATGCCAATGCCAGCAAGCAAACATTCGGTATTGACAAATGCTTGTTTGGTAATGTGGTTCTGCTGTTTTGAAGCTGTTTTTACCTGTGCATCAAACAAATTGATGCACAGGTAAGAACCAATCAGAACACTGGACTTTCTCTCCTCGTTTTATAAATGTATGATATGGATGTTAACTTATTATTTTCAGGAAACTTAACAGGTTGGCATTCTAACTAGGCTTTTCCTAAGTGTCTTTACCTGTATAAAAATAAACTTTCACATACTGTATATAATGTGTAACTGTGGTATACAAGGAAATAAACCCATAAAGGAGGCCATTCAGATCATAAAGTCACAAGACCAAAGGGCCAATGACTTTATGATCTAGTTACCCCTGAGATGTTTGATTGGTGCATAGCTTTCAGAAGGCAGAGGCTAAACAATGTACTGGTTAGCAACCACCTGTACCCACGTTTAATCATCCATGCGGTGGCTGTAAATTTTGTAAGTCACTGCTCAAATCAAATGTGTTTTCAAACCCCTGTGTATTACTTGTTGTAAGCTAAAGGTCAGAGTTGACAAATACCTATGAGCCATCAGGGAGCAGTGATTATGCTTTGGCTATGCATGTGGCTGAAATGGGTAATGGACAGGTGTTCAGATTTGTGGGGCTAGAAAGGGTTTTCTAGGGTCCAAAAGTATCCTTCAAAATAGCCCATTATGATAGACGAGATGCTTCGGAAGAGAGAGAGCTAAATGACTGTTTTAGTCTGGGACCCTTCTTGGTATAATTTAAAGTATTTTGCAATGTCAATTAATTCTGTCCCCTTTTGTCTCTGCAGTATCACCTGCCCAGTTTAAGCTGAAGGAGCCATCATCTCAGCGTGCTGGCATGATGATTGGTTTCAGACCATGATTTGTCTTTCTAAACTATGCATTGGTCTTTTTAACATTGTAAATGATCGTGATATTTAATGCTAATATTATCCAATGGGAAATAATTCCCAGTTACAGTGGGTACATAGTCTGTATTATACTTTTTTTTTTATTTAACTGTTTGGTCCCAGTCGCCTCCTTCCGACAACTTGGAGATGGGGACACATAGGTATTTTTGCAGATTTTTCTCCCCTTGCCAACCCCCAGGCCCTGGCACATGGCTGTGCAAGCATGTGGAGGCATGCATGCACCCCTTGGTGCCAGTTCAGCCCTTTCCACCTCCCGTTACTTTTTTGCCACCCCCTCTCTGTCTACACTACCCACCAGAGCTCCACCCAGTGGGAGCGGAACTACAGGGGTGCACCAACCTAACCCCACCACCTTCGGGAGAGGAGAGCTGCCATCAGCATGCTCGATCCTGTCCTGCCCTCCCCATGCCAGCACCCCGATGATCCAAGGTCTTTCCCGAACCTGGGACACCAGCGTGGCGTGAGATGTGGCATCCAGCACCTTAACCCTCTGTACCACTGGGCCAGCTAGTCTGTATTACACTTTTTAATTCATTTTTTGACTGTATGTATTGCTTTCAAGCTTGAGTGTCTCTCACTAGAAATGCCCTCCTGTCACTTTAAGAGCCAAAGGAGAGAAGATACAGAGGAGTATCTGGAGGCAACACATGTAGCCAGCAGGAAGGTTAGGGAGGCCAAGGCTAAAATTGAGCTCTGGTTTTTAATGGGAGTGAATGAATGAAGTAAGGGGAAAAGGCATTCTTCAGGTACATCTGGGCAAAGCGCAGTTGCTAAATGGGGTATTGTGAGACTGACGAGTGATGAAGGATGGGAGAAGAGAGACAAAGGGAAGGCACAGATACTGAACAAATATTTTCATTCAGTCTTTACTAGGAAGAAGGATGGACACTTCTGGAATGGGGGGAAGAGTGGAAGACAGGAAAGCCAGTGCTTAAGTAGCATGCCAAAATTACAGGGAATAAGTTGCTAAAACAGCTTAAAGGATTCAAAGCAGATAAATCTATGGCACCTGATGGCTTATTCATGAGAATGCTTAAGGGGTAGCAGAGGTGATAGCAGGACAACTTGCAGACATATTCAACTGCTCACTGGACAAGAGCGTAGTCCCTAGGTACTGGAGGACAGCCAACATAGAGTCTATATTAAGGGAGGAACTAGTGGACTTCCTGGAGTGAAATACACTACAGAACACCAGACAATGTGAGTTCATAACAGAAAGGTGCTGCCAGACAAATCAGGTTGACTTCTGACTGACCAGGGCAGCTGATAAGGGACAGGCAGTTGAAGTAGTGCACTTATTTATTTATTTATGACTTTGATAACCGGGTGAGTGCACTGATCCCAGGGATCGTTTTTAGGCATGACCCAGGCCATAACACATGGCGCAGGATAACAGTGGAGTACAAGGTAACAATAATACACATGAAACAGATTTGATACAAGCAACAGTAGTAGACACAATATACAGGTTTGATGAATAGGTCCCTTTGAGAACAGTGAATACAAGGTTTCAATATCAGACATGAGAAGACTTGGTACAAACAAACAAATAAGAGGCACAGTGTACAAAGTGAGACTGCATCGTCCAGTGAGCAAGTAATACACAGAATACTCAGTAAAAAATGTACATACAATACGTACAGGCAAGGAGGTCAAATATTACTGTGAAAAATGCAATATAACAGTTGAGAGTTCACTAGTGTGGGTAGGTAGGTAACCCCTGGGCTGGGGAGTTGACTAGTGTGGGTTGGTGTGAGACCCCTGGGAGCATCGGCAGGATGAGTTTTCCAGGAACCAGACTTTAAGGTGGGACTTGAAACTGGAGTGTGTGTAAGTTTTTCAGGAACCAGACTTTAAGGTGGGACTTGAAACTGGAGTGTGTGTCAGTGGAACAGAGTTCAGCCAGTAGTTTGTTTCACTGCGAGGGGGCAGCTGCAGACCAAGCTCTGCTACCCATGTTGGTCGATACCCTAGGAACAGCTAGAGGGGGAGTACCATTTGAGCGGAGTTTGCGGATTAGTATTCAGGTTTTCAGAAGAGCAGTTAGGGGGGATTCTGGAGCCGTGCGGATGACATTGTCCACCATGCAGCAGAGGGCTAGGTCAAAGCGACCTTGCAGCGGTAGCCATCCAAGGGTATTATAGAGGGCACAGTGGTTGGTGGAGAACGGAGCCAATAAAGCAAAGTGGCAGGTGCTGTTGTAGGCAGCAGAGAGTTTAACCATAGCAGTAGCTGAGATCCTGGCATAAGGGGTGCAGTAGTCAAGAATAGGGAGAAGGTTACCCTGGACAATGGCTAATCTAGCTTTAGGAGTAAGGTATTGCCGGAATCTATAGGCGGCACCTAACTTTTGATGGAACCTTCGGACAAGGGAATCTGCATGCTCAGTGAAGGTGAGGGAAGGGTCGAGCAGTACTCCTAAGTATTTGTAGGTGTTGACGTCCTCCAGGGCTGTACCATCTGGGGTGAGAATGCGTAAGGGGGCGTGGCTTTTAGTTTTGGCCAGGAAGGGCTTAGATCCAAACAGCATGGATTTAGTTTTTTTGGCATTTACTAAGAGGAGGTTTTTTGAGAACCAGCTGTGGGCTGCAGCATAATTGTGTGAGAGAACTGAGGAAATTGCAGCTGTGGATTTGTCACTGTGGAAGAGGACAAGATCATTGGCATACAGGAGAGAGTTACAGTTGAGGCAGTCGAGGGAAGTGCATTAACGAATAAGGAGAAAAGGAGGGGACCCAGGATTGAGCCTTGAGGGACCCCCACAAAGACAGGCAGGGTGGGGGGAGTGAGTTTGACCAATACACATGAATTGTGAGTGATCAGTAAGGTAGCTAGTGAACCAGCTTGTGACTTTCTGAGAACAACCAAGGAGGCTAAGCTTGGCGGTAAGGAGAGCATGGTTAACCATGTCAAAAGCCTTTGAGAGGTCGATAAAAACAGCCCCAGTGGCTTTACCATTATCCATGTTAGAGAGGATGTGGTTGGTAAGTAGAGTGAGGGCAGTGGCGGTGGAATGATTCTTGCGAAAGCCATGCTGTTGGTTGCATAAGAGGGTGTATCTGCTTATGTACTCAGTGAGCTGATTGTGATTGCTGAAATCCAAGCTGACACTTGGATTTCAGCAAGGCTTTTGACTCAGTCCTCTCACTGGAGGCTGGTCAAAAAGGTTAAGGGATCTGGGGTGGAGGGAAAATTGATGACTTGGGTAGAGAACTAGCTGAGGAGACAAACATAGAGGGTAGTAGTAAATGGGAAATTTTCAAGGTAAGGGACGTAACAAGTGGAGTACCTCAGGAGTCTATTCTGGGCCCAGTCCTTTTCAATGTGTTAATTTGTGACTAAGGGGAAAGCATCAAGGGTAAGATTTGCATCTTCACACATGGAAGGGAAGATCTGTGCAAGGACTGACACAGATCAGGGAATAAGGGAACTCTGCAAGGATCTGGGTATTTTAGAGAGCTGATCAAACATATGGCAGCTGGCATCAATGCTAAAAAATGTATGGTGATGCACATTAAGAAAAAGAACCAAAGAATGCAATATGAAATGGAGGAGGATACTGTAAAGCACCATGGAAGAAAAGGACCTAGGGGTCATGATACTGGAAAGCCTGAAAACAGTGTAATAAAGCTATAACCCCGCCCCCCCCCCCGTGGGGGCTTACTTTGTTTGTCCCTGTTTGCCCTATTTTGCTACCTGATCCTCTGTTTCCCTCGGTGCCTGCACTGCCACCTGGCCTGGGTCCACAGATGCCCTTAAGTTTCCATCCAGCCCCTACTTGCTTGGCAAGTTGGAGTGGGGGCTGGAGGAGCAAGTCATGGACCCGCCACTCATTTGCTGCACTAATGTGTGAGCTGGCGATCCGCGCATGCATGGTAGCACTCACTCATTTTCTTACTATAGCTACCTCCTCCCCAATGTCTAGGGCCAATGTGATTTTCCAGGGGAAGGGCCCACAGCATAGCAAACTCACCAGCACCAACCAAAAGCTCCAAGCATTGATAACATTTGCTTACCTGGTGATGTCTTCACTAATGGCTGGAACCCAGGTTTTTTACTGCTGCAGGAAAGGGAGCACCCCAAATGTCCAAGAAGGACCATGACTCAAACTCCTTTCTACTGAAAGTCCCCACAGTCTCCGGACACAAGCAGGTGCAAGGATTTTAACTAAAAGGCCGCTGAAAAGTGAACTCATTAGGAAGGTTAAAATCTTAAAGATTTACAGTTCATCTGTATATCTTTATTTACAAATTGGGACAAAACTCCTGATTACTTTTCTAAAACATAATCACTTTATTTCTCCTGAGCCCAAATGATTTAACAGTGCTGCAGGGATCCAGAATTCTTGTGAAGATAACTAACTCTACAGCTCCATGGGGCTAAAATTTCATACATACAAATTTTGGCAGTAAATGAGGCAGAGCAAGGTCTTTAACAGCTCATTATACAGCAGATCCAATTTTCCCCAAGAACACAGCGATCTCTTCTCCTGGACCATGAAGCTCCAAAGATTCCACTGGCACTGGTAAGTGCCTACAGAGCTTCCTGCTTCCCAAAGTGGGGCTTCTCATCTTTCTTCTTGTGGGAAGCATACAGCTTCCCCTCAGCCATTCTCCAGCTCTTACTTCCAGCCTCACAAGGGACATGGATGGTGCAGTACCAGCAAAACCCACCGCACCATACCCAATTATCCTCTCACCCAAGCCGCTCTCCTATTCTACCTGGTCTCCCCAGAGCACTAATGACACTACCCAGCATCCTAACTCAAGGTGCAACAGGGCCCCACATTTAGCTGCTGCCAGACATCGTACTTCTCACTCACCCAACTGCTGCCCAATATGTGCAACCAGCACAGGGGGATACCTAAAGGGCACTCTGCAGCCCACTTGGCAAAGTCCAGCAGCCCTGAGACCTGTCCCTCAAACAGGTCCTTATACAGGTAAGGGTTCCAGGCCCCCTCACCAGTGTACCCGGACTGCCTTGCCACCCAAACTGCAGAGGCCCTGCCACAACCTACTGCAGCCCCGATGACCTAGGCACACAAACAGCGTACTACCTGGGCCTAACCTGGACCCTGGGGTGTACCTATCCTACACCTCCTTCCTGATGGACAACCATTCTCTCTACTGCCCCACAGAGCTCATACACCCATACCATATGGTCACAGCTACCTCTCTTGGTGCCCTCCCACGGATGTTCGCACCAGGAGTCCTGATGCATCACCGCTGTAGAAGCCAGCCTCCCTAACATGGGGGTCCCCAACCCCACACTGCCCTGCAGTGCCCATCGGTGTCTCCTGCTCTCTTCTCCACACAAAGACTGAATCAGCCCAGAAAACTTCCTGTTCCTCCCTTTTACGCTATCCAGAAACTGTTCTTTGCTGCCACCACATGACGGCAAGTGGAAATTGTACTCCCATAGCACTAAAAGTCCCTAAACTCTGGGGCAACTAAGATGGAAGGGGATACTTAAAGGAAGCATAAGTCCCTCTCAAAAGAAAGGAGGCTTACATTACCACTATAGCGGTAAAACGGGTGGCTGTTCAGTGGTCCTAGTTTCCAGTTATGGCAGAAAGGAAACTGGAGACCTGAATGAGGTGCAAGAGAAGTCTCCAAGTACTTTAATTAATGAGCACTTATCAGCGTTGGGGCGGTCTTGTGAATATTAATGAGGGCAACAGTAATATTAATGAGGGAGTCTGCCTGCTGCCTAGGGACACTGTATTTCGGCAGCAGCAACAAGCGAGGGGCTCAACAAAATTGTTAAACTTTGCAATTGTTTGATAGGGCACAGAAGATGCTTGGAGGCTGTGGGGCAAGAGAGAAGTAAAACTTATTATTCTGGCTGCACCAGGACTTTGAAGTGGGACAATGTATGGACTGCCTGTAGACTGTGTTTGTCGGCAGCCATATTTTCAGCCTTTGACCCTCATTACAGCCAATCAGAAGCCAGGATTTGTGCAATGTATTTGTGGAACTGTGAAAAAGACTTGGGGAAAAAGCAGGGGCAATGTTTGGTGCCCATTTAAGAAACCAAACAGGCATCAAGGGAGCCTGATGAATATTCATTTTGCAGCCAGACAAGTAATTCAGCCATTCAGGAGCTGCCAAAAGCACCCAAAACTCCAGAGACTTTTTGTTCTGAGTCCAGTTTGGTGGGAGCCCCACCACAGGGTGGGGGGGCTCTTGCCCCTTGCTAAAGAAATGTGGCTGCAGGGTTCTGAGAAGGCTGGCCTGGAGGTTCATAATTACTTGTCCCACAGGGCCAACAATTGCCTTTCCACATTTGGGAAGTATCTGCCTAAAGAGAGCCCTGAACTACAACTTCAGTTGTGAGAGCGATGTAAGGAACCTGCCTGCAGTTGTGAGAGAGCTGCAAGATTTTTCCACCTCAGCGGTGAGAGCGCTGCAAGAATATGTAATCTCAGTTTAGGACTGGGGAGGGATGGGCTCAGGAAGCAGGGGAACAAGTTGGGGTACTAAATGAGTACTTTGCCTCTGCCTTTACTGGAGGAGATAGGGATCCTTCCATCCTGATGTGAGGGAGGGGGAACCCACAAAATCGGGAGATCAGTTGGAGTCCAGAGGACTGAAAGAGGCTTGGGTAGGGAATGGGCTGAATCAAGAGGGGGAGGGGTGAGTGCATGAGGAAGTGGGCTGGGAGGGTGAAATCACAGTGGACAGGGTGAGGGAGGCCCTCCAGTCGCTAAAGATTGAGAAGACGATGGGGCCGGATGGGCTGCATCTGAGGGTGCTGAAGGAACTGGCAGATGTGCTGGCACCTCCTCTGGCTGCACTCTTCAATATCTCTCCACAGACAGGATGGGTGCCTCAGGATTGGAGGGTGGCCCATGTGGTGCCTATCCACAAAGGGGGGGTCTAGACAGGAGATGTAGCCTGACATCTGTGGTAGGCAAGGTGATGGAGGGCATTATCAAGGAGAGGCTTGGGGCAGCTGGAAAGGTTAGGGCACCTGGACGACAGGCAGTATGGTTTTGTTCTGGGGAGATCATGCCAGACCAACCTTGTGGAGTTTTATGACTGGATGAAGTGTGCCCTGGACTGATTTAGGCCGGTGGACATCATCTATCTGGACTTCAGCAAGGCGTTTGATTTGGTACCCCACAATGGCCTGCTAACAAAGCTGGGGGAGGATGGGATGGGGGAGCAGTTGCTCAGGTGGGTGGAGAATTGGCTTATGGAGTAATTACAGAGAGTGGTAGTTTGTGGGATAGTCTCCTCCCCTAGAAGGGTCATCAGTGTGGTCCCCCAAGGTTCAGTACTGGGACCACTCCTGTTCAATGCCTAAGTCTCTGACATAAGGAGGGGTGTTAGGAGTAGGCTGAGTCTCTTTGTGGATGACTCAAAACTGGGAGCACAGGTGGACGGGGAGGAGGGGAGAGAGGCTATCCAGGGGGATCTGGATACCCTGGAGGGGTGGTCAAGGAAGTGGGGACTGAAGTTCAATGCAGGAAAATTTAAGGTGCTGCATCTGGGGGTCAGAGCTGGTCTTCCCTGATGTCTTGAAGGAGACGTTGGTGAGGCACCTTCTGAAAAAAACATCTCTCGAACCTGATGCCCTGGCGAATTATAGGCCAGTCTCCAACCTTCCATTTCTCTGGAAGATTGTTGAGAAGATAGTGGCTCTGCAGCTTGAGGAACACCTGGAGACCTTTGACATCTATGAGCCATTCCAGTCTAGGTTTAGGTCAAGGCATAGCACAGAGGTGGCACTAGTCCAGGTGCATAATGACCTCCTTAGGGCAAGAGATTGAGAGGAGCAGTCAATTCTAATTCTCCTCGATTTGTCATCAGCATTTGATACAGTGGACCACATTGTGTTGTTGCATCACCTTAGAGAGTATTGTGGACTCACCAGTACCATCATCAACTGGTTTGACTCCTTTCTCTCAGGCAGGAGGCAGAGGGTAGTGATGGGGACTTTATCCTCCTCCACGATGCCCCTAACCTGTGGAGTTCCTCAAGGTTTGATTCTTTTGCTGATGTTGATCATGGTATACATGCTGCCCATGGGGAGGCTCATCAGGCAGTACAGTCTGGGTTTTCACTGTTATGCAGATGATATTCAGATCTACATGTCTTTTGTACCAGGGACAAATGGTGCCGTTGTAGTGCTGAACAAATGACTAGCTGAGATTCAGTACTGGATGAACTCTAGCTGGCTGAGACTTATCCCAGACAAGACAGAGGTACAGATGATTGAGCAGGGTCACAGGTGTGATGGGGATGCCTCCAGGTTGACAACAGGTTTGGTCCTGGGGTCAACCCCAATGATGGTGTCCTCTTGGGTGAGAAATCTGGGCATTGTCCTTGACAACAAGGTGACATTTGAAGCTCAGGTGTCGGCTGTCATCAAACGTGTTTTTTACCCAGCTGGGGTTGGAACCAACCCATATAATTCAAACCTATAGCTATCAATAGGGGCCTCAGCCCACTAGTATGAGGTTCACCAACACCTGACTTAACAATCTTTCTCTCCTGAATGTTACTGGAGAGTATAAAAGCTGATCTTTTTTTAACTGAATGTACCATATGCTGCGTTGTGATTATAGTGTTGTGTTTTTTTTTTATTCTGTTTGTTTTCCTGTTGGAAACTCAATAAAGTTTACTATTTGAAAAAAAAAAGTGTTTTTTACCATCTGAGAAACATCACCCAGATTAAACCCCTAATCCCACCCGAAGAACTGCCATCACTGTTGCATGCCTTTGTAACATCCAGACTCAACTGCTGTAATGCTCTTTACCTCAGGGTCAGTGGAGGAAACCTCTGCCAGCTGCAGCTAGTGCAGAATGCAGTGGCCAGGCTACTGACGGGTTTTCAAGGTCCTGTCATGTGACCTTGGTACTGCGGAGTCTGTACTGGCTGCCAGTCAGGAGAGGATTATATTCAAGGTGGGCTTGCTCACCTACAAGGCCCTATATGGATCAGGCCCTGGCTACCGGTCAGACCTCCTCACTCCTGCTGTCCCAGCCCGCTCCCTTCATTCCTCCACCGAGGGCCTCATGGAGGTTCCAAGGCCCAAGCTGAAAACTTCAGGTGATTGTTCATTCAGGGTGGCCGGCCCGGTCTTCTGGAACTCGCTGTCAAGACCTTTGAGGGAGGCCCCGATGGTGGAGGAGTTTAGGAGGGGCCTAAAGACTCAACTTTTTAGCCTAGCTTTCCCTGCAAATGTCTTTTAACTTACAAAAAGTTTTAATTATTTTATCTGCTTTTGAATTGTCTATATAATCTGATTGTTTTTACCACCCTGTTTAAATTGCTTAAATTGTTTTACTGTATGGTGCCAAGAGCCTCCAGGATTGGACACCAAACAAATAAAATATTACTTACTTACTTATTTACTTACCCTGCATTAATTCAGCACCAGAATAGGGTGGACATCTGTTTCATTGAAAGATCACTTGATTGAATGACCGTGGATGGTCTTGTATCTGAGAAATGTTGTCTGAGAAATGGCTCATTGATGGTCCAGTGCTGCAGGGATGGAATGGGAGTCTTCCTGGGAAAAGGAGCATTCCAGAAGTTGCCTGTGAGGTTTGATGTTCTGCTTGGAGCTGCAAAAGCCACGCTTGCCAAGAGGAACTGTTTGCTTATGCTCTAATGTAGCTTATGAGACGCTTCAGTGTAAAGTAACTGCAGTGTAAAGTATCTACAGTAATTTGGTTGGGAGTCATGACTAAACCTCCAGTGTCTGTTTTGGTTGGGAGACTTGCCTTAAGCTCCATGGTCTATCTCCAGGAGTGAGAAAAGAGATCTTGACTACTGTGAAGGTACTGTTCAAGTGTATTTTGAGCTTTCCTTGAAACCTAGTGAATATGCTTAACTCTTACTAAGACTGCATCTAAACTATAAAGAGCCACAGCTGCTATGCTGGCAGTATGGTTGAAAAGCCAACTTAATCGAAGGAGCCAGACTGTTTGAGATGAGCGAGGATAAAGACTGTGCTTAAAATCAGCATTGGGAGTCAGCCTGGTAGTGCGTCAGCTAGATACTGCCATTGCGCCTTCCCCTGAGGGGTCAAGCCTAGACGTGGGGGTCTGAGGCATGCTGGCCCTTGTCCCTGTGCTGGTCTGCATTTCCAGAATGTGAACTTTGCTGAAGAAAAGGAGCAACTTCCAAAGAAAGCTGAGAGAAGTTCCAGGCTGCAAAAGCCATGACAGCCTGCTGTGTAATTGGGGGTTCACACAAGCCCTTGCCACGCATCTCAGCCAAGACTCAAGTTATGCACACAAATTGTGTCTACCTCATATCTCCCTGCCAGAATACTTGCAGCATCTGCAAATGCCTGACTACAGAACCATGAGTAAGCAGAGTTAGCTCTGCCTTTGGAGGGATTGTAAATAGCTGCATTCAAGTTTCAGCCAAGTACAGTGCTTAAATTATGAAAGTTCTAAAGCTTAAATTGGAGGGTAGGAGGAACCAGGCTGTTGGTTAACTAGGATCTGCAGCTTATCCATTAGGTAGATAAATGGGCAGACTAGGTGGGCCAAGCGGTCCTCATCTGCCATCAAATTCTATGTTTCTGTGTTAAAGTTTACCTGTCTGTCTGCAGAGTTAAAGTTTAAAATGTAACCAAGGAACAGACTTAAGTTAATTTGGTTTACCCTAAGCATGCCAACGCCAGCCAACTAGCTACACCATTAACAGGCCTGCAACATTTAGTACTGGGTACCCAGAGGTATAGAATTGCAGGGTTCTGTGTTGGACTGGGAACTGGTACCAGCTGAGGTGTTTGATGTTTTTAAATCTATGCAGCTAGTTAGACAGCAAGTTCCAATCTGAATCCATCAGAAGGCTGGTGGGAGGCCAGCATTAAAGGATGCCTGAATTTAAAATGTTAAATGATGGTTCACTGCAGATTACCAAATACCAAATTTAAACTGTGTTTAACCTCTGCTTCCAATGACCCTTTCCTAACCCTACATCCCTTGTAAATAAATTGTTGGCTACCCACTTTTATAAACCTGCGTCATGAGCATATTATTAGAGTGAGGCAATAATTCAGCAAAATGGAATCTGAGGTTTTGGTTAATGCTATTCCATGTGTGGGGTGACTACTTAAAATGTGAGTGGGTACAACATCCCAGGGGGTTGTACTAGCTAGATATCAGACCCACTTAAAGTTTATTTTTTTTATTTTATTTTGATCACAGATAATAACACCTATGAGCTAGAAACTCTTTTACATAGGTTCCACATCAACAGGTTTAACTAAGGTAATAAAAGTAACACAAGGAATGAGATAATTTAACATGGAATAAGAGGAACAAGCGTGACAATTTGAATGGCATTGTACAATGTATGCCAAGTAGCAAGCATAAGAATAAATATAGTAACACACACTGAAAGGACAAACGATGAGAATCAGCCAAGGAGGCCTTGTCAAGTGCTGGCACATAAGTGGGTGGGACGTTCAGTAGGGAGTGGGGGTGTGAAGAGAAGAGTGCAAGGATGGGAGGGAAGGGAGAAGGCAGTGGGGGAATATGGGATGACAGGAGTGGATTAGAGGGAGGGGGTTTCTAAGTGAGAGGTAGGGGAGGTCAAAGCTCCCAAAGTAGGTCAGCTTCATAAGTGTTAAAAGCAGACAGCAGGAAGGGTTGCCTGGGTGAATTAGTGGAAGCAATCACAATTGTTGTGTGCCGCGAGATGTCAGAGTTTATATTTCAATGGGCCCAGCTTGGCTTCAGAACAGACATCGCTGAGTAGTAAATTAATCCAGAGTGGGGCTCTATAGGCAAACGATCTTTGTCCTTGAGTCATGCGGCAGCAGGGGACCAGGAAGAGCTGGTTATCTGAGCCTCTTGTTCGACGCAGATTACAGAAGGGGCTTAGAATCTTCTGAACCCCAGGGAGCATAAGTCCTAGGTTTACTTTTTTTGCAAGCAAGCAAGTTTAGTATTCTATTCTACCTTTTAACTGTAGCCAGCTTGCCTGAGCATAAAGGTTACATGTGTGCATGAGACATGCTGCCCTGGTGAGGAGCCTACAGGCTTTGTTAAGCACCGTGGAGATAAGTCGAAGGGATGTATCGGTGGCAGAGCCATAAATAACCAGCCCATAATCTATAACTGAGATGACAGAGCTGTGAATTGCTAACCTTAGTGCTTCGGTAGTCAGGCTTCGCTGGAGCCTGTGCAGCAGCCCAATTTGTATGTTGACTGCTTTGCCAACATTTTCTATGTGGTGAGCATAGGATAAAGTGCTGTCTATGGCAACCCCAAGGTATTTGAAATGTTGACTCTGCTCACTGGGGGCACCAGCACTGTTTCTGATTATCAGTGGGTGGGATTTATGCTTGTTATGGGAGATATTGAATAACATAACTTTGGTCTTTTTGTAATTTAGTGTAAACTTGTTCCTACTAAACCGTTCCTTGACGTTCACAAAGCTGTACTATACAGTGCTCCCTCATTATAACGAACAGAATGGGATCCATAACGAGAGTTTGTTATAGCTCCCTGTTCATTATATTGAGGGACGCCGAAATTGATGTCTGAACAATATTCTACAATACAGTACTACCATCTATTATAAACCAGTAATACCAGTGCTACCATCTACAGTATCATGAATACAAACAGCAAGTACTGTTTTCCTGTTTGCCTGATGACTCACACAGACTGATTCAGAAGCAGCAAGATTCAGTAGAAGTAAACCGCATTTGTTGTGTTTTTTATTTGTTGTCAAACATGCTGCAAATCCTCCCGTCCACTTACCCACCTGTTTCCCTGACAGCATGCTACAAGGTACAGTAGTGTGAGACAGTTCTCCTTAAATTAAAGCACAAGTTTTCAGTACAGTACAAGGGAGATTACAAAAGGCATTACCGATTGTCCGGCAACTCATCGGGTCATCTCTTGCTGTCTCTCGGTGTCTCTGTACCAAGGCTCTCTGGTCTTCACTTCCTTTCTTTATCTCTATTTCTACTCAGTCCCCCTCCTAGAACAACTGTGTTGATTTTTGTTTGATTGTGCAATAAAGGGGAGGCTTGAATTCAGGGGGATTTGTGTTTGATTTTATGCATTTAGCTAGAGAATGCTAGCAGCAAGTGAGAGAGAGAGACTACACCACTTTCCTCGCTCTCTAAAGGGCAAATATACAACTGGGCTCCAAAGGACTAGCTGTGCCAGGCAGGTACAGTAAATACTTTAAACAAACCAACTGAAAGACAGAGGGAAAAATGTAATTTTTTTTTTTTTAGCCCTTCAACTTTTGTGTAATACAGGTGGCAAGCTTAAATAATGAAAATAAGTCAGGAGCCATGGTAGGCATTCGGTATAGCAAGGGTTTCTCTATATCAGGTTTCGCTATAGCGAGGGAGCACTGTAGTTGGTTCTCGAGAAGCTTGGGATTGGGGTTATTGTGAAGATTACAGCATCGTCCATGTAAAGCAGGATCTGATCATTGCAGGAGCTAGGGGGCCTGTTCAGAAAAATGTTGAACAGGAGGGGACCCAGTATGGACCCTTGCAGGACACCAAACCAGACGGCTAGTCTATCAGAGAGGACATTAGCAATCTTCACTTGTTGTGCATGGTTTACTAGGTAGCTTTTAAACTAATCAGTGGTTTCCTTTGAGAGCCCTCTGCTGGAAAGTTGCTCAAGTAGTAGGGTGTGATTTACCATATCAAAGGCTTTGGTGAGCTCTATAAAGGCTGCTCCAACTAATCAGCCTCGCTCAAGTGAGTTGTGGATGAAGCCTGTGAGTTCAAATAGTGCCATGATGGTGCTGTGCCCTTTTCTAAACTCATGTTGTTGGGGGCATTGGGTCTGGTATTTTCAAAAATACTTAACCAACTGGTCAGCCACTATGCACTCAAGAGCTTTGGAGATCGGTCTATAGTTCACATGTTGAGCCCTGTCACCGCTTTTATGAACCAGGGTTACCAAGGCGGACTTCCACTTTTGGGGGAGTTGAGATAGCATTAGTGATAAATTCATTATCTTAGTTAGTGGTGATAGTATTTCTTCCAGGATGAGGGTGACTAGTTTAAGATCAAGCATATCCCCACTAAATCTTGATTTCCCGAGTACCCTTTGGATGTACTTTCTAGCCTCCCATTCAGTAACTGCTTTGAAATAGAATGGGGGGTGTGCCTGAGGCTGGTCAACTTTCCCTATATTATCAATATTTGTAGAAACTTCAAAGAAATCAGGGAGAGGACACTACTGAGGTCCGTAAAGGCATTATTAAATGTATTAGCAATGACCTTTGTATCAAGTGTCAGGGTGCCATCAATATCAAGCATGGAAGGGTCAATTTAGGATCTTTCCCTGTTACTTCCTTAATGTTGCTCCAGAATTTCCTGCCATTGCTCCAGGAGTTAGAGAGCGCTTCCCTGTAGTACAGTTTTTTTTTGTCAGTGTGGATGGCATGGGTACATTCATTCCTTGCTTTTTTATAGCTTTGAATATCTGTTTGCTTGTCCATAGTTTGTGCCCACTGCCATAGATGATCTCTAGATTTCATGAGATCAGTTAGTCCTGGTGTGATCCATGGATTGCAGGCGCCCTCAACTTTCCATTTTTTTATAGGGGCGTGGATGTCACAGGCAGCATTGAAGCGATTAATGAAATACTCAAGCACAGTATCAACATCATCAGCTGAGTCAATTGGTGACCAATCTTGCTTTCACAGGTGTAATTTTAGTGGCTGTAGGTCCCCACGGAGACCCCACTTGTAATTGTTTTGGCCGGTGGCTTAACAAATTTATTCAACCAGTTACATATGATAGGAGAATGGTCGCTAACAATATCCAGGAGGACAGTTGTATTCAAGATGCATTCAGGGTGGTTAGAGAGTATCCAGTCCAGTAAAGTACGTGTCCCCATCCTGTAATTCATTCTGGTTGGGGGCTCAACTAATTGGGTAATATGGACAGCAGAGATAGCATCCTTGTAGGTGCTTGCTTCAGGAGAGAGTCAGTTAACACTGAAATCTCTCATCATTATAATTTCAGAGTTGTAATGCATGCTGAGAATGTAGTCCATGACTGAGTTTAGACCTGAAACATGCTGTTTAGGTGGAATATAAACCGATGCCACAGTGATGGCTTTGTTATGTCCACCAATCAGTACTTTGATGGCAAGCACCTCTATAGTGTTCCCTGTGTAGGGCAATGGCAGGGCATGTCCTTTGAGCGTGCCCTTTAGGTCTATTGCACAGCCTCCTCCTCTTTTGGTTAACCTGTCCTGCCTAAAGACAGTGTAACCAGGTAATACGATTGTGGTATCTGGTATTTTGGGTGAAAGCCAGGTCTCCACTACAGAGAGGGAACTTCCGGGTTGTGCTGGGTAACCCATACTTGGAGATTGTCAAATTTAGAGAGAAGGCTACAGATGTTGATGGATGCCAATGTGAGCACACCTAACTTCTTTACACCATTTGGTGTTTGTAGCGGGGAGGCCTGGGTTGGGATGTATATTGCCAGATAGTAGTAATAACAACAGCATCAGCCTTCTTAGACATTCCTTTAGCTGCTTATAACTAACTGTACACTTTTGTCTCTGTGTGGGTCTCAAATTGAGTATTCCTTGCATAACAGTGAAACCAGATAGGAGCAATGGGGGGGAGTAACATGCTGTACTGCTAAGGCTGAGTGGGTGTTGGCAGTTTCATATAGGTAGGAAATGCTTTATTGCCCATACCAAGTATGGAGGTTACAGTGCCATAAGCAAAGAGTTCATTCCCTTCTATTGAATGCAGAGTACGCAGGAGTTTATGCTTTCCTGCCAGGCCTGTCAGTGTAAGCATTGCTAACAGGATGATCATGCAGGGTAGCCAATATACAGTTGTCATTGTCATGCAGGGTTAGGAGGCTAAGCCTGCAGCTGAATAACTTGGACTTGAGTTATAGTAGTCCTAAAATATTGTGGCAAAGATTGAGTAAAAGTTCAGGAATTAGGTAGGAGGGAGCAGGTGAAGATGGTTAAGCTGGGGTTATAAGCTCTCTAGTGGTTGTGAAGTAGAATGAGCAAATGGGAAAGTCAGTTCTTAGCACCGGCCGGAATACAAGTAGGCTGGCAGGTAGGCAGTGAGGTGGGTGGCGGCCACAAAAAGAGACCCGCACCGCGCCACAGCTCCAGCGGGGAGCACCCAGTCAGGGGCCTCAGATCTTTCAAGTAGACTGGCAGGTAGGCAGTGAGGTGGGTGGTGGCCACAAAAGGAGAGTCACACCATGCCACAGTTCCAGCAGGGAGCACCCAGTCAGGGGTCTCAGGTCTTCCAAATAGGTTGGTGGGCAGACAGTGAGGCGGGCAGCAGCCGCAAAAGGAGAGCCACACCGTGCCACAGTTCCAGCAGAAAACACCCAGTCAGGGGCCTTGAGTCTTTCAAGTAGGCTGGTGGGTAGGCAGTGAGGTGGGCAGTGGCCACAAAGAGAGAGACACACCGCAGTTCCGGCAAGGAGTGCCCAGTCGGAGGCCTCGGGTCTAGAAGGAAGCAAGGGAGGAGAAGAAATTAGTTTAGCAGCTGTGGAATCAGGGGGCAGGGGAGACAGGGACTGGAGACAGTGTCAGTGGGGGGGACAGGAGACAGACAATAATTAGAACAGTGCAGAGTCAGCAGGGGGCGAGAGACAGAAGATTAGTGGAAAATAGTGAGAGAGTTTGTGGGCAGGTTTGGGGGGATGAGAGAAAGAAGCTGGGGGAGGGGGAGGTATGGGTCAGTTGAGTTTGTGGTGGAATGCCGCATCTATAATGCTGAGGATGGAATGAAGGGAGAAAAGCAGGAGGGAATCAAGGGAGAGACCAGAGTAAAATAAATTTCTAGCTTTCTAATAAATATACTTCTGTGCTACTACAAACACAGTTCATATAGATTTATGGAAAAAACACAGTTCTACAGGCTCACAAAGTTCTACACAGTTCTACAGGCAAAAGTATTCTCTGGGTGGAGGCACTGTGCAAATAATGTTATCTTGGGAAAGAACCAGTTGGAATATCAAAATAGGAACCCAGGCCCCTCAATCTGCATTGTGGGCAGCAGGCAGGAGTAGTAACCCGTTGGGACACGGTGTCCAGGTTACAGAGCTGTAGGTAAGTCAAACAGGATGCTGGGATGCTTAAGGAGTGGGATAAGTAGCAGAAGCCAAGAACTGATCCTCCATTGTACAGGTCACTAGTGTGACCACATCCAGATTACTGCTCAAGGTACTGGAGTTCATGCCTGAGGAAAGAGTGCAACAAGGCAGAAACAGTACAGTGCAGGGCGATCAAGATTCTCCAGGGACTAGGAGCTAAGACATATGAGGAGAAGCTGCAGCACATGAACATGTACACCCTTGGAAAAAAATAAGGAAAGAGTTGACATGATCGAAGCATACAAGTACCTGCATGGGATAAATAAGGTTGATGCCAAGGTGCTAGTCTCCTTGAGCGAAAATGCAGGTACAAGGGGGAACTCAATGAAACTTGCACAGGGGAGATTCAAAAGAGACATCCGCAAGCATTTTTTCGCTGAAAGAGCAGTGACAAGTGAAACAAGCTGACGGAGGAAGTGGTACAGCTCAAATTAATGAGCAGCTTCAAACAAGGATAGGACAGACATATGGAATTTGTTAGAAAACAGGTGGCAGAAAGAAAGGGGAAGTGGCCACTAAGGCCAGTGCAGGGTAGTTTGGTAAAGTAACCAGACTGGATAGACCTATGTTTTTTTTCTGCTGTCTTTATGCATCTATGTAGGGTGCTGTATTTAAGATGCACTGAGTGGGATCAGTCTCTCACCCTTGATAAAGCACACACACGTGCAAAACACTAGGTGTACTTATTTTTATATCTGCTTTGCAAATAGTCATTTTTTTTAACTTCTTCGGACCTATTAGTTTGGTCATTGGTATGTTGTGGTGTAGTGTGTTAGCCTGCTTTTCAGCTCATAACACTGTGCAAAGTGAGCTACTATGGCTGTCTATCTCGAAAGGAAATTGATTTCGAAAAATGACTTTAATGTATAAGTTAGGGTTTATTATTAAAGCCATAAAAATAAGGAAATGTGGAGTTGGGGCTTTAGAACCCTAACTCTGCCACACCCATCTACCACCCCTGTGAACTCCACCAATGTTGAATGCTAAAATGCAATCCAGGATTCAAACATATGTTTTAACATCATAAATAACATAGTACATGGAATATAGTTCCACCCCATGGTGAACACTGCACCCATATGTTGTGAGACACAAGGCTGCAAGATGCAGGATGTATTTTACTTTCATTTTTCAAATGTAAGCCTGAGGCCTGCAGGATACCTTCATCAACATCGTGGAGGGGGCTTGTCTGGGTTCTGTGCACTGTGGGTGTCATTGCTGTCGCTTCAGTCCACTAGCAAAGCCTACTACAGGTCTGGGGCAATGTGTATGACATTGCTGCTGTTTCATGAGTGGCCTCTTGGGCCATACACAGTCTTCTGCAGGTCTGGCACAATATGAGAGATGATGTAGCTGTTATGTTAGTGGGGCACACATGCACAGTGTGCCCCAGGTTTTTATGCTGTGGCCTCATTTCTCACAACAGTTGAGTGCAGTATTCATAACGGGCTGTAACTATAACCCCTCTATAGCCATCCCACTCATTTTTAAACCCAGCAATTTTTTTTGTGTTAAATACTGTGCTGGGTAGGCTATTCCACCCATCCAATGCCTTATCCATGAAAAAGTACGTCATAGGTTTCATAGGTGATCCTGAGCTCTATAAAGACCGAAGTCCATTTGGCTCGCCATAACAGTCAACTAATACCCCTTAATATTATTACTATTCAGATAGCAATCAAGGGAATGCTTGAAGGCTAACATTGTTTTACTTTCCACTACCTCAATGGGCAGTGCATTCCAAAGTTTTACCACCCTTACTGAGAATCAATGCATACGGGCCCGTGAACTAAATCTATGTGCCTTGAGCTGTAGGGGGTGAGCACACATATTATAAATCTGATCCCTAAGATTTAGGCCCAGTTACTCCCATAGTTAATTATCAGACAGTGCCCAACAAACAAGGCACATGTCCTCTCTTAACCTACGATATTCCAGGGAATAAAGTTCAAGACTCTTTAGTCTCTCCACATAATTCATGTCCCGAACTTCACTAATTATTTTTGTTGCCCTTCGCTGTACCCTCTCCAGGGCATTTATATCCCCCTTGTTTCCTGGGGCCCAGAACTGCACACAGTACTCAGTGTGAGGCTGCACCAAGGAGGTATAAAGAGGGAGCAAAACCTCTTTACTCCTACTTTTGATGTGACTATGTATGCAGCTCAGGATACCACTGGTTCTCTTAACCACCTGGTTACAGTATGAGTGGAATTTAAGGTTATTACTAACCCTAATCCCCAGATCTTGTTCCTCATATACTATTCTAAGAACCTGGCCAGCCAGAATATAATCCACTTCAGGATTTTTTTTTACCCAAGTGCATTACCATGCATTTATCGATGTTAAATGAAGCCATGTTTTCCCTTGCCCAGGTCTCCAAATCGCCAAGTGCTTCCTGCACTGTCAATGCATCAGTTTGACTATTAACTGGGAAACCTATGCATGTGTCATCATCAAATTTAGACAACCAAATGTCAGTTTTTGATTTCATGGTAGAGATATAAAGATTAAACAAGCATGGTCCCAAAACAGATCCTTGGGGAACTCCGCTTGTGACTGCAGCCCAGTCAGACAGTTCTCCCAAAATGCATACCCTTTGCTTCCTTTCAAACAACCAATCCCTTATCCAATTTATTATTTTCTGCTGTATCCCTAGCATAAAAAGGGTATTTATTAGTTGTTCTTGAGGGACTTTATCGATTGCTTTAGCAAAGTCTAAAAATATAATGTCAACAGAACTGCCGTCATCAAGTGTTTTACTAACGCTACCATAAAATTAAAGTAGATGAGTTTGGCATGAACGACCTTTTGTAAATCCATGCTGTGTCTCATCCTTAACCCCCTCAAGTTCTACATTATTCATAATCAGATTTTTTATTATGCTCTCCAGTACTTTTCCAACGGCAGAGGTCAGACTAATTGGCCTATAGTTGCCCACCACCTGTTTTGATCCCTTTTTATGTGTAGGGATCACTACTGCCTGCCTCCAAGCCTCAATAATCTGGCATGTCTCCAGGGATTGTTGGAATATTAATGTAACAGGGCCTGCCAAACTATCTGCCAATTCCCAAACATCTTTTCTGAATTCACATAAATTTGAACTCTGAGGCCCTTCTCTCCCCCTCTGTGTTCTGAAGTTGCCCTCCAGGACTTCCAGTTTCATGTCATCTAAACCAAGCTCCAAGCCTGAATCTGCACCGCTACAATGCCAAACACCAGATCACGAACACATCACTGGGTGAGCATTTCTCCAGCATGGGATGTGGTGTAAATTATATGAAATTGGTAGTCCTGAAGGGCAACTTCAGAACACAGAGAGACAGAAGGACCTCAGAGTTCAAATTTATGCCAACTTTTTACACTCTGGAAAGTGGACTTTATAAAAAACAGAAGTTTCAAGTCCCACTACTTAACATAGTCTTTGAACTTGGCATATCCCTTGCTATTAAACAAACAGCAACTAGACTGCTGCATAACGAAGGGCCATATGGATACAGTTTCTTAACACCTTCTGCTCAGACCCTGTGTGATGTAATCAGCATTACTAAGCTTGTTTTAGCCCTAATGTTTTAAATCTTCATAGCGTTTTGTCTGCGTGTCTTTAAAAAAAACTGTATCGTGACAATAGCTAGAATGTAAATAGCGACATTATTCCTACTGCTTTGGTGTTAATTAATACTTCAAAGTCTGACCAAACCTTTGCACTTTTTTTTCTTGCATTGCTAATCAAAACCCAGCTTCTACAAAGGGCAGGCAACTTCAGCCTACATTTCAGTATACCTGATGAAGAGGCGTTCAGGCCTCGAAAGCTTGTATCTTTAGGCACTTTTACATACAGGTTTATGTAACGGAATAACTGTTACGGAAACAGTATTCCGTTACATCCCTTTTGTGTAAATTGCATTTGTTTCGTTCCTTGGCTAACGTTCGTCCAAACCGAAATCTCTGCTTTTTGCGGTTTGCACCGTTGTGTTCCATTTTGTCGTGCTGTGTAAAATAGCTATTCCGGTACAAAGGCAGAAAATAACATGTGTAGAGCAGCAAACTCTGGGGGAGCTGAAACAAATGGAGACAGGGTTGCCAGAATGCTCGCAGTGTGTATAAAGGAACCTGAACGCAACAGAGTACAACGGCGCCACACAGGTAACGCTGATTCCGTTTTAAAAACCTGTGTGTAAAAGCACCTTTTAACTTTTTGTTAGCCTAATAAAGATATTATCTTTAGCCAGCAGAAAGATTCCCTTTTTGTTTTGATCCTGCTAGGGGATGACATAAAGTATTGAATGTCAGAAGGTAACCCAACCTACTTCCCCAGGTGAAGGCACCCTGTCATTTCTGTTAACAACCAGTGGTTCTTACAGCTGCAAGAACCCAGACAAGCACCCTCCATGATGTTGATGAAGGTACCCTGCAGACCCCATGTTTACATTTGAAAAACGAAAATAAAACACATTTTTTTAAAGGAAAAGTGGAAAGAAAAAAATGAAGGAAAAAAATATTTGTTGCTGTTTTTATAAGAAAACCCAGAGTTAAGTAGTATTTGCAGGGTTTTAAAACTTTCTTATGTTTGTTTTTATCTACAAGTATTAAAGAAGAAGGAGCCTTGTCCACATAAAGATGGTCATCAGTATCCAGTGTAAAGTGAAATGTGGGGTTTATGTGATTTCCATTTTAGGAGCAGAATGGCCAGGGGAATCACAGAAAACATAGATGACTGCCCGCAGAAGGTCGATTGGTCTATTTATTAATTTATTTAGTTATTTAGTTAGTTTTTGTTGACCGGGTAAGTGCACTAGACAAATCCTGCCTATTTTCAGGCATGACCCGGGGGACGGGGATACAGATGAATGCCAACTGACTTTGAACCAGATTAAGCTGTTGATGGTATTTTTAGTGAAAGAGGGAAATTTGGCCAGGACACCGGGGGAAATTCCCCTACTCTTTTCGATGAGTGCCATGGGATCTTTAACATCCACCTGAACTACCACCAATACAGGCAGATGGGACCTCGGTTTAACGTCTCATCCGAAAGGCGGCACCTCAGAAGTACAGCACCCCTCTTTGATGCACTTCGGTGTCAGTACTGGAATATTAACCCAAGTGCCAGATGTGGGAACTGAACTCACAGCCCTCTGATCTCCTGGCCTCAGAGGCGAGTGTGCTACCTACTGAGGTGTTTGGCATTTAATCTGCCTTTTGTCCTACCTACCTAACCACAGAGACTGAGGCCCCTAATAGTCACTCGTCTCTCCTCACCTCTTTTTTCTCTCCCCCTTGGTGCCCCCCACCACCACCACTAAACCCATGTGTCTGTCTGACCCCTGCTGGAATCTACCCACTGATTTTGCCCTGATTTTCTCATTAGGAGGTCTGTTCCACTTCTACACTACTTTCTGTATGGAAAAGTATTTTCTCACGTACATGTCAAACCTCACCCCACCAACACCGCCAGTTTCTTTGTGTTAATCCTTTGTGCTTATGTTTACACTGCAGGTAAACAGTGGACTGCTGTCAGCTTTGTTAATCATATGTAGAAACGTGAATGTCTCTGTCATGTTCCCCACTCGGCCTCCACTGAATACATATTCAGTTCCTTTAGCCTTATCTCCTAGGACCTCCCTTCTGTCCCTGAATCTGGTAGCCCATATCTACACCGCCTCCAACCAGTCTTGATCTTTTTCCAGGCATATATCTCAGAACTGTGTGCAGTAGACTACAGAAGTTGTCCTGTACTAGGAGGGTCTGTACAGGGGCAGTATCACCTCCGTATAATTACTATCGAGGCTTGTACTCATGATTTTCACCATCTTAGCACCTCTCTCATTCATTAGGGCCAGTGTAAGTGATGTTGTTTAAATAATGTAGGATAAAGGTACTAATGTGTAAACACAATTGCTATAGAGTGTTAAAGAGTCCCATGTACACATATGTCTACAGTAAAGAGTTAATTGAAAGTATTAACCATGTACTAGTAATGGATGAGGAAACTGTGAATATAATTGTCTATTGTACAAGTGGTCCCAACTGGCTCCACAGTCCTGTGCAAGTACAGTAGTCATGGAAAGAAGGCATGCACAGGATGCAGTGTCTGGCTACCTTAAGGCTGAGGGGTGTAGTGGAATGGCTAGGTACAGACCTGCTCAGGATATTGGCTAACACTTCCAACAGGCCCACCCTTGCAAAAAAGTTTGGGGAGTTTACATTTTAGTTAGTTTTGCAAGTATGTCCTCCAGGAAGGAACATACCTCATAATTCCTTGCCTCAAGGTTCTTCTGACTGTGCTGGTTGCAGGTAAAGGGGAGGATGCACATGGAATGAACAGGGCTTGTTTTGCAGTCCACTGGGTATCGCTGGCACTAGATTAACCAGCATTACTGGCTTCTTGCTCTTCTTTGCATGTATTCCTAATTTTCCATGACTAATATGCCACTCTAATGACTCCAGAAATCCTATCTTGCTTAAGATTCCTGATTCCTCCATTTTTACCACACTTAGCTCATTAGTCAGTGTTCTTGGCTCCTCCTCAATGTGTATTCCTGGCTTCTTTTCAGACACTTTTCCTAGTTCTGCCCAGTTCCTGTCCTAGATATCCATGGACAGCATTCCATATGAACATACGAACACACGAATCTGCCAGCAGAATTAGGCCACACAGTCTATCCAGCCCTCTTGGGCGCACAGCTAGCACCTAAAGTGCAGCTGCCCCTCCCTCCTTCCCCTCCCCGACCTTCTGATATATGTCAGCTCTGCCTGACCCAACTCCCCCATGCCCTTTTAAAACTGTCCACCATTGTGCAGGATATCACCTGTCCTGGCAGGGTGTCCCAATTTGACACCACACTCTCCGTGAAGTAATGCCTCCTCATCTCCCTCCTAAACCTAACCCCCTCCAATCGTAGTCCATTCCACCTTGGGTCCCTACCCCGCTTTAGCCTAAACAACCCCTCTGTGCTGGGTTTGTTGATCCCCTTCAGGTGTTTGAAAGTCTCAATCATATCCCTCCGATCCTTCCTTTCCTCCAGGGTGTACAGACTCAAGTCTCTCAGCCTTTCTTCGTAGGTCTTGTCTTCCATCCCCTGTATCATTTTTGTCACCTTGCGCTGCACCCCCTCTAGTAGTCTTATATCCTTCTTCAGATACGGGCGCCAGTACTGCATGCAGTACTCCAAGTGTGGCCTGACCAATGACCTGTACAGGGGTAGGATAACATCTTTATGTCTGGACGAGAATCCCCTTGCAATACATCCTAGCAGTTTTTTAGCTTTAGCAGCTGCCTTCCTACACTGAGCAGAGTGGTTCATGCTCCCAGTTACTACCATCCCTAAGTCCTTCTCTTCCTCAGCGACACCCAGCCGAACCCCTTCCAGCCAATATTCCCTCCTCGGCTTCTTTGCCCTGAAGTGCATAACTTTGCACTTCTTCGCATTGAATCCCAATTGCCACCTCTCTGACCACTCCTCCAGATTGGATAGGTCCCCCTGTAGCCCTTGTCATTCTTCTATGTTGTCCACTACCACCCGTATCTTGGTATAATCCGCGAACAGACTGATCCTGTTCCTAACTCTGTGTGAGGTATCGCCAGAATTCCATCATCTTCCGAGAAACGTGTTCCTCAAAAATGCACTAGCTGTTTCCCCATGAAAGTCCCCTATCTCAATATTAACAAATAAATGTTACCCATTCTTTCATGGACAGTTCCTTGCATTCCTTCTCCAAAAACTTCATTTCTTATTCCTCCATGAGTAGTGTGTATTTTCTTGTTTTTTTTTCTCTCTTATGTTAGAAATAACAAGATTTAAAAGCAGTGGAACTTGGGTCCTTTTTGTTTCAGTGCTTCATACGTGCAGCTGTACCCTCCTGACATGTTGATTCTTAGCTCTGGTTCAGCACTTCTTTTATTTGTTCCCGTTCACGTGTGCCCTCTACCAGCTGTTAAAGAAATTACAGCTTCTAATCAAAAAAACATTTTCTTTATTCAGTGTTTAGTTGAGAAACACGGAGAGCCATTAAGCCAAACTCGTTTACATAGAAACGTAGACAAAGCATAAATAAAAGTAATCCTCTATTTATCAGATACAGCATATCCCCTTCTGTAATACTTTTTTCAATTAGATAAAACTAAAAGGAAATATTTCAATAACAGACTCGCCAGCACTGAAGCTGCAGTCTCCCGACTGCCTTCCTGGTACCCAGCATCGGACCCACTTCTAAGGTACAGCCGTAGTTCCAATTTGGAGCTGACCCACTTTCGTGGCTTTCTGATTGGAGCGGCATTTTGATAGTGGCATCGGATTGGCTTAGTGAGTCGTGCCTAGCTCCCGATTGGTGCACCTGCTAACCTGCTCCTCTGATATCCTCTCAGAATATAACTTTTCAATCAGGACAGTTTTTGCCACTTTTTCTCCCGCCCCCTCCCTCACCTCCGCCCAGGCCTCCTTTAAATACATTATTTGACCCTCCTACCTCAGTGAGCTCAGACCTCATTTGGCCCACACAGACCCTGCTCTCCTACCTAACCATTCACAGCTAGGTCAATTCTGAGTAAATCTGCCGGTACCTTTGAATCTGCCATTACCTTATTTCTTTCTGGCTTGATCCCCTCTTGCCTTTAGTGAACCCAGGGACTCTTAATTCAATTATTTCTCTTTGTTTCTGGATCCTAACCTACTCAGCCACTGCTTGCAGACGTACCCTTAAGCTCCCAGCTATGCTACTGAGGCAGTCAATATTTTTGGTCTAATTCGACCTCTAGGCTAGCTTTCTGGTTTACTGAATATCGCAGTAGTAATCCAACTTATTTTTCCACATATAGGTAATCTATCTAGTTCCTCTGGCACTGCCCTGCATGTGACTTCTTTGGGCTATTTTCTCCATATTATACTTTTGGCACCAATATCCTAACAGGCTGCCAACTGCTAGGAACCCAGGTCTGCTTTAGTCATCTACCTCCCTCTCATTTCTTAACCCCTAGTAGTCACCAGCCAGTCTTTGTATTTTTCTCATCCACGTAGTTTCAGCTAGAAAATGAACAATCACATGTTACTGTTTCTACTCATGACCACATTGCCTTTACTACACCTATCAATCATAGCAGTACCCCATGCTGTAGCAGGTATCCCATATTTCCTACTACATGACTACCGTTTTTCAGATCTCCTAGTAGAGCCTACACTACATTGTGATCCCACACTGTTACTTCTAAACAGGGCTTGGATCCATTTGGTAGCTTATACCCAAAGAAATAGTCCTTGTATATTCATGCCTTATGCCCTTTCATGCACTGTAAGCTCTGGTAGATCCTCTTATTGGCCATAATGCTCTCTGGTGATATACAGCTAAATCCATGGCCATTAAATCCTACCTCCACTCCCATCAATAATGCCAAAGATCTTACAGTTGCTCACCACAATATCAGGAGCCTTGAGCGAAACTTTGCAAAACTTTAAACTTGCACTACCCTCAACAAGCCTGATATCCTCTGCCTTACAGAAACCTGGCTGAAACCTTCTACCCCTGACTTACTGTGCTCCCTACCATCCCATAATCTTCTGAGGAATGATCGATCAGCACCTGAAGGGGGGGAGGTACAGCCATTTATTTCAAAGAACATCTCCATCTCAGTGTCATCAGCTCATCTTCCTTAAACCACTGTGAGGCTCTTCATGTCCTTCTTACCTTCAGCACAAAGAAATTACACATTGTCTGTGCTTACAACCTCCCTATAAGTGGCCTAAAAGGGCTGGATGAGCTGCTAGACCAAACCACTCTTCTCTCAGGGAGAAATTAAGTTCTTCTAAGTGATTTTAATATAAGCTGGTTGGGTAGCACACAATCAACATCCCTGTCCAGGATACAAAGTTTCAACCTGCACCAACTTCTCTCTGAACCCACCAGAACTGCCCCACACTCGAATACTAGCACTCTGCTGGACTGGATAATGATGAACCACCTGGAACGCATAGTTGCTGCAGGGGTCCTGCCTGATGCTATCACTGATAATTCCCCCACGTACTGTATCTGGGGTAAAGACAGGCCAGTACTGACGAAGCCCCGTTTTATTACTTTCCGTAACTATGCAAACTTTGACCCACAGTCTTTCCTGCTTGACGTAGCTAGTACTGACTGGTCCTCTCTTTATAGCTCATCTGATGCTCTGTCTGCTCTAAATCTCTTCCTGACCAAATTCCTAGCTCTTCAAGATAAGCACTGTCATCTTGTTACCCAATGGGTAAGAAATAGGCAAACTCACTGGCTAAAATCTAACCTACTCTCTAAAATACATCTGAGAGACAAAAGCTGGTTTTGTTTCAAGAAATCTGGTCTAACTGAAAACTTTAATACCTATAGGGCTATGAGAAATTCCTGCAAAAAGGAAATCAAAAAGGCTAAAATTTCTTACTGTAAAGACCTGTTAACAAACTCATATGGTGATTCTAAAAAATTCTGGTCCCACGTTAAGTTTTTCCTGGGATCAAACCAGTCTTCCACACCTAATGACCTGTCCCTAAAGGGCATCCACTCTAATAATCCCCACACCATTGTTAACTTTTTTCATATTCAGTTTTACGACCTAACTCATTACACCTCCACTTTCCCCACCCAACCAAATCCTAACACTCAGACTAACATTACTGGGCCCATTTTCTAATTTAAGTCTGTCTCAAAAAGTGAGGTTCTTAGATTGCTTAACAACAGCTCAGATTATGCAGCTGCTGGCTCTGACAATCTTGAACCTAAGCTCCTAAAACTAGCTGCCCCTTACATAGTTGCTCCCCTAGCTAAGATTTGTACTCTCTCTCTCTCTCTCTCTCTCTCTGTCAGAGCTTTGTCCCTGATATCTGGAAGACAGCCAGGATTACCCATGTGTTTAAAAAAGGTGACCCTCATGATCCATCAAATTACAGACCTATTGCCATCCTGTCAGTTCTCAGTAAAATTCTTGAGAAGATTGTAGCCACTCAAACAATTGACTTTCTTCAGAAATACAACCTTTTAATTTCTGCTCAACATGGGTTCTGCAAGGGGCACAGCACCACTACAGCTCTTCTCAAATTTACATCTGACACCCTAGTGGCTATGGACTCTGGCAGGCTCACTGGGGCCATTTTCATTGACATGACTAAGGTGTTTGATCTTGTCAACCACACCATCCTTATTGCCGCCCTCCAATTTTTAGGTTTTTTGCCTAACATTGTCTCTTGGTTTGGCGGCTACTTGATGGATAGGTCACAATCTGTGAAATATAAGTCCACCCTCTCTGACAAGGTTACTATTAATATTGGTGTACAATAAGGGTCCATTTTAGATCCCTTGCTCTTCTCAGTCTTTATAAACAACATCACTTCTAACCTCCTGAGGACTTCTTCCCTGTTATACGCAGATGGCATCGTATTGTACACTAGTTCCAAAAGTATTGAGGACGTTAATCTTCAGCTCTCCAATGACTTTCAGCTTATTCAACAGTGGCTCACAAATGACAAACTTGTTTTAAATATTGAACACCCAAGCTATGTTATTTGGTTCCAATCTCAAACTCAAACACTCCCAACACAATTTTAACGTCTCCTCCTTTGATGGCACATCTGTTGGGGTGGTTAACTCCTTCAAATATCTAGGTGTCACACTAGACCCATCACTAAAATTTGATCTCCATATTCAAATGACCTGCAAACAGGTGAACTCTAAACTCGGTATCTCCTACCGTACCAACTATGCATTCACCCCCTCAGCTAGATTCGCCATTGCCTGTGGGATATTACTTCCCTCTCTCACTTATGGGGTTGCTACATATGCCTCCGCCTGTAAATCAAGTCTATGAAAGTGGGCTGTTACCTACAATAACATCTGTCACTATGCATCCTCCTCTCCTCAGCTGAAACACCACTGTCTTCTCTACTCAGATATGGGATGGTTTCCTCCTCAAGCATCTAGGTTTTACACACTCGGCTCTATCATTGACAACATAACCAGGTCCCAAATACCTAAACCCTGGCATGTCTCTTTCCAAACCAGAGTACCAGTTATGACCTACGTTCTACGGACAATGCCCCTGTTCTCATCCCAAGACATTACACCTCAAACGGAGCTAGTGCCTTTGCCTGTCTTGCACCCAGTTTCTGGAACTCCCTTCCACTAACTTTACATCAAGCTGCATCCCACATCTCTTTTAAGAGAGAACTACATCTCTATCTCAACTCCTCTTGCAAATGATCTTGTTTCAAACCACCCTAGCCCCTATATTCCCAAACTCCACCACTCCATCTCTGCTCACTAGGACCTTACTCCAACACTCAGCACTTCCTTCAAATTTCTAGTATCATCTACCTTCCATCTGTATCCTAACTTTTCTTGGTATGAATTTCTACCTAATATCTACCCTCCTACCTCCAGCTGCCCTACTCCTATCCTTTTTCTCTAGTTTCTCTTATTCCCATTTCTGCTTGATTGCTATTTGCACTATTATTATCACTGTATTTATCCTCCCCTAGTTTGAACGTTGTTAGTCACAGTATTTTTTGCTTTAATTGTATTGTTGCATATGTTTTCTTGATGTTGTATTGTATTTTACCACTTCTATTTTTGTTATTTACTGTTGTTTTCACTTCCCCACATCTACTTCTTTTCAAACATGTTCTGTAATGTTTTTTGAAATTTGTTCCTGCACTCTCCTGGGTCATGCCTGAAAATTGTCATTATTATGGCTGGTGCACCTACCCAGTAAACAAAAACTAAATAAATAAAATAAAATAAATAAATACCCAATTTTCCCAAAGTTGCCCCTCTGTGGTTGGTCACTAGGGTGTGTGTGTGGATACCTATGCCTTACCTCCTCAAGAGCTACCTTTATTTATTTTATTTATTTACCTAGAATTGTTTGGCTGGGATAGACAAAGTGAGTCAAAGCTCATTTCCAGTTGTATCTCTGGATGGGAGTACAGAGAGGTTGAGTGACTTGCTCAGGGTAACCCAGCACACAAGTGGCAGTTGTGGGATTCAAACCCAGGTCTGCTGGTCTCCAAGTTTTCAGCTTAGTGCTCTAAGTTCTAGGCTATGCTAATTTCATGACATGCCAACATCTGCCCCTCCCAGGAGGATATGTCACAGTTCACTTTTTTTTTATTTAGTTGTTTAACCAGGTATAGCACACTAAGCTGAAAGCTTTTTTACAGGAGTGACCTGGGAGCACAAGGAGGTTAAGTGACTTGCTCAGGGTCACAAAGTATGCAAGTGGAAGCTGTGGGATTCAAACCCAGGTCTGGTCTGCTGGATGTCACCAAATTTGCAGCTCAGAGCCTTAGACCACTGCGCTATACTGCCTCCCCTTGCGAATGGAACTTCTTGTTCCTTCAGCAGCAGTGTTTCTAATTTCTGGAACAGAATTTTTCTTTCATATCATGTTTTTCTCATTTCAAAGCAGACAGGATTATCACTTCTTTCAGTTAGCATTCCCAACTTTATTGCCATACACAAGAAGCCTGTGTTGTCAATGGAGAGGTTGCCATGGCAACCACTTACCCCACACGCAAAACTTGGGGGTTTAGTTGCCATGGCAACCTTAAGATGCCAACTTAGACTTGTCTGTGTATGCTTCCCATACATTGTCTTTTGTAGTTATAAGTCCCCCCATGCTGCGGGCTTACTTTTGAGCCTCCTGTTTTCCCTGCTTATCTGAGTGTTCTAATGTATATCACATGTACTCTGTAAACTAATTGAAGCACTGTATCTCTTGCCTTGTGTGCCTTGTATCATATTTCCTATTCTTGCCTTTTATTTGTACCAGTACCTGACCCAGGTCCACCTCATAAATGAGTTGTCTCGATGGTGTTTCACCTGGATAAATAAAGATTGACTGATTGATTGATTGACTGATTGATTGATTGACTGATTGAGTGGCTTGCAGCTGCATTGTCCCAATTTTTCTGGTGCTCCAAAACTCTCTGTCTGACCTTGGTCATATCTCCTGTTAGTTTGGGGCTGGAAGAGCAAGTGCCATGGAACCACCATGCAGCAGCCACATGAATGTGTGAGCAGGTGGTCCATGCATGTGCAGTAGCCCATTTCAATCTTCTTGCCACTGTGGCAGCAAAGTCAAAGCTTCCCTTGTGCTGTTGGACCCGAGTATGAGCAAAATGGGGTCCGGAGACATGGAGGAGGCAACAGAGAAGCCATAAAAAATGTTGATTTGAAGAACGTCAATAAGCAATAATAGGAGGCTGTCATAAATGTTAATAAGGGCAGTCTGTGAATATTAATGATCCCTCCTGCTGCCTAGTGGGACAGTGTTTTGGCAGAAGCAATGGGTAGGAAATTCCATTAAAATGTTAAACTCTGCATTTGGGTGAGAGGGTAGAGGGGGCTACTTTTGGCTCTTGGAGGGAATAAATGTTAAAAATATTAGGTTTGACTGCAAGGGACCTTGAAAGTGGGGACTTTGCTTGAACTATGTGTTCAGCAGCCATGTTAGCCACCAATAACCCCCTGTTACAGCCAATCAGGAGCCAGGCTCTTGCAGAAGGACTTGTGTTACTGTATCATGGGCATATGGGAGATAAAGGCAAGAAAATTTCTTGGCACCCACAGTGTGATCAATGGGGTGTCAAGTGTGGCAAATAAATATTAATTTGTCCAGTGGGACATTTTCTACAGCAAACCAGAAAAGAAGACTGAGAAAGGGATACAGTATAAGGGGCTGTTTGTCCACCAGAAAGGAACTATTGAGTGTTCTGCCAGAGAGTATAGAGGGAAGAGAGACTGCAATGGGCTTGCTAGCCCTGAAGACCTGCCTGTTTGCCAAAGACCTTGTCTAGTCACAGTACTGGACAAGTTGCAGAATGCCTGGAAAAGAGCATAGCCCCTGGAAAATTAACTGAACTGTGTGAGAAGTTCCATGGGTGAGAGTTGAACCTGTGGCTAGTGAAGTTAACCTGTGGCTGTGTCAAGAAAATTTAGACTCTGCAACTAGTGTGAGAGGTTTTTGAGATTTGCTGAGAGTCAGAGAGAGAATTGATTGTCCTGCAGTGCAGAGAAAGCCAGCAGAGTGTGCCAGCTGGAATGCAGAGACTGTAAAGGTTGCAGCCTGACTCCCACAGTATCTGCAATGGAGAAAAGTATGTGCCAAGCATCAGTCTGGGTAACCACTAGCCTGCTCTGTACCCAGACTGAAGCGGAAACCACCAGAGAGAATGATGTCGAGAGGTCTGCCAGGTGAACACCGCATACAAAGGCCCTGGGGTGAAGATTCGAAAAGCCTGGCAGGTGAAGACTGGCATTCATTGTTTCTTCAAGCAACTGCTAATGTGTGGGGCCAAAAACTTCTGATACCAGCATTGTACTGTGAAACAAGTTTCTGCCATCCACTTTGAACTTCTCAACTGTAAGTACCCCGGGCTGCGGCTTTGGGTAAGTGTTTATTTAGCTAGCTAGCTAATCAGAGAAATAAGGGGGTTAAGCCCTAAGCAGAACTGCGCTAATATCAAAGCTGTGCCCAAGAAGGAAGTTGAAGTTTTTGCATCTGTTAGAAGGGTAACCACCAGAAACAAAATCTAAAGTTTATGACGTCAGAAAAGAAAGGGTAATTTGGCTGTTCCTATCAAGTTTAAATGACAAATGCTGGGAATGCTAAGATCAAAGAGAAATATTTAATTAAAGCATGTCATATTTAGGAAATGTTATTTTTCTTCTGATGTTCCATTAATTAAAGATACCGCCTGGTAGAAAGCATGTTAGAATTAATTCTGAGGGAGAGTCTAGCTGACCTCATCCAAAAGGGCGTGGAGGAAGACAAACAAAAGACATGCAACATTGTACATAAAGGCATATCATCTTGGGTTCTTAAGAAAAAAAGATCTCTCTAACGTAAACCGCACTTACAGGAGTAATACATTAGATGTCAAAGATCTAAATGTATTGTGGTAGGAGTTTTGTTCTGTAGCTTTCCCTTTTTTTTTCTTTTATGTGATTGTGATGCTCTTTGATATTTGTTCTGTGTTTTATCTTACTTATTTTACCATTTTTAGTAAAGAACATTTTCTTTAAGATACTGCCTGGGTCTTCTCAGTTATTTTTTGCATGGTATTGATGAACTGATATTAAGTCTGACAACTGTTCTAGGGCTTGATGGTGTTACTAAGCATGGAAAACGTAAGAATATACATAAGGTCTCTTATAAAGTTAAAAGGGTTAATTTTGGAAGCCTGGCTGGGTGTTCCTGGTGAAAGATTGTACTGCAATCTCCGAAGAGGGTACGTATCTGAGCCTGTTCACTGGGTGTGCTAGCATAAGGTTCACAGTTTGAATCCCCCCAGAACTCAAGACTAAAGGTGATTCGGACCCAAAGCAGTCAGGAGGGTTACTTTGTCTGTTACCTGTTCACACTATTGCACTTTGAGGTTGGCACTGTGGGAGCAGAGAGCCCAGCCTGAGGAATGCATTTGTGACAGATTTGGTTGGCAGCGTGTAACAGAATATTAGTAACACAAGCTTTAACAGTTCAGTGTGTCAGCTTAATACTATACAGCTCACATGCAAAATAAGGCAGTGATTTATTTATTTTTAAAAAGGTAAACAGAACTATTTCATTTTGCTTACAGTCAAAGTTTCTACCCATTGTTTTTCCAAGTGCAAGTCAGATTAGCCGTAGTTAAGGAAGAAGATGGCTTCCAACTACAGCGGTTACACTGCAGACTACTTGAGGCAGTTGTGCCAGGACAGAGGAGTCCAGTATGAGGGGAAAGCTGACAAGGAGACCCTCATAGATGCTCTGATGGCCGCTGATGGCCAGAGTGTTGAGTCACAGCCCATGACTGGAAAGGACCAAACCTTGGATATGGAGGGGCCAGTGTCCACTGCAGTGTCCAGATCCAGTGAGGAAGACAGTAGACTAGTGCAAGGCAAGGGCCACAGCAGCAGCGGATGGTCACCAGCATTCTGGAGCCGGAAGCAATCGGGCTACAGATAGAACTGCAGAGGATGGAACTGGAGTTCGAATAGCTGAAGTGGAAATTTGAGAGGAAGGAGAAGCAAGAGCAGCAAGCCACAGATGAGAAGAGGGAGTGAGAAAGTGAACTGCAGAGGAGAAGAGGGAGTGAGAAGCTCAGCGAGAACATCGAGAAGCAGAGCGTGAACAGTGAGACGCTGACCGTGAAGAGCATGAGCGCCAGAGGCAAAATGAACTGGAGAAGCTACGACTCCAACCACCAGCACCAGAGCAGGTAAGCAGCTTGGGTTTAACTGGAACTACAGGACTAGGTTACAAATTAAATTCCAAATTGATAGCCAAATTTAAAGAGAGGGGGATATGGATATTTTTTTAAATTGTTTGAAAAAGTTCGTATTCAGGCCAATATTCTTAGATGGTCCTGGAGCTTCCAGCTATCCCTGCTACTTACTGGGAAAGCTTGGGATGCATTGGGTCATATGGACAATGAGGACAGTAATGATTACAGCAAACTTAAAGCTGCACTTTAAAAAAAATATGATTTAACTTGCAGAAGCATACGGAGCTAAATTCCATAAGCTCGGGAGAAGCCCTAACATGAGCTACAAGGAGCTAGCCACGAAACAACATCAATGTTTAAAACGTTGGTGGGAAGGAACTAAAACAAACTCTGCAGATAAAATTGAAAATGCTATATTGTTAGAGCAGTTTTTTTGGGCATGCCCAGCAGAGCTAAAAACCTGGCTGGAGGACCGAGATCCCCAAACAGTACAAGAGGCTTCTGAACACTCAGATCGCTATGCCAAGAGCAGACCTGCTCTGAGAGTGAATGGGGTGGGCATGGCACCACAGAAAGAGAAATGCATGCCTTCAGGGCAGCTAAAACCCTCACTTCCTCCACTGAAACCAGTTAGCCCCAGGTTTCAAAGAAAAGATTTTTCTGAGAAAAGAGTAGGGTTTGCAAAGAAACTGGGCATATTGCCAGACACTGTCCCAAAAGGACGAGCAATATGCAAAGTGGTGTTAGGAAAGAAGTGTGTTGTTTGTGGCTCCCTTGAAGCATGCCTGTAAACATGATGGAACACATGCACCCAGTCACTGTGAATGGTGTACAGACACAAGGGTTAAGAAACACAGGGGTATCCCTGATGTTGGTAAAAGGGGATCTGGTAGAGCATGGTCAGCTTATGCTCAATAAATTTGTAACTGTACAAGGGTTCACTGGGGAGGAGAAAGCATTGTCACTTGCTAGTGTTCTCCTAGACTGGGGTAAAACAGGGGGAACTGTGCAACAGGTGGCTGTAGCCAAAACTTGAGCAGTTGACATCATCTTTGGCAACAATCTCAAACAGGGGATGGTGTGTGCAGTTACCCATAGCCAAACTGCAAGGGAAAATTGTAGTCCCCTGGACCACACAGAAGCCACTGTGGAAACCACTGGGAGGCTGGTTCCCCAGCCTGTGTCTCCTGATATGGAGACTAATGAAAAGGGGGTAGAAAGTTCCCCAGTAGCAGTTAACCAAACAGCTACGGAGGGTTATTCTGAAGAAGGAGGGGTGACCCATTGTCAGAGGGTTAGGGATGGCAGTGATCCTGAGTGCTCTGATGCTAGAGCTAGGGACCCTAGTTTAGAGACTGAAGGGGACCTGCCCCATGCCTTGGGAATGTGTAAGGAGATTGCAGCTGCTCAGAAAATTGACCGTAGTCTAGAGAAACTGAGGGCTTGGGCAGACTCTGACGGAGTACAAGGAGGTTACGAGAAACATAAGGTTTATTGGGAAAATGGACTGATGTATACTCAGATTGAAAAGACAGAGGGAGGGGTGATAGGCAGGCAGCTTGTCATTCCCCAGGGGTACCGTGAGCAGTTGCTCAAGATTGCACGTGATATTCCCATGTCTGATCACCTGGGAATCACATGCATTATGCAGTGATTGGCCCAGAATTTCTATTGGCCCGACTTCGCCCAACAGGTGAAGAAGTATTGCAGATCTTGTCACCGGTGCCAAGAAATAGGGAAGGCAGGTAAGAAAATCCAAGTCATCCTAATTCCATTGCCCATAGTGGAGGAGCCATTCCAGAGAGTGGGAATGGATATTGTGGGGCCTTTAAATACCCCCAGCTCCTCTGGGAAGAGGTTCATCCAGACTGTGGTGGATTATGCCACCCGGTACCCTGAGGCAGTCACCCCATCCTCTCTGAGGACAGACAAAGTGGCAGATGCCTTACTAGGGATTTTCTCCCATGCTGGGTTTCCACAGGAGGTTATCACCGATTGAGGGGGTTTCTTCATGTCAGACCTGATGAAATGTTTGTGAGAGAAGTGTGGGGTGGTGCAGAGATGCACAACACCTTATCACCCACAAGCCAATGGGTTTGTGGAAAGATTTAACGGTACCCTGAAGTCAATGCTCCAAGCATTTGCTGAACAACATGGGTGGGACTGGGAGAAATACCTTCCCCACCTGTTGTTTGCATAAAGGGAGGTGCCCCAAGAGTCAACAGGGTTTTCCCCCACTGAGTTCTTGTATGAGCAGCAGATACGTGGGCCCCTAGACTTCATCTGGAAGGACTGGGAAGGCAAGCAAGCCACCCAGGGACCTCCCATAGTGAATTATGTCCTTAGGTTTAGGGAAAGGCTGAAGGAGCTTATGGGGACAGCCCAGAGCAACCTGGCAGCTGCTCAACAAAAACAAAAAGTTTGGTATGACTGCAAAGTCAGAGCTCACTCGTACACAGGAGGTCAGGAAGTCATGGTCCTCATCCCAGTCCGGAAGGACAAGCTGCAGGCTGAGTGGGCAGAACCGTACAAAGTACCGACAAAGCTTACTACTAAGCTGCTAAGGACAACATAACTCTGGTATTGTTTGCATCAATCCTACCTGTACCAGCTTGTTTGTATCTATGTCTTAAGTTACTGTTATACTTATGTGTTGTACTGCTATACTGTGTATTTTCATTTGTCTTACTGTGACAAGGTACCTTTGTAAATGAGCCTATGGCTCAAAGGTTTTCCAAACTGCTGTTTAAATAAAATAAATAAAAAAATAAATAAAATAAAGTAGTCAGAAAGGTAAATGATGTGAACTAGATCATAGAGTTACCTGACAGAAGACATACAGAAAGAATGTACCACGTCAACATGGTGAAGCCATATGCCCATAGGGCTGACATGGTGTTTGCAGTGTGTAGCCTTGGGGAAGGGATGGATGAAGGAGACCCCCTTCTTGACTTGCTGGAAGAAAGCAAGTGGAAGTCCTCTGTAGAGGCAGTTAAATTGTCACACTAGCTGGCCCCGGAAAAGATCCAGGAAGTAAGGGAGGTTTTAGCAGACTTTGCCCCACTGTTTAGCACCAAGCCTGGACTCACCCCCTTAGCGACACACAGTGTGGAGACAGGGACACAGGTGCCCATACGGCAGACAGCATATCGGGTGTCAGAGGCTGTCCAAAAGGACATTAGGAGGGAGGTGGAGGAAATGCTGGATTTAGGGGTAATCCAGAAATCTCACAGCCCCTGGGCCTCACCCATAGTCCTTGTGCCCAAGCCAGATGGCTCTACTTGTTTTTGTGTGGACTATCATGGACTGAATGCAGTCACAAAGTCAGATGCCCACCCAATGCCATGGACGGACGAACTCCTGGACAAGTTGGGAGGGGCGACCTACCTTACTACTATTGACCTGACAAAGGGGTATTGGCAGGTAGAGTTAACTGACAGAGCTAGGGAGAGGTTGGCCTTCATCACTCCAATGGAGTTATTTGAATTTAAAGTAATGCCTTTTGGAATGAAGAACACTCCAACCACTTTCCAAAGGTTGGTGAACCAGATGTTAAATGGTGCTGAGGAGTACGCCGGGACATACCTGGATGACATTGCGATGTTTAGAGCCAGCTGGGAGGAACACCTTTCCCACCTTAGGGAAGTGCTGGGCAGGATACAGAAGGCCAGGCTCACTGTCAAAGCTGAGAAGTGCCAGGTGGCCATGGCTGAAGTGGCATGCCTCAGGCATGTTGTAGGCTGGACACAGCTCCATCCTAGCCAAGTAAAAATAGAGATGATCAAGTCATGGCCCAGACCAGAAATGCAGAAGCAGGTCAGGAGTTTTCTAGGGACAGCAGGGTACTATAGGAAATTTGCACCCAATTACAGTGCCCTGGCTGCTTCCCTATCTAACGTGGTAAAGAAAAGGATGTCTAAGAAAATTACCTGGGAACCAGCCTGTGAAAAAGTCTTTACCAGACTGAAGGAGGCACTGTGCAGTGCTCCTGTCTTGACAAGTCCAGACTATAGCAGACCCTTTTTAGCCCAGACTGATGCCTCAGACGTGGGTATTGAGGCAGTGCTGAGCCAGACATCCACTCAAGGGAAAGATCACCCCATCGTGTACCTAAGTAAAAAGTTACTTCCCAGGGAGCAGGCATACTGTACTGTAAAAAAAAAGAGTGTCTTGCCGTTGTGTGGTCCCTAAAGAAGCTAGAGCCATAATTATACGGGCAGTATTTCGAGGTACAAACTGACCACAATCCCCTGGTTTGGCTGGCACAAATGAGTAAGATGAATAGTAGACTATTAAGATGGAGTCTTGCAAGGGTATGATCTGACTATATCACATAGGGCTGGTGCAGCAAAAGCAAATACGGATGGTTTGTTCCATTGTTTTGAGGTGTAAACTGAATTTGTAGAACTCATCTCATGTTGAATAGAGCCCCCAAAGTTCAGTCTAAGGAGGGAGGGATGTCACGGGAAAACCCCTCTCATATTATTATTGTATGATATCTGTAAAATAAATACATGGTATGTGTATGACATTTTCAGTGTGTGAGGAATTTTGGCCTGTAACATCAAGCTGAAAATCACAGGATGTATTACACTGACCAGGAGATTCCTGTAATTAAGACTACCTTAATGAAATGGCATTTTATTACCAATTCATGACATGCTCAGGCTTTTGAAGTTGAAACAAAATCTAAAGTTTATGATGTCAGGAAAGAAAGGGTAATTTGGCTGTTCCTATCAAGTTTAACACCTAAATGACAAATGCTGGGATTGCTAAGGTCAAAGAGAAATATTTAATTAAAGGATGCCATATTTAGGACATTTTTCTTTTTTCTTCTGATGTTCCATTAATTAAAGATACCTCCTGGTAGAAAGTATGTTGGAATTAATTCTGAGGGAGGGTCTAGCTGACCTCATCCAAAAGGGGGTTGGGGAAGACAGAAAAAAGATACATAACATTGTACATGAAGGCATATCATCTTGGGCTCTTAAGAAACAAAGATCTCTTTAACTTAAAACACACTTACAGGGGTAATATATTAGACAACAAATATCTAAATGTTTTGTGGTAGGAGTTTTGTTCTGTAGTTTTGCCTTTTTTTATGTGATTGCGTGCAAGTGCAAGAAACATATTGTGGTAGCTTTTTCCACAAGCAGGTTGTGGAGGCAAGGCACTGTTGTGGCCAATGTCCCCACAGCCTTTAAAGGCTTGTCCAGCATCCCCCAATGCCATGGTACACTGCTGCTGACACTAGTTCAGCCAGCATGCCACCAACTTGTAAAAATTTAGCCGCTGCAATCAGGGGCTGCCTCATCATTGCAGCATAAGCCATTCACTGCAATGAGGGAGCGACCTGTCATTGCAGGGCGGGATCCTGACACACTGATATTGTTTGTGAACATGGCCGTGGTTTGCCGCCATGTTCACAGACTATATTAACCCCCCCACCGTGTTTATTTGCCGACGGGGCCCCAATCCCCGTCAGCTTCAGTGCCCCAATGTTTTTGTTGCCGACGGGGGAGCCCACTATCCATAGCCATTATGTAAACCCCCCACTTATATTGTCTGCCAATGGGGTGCCCAATCTCTGTCGGCATAATGTCACCCCCCCTTTTTGTTGTGTGCTGATGGGGGTGCCCAATCCCATGTCGGCTAAAGCTTGATCCCCCAAAAGAAAGACTCCGGTGGCATGCTGGAAGCCCACCCCAGCATGCTACATACCCCTGTAAAATTAAAAATGGTCCCGCAATGTCCTTTTTTTTTTTAAATCTGTAAAAAAGGAAACTGTCCCTTGGCAGTCTCCCTGTCCCTCTCCCGCAACCCGCACTCACCCACTGCGCACCCTGCCTCCCCACACCCCCTCATCCCATACTTACCTCCGGAGATTGGAGCGACGATCTTCAGTGGGCCAGGAACACGTCTGCACTCTTCAAAGCCAACCGCGAACTGAGGAAATGCCGGTAAGCTGTATAATGGAATAAATGGTTTTTTTTCCAACTTTAATGCATATCTCAGTCATTTTTTGGAATTTTGGCACCAGATTTTCAACATGAGGTTTTTGGGACCCCTCCTCATGAATTCTCGAACTGTCATGGTGTTAATCAGCCCCGGAAGGTGATTTTGTGGTCACTGCATGGAATCACCTTTCAGGGCCAATTAACAAAACAACAGTGCCAGTGTTCATGAGGTGGGCTCTCAAAAAGCCTATGTTGCAAATTTGGTGGAAAAAATCAAAAAAGTGACTGTTTTACAAGCATGTGTTGCACAGTTGCTATGCACGCTCGTAACTTCACGAATTTACAATATTTTCATGACCAGATTTTCAACATTGGCATTATTTCACACCTCCTTGTGAACAGTACAGCTGTTATTGTTCACATCCTGGCCGAAATGTGTTTTCGCACTTCCAGCACAGAATAGAGTGGTCGCTGTGGGAAATTAGTGTTTGGGACAGATGAAGAAAATGACAGTGACACTGTTCATGAGTAGAGGTTCTAAAATGCCTATATTGAAAATCTGGTGATGATACTCCATAAAATTACTGCATTACGAGCGTGCGTTGAGCAATTTTGCTGTGCTGTGTTCCTGGATCTAAGCAAAGCCTTTGACACTGTGGACCATGAACTACTAATCTCCTCTCTGAACTCCATAGGCCTTGACTCACTCTCTCTTAAATGGTTCAGATGCTATCTCTCCGGAAGAATACAACTGGTAAAAAATGAAGGTGACCTATCTACCTCTAAACCACTCCTAAGAGGTGTACCGCAGGTTCCATCCTGGGCCCCATCCTCTTTGCCATTTACATCAACAATATTGACTCCAATCTCTCACAATCTAATATTCACCTCTTTGCAGATGATACTGTACTATATGTCAGTAATCCTCACCATCAAAAGCCTGTGAGCTTTACAGTCTGAGTTCTCCTCCTACAGCACAACTTACTAGAAAAGAAATTACTACTAAATGCCAAGAAAACAAAGCTATGTTCTTTGCCACCAAGAGCTGCTCTTCCACTGTCCCATCATTCACCCTCCCACAATTATCTACCATCCTTGGTGAAAATCTGGAATATGTGGACAAATTCAAATATCTTGGAGTCTGGATTGACAATAAACTTGACTATACTAGCCACATTGGAGAGCTCCTGAAAAAGCTTAGACAAAGACTTGGCCTATTTTATAGGATCAAACACTACCTGACCAGAGATTCCAAACAAAGGCTAATCCTGGCATCATTCCTATCCCTCATTGACTACGCTGACTTCCTTTATGGTCACTGTTCCCTCTCCCATTTAAATAAATTAGACACCTTGTATCATAGAGCTATTAGATTCATTACAGACCTTCCCTCCAGCACCCATCATTGCTCTCTCTACAATGCAGTCAGTTGGACATCCCTACAACATAGAAGAAACAAAAATGCTGCTGTCTGGATCTATAAACCTCTGACAAACAAACTCCCTTCCTACATCTCAGATTGTTTCAACCGGATCACATCCAGACCTTACACCCTAAGGATCAATAAACTCATCATGCTGAAGATTCCTATCACCTGCACCCGGTATGGAAGGGCTGCAATCAGCTACTTCCTAGCACTTATCTGGAATTCTCTTCAAAGACCTTGAAATTGGATACCTCATTCCTTTAACATCCTTCAAAAACTGTACACTAGCCTATTCCCAGAATCATGCAATTGCTCCCATAAGGCCTAGTCCTCTCACCCCTCCTTCCCTACCCTTTTATACTACCCCTATTTCTTTATTGTTCTTCTAGCTTGTTCTCCAACCTACTTGATAAAAATGCCACCCCAAATCCCATTACCCTAGCTTTATCCCTACAATACTGTTTGTTTCTTTCCTTTTAATATGATCTAGGTCCAATGTCATTTTGCCTTGTATATATGTAAATATTTGTATACCTGTCTCATTCATAAATCTTTGTATTTGTGTTCATTCAGTACCATGTTTTTGTGTAAAATTTGGAACCTTATATTGTTATGACCACTCAGGTCCATCTTGTAAATGAGCTATGCTCAATGATGTTCGCCTGAATAAATAAAGATTTTGATTGATTGATTGATTGATTGAATTTGCATGCACGCTCGTAACTTCGCGAATTTGTAATATTTTCACTCCAGATTTTCAACATTGCCATTTTCCCACACCTCCTTATGAACAATACAGCTGTCATTTTCCCCATACTGGATAAAATATGTTTTTGCACTCTTGCCAGAGAATAGCACGGTCGCTGTGGGAAATCAGTGTTTGGGACAGATTAAGATCGAGCGAGTGAGAGAGGGGAAGTGACCGAGCTCAACTAAGCTCTGTTGGGACTGCTGTGAATTTGTTTGTGGGCAGAAAAAGGCCCCAGTGCAAGAGCCCAGTATAAAAGGGCAGCCTGCAGCACTGGGAGAAACAGAACGAGAGAGCGAGTGAGGGAGGGGGAGTGAGCGAACTCACCAGAGCGCTGTCAGGACTGCTGCGGATTTCTTTGTGGGCAGAAAAAGACATCAATGCAGGCAGGGACCCAGTACAAAAGGCCAGCCTGCAGCGGTGGGAGACACAGTACGAGCAAGTGAGACAGGGGAACTGAGCGAGCTCAACAGAGCTCTATTAGAACTGCTGTGGATTTCTTTGTGGGCAGAAAAGGTGCCAATACAGGCAGGAGCCCCCTTAGAAAAGGGCAGCTTGCAGTGCCAAGAGAAACAGAATGAGTAAGTGACAGAGCGGTAATGAGCTAGCTCAACGGAGCTCTATTGTGACTGCTGCGGATTTCTTTGTGGGCAGAAAAAGGCGGCAATGCAGGCAGGAGCCCAGTACAAAAGGCCAGCTTGCAGTGCCGGCAGAAACAGAAGGAGTGAGTGAGAGACGGGGAGTGAGTGAGCTCAACAGAGTTCTATTGTAACTGCTGCAAATTTCTTTGTGGGCAGAAGAAGGTGGCAATGCAGGCAGGAGCCCAGTAGAAAAGGGCAGTCTGCAGCGCCAGCAGAAACGGAATGAGGGAGTGAGAGAAGGGGAGTGAGCAAGCTCAACAGAACTTTGTCGGGACTTCTGCAGATTTCTTTGTGGGCAGAAAAAGGCACCAACAGAGGCAGGAGCCCAGTACAAAAGGGCAGCCTGCAGCACCAGGAGAAACAGAATGAGTGAGTGAGATAGGGGGAGTGAGCGACCTCAACGGAGCTCTGTCGGAACAGCTGCGGATTTCTTTGTAGGCAGGAGCCCAGTACAAAAGGGCAGTCTGCAGCACCAGGAGAAACAGAATGAGTGAGTGAGATAGGGGGAGTGAGCGACCTCAGCGTTGCTCTGTTAGGACAGCTGCAGATTTCTTAGAGGGCAGAAAAAGCTGCCAATGCAGGCTGGAGCCCAGTACAAAAGAGCAGCCTGCAGCACCATGAGAAACAGACTGAGCGAGTGACAGAGGGCCAGTGAGCGAGCTCAACAAACCAACGCAATCAACACTCAGCATTGACAAATGCTTGTTTCTTTTATGTGACTGTGATGCTCTTTGATATTTGTTCTGTATTTTATCTTACTTATTTTACAATTTTTAGCAAAGAACATTTTCTTTAAGATACTGCCTGGGTCTTAGCAGTCATTTTTTGCATGTTATTGATGAACTGATATTAAGTCTGACAACTGTTCTAAGGCTGGATGGTGGTACTAAGCTCAGAAAAGGTCAGAATATACCTAAGGTCTCTTATAGAATTAAAAGGGTTCATTTTGGAAGCCTGGCTAGGTGCCCTTGGTGAAAGATTGTACCGCAATCCTCAAAGAGGGTACTTATCTGAGCCTGTTCATTTGGGTATGCTAGCATAAGGTTCGCAGTTTGAATCCCCCCAGGACTCAATACTAAAGGTGATTCGGACCCAAAGCAGGCAGGAGGGTTACCCTGTCTGTTACCTGTTCACACTATTGCACTCTGAAGTTGGCACTCTGGGACCAGAGGGCCTGACCTGCGTAGTGCATTTGTGACAGAGGACACCGCTGTGAGCACCATACATGACCACAACATGCCGCCATCGTGGCAGATGTAGGCATGCGATGAGTGCTCGAGATGCTTCAGTACAGAGCTTGAAGAACACTGGACAATGCATCTCAGGTCATCATGGAGAGTATGTCTGGGATACCTGCGGCCATGGCAGGGTGTCTTCCAGGCATATGACTGATGTAGAGGACCATCCAGCATGTGCGACATGTGGCATGAGGGTGGCCAACAACACCCATGTCAGTCACAGACCTCATCATCCCAGGTGAGTTCACCATGAATAGGGATGGTGCATGGTTCCTGCTGTTTGACAGCGGTTGGGAGGGGGACCGCCTGCTAATATATACCACTGACCGTGGTCTGCAGCAGCTGGCTGACTGCCCAGACTGGTTTATGGATGGGACATTCAGAGCATCCCCCACCCTGTTCGACCACCTGAACACGGTCCACACTGTCCAGTCTGGTACAGTCCTGCCAGTTGCGTTCACCCTCATATGCTATCAGAGGGCACAGACGTATGTGCAACATGCTGGGCCAATTAAAGATCCACTTGGCGGCACTGGCACCCACCACAGTCCTGCTTGACTTTGAGCATGCCAGCTGGCATGGTGTGGCCACCGTATTCCCAGGTGCCCAGATTCGTGGATGCTTTTTCCACTTTTCGCAGGCCCTGTGGCACAAGATACAACAGTGCCCAGAGGTCCTGCAGCATTACACAGGTGACCCGTACTTTGCCCTGCACCTCCAGATGCTGCTGACACTGGATATCATTACACCTGCAGACATGCCAGCAGTGTTCAAGGAAATGCAGGAGTGGGAGTACATGGCACAGAATGAAGAGGTCCTCCAGCCAATCCTTGACTACTTTGAGGATACTTGGGTTGGTTGCCCCACTGGTCAGTCCGGGTGATGTTGAGCCACCTTCCCCATCGACCAGTGGAACTGCCATGGTGTGATCATCCAGGGACTGGCCAGGACCAATAACGATATGGGGGGGTGGCACAGGGCCTTCAACACCCGGGTCGGGTTGTGCCACCCCAGCATATGGCATCTGCTCGACTGCCTTTGCGAGGAGGAGCACCTGGCTGTTGTATGGGCTGAACAGCTCATTGCGGGGCCGAGTCATCGCAGGTCCAGTGCTGGTACCGTGACTTGAATGCCCACATCATGGCTGTAGTGGTGGACTATGATACACATAGCCATTACAACTACCTCCGTGGCCTGGCCCACAACTACACGTTCCACGTGTGACCAGGCACATGGTAGCTTGTGGTGTGCCCACTTGGCACTGTCAGCGCCTGTTGTGCCCTGCCCTGACACCTGTTGGCCACAGCCTTGGCGTAGCCCACCTGTTGGCAGGTGCCACTGTGGCATGGCTACATGGCCTAGGCAAAACAGCCTGCTATCAAGCCCAGCAGTGGAGCAGTGCCACCCTGGCATGGGTGCCCGATCAATTATCACATCCCCTAAAGTTGCTCATTTGACCTACGCAACTGTTCACCTGTGGGTGTACCCACATGGCACATTCTTGCCGCAACATCTCCTGAACCAGTACCGGTCTCACTGTGCAGTGCCCCACACATGCTCATGGCCAGTGGTGGCCATCTGACAGCGGTGTGCGGCACACGGCCCTGGGCCATCGGTGTTGAGGGATAGCAACCCACGGCCACTTCCAGGTCCCAATGGTGCAGCACATAGTACAGGCAGCTTACACACTGTCCACACTCAGACAGCCATCCATTGCATTCCAGTCCTCCCCACCGCCATGCGCTGCCCAACACAGCCCTGCCACAGCATGCCTGCTCCATGCATGGGCATTGCCACACTGTTGGCATCCACCCCTGGTGTCCCATGCCCCCACCCGTACTGTCCATATCAGCCCCCCCACACCATCCTGCTGGATGCCCATTGCACATCGCCATGTGTCACTCGGCCCCGTCCCATCGCCCACCGCAGGGTGCTCTTGTCCCAGTGCATTGGTGCACATGCTCTGTTCCCATCGCCATGGTGAGTTTGCCCATTGCACGTCACCCTGTGGCACAGTTGCACATTGCGACATGTCCTTGCAGCCTCTGGCTCCTGCCTGCACTCTCTCCACTACTTGCCATATTCCCCCATCCCCCTTCCTGCATTCTGCTTCCTGCATTTGCCCACTGGAGATTCACTCACACAGAGTCGCCCTTATCACATAAAACCGTTTGAGGTTATTGGGCCCCAATGAAAGATCTCCATTGACTTCCTCATTTCAGTGCAGTACCCACCCAAGAGACTTTATAGACTTTGTGGGCAGCTGCCATTGGGAAACTGGGTGCACTCATAGGTAAGAGGTGGGGATTGTTTGTGGTAAAAAGGGTTTCAACAGTTGTTAAAGTTGTTATGCTATTTCTCTCCCTTTCTTCCCTTCCCCCAAAATAAAAATTATTTGTTAAAGTTACATTCTGGTACTGTGACTCATTGCAAACAGTAGGAATTGTTGTTCTATGATGGAGGTACAGAGAGGGCAGTTACTATATTTTCCTGGGGACTGGTAACCTGTAATTTATCTACAAGTATTCCCTATCACTACCTCAGGTGGAGGCACCATGCGCACTTGCTGTTCCCATACCACTTACCTGCCAGAGAACCTAGGTCAGCCCCCTCAAGGTGTGTCCGGGGATGACCAGATGGCCCCAGAAACAGCCAAGGTCAATCCAAAAGGAGCTGTTACATAGTGTATGGGCATGCCATGTATCAAGCCTGAGACTGTGCCATGATGTGTGAAGGGTACTAGTTCTCTCTCGTAGCTAAAGCACTGACCTGAGAAACAGTCTGAGCTTCATAGGTCACCACTGCTGCTGCCAGCTTACTCAGAGTGACATTGAGAAGAAGGCTGATCTCCATGTTTCAGCCCTGCCTGATGGCCAGTATCTCCAAACTGGGGCTGGGGTACCAGGGCTCAAGTGGCTGTATTTCAGCTGAATTTTTAAAAATTATTTATTCTTCTTCTTTTGTTGGCATCACGGTTGTAGGATAGCAGTTGCATGATGATGTTCTCTGTTGTGCTGCAGTTGTGACATCTGTACTGCAACACAACAACATTTTGACATCACTACGGCAGCACAACAAGCATATTCCAGGCATGGAATTCCATGCACAACAGCATTCCAGTCCACCATATACATAGAAGATAATGTACGGGCGGCCATATTCAATAAGCCTGTGTCTGCATCAAGGTTTCTATGGCAACCAGGTACCTTGAGAGTGAAGGTCGAGAGGTTCCCTGGTTGCCACAGAAATCTCAAGATGAAAACACAGGCTTGTCTGTGTATGGCTACCTATATGTTATCTTTTATAATACATGAGCATTCATGCCCATTTCCGATACTCTGCTTCCTTTCAGTGAACTCATGGTTGGGGGAAGGAAAACACTTGGGGGTTGGTGCCAGGTTCAAATTTCTGATTCAACATGCGGCTAGCGAATGCAGCCATTTCTGTAAATTCAAGTTTTAAAAAAAATAACTTCCAGTTCAATTGCCTAGAGGAAGGCAGCTGTGCATTCTGTGTTGTTGTGCTGCAGTAGTGATATCCCTACTACAGCACTATAATATATTGATGTCACTACTGCAGCACAACAACCCTATAATGTATAGTGGAACATTGTTATCCTGAAAAATCTAGCATTTTACAACGTTGTTGTACCCTTGATGTGAAGTCACAATGTTGTTATACCATTGTGGGTATGTCACATCGATGGTATAACAACATAGAACATATACGCTCATGTGTGATACGCTAACCTCGGTACTTCCTGAACCGGCCGTGGCAGCGAAAGCTGGACCCAGGAGAGAGCATCAGGGAATTAAAAAAAAGCTTAAATAAGGAACCTGCCTCTCTTTTTAATTTTTTATGCGAACCATACACTATAAAAGATAATGTACTGTCCACTATCAGCAACAAAGTGCATGTTGCCACCTCAAGATTGCCAAGAGATTGAAGCCTCTTGAGCTTCCCTCTTGAGGTTTAAACGGTCACTGTGGCAACCTCCTGATGGCAACATACGTTTGTTACTGATAGCCACCCATACATTATCCCCTATACACTAGACATGGATTTTCATGCAGAACAACGGACTCACTGTGCAGTGCCCCACACACGCTCATGGCCAGTGGTGGCCATCCGACAGCGGTGTGCGGCACACGGCCCCTGGCCATCGGTGTTGAGGGATAGCAACCCACGGCCACTTTCAGGTCCCAACGGTGCAGCACATAGTACAAGCACTATAAAAATTAAATTGCTTTGACTTGCCATTTGCACACTGTTGGAAGAACAAATAACTGTAACATTTACCCGGAAGGGCTGTCTAAGCCCTGGCACAAGAGGCACTATAGGGTACTTAGTGGGCCTGTCTGTAGATTGGGTATATGGCCCTGGGCTCATTATGGTAAAGGTTCAGTTCACATGGCATGCAGTGCCTGCCCATGAGGTGACTTTTTTTAGTGTACCTAGAGGTGCTGCCCCTTGAGAAACAGAAACATAATGTTGTTACTGTGATACCTGACTTTAACTAATGGGGAAGGTGGAGTTGTATGGGTTAAACTCTGACTGAATACATGGCAGGGAACCTTTTTCACTTCAGGCGACTAGCTTAAAACTTCATTAAACAACAGCTCCCATTTTATGTTTCAGTCATCACTGTATCCCTCAGCACCATCTTATCTCTCTTCACTGCCGTAGGTAAACAGAAAAGAGGACACCCAAACATGGCAATAAAACAAAGAACAAGTTTATTTGCAGATTGTGTACACAGGCCTTTGATGTGATCACTCATGAGATGGAATAGAGTTGACTCACTGATTACATGCAAGTACTCTTTCTTCTGCTTGGCACAACAACTGGAAATGTTGGACCCTGGAGGCTCATCACTACATATTAGAAGCAATGACTCGCAGCTTCAGTGACAAGTGCTGGAAGTCTGTAGACTCGCTAAGTATCACACTACCCCAGCCTTTGCAACAGGGATAGAGACCCACAGCTAAGATATGCTTAATCATCATCTAGGCATTCTTTAATCCCCTTCTGCCTGATACACTGATCTTCTACCTATGCAGATTCTTTTTTCCCCATAGGCTGGCTGGTGTATGAATGCCTCCCCCTATTTCAGGGTAGTTTATATAGTACCAATGGCAACTAGTTGCTTCCTATACCCTCCTAGGTCAATCTTTCCCTTGATCCTGGGTGGCTACCTGTGGAACACGGTACTACCCTGGCAGGTCTTGTCACCTGTGTCCCGTCACAGATAAACTAAGCTCTGTAGCAGGACAGACAGCGAGGAAGGCATTAGGAAGCTGCAGAGAGACCTGCAAACATTAAAGAGGTGGTCCAAAGTTTGGCAGTTGAAATTCAATGCCAAAACGTGCAAGGTGATACACATGGGGAACAAGAACAACAGGAAGGAATATTGAATGGGAGGGATTAAGTTGGACACTACCACATGGGAGTCATTATAAGCAACTTCCTACAGCGAGCTAACCAATGTAAAAAGACGTACAGCAAAGCAACCATGACATTGCAGTGTATCAGAAGGGGAGTTGACAGCGGGAGGAAGAAGGTGACACTGCCTCTGTATAGATCACTAATAAGGCCACATCTGGAATACTGTGCCCAGTTCTGGAGCCCCCACCTAAGGAAAGACAAAGACAAGCTAGAAACATATAGCATGGAGTAATCAGAAGGCGATTCATGGCCAGCAGGGCAGATCCCATGAGGATTGGATTAAATCCCTGGACATGAACTCACTGCCTGGAGACCAGAGGGGGGGTGAGATACGTTGGTTCCTGAAAGGAATGAACATGGTAGATTGTTAGGAAATATTCAGCTAAACTGGCAAATCAAGAACATGGGAACATGTGTGGAAGCTGGCAGTGGGAGATTCAGGAGGGATGGGAGGAAGTTTTATTTTACAGAGGGCGGTTGAGCCTTGGAACAGCCTACCAGCAGAAGTGGTTGGCACAAGAACCGTCAATGGTTTCAAACATGGCTGGACTGAGTAAAATCTTAATAGTTATACAGTGGAGAAAGCAGTAAGGTAGGGAGCAAAAGGTGGGGAGCTAAGGACAATAACCACAAAAAGACATTAGGTCCTGGGGTAAGACAGAGTAAAACATGACAGACTGTATAGACCAATGGTCTTTTTCTGCAGACATTTTCTATGTTTCTATGTAAGTCTGATCCTAAAAACTACCTGTTCTTTTAGATGGATAGATAGATAGATAGACAGACAGACAGACAGATTTCTTTATTTATAAAAAGTGCCTTTCCAAGACCAAGGTGCTTGTACATTAAAATAAACCACACAGCATAGTTAAAACTATCATAACACCAGTATTTAAATAAACTCCAACAAAATAAAAAAATTAATTCAATGGCAGCTTAAATCATTTTAAATATACTGCGTTAGCCATCAGTTCAGCCCAGATCAGGATAAGCTAAATGAAATAAATGCGTTTTTAATGCAGATTTAAATCTGTGGATGGTCAGGCACTCTCATATATGATGAAGTAAAGAATTCCACAGGGTCAGGGCCACAAAAGATCAGGTCCCAGGTGTTTTCAAATGGACCCTCCCTGGGAATCTCTAGCAATCCCTCGTTGGCGGATCGGAGAGGGCGGAGAGGGTGGTAGAGACGAAGAAAATCTTTCAGGTAATGGGTCCCTGATCATGTAGGGCCTTATAGGTTAGTAACCTGACCTTGAAGATGAGCCACCACTGTACTGGCAGCCACTGCAGCCTGTGGAGCACAGGCTTTATATGACTGGCCCTAGAGGTAGCAGTCAATAACCTGGCTGCTGCATTCTGCACTAGCTACAAGTGGTGGATAGTAACCCCCAGTAGCCCTAGATAAAGGGCATTATAGTAGTCAAGGCGGGAGGTTACAAAGGCATGGACCAAAGTTGGAAGTTCGTCGGAAGGAACCAGGTGCTTCACTCGGGCGATGTTCCTCAGATGATAAAAAGAGAATTTAACAATGGCCGGCTTCGGTGATTTGAGGGGTCAGACCATCATCAAAAATAATGCCCAGGTTCCGCATCCAATCTGAGGTAGTCAGCTGAGTACCCCCAAGCCAGAGCACCAACAGTTTTCCAGCAGACAAACCCGCCTCCCGTCAATCTGGGTCCACAACCAGCACTTCAGTTTTATCCGGGTTCAACCGCAGCCAGCTGGCACTCATCCAGCCCTGGATCTCAGACAGACAGTTATTAAATACCGAGAGGATTACATCCTGTCTGGGCACAAAGGACATGTACAACTGAGTATCATCTGCATAGCAGTGACAACTCAGACCGTACTGCCTAATGATCTTTCCCAACGGCAGCATGTACACTGTGAACAACATGGGCGCAAAAATGGAACCCTGCAGTACCCTGCAGGATAGGGAGAGAGGGGCTGAGGAATCAATCCCAGACACCACTCTCTGAATCCTACCCTCGAGGAAAGATCGAAACCATCTGTGGACCCCCCCCACCGATAGTCCACAAATGAACCGCAGGCGCTCCAACAGCACACCATGGTCCACAGTGTTGAATGCTGCAGAGAGATCAAGTAGGACCAAGATGGAATGAGTTCTACAATCTCTCGCTATTAGGAGGTCATTTAGCACCCGACAAGGGCCATCTCGGTACTATGCCTCTTCATAAATCCTGACTAGAGAGAATCATAGACATCGTGGCTGGACAAATGGTCATCCGGCTGCAATGCAACCACGTTCTCAATAACCTTTCCAATAAAGGGAAGGTTTGAGACAGATCTGTAGTTGGCCAGACTGTCCGGGTCAAGGGAGGGTTTTTTAAGGAGGGATCTAACAATTGCCTCCTTAAGGGTATCCGGAAAGACCCCCCTCTCCAGAGATCTCCAGATTATCTCAGCTAGGACCGGACCAATTTCATCTACGCACCCTACAAGAAAGGGTGAAGGGCCCGGGTCCAAACTACAGCTGGTTGGCTACAGAGTCTGGAGGACCCTCACAATGTCTACAATTTCCAGCTGGCTGAAGTCAGACCAAGTAAACCGGGTGCCTGCCACTTCCCGCCAACTGCTACCTCCCACCGACCTCTGCAATATCCACTAGAGGGGGCTGGACAGATCCCTGACCTGATGGTGGCAACCTTATCTGTGAAGCACCAAGCAAACTCATCACAATTCTCCTGTGAAAAGGCTGTACCAGGCTGGGGACAGACTGGATTACACAGTCTGTCCACGGTCCAGAAGAGCTGAGCAGATCAGTTCTGCACAGCAGCAATTTCCCTAGACAGGAATTCTTTTGTTTGCAATCATTTCTCCGAGTGCTGTTTATGTTAAAGTATTGAGTGCGTGCTTGGAGGGGACTGTCACAAAAGTGTGTTGGTTCATGGGTGAGATGATCTAGTGGGGAGGTAATGCATATTATAGAAACCCACTCATGATAGGGTAACATTGGACCTGGAACACACTAACAGGGACAGTATTGCAAATGTCAAAGTGGGAGGCCACCTGGGGACCAGTAATCGCTGTACAAACAGTGTGGTTCAATACAAGGATAACTGTGGAACTGAACCACACAAGGGTGAGGGTCCTGGATTGCAGGAGGGCAGATTTTATAAAGATGGGTTAATGCCTCAGGAATGACCTTGCAGGGGAGATGGCATAGGTGGGGTGGAGGAACAGTGGGCAAAGCAAAAAGGGAGTATATTAAAGTCAACAAACCTCTGCGTCAAACAAGTGAACAAAGGCAAGAAGAAAGAGATCGCAATCATGGTTCTTGAAAGAGATGGCTGAAAAGGTAAAGGCTAAAAGGGTGGCATTCAGAAGGTATAAGAAAACATAGAGGGAGGAGGATAGGGAGCTGTATTGGGGGAAACAGAGAAGAGCAGGGAGAGCTAAGGAGTGCAAAGGCACAAACTGAAGAGAATAGCCCAGGACAAGACATGTTTTAGGTATGTAAGTGAAAAGAGGAACACCAGGGGTGGGATTGTAAGGTTAAAAAAGAAATGGTGAGACTGTGCATATGGAGACCAGAAAAGGCAGACTTCTTGAACAAACACTTTTGTTCGGTGTTCACAGAAAAAGGAGAAGAGGAGGGGCCACAACAAAGTAACAGAAGCTTTGGATGGAGGACACTAATAGTTTTTTGGAGGAGACAGTCTTGAAAGGACTTGCTAAACTGAAGGTGCACAAAGCAATGGGACCAGATGGGGTGCACCCAAGGGTATTGCGGGAGCTTGCTGCACCTCTAACAGTTCTATTTAACAGCTCACTGGAAACAGGAGGTGTTCCAGCAGACTGGAGGAGGGTGGATGTAGTCCCACTACAAAAAGTGGTAGCAGGGAGGAGGCTGGCAAATATAGACCAGTCTGCCTGACATCGGTGGTGGGAAAGTTAACGAGATCACTGTGAAGGAAAGGATTGTGGAATATCTTGCATCCAGTGGGTTACAAGATCTAAGGCAGCATGGTTTCACAGGGGGAAGGTCACGTCACATGAATCTGACAGATTTCTTTGACTGGGTGCCAAAGGATTTCAATCAGGTGGAGCAGTGGATGTGGCCTACCTAGATTTAAATAAGGTTTTCAACACCATTCCATATAGGAGACTAGTAAGCAAGCTGGGTAGATTAGGAGTGGGTCCAAAGGTAGTAAACTGGATAAGAAATTGGTTAGGGGATAGGCGACAGTGGGTGGCGGTAAACAGAGTTCACTCAGAGTAAGGGAGGGAGACCAGTGAAGTGCATCAGGGATCACTGCTGGGACCAGTTCTCTTTAATATCTTTATAAGTGACATTGCAGGCAAGTTGGAAGGGAATATCTGCCACTTTGTGGATGACACCAAAATTTGCAATAGGGTGGACACTCCAGGGGTTGATAAGGATGAGCAGAAACCTGAGAAAACTAGAGGAGTGGTCAAGGTTATGACAGCTGAGTTTCAATGTGAAAAAGTGCAAATTAATGCATTTAGAGCACAGAAACCCAGAGGTGGAGTTCAAAATGTGTAGACTGATATTGACGACTACCAAGCAGGAAAGAGACCTGGGGGTAATCATATTGGATGAACTAAAGGTGACCAGGCAGTTCAACAAAGCAGTAGGGAAGGCTACTTGGATGCTGTGGTGCATAGTGAGGGGTATCACCTGCAGAAAGAGGAGGGTGGTGTTGCCTCTGTATTGATCCCTGGTAAGATCCAACCTGTGTTCAGTTCTGAAGACCACATCTCTAGAAGGACATAGAGTCGAGGCGGTCCAGAAGAGGGCAACTAAAATGGTGCAGTATCTGCCTCAAAAGCCCTATGAGGAGACAATAAAGTACCTCTGTATAAACACCCTGGAACAGAGGAGTGAGCAGGGGAATGTGATAGAGACCATTAAATACCTCACAGGGGTAACTAAGGTACAGGAGGGAAGTATTTTTCAGAAAAGGTGCACAAGGACAAGGGGTACATGCTATGTAGCTGGGAGGCGTATTCAAGAGAGATGTGAGGAAGTACTTCTTCACAGAAAGAGTGATGGATTCCTGGAACAGACTTCCAGCGAAGGTGGTGGGGGCAAAAACGTGGTGATGTTCAAGAATATATAGGATAATCACAAGGGAATCATAGTGGAAAGGAAGGGGGAGGGAGAAAGAGCTGTAGATTGGATATGGTCTGCGGTAATAGTGTACTGTAGGTATGGAGGAATGGGCAGACTGGATGGGCCAAGCGGTCCTTATCTGCCAACAAATTCGATGTTTCTGTTTCTATGTCAAACACAGAAACACAGAATCTGTCAGCAGATAAGGACTGCTTGACCCATCCAGTCTGCCCATTTTTCCTACCTACAGTGATCACTGTAGACCTTACCTGATCTCTGGCACTTTCTTCCTCCCTGCATTTTTTTTTTCACTAAGATTCCCTTATGCCTATCCCATGCTTTCTTGAAACCCACCACTATTTTTGCCCCAACCACATCGGATGGTAAACTGTTTCAGGAATCCACCACTCTGTGAGAAGTATTTTCTCACATCCCTTTGAATCTATGCCCTCCCCCCAGCATCGTATCATGTCCCTTTGTTCTTGAGCACATTTATTTTCTTAAAATACATTCTTCTTGTACCTTATTTATCCCTAAGGGTATTTAAGGTCTCTGCATATCCTCCTCCGCTCTTCAAGGGTGTACATATGTAGAGTCTCTGCCTCCTCATAGGACTTTGGTGTAGACCCTGCACCATTTTAGTTGATGTCCTCTGTACTGCCTACATTCTGTCTATGGCCTTCCTGAGAAGTGGTCTCCAGAACTGCACACAGTATTTCAGGTGAGGTCTCACCAGCAATCTGTACAGAGGCAACACTGCCTCCCTCCTTCTTCTAGTGAATCCCCTTCCTATGCACTCCAGCATCCAACTATCCTTCCCCTGTCTTGTTGCACTACCTGGCCACCTTTAAGTCATCAGAAATTATGTTGCCTAGGTATGTTTCCTGCTTGGTGGTCATCAATACCACTCTCTCCATTTTGCACTCTCTGTCCCTGGATTTCTGTGCCCTAAATGCATTATTTTGCATTTTTTCACACTGAAACCCATCTGCCGTACCCTTGACTATTCCCTACGTTTTCTCTATTTTAGTTGCCCTCCTCTGGACCGCCTCCACTCTATTCATGTCCTTCTGGAGATGTGGTCTCTAGAACTGTACATAGTACTCTAGGTGGGGTCTTACCAGCCATCTATACAGAGGCAACGCCACCTCACTCTTTCTGCTGGTGGTACACCTCCCTATGTACCCCAGCATCCCACTAGCCCTCCCTTCAGCTTTGTCACACTGCCTAGCCACCTTTAGGTCATCTGATTACCCCCAGGTCTCTTTCCTGCTTGGTAGCTGTCAATACCACTCCACCCATTTTGTACTCTCCCCCTGGGTTTCTGTGCCCTAAGTGCATTATTTTGCATTTATTCACATTAAAACTTGGCTGCCATCCCCTTGACCACTCTTCTAGATTTCTCAGGTCTCTGTTCATCTTTTCCACCACCACCCCCGAAGTGTCCACCCTATTGCAGGTTTTGGTGTCATCTGCAAAGAGGCAGACCTTCCCCACCTTCTTCTCTGCAATGTCACTTATAAAGGCATTAAAGAGGACCGGTCCCAGCACTGTTCCCAGAGGCACCTCACTAGTCACCCTCCCCTCCTCAGAGTGAACTAAATTTACTACCACCATCTGTCACCTCTCCCCTAACCAATTTCTTACCCAATTTACCACCCTTGGAACCACTACTAAGCTACCCAACTTGTTTAATAGTCTCTTATGCTGAACAGTATCAAATGCCTTACTGAAATCTAGGTATGCCACATCCACTGTTCCATCCTGATCTAATTTCTTAGTCACCCAGTCAAATAAATCTATCACATTCACAGCTGTCTCGGGGCTTGTAACCCAACTGATTCAAAATATTCCACCATCCTCTCCTTTAGCAGTGATTCCATCAACTTTCCCACCACGAATGTCAGGCTGACTGGCCTATAATTGGCAGCCTCCTCCCTGCTACCAGTTCCAAATAATTACCACGCTACTCGTCCATGCAACACTTTACTCGGAGCCAGCCACAGTTATACTTTTTAAATAATGCTTTTATTATAAAGCTGCTATTTTTCCTGAAGGACACCCATAGGGTGGTTGCTACTACTCCAGAAGCCATTCATGAGATTGTGGATGCTTTCTATAAAAGACTGTATTCCTCTACCCATTCAGGTCCAGTGCCGGACACGCAACCATTCCTGGACAGCCTGCATCTGCCCAAACTTACCAAACAACAATCCCAAGATCTGGAGGCCCCAATCTCCTAGGGGGAGGTAAGCTCCGTCATTCAGAGCTTTTGCCTGGGGAAATCCCCTGGAAGTGATAGGTATACTGTGGACTTTTACTAGGCACTAGCTCCAGTGATCACACCCCTTCTTATTGAGATGTTCCAAGAGGTAGAGCTTAAGGGGACTCTCCCTCACTCTCTTAGAGAGGCTACTATTGTAGTTATTCCAAAAAAGAGCTAAGACCCTACCAACATTGGTAGTTATCGGCCAGTCTCACTCATTAATCATGACAGCAAAATCTACACTAAAATTCTTGCCTCCAGTCTGAGTCTCTTTCTTCCATACCTCATAACCCTTCCTAAGTGGGCTTTGTCCCAGGTTGACACAGCTCAGACCTCTTACAGTAAGAGTTCTGATTAACCTTCTGCACATAGTCCGCCCTCTCCCATCCCCAGCAGCTGCCATTGTGGTGGACTTAGAGAAGGCATCTGACTCCATCAAATGGGACTGTCTTTACCTGGTTCTGACCCAACTGGGAGTGAACAAGAGGTTCCAGTCTAAAGTTCAGGCCATTTATAAACACCCTACAACTTGGGTCACCATTAACTCCATGCTCTCTCCCCAAGTCCCACTAGAGCATGGGAGATGGCAGGGATGTCCCCTCTCACCACTCCTGTTCATCCTTGCAATTGAACCACTGGCAGGAGCAAAAAGACAGCACCCAGACATCAAGGGCATTAAAGTTAGGGATATGGAATATCCAACCCTCATGTACGCTGATGACCTGCTTCTCCCACTGTCCGACGCTCAGTTCTGTATACCCCCTCTACTGACGCTACTTGAATCCTTCGCCAGCTACTCTGGACTAAAACTAAACCAGGCCAAAACTGAAATGCTCCCTCTTAATGATCACTGTATGCAAACATAGCAGAGACAGCTGGACTACTTTGGGCCCCCAACGGGATTACCTATCTGGGCATTACCCTTACTCCTACTATAGAGACTCTCTGGCAGGCCAATATACAGCTCCTCCTTCGGGCAACTAAGACTGAGTTTGACCGGTGGAAGCTGCTCAAACTCACCCTTGTTGGGAAGATTGCTGCTATAAAAATGGTGACAGGCCCTAAATTCTTCTACCTGCTGGCCCTTATCCCAATTCCTCTCCATAAACAGTGGCACCAGCCCACAGACAAGCTGACTGGAGACTTTCTATGGGTGGGATCCAAACCCCGGTTTAGTCGCACCAAGCTCAGGGCTCATTGGTCACAAGGGGGCTGGAACCTCCCTTGAATGGCAGGGTACAGGTGGGCATTTCTTCTGGCCCAGATGGTTCATTGGATGCACCCACTAACCTCCTCTCCCCCTCAATGGGTTCAGCTTGAACAAGATATTACAGGGATGATGCACGCAACTTCCCTCCTATTTAATGTGGGGGCATCCAGCTCCCAGTCCAAGAAAAGGCCAAGTGTGTCCCGAACTTCCCCACAGTGGAGGTGTCCAGGAAGAATTGGTTTTTAGTCCATACCAGACTACAGATGGATCCCCTCTCTATTTCCTCCATCCCACTTTGGCAGAACCCCCATATCATCATAGTGGATGAAAGGGTACTATGGAAACACTGGTTTAGGTTGGGTACATCTGAGGTGGGAGACCTCTGGGACCCCAATCTTAATACCATCCACACTGTTCAGTCACTCCAGCAGAAATGGGGCCTCCCCCAGAAAGAATTTTGGAGTAATCTGCAAATTAGGGCAGTACTTCAGCCTCCTGTCAATCAGCCCAAGCAACACAATAACCAGTCAGACCTGCAGGCATGGATCCAACACCGTAAAGGTCTGACAGGGTGAATATACATGAAACTTAGGGTCTCCCTTCCCTCCCAATCAGAGGATGCTAAGAAAAATTGGGAAAAAATTGCTCCAGTCTGACATCCAACACCCAATGGGGCCAGGCTTGGAAAGATACACACAAATGGCTTTGAGATGCCCAATCCCACCAGATTCAGAACAAAATCTTGCAATTCAATTCAATTCAATTCATGTTTATTTTTAAAGCGCCTTTCAAAATCAAGGCGCTGTACAAATTAAATAAAACAGGGAAATCCAACACTAAACAATCATAACTATAAAGAATAAGCCAAAGTAAAAAGATATGTTTTTAGAGCAATTTTAAAACTGTCAACGGTCGAGCATTCTCTTAACCAGTGAGGTAGAGAATTCCACAGGGTAGGAGCTGAAAAGGCAAAGGCACAAGATCCTGACAACTTCAAACGAACCCTGGGAATCTCTAGCAATCCTTCACTGGCCGAGCGGAGAGGGCAGAGGGGGCAATAGGGAACCAGAAGATCTTTCAGGTAACCGGGTCCCTGATCGTGTAGGGCTTTGAAGGTTAGTAAACCAACCTTAGGTGATCCCCATCAGACAGGCAGCCAGTGCAGTTCGGCAAGTTACAGGCGTAATATGACTGGTTCTAAGAGTCCCAGTCAAAAGCCTGGCTGCAGCGCTCTGCACCAGCTGAAGGTGGCGGATATCAACCCCTGGTAGCCCTAGGTAGAGAGAATTACAGTAGTCCAGCCGAGTGGTAACAAAGGCGTGGACCAAAGTTGGAAGGTCCTCCCGGGGAATCAGATGTTTCACCCGGGCGATATTCCTCAGATGGTAAAAAGAGGTAATGTATGTATGTGTATTTTTGCACACATGGTACAAAACCCCTGCTGTACTATATAAAGCCAAGCTCCTAGACTCTGATCAATGTTGGAGATGCCAAGCTGGGGGAGGTGACCTACTCCATACACTATGGTCCTGCCCCAAGATACAGTCCCTCTAGAAAGAATTTGCTCTACAGCATCTAAGGTGCTCTCCAAACAGGTCCCTCAGAACCCCTTCTTCTTCCTTCTGGGGATTCGGTTTGACTTCTCTCTGTTGACACCACATGAATACAAATGGCTGGCCTTACTGACCCTCCAGATCAAGAGAACTCTGCTCTGTAAGTGGAGAGCTCCACTGACCCCCATACTCGAGGAGGTATTGTCCTCTCTTTCTACCTTTGCTAGACGAGATAGGATCTCACACCTCCAAACTTATCAAATGGCCAAATTTCAGATGTGCTGGGCCCTCTACATGAGATATGTCGGGAGTGGCTGAACCCACACCTCTTTGGCTGGATGCAGCGTGGTCTTTAAGCAAAAATGAGTCTGATGGACTGATTTAGGTTCCATCTACCCCCTACTGAAGGAGGACCGAAGATGGGACATGGGAACCCAGACCAGATTAATAGTAGTCTCCCTAAAATGTTGTTCCATCATTAAATAGTTTACGTGAGTGCAGATTCTTTGTGTATATGTCTGTTCTGTCCTAGAACACATACAGATGGATCCCACAGAATGTATTCACACATATCCAGATCACCTCTGAAGCCTTGAAGAGTTGTGAACCTTATTTCCAGGATAGGTGTGTCTATGTCTTGTACTACAGATGGTCCAGTGAAGACTCCCGAAGGGTGAGTAGAAATGTACAGTACTTACTTACTTACTTATAAAGTATCGCCCTCTGAGGTGGCCCCCTAACCTACCCTTTTGCTTCCCCTCTACTTCCCTCCTGAGGGACGAGAAGTAACAACTCCAAACCTGTATCCTGTATCCCATTTACCAGAAAGTGAATGCAGCCCTATACTCTAGTTGTTGTTAACTGCACACTGTAATCGTGCATAAATTTATCTGTTTAATTGTTTATTCTTCCCTTTTTTCTCCTTGCCCTCCCACCTTCCCTTAGACTTTCCTCCTCCAAACATGTACCTCCTCATTTATCTACTCTTAGGGGATGTTCTACCCTGCTGATGTATGTGTATTTTCGTGAAAAATAAAAAATATACAACATAAAGCTGCTAGTTTATAAAAAAAAAGGCTCAAGTAGGACCCAGTCACCTTGTGAACAACACCCCAGTGCTTCGCCACTAAAGGCTTTGTCAGGGGCCAACTGTGGCTGTCTCCAAGTAGTGTTGTATGGATGAGTAGCATGGTAAGCTTTTGGAACTGTGAGTTCTGTAGCAGGGGTAAGCCCCTCGTCTACCATGCAACCCCGTTCTCTCCACTGTAGTGTGGCAAGTACCATTTTTTGGAACTGGTTAATTGGCCTCCTCCCTGCTACCACTTCTGTGAAAAGGGACTACATCTACCTTTCTCCAATCCTCTAGAACCACACCTTGTTTCTAGTGAGCTGGTAAAATAGACTGTCAGAGGTGCAGCCGGGCTTACTCAGTACCCTAGGATGCACCCCGTCTGGTCCCATTGCTTTGTCCACTTTCAGATTTGCAAGTTCTTTTAGGACTCTCACCTCTGAAAATGGACTAGTGTCCATCACCCTTCTTTCAGAGCTCCTATCATTTTTTTGTGGCCCTTCCCTTTTCCTTCAACTGTGAATACTGAACAAAAGCATTTGCTCAGTATGTCTGCTTTTTCCTGGTCCCTCTCTGCATAGTCCCCAGAGGACTGTACCATATAACTATGGTATTAGTACTATGTACTATGGGACTTTACCATATTTACACCAAGCTCACTTTAATTTCTGCTCTGGGTAGAGGCACCATGTTATTTTCTACTACCTTAACCTTTGATTAAAAAAACGAAGGAGACCAAATCCCCTCAATCTTGTCAAGCCCACAAAGCAAGGTTAACCACTGAAATACTGTATGACAGGAAATATTCATTATCTTTTTATTTTTGCTATATTTGCTGGATTCATATTAACGCTAAAATAAAAAAACAGTAACTATTAGGTAAATCATTATACAATAGCAGTACTAGTATTCCACCAGTGAAAACAAGATGGGATGAACGTGTCAGGTGTGCTCAGAGCACTAAATATAACAGGCATAAATTTAAGCTGTTATACAGTATATGTGACAAGCTTGAGTGCCCACAGACCGTTAAGGTGCCGCTAGTGGCACCCCTCTTAAAGTGATGCTCCACCCTAATGCACTCCAGACTACAGTACTAGGTGAGAGCACTCATTACTTCAGTCTGGGTCCATGAGCTAAACTGCACTTGAGTGGTGATCCATGGCAGTGGGGAGTTAAGAATAGTAAATCTTATAGATCACAGCTTTGTATGGGTGTAAATTATGTTCCTGTCAGGACAGGACATTCCTGACAGGACAAATTTGGGGGACCTTTCTGCTGAGAGTATCCATCACCCTGACGATAGGGGCTGCCATGGCTCCATTTTGACACCAGGCCAGGAAAACAGGCAAGCAACTGCCTTAACAGCTGATACAAATGTTGTTCCATGGTGGTTGTGCTGGGGGGGGGTCTATCATGCTAAATCCCACCTTGGTCCCACCCCAGCCAATCTCAAGGCCTGAAGCCTAAGTGCATTTATGAACCCAGATCTCGCTGGTGGTGAATGTATCCAGCTGGGCCAACCTCATCTAATTCTATTTCAAAAGTAACTTAAACTAATGACATAGTGGAGAATAGTGTGAAGGAAGTACAAGCCAGATACAGGGAACTGGCAAGATTATGTGTAGCAGAAGTGTGCACTGTCTCTTTTTTGGAAATACTGCTTATGCCAAGGGGCACGTTGGAAAGAAAGCAAAAAATTAGTGAAGTCAACAGTTGGTTACGGGAATAGTGTCCGGCTATGGGGTATGGGATGGTGGGTGACTGGGGGCATACATGGGAGAACAGAGATCTTTTTGCTAGGGATAGACTACATTTGAGTAAAGAGAGGAAGGAGGTCCTAAAGAACAAGCTAGGGCATTATATAACTGCTCAGTGGGATTTAAACTGGCCAAGGGGGGAGGGCTTGATAGCAAGTCCAGAGGAAGGCAACTAAAATGGTGCGGGGTCTGCAACAGGTGCCACATGAAGAGAGACTAAAAGAGTGTAATATGTATACCCTTCAGGAAAGGAGGGAGAGGGGGGCCATGATAGAAACTTTCAAGTACCTCAAGGGAATCAACAAAGTTCAAGTGGGGAGCATCTTTCAGAAAAAGAAATGTGTAAGAACAAGGGAACACAATTTGAAGATAGAGGGGGGATGGATCGGGACAACATGAGGAAGTATTTTTTCATGGAGAGGGTGGTGGACATGTGGAACCGCCTTCCTGAGGAGGTTGTGGGATCAAAAACAGTGGGGGAATTCAAGAATGCGTGGGAGAGACACAAGGTAATTATTTTATTTATTTATTTATTTATTTGAGTGTTGGTGACTGGGTAAGTCCACTGAGACAATTATAGTCCCTTTTTCAGGGTCAACCCAGGGTCAAATAACATACAGAAGCAGTGCAATAAACATAGTGGTAATACAATACAGAACAGTAATTGGCAAATAGTAGAGCAGTAAATACAATGGTAAGTATTAGTTCACAAGTTTGCACACACTAAAACAAGAACAAAAAATAAAAAGAAAATCATCTATAACAGGAATGGACACAGACATATGGGGAGTGATGCAATGCACTGGTTGTGGAGCAGCAGTCTTCCAGGAGACATTCTGGAGACTGCGTTGCTGCCCTATTTGCAGGCACCTCTCGGGTCTGAGGAAGAAGGTTGTTCGTCTCCATGCTGACCTGGCAAGGATTCAGAAAACCTGCTCCCCCACCCAGGGATCACCCAGGCCACTGCCACTACCTCAGAGGTTGCCAAGAAAGAGGAATGGTTGGACCACGGTGGGCTCAGGGAGGGTGAGTGGTGGAACAGAGGTGCATCCCTCCAGTTGTGCCTCTCCACAATTAATTTGCAACTCTGGCGGAGCATGGTTCCTCTATGGAGGCACCTGCAGTGGAGACCATGGAGGATGTTGGGAAACTCCACAATGGAGACCCACAGGAGGATGGCACAGGACCCCACAGGGGAAGGAAACAACTCCTGGAGGGGGACTCAATTGTTATTGGGGTAGAACTGGGAGAGGGAGGGAGGGGAAAGGGAGGTACGGTGCCTGCCCAGCACCATGGCTTGGAGGGACAGGAAATGAATTCTCAGGATCATGGCAGCAGCTGCAAGAGGGAGTGAGCTGGATGTCATTATCCACCTACGGACAAATGATTTGTCTGAGAATGGGATCAGAGCAGTGCAACAGGAGTTTGTGGAGTTGGGGAGAGGCCTTAGACAAGTAGCATACACAGTAACTTTCTCGGAAGTGCTACCTGTCTATGGCATGGATGAGGCTAGGGTACTCTGCACTATGGGATTCAACAACTGGTTGAAAAATTGGTGCAGAGCTCAGGATTTGGCTTCATTGGAGACTGGGGCTCCACCTGGAGGGATGCAGGCCTATACTGGCACAATGGTCTGTATCTATCCAGGAGGGGAACCAGGATCCTAGGTGATAGGTTTAAATGCTTAATTGGCAAGCATTTAAACTAGCCACGGGGGAGGCACCGAAAAGGAGAAGGGAAATTCTAGCCTTCCCAAAAATCAGGGTAGTTAGTGATGTAAACACCAAGAGAAAGCAATCAATAGGGAGAAGGGCAGAAGTAAATGGAGAAAAAGACAAAGGCAGTAAGGACAGGGATGGGGCAAAAAGAAATAAAGGCATAAAAAATGGAGGGTAATGAGTACCAATGCCCATAGTCTAGGTAAAAAGCTCCCCGAAATGGTGGCCTTGATGAAAGAGGGATGCCTGGATATCGTGGCAGTTATAGAAACATGGAACACAGAGAACCATGACTGGGATGTCAACATACCAGGGTACACAATCTACAGGAGGGACAGGGAGTGAAGAAGAGGAGGAGGAGTAGCTCTCTATGTAAGGGAAGGGATCAAAGCAACAGAACTAAAGGGTAAACACTAGGGAGGAGAGGAGGCACTGTGGGTCACCCTGGAGATTGGAAATGGCACCACAAACCACAACGGGCTTGTATACAGACCCCCATCTCAGGGGGAGGAAATGGACAAGGACATGATAGAAGGCATCCTTAGGATGGCAGAGACAGGGGAGATATTGCTGATGGGGGACCTGAATATGTCAGATGTTAACTGGAACACCTTTGCTGCAGCCACTTCCAAGAGCAGGGTCATTCTCGATGCCCTACAGGGGGGCATGTCTCAGACAGCTAGTTTTGGAACCCACTCGGGAGGGACAAATCTTAGACCTAGTACTCTCAAATGGGGATGGAGAGAGGATCTCTGATCTTGAAGTGAGTAGCCATCTGGGAACAAGTGACCACCAAACAGTGTGGTTCATGATAAACTTAGCTGTAGAGTCAAGGCATACAAAAGTGAAGGTACTGGACTTCAGGAGGGCTGATTTTGTCAAAATGGGAGAATGTCTCAGAAAAGTACTAGCAAACAGGCAAGACGGTCAGGTGGAGCAACAATGGGGAAACATCAAAACCACCATCACAGAGGCAACAAGCCTTTGTGTGAAGCAAATAAACAAATCAAAATGAAAGAAAAAACACTATGGTTCTCAAAAGAAGTGGTGGGGAAGGTTAGGGAGAAAAAGATAGCATTCAGGAAGTATAAGGAAACACAGCAGGAGCAAGACAGAGAACTGTACCAGTTAAAGCTGAAGGAAGCGGGGAAGGCAGTCAGAATAGCAAAGGCCCAAACTGAGGAAAAGATAGCCAACTCGGTTAAGAAGGGGGATAAAACCTTTTATAGGTACATTAGGGAGCAAAGAAAGACTAAGGCAAGGATACAGAGGCTGAATAAAGAGGAAGGTGGTTGGGCATAGACCTACAGTGAAAAAGCAGGGATACTGAACAAATATTTCTGCTCAGTATTCACAATGGAAGAGCAGGGGGAGATACCTAATCCAGTCAATAGAAGCACTCTGGATAGGGGGGTTGATATTAGTCCTTTCACAGAAGAAAGGGTTCTGAACGAACTCTAAAACTGAAGATGGATAAAGCAGTGGGGCCTGATGGGATTCACCCCAAAATTCTAAAAGAACTAAGGTAAGAACCAGTAACACCACTGACTACCCTTTTTGATAAATCATGGGAGGATGCTGTGGTACCTGAAGACTAGAGGAAGGCGGATGTGATTCCCCTTCACAAAAGTGGGAGCAAGACAGAGGCAGGAAACTACAGACCTGTCAGTTTGACCTCATTGGTAGGAAAAATGATGGAATCACTTCTGAAGGAAAGAATTGTTGAGTACCTAGAGGCCAGTGGGGCACAGGACCCAAGGCAGCATGGATTCACAGCAGAAGAGTCATGTCAGACAAATCTAATTGATTTCTTTGATAGGGTGACCAGAGTAGTAGACCAGGAAGGAGCTGTGGACATGGCCTACCTAGACTTTAGCAAGGCATTTGACACAGTCCTGCACAAAAGATTAATAAACAAATTAGCCAGCCTGGGAGTGGGTCCCAGGGTGGTAGCCTGGGTAAAACACTGGCTGGACAACAGGACACAGAGAGTAATAGTAAGTAGAGTCCACAGTGAAGAAAGGGGGGTTACTAGTGGGGTACCGCAGGGTTCCGTACTGGGGCTGGTCCTTTTTAATGTCTTTATACATGACATTGCAGAGGGACTGGAAGGAAAAGTATGCCTCTTTGCAGATGACACAAAGATCTGCAACAGGGTTGATATGCAAGGTGGGGTGGAAAGGATGAAAAGGGACTTGGCAAGGAAGGTTGGAGGAATGGTCAAATGTATGGCAGCTTAGATTCAATGCAAAGAAGTGCAAAGTAATGCACCTGGGAAACAAAAACCTTGGGGAAGAGTACACAATGGGGGGTGAGATACTGACAACAACAAAAATGGAAGGGGACCTGGGGGTAGTCATATCAGATGAACTAAAGGTGGGCCAGCAATGTGAGAAGGCAGTAAGGAGGGCTGGGGGGATACTGAGATGGACAGGGAGAAGCATCACCAGTAGAAAACAGGAAGTTGTTGGCCCTCTGTACAGACAGTTGATAAGACCACATCTGGAGTACTGTGTATAGTTCTGGAGACCCCACCTCTGCAAAGACATAGACGGTGGAGGATGTCCAGAGGAGGGCAACCAAAATGGTGCAGGGTCTACACCAGGAGATATATGAAGAAAGACTAAAGGAGCTTAAGATGTATAGCCTCGAGGAAAGGAGGGAGAGAAGGGACATGATAGAAACTTTCAAATACCTCAAGGGAATCAACAAAGTCCAAGAGGGTAGCATCTTTCAGAAAAAGAGATGTGCAAGAACAAGGGGGCACAATCTGAAGATAGAGGGGATGGCTCAGAGGTAATGTGAGGAAGTATTTCTTCACAGAGAAAGTTGTAGATGCATGGGACAGCCTTCCTGAGGAGGTCATAGAATCAAAAACAGTGAGGGAATTCAAGAATGCATGGGACAGACATAAGGCAATTCTAGTGGGGGGTAGAAGGAAGTAGGCTGTTGGTTAATTAGTATCTGCAGCTTATCTGTTAGATAGGGAAATGGGCAGACTAGATGGGCCAAGCGGTCCTTATCTGCCATCAGATTCTATATTTCTGTGTGCACATGATATTAACATAAACAAAACATTATTTGCAGTACAATTACAACTGAGATTTTGTGGATGAAAATGGGGGTGTGTGATGAGGCAAGGGACAGAGAGAAAGGAGGGAGAGGTTAGAGGTAAGGTAGGAGAACAGGAGGTAGAAGAGAGTTCAGGGGAGCATCGTCAGTGGAAGCAAGAGCAGGATGAAGAGGTAGATATAGTGACAGACAAATTAGACTGGAACAGAGGAAGAGAGGAGCAACACAGGATGGTGGCGGGAAGAGAGTTCCAGACAGAGAGCACAGCAAACGAAAAAGATCTCCTGGAGATGGCTAGTAGCAGATTTGGAATGACAAGAAGGGAAAGTGAGGCAGATCGTAGGGCACGTGGCGATTGTCTGAGGCATATTAGTTCACTAAGGCAAGGTGGCATAAATTTGTGGACAAGCTTAAATATGAGACACACGGAGGAGTACCTCAATTTAGCTTCATATGGAAACCATCCCAGTGAGAAGAGGACATCACAGTGATGTGATCTGGCTTTAACCCCCCAAGGCAAACCATCCTACCCTGTGGTAGGCCTGAGAGAGGAGGGATAAGGGAGGAGAGGGAGGAGGAAGAATTAATAGAAAGCAGCAGGGGAGCACCATAGGTTAGGAGGGGAAGAAGAGATGAGGAGGCAATTTTTAGGCAGGAGGCAGACATGAGAAACTGAAGGATTCGATAGAGGAGGCCTAGTTTCTGGTTGAGAGATTTAACAATAATTGAGGCATGAGTGTTGAAAGAGAGCGCAGTGTCCAGGGTGAAACCCAGATATTTAAAGGACTGGACTACCTCTAAGGTATCACCTTTGAGGGTTGTAATACTAAGCAGAGGGAGAGCTAGCTTAGGTATAGCACGATGAGAGAATAACATACATTTAGTTTTTTTAAATTAAGAACAAGATGATTGAGATAGAACCAGTCTTCAAGGGAAGCAAAGTCAGAGGCAAGATCCTGATTGATATAGTCAGTGTGTGGAGAGGAGCAATAGATGACAGATGGGGGTAGGAGGAAGTAGGCTGTTGGTTAACTAGAATCTGCAGCTTACACAGTAGGTAGGGAAATGGGCAGACTGGGTGGGCAAAGTGGTCCTTATCTGTCATCAGATTCTATTTTTCTACGTTAACAGGCTCCTGCATTGCAAAGGAGGGCATAGGCTCTTCCTACAATCAGGAGGTGTAGCGGAACCGAAGGCTGACTTCAACTGGGCCAGGGGCAAGGGGTAGGGAGGATACGGAGAAACTGTGGGAAGGGCGGGAAAGTGGTTCTGATTAACGCACGGAGTCTGGGGAATAAGATGCCAGAGTTACAGGCTTTGTTGGTGGAAGGGGGTGGATGTGGCAGCAGTCACAGAGACTTGGGCTACTTAGTACTATGACTGGGACATGAGGTTACCTGGTTACACCATTCCTAGGAGGGATAGGACAGAGGGAAGGGGTGGAGGGGTTGCACTATTTGTTAGATAAGGGATAGTGTGCAACAGGGAGAAGGAGGGGGAAGGAACTGTGGAGGCAATTTGGGCCACATGACAGGATAGCAGTGGGAGGAGGATCAATCTTAATGGTATTCTAAAGGCCACCCATGTAATCAGAACACATAGACAGAGATCTGATTAACAATTTGAGGAAGAATTGTAGTAGGAGTAGGGGTAGGAATGTGATAGATGGGGATTTTGACATGCCACAGGCAGACTGGAATATTATGGCATCTCCATCTGCTAGGGAGCAAAGGGTACTCGATGCCCTCTAGGATGAATTACTGACTCGGGTAGTAGGGGAACTGCCTAGGGAGGGGAACATCCTGGACTTGGTACTAGCAGATGGAGATCAAGTTAAGAACCTGGTGGTGGCCAACCCATTGGCTGGTAGCGATCACTCCATGATATGTTTCACTTTGGATCTGCGGAACAAGTAGAATCAAACAAAGACCACAGCAGTGGACTTTAGGAGGGCTGACTTTGGGGAGATGGCAGATAGCCTCAAGAAACATATAGGGGAAACTCAGACCTGGAATGGAACGTGCACAGAGATACAGTGGGAAATACTGAAGCTGGGCATCCTGAAGGCCACAAAAACATGCACAAAAACCCACAATAAGATGGCCAGAGCCAGGAAACCTTGCTGGTGGTCAAGGGCTGTGCAGGAGGGGGTGAAGCGCAAAAGAATGGCCTTCACGAAGTACAAGTACTCCCATCGCGAGGCAGACCTTGAGAAGTACCACAGGATCTCCAGAGAAGTCAGCAGGAGGGTAAGAGCTGCCAAGGTAGAAAAAGAACTTAGATTAGTGCAAGGGATCGGGGGAGAAGGGATTCTATAGATACGTTAGGGAGTGAAAGAAGGGTGGAGGGCAGATAAGCAAGCTGAGGAAGGAGGGGGGCTGGGTAGAGGGGGTGGAAGAGCAGACTAAGGTGTTAAATGATTATTTAAGCTCGGTATTTACTAGGGAAAGGGACGGGCCGCTGCCACAGAGGGGGAGCAGGGTAGGAGACACGGTGCGGAGAGGCACTAACAGATGACGAGATCCAGGTAGGGAGGGTAAGGGAGGCTCTCAAGTCCTTGAAGATGGATAATGCCCTAGGACCAGATGGCATCCACCAGGGGTTCTGAGGAAACTGGCAGATATTCTAGTAGCTCCAATGGCCGATCTATTCAATTCCTACCTCCAATCAGGATGTGTTCCTCTAGACTGGAGGATGGCACACATAGTGCCTCTCCACAAGAGCGGACCTAGGGATGAACTGGGGAACTACAGACCAGTCAGCCTGACATCCATAGTAGGGAAAGTGATGGAGGCCACCCTAAAAAATGAATGGTGGAGTTCCTGGAGGCAAATGGTTTTCAGGATGACAACCAACACGGGTTTGTCTGGGGGAGATCATGTCAAACTAAATTAGTCGAATTCTTTGACTGGGTGACAAGATCACTGGATGGGGGAAAGCCTGTTGATGTTCTATATCTGGACTTCAGCAAGGCTTTCGACTTGGTTCCGCATGGAAGGCTGATTTGGAAATTGAGGAACAGGGTGGTGGGTGAAAAATTGGTGGACTGGGTGGCAAACTGGCTTGACAACAGACAGCAGAGGTGGGGGGTGTAGCCTCGACTCATAGAAGGGTCATCAGTGGGGTCACACAGGGTTCAATGTTATGCCCTATTCTTTTCAATGTGTTCATTAAGGACATAGGGGAAGGAGTTAGAAGCAGAATGACCCTGTTCACGCATGATTCCAAGATGGGGGCTGAGGTGGGCAGCGAGGAGGGAAGGAGTGCTCTCCAAGAAGATTTGTTGAGGCTGAAAAATGGGCACACACATGGCAGTTGGGGTTTAATGTGCATAAGTGTAGCATTCTACATCTGGGCATTAGAAACCCTGAGTATAGCTACCAGTTGGGGGGTACAGCTGTCTCCATGATGGAGAAGGATCTGGGGGTGATGACTTGACTCCGAATGGAGCAACTCAGAGCAGTGCAGGAGAGCAGCTGCTAAAGTGAATAAAATGCTTGGGTATATAGCTAGGGGTATAACGTCCAGTAGCAGGGAGGTTATACTTCCCCTGTACAACTCACTGGTGAGGCCGCACCTGGAGTACTGTGTTCAGTTCTGCTGTTCCCACCTAAAGAAAGACATCACACTGCTGGAAAGAGTACAGAGAAGAGCGACAAGGATGATCAGTGGTTTGGGTGAAATGTCATACGAGGATAGACTTAGAGAACTAAACATGTACTCCCTGGAGGGCAGGAGGGATGGGGTGATATGACAGAGGCCTTCAAGTGTCTGAAAGGAGTTAACAGAGTCAAAACAGAGGGACTGATCAAATTGAGGGGAAGGGGACTATGGAGGCCATGGTCTGAAACAGGTAGGGGGAAGGTACAGAGGGGAGGTAAGGGGGCATTACTTCATGGAGAGGATAGTGACACCCTGGAATGTGCTTCCAGAGGAACTGATAAAAATGGGTACTGTAGACAGCTTCAAGAGGGGCTGGGAGAGACACGGGCTTGATACAGGTTGGCGATAAGGAGAATGGTAGGGGTAAGTAGGGAGGAGAGGGTGGGGGTGAAGGGTTAAAGGAGAGAGGCAGAGCAGCTACTGTAGCTTACCAGTGAGCTGTTTTGGGCAGACATGATAGACTATTAGATCTAATCTGCTGGCAACTACGTATGTATGTATGTAAACTTGACCAACTGTAAATTTCCAAACCAAAATGAACCAATCTTACTCCTAAATCAGTTCCCCCTGTTCAAGGTTCTCGCAACCACAAGACCACACTGTGTTTGAGCTAACGCAGTAAGGGGAAAATGCAACAAAAACTGGATTAAAAAAGCAATTGGGGGATTGTTGTCCTTTGAAACAAAATAAGAAAGGAGATCCTTTCACTTTTATGTTTGCTTGCGAACGCAGCATACAAGAAACATATTGAGATAGTTGAGCATTACAGAGGTGTGGCAGTGTTGTGGCCAATGCAGCAGATGCTTTAATGGTCACGTCCCTCTACCACCAATTAATGCTGAAGCTGACAAAGATGGCAGTTTCAGAACATGCGTCACACTTGAAAGAAATCTGCCATTGCAATCAGGCAGTTTTGTCATTGCAGTGGCAGTCCCCCCCTCCCTACCAACCAGGCACACAGCAGGACAACAAATTTAAATGTTAGCTCCCTCCCATTGCTGCTGCCCACCCCACCCTCTGTTCTCCATCCCCTGCCAACATTGGAATGCTCAATCCCCATGTCAGCGTGTATTCCTTTCCCCCCATTAATGTGGCATACTGGGAGCCCATGCCAGTGTGAAAAAAATACTTTTTTGATGTTTCCGATACTGTGATGCCCACTTCCGGTCATAGGTGGAGGAGTGTTTCAAAAACTGGGGAGTCAGAACAAATGATATCATGATATGACAGCTTTACAGTCTTGAAAGTCATGTTATCAATACTGTGGGAACTTGATACTACCATCAATGGTTCATGGTATACCACTGTTTTCTGATCTTTTAACCAGTTCAGAGGAGTGTTTTTCAACTGTGCCATCTCCCTTTAAATATAGTAATAAAAAATATGTACCTTAATTTGCCAGGCTTGTAACTTACGTGTATGAGCTGAGTGATTGTAGAGTGTTGCAGCTACAGCCCTGCCCCTAAAATACATTTAATGATTACACAAACTAGGGAAGGGTTTTTCAGGCGCACTATTTAGAAGCATTACTAACAGGATTGGTGGGGGTGGGGGGCTTTCTTAACCTAGCTGCATTATTTTTGCTGGCAGTTCTACATGTATGGTGTTAATTCAGCTGGCCCGTCCTGTCGGCGCAGCAGTTGGGGTTCTGCTTGCGACGCCAGCGACCCGGGTTCATGAACGAGCCCGGGTCATGAGAGGGCCAGTCAGGGAAGAAGGATGGAGTGTCCTTTGGACTGTTCTCCTTCTCCGGGGGGAGGGGGGGGTCTCTGTGGTCGGTGCAAAAGTGACACCTAGCAGGAAGCTGGGTGTATCACTCTGAGCACTAACACATGATCGAGGAGGGGAGGGACTGAGGCAGGACAGATGTTGGCATCATTGCACGTCTCTGCCACAGCCAATAGGGATACAAAAATTCCGCCTCACCAGACGTCTCCATGAAGCCCTGCTCCCAGCTTTGATTAGCTGCCTGGCCAAGGATCTCCCCAACCAGTTACATTCCACGGCACCAATTCCAGTGGTGGCACCATGCACCACCTCCTGGGGTACAAGCCAGGAGTGACTGGGGAGAACAAGTGGCTGATTAGGCGGTGGAAGCTGCGGGAGCATCGTGAACAGGGCAGACCCGCGACGGAAGGTGAGGGGGACAAGAAAGAGGGGTCAATATAAAAAATATGTATATATGGTGTTAATTATAGATCCACACATATAGAACTTCCAGCAAAAGTAATGCAACTAAATTTAGAGAGTCCTCTTCCACATATATCCTATTAATATCTACCTAGAGCACGTGCAGCCTGTTCCTTACTTTTTGTCCTCATTGATCTTATTTTAGGGGCAGGGCTGCATCAGCGCTCAGCAGCCACTTGGCTCGTGCAAGAAAGTTGCAAGTCAGGCAACTTAAGGTACATATTTCTTTTAAAGCTGGCTGTTTGGGCAGCAAACTCCTTTGTACGAGTTGCCTGCCTGGAGTATGTCAGCTGCTATCTGAGATACTCAACATACACGACGCCTCCACCCCCACACAGAATCCCAGAACATCTACAGATTACGCCCCCCTGCCTTCACTACTGGACTCTGCGTTCTCACTGACCAGATCAAATCTAAAGTGAGGTTTTAGTGAAATCAATGGTCATGCCAGAAATATATAAATGAGTCTAAGCAACAAAACAGTCTTTCAAGTGTCTAGCCTTTTCTACAGAATACACTCTGCCACTTACTTGTTTGTAAACAAAATTAGTGGGCTTTATCCCCACCATCCCCCTCACACACAAAAATATTTGACCGATCCAACTACCTGGTGTAACTGGAGAATGGTGGGTCCAAGAAATAGCTTACAGTGTGGTGTTCAAGCTGCTCTGTAAACATAACCATTATTTATCATTAGGTTATGTTTTCCCATATTCTTTTCTTTCTTTATAATCCTAATCCTCACTGCTACATTAGTATGTGCAGGGTTGCAAAAGCTGTAGAGCCGGTTACTTCCAGACTTTTTTGTTCTTCCCAGTTACTCCAGGAGTCAGGAAGCTTCACTCCAGATGCCATTACTTCTGTATCCACCACAGTTTGCCAGTTATGCTGCAACCAGTATGGTTACAATGCTATAGCTATTCTCTGCAATAAGAAGCATAGTATTTTATTTGGGCCAAAACTGAAAACTGTGTGGCACTTGTCCCAGTCCCCCACTCTGAAATGAACACTCTAGCCTTTCTTTTTCATTTTGAATCTGTTTTACATTTCCAGCACTGAGCTGGTAATATAGCCTAGAGGTTAGAGTAAGGAGCTGTAAACAAGTCTGGTACATCCATCAGACCTAGGTTTGATTTCCACAGCCTCCCCATGCATACTGTGTGACCCTGAGTAATTTCTCCAAGGTAGCATCTAAAAACAGGTTTTGGGCCTAAAGGGCTTTACCCAGTTACCAAAGAATAAAAATAAATAACAAAATAAAAGGAGCATCCCATAGGCTTTCATCAGTATTCTCAATAAATTGTTTTTGAACACTCATTACATAATTTCTGGTGACTAAAACAATCTAGCGTGCAGCAGACAGTGCTCCATGACTTTACAGAACAGTGGTTGTACTAAAACCAGGACCACCTTGTAAATAAGCATCGCTCAATGGAGTCTTTTCCAGGTAAAAAACCATACACGCACACACACACACACACACACACACACACACACACTTTGGTGTCCATTTTCAGGGAGGCGATTAAGCACTTGACAATTTATAGCACTTGTCACATTCCATTCCTAGGGAAAGGCCGAAAAAAATTGTTTTGTGTGCCAGTGAGGGAAGGGTACATAGCAATTAGTCTATAATCTCTGTTGGTCCAATAAAAGGTATCAAATCACCTAATTTGTGCATCTTGTCAATACAACTCAGTGAGCTCATCTGATCTTGCTCTCACTGATTTCCAGTAAATGCGTGTGGTGTGTGCCACAGACATAAGACAAAATGTAGACTTAAGATAACAGGCTAGTAAATCCTGTATCAAAAGTGAGGGGTCAAAATGTACATTCCAACCCTTACTTTTGAAAATGAGGGATCAGCTGACCCCTCTGACCCCCTGGCTCTGCCACCTATGCTCCCGGTGTCTGATGCGCCGCCTCCCCACACCCCTATGTTCTCAGCCAACCTCAGGGTGCCTAGTCCCTGGGTCTGCATTGATCCCCCCTCTAGTACCCTGGCACACTGAAAGCCCACCCCAGTGTGCCAAAATCTGTTTTGTTAATATTTCACCTTGAAAAAAAAAGGGGAAAGGGAACATTGTTTAACCAGGAGTAGCACACTAAGCCAAAAAGGTCCTCGTCATTCCGCTGGCCCCCTCCCCAACCCACTGACCTCCCTTCATCCCTTCACCCATACTCACCTCTGGAGGTCAGAAGCAACGATCATCTGTGGACCGGCAACACGTCTGCACTCTTCAAAGATCACCCAGAAACTGAAGAAATGAAGGTAAGCCCTATAATAGCAGTCAATGGGGGGTTTTCTACTTAGGTTGATATCTCAGCCAGTTTTTGGAGTTTTGGTCCCAAATTTTCAACATGGGGTTCTTGGGACCTCACCTCATGAACACTGCACTGACATTTTGTTTCTCAGTCCCGAAAGGTAAATTAGCAGTCACTGTGTAGAATTACCTTTTGGGACCAATTAACGAAATGACAGTGCCACTGTTCATGAGGTGGAGTCTCAAAAAACCCTTGTTGAAAATTAGGGACCAAAACTCAAAAAATGACTGCAAGTGAGGAGTGTCCATTGCACAGTTTCAAGACGTTCAGAATCTTCATCAATTTTTTATATTTTCACTCCAAATTTCCAACATTGCCATTTTTTCACACCTCGTAATGAACAGTATAGCTGTCATTTTTTGCATCCTTCCTGAAATGTGTGTTTGCACCTGTGGTGCAGAATGGCATGGTCACTGTGTGAAATCAACTTTTGGGACAGATTAATGAAATCACAGTGCCACTGTTTATGAGGGGAGGTCCCAAAAAGGCCATGTTGAAAAATTGATGAAAACATTCCAAAAAATTACTGTTACGAGCGTGCATTGCACAGTTTCTACGCAGACTCGTAATCTCACCACTTTTTCCTATTTTCACTTCAGATGTTCAACATTTCCATTTCTTCATGCCTCCTCATGAACAGTACAGCTGTCATTTTTCACATTCTGCCCAAAATGTGTTTTCGCACCTGTGGTGCCGAATGACACACTCGCTGTGCGAAATAACCTTTTGGAATTGAATAATGAAATATTACTGCCACTGTTCATGAGGTGGGGTCCCAAAAAGCCCATGTTGAAAATTTGGAGCAAAAATACCAACAAACGCCCCGGGCTGTTAGGGTTTCCAACCGTAACACCCACCCTGTACAGACTGACAGGCATCGAGGGTGTGACTTGGGGTCATCAGCCATAATACTTACACCATTCCACCCCCACCCTGTAGCCGCTGACAGGCATCAAGGTGTGACTTGGGGTCTTCAGCCCTAACGTTCACCCCATTGCCCTATACTGTACCCAATTCAGCTTATTTCCTTATAGAATGGGGTGAGCTTAAAGGCCGAAGACCTCAAGGCACACTGCAACGCCTACATAGAAACATAGAATTTGATGGCAGATAAGGAACGCTTGGCCCACCCAGTCTGCCCATTTCCCTACCTAATGGATAAGCTGCAGATCCTAGTTAACCAGCAGCCTACTTTCTACCCCCAACCCTTAGAATTGCCTTATGACTGTCCTATGCATGCTTGAATTCAACCACTGTTTTTGACTCCACAACCTCCTCCGGAAGGCCGTTCCATGCATCCACAACCCTCTCTGTGAAAAATATCCTTACATTATCTCTGAGCTGCCCCCCATCTTCAAATTGTGGCCCTTGTTCTTGCACACCTCTTTTTGAAAGATGCTACCCTCTTGGACTTTGTTGATTCCTTGAGGTACTTGAAAGTTTCTATCATGTCCCCCCCTCCCTCCTTTCCTCGAGGCTATACATATTAAGCTCCTTTAGTCTCCCTCTTCATATGTCTTCTGGTGCAGACCCTGCACCATTTTATTGCCCTCCTCTGGACAGCTTCCATCTTGTCTATGTCCTTGCGGAGATTGGGTCTCCAGAACTGCACACAGTACTCCAGATGGGGTCTCATCAGCTGTCTGTACAGAGGGATAACAACTTCCTGTTTTCTACTGGTGATGCCTCTCCTTATGCATCCCAGTATCCCCCAACCCTCCTTACTGCCCTCTCACATTGCTTACCCACCTTTAAGTCATCTGATATGACTACCCCAGGTTCCTTTCCATTTCTGTTGTTGTTAGTATCTCACCCCCATTGTGTACTCTTCCCTGGGTTTCGTTTCCCAGGTGCATTACTTGCACTTCTTAGCATTGAATCTAAGCTGCCATACATTTGACCATTCCTCTAACCTTGCCAAGTCCTTCTCATCCTTTCCACCCCACCTTGTACATCAACTCTGTTGCAGATCTTTGTGTCATCTGCAAAGAGACATACTTTTCCTTCAGTCCCTCTGCAATGTAAGCTTATAAAGACATTGGAGAGGGACTGAATCTAATCTTGAACCCTGCGGTGCCCCACTAGTAACCCCCTTTCTTCAGAGTGGACTCCATTTACTATTACCCTCTGTGTCCTATTCTCCAGCCAATTCTTTACCAGGCTATCATCTTGGACCCACCCAGGCTGGCTAACTTGTATATTAATCTTTTGTGTGGGACTGAGTAAAATGCCTTGCTAAAGTCTAGGTAGGCCATGTCCACAGCCTCCTGATCTACTACTTTTGGTCACCCAGTCAAAGAAAACTATTAGATTCGTCTAGCATGACCTTCCCACTCTGAATCCATGCTGCCTTGGGTCCTGTGCCCCTCTGGCCTCTAGGTACTCACAATTCTTTCCTTCAGAAGTGATTCCATCATTTTCCTATCACTGAGGTTAAACTAACAGGTCTGTAGTTTCCTGCTCTGCCCTGCTCCCACTTTTGTGAAGGGGAATCACATCTGCCCTCCTCCAGTCCTCAGGTACCACCCCATCCTCCCATGATTTGTTAAAGAGGGTAGTCAGTGGTGTCACTAGTTCTACCCTTAGTTCTTTTAGAATTCTGGGATGAATCCCATCCGGCCCCATTGCTTTGTCCACCTTCAGTTTTAAGAGTTCTTTCAGAACCCTTTCTTTTGTAAATGGGCTGGTATCAACTTCTGAATCCAGGGTGTTTCTATTGTTTGTTTTAGGTACCTCCCCCTCTTCATTTGTAAATACCGAGCAAAAATATTTGTTTAGTATCTCTGCCTTTTCACAGTCACCCTCTGCCCACCCCCTTCCCTTTATTAAGCCTCACTATCCCTCCCTTAGTCTTCCTTCACTCCCTGATGTACCTAAAAAGGTTTTATCCCCCTTCTTAACTGAGTTGGCTATCTTTTCCTCGGTTTGGGCCTTTGGTGTTCTGACTGCCTTCCCAGCTTCCTTTTGCTTTAATTGATACAATTCTCTGTCCTGCTCCTTCTGTGATTCCTTATACTTTCTGAATGCTTTCTTTTTCTCTTGAACCTTCACTGCTACCTCCTTTGAGAACCATAGTGGTTTCTTACATTGTTTTGGTTTGTTTATTTGCTTCACACAAAGGCTTGTTACCTCTGTGATGGCAGTTTTTATTATTCCCCATTGTTCTTCCACCCTCCTTCCTGCACATTTGCTAGTGCATTCCTTAGGCCTGTTGGTGTCTGCAGGGTGGAGTGAGATGGAATGGGGTGAGTGTTATGGCCGACAACCCAAAGGCACCCCCCCAATGCCTGTCAGTCTCTGCAGGGTGGGGGCGGAGGTTGGCGTCACCTCAATACTTCACTGTCATTCCTATTATACATCTCTCTAACTCCTGCACTACCAATGCCAATACCAGCAAGCAAACATTTGACATTGACAAATGCTTGTATTACTTGTGTGCATCAGACTAGCTGAGGAGCTTGTGTTCTTAGTTTATGAATGTGTCCTCATGTTTGAAGGGTTCTGGGATCTGCTAGTGTCTGGATCCCTCAAAATGAAACCCCCTACTTCAGAACTGTTTAGTTTTTCTGTCTGAACCACTGCACACCCCTAGCTGTGGTTTCTTGTGTAGCACCAGTAACTAGGCAACTTGAATATTATGTGTTAATATATATCATTAACCTTTTTATCTCTTCTGGCAACAAAGCAGTTTTCTCAGGTCTTTTCAGAGAAAAGTGAAGGGAAGTTGGCACAGGACTTCTAAGAAGACATTCTTATGCCATGATGCAGGGCAGCTCTATGAATAAACATTATAAATCATGTGAAGGAATTTTTTTCTAAAGTGAGTTTTAGTTTGAAATTACATATCAACATTTGACTAAAGACTAAGACACTCCTTGTTGGGAAGATGTAGTATATGTACATATATCCCAAATGAACTTAGAGCTGTAGACCATGGAAGCTTTTACTGTATCTTGAGATTTCACCATACTCCTCTTTACACCTCTGTAGTTAAACAAGCATTTGTCAATGCCAAATTCTCACTTGCCACACCACGGCTATTGTAGAAGCCTGGGGGGGATTTCAGAGGATTGAGGACCAGGAAGAGAGAGTGCGGCGGGCGGAAGGAGCCGCCAATAAATAAAGCCACACTGCTGCTAATGTAGAAGCCTGAAGGGGGAGGGGGGGTCAGAGGAGTGAGGACCGGGGGAGAGAGAGTGCAGTGGGTGACAGGAAGCCTCAATAAGTAAAGCCACTGTGGCTAATATTGAAACCGAGGGGTCAGAGAAGCAGGACCAAGGAGAGGGAGTGCGGCAGGTGGGAAGAGACGCCAGTGGCAGTCGCACTGTAGCTAATGTTGAAGCTGGGGGGGGGGGATAAAGGAGCGAGGACCAGAGAGAGAGAGTGCGACAGGTGGCAGGAGCCTCCTATGTAAAAGCTGTAACCATAACTCTGGGCACGTGCATTAGTGTCAGCTCCAATGTGCATGCCAGGAGTTACAGCTACAGAAAGAAACAAAGCACTTTCTCATTACAGTAGTTCATTCCTTTCAACTACAGAATATGCCACATCAGCAAGCAGAACTACTGTCATGACCAGAGTGCCTGGTCATTGGTGTACACTACAAAGCCCATTACAGTTTAAGCAGTAATTGGTTCAGTAGTGATACACTTCTAAAATGCCATTAGTAGCCAGACATTCCTTGTGCAAGCACAAGTGAACGTAAAAATGGGAGGATCATTTTCACAGTGATCTTGCACCAGACAGAGAGGGGATACTGGTTTTGTTCCTCTAGAGCATGCCAAACTTAGGGATGAGTTGATTGTGAATGATGTTAGTATGGTGTTAGAAGTTGAAATGACAGTCTAGTCAAACTTCTAGGTATTTTAACCCAGGTTCAAGAATGATCCCGGGGTGCCGGGGGTCAGCAGGGGAGGGAAGAGACTGAGCATCCAGAGGACTGCTCTCTGTCTTCCCCAGGGAGGGACAGGGATGTGACCGCTCAAGGAGCGACCTCTGGCGGTGGCCGGAGGTAGCCCAAAAAAGCGTTCTGGCCTATCCCTGGGGGTGAGCTGCCGCAGCATGTTGCCATGACAGCCGGGCTCCACAGGGGACTAACAAGCTAAAAACATCCACCCTCCAACAGGCGAAGGCACCTCCCACCCAAGGACCACACTCCCGAAGACGGATGCAACTCTCTTCTCGCCCCACCTCCTCGGCCCAGTGCTCAATACTATAAGAAAGAGCGCCCTGGGTGGGGGTGGCCCTTCCCCGGAGGGTAGACCTGAGGGATGCCCGATGCCGGGGAGTGGAGACAAGCTGGATCACACAAGGAGGTAGCGTCTGTGGAATGGAAGGTCGCTGGAGAGAGTTCGGGGGGGGGGTCAAAGGACGAGGTGGGGGAAAAATAGAGTTAAAAAAAAAAAGACTCCTAGGTATTTAGAAGAGGAACCCTCCTCCCACTGGGAGACATCCAGGGTCCTGACAACTGAAGGGAGCCTGGATTCTAGCCGGATAGGGTCATATAAACTGTCTTTTTAGGCATTCAGGGTTCTGTATACTAGTTGGTCCAGAACCAGTACTGGACACTGACTATCTCACAGGTTTCTCTTCTCCCCTATTTTCCTGGAACCAAATCCCCTTCTTCACTTTCCTCTTTTCATGTATGTACTAGAAGAAGATTTTGGTGTTAATTTTCAAAAAATAATATTTACTTAACCCTTGATGTGCAGGTCCTGTTGCTATTGTAGCTTCCAACCCCTCCTTGACTTCCTTGATTCTTGTCTTGCAGATCCTCCATGCTGCTCTGTCCTCCTCTCTAGCATGAGGTAACTCATCTCTTACCAGCAGCTTAAGACTTCCTTTTTGTTCAGGATCAATTGCCCTAGGCCCCTGTTGAGCAAGGTGTACTCCTTGTTGGCCCCTTGTCTTTTATGAATTAGAGGGATGCAGACCTCCCTCCACAGCTACTTCAAGTACCTTTTTCAACAAATCCCACTTGTACTCTGCATTACCAGCCTCACGCAGCTGCTCTGGACCTCGGATCACCAGGTCATTCAACTGAGCAAAGCTTGCCATTCAAAAAGCCTTCCATTTTTCATTCGTCTTCTCTTGGGGTTGTCAGTCCAGACCTATACTGATAAAAAAAAAACATTTTCTACTTGGATAAGCAAGGTGGTACCTACTCGTACCCACCACCATGCACGGAGATGCTCAAAGTTCGGAAGTGAGTGGTTCAGCACAATGTCCAGCTGTTGGCCACATATTGTACCTTGTAGGGGTAAAGAAAGTCCTAGTAAACTCTTTGAGTAACACTGCATCTCACCCCACCAATTTCCTTCCATCCAGAAGTAACATGCTGGCACTTTGACCAATGGGGGCAGGCAAAATGGGACCTTTTGTGGTGCACCTCAACACAGAAGTATAGCTATTCTGCTCAAACAGTCCAGGGGTGGGACTCTTTGGCACAACACACTGTCTTAGTCATGGAGCAGAATGCTCCTTTACATTTTTCATCTGGTTCCTCTAATACTGAGGACTCTTGTTAAACTGAAGAGGGACAAGCCAGCAATGATCCTTATAGCTCCATTGTGGCACAGACAGCTTTGGATCCTTCTGTCATGTAAGATGGCAATCCAAGCTCCCATCTATCTGGAGACCAGGTAAGACCTCCTGTTGCAGGAACAAGGTCAGCTGATCTACCTAAACCTTTCCTTAGAGCAACTGAATGCCTAGAATCTGAGCATATAGAGTTACAGAGGTTCAGTATACAGGAAGATCAGGGATTCTCATTATGGCCTAAAAAACATCTAACAGAAAGACATATGGCGTAAAGTGGAAGTGATTTGCTATCTGGTGCCAAATGCATTATGTAAGCTCGGGCCAACCTTAACTTTTTTTTGCACTAGCCAGCTAGACAAGTTGATTAAAAATTGCACTAGCCTGCAGATGGCCTGGTAAAAAAATGCTGAGCCCCAGTTGGTGCCCCATATGGTGCAGAGCTTCCTCCATAGTAACAATATATCAGTGCCCTGGCTGCCATCTAGTGTGCCCCAGCTGTGCCCTGGTAACCATTTGTGGCTAGAGCCACTACTGGCTAGTGCAATCGTCTGCAGGCTAGTGCAATTTTTAATCAACTTGTCCTTTTTTGTGTATAATCTGTTCAGCTAGAGTTGCTTGTTATGCTCCTTTTGTATGTTTTCCCACCCTTACGACGTGAAACCTGTGTAAATGAGCGGTTTCCTGCTCAAAGGTATTGTAATCCAAGATTGCAATAAATAAATAAATAAATAAATAATGGCGGCTATGGATGGCCACAGCACTTCAGAGTCTGGTCTGCAGTGGTGTCCAGGGAAAGTATCGAGCTGACAGACCACCTGGCTGGGAAGACCGTGTATACATCATAATGTTGTGTCACTGCAGTGTGGGATACAGACACTCAAAAGGTTGGGAAATGAGGCACACTGGTCTAAATATTGTGGGACAAATCAAAGACAAGTTCAGCAAACTGGAAGCTACTGACTTAACCACTCTGCCTTTGATCACAGCATGCACACTAGCTGAATGTCCTAACTATTGAGTGATAACGACTCACATCAAGTCTTTTGTTGGATCCCCCTCTTGAACTGCCAGATAACTGCAGCTCTTAATGAGCTGCTAATCACACCAGGCCACCTGGAACACTGAGGGAGATTAGCAAAAGGACTACAGCCTGCTAAAGTAGGAACTTTTTTTAGCTTCATTAACAGCCATGAAAAACCTGCACTAGTCAAGACAGACAAGTAGAGGGTTAGCTGCACTAGCCCTGATCAATTTGCACTAGGTTCAGGGCTAGTAAAGCAATGTTAAGATCGAACCCTGTGTAAGCTGTAACTGCTATGACAGGGTGTTGTTTATGTGATAACCGCAGACACAAGGCATGTATGCCAAGTGCCTTCAACATCATGAAGTGCAGTTATCACATAACAACCCTCACCATGGAATGTCTCACTGAACTTATAAAATATTTTCTTTGATTGAAAAACAGGTGATTTTGTTTGCTCCTTCCCATACCCTAAGTGCCCCTCTCCTTCAAGCTCCACATGTATTTCCTGTCTGCCCACTGGACTTAGCCCCAATGCTGTCACTTACCTCCAGGCTCCTTGTGATCCTCTGACACGTCTTTGTTCTGGATTATCCCTGCTATAGGCTCCCCACCATGAGTGAGGAAGCACCTCAGACATTAGGGGTGATGGTCATGGGAGTAAGGATGGTGCACTGGGCAGTCGGGTGGCATGGGGGAAACACACTGTGAGACATCTTCCGGTGCACCAGGGTGAGCCATTTTCATTTTCTCCCTTCCCTCCGCCCCCTCTCCATGTCATGGCCACACATCATAACATCCTGTGATGGATGCATGGCAACATGTGGTCACCCACAACGCCAAGTGGGTCTCTACTGACCTAACGCCAGGAGCTGCTCAAGGAGTGGTGTAAGCCATTCCCTCCCTGCAAGGGAGGAGAGCATCCATGTAGATGTATCTTAACCTCCCCACTGGTCTCTTCTCCAGTCGTCCCAGGTATGGGACACGGACCTGGGTTACCAGTGTACTGAGCAGGGCACCTCATCACCCGGCACCACAGAACTAGAAGGTTTTATTTTTGTTAAAAGTAGTCACAACCTACCTGTCAATCATCTGTCTTTCCATACATTCAATAGATGAAATGTTCAGTATGAAATGCCAGAATTCAAAATTATGCAGAATTCCACCAGCAGAATGTTCACCTCTCCACACGCATGCACGTTTACACACACACACACACACACACACACACACACACACACTAGGAGGCCTCTTATGGAGTCAGGGCTTCAATCTTATCTGCAGCAGGGTAAGCAGCAGACATTTATCTGGTAAGCAGGAAGGAGACAAGAGGGATTTCTCAAGGTCAGCAAAAGAGCACCAGCAAATAAAATAGTGAGTAAGTACTTCATTTTTTTTTATTTGTGTATGTGTGTATGGAGGGTATTGCGAAAGAAAAGAACATTTGATAAATGTGTGTGTTTATTTAATTTAGGTAAGTTTTAATTTTAGGGCCTAGCTGAAGTTTTTTAGTGAGTAAAGGTGGCAGCCATATTTGTTATGGGTATCGGACATTGCTCTGAGAGACACTGATGTGTCAGTGTGCTGTGTCCTGGTTACTAAAACAGTCCAAAACCATTGATTGTCCCTCTGCAAACATATGGCTTCAGAATCCTTTTAACCAATCATGATATTTTCTACCCATTTTATAATTTAATTTGTTCATGTGTCTTCTTCACAAGGTGTTAGAATATATTTACACTCATGTCTACAATATTCTGTCCTCCCTTAAAGTTCATCTGGTGGCTGTTTCTGCATTTCATGAGTTTTTAGATAGAAAAAAAAATCAGTAGCACAGTATTGTTTCCCATAGGCTCCTTAGGGAAATTTAAAACATCAAACCTCTAGTGTGGAAGCCTGTCCCTACCTGTGACCTAAATGTGGCTCTTAGGGCACACACTAAGTCACCATTTCAACCAGCAACCACCTGAGATCTGAATCAATCACTTGGAAGACTGTTTTTCTTGTGGAATTCATGTATTCTAGCTGGGTGTCTGAGTTAGAGCTCTTGTTACAGAGCAGCCATACCTAGCTTTCCATAAAGGTAGGAACAGATCCAGAAGCAAATGATGGGGGGGAATGCTACAAGTCTCGATGGCTAAGCGGGACCTGGGGGTGGTGGTGGATGTCAAGATGAACAACTCTGAGACTTGTAAGAGGGCAGCAGCCAAGGCCAACAGGATGCTGGGATGCATCGCTAGGGGGATCACCTCCAGAAGGAGGGAAGTGATACTCCCTCTGTATAACTGCTTGGTGAGGCCGCACCTTGAGTACTGCGTGCAGTTTTGGAGGCCACACTTAAAGAGGGACATTAACCTCCTGGAGAGGGTCCAGAGGAGGGCAACCAAAATGATATGGGGCTTGGGGGACAGGACCTATGAGGAGAGGCTCGAAGAGCTAAATATGTACACATTGGAAGAGAGAAGGGACCGGGGGGACATGATAGAGGTCTTCAGGTACATAAAGAGGGTAAATAGGGGAGGAACAGTCAGGGTGCTTCGAAGGAAGGAGGAGGGGGCCACTAGAGGGCATGGGTGGAAGCTGGAGGGGGGAAGATTCAGGGGAGAAAGAAGGAGGTGCTACTTCACTGAGAGGGTGGTGGAGCCATGGAATGCGCTGCCTAGGGGGCTGGTGGAGGCAGAGACAGTGGAGGGGTTCAAGAGGGGGTGGGACAGGTACAGGGGAAGGGTTCTGGAAGCAAAATCCAATGCAGCAAGAATATCTGGAACTGGGAAGGGAGAAGCCAGAGAAGGCGGGGGGCAGCAAGGTCAGCACCCAGGGTGGGGGCTGACCAAACGAGCAGACACGAAAGACCGTTAGGCCTATTCTGCTGGCATTTTAGTATGTTAGTATGATACCTTTTATTGAACCAACATAAATGTAACAAAAAAAACAAAGTGCTTTAGCTTTTGAACCAACAAGTCCTTCGTTGGAAGCGTGAGGTAAGATATTTTTCCAGACATGCACAAGCTTTTTATTAAAATTGGGGTCAGAGTTCAGTTTGATGCAGTCTATCAATGTGCCAGTATTTTTTGCTCAGCTAGAAAACCTGGAGGAAACCTCTGGATGTCAGCAGAATACTTAAATTTTATTTCAACTGTACCAACTTAGAAACTATTCAGTTGCCTATCTCTTACTCCACAGACTCTGTGTAAGACAATTACTAAACAGTGCTTATGATGGTGGGTTTCCAGTTGTACCTCTTTCTCCCAGTGCTATGACAAGTCATGAAAGCAGCTGGATGGCAGACTCCTTGGGCATGCTACCAGGGGACTGGAAGTGTCAGTGGGTTGTTTCTGTTCTATGCCTGCATTAGAAATATGTAACACTACAACAGGGACCAAGATTCAGGCCTTAACTGGGTACTACAGCCTGCATACTGTATTACACTCAGAAAGAGATCCAGTTTTGGCCCAGCAGTTTTGCAAGTAGGTAATAAGCCAAAACAGGGTGTACATTATAGGATTTTAATGCACACCCCAGGGGTGTAGTAGGGCACAAGAACGAAGGTTGAGTGCCCGTACACTCCTGGAAAGTGCATTAAAATCCTGTGATGCACACCGTGGAGGGACTTATTACACTTCTAAAATGGCTATAAGTAGTTTTTTTGGGGAGGGAAATGAGATTCTGCACCTGACCGTGCATTTATAAAGAGTTAAAACACAGTTAGGTGGTGTCTCTCAGACAATTAAATTTCTAGATTTCTTCTTGCCATCTTATAATGCATAATATCCTAGGACATATCTTTCTGTTGAGACTATAGAGATAGATACAGATACAGACACAGATATAGATAATCCTCCAAAGAATGAAGCGCCATAGGAGAATAATTTATTTATTTATATTTCATTTGTTTTTGTTTAATTAATTTTCCTTAAAAAAGATAGGAAAGTTAATTACCACTTTGCCTAAATATCTGATAGCATTTCCTCCATACAGACACACTTACCTCTTTGTGTAGAGAGTTTCAGTTTCAGTTTAGTTCAGTTTCAGTTTATTTATTCACCAGGAAGGCTCCATTGAGCAAACTTGTTTACAAGGAGGTCCCAGAAAAACAGGGGAAAACAACGTACAGGACAATTCCATTCACATGTAGTATTCAGACAATTAGGAATGTAACAGCATATTTACAAATAGTATACAGGCTAGCTTAGTAATTGTATCTATGTTACAGTACAATTAATCCATATACACAATATATACATTCTATGGGAGCTGATATAAATCAGAGGCTATACCTCTCAGCATTAAAAATCACAGTACTTGCCTTCAAAAATCATAGCAAATTGCCAGAATGTGTAGTACTTTGTTATTTTAAACAATAACATATCTACAAATAGTGGGCTTTATATATAGTTAGCAATAAGGAATGTTTCTATAAACTTAGTTCAGTGATTTAATAGTTTGTGTGCCCAAAAATAGCTCTAACATTATGAGGAACATCAGTAAACCTATGTGGAGCAAAGGTAAAATTAAGTGTGAAAATTATAGCGCTATGCGAAATTCCTAGCAGTTGAGAGGTGTGCCAGAGGCTATACATGTGGATCTTATTTGCTAAGGGCCTCAATGTAGAGTGTACAGGAGAGTTGATGGTTGAGCCACACACTGAGATATTTAAATGTGTCTGCCACTTCAAGGGATTCCCCCTGTAGGGTGGAGATGGTGGGGGCTGGGGTCAGGGGTATTTGTGATGTGCAGATTTTGGAAGAGAAGAACATCACTTTGGGTTTTTTTGTGTTTAGGAGAAATTTGTCCTGGTAAAGGTTTAATTGCAGTTGGTTGAAATCTGACTGGGAGATCAGCACATATACTGGAAAAAGATGATCTAGAGATGTATAGCCCGGTGGCATCGGTGGAGAAGGGAAGCTTGGCATTGTTTATATTAAGGTTTATTTTATTGATGTAAATCATAAAGAGAAATGGGACCAGGATGGATCCCAGTGTGACCCCTCGAGGAAGACTGGAGAGGGTGGAGAAGACCCCATCCGCTTTTACCTGCTGTTTTCTGTATAATAGACACAAGGAGAACCATTTCATGGACATTTCGTGCATACTGGTATTGGCTAAAGTTTGTAGCAGTATACTGTGTTCTACCATATCGGAAGGCCTTGCTTAGGTGAAGGAAAACTGCACCTGTGTAATTTTTGCAGTCAAGTGCTATAAGTCAGTCATTTGTGACTTTGGCTAAGGCTGTGACCATGCTGTGCTTTGGCCTGAAACCTGATTGAAGGAGGTTGATAAGGTTTGAGTGTTCAAGTTTATACAGTGTGTGTCCTCCTTACAGGTACCACACTAAACCTTCTCTGTCCTCCAGCCTTTAAGGTCTCTGGGATCCTGAATGTTGTACAGTATTTACTTGTGTTGGTGAAAATTATTTAATTTTTTTATTGTGCTGTGTTTGTCAGTTTTTCTTTGTTTTGTGCAAAACAGATCCATATCCTTGCATTTTGTATATACCGTATAGTTTAATGTAGTTGATTGCCATTATTTACTCTCCAGGTAGAAATTATGTAGCAGCATAAGTGCTCCATATGCAGTATATGGCATCAGCATAGGTGGCGGAAGGGTCTGAGAAGTGGTAGGGCCTCCCCTCCTTGAGGGGTTTCACCAAAACCCTCAGTTGTTTCTTGACCAAATTTGTAATCCGTAGATTAAATCTCCCACTGACTGACAACAACTTGCTGTACTGAGTTCCTTAACGCCCCCCACCAAACCCTGGCCCTTCCTTTTTAATTTTAAAGTTTGACCACTGTGCCTTAACTCAGCCGGCCAAGAACCCCCCATACTCCCAGCAACACTACTCAGGCCTTCACTTTCCAAAATCCTGCTGACACCCTGCATGCCACTAAGGGGAGTGATTAGTAAACAATGCCATTTCCTGCACATGCTGCAGTTTAAAGGCACAGTCCACCCTTGTAACACATTAACATGGTTGCAAAAACTAATAGGGCCAGACTCTACCACTTATGAAAGTGGTAGGGCCACAGCAATACTGGCCTTCCAGTTCTGACACCTATGAGCATCAGCAACTATGCAGGTCTCCATGAAACAGTGTCTCGCAAAGATCCTATATAACTTTCTTTTGGCTGCACCTAGTCATTGTCATGGGTTAGAATCCTACTGTAGCCACAGTTTCTTGGTGTGACCTTGAGCAGATCACTTGACTTCATTGTTTTTCTGTCCCTTCAAGCTGTAAAACTAAGTAATGAAGGACTCCACTGAAAATGATATTGTACATTTCAGTTGGGCTATCCAGGGTAAGAGAAAATTAATCACAAATGATACATAATTATTTCAAATGTGTGTGGGGGAGAGGATTTATTTCCAGATAATTCAAACCAGAACAGGAATTAATAATAGCACTGGATACAGAAATCCTCTACATAAGGTCAGATTTTGTGTGGGTAGACAGGATTTCATTCTCCTCTGCTACTACACCTCCATCCTGACCTGAAGTGGCCACTGTGATGAATCAAAGTTGTGCAGTAAATCTTCCAATAAAGAGTTACAGACTAGGGTCCTTAAGTTACTGTCTATGTTACAACTGTTTCTCTGTAGTGGCTACCATGTTATTATTGTTGTTTTAATACAGAGAGAGAATTGTGTACCCCTGTTCTGATGTCTTTAATGTTGTTTTAAAACAGAGAGTGAATTGCATACCTGTGCTCTTTACCCATTTCTTTAATTTCTGGTTTGGCACAGAACCATAAGAGAGACAGAGAGAGAGAGGGAGGGAGGGAGGAAGGAAGGAAGGAAGGCAGGCAGGCAGGCAAACCTCAGTGATATAGGCCACAGCTGTGAGTACTGTAACTTGTTCAGCTTCTCAAATAATTACAGCAATGTAAAATGGCATGATATGTTGGAAACATTGATAGTTTTGATCGTTTTGTAGAGAACTGGTCAACATACATAGACTGGAACTATATTTTGAAGTAAATGATGCACAGTGTTAGCCAGAGATGTATCCCAGAAAATATTGACTTGTATCTAGATATATCACAGGAAATCCAGTTGAAATTGTTACACATTTAGATATAGCTAGATATTCTGGGACTTATCTCAGGCTACTACTGTAGCACCAGAGAAACAAGACCCAGCCTTACTGAGTGTTATGGTTTGAAAAACCTATAGGTTGTTGAATAATCTGGTAACTCTAGAGAAATCAGCTGATAAAACATTTGTGCAGATAGTGAAAATTCTGCAAGATCATGTGTCTCCCAATCCTTTTGTTATACTGTAGCTCAAAGGTTCAGATTCCATGGAAATAATCACAATGATGGTGAATCACTTCTGTTATGTTGCAGAGTCAATGAATTTGTCTGAACAGTGCCAGTTCAGGAATGGATTGAAAGCATGTGGCACAATCAATCAATCAATTAATCTTTATTTTACCAGGAGTAAATACACCATTGAGCGCACTCATTTACAACGCTGTCCTGGGTACACAGATACAAAAGACACAGTAACTTTACATAGCAATCACTTTACAAGGACGTAGCATAACATTACAATTCTTAATAACAGTGTGACACATCAGGTAAATACAAAGAGATTTCATAACATTCAGTGGCATCAGGCTGGGAGAACCGCTGGCACAAAAAATGATAGCTTGTGCAATGAAAAGGGCTGTACAAGTCATGACAACATTATGAATCGTCAAGGACGGCATAAACAATATACCATTCAAACAGCAGGTGAGTAAGTGCCTTAGGGCAATATGATATATTAGAAGTAGTCTCGTGAGGCAAATAAAAAGGAAGGGGGGATGGGTACATAAAAGGAGCTACGAGAGAAGAAAAGGAGAGGAAAGGCCTGTGGTAATACAAGGGAGAGAGAAGAGTTGGCATAGATGGTTTGTGTCCAAATAGTCAGAGGATAGGCATTGTTAGGAGAAGTATCTGAAACTTTTATTGAAGGAGTAATTCAGCAGTGACTTGAAGGTGGACAGCCCAACTAGGTTTGAGAGTTTTAAGGTATCCTTTATATTGTTCCAGATGGTCCAGAGGGCATGGCTTATGGAGGATGCACCATAACGGGTTCTGACTCTGGGAATGTCGAGCAGGAGGTATGAATATCTTCTGAGTGAGTAAGTTCCTTCAGAAAAAGTAGAGAGGTCAGAGACGTATTTAGGGAGCTTGTTAATGAGAGCTCTAAAGGTCCAGAGGGCGGCATTTTCTAATCTTCTAACTTTCAGTGACTGCCACCCAATCTGAGTGTAAAGATCACAATGATGGGTATTGTAAGGGGCATTGGTGACGAATCAGATAGCCCAAGGGTATAGGGTATCCAGTACAGCTAGGGAAGCCAAGGGGCACATAAAATGAGAGCCTACAGAAGTGGCTCCTGGCTGAGACAGACCTTACATATCAAAGTGTGGTTAACATTGCAGTGTCTATGGAAACTGCAGGGAGTGATACAGCTGAGTTAAGAGTCAGAGCTAAGACTGAGGCAAGCATGGATAAAATGCCCATGAGATCAAACATCAGATAAAAAGATCCTAAACACACAGGTACATACTGTACTATCATTGTGTAGGTGGATCCCCAAACCCTTCTGAAAGCAAATTTAAGGAATAATTCTGCAGACTATGTAATAACAAAAGGGTACATTCAAAGACTTTGCCACTCTAGAAGGGGAAAATAGAAACCAAAAGGGGGGGCATTACTGGGGGATAAGAATGGAAACACAAATGTGCATGCTGCTGCTCTAGATTGTGACAGTGGGATAGCCAGTTTAGAAATATGCAGTTTGAGCAGCGGTGACAGAAATACAATGTGGTTGATACTCCAGGTAGGACAGACCCTTAAGATGGAGGTAGATACTAGATCAGGAGCATCCAACATTTCACATCTGGAGTATGAGAAATCCTTCAAAAGCGTCAAGTTCATGGAGACATGGAAGCTATTAACATGTAAATTGGAGCAAAGATAATACCTCTGAGAGTGATAAAAATAATGTAAAACATGCCAAACAGCAGTGTTAGGCATTTGTTATTAAAAAGGAAGGTCCGGTATTGTTGCGTCATAAATGCCTTTGTAAATCAGCCGGGCTGGCATTCTAGTAAGGTTGGTGAGTCAGTTTCCCAGCATACCACCAAATCAACTGACCAGAAAACAAACATGCTACCGAACTAGCGGTCAGGTCAGACATGTTTTGGGAGGGTATATGAACACTTAAGTACATGAAAACCAAGATAGTCTTGGCTAAAATTGAACAACCCAAGACTCATACGGCATGGCCGGTATCTTAGATTTCTCAACCAAATGTAGACACTGAACTGGAATGATTGAAGGAAATCAGGGTATTGTCAAAGGTGGCCTAGAGTGAGTGGACCACACTCATTATCCCAGTAATAAAGAAAAGTGGTTTAATAAGAGTGTGTGAAGATTTTAAGGTTGCAATTATCCCAGTGCTTCAAGCAGAAAAGTATGCACTTCCATGGACTAAAAATATGACGCAATTGCAAACAGTCACTAAACAGGAAAGAGACCTTGGGGTTATCATATTTGAGGACCTTAAGGTGGCAGGGCAGTGTGACAAGGTAGTGGGTAAGACTAGCGGGATGCTGGGTTGCATAGGGAGGGGTGTCTCAAGCAAGAAGAGGGAGGTGGTTTTGGCCTTATCTCACTCACTGGTGAGGCCACACCTGGAGCGCTGTGTTCAGTTTTGGAGACTGAACCTTAGAAAGGACATAGACAAGGTAAAGGCAGTCCAGAGGAAGGCAACTAAAATGGTGCATGGTTTTCACAAGAAGCCCAATGAGGAGAGACTGTGGGATCTCAACATGTGCACTCTGGAAGAGAGGGGGAGAGAGAGAGAGATGATGTGACAGGAGACCTACAAGTACCTCAAGGGGGAAACAGGATAAAGGGGGAGTCTCTTTCAAATAAGAACAAGCACAAGGATTGGGGAGCATGCAATGAAGCTGAAGAAGGAGCAGATATTCAAGAGCAATGTGAGGAAATATTTCTTCACTGAAAGGGTGGTAGACACCTGGAATAGACTGCCAGAGGAAGTGGTGAAGGCTACAACAGCAGAGGGCTTCAAGGATGCATGGGGTAGAGATGGGATACATTAGATAAGAAGTTTGGACCAGATAGGGTCAGCAGAGACAAAATAAACAGAGAATATCTGGGCAGACTGAATGGGCCAAGTGGGCCTTTTCTGACGTCAAATTCTATGTTTCTATATAGAAACATAGACACAGAATTTGTCAGCACAAAAGGACCACTTGGGACACCCAGTCTGCCCAGTTGATCCCTGTCTAGTCTGTCTCCGGAGACTCTAACTGTCTCTGGCAAACCTCCCTCCTTCCTGCCTGTTTACTAATATTCCCCTAAGTCTAACCCATGCATACTTAAAGCCCTCTACTGTTTTTGCTTCACCACATCTGCTGGCAGTCTGTTCCAGGTGTCTACCATTCTTCCAGTGAAGTAGTACTTCCTGACATCCTTCTTAAACTCCCCCCCCCCAACTCCAGCTTCATCACATGCCCTCTGGTCCAGGGTTGTAGCCAGGGATTTCAGATCTGCACACCTAGTGGACCCACTGCTACCCCCCCTTGTTAGGGTGAGCTACCCCCCACCCCGGGGTGTAGCCAGACAATATACAAATGTACACCAGGGCCATGTGTGTTGCCTCATTTGGCACAATAAATACAACTTTTGTATCTCATGGTAGTGGTTGTTGCCATGCATGGGTAAATGCAAAATGCCATGCATTGTTCCCTAAGACACCCACATACCAGCCCAGAGCCTGTAAAGTTGTATTGTCCTTGGGATGCAAAGAGAGTATTAGTGACCAGTCCTTCTAGTTTTGACTCCTATGAATAAAATTACAGAAAGATTCAGCATTTTCTTTGTTAGTTTTCTTGGAAAAAGGAAGCAGTTCAGAGCCTATCTGCTACCCCACCCCCTTAAATAAAATTGCACACCATGGAGTGCTTGGAGTATGCCTGCCTACAGCCATGCTCTGGTCCTGGTACTTTTCCTCCTGTCTCTTCCCGTATGCTACTCCTGGCCATGACAATATGGACCCAAAGCTCCTCTGTCTTGTTGCCCCATTTCACATAAATTTCATGCATCCCTGCTTACTAGTATTATGCCTGACATTTTTTATTATTTTTTATATTTTAGTTTTTGTTGACCAGGAAAGGAGGACTAGACAATTCTGCCTATTTTCAGCCTCGTCTTGGGGGAGAGTGATACAGATGGATGCCAAATGACACTGAACTAGATTATGTGGAAGGTTGCTCAGGTGGTCCCACTCTTTAAACAACAGGACTGGAAATGCACTGAAAATCATCATGCCATAACAATCCTGTCCACCCTTAGCAAGCTCTTGGAGAAAATTGTCACTTCCTGACTTACTGAATATCTTTATACACATGACCTGCTGCCCCTGGTGCAGCATGATTTCTGGAGGAGGCACAGCACCTCCACTGCTCTTACTAAGGTCACCACTGAGGGCCACTGATCAGAGCAAGTTAACTGGAGAAATCATTGTTGATCTTTCTAAAGGTTTTGATTTGCTGGACCACAAACTTCTCAATACCAACTTGCATTCCTTTGTGTTGTCTGACCATATGCTTGCCTGGTTTGTCAACTATCCACAGCAGATGGTCAGATTTAACAGAATTTTCTTGGAACTGGCTCTGTTTCAGCTGGTATCCCCCAAGGGTCAATCATGGGTTCCATTTTGTTCGCTGTTTGTTAATGATATCCCTCATATACCTGTCCATTGTAGTTCCACTATGTATGTGGATGATCTGGTGCGCTTGTCTAGTTCCTAGAATATCAAGGCCATCGATTCCCAACTGAATGAGGATTTATACCTAATCCACTCTAGGCTATCTGCTAATAAACTGGTCCTCAACCAAAAGAAAACTCAGATTAGGCATTTCGGCTCTCAGGCAAAAATCAGGTGATACCTTGAGCCCCTGGAAATGTCCAGTATCTATGGTTTGCCCCGGCCATTGCCTATTCTTTCAAGTATGTTGGAGTCACCCTCAACCCCTTTCCCCCTCGCACATCTCTAATGTGTGTAGAATTGTGAACAGTAAGACTGGCATGGTGGGCAAGCCCAGTGGTGCTGAGGGTTGAGGCGCTGGACACCACACCTCGCACCACACCTGTCACCCATGTTCAGGAATGAGCACAAGTCGGTGGGGTCGGCAGGGGAGGAGAGAATTGAGCATCCGATGGACTGCTCTCCTCTCCTGGGGAGGGTGGGTTGATGACTCCCCAGCAACATCGACTCCCAGCAGAGGCTGGGAGTGCAGCAGCCAGGGGATCATGCTGGTGTAACCCCTAGGTGGCACTATCTCAAGGGCTACTACCCCTGCCTGCGTGGCTAGTTGCAGCTTAAGGGACCTGGGTACTGAAACAGGTGCCTCCACCCGGAGGACAGGGTTGTTAGTAACAAGGCTAACCTGGGGACAGCCCTCCATGACACTGTAACCCCCCTTTTTCCCCTCCAGTGGCCTAGACAATATGCAACAAACACTTTCACAGTAGCCCCTATTCAGCATACGATTCCCCACACTGTTTGCACTTACCACCAGGGCTGGTTCCATCAATTCGACCCTGGAGACCCTCTGTAAAACAAGGTTAGGCACAGCAAATAACAACAGTACAGTGCTTTTGGTACAAACTGGAACCGCAGTCAGATTAAATTCAAAGAAAGTTAGATCTGATTTATTCAGGGGGACTTGAACAAGAGAGGGGCATAATCAGGTTGATTGATTTGAAAACTGATCTAGTCAGGCAATAAAGCATGCACTTTTAGTCCCTACACAGTCACACACTCTGGAGTACCCAGTTGGAAGTAAGGTGGGCTAGACTGGAACGTTGCTCGGTGTAGGCCAGCGTCACAGCTGGTTGGGGCCCTATGATGAAAAGAAAAGGCATTCACAACCACACACAATTTGTAATCCAGAGCCTGAAGGCTCAGTTCGTGAAAGGAAAAACAACAATGCAATCAGATGACAACACTTAAGATTTAGCTGTTGTTGCAGGGAGCTACCCTGATTGTTACTCACGCTACCCAATATGAGTCACAGGCTAGATGAAATGGAGACTGCAGGTTGATGACTGGTTTGCCAGGAGAAGCAGGGCCCACATGAATCATGAGGTGTCATTCCTGTTCATGATGGTTGAGCAGGGGGTTGATCCCTGGGTGAATCTCTCGTTGGTGATGGTTTCTGTGCCTGAAGTAACTGGCTGGGCCAGATGGCAAGGCCCAGGCCAGGTGGAACAGTTTGGATTTTGAGTACAGTAGTGCTGGATGTAGCTTCCAGCAAGCGTGGCACATTTACACAATCGTGAACCAAATCGCAATCCACTAACAGCACACAGCACATTTATAGTAAAGCAATCACCATACCACAATGCGGAAGGCAGTCCAGCTGCAATATCAGTGTCTCTGAGAAAAACCAGGAATTCTGTGGTAAATGAATGTTCTGACAGGCCGATCTCATACAGCAAATCTTTGGTCTTCTTCAGGTTCAAATCTGGTCACTCTTCAGTGTCTTTGTCACACTCCAATTAGGATATAGTCCAATTGCTAAGCCTTTCAAAGGATTCCCTCTCAAGGGACTGCAGGCAGACAGGCCAAAACAGCAGCTGCTTGAATCACTCAAGCTGTCTCTCTTCAAACTCTAACTCCAGACTGACTCACTGCAACAGGCAGCTTGGGAATTCCGCTTCAGTCCAAAAGGTTCTGGTAGGTTGATCCATCTGTCTGTCAAAGCAAGGGCTCCCCCTCCAGGTCTGTTTTGGCACCAAAATGTAAAAATTACAATTCCTACAGAAATTTGCTCCCACAAGACCCCTGAGGATAGGCTCCATTTTAGAGTCATCAAAAGTACCAATTGGTGCTGACTGGCAGTCCAAAACCAAAATGGTGGTGATGAACAGAACTGCCCATGCTGCAAAGAAGGCAGGTTAGACAAACTACAATATCATTACTATGCTAATAGATAATCAGCAAATAAGTACAGCTTCTAACAGAGCTCCCTCTGCACAAATAGCGATGGCAGAATGGAGCGATTATCTGGCAGCCAGGGCGAGACTTGAGCATAGAAACACTCAACCCCTTCCCAGATTAAATAAGCATCACATTATTGACAGCTCTTAAAGAGACAGGTGCAGAGGCAATTAGGCACTCTCATGCAATTTCTTTTTAATCAGCTAAAACACAGAACACCGGCCTGGCAGAGGGCATTTAGGCACACCCAAGGAAGGTTTTTGGGAACCCCCATTTGTAGGGGGGTTACAACCTTCTCTGCCTGGAAAAAACTTGGTGTCTGTGTCAAGTCTACACCATCACAACATTGAAGAAGCAATATATACGAGACATATGTGACATTAGTATACTATGACAATAATATCTGATGCATCAGTTAACGTAAACTTATCACCTACTATACATTTCATTGTTCCATATCTTCATTCACAATACTTATGCATGTTTCATACATTCTATACTGATTCTGTTATGATTAACATACTACGAACAGTTACCTATGACTTCACTTTATAACTTCTTGTACAGTAAACAATGCAGAAGGGGGCCCTTACCTATCAGCTAACTTGGGGCTAGATGGGACAGGGATACCATGTTCTGAAAGAAGAACAATTAATTGGGAGGTGGCAGTCAGGCTCAGTTTGGGCAGTGATCTCTTGAAAATGTAGACACCTTTATGGACCACATTGAGAGGCAGGTCCACAGGCCTCCCAGGGGAATCATAACTAAAATGTAGCACTGGCTTAATAGGTCGCCCAGATTTTCTGGGGGGAACAGACACAGGCTCTGGGCAGTCAACACTGGCACTGATTTCTTCTCCTGTAGTGAGGGACGCCTCTGCACCAGTTGAAATGTTCGTATTGTTATCCCTCTGTACAGACAGGTAGTGAGACCCCATCTGGAGTACTGCGTGCAGTTCTGGAGACCCCCTTTCCACAAAGACATAGACAGAGTGGAGGCTGTTCAGAGGAGGGCAACCAAAATGGTACAAGGTCTGCACCAGAAGACATGCGAGGAGAGACTAAAGCAGCTTAATATGTATACCCTTGAGGAAAGGAGGGAAAGGGGGGACATGATAGAAACTTTCAAATATCTCAAGGGAATTAACAAAGTACAAGAGGGTAGTATCTTTCAGAAGAAGAGATGTGTAAGAACAAGGGGGCACAATTTGAAGATAGAGGGGGGATGGCTCAGAGATAATGTTAGAAAGTATTTTTTCACAGAGAGGATTGTGGATGCATGGAACAGCCTTCCTGATGAGGTTGTGGAGTCAGGAACAGTGGGAGAATTCAAGATTGCATGGGACAGGCATAAGGTAATTCTAGTGGGGGGTAAGAGGAAGCAAGCTGTTAACTAGAATCTGCAGCTTATCCATCAGGTAGGGAAATGGGCAGACTAGGTGGGCCAAGCAGTCCTTATCTGCTGTCAAATTCTATATTTCTATGTTTCTATTGGGAACACTACCAGCTCCTGGCTCTGCAGACTCTGTTTCCACAATACTTTGTTCATTATTATCTTCTGAAGAGGGGCCCAGGTTGTTCATTCTGAGGCGACTCTGACACAATTAGGCTTTGCGGCACTGAAGGGGTGCTGCCAACAATTTCATATTGTTCTTCAAGTTCTGGTATGTCACCGGGTAGACTTAGGCCATCAGCCCCTTCTTCAGGCAAGTCAAACAGTTCTACAAGACACAGAGAGTCCGCAACCTCAGACGTGATACTTTGCACCTCACTTGCAGGGGCATTGGGTCCAGGGAAGAAGCTGGAGGGTTAGTCAGTTCTGAAGGCCCAGCTTCATCCCCACGATTCTGCAGAGGATTGCCTCAAAACAACTGACTCAGTTCATATGAGGGATAATAGGCATTATCACAGTCACTCTCATCAGAGACTGATGAACAGTCATCACTGTCACTCTGGGTCTGCTGAGGGGAAAGCCTTAGTTCTGGAACAACATGGACAGGTTGGCTCTGTTTCCTCTTTGCAGCAGCACAAGTCACTGGCCCAGGAGAAGTGTCAGGGTTGGTTCAACATCAATATTAACTTGACCAATGGGCAGTAAGTGATTACGATGCATGCTCTTCACAGCTTTAGAATTCTTTTCTGGGCGCACCTTGTACACTGGCAGATCATCCAATTTATTTATTTATTTATTTGTATTTTGGTAACCAGGTAAGCCCACTGAGACCAGAGGTCCCTTTTTCAACTTTTATCAACTACTACATGGGTAAAATAGTGCCATCTATCAGCAATTTTGTGTTTTCCATGCAGCCCCAAATTGCTTAGTGGCACCCTATCTCTGGGCAACAACTCCTGGGCTTTTACTCATCGATCATGTCTTTCTTTGTTGGTGAGATTTCACTTAGCAGCCATAGTTTGAGCTACTTGATAGGTATCATACAACTGATCCTTCAATTTCTATATGTACTGCAAGTAGTTTTCAGCTCAGACCCCATCTGGAGAGACCCCAAAGCAGACATCAACTGGTAGTCGGGCCTCCCTCCCTCCAGAACATGAGACGGTAGGGGGGAAGAACCCAGTAGCGTCACTTTTGGTGCAATTGTACGCATGTACCAAGGTGCTAATCTACTGGCTCCACTTATGCTTGTCTTTTGAATGGAGGGTGACCAGCATGTCTAGAAGGGTGCGGTTAAATGTTCTGGTTGAGGGTCCCCCTGCGAGTGATAGAGGGTGGTTCTTGACTTCCGCACCCCCACAGAGAGAGCATTTCTTTGATTAACCTACTTTCAAAGTCTCTGCCTTGGTCAGAATTGATCCGCTGGGTGGCACCATAGTGGACAAAGAATTTTTCCACCAGCACCTTGGCCACAGTACAGGCCTTTTGATCTTTAGTTGGGAAGGGTTGTGCATACCGTGTAAAATGACCAGTAAATACAAACACATTGCCAATGTTCTTTTGATCAGGTTCTAGGCACAAGAAGTCTATGCAGACCAATTCTAGAGGGGCACTGGTAGTGATATTGACAAGAGGGGCAGCCTTCTGAGGCAGGGCTTTTCTTTGGAGGCAATGACTGCAGGTCTTTAGATGGTGCTCAACATCTGGCCACATCTTTGGCCAGTAGAATCGGAATCGTACCAAGTCAAGAGTTCTGTCAATACCAAGGTACCCCATGTGATTGTGGAGGTACCTCAGCACCAGCTGTTTAAATGCCATGGGTAGAACCAACTGTTGCTTGTCTACTTGACCACAATGATCCACTGTCTCTCTGTATAACAATTGATCATGCAACTTTAACTTGGGGCCTTCCTTGAACAACAGAGCAGTTTGCAAGTCAGGGGAATGCAACTTGGACACATCTTTCCCCACACGCAGGGCATCAAGTGCTGGTTGAATCATGGGATCTTGGGATTGAGCCCATTGAATACTGTCATTACTGAACTGAGGTAGTGCACTAATATCTAGAGCACAGAAATGGCAATAGGCAGCCGGTATACAGGTATCAGGAGGGCCCAAGCAATCTACTAGGCAGTCTACTGTATCTGCAGACATTTGTTCATCTTTATCAAACTTCTGGCATAATGCTTTGATGTCAGGTTCAGACAATCTGACCCAATTGTTCTTAGAAGTTGGCCTTCGTGACAGGGCGTCAACATCAATGTGGTTTAGTCCCGGTCTGTATTCAACAGCATAATCATAAGTCAATAAGGCAGATAGTCAACAGTGTCCAGTGGCGTCCAATTTAGATGAAGTCTGCACATAGGTCAGTGGGTTATTGTCAGCCTTCACTAATATCTTTGCCCCATAGAGGTACTCATGAAACTGGTCAACTATGGCCCATTTTAGGGCGAGGAATTCAAACTTGTGGACCGGATAGTTCTGCTCTGGCGGGGTCAAGTTCCTGCTGACAAAAGCTACAGGTCTCAAGCCATCTTCATAGTCTTGATATAGCACAGCTGCAGGGCCCTGCAAACTAGCATCCGTATGCAGAACATAGGGCTTAGTATGATCAGCATAGGCAAGGACTGGGGAGTGGGTGAGCTGGTATATGACTTCAAAGAACGCTGCTTCACATTCGGGTGTCCACTGAGTCCCAGAAGGCTAACCTGTTCGAAAATACACTTTCTCTTGGTCTTTGATAGCCCCCTTTTTGTATTTGTGGTTGGTGGTTGAGGGGTAGCCTTGGGTAAGGTTAAGGAGCGGCCAAATCATCTTTGAATAGTCTTTGATGAACTTGTGGTAGTAGCCACAGAACCCCAGGAAACACTGTAGCTCTTTTAGGTTATTGGGCTTGGGCCAAGTGGCCAAAGATTCAACTTTACTGGGATCTGTCTGTATCCCTTCAGCAGACACTATGTGCCCCACATATTTCACAGATGTTTGAAAAAACTGGCACTTGTCTATGGATAACTTGAGGCCGAATTCTTCCAAACGATTGAGGACTTTGAACAGTCTGGTCTCATGTTCCTCCAGCATGCTTCCAAGGACAATGACATCATCCAAGTACACTAAACATTTCAGTAAGTTCATGTCTCCCACTGCACGTACCATCAATCTCTGGAAGGTGGTAGGGGCACCCGAAATCCCCTGTGGCATCCTCAGGAATTCGTAGAACCCCAAAGGACAGATGAAGGCTGTTTTCTCATGGTCCTGTGGGGCCATCAGAATCTGATAATATCTACTGCGGAGATCCAGTACTGAGAACCACTGACCCCCGTTCAGGCAATCCAGGACATCCTGTACGCATGGCATGGTGTATTGATCTGGGATAGTCTGTCGGTTTAGGGTCCGATAGTCCACACACATCCTCACAGATCCATTCTTTTTCTGCACCACTATGATGGGGGATGGATATGGCTTCTTGATTCTTGAATAATACCAGCAGCGAGCATTTGCTGTAAGTGCCTCCTAACATCGTCTATGTCCACTGGGGCAAGGCATCAGGACCTCTCTCGAAATGGTCGGTCATCATGCAGGCATATGGGATGTTCGGCCCCATGGACACATCCCACGTCCCACTCTTTTAGTGAGAACATTTGGTCTCTCTGAGCAAGTTTCCTGCTAATTCTGGTCTTCCATTCGGCAGACAAGGGGGAATCACCAAAGTCAAATAAGTCTGGGGTCACGTTCTCCCTTTCACCAGAGTACTTGTTACTGGGCAATACTGCAGTGTCTACGCAGTGTACTGTAGCTGGTGTACATCCCCGGGTCACACGAATTTCCCTGTCCAATATGTTTCTCACTTGCACCATCACTCGGCGGGCATAGGCACAGGCACAGGCACATGCAGGTAGTATACTGGGCTTAACCATCAACCCCTCTGGCAGCTTCCCTTCACCAGGGGTGTCTATCATCAATATTTTGTTCTTTACATCTCTCCTTAGACGGACGTCTCCATGGATCGTACACTGTGTGTTGGGGGCCAACACCAAAAAGTCAGGATCTTTTTTCTACATTATTCCCACTGGCTCATCTCAGTCCACTTCATCGGGTTTCTGTTGCAGGTCATAAGCCCTTTTGATTAATGCTGGAATTCTTAGGGCCCATCCAGTCCATTAGCATAGAAACATAGAATTTGACAGCAGATAAGGACCGCTTGGCCCACCTAGTCTGCCCATTTCCCTACCTAACAGATAAGCTGCAGATCCTAGTTAACCAACAGCCTACTTCCTCCTACCCCCCACTAGAATTGCTTTATGTCTGTCCCATGCATTCTTGAACTCCCCCACTGTTTTTGACTCTACAACCTCCTCAGGAAGGCTGTTCCATGTATCCACAAACCTCTCTGTGAAGAAATACTTCATCAAATTCCCTCTGAGCCATCCCCCCTCTATCTTCAAATTGTGCCCCCTTGTTTTTGCACATCTCTTTTTCTGAAAGATGCTACCTCTTGGACTTTGTTTATTCCCTTGAGGTATTTGAAAGTTTCTATCATGTCCCCCCTCTCCCTCCTTTCCTCGAGGCTATACATCTTTAGTTCCTTTAGTCTTTCTTCATATGTCTTCTGATGCAGACCCTGCAACATTTTGGTTGCCCTCCTCTGGACAGCCTCCACCCTGTCTATGTCTTTGCGGAGATGGGGTCTCCAGAATTGTACAAAGTATTCCAGATGTGGTCTTACCAACTGTCTGTACAGAGGACCAACAACTTCTTGTTTTCTACTGGTGATGCCTCTCCCTATGCATCCCAGTATCCCCCTAGCCCTCCTTACTACCATCTCACATTGCTGGCCCACCTTTAGGTCATCTGATATGACTACCCCCAGGCCCCTTTCCATTTTTGTTGTTGTCAGTATCTCACCCCCCATTGTGTACTCTTCCCCTGGGTTTTTGTTTCCCAGGGTCATTACTTTGCACTTCTTTGCATTGAATCTAAGCTGCCACACATTTGACCATTCCTCCAACCTTGCCAAGTCTCTTTTCATCCTTTCCACCCCACCTTGTGAATCAACCCTGTTGCAGATCTTTTTGTCATCTGCAAAGAGATATACTTTCCCTTCCAGTCCCTCTGCAATGTCACTTATAAAGACATTAAAAAGGACCAGCCCCAGTACTGAACCCTGCGGTACCCCACTAGTAACCCTCCTTTCTTCACTGTGGACTCCATTTACTATTACCCACTGTGTCCTGTCATCCAACCAGTGTTTTACCCAGGCTACCACCCTGGGACCCACTCCCAGGCTGGCTAATTTGTTTATTAATCTTTTGTGTGGGACTGTGTCAAATGCCTTCCTAAAGTCTAGGTAGGCCATGTCCACATCCCCTCTCTGATCTACTGCTTTGGTCACCCAGTCAAAGAAATCAATTAGATTTGTCTGACATGACCTTCCCGCTGAGAATCCATGCTGCCTTGGATCCTGTGCCCCACCGGCCCCAAGGTACTCAACAATTCTTTCCTTCAGAAGTGATTCCATTATTTTCCCTACCAGTGAGGTCAAACTGACAGGTCTGTAGTTTTCTGCCTCTGTCTTGCTCCCACTTTTCTGAAGGGGAATCACAACCGCCTTCCTCCAGTCCTCAGGTACCATACCATCCTTCAACGATTTATTAAAAAGGATAGTCAGTGGTGTTACTAGTTCTTCCCTTAGTTCTTTTAGAATTCTAGGGTGAATCCCATCAGGCCCCATTGCTTTATCCACCTTCATTTTTAAGAGTTCTTTCAGAACACTTTCTTCTGTGAAAGGACTATCAACCCCCCCATCCAGAGTGCATCTATTAACTGGATTAGGTATTTACCCCTGCTTTTCCATTGTGAATACTGAGCAGAAGTATTCGTTCAGTATCCCTGCTTTTTCACTGTCACTCTCTGCCCAACCACCTTCCTCTTTGTTCAGCCTCAGTATCCCTGCCTTAGTCTTTCTTTGCTCCCTAATGTACCTATAAAAGGTTTTATCCCCCTTCTTAACTGAGTTGGCTATCCTTTTCTTGGTTTGGACCTTTGCTATTGACTGCCTTACCCACTACCTTCTGTGTTAACTGGTACAGTTCTCTGTCCTGCTCCTTCTGTGTTTCCTTATACTTCCTGAATGCTATCTTTTTCTCCCTTACCTTCCCCGCCACTTCTTTTGAGAACCATCGTGTTTTTTTCTTTCGTTTTGATTTGTTTTTTTGCTTCACACAAAGGCTTGTTGCCTCTGTGATGGTGGTTTTGATGTTTCCCCATTGTTGCTCCACCCCACCTTCTTGCCTGTTTGCTAGTGCTTTTCTGAGGCACTCTCCCATTTTGACCAAATCAGCCCTCCTGATGTCTAGTACCTTCATTTTGTGTGGCTTGACTGTACAGCTAAGTTTATCGTGAACCACACTGTTTGGTGGTCACTTGTTCCCAGATGGCTACCCACTTCAAGATCAGAGATCCTCTCTCCATCCCCATTTGAGAGCACCAGGTCTAAGATTGCTCTCTCCCGAGTCGGTTCCAAAACTAGCTGTCTGAGGCATGCCCTCTGTAGGGCTTCGAGAATGGCCCTGCTCTTGGATGTGGCTGTAGCAAGGTGTTCCAGTCAACATCTGGCATATTCAGGTCCCCCATCAGCAATATCTCCCCTTTCTCTGCCATCCCAAGGATGCCTTCTATCATTTACTTGTCCATTTACTCCCCCTGAGGCGGGGGTCTGTATACAACCCCTGTGCGGATTATGGAGCCATTTCCAGTCTCCAGGGTAACCCACAGTGCCTCCTCTCCTCCCTGTTTACCCTTTAGCTCTGTTGCTTTGATCCCTTCCTTTACATAGAGAGGTGTTACTCCTCCTCTTCTTCCCTCCCTGTCCCTCCTGTAGATTGTGTACCCTGGTATGTTGACATCCCAGTCATGGTTCTCTGTGTACCATGTTTCTGTGACTGCCACAATATCCAGGCATCCCTCTTCCATCAAAGCCACCATTTCAGGGAGCTTTTTACCTAGACTACGGGCATTGGTACTCATTACCTTCCATTCTTTTTATGGCTTTATTTCTTTTTGCCCCATCCCTGTCCCTACTGCCTTTGTCTTTTTCTCCATTTACCCCTGCCCTTCTCCCTATCGACTGCTCTCTCTTGGTGTTTACCTCACCTCACCTCACATTGCCCTTGTTTCTTATGGCAGAGTTGTGCTAATCTCCCAAACATGTGGGCATTTGTTCCGGTTAACAGGGGAACTCCATCATACAGTCCGGTGAGGGGACATACTAGGCAAGTGTTTCAACTTGTTCATCTACCCCAGCCATGGCGGCAGGAAATGACAGCCAGATCCGGATATACCCCGAGTACGGATAGGGCTTCTCACTCAACCCCTACACGTGCAAACCTTCCAGGGGTTGTAGGGGCACGTCAGGTAGATGCTTCTGGTACCAATCTTGAAATACTATGGTTACTTGAGATCCACTGTCAAGCACGGCCCGGGCAGACACACCATTCACCATCACTGTAGTTTCCACTGAAGGGCCCACCACCTTGGACCACTCAGGTGACTTGGACTTGGACATCAGCTTTACAGCTGCCTTGGATGAATAGCTTTTCTGGGCAGCCCCACCTTGGGCTGTGCGTTGTTCTGTCAAATCAATGCCAGCAGCTTAGTACTAACTTTTCTCAGATTCTCAGGCAAGCGACAGGTGAACCGGGTGTGCCTATGCTCTCTGCAGTGGTAACAGAAAACAGGTTCTTTAGAGTCTCTAGGGGAAGAGGAGCTGTTCCCCTGCTTGAAACACGGAAACATAGAATCTGATGGCAGATAAGGACCGCTTGGCCCACCCAGTGTGCCCATTTCCCTACCTAACGGATCAGCTGCAGATCCTAGTTAACCAGCAGCCTACTTACTCCTACCCCCTACTAGAATTGTCTTATGTCTGTCACATGCATTCTTGAATTCCCCCACTGTTTTTGGCTCTATGACCTCCTCAAGAAGGCTGTTCCATGCATTTACAACTCTCTCTGTGAAGAAATACTTCCTCACATTACCTCTGAGCCACCCCCCTCTATCTTTAAATTGTGCCCCCTAGTTCTTGCACATCTCTTTTTCTGAAAGATGCTACCCTCTTGAACTTTGTTGATTCCCTTGAGGTATTTGAAAGTTTCTATCATGTCTCCCCCTCCCTCCTTTCCTTGAGGCTATATATCTTAAGCTCCTTTAGTCTTTCTTCATATATCTTCTGGTGCAGACCCTGCACCATTTTGATTGCCTCCTCTGGACAGCCTCCACACTGTCTATGTCTTTGCAGAGATGGTGTCTCCAGAACTGTACACAGTACTCCAGATGTGGTCTTACTAACTGTCTGTACAGAGGGCCAACAACTTCCTGTTTTTCACTAGTGATGCTTCTCCCTACACATCCCAATATCCCCCCAGCCCTCCTTACTGCCTTCTCACATTGCTGGCCCACCTTTAGGTCATCTGATATGATTACCTCCAGGTCCCTTCCCATGTTTGTTGTTTTCAGTATCTCACCCCCCCTTGTGTACTCTTCCCCTTGGATTTTGTTTCCCAGGTGCATTACTTTGCACTTCTTTTCATTGAATCTAAGCTGCCATACATTTGACCATTCCTCCAACCTTGCCAAGTCCCTTTTCATCCTTTCCACCCCACCTTGTGTATCAACCCTGTTGCAGATCTTTGTGTCATCTGCAAAGAGACATACTTTTCCTTCCAGTCCCTCTGTAATGTCACTTATAAAGACTTTAAAAAGGACTGTCCCCAGTACTGAACCCTGCGGTACCCCACTAGTAACCCCCTTTCTTCACTGTGGACTTCATTTACTATTACCCTCTGTGTCCTGTTGTCCAGCCAGTGTTTTACCCAGGATACCACCCTGGGACCCACTCCCAGGCTGGTGCAGGGTCTGCAGCTCTGTTACCTCCATTGTCGATTATGGTCTAGTCATATATGGCTCTGCCTCCCCTACTGCCCTTAGGAGGATATCTGTGACACTCAACAAGGCCTGTAGACTTCTCATGGGGGCTCACCGCCTAACGCACACCTGTGACCTATACGCCAAGGCTGGATGGCTACCTCTCATTAGTAGAATACAATACCAGACCTGTCTGATAGCCAAAAAATCTCTTCTCAGACTCATGCCACCAGGTGTGGCAAGACTCCTTACTACCTGCAGCAGCTCCCAGCCAACATGCAGTTCTCAATACCAGACTTTCCAGGTCCCCAGGTGCCGGACCTCACTGGGTCAGAGATCCTTCCTGCACAGGGCTCCTCAGTGGTTCAATACCCTTAACAAAGAAACTCTTGCTGCTGCAATGCTAAGCCCCTTTAAAAGGCAGTTGTGTCTATTCCTCCCCTCTACCTCACTTTGTGACTGCCTCCCCTAAGCCATGGTCATCACCCTCTACCCTAGTTGTAACTGTAACCTGCAATTCCAGCCTTGCATCCTTGGCACCAGCCCCCTCCCTCTCGCCCTTTGCCACCCTCACCCACCCATCCCCTCTGTACAGACTCATTCATATCAATGGCCATCTGGTCCCTATTCCCCTCACTCCTCTCATCCTTATCTGACAACGGCACCTATCTGCCGACTTATTCCTGACCTCTTCCTGCCAAGTATACTATTTTTACCATGAACTCTGATAGAAGCTAGCTTGGTTGGTTCTACTGCAGCATATTCGTCTTAACATTTTATGTACAAATAATCTATTTTCTTATTATTCTTACCATTGTTTACCACTGTTGTATGTTTACCCCCATCCTCTCATGTGGAACTTTGTAAACGAACAGTTCCTGCTCAAAGGTACTTGTAATCCTAGAATTTAATAAATAAATAAAATAATTTGTTTATTAATCTTTTGCAGGACTGTGTCAAATGCCTTGCTAAAGTCTAAGTAGGCTATGTCCACAGCCCCTCCCTGGTCTACTACTTTGGCCACCCCATCAAAGAAATCAATTAAATTCATCTGAAATGACCTTCCTGCTGTGAATCTATGCTGCCTTGGGTCCTGTCTCCCACTGGCCTCTAGGCACTCAACAATTCTTTCCTTCAGAAGAGATTCCATCATTTTCCCTACAACTGAGATCAAACTGACAGGTCTGTAGTTTTCTGCCTCTGTCTTACTCCCACTTTTGTGAAGGGGAATCACATCTGCCCTCTTCCAGTCCTCATGTACCACACCATCCTCCCATTATATATTAAAAAGGGTAGTCAGTGGTGTTACTAGTTCTTCCCTTAGTTCTTTTAGAATTCTAGGGTGAATACCATCAAGCCCCATTGCTTTATCCACCTTCAGTTTTAATAGTTCTTTCAGAACACTTTCTTCTCTGAAAGGACTAATATCAACCCCCTTATCCAGAGTGCTTCTATTGACTGGATTAGGTATTTACCCCTGCTTTTCCATTGTGAATACTGAGCAGAAGTATTCATTCAGTATCCCTGCTTTTTCACTGTCGCTCTCTGACCAGCCACCTTCCTCTTTATTCAACCTCAGTATCCCTGCCTTAGTCTTTCTTTGCTTCCTAATGTACCTATAAAAGGTTTTATCCCCCTTCTTAACCGAGCTGGCTATCTTTTCCTTGGTTTGGGCCTTTGCTATTCTGACTGCCTTCCCCGCTTCCTTCTGCTTTAACTGGTACAGTTCTCTGTCCTGTTCCTTCTGTGTTTCCTTATACTTCCTGAATGCTATCTTTTTCTCCCTTACCTTCCCCGCCACTTCTTTTGAGAACCATAGTGTTTTTTCTTTCATTTTGATTTGTTTATTTGCTTCACACAAAGGCTTGTTGCCTCTGTGATGGCAGTTTTGATGTTTCACCATTGTTGCTTCAGCCAACCTTCTTGCCTGTTTGCTAGTGCTTTTCTGAGGCACTCTTCCATTTTGACAAAATCAGCCCTCCTGAAGTCCAGTACCTTCACTTTTGTATGACTTGACTCCACAGCTAAGTTTATCATGAACCACACTGTCTGGTGGTCGCTTGTTCCCAGATGGCTACCCACTTCAAGATCAGAGATCCTCTCTCCGTCCTCATTTGAGAGTACCAGGTCTAAGATTGCTCCTTCCCGAGTGGGTTCCAAAACTAGCTGTCTGAGGCATGCCCCCTGTAGGGCTTCGAGAATGGCCCTGCTCTTGGATGTGGCTGTAGCAAAGGTGCTCCAGTTAACATCTGGCATATTCAGGTCCCCATCAGTAATATCTCCCCTTTCTCTGCCATCCTAAGGATGCCTTCTATCATTTCCTTGTCCATTTCCTCCCTGAAAACTCTCTGCACAGAGATTATTCCCAGGAGGCTCAAGACTGTGCTCTGTCTTGGTATCCCGCTGCACCTAGCCTGTACTTAACCTATTAGTTTTTAAATCCTGGTACTACTAGGTCTAGTCAGGACTACTCAGATAACGCAACCCGAGGTTAGGATGCCAATCAGTGGGTCACTAATGACCGGGGGGTCAGGCCAACTTAGGCCAAACAAAGGTCCCCTCCTCACCAGCCTGTATATCTCCACAGTGCTCTGGGTCGACTGGCTTGCTGGCAGATTAGGCCCTCCTACCCAGTCCCCACAAGGACCTGCCAATCACCAGACCAGTCACTATTACTGCTCACCCCCAGCTGACAATATATCCCTCCTACTTGCCTGTAAACTCATTAGAAGTGGGATATACTACAGGTCTTTCCTCCTAATTACCTATAAACCTAGGAAAATTAGGTTCCCACCCCTAACTTACATTCTCCGTCTCCTGCTCACAGCTCTGCTGCTGCTTGTCGGTGACATTCAACCCAACCCGGGCCCAGGTGTAGATAACATCTCTATCTCCACCTCACAAGACCTGACCTGGATGGTACCTAGGGGTTTGAGGCTAGCCCACATGAATATCTGTAGTCTTCGGCCCAAGATTCACGAGGTGCAAGCATGGCTAGCCCTCTATAATCCGGATGTGCTAGCTGTTTCTGAGACCTGGTTAAAACCCCAGGTTCTTGACCATGAAATCGCTGCCCCAGGATATGTCTGCTACCATAAGGACAGAATCCAGAAAAAGGGGGGCAGGGTACTTATCTATGTGAAGGCTACCCTGATCTCCTCCCTTGTGTGCCTGAAAGTAACCACGCCCCCTGAAATCGAAACTCTCATCATACGGATCACCCTTGGCGGTGCCAAACACCTTAACATAGGGTGCATATATAGTCATCCCAAGAATGCTCTCCAATCCCTTGAGATACTCACTAAAATCCTAACAATAGAGTTTGCATCGGAACTCATCATCCTGGGAGACTTCAATCTGAACTGGGCCAAAGAGGCTAGGTCCTCTATAAACGGCCTGTTACACGAGACAAACCTTGCCCAGATTATCACCCTACCCACCAGGTTGAACTACAAAACAGGTAGTCACTCTACCATTGACTGGGCATTAGTATCTAACCCCAAAAAAGTCTGATCTGCTGGCACCATGGCCAATTCTCTCAGTGACCACTCGCCCATTTTCTGTGTCTGGAAGAACAGGATGGACAAGGTTCCGCCCAGAACACTCACCTCCAGGGACTACTCTAAGTTCTCTCCAGAGCACTATAATGACCTTCTTGGTAACATAGATTGGAGTCCACTACGAAGTCTCCCTACCCTGGAAGGGGCAGTTGACTTCTTTAACAGATCTATCACATGGGCTGTGGACCTCCTGGCTCCAAATAAGACCTATCGAGTAAAAGGCAACTGTTATAAGTAATTACTCCTGCCTTAAAGGCCCTCATGACTGGCCACGACAAAGCCTGGAAAATGTTTAAGGGCTCTTCACTCCCAGCAGACTGGATAATTTACAGGGCACTCAGAAACCAATGTAAGCAGGCCACCAAGCAAGTGAAAAAGACGTACCTCAATCATCTCCAGAAAAAAAACCTCGGCAACCCAAGGACTTTCTGGTCCCACATCAATGAACTGATTAAGGGAAATAAAAAAGACAGCCACAGACCCTATTACGGCTAATGGGCAGGTACTGCATGATGAAGCACTTATTGCTGAAGCCCTCAATACATTCTTCATGAACCCAGACAAACATAAGGCAGGGCCCTCGGTGCCCAACAACCAGTCCTCTCCTCAGGATTCCCCAAACCTCGACCGCCCATTTTTTCACATGCAGCTGGCAAAAATTCAAACTGCTGGACCTGCAAGTTGTGAAAGGGCAGGGGAGGGAGAACTGAGAACAGTTGCGGTGTTTTCTGTATATTTTGTTTCATAATGGTGGACCGGGGTCCTGTGCTGACTTCTGCCATAATCTTTTACCTGGCCATCGGGGCAGCGATATTCCACATGTTGGAAGAGCCCAACTTAAATCGGGCGTCGCAGAACTACAAGACAAAGAAGCTGGAAATTCTGGCGCAGTACCCCTGCCTCTCGCAGGAGGACCTGGAGAAGATCCTCGAGGAATTGTATAGAGGAGATTCTGTCAAGGACTGGTCCACATCCATCCACACACTGACGGTGTCACGATTGCTCAGTGGGGTCGTGAGGGCTGAATAAGGAGATTGCCCTCCCCAGCACCAGCAGCCCAAATCAGGGATCGGATCGCCCGCGCTCCCCCCCCCGAACACAGATCGCTCAGTGGGGTCGTGAGGGCTGAATAAGAGATTGCCTCCCAGCACCAGCAGCCCAAATCAGGATCGGATCGCCCAGCGCCCCCGAACACAGATCGCTTCAGTGGGTCGTGAGGGCTGAATAAGGAGATTGCCCTCCCCAGCACCAGCAGCCCAAATCAGGGATCGGATCGCCCGCGCTCCCCCCTCCCGAACACAGATCGCTCAGTGGGGTCGTGAGGGCTGAATAAGGAGATTGCCCTCCCCAGCACCAGCAGCCCAAATCAGGATCGGATCGCCACGCCCCCAACACAGATCGCTCAGTGGGTCGTGAGGGCTGGAATAAGGAGATTGCCCTCCCCAGCACCAGCAGCCCAAATCAGGATCGGATCGCCCGCGCCTCCCGAACACAGATCGCTCAGTGGGGTCGTGAGGGCCGAATAAGGAGATTGCCCTTCCCAGCACCAGCAGCCCAAATCAGGGATCGGATCGCCCGCCTCCCCCCGAACACAGGTACGGTACACCGCAGAGCTGAGGGATTCTGCAGCTCACAGTTGAATTTGGCGCCTAAACTTGGACTGTTTGCTCTGCGCCTACAATAACTATTTTTCCACCGCATATTGGCTGCTATTTAATCTGGTGTCTTATTGATATTCTTAGTCCTACTGTGTAGCCTTGCATCGCCATTTCTAAACCATTGTAATCTAGTTGTAAATGTGAGATTACTGTAACTGAAGCCTGCTAGAGAAAAAACGCTGACTGCGCTGCTCGTTTGCCTTACCTGGCCCACCTCCTCTATTGCAGTATTTAATTCCATTCTCTCTCCCCAGATCACTCAGTGGGGTCGTGAGGGCTGAATAAGGAGATTGCCCTCCCCAGCACCAGCAGCCCAAATCAGGGATCGGATCGCCCGCGCTCCCCCCCCCCCAAACACAGGTACGGCACACCGCAGAGCTGAGGGATTCTGCAGCTCACAGTTTGAAACCCGCCGCCCCCACCACCACCCTTGGTTGGCTCTCCACTTTATAGACATTACCACGTGAGGCTGCAGAACCAATCAGCCTACTTTACCATCTGCAGGTTATAGTAGCTGAACACTAGAGGGATCCTGCTCTTCTAAGCCCTCCTATCTCTCAAACAGCACCATAACATAATGACTCCTTTAGGTATTAGATTATTCACACTGCTCCTCTTCACCCCAACACTGCTACAAAAAAACACAGCTCTAAACCTCTATGACACTGCGACATATACTGCGACATATGTTCTTATGCTAGCCTCCTGTCCACATCCCATTCCCACAAACCCCTCCCTCACCCCTCCTTTCTCCTCCTGCACCCCACACACACTGGCTCACCCAACTGCCTCCTCTCACTCCCCTCCAACACCCATACCCTGTGCAGCCCATAATAGCTGGTGGCATCCACCTGCACTAGCCCTGCTCACCCTTAGCTCCCTGCCCATCCCCTGCAATACCCCTCGCAAACCCTCCCGACCGCCCAGACACCACCACCATCACAGCTGCAGTCCCTTGCTCCGGCTCACCATCTTACTCCTCCTGCTCTCTGGTAATGTCCACCCCAACCCTGGCCCAGGACCCGGTACACTGCCCTCCACAGGGCATGGCCTCCGCATTGCCTGCATGAATATCTGCAGTCTGCCTAAAAGACTGTTGCACTCCAATGCTGGGCCTCCCAGCATAAGCCCGATGTCCTTGCCATAGTGGAAACCTGGCTCTCACCATTGACCCCGGACTCGACTGCCTCCTCCCTGGCTTCTCCTCTTCAGAGAAGATCGTGTTGGTAGCGTGGGGGGCTGCGCTGTCTACCTAGGAACTCCCTCCTGGGTCATGCCCTGCTCCCTAAAGCTCGATCATGGGGCTCAAGCTATCACCTAAAAATCTCTCCTGACCCAGGCCGTGGCCCGCTTTACTTCAACAACGACATATGTACCCCCACGTGAACAAAACCAAGCTATCCACTCCTCACTGAATACCTCTCTTCCCTGCTTCACAAGGCAGAACAACTCATAGTGGTGACCTCAACATCAACTGGTTCAGTACTACCTCTGCTCAAATCAAAGATACCTTCACTTCCTTGATCTATCCCAGCTAGTGACTCAACCCACCAGATTTAACCAATCTAGTGGGACTAGCACGCTGCTTGACATTGTGCTCTCCAACCGCCCACACAAAATAAAGGATATTAATATATTGCCCAACTCCCTCAGTGACCACTCACCAATTCTTTGCCACTGGTCCACCCCCACGCTCAAAACCACGTGCCTTGCCACCCTCCGTCGTCGTTTTCGCCCTGGAGGTCTACGTAAACTTAAGCGTCACCTCGCGCAACTTGATTGGTCTCCAATCTCCCTTGCACTGGACATAGACGTTGCCCTTGCTTTCCTCACCAATGCCTTCTGCAAGGTCTGTGATGTTTTTGCCCCTATCACCCGCCTCCATACCAAGAGGTACTCAGCTGCCTGGATAACCACCCCCCTGATCCAACAGCTGAAGCAACGTGATAATCTATGGCACATTGCTGTCAATACTGGCAAACTAGCTGACAGACAGGCCTATAATGCAGCACAGAACCAGTGCACCTGGGCCATAAGAAAAGCCAAAGCCAGCTACTACCAATCCACCTTGACATCCACTTGGGGCAATGCCCGCACCTTCTGGAATAACATGAAGGAGTTAAACGGGATGACCTGCTCCACCCCTCCATCTCAGATGATCATAAATGGCGCTGTTAACGCGGACCCTCCCCGTATTGCCAACTGCCTCAACGAAACTTTCACTGACCTAAGCTCAGTCCTCCCGGCCCACTTCTTTGACCCCATACCGGTATGCGACAACCCAGCTATTGCTCGCCCCCCATTTCTCTTTAGGACTATCTCCCCACAGGATGCAAAGCCAATCCTCCTAAACGCTCTTTCTTCCCACAACCCTAGTGAGGACCCCCTCGACTCCTGGATACTCTGCCTAACATTGGATGTCATGTTAGTCCCCTCACTGACCTCCTCAATCGATCCCTGTGTCTCGACAATTCCTCAAGGCATGAAGCAGGCTAAATCATCCCTTATACATAAGAATGGAGACCGTACTGTACCTAATAACTACAGACCCATCTCCATCCTCCCCTCCAAAGCGCTTGAAAAATAGTATCCACACAACTCAGAACTTATCTATCCAGCCACAACATACTGTGCCCTGAACAACATGGATTCCGTCCAGGTCACAGCACCACCACAGCTCTTCTGAATTCTCCCACCATATACACTCTGCACTAGATGGCAGGAATTGGCTGGGGCAGTTTCATAGACCTGTCCAAGGCCTTTGACACCGTGAACCACCCACTATTGCTTGCCACCTCTGTAAAGTTGGGCTGTCATCTAGCCCGTTAGCCTGGTTCTCCAGCTACCTTAATGGTAGGTCTCAACGCGTCAAGCTAGCTGGTTGCCTATCCTCGGCCCTGCCTGTCCTCTCGGGAGTCCCTCAAGGCTCCATTCTGGGCCCCACATTATTCAGTCTCTTCCTGAACACCCTTCCCAGCTCGTGTTCAGGAAAGCTGCTATTATACGCAGATGATGCAGTCCTGCTCTCCTCACACCCCAATCCGGTCACTCTCCAGAACAGCCTACAAACCTCTTTCAGCCAAGCTGAAAAATGGTTCCTCGACCACCGCCTGGTCCTGAATCTCAAGAAGACAAAGTCAATGATCTTCACACACCACCAAAGTAGCTCCAAAAATGCCCCCCTCTCCATACTTCCCAACACCCTCCATCCCCTTGAACAGGTGTCAACTTACAAATATCTGGGGATCACCTTTGACTCGTCCTTCTCCTTTCATACCCATATCAGTGCCCTATCCTCTGCCATGAACACCCGGATTGGGCTCCTCTATCGTCACAAAGACTGCCTCCCTGGCTTCGCCCTGCGGTTGGCCATTACTTCCTCCATCCTGTCACTAGTTGACTATGGCCTCCCCATATACGCAGCTGCTGGCCCCACTACCCTCACTAAAGTCCAGACCTCCATCAACAAAGCCTGTAGGCTCCTGGCCGGTGCCCCAAGCGGAACCCACACATGCCAGCTCTACGCCACCACGAATATACTCAATCTGAAAGAACGCCTGCAATATCACACTGGTATACTAGCAAAAAAGACTCTTCTAGGTCTGTGTCCCCCTGGTGTCACTGCTCAGCTCCAGCCTGCTTCCCACTCAACCGTCACCCATGCCGCCTGCAAGACTGCCTTCCAGGTGCCTAGAGCCAGAACCTCCCTTGCCCAAAGGTCCTTTTATTACAGGGCACCGTCCTGGTACAACTCCCTCCCCAAGCACATCTCTAACACCCCTAAAATTGGTCAATTCAAAACTGCCCTGAGCAACCACCTACTTGGCACTCGGAAGTGTACGTGCCTACGGTAAGGCCATCCACTTCTCTCCAGCCTCGATAGCCTGCCCCACTCCATTTTTTCTCTGGAGTTTGCCTGCATGACCTACCAGGCTTTAACAGTGTTCTCCACTCTGTGCTATGGTAATCTACCTATTCTTTATGCTATGTATAATTTACTCTGTAAAACACCTATGTCTTATGCTATGTATAATGTATGTACACACCTGTATTGTCTCACCCTGTCTCGCCGCACTACTTGTTGTCTCCCCTCCCTGTGACGAGGTGCTTTTGTAAATGAGTCTGTGACTCAAAGGTTGTAAATCCGATTTATGAACTAAATAAATAAAAGGTGAAAGAGGTCCTGGCCATCCTAAAAACCTTGAAAACAAGAGGTTCAGGAGGCCCGGACGGTATCAAAACTAGATTGCTTAAAGATGGTGCCTCGGTATTCGCATGGCCACTCACTTGGCTCATTAACAGGTCCTTTCTAGAAGGATTTGTCCCCGATCTGTGGAAGCAGGCTCATGTGGTCCCTATTCACAAGGGCGGGCCTGTGGAGCCAATAGGGACTACAGCCTATCTCCCCTGCTGTATGCCTGGCAAAAATCCAGGAGAAACTAGTCTATACCCAACTTAGGGAATATCTAGAGGCACATATGCTTCTTTCCCCGTCACAACACGGCTTTAGAGCCAAACATGGGACTGATACTGCCTTAATTAAATTCTCTACTGATGTGCTTAGAGAAATTGACTCTGGATCCAACACAGGTGCGGTTTTCATAGACCTTTCCAAGGCCTTCGACCTGGTGGATCACAGATTATTACCCCATAAACTCTTCCACTTAGGCCTTGACACCCATGCCCTTGAATGGGTTGAAAGCTACCTCTCTGGGCGCACACAGAGGGTCAGGTGGCAGGACAAACTCTCCAATCCACAGTCCCTAAAGGAGGGTGTACCCCAAGGGTCTATACTTGGGCCCTTATTGTTCTCACTGTTTGTAAATGAACTGCACAACCACTGCAGGAGCAGCAATGTTATCCAATATGCAGATGATGCTGTGATTTACAAAGCCTCCGACAATCTGGATGACCTAGGAACATCCCTCCAAGAGGATATCCACATTATGTAGGAATGGCTCATCAAGAACAAAATGGTCTTTAATGCCAGCAAAACTAAAGCCATGTTGTTCAGACCTAGAGCCCTTGGACAAGACAGATCACAACTAATCCAACTTACGTCCCTGGTGGGCAACAAACTGGAAGTGGTCTCCTCCACAAAGTACCTCGGCCTTACCCTCGACCAAGGTCTAACCTTCAAACAACATGTAGACCAAGTCATTAAAGTAATCCACAGCAAACTCGAATTACTGTACCGGCTCAAGGAACAGCTGATTCCCAAAGCTAGGATTGCCATTGCCTCTAGTGTCCTACTCCCAACACTAATATATGCTGCCCCGGTCCTTCAGGGTGTCGCAAAGCTGGAGTTCGGTAAACTACAGACTTTATACAATAAGGTGGTCTGCTTTGCCTCCTTATCCCACTCAAGGAGCCACCACTGCGATTCATTAATGAGACTCAGCTGGCCATCGTTCGAAGCTCACCTCAGGCACCCGGTACTCTGCCTGACAAAGAAGCTCATTAGCCCCATGCCTCCCCCGAGTCTCGAAGGACTCCTAACTGTAAAGAGTAATCTGTGCAACCTCAGGTCCTCAGGCCAAACGCTACTAGAGGTCCCTAAGGTCAGGACCAAGGCAGGTTATAAGTCCTTCTCACATGCTGCCCCTTCCCTTTGGAACAACCTCCCACTGGTGGTGCGAGAAACTCCATCAGTACCGTGTTTCCACACTAGACTCAAGACCTGTCTGTTGTCAACAAGCAAATGCCAATGCTATGGTACCTGACACTACAACCATGACCCTGGGTCAGCTCACATTACCACATGTAAATCTCCTACCCCACAACAGGTAGCACTAACTCCTCTCTTCCCCCATCTTCTTTGATGGCTCTTAGATATATGTAACCTATAGAAATTACTGTTCTGTCTCACTCCTTTGTATGACTGTCGCATGATCATATGAACAACAGCCTATTAGTTAGATATATGTAACCCATAGAAAAGACTGCTCTGCCTCACTTGTACGTATGACTGCCGCATTTCTATAACCTGTATATGTATCACTGTCTATTAGTTCATGTACTGTTATTCCTGGGTCGCCCCTGAAAAAGGGACCTCCGGGGCCCAGTGGGCCTACCCAGTCATCAAAATTCAATAAATAAATAAATATCATGGGACATCAAGAGCAAGATCAGTCTGTTTGCTGATGATACCAATGTAGGAGCGGTGGTGGATGACCTAGGGGGGATGGCAGGGGTTGCAGGATGATCTGGCAAAGCTTGAAACCTGATCAGACACCTGGCAACTGGGGTTTAATGCCGAAAACTGCAAGGTGCTGCATTTTGGGATGAAGAACCCAAGGAGGAGTTACCAGATGGGGGGAGTGCAGCTAGCCCAGACAGAGGAGGAGAAGGATCTTGGGGTGCTAATTACAGGGTCTATGAACAACTCGGCACAATGTAGGACGGCAGCAGCAAAGGCCAACAAAATGCTGGGTTGTATTGCAAGGGGTATATCCTCGAGGAGGGAGGAGGTGATTCTGCCACTGTATAGGTCATTAGTTAGACCGCACCTGGAGTACTGCATGCAGTACTGGTGCCCGTATCTGAAGAGGGACATTAAGTTACTGGAGGGGGTGCAGCACAGGGCAACAAAGATGATCAAGGGGCTGGGCAACTTATCATATGAGAGGAGGTTGAGGGAGTTGAACATGTACTCACTGGAGGAGAGGAGGGACAGGGGGACATGATTGAAACCTTTAAGTATATGAAAGGAATAAACAAGACAGGTACAGAGGGGCTGTTCAAAGTAAGTGAGGGGAGGGATACCAGGGGCCATGATATGAGACTGGAGGGAGGAAGGTTCAGGAGGGAGATGAGGAGACACTTTTTTACAGAGATGGTGGTGGCTGGGTGGAATGTGTTACCTGCAGAAGTGGTATCCAGTAGAACAGTGGACTGCTTCAAAAGGGGATGGGACAGGACAAGGGGGAGGGTTAATGAAGGGGAAGGGTTGAAGGGAGGGGCAGCTGCAGAATAAGGAGTGCTAGCTGCACATTCGAGCAGACTTGATAGACCTCTAGGCCTTTATCTGCTGGCAAATTTCATATGTTCGTACAGATTTATATCCTATACTTTGATATTGCCTCTTTGCAACCTATCATTTGTTCCTGTTGTTTTCTTATGTACTGTAATTCATCTGTTTGTACTGTCTTAATTGTAACCTCCCAGGTAATACCAGAAAATAGGCATTTCATTGTCTAGTGCGCTTACCTTGTCAATAAAAAATAAATAAATAAAAGGAAGGAGACTCCCCTCCTGCACACTGCTCACCCCCATGAGGTACCTGTAGGTTGCTATCATGTTTCTTCTCGCTCTCCTGTCTTCCAGGGTGTACATGCTGTGATTCCTCAGTTTTACCTCATTGGGCTTTTGGCGCAACCCCTGCACCATTTTAGTTGCTCTCCTCTGGACTGCCTCTACCCTGTCTATGTCTTTTCTGAGGCGTGGCCTCCAGATCTGGACACATCACTCCAGGTGGATTCTTGGCATGCAATATAGTGGCAACACCACTTCCTTCCTCCTGCTGGAGATACCTCTCCCTATGCATCCCATCATCCCACTAGCCCTACCCACTGCTTTGTCACGCTGCCCTGAAATTTTAAGATCATCAGATATGATAACCTCAAGGCTCCTTTCCTGATTAGTGACTTTATACCTCCCCCCCATCCTATACTCAGCTCCTGGGTTGCTATGCTCTCGGTGCATGATTTTGCACTTTTTGGCATTGAACCCAACTACTGTGCTCTTCACCACTCCTCAGGTTTACCAGGATCCCTACATATTCTTTCTACACCCTCCAGATTGTCCATCCTATTACAGAGTTTGGTGTCATCTGCAAAAAGGCATAACTTCCCTTCTGCAATGTCTCTTATAAAGACATTGAAGAGGACCACTCCTTGTACTGATCCAGCTAGTCACTCTCCCATCATTAGAGTGAGTGCCATTAACCACCACCCTCTGTTGCCTATCCATTAACTAGTTTCTAACCCAATGCACCAATTTGGATCCCACCTGTGATATATTGTGGGTCAGTGCAGGAGAGACTCATACACGGTGTGTCAGTCCAGTGGCCATCTTTTATTCTACCCTGATATAGTGATCTTGCATCACTGGACATACACAAAGAAAGTCTTACTGTGCATGACAGGAACTTACATATATAATGGACTATAATACCCATATGTATAAACTACAACTCTAATCAACTTCCTATCATATATATCCATGTATATACTACCATACATATCCATGCATATATTACACTCCTCTCCCTTAGACAGAAACTTGCCTTAAATACTTCAACAGTAACATTTCTAACTTCCAGGCCAAAGTAGACTGTTCGGTACCCAGAAACAAGTTCAGGGGATTATTCTGCCCCTTGGGTAGAACTTGTCACTAACTAAGTAACAGTACAAGTAAGAGTTTAATTACACAGAGGTACAAGTTCATTACATGACTTTAAAGGTCAAGTTTTCATGGTGGTTTTCAGTGCCTCAGGATATCTGCAGGCTGGAATAACCGCTGCTGGTGGAACAGGAGATTCATTATTGTTTGGCACTGGCTCCAGGAGGAGCAAAGTCCTCTGTGTCACTGTCCTCAGATGGAGTGATGTCTTCTGCTGCATTTGTTGGAAACTTGGAATGCAGCAGGTGATCCACATGTACGTGAACAAGTCACTGTCCCACGCAAACTGCATAAGTCAAAGGTCCACGTGTTTCAATCACCACCCCAGGAATCCAAGAACCTTTGGGATGTCTGCAGACTCAAACCATCACCCTCTCCCCAGGATGAAAAATCCATACTGGCTTGGCTGACTTGTCATTACCCTTTTGCTGTTGTATTTGATGCTTTGTGTCAGTGTCTACCAAGTCTGTCTTGAGCAATGACAAACGAGTATGAGGCTGACGTTTTAGGAACAGTTCAGCAGGTGTTCGCTCTGTGACTGTGTGAGGAGTGTTTCTGTAAGCAAACAGAAAACAAGCCAGCCTTTGAGTTGTAGGTACTTGCCGTGAAACTAGTTTTTTCCAAGTTTTTTGAATGTCTATACAGCTCCTTCGGCTGTGCCATTTCATGCTGGATGGTAAGGTGGAGTCAAAATATGTCAGATGCCATTCTGCTTTAAAAACAGTTTAAAGACATTGGAAGAAAATTGGAGACCACTGTCCGACACTAACTCCCATGGTAGTCCATAAAAGGCAAAACGTTATCTCAAAAGATCTATAGTCTTTTCTGTAGTTGTGACTTGTGTGGGCAACACTTCCAGCCATTTGGAGTGGACATCAATTACTACCAAGAAGTGTTGTTTGCCCACCTCTGCATAGTCAACATGGATGCAATCCCACGGTGTGGTAGCCCTGGACCAAAGATGCAGGGGTGCGGTAGCACGTTGGTTGTGGACAGTCGCACATGGCGTACATTGGTTGACAAGATGTTGGATATCTTGATCAAGTCCTGGCCACCAGAGGTATCCTCTGGCCAATGTCTTCATTTGAGAGATTCCAGGATGACTGTCATGTAAGTCAGAAAGTAATCTCTTGCAGAACTTTGGAGGTATCACCATTCGAGCTCCCCACAGAACACAGCCTTGCTCTGTGGACAACTGGTCCTTCTTGTCTAAGAAAGGTCGTATGGTTGAGTCTCTTGTGAAGTTAGGCCAACCATTTAGGGTAAAATCTAGGACTTTAGAGAGGACAGGATCTCTACATGTCTCTGCTGCAACATCCTGTGGAGCAATTAGTAAGTCCTCAAGATGTGAAAGATGAAATATTGTTGCATCGTCTTCCTTTGCAGTAGCATCCTTGCATGGCAGTCTCGACAATGCATCTGCATTTGTGTGATCTTGAAAACATCTATATTCGATATCACAGTCATGTGCCAACAAAATCAGGGCCAATCACTGCATCCAGAGTGCTGTGAGAGTTGGTATTGCGGACATTGGCCCCAGAATTGCCAGTAGAGGCTTGTGATCCATTAGGTGAGTGAATTTCATCCATACAAGTACTTATGGAACTTTTTGAGACTGAAAATTATCCTCAAGGCTTCTTTCTCAATCTGAGCATAGTTTCTTTCACTTGGGAAAAATGTCCAGGAAGCAAAAGCAATCAGATGTTCTTCTCCAAAAGGTAACACATGTGACATGACAGCCTCCACTCTATATGGTGATACATCACATGCCAACCTCAGAGGTTTGGCTGGGTCATAGTGTGCTAACCATTTGCTGCCTAGAAGACATTTCTTGCTAGCCCGGAATGCTTCCTCACACTGTGGGGACCAATTCCATTGAGCTTCTTTCTGTAGCAAGTCATGGAGTGGTTGCAACAATGTGGACAGATGAGTTGGGAACTGTCCATAGTAGTTCAAGAGGCCTAAGAATGATCTTAACTCTGTCACACTTGTTGGTGCAGGTGCCTTGACTATAGCATCCACCTTGCTGTCTGTTGGGTGTAGGCCTTGGGCATTGATCCGGTCACCTAGGTACTCAACAGAATTATGCAGAAATTGGCATTTTGCTAGCTTTACTCTCAGTTCATATCGTTGCAGTCTGGTCACAACATGGTCCAGGATTGTCAGATGCTCTTCCACTGTGGGTGCGGTTACCAAGATATCATCCACAAAGCATACCACATGGTCCAGTCCATGCAGTATCTGGTCCATTGTGTTCTGGAAAATTGCTAGTGCTATGGAAACTCCATATGCCAATCAATGATACCGGTAAAGTCCCTTGTGGATGTTAATGGTGAAATACGGTTCCAATTCTGGTTCCAGTTCCAATTGCTGGTATGCAAAAGATAAGTCCAACTTGCTAAAGAACTTGTCCCCTGAGAGTGTAGCAAACAAGTTTTCTGCATTGGGTAGTGGATATGGATCTTGCTGTATACAACAGTTCACTGTAACCTTGTAGTCACCACACAACCTCACTGCTTTGTTTTGTTTCAGTACCACAATGATAGGGGCAGCCCAGTCGCTCCTTTCTACTCGTGAGATGATACCATGGCTTTTGAGATGGTCCAGTTCCTTCTCTACTGCTTCCATTAAAGCATATGGTAGGACCCTATTTGTCCAGTATTTTCTTTAGTGCATCTTGAAGTGCTTTATCACTGTATTTAAGCTGAAGATCTTTTCCCAGTTCAATTTGATCTGCATAAGCCAGTCTCTGCCTAGTAATGCAGGTCTTTCTCCTTGTACCACCACCAGAGGCAAGATCCACATTCCTCGCTTGTAGGTGACTGGCATTTGGATTTCCCCTAGCACTGGGATTTGCTGTCCCATGTAAGTCGACAGCTGACTAGATGATGGTTGCAATGGGCACTGCTGAAGTTTCTGTCTGTAGATGTTCTCTGGCACAAGACATACTGAGGCTCTGGTGTCTAGCTGCATGCTCACCGGGTTGCCTGCTAGCTCAAGCTGGAGGTAAATTTCCTTTTCGGTTGCCCGTGTTGCATAAACCATGAACAGGCACAACACCTCTTCTTCTGTTTCAGTGGTTGCAGTGCCATCTGTGACATATTGTGCAGTAGCAGTCCGTGATGTACTTTTGCACACCCTTTGTATGTGACCCACTTTTTCACAGCTGCGGCATTTCTCATGTCAAAAGTGACTTGTGCTTTGATGATGGTTACCTCCACATCAGTAAAATGGTTTGCAGAAGTGCCCTGTGGTGCTGGCTTCCTAAATGTTTGGGGTTGCTGACGAGCATGTGATGGACCACTGTGTGGTGTGGCATGTCCCTTTTGTTCTAGGCTATCGGTAATCTTATGAACTTCGCTTCTTTGGGGTTCAGAATGTCACACCAGTGCTTGGGAGCCTTTTTGAGTGAGCTCCATAGCGATTCCAATGTCACAAGCTGTCTTACAGTCCAGTTTATTTTCTTGCAAAAGCTTTTTTCTGTAAGCTTCCTCTCTCAGACTGCAGACAAAGTGATCCCAGAGGGCATCATCTAGTGACTGACCAAACTCACAAGATAATGTCAAAGAAGCTTAACAGTACCATGTCACCATAAGGTGGGAGAGTCTCAGGGTCAAAGGTGCTTAGTGCAGAACACATACAAAGAACTCTACTGAATATAAATGAAATTGACATGAAATAAGAACTATTTGAGCAGATGACTCTTAAATCAAACTACGAGTGTCACAATGTGTATAAGAATGCAATTGCTGAAAAACAACCCCCACCTCAATTAAAGACATACTAAGTTTGTTTTAGAACTACAGGAAACATCAATATATATATATATATATATATATATATATATACATATATATATTACAGACAAAAAATTACCAGTAAAGCTGTCTTAAAAAGATCAGCAGACACTATATGACGTGTAAAATGTAACTAGACCCATTACCCAGCTATGCTCTCTAGCTAGATATAATGCCCCATAAACTTCAAAAGCCTATAGTGTAGTAACAGGACTTTATAAATGATAATATAACTATAAATTGACAGTGTTAGTGTAAAAAAAAAACTCTTGTCAAGGACCACCAAGGAATTAAGACCATGCAGCCTGATATGTACTGATGTCAATAAATTCTCACGTGTATAACAACTTGATGTACCGAAAATGTCTAAGGAAGCTGAATCAGAGATAAAAATTAAATTTTCTCCTCATCTCCACACACACACACACACACACACACACACACACACACACACCACATCCTACCCTACCCCACATCCCCATAATAGTGGGGGGATAACTAGTTTTAAGGAGATATACACACACACACACACACACACACACACACACTCCTTATGCACCTTCATTCACATCAATCACTGCAATTACTACCCAAAAGAATTCAACTTGTCATGAAATCCCAAGTAAAAAGCATCATGTATCCTAATATCAACAGAGCAAAAATGTGACACTGTTTAACCTTAATCCTATCTGTGCAATAACATCTCCAAGGATTCTGGATAGAACCACAGTGAAATAAAACTTCCACCGTCCCCAGGGTAAGGTAACTAGAAGTAAATATAAAGTATGTGTGTAAGACAAGAGTCCTAATGTACCTACATTTCCACAAATCACTGCAATATTAGCCTAATGTAAATAAATCTGTCAAGGGCCCCCAGGCAAATTAGATCTCACACCCCAATATATTCAGTGTTAAAAACAATGTGAGTCTATAATAACACTACTGTATGTACAGTAACAGGCTAGGGAATCTGAATATGGTGCAATGGAATCGACCCCACTCCTGGGTGAAGGTAAATGGTTAGTAAGTAATAATACCCAACAGGGTAGGTTAGATATAACGGACTCACTGGGGCATAATGAGGCCCGACACCGCAGGCGGAGAGCCTTATAGCCCCTGGAAGGTCCATTATATCCCATAACGCCCAGCCTGGAGGGTATTATTACACTTAGATAATGTGCTATAGGTGGAGTGTTTTGGAAAAATATATAACAATAAATATTTGTATATAGAAATTATATAAAAAAACAAAAAAAGTAACTCTTGTAGTCAAGTAATCCCTGCAGTAGTGGAATGACCACAGGAGGGCGCTACCGTGTTTGTATGTGCGCTATGAGCTTCTGCTGGTTGCTTTCTTTTACACACAGTGAGACAGGAGAGCTGCTTTTGAGCTTGTCTTTTCGATTTGTGTCTGTCTTGTTCGTTAGTCAGACACGGAAAGAGATGCGACCACTTTATTTTATTTTATTTCGTATTGCCTGGTTATAGGTACAGTATTTTAAAATAGGTACCTTTTTTTTTCATTTTGCTGAGGTTTGAAATGTGGCGCCATGCAACTCTGGAACTCACTGTAGAAGTATCTTGACAGGGAGTGTGGCCACGCTGAGTAAGGACATTTAAAAGTTATTTAGAAGGAAAAAAAATGTTTAGTATTGCTATACATTTCCTTTGGATTGTAGTCCAACACTGCGAAAGCTTGTAGAGAAGTCAGTTTGAGTAAGCGAGTGGGAGAAAAATGGCAGGTGGCAGGTTTCAATTTCAGGGTGCCCAATGATAGCGTTAGTCATAGGGCAGTGCCAAGTGGAACTTGTTTTTTAGCGGGCCGTTGTTAAAAAATAACGGCCCGGGTGGGAGGCTGTTTCAGCTAATCAGGAAGCGAGTTTTACTTTCCCTATTATCTAAGGAGGAATTAATGTTCATTATGTGTGTGAAGTAAGAGTAATAACACACTGTCACTCCATGTACAGTATCTAAACAGAAGCCTACCTCAATGTGATAGCAAGAGCCACACCTGCCATATTCACATACCCCCAAAACACACACACACACACACACACACACACACACATATCACTCTGAAGAAGAAGAGGTCTGTGGATGTTACATTTTATAACGTCCCATATAACCCAGATCTATGTTCATCCCGTCTGCTACCATATTAAGATGTAAACTAAGTTTAATTTCAAAAGCTCGTCTCTTGTGTGCTTTAGAGATTTCCTTTTAAGACCATTACGGACATATCGGAAATTGAGTGGTCAGGCTGGGAGTAGTGTTGCCCCACTGGTTTTTCAGCTGTTAACTGTTAGCTGTTTGTCAACTGTTAAGCTTCTCTGACATCGTCCTTTTTTTTAAATGAGTATTTTAAACCAAAAGGGATTTTTCTGTTTTTTTCTACATGATCTAGTTGTTATAAGTATTGCTTTTTCTAAATAACTGTCTTACGCTTCTGATGAAGGACAGGTCGGTCCGAAAGCTAGAGCATTTTGTTCTTGTTGTTACATTTATGTTGGTCCATTAAAAGGTATCAAATCATTTGCTTCTGGATCTGTTCTTACAAGGACCAAGAAGGCAAATACTAAATCTAGATTTCAAACTCACAAGTGCATGCTAGACACTTTAATGTGATGATGTAGTCAGCAATAGGTTCCCCTTTCCCTTGATTGTGATGATAGAAGGTGTACCATTCAGCAATGAGAAGGGGTTGGGGTTTGAAATACCTTGCAAGTGCCTCAGTGACTTGCGCATATGTCAGGGTCAGAATGTCAGATAGGGCTGTTAAATTCCACAGAAAGGCATACATTTGTGGTTGTAATACTGCTAGGAAGACATCTACTTGTTCATCTTCTGCTATTTTGTTTGCCTTAAGCCAGCGTTGGAAACACGCTAAATATAAATCAAATATTTAGTTGGAGTCATCAAATTCAGGTACTCTGCCAATTGCAGTCATGATGTCTGTGGCTAGGTGCTCAGTAGCTGCAGTGTCCACACACAAAAACAAAAACTGTCTTTTTCTGGCTTTTTTTTTCTCTTGTGTGTGATGCAATTGTTAAGGTGTGCCTCGGGAGGCTGTTGAGCTGTGTTTACTGCTACAGTATGAGCAGTCTGACTTAATACAACAGCTGAGATGGACCAAAGGAATGTTAGGTGTCAGATTGGAGCCATAATTTATGTACCTCATGGAGCCCTGCTATTAGCTGTGTTGTGTCTTTTTCAATACATCAAAGTAGCAAACAGCTCTTTAGATTTCTGTTTTATCTGTCTGTAGATAAATCTGTGCCCAGAGTGGTGCACCTAAGCAACTTAGAAGGTTTTAAGTAGCCAGGCAGTGAGGGACAGATAAGGAAGCCCTGATGGAACAGAATATAGATACAGGGAGCTGGAAAGATTTTACAGGGCAGTTTAAATTAAAAAAAAAACATGCATTAGTTTACATGACCCTTCAGTTGCACTTGTAGAAGTTCTGGTGTTAATCCTCATCGCCAATGTAATATATTGGGGGTCAGTGCAGGACAGACTCATACACGGTGTGTCAGTTCAGTAGCCATCTTTTATTCTACCTTGAGATAGAGGTCTTGCATCACTGGACATAGACAAAGAAAGTCTTACTGGGCATAACAAGAACTTACATATATAATGGACTATAATACCAATATGTATAAACTACAACTCTAATCAACTTCCTACCCTATATATCCACGTATGTACTACCATACATATCCATGCATATTCTATACCACCCTTGGCCGTTTAGTCTCTTTATCAGTCTCCTGTGTGGGACAGTGTTGAAGGCCTTGCCAAAGTCCAGATAGGCCATGTCCACTGCCCTTCCCTGGTCTATTACCCTAGTCACCCAGTCAAAGAAATCAATCAGATACATCTGGCATAACCTCCACCCCCTGTGAATCCATGCTGCCTTTGGTCTTGCAGCCCACTGGATTCAAGATACTCTACCAACCTTTCCTTTAACAGCATTCCATTAGTTTCTTAACCACTAAGGTGAGACTGACCTGCGTATAACTGCCAGCCTCTTCCCTGCTGCCGCTGTTATGTAGAGGGACTATGTCTGCTGTAGTCCAGTCCTCCACAACCACACCTGATTCCAGTGAGCTGTTGAATAAGGCCATTAGTGGAGTGGCTAGCACCTCCCTGGGTTCCTTTAGTACCCTTGGGTGTATCCCATCCAGTCCCACAGCCTTGGCCACTTTCAGAGCTGCAAGTCTCTGCAGGACTTTTTCCCTCTGAAAAAGGACTTGTGTCGGCCTCCCCCACTTTGTTCTTTCTGTTCCCTAGTGGTTCTTCCCTAATCCCTCCACTGTAAAGACTCAGCAGAAGCAACTCTTCAGGATGTCTGCTTTTTCTTGATCCTCTGTGTAGTCTCCCCCTGCCACACTCCTTATCCTCACTATTCCTCCCCTTGATTTTCTCTTTTCACTTATATACCTGGAGAAAGTGTTATCCCGTTTAGCTACCCCCATGGCTATTCTTTCCTCTGTCTGCACCTTTGCTCCCCTCACAGCTTTACCTGCTTTCCTGTAATTTACTTGGTACACCTCCTTGTCTTCCTCCCTCTGTGTTCCCTTATATCATCTGAATTCCAACTTTTTTCCTTCAACACTATGACCATTTTCCTAGAGTTACCTTAACAGTGTATTTTTCCTTCTGCTTGTACTCACTTCCTTCACATAGAGGCTGGTTACCTTACTTATGCCCTCCCTTATTTTTCACCACTGTTCCTCCACCCCACCCTGACAATCCCCCCTACTAGGCAGTTACTGTAGTAGTCAGGGGTGTAGCCAGTAATTTCCATTTTGTACACACCCTCTCCAACTGCTGCCCCCCTTTAAAAAAATGTACACATCCTCTCTAAATGCTGCCCCATAACAAACAAATCAGATTGTTGTCAGATGACTCATCCACTCTCTAAACATTTGGTACACATATATATCTCCTAAACAGTAAAAGCTGAAACAGAGACACTACTCGGTGGCCTACACTGACATAAATAGTACATATTAGAATGATAATGTTAACAAAAAGTCATATAATTTGGGACAGGCACACAGCAAAACTGTATACAAATGTGTACAGTGAGTATGCCTGCCTACTCCCTTGGTAGTAGTCTCATATTTCTTCAAAATCTGTCCTCCTAAAGTTCAGGATGTGATTTGCCTCTGGCTGTTGGCATCTTAATGTTAAACCATACTGTACAGTGATTACTGGTACCTAGGGGACTGCCCACTGTGATGTCCACAATTCTGTACCTGTTTGTAAGCACCAGGTCCAGCACTGTCCCATCTCTAGTAGGTTTGTTGACTAGCTGCCTGAGAAAAGCCCTTTATAGAGAGACACAGATGGCCTTGTTCCTTGATAAAGCTGCAGGTCATAGGGAGTGTAGTATTGGGAACAATGGAAGTGGTGCAATGCAGTGGCTGTGGAGTGGCAGTCTCCAGGGAGGCCATTTGGAGACTGAGGTACAGCCCTATCTGCATGCACCTCTCTGGGCTGATGGAGGAGGTCACTAGACTCTGGGATGAGTTGGCTAGGATTCAGGGGATCTCTTCACCCACCCAGGGACCACCATGTCCATCACCACTGCCAAGACAAAAGGCCATCTGGACAGTGGTGGGCTCTGGGAGGTGGGGGTTGGGACTTGGTAACACATTCCTCAGCCAGTGCCACTACACAACTCTTTCACTGCTCTAGCAGGACAGGACTGCCAAAAGCAGGCACCATTGGTAATGGTCAAGAAGAATGTGAGGGTCCTCCATATGGGAGGTTCCAAGGTGGGAGGCAGAAGACCCCAGTGAAAGAGGAAGTAACTTCTGGTGGGGGACTCAGTTATTAGAAGGGTAGTTTTGGGAACAGGACATGAGGGAAAGAGGGAAGTGAGGTGCCTACCTGGGGCCTTGGCATTGACAGATGGAAAGTGGATCCTTAGGATCATTAGAGCAGAGGGGCAGGAGGGGGAGCTGGATGTCGTGTCCATCTGGGGACTAATGACCTGGTGAGGGATGCAGCAGGGGTGGTGCAGGATAGGTTTAGGGAGCTGGATAGGGGCCTGAAGCAGGTAGCTCACACAGTAGCCATCACTGAGGTGCTACCTATATATGGCCAGGAGGAGACTGGGAAATACCATAGTAGCATCTTCAACAACTGATTGGAGGCATGATAAGAAGGAGGGGTTCAACTACTCTGGGGACTGGGGTCCTACCTGGGGGATGAAGGCCTGTACAAAGGAGATGGCCTCGATCCATCCAGGAAGGGAATGTCAGTCCCGGGTGGAAGGTTTAAATGCTACTTTGATGGACATTTAAATGAGTCAAGGTGGGAGGCAGAAAAAATGAGGGTGGCAGTGAATACTCCCCCCCCCCCAAGAAAATGGAGCTGTGGAGAGGAAAAGCCTAAGGGAAATAAATTATCCAGGGGTAGAAGGGCGTAGGAACAGGGATGGAGAAATGGACAGGAGGGTCGGGAGGTGGATCTAAGGCTGAGAGAAGAGTTAAAGGGGAACTGTCATCAACAGGGTTTCTTAATGTCCGAAAGACCATAAACAGATAATTTGAGTGAACCATTGTGTTTATCTGTGAGTATTTGCAGTCCAGAGTTATGCATATGTAAATCAGCCTGTAATTAAGGACAGGGGGAAGCAATATGTTTTAGACTCCTGACAGGAAATGTCACTGAGGATCTTGGCCCTCCACTGACTGCAGGTTAAATAGGAAATTGTCTGTTTTATTAAGTGTGTTTGAAGGTGTTATTACTTTCTAAATTTATAATACTTTATTGTATGTGCATTGAAACTAGCGAGTTATTACCCTTACATTTCAAACTGTTAGTAACTATAATCCATCTTTAGGATTGCTTTAACCTCTAGGCTATACTGACAATTGATCATCAAAAACTACACATCTCAAGGCTGGCTCTGTGGTGCCAACAGGTATTGGGGCCCCATATCAGGATTTCTAAACCCTGGCTGTGTTCATGTCAGTACAGATTTCTGGGGCTGCCACAGCACCAACTTCTGTCTTTTTCCATTCCCTTCCTTACAGCCTTATCTCTTACAGTTTTGGGTGTGAACTCAGGTCTACAAGATGCAAATGTGGCTATGTACCTACTGGCCTGGTATCATGGGACCAGCCTTGAAATGTGAAGTTTTTGATTATCAGCTGGCAGTACAGCCTAGAGGTTAAAGCAAAGAGCTGTGAACAAGCTTCATTCATCCAACAGAATGGGGTTTGTTTCCAACATGCTCTAATTGTATATTGTGTGATCTTCCTGTACTCCCAAAACACACCCAGGAACAAGCTGTAGCTGTGTGCCTTTCCTGGACAAAGACGGTAAAAACAATCTGAGCATGTGTTATCGTTCTGAAAATACTATGATCTTTCTATCCAGATTTGACTTGAAAATAAAAAACAGGACACCATTACTTGTTTATCAATTGCAAAAACACATACTGTAGATGGACAACACAGTTAAAACATACATGACCTGAAATGCATTCTTAAAGGAGTATTTTATTTCTTTTGATGAAGTTAAAAGTATAACAGTTTCTTACTGAAATACTTTGGATGGAATGGGACTTTCTACCTTAAAGGAAAAAGATCAGTCTGGTTGATCCTACTTCCCATAGAATGTCCTCCTTTTGGCCCCCCTCTGTGAGTGTCCCCAGATACCTGCCTGCTTCCTTGGTAGTGTCCTCCTTTTGGGCCCCCTCTGTCAGAGTCCCTATGTGACCCCAGAGTACTTTTCTGCACTCCTTTCCCTATGCCCCCACCCCTAGTGCTTGGTGCAACCCTGTGGAAGAGACCCTGCCCTATTCCCCAACCATACCTCCCCCCTCCCTCCAGCTGTCTCCTAATCCCCTCAACCTCCTCCCTAAGCTGTGCCAGCTGGTGGCACACTGGGCAACCACCAAACTTCCAAGTCCAGTCCAGTATCATGGCCGCCCCACACCCTGTGCACCCCACCACCCTCCCAAAGATGCCGACCCTAATTACATGTGGTCCCATCCCCCTCCAAATAGGTTTGCTTGGGTGAACTATTAGGTTTCCCACTAGTCCAAGATATACCCCTACCCATTAATCAGGTCACCCACTAATCCTAGATACAGTCCCACAGTAAACAGGTACCCCTGTTACTAGGTACAGTACTACACAGTAAACTTATAGGGGACATGTACAACTCCCTAAGCTCTTTTCTCTCAGCCCCCAGTGGCTAGAACTACATGAGCTGCACTTGAAGCCTTTTCCTCCAATTGCAGGGCAGGTGTTCCCCTATAAATCAGCCTAGCTCTGGAGAGGAGGGGTGGGGAGGTGGGACTAGGGCTACATCTGACTCTCATGAGAGTGTATCAGCCCTGTGACTGCCCCTCACTGCACCTCCAAGCACTACCAGCTAAGAAAATCTTTCAAGTCTACTTCCTCACAGCATCCAGCTAGAAGCTTCTTTCCCCATTCACCTCTAACAGAAGACTGACTGAGTTAAGAGTCCCACCTTACTTTCAAACAGCATTAATCCCCTGTAATGTGATGCCTGCACTTACAGGCCAGACAGCAGCTTTTAAACACACACACACACACACACACACACACACCAAATAGTCTGCTAGAAACAAACAGAAAACCAGCTAAGAAAATCTTTCAAGTCCACTTACTCTCACAACCTCTTGCTTTTAAACACCCACAAACACCAAATTGTCTGCTGGAAACACACAGAAAACCAGCTAAGCAAATCTTTCAAGTCTACTTCCTCACAGCATCCAGCTAGAAACTTCTTTCCCCATTCACTTCTAACTGAAGACTAAAGGTTTTCTATCCTGCCATTCCAATCTCTAGTGACTTCCAGAAGGTCAAGTCACAATCATCTTTCTTTTTCCCCTGTCTGGCATCAGGTTTCATTTGTCCTCTGTCTCTTCCATAAGACATTCTATAAAAATGAACCAGCACATGATATTATTTCTCCTCATGTCCACTTTGCCACTACTCTACCTATCTGTGCTTGTAGTGCCCCAAGCTGAATCTGTTCTCCCTAACTTCATGCCTCATGATTACTACTGCTCTAACATCCTTCTACTTCCCTCCTACCACTGGGATCCCACTCAATGTTACTATGTAGGGTATGAATCCACATGGTTGCATATGCCCAAAATACAGTAAATGTCACCTGTATATACATTCCATATGCCCCTTCTTGGTCGCAAACTTTGGTACCTCCTCCTACTCTCCATCCTGTTATCTGGTGATGTGCAACCAAATCCAGGGCCATCAAATACTATACCTGACTCAATTAGTAACGCTAAAGGCCTTTTTGTAGTACACCACAATATAAGGATCCTTGCACACAATCAAGCTAAACTTGAATCCTGAACCTCCCTTTATAAGCCGGATATCATATGCCTCACTAAAACCTGGCTGAAGCAATCCATGCCTGACTCTCTATGCCCTCTTCCATCATACAATCTGTTAAGACATGATAGAATGGCGACCAAAAGACGGGGTGGTAAAGCTGTCTATTTTAAAGGTCTCTTCACATCACTCCGGTCAAATCCACTAATCTGGTTCATTATGAGGCAATTCATTTCCTTCTCACCCTTGGTACTAAAAAATTACACGTTGTATGCACCTACAATCCCCCATCTAATGCCATGAAAGGACTTGAAGAGCTAATGGAGCAAATCTCATGCCTCGCTGGGAGATATGAGGTCCTTTTACTAGGGGACCTTAACATTAACTGGTTAGGCAGTGCTCAATCAACAACAATGACCAAACTGCAGAGCCATAACCTACACCAACTGATATGGGAACCCACCAGAATCACTCCTCACTCTAATTCGCACACTCTGCTAGACTGGATAATGACTATTATACAATGGTGTGTGAAAATCCTGCAACCTCATTGGCCAAAACATGGCACATGACCATGGGTAAATCCTGCATTACCCATGGCTGAGGAATTGCATTTATAAAGAACACAATTAAACATATTTTACATTTGTTTTAGACATGAGTCCATTGTATAATGCAATAAAGGCACTCCAGGAATTGTAGTTATTGGGGTTTACCCACTTCTTGTGTGGTTAGTCCTTGACTGCACCTCATGACACACCACACAAGGCGTGGTAAACCCCCAAAACCCACACCCCTGTCGCGGCCTTATTACTTAAATCACCCTGAAAATGTGATGGCTTCTGGGGTACTGCCCCGACACCATCACTGATCACTCCCCAACCTACTGTGCATGGGGCAAAACCAGGCCCACCCCGGTGGTCCTCGTTTAATTACCTTCTGTAACTAAGCAAATTTTGACCCACAACTTTTTTTACAAGACATTGCAGCCATGGATTGGTCCTCCCTTCTCTTAACAAATGATGCTCAGTCTGCTTTAAATATATTCCTGACCCACTTCCTATCGCTCCAAGAAAAACACTGCAAACTTGTGACCCTCCGTGTAAAAAAACAGGCAAACAAGCTGGCTAAATTTTGTCCCACTATCTAAACTAAAACAAAGGGACAAAAGCTGGCTTTGTTTCAGAAGAATAAGGCTATCCTCTGACTTGTATACTTACAGGGCGCTGTGTAACTCTTGCAAGAAGGACATCAAAAAAGCAAAGCGTTCCTACTGCAAAGGTCTATTAACCAACTCCTATGGTGACTCTAAAAAATTCTGGTCCCATATTAAGTTCTTTCTTGGGTCAAATCAGGCTTCTATCCCTAATGACATGACACTTAATGGTGTACACTGCAATAATCCTAGAACCACTGCCAACTTTTTCAATAACAAATTCTCTGACTTAACTAGTTACGCTGCCTCCTTCTCTGCCCAACTGAATGTATCCACTCCACCAGTGGTTAATTGTCCTCAATTTTTCTTTAAGGCAGTCTCAAGAAATGATGTGTTTAGGTTACTAAGCAAGATCTCTGACCACACTGCAGCAGGTTCTGATTATCTTGAACCCAAGCTCCTAAAGCTAGCTGCCCCTTATATTGCTGCTCCCCTTGCCAAGATATTCACGCTCTCCTTGTGCCAGAGCTTCATCCCAGATAGATGGAAAGTAGCTAGGGTTACCCCTGTTTTCAAAAAAGGAGATCCAAAGACCCTTCTCACTACAGGCCCATAGCCATTCCTGCAGTCCTCAATACAATTCTGGAGAAACTGGTTGCTGCTCAAACTATAGATTTCCTCCTGAAACATGAACTATTTACCTCTGCCCAGCATGGCTTTCGCAAGGGCCACAGCACCACTACTGCCCTTCTCAAATTTACGTCTGATACTCTAGTGGCAATGGACTCTGGTCTTCTCACGGGGCCCTTTTCAATGACATGACCAAGGCATTTGACCTAGTTGATCACTCCATTCTGCTAACCTCCCTGAGATCTCTAGGTTTCTCTGCTAATGTTGTAAGATGGTTTGATAGCTACCTGACTGACAGGACTCAAACTGTGAAATACAACTCTACACTCTCGAACAAGACCACTATAAACATTGGGGTGCCACAAGGTTCCATTCTTGATCCTCTGCTTTTTTCCATCTTCATAAATAGCATCACCTCTAACCTCCTTCGGACAGCCTCCTTGTTATATGCTGATGACATTGTGCTCTACACTAGCGTTAAGAGCATCAATGACATAAATCTGCAACTCTCTCTTGATTTCCAGCAAATCCAACAGTGGCTTTCTAGTCACAAGCTGGTCCTAAATGAGGCCAAAACCCAATAATCTTTGGATCACAGGCAAAACTCTAACTTTCCAGCCCAAATTTCTAAGTCTCCTCCATGAATGGTTCAACAGTTGACGAGGTAAACTCTTTTAAATATCTGGGTGTCACACTTGACCCTTCACTAAATTTTGACCTCCACATCTAACAGACCTACAAACTGGTCAACTCTAAACTGGGAATAGCATATCGAACCAACTATGCACTCATGCCCTCAGCTAGGCTTGCCATTGCACATGGCATACTCCTGCCCACACTTACTTATGGTGTTGCTACATTTACCTCTGCATGCAAATCTAGCCTTCAGAAGTGGGATGTCACATATAACAACATATTTCGTTATGCATCCTCCTCTCATTGACTGAAACACAGCTGTCTTCTCTAGTCAGACTGGGATGGATGCCACCCCTGAGGCTAGGCTTTAGGCTTATGGCTCATTGACATGATATTATCCGACAGCAAATTCCCAACCCCTTGCCGACCTCTTTCAAAATCTGACACCTTGTTATGGGCTGTGATCTGCTTTCAAAGCCCCCATCTTCATCCCCAGACATAACACCTCCAAAGGAGCATGCACTTTTGCCTGTCATGCCCCTCTATACTGGAACACCCTCCCACTAGTCCTACGCCAATCCACATCCCATGAGTCCTTTAAGAAAGGGTTGTGTAACCATCTCAGAACCTCTTGCAAGTGCTCCTGTTTCAAACTGCCCTAGCTCACTTTTACCCTTTTAGCCTTACTTACCTCTTGTTTTTTTCATGCCAAACGCCAAACACTTTTTTCTCTACCTCTTTTGATCTACCTTCTCACCTTGCCTCATCCCAAATCCCATTTATTGCCTCTTTACTGCTATCTCCCTTACTCTTATTCCTCCCTGGAATCCCCCATATTTAATTTCCTTTTGAATGCTATTATATTTACTAATTGTTCTTTTCCTCAGTTCAATTATATGATATAGTCTCATAATTTGAACTGTTTTTCTGCATATATTTTCCATACTGTAAATACATCTACTTTGTTAGTATCAGCTTTCTGTAATATACTGTCAAATATGTCAAACTGATTTTGTAATGTCTTTTCCTGTATTTGTCATTCTGTACCCTCCCGGGTCATACCCAAAAATAGTCATTGCTATGGCTAGTGCACTTATCCGGTAAACAAAAACTAAATAAAATAAAATAAAAATCATTCTACTAGAAGGACCTGGGAGTTAGGGCTGATTTTGCTCTGTGACATCACCTTCATTTTTTTTTGTTACAAATGTGAAGTGTCTTTTTAATAAAGTATAAAAATATGTATGTGTGAGTTATTTAGTTTGGAGAATATTTGTTTTATTATTTGAAAAAGTGTGATACATTAAATGTGTAGTGCAGTGAACCATTGTAAAATGGAATCAAATGTGTAGCTGGAATAGTCACTGTCATCCTGTTGCTTTCATGCCATGCCACAGGCAGGAGAAAAGCTGACTTCAAAGTATTTTGCAGTTTCTAGGCTGCAGCTTCATACCATACACTTCATTTGTAAAAATACATAAATAAATATGAAAATCTTGTCACAGAGCAAAATCAACACTAACTGCTTATAGAATGATGATACCGACATTTACAATTTAGCAAATACTTGACATCTAACTGAGTGGGGTTTCTATAAGAAAACAGCTAGAATCTTTATTAATTACAGGTAGCATTGATGATCTGGGTAGTTTCTGTGCTTTTATGGTTGTGTATAGCTTGATAAAATTAAAAGTTTTAAAAGTAAAACACTCCTGCTAACTAGACCTAATGCACATAGAAAACAAAAATAGTGAATTAGAGCTATTTAGTGACTGTTGTCTTACAGAAATCCCAGTCCCCAGTTAGCTTGCACTCAGGTATCTGCTAAACTAACTCTTGCCATTTGTGCTCCCTGGATAAGAACAGTCACCTGCTGTTGTGAACTGATTGAAAACTGATTTTAAAGCAGTGCACATGCTAAATATAAGGGCATGGCTACATCAGTGTTATATGAGACAGGGTGCATCGTAGGAGAAAGCAAGCCAATAAACCTATTTGTGATGGAGCTCCCTGGGGTCATAAAATTACCATACAGTTAGCAGGCTAATTTAGGAAAAACTCCTAATAGCAGACAGAGGGAAGGACACACTAGGACTTAACATACATATCAAAGCACTCTGCATAACATATGCTTTTTGCAAATTCTGGGTGGACTACTCCATTAAGGAGGGTGGGCAGAGGGAGAATGAAAAAGGGGAGGACAGCAGCAGGGACAAGGGAAGAGAGAAGAATGGGATAGGGAAGTGAGGGAAAGATGAGGGCAGGGAGGGACAACAGGAGTGTAGTGCCATGTGCACCAATGCAAGGAGTCTAGGAAATAAGATTCCTGCCCTGGAGGCAAACATTGAGGAGGTGGACCAGGATATGGTAGCCATAATAGATTAATGGTGCACTGACAACCACAGCTGGGATGTGGCTATTCTGAGTTACACCATGTTCCAGAAGGATAAGACAGAAAGGAAGGGGGGATTGTTTTATATGTGAGGGAAAGTATAAAGACCACAAAGATACAAGAGCACAGTGGGGACATGGAAGGACTGGGGATTCTTTGTGTTGGCTTAGAGACAGGATCTGGAGCCTTATCTGCATGGGGGTGGTGTACAGACCACCAACACATGGGGAGGAGTTAAACAGGGTTTTGAAGGAGACCATTGGCAGAATGGCAAGCAAAGGGGAGATATTGATTATGGGGCACTTTAATTTGCCAGATGTACACTGGAGCATCTGGCCACAGTTACAATAAGAAGCAGGGTGATCCTCGACTCCCTACAGGGGCATTTCTCTGACAACTAAAGAAAGATGTAAAAACCAGCACTCTGTCACGGTGATGTGGTTGAAAACAAAAATCCAAGCCAATTTCACTCCAATAAAAATGTATTCCTTTTATTGGAGAAATTTCCAAAATGCAAGTATCACAACACACAAAGAACAAACAGCTCACACTGTGATGCCAGAACCCCCAGTGCTTCACTCCTTGAGCTTCCTCAGGGGGGTCTTTCTCTGGCAGCTGGTTACAGAACCCAGTTGGGAAGGACCAGTGCTGGACCTAGTGCTTCAAAACAGGGGCAGCATTACAAACATCACAGTGTGTAGCCTGGGTACAAGCAATCATTATTCAGTGTGGTTTAGCATACAAAGATTGGGCAGGAGAAAAAACATACTAGGACGAGGGTCCTAGACTTCAGGAGGGCAGATTATAAGAAAATGGGAGACTGCCTTAATAAATATCTTTAAGGGAGGGATGGTTGGAGGAGAGTAGAAGCACAATGGAAAAGGATAAAGGATGGAATAAGTAAGGCAATGGCAAGCTGTGCAAAGGAAATAAGCAAGGGTAGGAGGAGGAAGAGGCCACTATGTTTCTCAAAGAAGGTTTGTCTCCTAGCAAACGCCTGTAGTTGGTGGTAAAATACACTGGCGTGTCCTGAGGATGACTACAGAAGTCAGCAACTGACTTCCAGTGTGCCCTTGCAATGTCTAGAGATGTCATTTATATATTTTAATATATAACACAATGGAATAGAATATATATTTGATTGCATAGCACCATTGGAAAGGTAATGTTGTGTTGAACAACTTTGCCACTCATACTTTGTGTCTAGCACTTGCAGTTCATGAGCTATTAGGATTTGTTTGTGGCATGCTGTCTATGACTTGATTTTGCTTAGAAAGACCCAGGATTCACTATTAACAGTATACGGAGACAAGTGCTGCAACTTCAGAGAGCACCTGTGGAGGCAATAAGTTAAGGCAATAAGGAAGCAAAGACAACTTTTAGGAAGTACAAGAAGACCTGATGCAGAGGAACAAGGAGGTATATCTAGATAAAGGGAGGCAGGAAGGAGAGTGAGGGCAGTTAAGGCACAGAGGAGGAGGTCAGGTGAGAAGGTCAAGGAGGTCAAAAAGGGGATACGGCTTTCTTCAGGTACATGAGTGAAAACAGGAAAGCAAGGGGTGGGATAGTGAGGATCAGAAGAATGGAGGTAGACTGTACAGAGGAAGACTAAGAAAATGCTGATGTTTTAAATGTAAGCCCCCTGCAAAAGTGGGGCTTATATTCCCACTTTTAGACATCCATTTCCCCCTTCTACCCTCTCCCCCCCCCCGCAGCTAGGAAATGGGTTTAGTGCTCTAGGGGTTGTTGCTCTGGACACCTCAAGGTGGCGGCAGAGGGCATAAATAGGGTATATAAAGGAGCTGACAGGAAGTAGCAGGGTCTTTTCCAGCCTGGGCATTAGGCCTGGTGCTAGAGGGGGGAGGCTGGAGAGTAGAACCAGAACAAGGGTAGGTGGGCAAATGAGGGAGTTTGGTGGTCCAGGAGGGCCAGTGGGGAACCCCCCCAAGTAAAGTGCAGTCAGGATGGTTTCATGCACCGTGGCTGATGAGGAGCGGGGGTATGGAGCTCCGGTGGGGATACAGAGAGCCAGGTTCTGCATTGTGGAGGGATAGGGCATTAGGAGGCTTTGTGTGAGCCTAGCAGCAATTTAGGAGCCCTTTAGGAAGCCCATTTGGTGTTTTTCCAGGTTTCCAGGGCTGGGAAGGCTGAGGCAGGGCCCTCTCAGGAGGGGAACTGGTGGCAGAGGCTCCCCTCATACCCGGTGTGGTAGGGCACCCTGGGGGAGCCTTTCACCCATTTAAGGAGCCTGTTTGGAGGGACAGGTCCTGTGACGCCAGTCCATGAAGTCCAGGTGGGTCGCAGACCAAAAAAATGGGAGGCCTTGGAGGGTGGTCCCCATGCTGGTGCTTAATTCAAGCACAGGAGCCCTTTGTAAGGGATGTGGGCTGGGCAGGGACTGCCCGTAGGAGGTGGCGACAGCAGAACAACCCCAGAGTGAATTGGGGGCCATGGAGGACTGAGGCAGAGGTAAGCAATCAGGGTAGCAGTGGCCTCAGCTTGATTATCAGAGCCATCCTGTCCTCTTCAATATCTTTATAAATGACATTGCTGAGGAACTGGAGGAGAAGGTGTATCTCTATGCAGATGACACAAAAATTTGTAACCGGGTGGGCACCCAGGAATGGGTGTTGAGAATGCAAAGAGATCTGGGGAAATTAGATGAGTGGTCTAGGGTGTGGTAGCTCGGTTTCAATTGCAAAAAAAGTGTGAAGTCATGCACCTGGGGAGGGGAAACCCTAGGATTTTGCATAAGATTTTTTTGGGGGGGGGGAGTACTTATAGTCACCAAGCAAGAGAGAGAGATCTTGGGGTAATCATATCTGAAGATCCCAAGGTGGCTGGGCAGTGTGACAATGCAGTACGCAAGGCTAGTTACAGTCTTGGGTGCACAAAGAGTGGGATTTATTGCAGGATAAATGAGGTAGTGTTGCCATTGTATCACTCACTAGTGAGACCCTACCTAGAGTACTGTGTCCAGTTCTGGAGGCCACATCTCTGCCAGGACATTGACAGGGTGAAAGTGGCCCAGAGGAGAGCTACCAAAATGGTGTGGGGTTGTACGAGTAACCATATGAAGAGAGGCTGCAGGAGCTCAACATGTACTCCCTAGAGAAGAGGAGAGGAGAGCAAGAGGGGACATGACTGAAACCTATGAGTACCTCACAGAGGTAAACAGGGTGCAGGAGGGCAGATGAGGAGTACCAGAACACAGGGGTATGCAATTAAGCTTGAGGGGGTAAGTTTATGTGTGATGTGAGGAAATACGTCTTTGCAGAAAGGGTAATGGATGCCAGGAACAAACTTCCGGAAGAGGTGATGGGGCAAATACAGTGGGGAGCTTCAAACATGCATGGAATAGGCACAAGGGCATAATAGGTAGAAGAAAGGGATGAGGGAGGGACTCCTGTGGTCAAATAGGGTCCAAGATGTAGAAATAGGAAGGGAAAAATAAGGCAGATCAGATGGTCTACCAGTCCTTTTCTGTCTCCAAATTTTGTTTCCATGCAGTTGGATTTCTATCCATATCTGGAACATTTAAGTGACCAACTAGCAGCACCTCCTCTTTACATACCTTCCTGATGATGGTTTCCCCAAGTGCCTTATCCAATTCCTCTCCCTGTGCTGGAGATCCATATATCACCCCTATATGGATAGAAGCCCCAGTACCCACCTCTAGGATGACCCTCAGCACCTCCAGTCCTTCCTTTTCCTCCAGGTGCCCCCTGTACTTCTGTTGCTTTAATCCCCCCTCACATATAGTACAACCCCTCCTGCCCTCCTGCCTTCCCTGTCTCTCTTGAACAGAGATTATCCTGGTATGGCCATATCCCAGTTATGGCTGTCAGCGCACCATATCTCCATTGTAGCCACCAAATCCAGACTTGCCTCCTCCACGATGGCCTCCAGGTTTGGAATTTTATTTCCCAGACTCCTTACATTTCTGCACATGGCTCTCCATACCTTACTCCTCCCTGCCTGCTTCCCTGCTTTCTCCTTGTCCCTGTCTGTACTGTTCCCTGAAGTTCCCCTTGACCCCCCTTCCCTTGTTACCTTCTCCATTACTTGTCTCCTTTACTTCTGTCTTCTTATTTTCCTGATTTATCCCCCCTTTGGCCTCTGCTTTGTCCCCACAACTGTCTTTGTGTGCCCATGCCCATTGTGAACCTCCTCCCCCTGCGCCCTCTCGCTTTGGTGCTTCATCATCCGGGAGGGCAGTTGCTATATGCTTTGGTTTTATAATCTCCCCCCCCCCACCCAGTTAGTTTAAAGTAGCATTCAAACCTCCCACTAAGGAATGTGGTTCCCCTTCCTGGAAGGATGCAGGCCATCTCCCCTACAGAGGTCCATGTCCTCCCAAGCTGGCCAACAGCCCCAGTGTAGCTGAAAACCTTCCCCATGCACCATGCCTTCAACCAAATGTTAAAAGCCATAGTGCAGAGTGCCCTTTCCTTTCCCCAATCATATACAGATAACCCCTTGGCAAAAGCCACTATGTATACTTCATGCTTGAGTCCCCTTCCCAGCTCACTGAAATTTACCTGCACTACCCTACTCTGTCTCTTGCCAGGTTATTTATGCCTAGGTATACAATGACATATAGTTCTCTCCCATTGCTTGCCACCTTAATGATCCTCTGGATCCACTCTCCATCCCTCCAAGCTGAAACACCAGGGATGCACTTCACCTCTCTCTCCCTTCCTCCCTCCCTCCCTCCTCTGATATATACCCCAAAAGTAAAGTCCCCCACCAGCAGCTGCTTCCTCTTCAGCTGGAGGCCTCTTTCTCCCTCTTTGGGCCTTCCCTTCTGAGGATCCCCCACTTCCTCCCTTCCCACTGCTGTGAGTGCCTTCCCTGAGCTGCCCTGTCCCACAGTACAGCAAAGGAATTGTACAGTGTTCAGGCTCAGGAGTGTGTATCCTTTCTGCCACCCCCACCCTCCCAGAGCCCATCAAGGTCCAACCACTCTGCTTCTGCCTAGGCATCCTGTAGAGGTGGCAGCAGACTTGGTGGCCCCTATGTGGGGCAGAAGGTTTTCTGCACCCTTGCCAGTTCAGCCCAGAATCCAGAAACCTCTGCTCTCAACCCAGAGAGGTGAGTACAAATGGGGCAGCACCTCAGTTATCAGAATGTGTCCCAAAACACTAAGGTTTCACAGTGATAGCACAGCACCTCTCCAGTACTATTTCCTTTCTTTACCTTATTGCCTGTTGAAGCTTCCCTGTATCTTCTTGCCTCCTTTATATGACCATTGACTTCCTACCTCTTTGCAGTGTTAGATGATGGAAATGGCTCAGTGAAATTGACATATCACAGGCTTACCTGAAAGTGGAAGTTGAGGAAGAATCCAAAGTATACCTTAGCATGAATACACAGTCTGGACTATACCAGTATAATGGGCTAGTGTTCAGGATAGACTTAGCTCCTGCTATATAACAAAGGGCTATAGTCCAAGTGCCACATGAGATTACAGGAACACATTGTTACTGTATTTCGATGGCAATATTGTAATAGTAGCAAGTGACGATGAGCACATAGAAAACCTCAGGAAGGTACTGGAAGAGTATGAGCTAAGAGCAAAAAAATGCCAGATGTGAACTTTTTACATTACTGATGCACAGACTGCACAAATCTCAGGAGCAACTAAACATGTGCTAGATGTTTCATGCCCACAATATGAGTTATAGCTCCAGTTCTCCTTCAGATTCATGAATTATTACAATTACTTTCTGCCTAACGTAGCCAATGTACTTCATCCATCGAACCAACTGCTGCAAAATGCCAGGAAGTGGCAATGTAGAAAACAGTGTGAACAGACTTTTCAGAAGCCAGCATGTGTTGCTTCTCCATTTAGAATAGGAGATGTAATATCTCGCATTATGGCAGATGGCAACTAAAGAAGCACTGCTTTCACAACCAGTGCACTCTTAGCTGCTGAGCATAACAATGCACAAGAGTCCTTTCAGGGACGGGGCATGGATGAGTTTTAATCAGCATCTGTATGCGAAGAGATTTGCCCTTGCCAGAGAGCAACCAATGGAAACTGAAGATCAAGATGCTGCAGAGGAAGAATCTGCTGAGGTGATCAGCATGTCCTAATTTTACTGCCTGCTAGTAGAATCCACTATGGTAAGACAGAAGTCAGTAAAAAAGCCACATTAGCTGAGGTGTATGAAGCTACCCTTAAAAAGTTGGAAAATTTAGCAGAAACATCATCTGACAACCTTTCGTGCATGTAGTGAGGAACATATATTAGGAAGCAGTATGTGAGAAATGTGTTTTATTTCTAGTAAACTACACTCCAGGATGTTTCAGGAACTCACCAATGTATACTTAGACATGGCTAAAATGAAAGCACATGCCAGTCATTTTGTGGGTAGCCAGGCACTGACTATCATATAGGGCAACTTGTAGAGTGATGCTATGAATGTCAGCATGTACAGCATGTGCTCACGATGGCACCGCTATCGGGACACCGGAGCCAGGGGGCCAGTGGGTCCATGGCCCTCCTACCTTTAAAGCTGAGGGAGTATGGCCCCCTCACTTTTTTCTTGGCAAATTTTAAATAAAAAAGCCGTTCTGGGCATTTCTGATACACCTGAGCTCCCACACTGACAGTGTCAGTGAACAACATGCTGCACAGTGCAGCAGCCAGCAGGTGGCATCAGAGTCCTCACTCAGATCAGTCTAGTGAGAGACAGAGTGGGAGTCAGTAGGAGAGAAGAGTTGGGACTCGGGGTTGGGAACACTATGTTAACAGTGTACAGGCAGGCACCACTCAGGCAGAGCAGGGGTCAGCTCAGAGGACAGACTCAGCACTCTGTGTGTGCAGGTTGACTCATCTCTTTTTTAAACTTACTTGTTTCTTTGGCTCTTCTTTTCTTGCTGACTGACTGTCCTGACTCCTCAAGTCACCAAGTGACTGAATCAGCAGCTGGCTGAGTGTCTTCTCCGCGACTTCTCCTCCTGGTCGGGTTGGGTGTGTCTCTCCGGTCGGGTCACACTGTCAGGCAACTGCATGGCACGGAGCTCGGGAGGGTCAGGGAGGACTGACTTCACTGCACCCCAGTTTAAGCATATGCATCTCCTACTTATGCTGTGTGTAACCCTTAGACCTGTCAATCACAATTGTGAACACTAGAATATACACATTTTGAATACCCATTTTTCAAGAGGGTCACATGGAGGACTGTTACAGCGGGCTGATAATATTTCCACTAAAAACAGTATTTACAATATGCAGCAGCTAATTACAGTACATGGCAAGATGGCATACACATTTACAGGGTTAATATTTAAGGGAAAAGGTGCCAGAGATGGGCTCAGCCTTATGGGACTTGGACTAGGCAGTTAGAACACCATGGATTTGGGGACACATGCAGTTGCAGGGGGTGTAGAGGTGGGCACACACATGATGTGTTTAAAGGTGTTGACACTGTGGCTATTAGCATCTTTGGGATTGAGAGGGAGGTTATTCCAAGTAGTAAGTACCATGAAAGATTTTTATACAAATGCTAGGGTTCTGGTGGGGACCACTATGGCCTAATGGCCCCCAGACCCCCGGCCTTTATATAAAAACCTTTCACAGACATTACACTAATGCCTATGGGGTGGGTTGTTAATGGCACTGGTCAGGCAGTTGCCCACCCCAGTTGCAGCTGCAGACTTTAAGGTCAGCCAGAGTGCCCCACTCCCCTGACTCCAGGGGAAAACAAATATTTTTTTCCCTGGAGTCAGGGGTAGGTAAGATGTGACAAAATTATGTTTTATCTTCAATAAAAGCCCCAAAACTCACCACAGAGCACCTCAAACCCCAGAGCTTCTAGGGGTCTAGCAGTCCCCAGACCCCTGGCTTTTTATAAAAAAATTTCACAGCTACCCCAGACCCCGTACTTGCCCCCCCCACCATCACTTTTAGAAAAGGCTCCAGCACCCCTGACCACTATACCCATTTGAATTGCCATTACCCAGCAGTGCTTCCATGTTGACTTTGCAGGATCATTTATAGAAATTATGTATTTATTATGCAGCTGTGTATGCTTATTCAGAATGGCATGAAGTTTTCTAAAAGACAGAAACCATATTAGCACAGACTATTGACACACTAAGGACTTTGCTTGCTAGGACTGGGGTCCTAGAACAACAAGTGAGAAACAGTGGTCAATCTTTTACTTCTGAAGAGTGTTAGAGGTTCATGAAAAAAAAATGGCATTAAACACTCAGCTTCAGCATCATACCACCCAGCCACTGGCTGGCTGGCAGAGGGGCTGATGGAAAGTTGTACACTAGCAAGTTTCCTATTAGCATATCAGAATACAGCACATGCCACAGCCAATCAAGCACCTGAAATGTTAATTCAAGATCAGTATCTGAGCTCTAGGCTGAACTTATTAAAAACTGACCTGGGAGTCATAACAGACAAGGGGATAAAGAATGACAAGCAGTGTGTGGGTGCAGTTAAGAGGACCAGCAGAGGACCACCCAGTGGTTCAGTGGCAGTGCATCACATTCCCGTGCAGATGACACGGGCTCAGGCACAGATGTAGGAGTTGGCTCAGGTGGCCAAGGTAGCTTGGATAGTGCTGCTGCATGACAACATTTCCAGCCAGGGATGGACTGATGATGATTTCCACTGCCACAGTGACACATGTCATTGTCCAGGGGGCTTGCTCCTTTGCAGGATGTCAATGTATGCATCCAAGTCCATCCCAGAGCACTACACAGCAGTGTGTGGGAGGATATGAACATACGGACCTACGAAACTGCCGGCAGATACAGGATATATGGTCTATCAAGTCTGCTTGAGTGTGCAGTTAGCAATCACTTGTACTGCAGCTGCCCCTCCCCCCATCACGGTGACCTTCCTCACTTTGTCCCATCCCCTTTTAAAACTGCCCACCGACTTACAGGACATCACCTCTTTAGACAGCGCACTCCACATAGACACCACCCTTTCCATGAAAAAGTGCCTCCTCATTTCTCTTCTGAATCTTCCTCCCTCCAAACTCGGACCATGCGCCCTCGTGTCCCTCCCCCCTTAACTTAAAAATCCCCTCTGTACCAGTCTTGTTTATACCATTCATATATTTAAAGGTCTCAGTCATATCTACCCTATCCCTTCTCTCCTCCAGGGAGTACATGTTAAGGTACCTCAGCCTCCCCTTGTAGGATTTCACAGAGAAAAAACGGGCAGAAAATGGCAGCCAACTAGATGAGCGTCAGCACCATTTGGCCCCACACTGACCACCCTGCTCCCATACCCAGATTTTGCTCCAGTAGGGGAGGTGGGGATGCCTGTCTCTACTACAGCCCTGTTACAGAGAAAAGCTGGGGAGGGGTACCTTGAAACAGAGACGAGAGGTGATGGGGTTGGGTTGTGGCCTACCAGAAGGGGGATGTCTCCCAGGAGGATAAATAAATTGGAAAAAGAAGTCAGGCAAAATGCTGCAGTGCATCAAAAAGAGTGAGAAGCAGGTTCCTAAAGCCTCCTTCTTTACAAGGCCCTGTTCAGACCCCGCCTGGAGTTCTGCATGCAGTTCTGGGCTCCCAAATACAAAACTGACACTAAGGCATGAATACTAAAATGATTAGAGACATGGAAGACAAAAGCTATGAGGGGAGGCTGGTGACCCTTAACATGTTCATGCTGGAGACAAGGTAATGAGAAGGGACATGATCCCAGCTTTTTGCTCGCTTAAGGGTATAGCTCATGAGCTTCTTGGACCAAGTGACCATCAAACAGTATGGTTCAAAATAAGGTTGGAGGGGGAAAAGTAAAGGATCATTAATAAAAGTATTAGATTTCAGAAGTGCTGGTTTTATCAAAGATGGGGAAATGGGGAAATGCTAGCGGGGTAAGGGAAGCAGTAGGCATAGATAGGAAATGGAGTCAAATTAAGCAGGGGTTACTGGAGGCAGCAAGTCTCTATATTAAGAAAGTGGATAAAAATAGGAGGAAAAAAAGCCACAGTGATACACAGAGGAAGTGGAGGTGGCAGCAGGATGGGAGGAGCATTTGACAACTACAAGGCATATCAGACAAGTGAAAACAGGGATGTATAGCAAGCTAGTGTGAGAGAGGCTAACAAGAAAATGAGACAGGCAAAATCGGATACAGAACTGAGGACAGCAGAGTGAGTAAAAAAGGGGGACAAGACATTTTCCTGCTACACCAGAGAAATGTCCAAATCTAATGAGGGAATTGCATGATTGAAAAAAAGGAGAAAGAGGGGAAGAAAGGCATATGGCAAAGGTAGACATACTACATTAAAACCGCAAACCTTTGAAACGGTTTCAAATACTGGTTCATATTCTGTTATTGTTCCATCTTTAATGGTCTTTCAGTAAACTCAGTGGGTGCTTCTGATGTATGCACTGATGGTTAGTGCCATTTTAGAACTACATGATGTAGTTTATGTCCTTGTTAAGAACTTATATTGTTGTCACAATATACCTGTCTTCTATTATAGAACTCTCTGGTCCAAGGACATATAAACTGCATCCTACAGATCTAAATTGGTACTGACCACCACTATGCATATCAGAAATAGTCACAGGATTTACAAAAGGCCAGTAAAGACTGAACAGTAACAGAATGGGATCCAATAGGTTGAATGCTGTTATCCTTTAATGAATATTTCTGCTCAGAGTTTATGGTAGAAGGAATGGGTCCACTACCAGATTATAGACTGGGGGTCAGAAAGGAGAGGGGTGATGGGACAAAAAAATGAGTCAACAAATGAAGATAGGGTGCTGAAGAGTCTTTAAAAGTAGATAAATCAATTGGCCTGGATGGCTTGCTGTACATACAAGAGGGCTAAAAGAAATGGGGATGTGATAGCAGCACCACTGACTAACATTTTCAGCTGTTCACTGGAATTAGGTCTAGTACCAGTGGACTGGAGAACAGCAAATGCCATAGCACTGCATAAGACTGGGAGAAATGATGAGCCGGGGAACTACGGGCTAGTAATCCTGACATCTGTTGCATGTAAAATGGCAGACACTATGATTAAGGAAAGACAAATGGATTTTCTGTGGTCAAATGGACTTCAGTGTAATAGGCAACATGGTTTCACCAGGGGTGGGTCCCGTCAAACAAGTCTGATAGTCTTCTGCAACTGGGTCACAAAGACAGCTGATAAAGGCCAGGCAATGGATGTGTTGTACCTGGACTTTAGCAAAGCCCTTGACTCAGTCCCACATAAACAATTAGTAAAAATGAGTAAACTGGGAGTGGGAGAAAAAAATTACGGGGTGGATCATAGAATGCAGAGGGTCATCTTAAATGGATTACTCTCAGAGGTGAGGGAGGTTACAAGTGGGGTTCCCAAGGGGTTGATTCTAGGCCCAATCCTTTTAAATGCCTTTACATGTGACATGGGGCAGTGGTTCATGTAAATACATAGAAAGTGACAGCAGAAATTGTCCATTACTGTAGGGTTGCATATAGTGGCTATCAACCAAGTATTACTTTTAAACTACGTAATACTAGGGTCTAGTACGATTGCCCATCATGGTGTATCCCGACTTTATTTTTCCCGAAATGTATTTGCCGTCTTTACATTTCCCGACGCGATGTTTCCTCGTATATAATTTGACCGCAAAGTGCCTATTAAGGCATTACCATTTTCAGTAACTGTAAGATTTAGCGTTATAAAGTCGCAAGTGCACAGTGCTTAAGGTAGTTTCTGCATAGTGCATATTTATTTTTCACTGCTTATTGCAAATGCACCATGCATAGTGCTTAATGTAGTTTCTGCATAGTGTATATTTAGTTTACGTAGCAATGCTTAATACTTTATGTAAAGTCTAACTAAGTTGTAGGTTCATGATGTTACTGTGAGATGGAAGCCAAGGCACACATTTCCAGGATCGATCCGTGTTTTACCTGTAGCCTGTACAATCAATTACAGCACAGGATTTGGCAACTAGTAATTATAATTAATTAAATAAATGTAAGGTGTGTCACTTTCTCCTTGTTACAAGCAAAAGTGTTCCTGTTGCATCATGGCTGAAGCAGATCCCACCGTTTGTAAAGTTGTTGCATCTAAAAGAGGGCATGACAAGCTCTGCATTGAGGGGTTTCTGTATGTAAAAGAGTGAAGTCATGGAGACCTACGGTATTGGTGCTGTCAGCAAAGGAAGTCACTATGTTGTCACGGCCGGGCTTCTACAGTTCTTGTTGGGGGACAGCACCACCTTCGTAGCACAGCTCCACACTGTCACTCGCCAGATGCTAATGATTTTTTTGTTGCTAATGCTGTGGCATCTCTAAAATCGCGAGCTGTTTCCACACATGACACACCTGCACAGCTCATTCAAACAGAGCTTGCAAAGGTGTCCGCTGAGGTTAGGCACAATATGCCCTGCCGTCAGGCACTACAACAAATGGTGACACGCACTAGGCGTGAAAATATGCCTCCTGAGCCAAGAACATTGGCTGACATAGTAATTCCAACAGAGCTTAGTGTCATAAGTGGTGAACTCTTTTTGCTCCGTAACTCAGAGTTGGGTAATGATAAAATTCTACTGTTTAGCACTGAACAGAACATCGAAATGCTGAGCAAAGCAGATTATTGGTTAATGGATGGCACATTTAAAACTGTGCCTACACTGTTTCGGCAATTGTATTCTGTGCATGCCCCGGTTGGAAATCAAGATACATGTCGCATTCTTCCACTGGTATATTGCCTGATGTCAAGCAAAACACAAGAATGCTATCTTAAGTTTTTTCAAGATTTAATAGATGTTGCTGATGAGTTTGATTATACCCTTGTGCCAAAATACATAATGACTGATTTCGAGGAGGCTGCTATCAATGCAACAAAAGTTGAATTTCCCACATCAGAGAACAAGGGGTGCTTATTTCACCTCGGCCAAATTTTATGGAGAAAGATACAGAGCTGTGGCTTGGCTTCTAAGTATGGTGCTGAACCTGAGTTTAGCTTGTTAATGAGGCAATTGGTGGCATTGGCATTTCTACCACCGGATGAGATACCCACAGTGTACGAAGAAATCAAAGCTGAAATGCCCACTATCACTAATCCTGTGTTAGAGTGGTTTGAAGAACTACATTTATGGGCGCATAAGAAGGCGGATGAGAAATAACGGTACAATAAAGCCCCACCACTTTACCACCACAGTTTTGGTCTGTCCACTAACAAACAGTCCATGCTATGCCACGAACACAAAATAATGTGGAAGCTTGGCATCGTAGACTAGACACTCTTGTTGGGACCACCCATGTCGGACTCCTTCTTTTCATTGAAGAATTGAGAAATGAGCAGCTGATAACCCAGTCCAACACTGAAAAAATTAACTGTGGCATGCCTAAATCCCCCTTGGAAAAAAAAATACTTGAAAAGGGAGGAAAAGATTATTAATATTATTGCAGACAGACAGCAGCCTGTTGGAAAGGACTTTGTTAGAGGCATAGCTCATAACATGGTTTTGTGATGCTGAGAAATCTACACATTTTTAAATTGGTTTTTAATGTTTTTGAATTTTACACTAATAAAGTTTGGAACTATTTAATTTTGGATATATCAAGTAGAGATGAAGAGGGGATGCAGACTAACCTAGGTAAGTGTTCTTTATATCATTTATTTATTTGCTATTTTCCGAGTGTAATGCTGCTTGCAAAGGAGCGCTTATTTAATGCTGCTTGCAGAGTAGGTGTAATGCTGCTTGCAAAAGGACACGCTGATTTAATTAACATTTATTTAAATGTTCCGAGTGTAATGCTGCTTGCAGAGTTGGTGTAATGGAAAGGAAAGTCTTGCAAAGGAGCGCTTATTTAATTTACATTTATACCTAATTCACATAGTTGGGAAACTGCTAGACAGTCATAAATTATGTCGGGATTACTTAAAACAGGACATAAATGTCGGTTAATAGAGTGACGGGAAACCTCATGCCAGGCAATCGTACGGATCCCTAATACTATATTAGCAATCCTCCTCTCATACTGTGTCTCTAGTCCTTATTCTCCTGTATGTGTCTCTTGAATCAATTTGTTGTACTAGCCTCTACTACTGTACCTCACTGGGAAATCTAGTCCACTGATCCACCACCCATTCCATAAAGAAGATCTTCTTTATATCCTTCTTGAACCTCCCACCCCCCAATTTCCACTCATGCTCCGAGTTATAATGTTATTGCTTCTGGTGAACAGTTCATCTATCCATCTGTCTTTACTCTGTTTATCCCCCTCATAAACCTGTATGTTTTTATCATGCTTATTCTATCTTCCAGTGAGTACACCACATATTGAGGTTCCTGAGCCTCTCACCATATGTTTTACCCTCCCGCCCTTGTATCATTTCTGTTGTTCTTCTCTGCACTTCTTCCAGCCTGTCTCTGTCCTTTTTTAGATGCAGACCCCAGAATTGGATACAGTACTCAAGATGTGGTCTCACTAGTGACTTATACAGGGACATAACTATCTCCTTCCTTCTGCTGTGAAAGCCGCTGCAAATAAACTCTAACATTCTATTTGCCTTACTGTAGGCCTTGTGGTATTGTGCAGTGACTCTGAGATGATTACCAATAAATACCTCTAGGTTTCTCTCCTCCTCTGTTACTGATGATTTCACCCCTCCCATGCAGTATTCCCTATGAGGGTTCTTCCTGCCAATGTGTATCACTTTACATTTCTTCACACTGAAAAGCAGCTGCCATATTTTAGACCATTCCTCCACTTGTTGCAAATACCAACACAAATCTCTAGCATCCTCCTCACTATCCACTCTTCCACAAAACTTATCATCCGCAAAGAGACACATGCTCCCTTTAATGCCTTCCCTATGTCACTTATAAATACATTAAAAGGGACTGGTCCCAGGACAGGTCCCTGCAGCACCCCACTCATGACCCCTCTCAACTCAGATTCTTTAACATTCACCACCACCCTTTATTGTCTCCCCTTTGACTAGTTATTGATCCAAGTAGTTAGTTTATCCCTTAAACCTAAATCCTTCATCTTTTTCAGTAGCCTCCTATGTGGCACTGAGTCGAAGGCTTTACTAAAGTTGAGGTATAATACAACAACATCCTGACCTTTGGCTATAGCCTTTGTTACCCAATCGAAGAAACAGAGCAGGTTTGTCTGAAAAGATCTTCCTAATACAAACCTGTGCTGTTTCTTGTCCAGTAGCCAATTCCCCTCTAGGTATTCCACCTTCTGTTCCTTGATTACAGTCTCCATGAGCTTTCCTACGATCGAGGTCAGGCTGATAGGCCTATAGTTTCCTGGATCCTTATGACACCTGCTCTTATGAAGCAGCATTACTGCTGCCATCCTCCAATCTTTTTGGATCTACCCCCATCTCTGTAGAACACCTGAACATATCTGTAAGGAGGGGTTGTCATCTCCTGGCCAAGTTCTTTCAGAATCCTTGGGTGCAGGCCATCTGGGCCCAGAGCCTTTTCTACCCTAAATGATGTCAGACCCTTCTTCACCATGTCCTCCATGATCCAGACAGTTTCCCAATGTTTCCACCCCTCTCTCAGAGGCTTTGATGCAACTCTCTGAGAATGGTCCTTTTTCTTCTTCCACTGTAAATACAGAAATAACTGCTCAGCACATCCACCTTCTACCTGTCTTCTTCTACCCAACCCCTATTTCTTCAACATGATGATTCCCCTCTTATTTTTCTCCTTTCTCTAATATATAAATTGCAAAAAAAACTCTGTTAATGCTCTCGTTAGGGTTAAAGTGACAAAAGCAGGAATATGTGAAGTTAGGGTTTCCAACCCTAACCCCCCACACACACGCAAATAAGTGTTAAGGGTGTGCCTTGGGGTCGTCAGCCCTAACACTCATCCCATCCCATAAGTAAATAAGCTGAGATGGGTACAGTATAGAAGAATGGGATGAGAGTTAGAGATGACGACCTCAAGGCACACCCTTGACACATGTTGGTGAGTGCAGGTGGGTGGGATGTTAGGGTTGGAAACCCTAATGCTACATTTCCTTACTTTTGTCACTTTAACCCTAACTAGTGCATTAACAAAGCTTTTTTTTGCAATTTATTTTCTTACTTTTTGAAATAGTGTAATCATATCCTTATTTGTCTGCGGGAGCACATAGCCCTCCGGGCCCTGCATTCCCATCCTTCCATAGCTGCATATATGTATGTAGCTGTGAAAGCACAGGGCCCCTCTGGGCCCTGCGCTTCCATTTATAAGACAACAGTGACCAAATTGTCAGCTTAGACATCTTACTATGCCACCTCTTCTACCTGGTACAGAACATTTTTGAATCCCCGCCAAAATGCAGTTCTGTGCAGCTGCAATACCATTCCACACCACAGGTGCGAAAACACATATTGACCAGAATTTTAAAACTGACAGCTGTGACATACATGAGGTAGGGTAATAAGAAGGCTATGTTGAAAATCTGGGGTGAATATATTTAAAATTTCCAAAGTTACAAGCATGCGTAGTGAAATTTCAACCAATGGTCATAGCTTTGCCCTTTTTACATATTTTGATCCCACATTTTCAATGTAGCCATCTTATGACCCCACCTCATGAACAAGGACAGACAAAATGTCCAAATCCCACCCAAAAGGTGAATTCGACAAGTGACCACGAAATCATTTTTTGGGTGGGAGTTGCATAATGACAGTCCTATCATTCATCAGGTGGGGTCCCCAAAAGACCATGTTGAAAACAGGGGGTCAAAATGTTAACAAATGTTATGCATAAAAGTTTAACCCCCCCCCATTGAAATATATTGAATCTCATTTACCTTAGTTTCTCATATTGCAGTCACCAGTTCCAGCTGGAAGACGTGTCTTCGATCGGAGAGTGCATCTCGAACCTGGGACCTGTTCAGAGGAGTGAGGGTGTGTGGAGGTGTACTGGGGTGTGTGGGGTGGTGGGTGCTGCGTAGAAGGTGGGGTGGGGGCTGATCAACGAGGGACTGTTTTCTTTTTTGACAGGTTTAAAAAAAATACAGAGGCATCATTTTCTCTATTTCGGGTATTTTGGCTGCAATGGGAGGGTTGGGGGTGCCACTAGACACCAGGGAATATACCTAAGGCTAACAGGGATGGTGATTGGTGGGAAATTGGGAACGGTGATCAGCTGGTGGGGGGTGCCACTTGACATCAGGGAATACAACATTTTATAACTGGGACAGTGACTGGCTCGTAGAGGGTGCCACTAGACAACAGGGAAATCAGGACTGTGATCAGTGGGTGGGGGTGCCACTAGACACCAGGGAATGTATTTCTTTCCTTATGGGGGACCATGATGGGCGTGTGGGGGTGCCACTAGACACCACGGAAATATATGAATAGGCTGGGGGTCAGCAATCCATGGGTGAGGGGTGCCACTAGACACCAGGGCATCAATAACACATTGCCAGGGATGGCAATGGAGTGTGGGAGGCATGCTTTGAATAAGTGAATAGCAGTTGCAGAAAATTATATATCACTTTTTATGGATAGTCTCATGTTTACCCCATATCATTAATATTCACTTATTACTCATTATGACATATGTGTTTGGTCTCACTCATTTTTTCAATTGTTGCAGAGTTTGAATATGACAATAAAAGTAATCCATGTAAACTACTCTTTGACTACAAAGATTTGCAGACCATTTTCATGAGCATTTGCCACCCATTGATGTATTCCATTATTAGAAGTGCAGTGCGATACCATTTATTACCACATATATTTGATGGTATAGAAGTGCAGTGTGATACAATTTATTACCACATATATCTGATAGTACAGAAGTACAGTGTGATACCATTTATTACCACATATATTTGATGGTATCGATTGCTGTTTGCATTATTATGGCTTATTTTTGAAAAGTATTCAAGTTAGTTAGAGACATACAATCAATGCATGATTCTGGCATTTGTGTAGCTGGATGCATTATTTAATTTCTATGAATATTTTGCATGTGTTATTTTCTTGTCATATATTCTAATAATTTGTTTGTTACCTTGAAGTTTAGTCCCATGTAGATATTCTGATATTTTTTTTCTAGAATACAAAATAGTGATCTTGAACATTAGTCTCGATTTTATATGGCAGCATTTGAATTTTTTGATTAAATGGAAACAAATAATTTGTCAGCAGAGAATAATAGCTTGGACCACCTAGTACATCTTACACGTGTCTGTTATGTTGCCACAGGCACTGCATGGCCTCTGTCCACCTTCACTCTCACACACCCAATTTGATTTTCATTTTCTTTTACGTATGTAGTAATAGCACCTCACGCACAATCCCATAATTTACTCTCATAATGATGATCAAAGTTTAATAAAGCAGTTCGAGACTATGAATGAGGAAGAGATTGGGATATTACAGTATTGTACATTCTAAAACATTCATACAGAGCAATAGGCTCCTTCAGAAATGGTGTTTCCTTTATTGTTACCACCATATAACACATGGCATTTATAAAAGCAGATCTCTTACAAATTCAGAGCACATCAAATAAACGCTGGAAAACAAAATGACACATTTTTACATCAGCATTCAAGAATTGTCTCACGATGTTACTGATGAGAAGAGCTATCAATCTACACAAGCTCAGTATCTGACTATAAGTGCTGTCTAAACGATGTATCAAAACTACAAATTGTCACATAAAAAATATACATAGACAAGTCTAAGAGATATGAAAGTGTTAGCACAGAAGCACAACGCATTTGTTTCTTACAGTCTGTTTGAACAGCCTCAATGGAAAAGATGGTGGAGAGGGAGGGCTTCGAGCTGTCACATTACCAGCATAACTATTTTCAACCAAGCAGTCAGCTCTGTCCGAAATGAAGTTTCTCATAGATCACACACAGTAAAGAAGCTCTCTTAATCATTCAAAGCGAGGAACATTAAACATTACAAAAAGAAATACCACTTTTTTTTCTGCACACACACACTCACACACAAAAGATCAGTGTTCGGGACTCGTCTCACTGTGTCAGTGACGAGAAGAGCTGTCAGACTACACAAGCACTGTGAGTATCTGTAAGGATAAGCACTGCCAAAGGAAAACGTTACTTAGCCATACCTTATCAAATATACAATTAAAAATTACAGAGACAGGTCCAGCACACATACAAATGTTAGAATATAAACACACCATACTAGGTAATTATTAATATTGTTAACACTGTCTCTGGCGATGTGATTGTGAAGCAGGAGTGGTCTAAGCTGTCACATTACAAGTATCGGTCCCATTTAGCTAGGTTCTGATGTTTGCTTTTAAAAATCCCAGCATTTTTATGTATTATGTATTTTCCACGTTTGTTAGTTCATAGAAAAAAATCAGTAAGATGGCGGTTGGCATGGCAGAAAAAATGTTTGGTGCCCTGCTAAGCCAGTGGTGTGAAATCAAAAACAGCATCTATGGCATCAAATTTTTACTTTCACTGCAGAACGTTATCTCTAAAACTCTACTGTGCATGTACAGGTCAGAAACCATTACATTTTAAAGTCTTACAACTTGGGGACCCTTTAATATTTGTTTACCAGACCTGTCAAAGGCACTACCTTAGGACATGATACATGTCTCCTGCAAGTTTGGGAAAGGAATTCTATTCCATGTAAGCTGTAGAGGAGAGCAAAAAAAAACATGTTAAGTATAGGAAAAAAGTTAGATTTTCCCCAAAACAGGTCTCAGAATCTGCAAAACCTGCCTTCACAAAAATTTCCACACATCAAGACATTGCCTCCTAGACAACATATGCACAATTTCAGCTCATTTCATCAAACAGAGCCAAAGATAAATATATATAAATTTTTTTTATGTAAACTCTGTGTCCCCTCGACACTGGCCCCTTAGAACTCTCTTAGGCGTGGATTTCTGGGCTATGGCTTTCTCGCACTCTGCCGAGGTTCTCTGACCTGACCTCCATCCCAGGATGCTCTCTCCCCCTCACTCTGACCTAACTAACCCCCAGCTCTGAGCCCTCCAAGGCAGGGCCACCACTCCTCCGGTGCTCTATCTAGAATCTAGTAGATGGCCAGAGGGGAGGTGAGAGCCAGAGGCCAGTCTGGAGGGCCCGGCATTGAGCGTGGGTGCCATACTCTGGATCCCGCCGTCACCTGTCCAGGTGCCAGTGATTTTCACTTTTTCCTGTGAGGGGTGTAGAAACACAGAAACATAGAAACATAGAAGTTGACGGCAGATAAGGACCGCAAGGCCCATCCAGTCTGCCCATTTCTTTTTCTACCTTATAAATGTGCCATCGGCCTTTGCTCTGTCAGTGGCCTATTTATCCATAGTCATTTGTATTGCCCCCTTATGCCTATCCCATGCCTGTTTGAAGCCCTGCACTGTATTCATAGCCACCACTTCTTGTGGTAAGCCATTCCATACATCCACCACCCTTTCTGTGAAAAAGAATTTCCTCACATTCCCCCTTAATCGGCCTCCCTCTAATCTCATGCTGTGTCCTCTTGTCCCACTATTTTTCTTATATTTAAACATGTTAGACTCTTTCACCTTGTTTATACCCTTAGGTGTTTGAATGCCTCGATCATATCACCTCTCTCCCTCCTTTGCTCAAGGGTATACATATTGAGCTCCGTTAATCTGTCCTCATATGTCTTCTGATGCAGTCCCTGCACCATTTGGTTGCCCTTCTCTGGACTGCCTCAATTTGGTTAATGTCCTTGTGAAGGTGTGGCCTCAATACTGCATGCAGTACTCCAGATGGGGCCTAACCAGTGTCTTGTACAGAGGATTATTACCTCCTCTTACGACTTGTGATACCCTACTAATACACCCTAACACCCCTAGCCTTACCTACTGCTTTAGAGGTCTGCTTGGATGATTTTAGGTCATCAGTGATGATGATGCCAAAGTCTCTTTCTTCCTTTGTGACTGCTAGCAACTCCTCCCAGTCTATAGGTGGCTTCAGGGTTTCTTCCTATGTGCATGATTTTGCACTTCTTTGCATTAAAGCCCAGTTGCCACTCTTCTGACCATTCTGCTAGTTTATCCAGATCTCTTCTCATTCTGCCCACCCCATCTGGATCATCTACTCTGTTGCAGATCTTGGTGTCATCTGCAAACAGACAAGCTTTACCCTCTAGTCCATCTGCAAGGTCACTAATGAAGATGTTGAAGAGGACTGGCCCCAGGACTGATCCCTGAGGTACCCACTTGTGACTTGCATCTCTTCTGACTGTATACCATTTACCACCACTCTCTGTTTTCTGCCCGTCAACCAGTTTGCCACCCAGTTGACCAACTTCTGACCCACCCGAGCCTACCCAGCTTATTTATCAATCTTCTGTGTGGAACAGTGTCAAAAGCTTTGCTGAAGTCAAGGTAGGCGACATCAACTGCTCCCCCTTGGTCCACCACTCTGGTTACCCAGTCAAAGAAATCTATGAGATTAGTTTGACAGGACCTTCCTTTGTAAACCCATGCTGTCTTGGATCCTGTGCCCCTATGGATTCCAGGTGTTGCACTATCCTTTCCTTAAGGAGTGCCTCCATAATCTTGCCCACTACTGAGGTAAGACTGACCGGTCTGTAGTTCCCCGCCTCCTCCCTGCTACCACTCTTGTGGAGCGGGATCACATGAGCCCTTCTCCAGTGCTCAGAGACTCACTAAACAATTCTGCTAATGGCTCTGCTAGTTCCTCCTTTAGCTCCTTAAGTACCCTGGGATGTATGCCATCAGGTCCCATTGCCTTATCCACCCTGAGCTTAGTAAGCTCTTGTAGGACCCTTTCTTTTGTGAAGGGAGTAGTGCTCACCTCCCTCCCCCCTGTGTCCATGATGCTGAGCTGTGGGCCCTGCCCTACCTTCTCTTCAGTAAACACTGAGCAAAAGTACCTATTTAGGATAGATGCCTTTACAGGGTCCTCCTCCTCACATGCTCCATTTTCTCCATTAAGCTTAGCAATACCCCCTCTGGACTTTCTCCTTTCACTAATGTATCTATAGAAAGTCTTGTCACCTTCTTTTACTGTTCATGCTAGTGTTTCCTCAGTTTGAGACTTTGCCTGCCTTACTGCCTTACCTGCTTCCCTTAGGGCAGTTTGGTATGCCTCCCTATCTTCATCCCACTGTGTTCCTTTATATTTCCTGAAGGCCAGCCTTTTGGCTCTGACCTTTTCTGCTACTGTATTTGAGAACCAAAGTGGTTTCCTTCTTCTTTTGCACTTCCTTTTCTGTCTAACACAATGGGATGTTGCTTCAAGTATTGCATCCTTAATGCTTGCCCACTTTGCCTGTACCCCTCACCTGTGTTTCTTTTGCCAGGGCTAGCTTAACTTGTTGGCCATCTTATCAAAGTCAGCTCCTCTGAAGTCCCATATTTTTGCCTTGGAATGGGATGATTTAGATGTAGTAGCCAAATTGAACCATACCATGTGATGGTCACTGGCCCCAGGTGACCTTCTACCTGGAGATCTGTGATCCGTTCTTTGTTAGTCAGTACTAGATCTAGGATAGCCCTGTCTCTTGTGGGTTGCTGTACCAGTTGTTTGAGGCCCTCCCCCTGCAGGGAATCCACTATGAGTCTAGTTCTGGCAGATGTTCCTGCTGGTATTGACCAATCTGTATCTGGCATGTTGAAGTCTCCCATTATCAGAACCTCCCTTTAGCTGTCATGTTTTGTATATCTTCTAACAGTAATGTGTCTATGTCCTCCCTCTGGTCTGGGGGCCTGTAGACAACCCCAGTTCTTATGGCTGTCCCATTTCCTGTTTCCAGGGTGATCCACAGTTCTTCTGGCTCCTTATGTGTATTCTGAATTTCTGTAGCTTTGATATTTTCATTAACATACAGGGCCACTCCACCCCCCCTTTTTGTACCTCGGTCTCTTCTGAACAATACAAAGCCAGGTACTGAAGTCCCAAGTGTGGTTACTGGTAAACCACGTCTCACTAATTGCTACTATGTCCAGTTTAGCCTCTGACATTATTGCCTGCAGGTCTGGGATCTTATTTCCCAGGCTGTGAGCATTGTGTACATGATTTTCCATTGGCCAGATTTTGGTGTGTTAGTTGTTGGGTGAAGTTTGGCATTACCCTGTGCGTTGTATGGGAGACAAACCTTTTTTCAGCTGGTGATGCAAATGAGCGGCAAACATGCTGAATTCCTGTTTGACCACTAGCTGAGGGGAGGGTGTTCATCCCATTCGACGTGAAGTGCTGCACCCCTCCCCCATTTGCTAGTTTAAATATTCTGCAAAGACGTCAAACTTCTGCCCCAATGCACTGATCCTCTTTAGTCAGATGCAGTCCATCAAATTTAAAGAACTTTCCGCTCCCAGAACTGTTGCCAGTTCCCTACAAATCTGTGTCCTTTTTCCTGGCACCAGCCCTTGAGCCACATGTTTAGCTCCCCTGTCTCCCCTTCTCTGACCTTCCGTCCATCTGCTTCCCTCTCCCAGACTGGCAGGATCTCAGAGAAGGAGATGCCGGATAAAATAGATGATAGTTTGTCACCCAGCATAGTCAGGTGTTCCTTGGTCTCCACAACTGACCGGCTGGCGAGATCATTAGTCCCTATGTGTACTAGGACATCAATGTTTTCTGCTTTGTGAACAATTTTAGCAATGCGGTCAGTGTCTCTCCATGCTGATGTTCCTGGGAGACATCTGACCATCACCCCTGGCTGGAGATGGGTATCAACTCCCCAAATCATGGAGTCTCCTATGATCAGAAGTTTTTGGATTTCCTTTGTGCTTGTTTTGTTTTGGTTCCTGATTTGGGTGAGTTTTGTTGTGCTAGCTCCTGTGCAGCAGTGTCCTGCTCTGCAGTGTCTTCTGCCTCTTTATTTGATTTCAGAGATAGAGGCAGATACCTGTTTGTAGTGTTTATATGGTTTTGGAGGTAATGTGTTGGAGAGCAAGAGTGATGGGGCACCTGATTTGCTCCTCCTAACCACCTGCCAACCTCCTGGACCAACTACCCTCTGCAGTCGAGGTTTTTCTGTTGGATGCTGGGGAAATGGCGGGTGGTTCTTATAATGTATTTCCTCTTTAATATGAAATTTGAGGCGTGCAATCTCTGCCCATGCTGCCCGGAGCTGAGCCCTAAGATCTTCAAAGGCCCAGCATGTAGGACAGTGTCCTAAATCCTGTAAGACTGTCCTTCTGAAAATTGTTCCACAGTACCTGCAGTTAATGAAATCCATTCCAAATAAGTTGCTGGGTTTGTAACCTAGTCAGAGTAATTAGAAGGAAAAAAAATGCAAGTAATGGTTTAATTGTGCTTTGTTTAACTTGTTATAACAAGTTAAATTACTAGTGCCCCTGTAAATGAGATCACCTTGTGGAGGCCCCACTGATCCGACCCTTCCTGCTTTGCCACATGCAATGACATGCAATGACATGCAATGACACCCTGCATGAGATGGGCATGCTCCCGCACCCATGCGTAAGGCATCTACTGACACCCCCATCCCCTGCAAGAGCATGCCGCAAGTTGTGCTACCCCCAGTTTCCACTGGGAGCCGCTGGTACTGCGGCATACGCTACCCAACCACCCCCAGGAGTGGAGAGCAGTCCTCTGGATGCTCAATCCTCTCCTGCCCCTGCCGACCCCTGACAACCCAAGCTCATTTCTGAACCCAGGTCACCGGCATGGCATGAGGTGTGGCATCCAGCGCCTCAACCCTCAGCAACACCGGGCTGGCTCCAAGCCAAAGATATTAATGTGCAAAGCTAGGGATTTAACCATAAACAGGCTACTCAGCCCTAACTATAGGGGCACTATTGTGTCCCTATAATACCTATAGAACTCTTTTTCTCCCTTTTTACCACAACCACTATTTTAATTATTTGCCTTTGCCTTTCTTACAACCCTTCTTTCCTCCTTTAATTTCACTTGATAGTAATGCCAAATTTCCTCCTTCTGATCTCTCTTACATTTTATGAAGACTTTCCTTTTTGCCCTCACTGCCTCCCCAACTTGCTTTAAAAAGCAGAAGTGTTTCTTGTGTTTATTTTCCTTGGCTACCCTTCCTAAACAGCTTTCTGTGACCTCAAGTACTGCATATTTAATGATCTCCCATTTTTCGTCTGCCCCTCCCCCGCATCTGTCATCCTTCCCAGATTCCCTTCAGTTTCCTCCCTCACTTTATTGCACAGAATAAAAGCATTTTTATGTGCACTGAATTTTTGCTACAGTATTCTTTGTGCAGCCATCTGTTCATTTTTTTGCACATTTTATTGAAGTCTGTCTTCCTGAGATCAAGGACCACCACATTCAATGTGGAATGTTTTTTCCCATGTCAGTTTTGAACCATACTGAACTGCAGTCATTGGGCTCCAGTGTTTCTTTCACCTCTACCTCCCCCATCTTTTCAATACTGGTCAGCACCAGATCTAGTTTTGCCAGCTGTCTTGCTGGTGTCTGCACCAATGGTTCCACAAAGCAGCCCTACACTTTGTCCAGTAGAGCCTGGCTCCTAGTGCTTCTGATACCTCCCAGTCAACATCCAGTAGGTCGAATTCCCCCACGATTTCTGCACCCCCCCAAAGGATAATCTACTAATTTCCACTTCCATTTGTCTATCATACAAAAGATCATAATAAGGAGGTGTATGGAGCAAACAGGCAAACAGCCCATGATAGCTCCTCAAACTACATATAGTAAGACATATTCTTATGTGTTAACAAGAATCTGTCCAATCTATTTTGAACAAGTTTTTGTTCTGACAGATATTGACTGATGTTGGAAGTCTATTCCAGGGGTTTACTACTCTTTGAGAAAAATAAAATGCTCTTTTTTCAATCTAAATCTGTTTCTCATCAGCTGACGTGGATGCCCACTAGTGGTAATTGTTACTTGTTTAAAATCAAGCCCACATTCTGATGTTAGAAAGAGATCATTAATAATGTCCCACGTAAATAGGAGATCGCCCTTTAGCCAATGTTGTTCCAAGGACATTAAATTCAATTTAGAGAGTCTTACTTCACAGGACAAGTTCTTTTTGAGACAAATAGACTTTGTAACTCTTCTTTGAAGTCTCTCAAGCCTATGTATGTCTTTCTGCATATAGGGGCACCATAATTGACATACATAATCAAAATGAGGTCTCACATATGCATGATACAGGGGGAGAAGAATATTTGGATCTTTGGATGTTATGTTGCGCTTATTTGCCTACCAAATTTTGTTAACTTTACTAACAATATTAGTAATCTGCAGATCAAAACTGAGTTCAGAATCAGTGATAAAACCAAGATCTTTTTCACTGGCCTTGCTAGTTACTATTTCATTATATAAATAATATGAATTTCTAGGATTGTGTTTCCCAAAGTGGAGGACACTATATTTCTTTCATTACACTACGTTTTTTTTACTACATGCTCCCTTCCTACCTAACCTCCTCCTTTATAACAACTCAACCATCCTCCCATTTCCTTAGATCAACCGACTCCCACACCCTGGTAGTCCCCCGCAGATCCACCCTAATCGGCCAACCTGCTTACTCTCACCGTCTCCCAACAATTTGGAATTCACTCCCCCCTCAAATCTGGCACTCATCCTCCACCTACTCCATCAGCTCTGCCCTAATTATCTTGCACCTAGCTGTTCCTGTCATGTCCTTCCCTAATTCCATCCTATATGACTGGATAAACCCTACCCTCTATTGTCACATTCATTTTACCCTATGCACCCCACCCCCCCAAATTTCTAGCTCTAATCCCCTTCCCCCAAATTGCTCCCACTTACTGGCCGCCCTTGATCTGTCACAGAATGTAAGGGATGCCAAATGCTCTCCATGGGTCCCTCTCCTACCCCCTCAGGGGCTTATATCCCTCATCTACTCCCTTTCCCTACATCCCTCCACCTCACCCCTCCATCTACTGTCACCCTTTTCTTTCACATAAGCACTTGTTTACTTACTATCCCAGCACTTATTATTTATCGTTCACTTTTCCTACATGTTATGCACAACTCTATTTTAACACTGTAACACCTGCCTTGCAACTGTATGTTAATGTTGATTTTGTAACTTGAATGTAACTTGAACATGACTCTTCCCCCTTCCCCACCTTACCCCTCCCTCTCCTTTCCCTGTCTCACTGCCCCCCTTTTCTTTTACATAAGCACTTGTTTACTTATTAACCCAGCACTTATTATTGTCCACTCTTTCTACCTATTATGCGCAGCACTGTTGTACCACTGCTTGTAACACCTGCCTTAGAACTGTATGTTAATGTTTATTTTGTAACTTGATTGTTTAATGTTTCACTCCTATTGTACCCCTTCCCCAGGTCACACCAGGAGATGAGCAACATGTCGCTCAGTGTGCCTTCCTGGTGTTCAATAAATAAATAAATAAATTCAGAAATATTAAATCGAAGGCCCCACTTGATGGACCAAGTCCCTAAATAATCAATATCTTTCTGTAGTGCCTCGATTTCCTCAGATTTACTGCAAACATTAGTCATTTTACAATCATCCACATATTTAACAATTTTACAGTTTAGGTTATGGGATATATCAGAAATGAAAACTTGAAATATAACACTCTGCAATGGTGGCCTATACACATCCCCATCCTGAGCTTTCTCCCTCTTTCAGAAGTGATTTGGAGCCACAATGATTCCAGGTCCCCATTCTCCCTGATTGATGCATCTTCCTCTGCTATGATATCCTCCCTTACATACAAGGCCACCCCTCAGCCCTTTCCCATGCTTCTATCACTCCTGAACAAACAGTATCCAGGGACTCTGAGGTTCCCTTTGTGATTCTCTGAAGTCTACGTTTCAGTCACTGCAACTAGATCTGGGTTTGATTCTGTTATTAACGCTTGGAGGTCCACTAATTTTATTCTCCAGGCTCCTAGTGTTCTGACACATATCCACTTGCCCTCACAGTGCACCCTCTGATCCCTAGTATTATGCTTGATTGTATCACTATGTCCAATACCATTGGCTATTTCCCGACAATTCAGACCTTTCATTTCCGGTCTGTATTCCCTTCTTAATCTATGACTTCTCTTCTCCTCATTCAACATAGAAGGGAGAGAACTAATCTGGTCCCCCACGACCTCTACTCTGCAATAGGAGTCCCAAAACTCAGTCTCTCCATTCACTAGCTTAAATGCATATCAATGAAGGCATCAAACTTCTGACCTAACACACTACAACCCTCCCTTGTTGGGTGTAGCCCATCATACTTAAACACTCTCCTTTCTTAGATGTGACTCCAATCCCTTAAGACATTATACCCTCCCTCCTTACACCACCCTTTTAACCATTTATTAAACTGTTTTACCTTCAACTGCTTCACATCTAACATGTCCAATACTAGTAGAACTTTAGAGAAAGTCACTGGCTCTGTCAGTGATTCCAGCTTCTCCCCATCTGTGTAAAACTGGCCTTGACCTGTTCAGTTTTTCTCATTTGCCAAATATTTGTACCTAAATATTCTGCCATACTTCTTGGCCAGTCCAGTAAGGACCTTACTGCTGAGTGGCTTGCAACCAAGCTAACGCTAGCTATCAACATGAAGCTGCTCATTGGGTGCTGCTATAATCCACTGAGGTCTGGTGTCCCTGGACTTGCTGCACTTCTCAGCATCCTTGCCCCTTTCTCCCTCTCAAGAGACACCATTCTAGTAGGAGACTTTAACATTGACTGGGATACAAACCCTCTCTCTGACTACAACTCCATTACTCAACAACATAACCTCTCTCAACTAATTACTTCCAATACGTGTTTCAATAATTGGACTAACAAACACACAACCCTGGACTGGATCCTGATGACTGGAGCTGACAAAGTGTCCCTTGCCAGCACTCTGTCTGATGCCATTAGTTACCACTCCACCATTTACTGTGTCTGGCGCACCAACCCCCCACGCTCCCACCCCTTTCTGTCTTTCTGTGACTTCTCAAACTATGTCACATTCAGGCTGCAAGATAACCTCAGATCCCTTGACTGGCCTGACCTCTACAATGCCTCCAACACTGACCTAGCCCTTGGCATCTTTGTCACAGCCCTTTCATCCATCCAAGATAACCATTTCCCGCTCACTACACATAGAGTGCGAGGGGATGACACTCGGTGGCTCTCATTGGACCTCTTCAAGCTGATGAAGGAGCATGGCTCATTATGGGCTGCCTTTAAAGCTGCCCCATCCCCTATCCTTGGGAATGACTACCTGCACCTGCGAAATCTCTGCAAATGCCACATTAAAACTAGTAAGTCAGCTTACTTCCAATCCCTGCAATTCAATCACCTGGGTAACCCCACGTGTTTCTGGTCTGCTATTAATGCCTTACTCTCCCCCTCTTCTAAGTAGTCCCCTTCCCTCCTAAATACTCAACAAGGTCCCCTGACTGACCCTGCTGAAATTGCAAATCCACTTAATACCCACTTCTCTAACCTTAGTAGCTACCTTACTAAACTCCCCTCCTCACGCCACCCCCACCCACCACTCCCAGCAGCCCCCATTCTATTTCAAGACCATATTCCCCAGTACTCCTCAAGCTCCTCCTCAGCCTACCATCCGGAGGTAGTGCTTGTACTGATGGACTATCCCCCTGTTTCCTAAAGCTTATGACCCAGGACATTACCTACCCACTCACCTTTATCTTTACCCTTTCACTCACTATGGCCTCTGTCCCCACTGCCTGGGAGCAGGCCAAAATTGTACCCATCCATAAATCAGGTGATCCTAGCCTCATGGACAATTACTGTCCCATCTCGATACTGCCTCGCCTAGGACAACTCCTAGAGAAGGTGGTAAACCTCCAAATCACTGAGCATATCTCAAAATATAATCTCTTCTGCCTTCAGCAACATGGTTTTAGGAAGGGGCATGGCATTAACACTGCACTTGCCCTCTTCTCTGACCACGTTCTAAGGCAGATGGATGGTGGGAAGCTAACTGGTGCAGTGTTTCTTGATCTGTCCAAGGCATTTGACCTTGTGAACCACAACATGCCGATAGTGAAACTTGCTGCCCTTGGTTTCTCTCCTGCCTCCACAACCTGGCTCATTAACTACCACTCTGATAGAACTCAAATGGTTTGCCCCCCAGGGTTCTGTCCTTGGCCCCCTCCTCATTTCCCTCCTCATTAACTCCCTCCCATCAGAGGGACCCACTTGTAATAACACTTCTCTATGCCAATGATCTAATTCTACTCCTGAGTGACATGAAGAGTCACTCAGGAATAGAGGGTGCCTCTCTATCCAACTCCCTCACTGCTGATTACTGCATGGCCCATCGTTGGTTCTCTGACAACAAACTTCTTGTCAATGCTACCAAAATGAAGGTCATGCTATTTGGCTCCAAACCAAAACTCTCTGCCCTTGCCCACTCTGGCTGCTCCCTCTCTGTCCTTTCCCCTGATGGTTCCCCACTCAAAACTGTTTCTGCCTTCAAATACCAGGGGGGTTATCCTTGACCCATTCCTTACTTACACCGAACACATAGCCTCCTTAATTAAGTGCATAAACCAGGAGATTGGGCTTTGCTATCATCTCATTGATCACCTCACTCCAGAACCCGCCTAGCAGTGGCCCATGGCAACCTACTCCCTCTCCTAGACTATAGGTGTCCAGTCTACTCCCTTACCTCAGCTGTCAACCTAAACTGGCTGAACACTACCTATAATCACATATGCCACTTTTCCCTCCATGCCTCACTCACTACCCACCACTGTTCACTCTACCAGTCCCTTAACTAACTCCCCCCTCAAGCTCGATGCTCCTACCTCCTGGCCCGGACAGTCGAGGATGCCTTATATAATCCCTGTTACTCACCACTATCTATTCTGATACAGCCCAGAACCTTCAAATGCAATCTGCATCAGTCATCCCACCTCCAACTTGAATACCCCCACATCACCACCAAAATGGGCCAAAGAGCTTTTTCAGTGGCTGGCCCCACACTTTGGAATGACCTCTCCCAACCCTTTCATTCCCCAGACCCCTCTCTAAACCAGTGTGCACTGATAAGAGCTCATTTTCTGTCATCCTCAGCCTGCACCTGTCCTCTGGCCCCTACCCCAGCTATTCCTTTTTCGCTGCCTCCCCCACCTCCTCCTCCCATTAGAGCCCCCTACTACCCCATGTACGAACCCCCCAAACTACCTTTCTTCTCAGGCTAGCAGTTGATTACTTACCTGCACCTAATTCCCTCATGGACTCTGTTGTACACCTGAAGTTTGCCATCAGACCTTGTTTTGTTGCCTGTGTTGCTACATCTGCCCTGTACTGTGAATGTCAAGTTACATTCCAATATTTACCTGACTACATGTGCTTGTCGCTGACTATTGTATTTTACTCCCTCACCACTGTGTGATGTTGTTATGCCTGTACTGAACCCTGTTTTGATTTTTTGATGTCTGTACCGAATGTTGTTCTGTCAAGTGTTTTCTACCTCTATATTTGCCAGTACCTGGCCCAGGCCGTGCCTGAAAAAGGTCTTCGGATCAGTGCACCAACCCAGTTAACAAATTAATAAATAAAGGGATTATGACTTCCATTCCCACCCCCATGTTACTCATGAGGCCCTCAACTGTCTTGATATCTCTTTTTGCAGACACCCCTGGAAGATATTTGGCCATCTTTCTCCCTCTACAAATGCCTCCTACACCCATTGCTTTATCTGTTCCCTGCAAAATGGAGTCCTCTGTGACAAGTGTCATCCTGTCTACCTTTGTTTTGTGTTTTATTCTTTCCCTCCTTTTCCTTGTGTGCTGCCCTAGTATCAGGACTTGGCTTCTGGTGGTTAATATACATATTGCTGTCTTAGATGATTGAGTTTTCACCCTCCTCCAAAAGGATTCTGAAGCAATTCATCTTTGCGGTATCAAGCCCCTCCCTCACCTTAGGGTATTTTGACCCAGCTCCCCCTACTCTAGCCACTTCCCTCCATACTTTCCAGACCTTTGTTAGTCAAATTGGCCAAAAATTGCAAAAAAAAAAAAAATTAATTAAATTGGTTCTCTGAGGCAGTGGTGAACTTTTAGGTGAGCTATTAGGTTCCATAGTCTCTCTTCACAACTTGCCTTTTAACGTGTGTACTTCTTCCCTCACTACTGCAAGCTCCTACTCTAATATTTTACAAATGAGGCAAGTGCCCAACCTCCAAAACATATCTCTAAAGAGAGCCACCTCATATTTTTATTTGTATTTAAAAAATTTGCAAATTCCTAAGTTCTGGTTTAAATTCATTAAAGTTAAAGAACTGATAATTGAACTGTGCAAATTAGATTGAAAAAAAATCACCTGGCCATGACCAAATGTCTGCTAAAATAATATTTCCAGTGCTCGTCAGTCTGTTTAATAGAAGTTTAATTGAAGGAAGACTCTGTGAATATTGGAAGTGCACTGAAGTGATCCCAGTTTTTAAAGAGAGGGGTCCGTAATGATCTGTCAAATTGCAGACCAATTGTGCTGCTGAACATCCTATTGAAGCTGCTGGAATGCTTGGTATGTAACCAATTAACTAAATATTTGGAGCAACATTAATTGTTAGCAAACCAACACTCAGTATTTAATGCTAAGAGGCCAACTGACACCACACTTGTTGAATTTGTAAATAAAGGTGGCTGAAGATTTGTATGAAGGGAGAGTTGTGGGCTGTGCACATCATCCTTTCAAAAGGTTTCAATCTTGTTGGTCATGACATTTTATGCATTAGATTGACTAAGATAGGCATAGCACCTAAGACCCTAAAATGGTTTCTGAGCTACCTTACTGGAAGGACCCAGTTGGTTAAGGTTAACAATGCCCAGTCCAGAGTGGGACATTTAACTACAGCAATCCCTCAGGAGTCTATTTTAGGCTCATTATTATTCTGGATCTGTATAAATTATTTAACAAAAGTAATAAAGAATTTAGACATAAAGCTATATGCTGATGACACGGTTTTGATTAGCTCATCCCATGACAAAGCAGATATGGAATTCCAACTCCAGGAAGATTTTAACAGATTACTAACGTGGTATTATTAATTTTGTTATCACCAGAGGTTTGATTCCCCACAATGGCTCCTTCCATAAAGTTAGAGTGGGGAGTGTGAATCCTTTCAGATTCCAGGGGGAGGGAAGAATATGGGTATTGGTTTTACTAGATGAGCCTGTTGCTCCTGTTGGCGGGTAGGGCCTGTCACCTGAGGAGAGAGTGTGAGGGAGGGCAGGGGAAATGTTCAGTGTTGTTGCTGGTGTTATTTTTAAATGTTTAAAGTTTTTGAAAAATGGTAACGGTCACTTCTTTGTATTGATGCTGGGGGAGCGGAGCAGAGGGGTCTATCATCTCTAGGCTAACACTTTGCAACATTGGGTATAATATGACCTCAGATCTAAGTATAGTGACTTGGAATGTGAATGGCCTTAAAACAGTGCAAAAGTGGAAGAAAATCTGGTCATACATAAGGAAGGTGAAGGGGGATACTGTGATTTTGCAGCAGACCCACATGGTGATGGAGGCCCTTAAATTTGAACACCCCTGGGGGAGACATTGCTTTCAGCATGCTTTGCCTCCAAAACATGAGGAGTGGCCACCTGGCTCTGGGCAGGCCTCGCAGCCAAACTGATTAGGCAGAGGGTAGACCCTGGGGAAGGTTCCTTATAGCAGAGGTTGAATTGGGGGTGAGGCTCTCATGCTGGTAGCTGTTTATGGCCCATATGTTGACCATCCAGAGTTTTTCCACTGATTGACCCCAACATTGGCAAACTCCCTGGCTTCCCTGGTCATGGGGGGAGATTTTGACAGCATACAGGACTAGATGCTAGACTAATCTGTCCCTCTAACATGTTCCCCCCAGAAGCTCCCATGTCTTTAGGCAACTAGCTTCAGAGAGATCTCTTATAGATGCATGGCAATTACTGCATTCCACAACTCATGAGTTCTCCTTTTTCTCCCCACCAACAAGTTATATACATGAATAGATCTAATTTTACTCTCCTCTGCCCTCCTACAGTGCCTCAGCATGGCTTCTTATAGCCCAATGGTACACTCTGACCCTGCTACCCTACTGTTGACACTGCTAGGTGGGAGACTCCCACCCTCCTTGCGCCAGTGGCACTTTGACCCGAGATTACTTGTTGGCCATAAATTTAAAGCAACAACAGTAGGGGAGACACCTCGGCTACTGCAAGGCGGCTATCCCTACCCCATCTTCCTTGCAGGAACTGAGGCACTTTAAAGGCCAGCTGAACCAGATGATTTTGGCATGCCTAGAGAGAAACATACTCCTGAGCCATGCTGGCTCCTACTTTAAGAGAGACAAGAAAGGTAAGTAGTTGGCATGGAGACTTAAAAAACAGGAGTCAGAGAAGGCCATCCCAAGTATTACCACCCCCCCCCCCCCGAGTAACCTGCCATTGGTTACTCCAATTAGGTCCTCTTATGTTAATCCCTATAACCATCTGGAGTTTATATATTTTAATGTGAGATGCCCAAATAACAAAGTTGATTAACTTAACCCTAGGGTTTGTCAAACTAACACCTCTATTATATCCATTACTGAGACATGGGGTGATGATAAAGCATGCTGGGAAACCATAATCCATGGGTTCTGCTTATATAAGCAGAAAAGACAAGTAAGAAAGGGAGGCAGGGTGGCACTTTTGGTAAAAAATTATATTAAAACAATTGCTATCTCAGAAAAAAATAAAAAAACATCAAATTGAAATGGAATCACTATGGATCAAACTCATTTTTGAGAATAGTGAGCCACTCATTATAAGAACATGTTACAGACCATTAAATTCAAATGTTGATGTTTACAATGCATTGTTACAAGAAGTTGAAAATGCTTGTGAGTTTAATGACACAATTATAATGGGAGATTTTAACATTAAGGATATTAATTAGTCAGATTATACATCATATACTCCTAAAGGTAAACAACCACTGGCATGCTGCGAGCAACTCCATATAAAGCAATGTATCTGCTCTCCTACTAGGGATGACAACATTTTGGATCTTGTTCTTCCTAGTGACCATCTTAATATTAATAACATTTCTATAATAACTGGCTTTCCCTTTTTTCCATAGGGAAACCGTGGCGTAATTTGCCATTATAAAGGAGCATTTATAACGGCAAACACGTGCACAGTCTCCCTTATTCTGCGCATGCATCCTCCTATCTTCCTGCCATTCCGACACTGCCCGCTTTCCGCTTTTCTTTCCGACGAATCGCGAACCGCCACTGGGACTCGGCGGTAAGTGTTTTTTACAAAATTAAATGTATACTCCAACATATGCCTGCCCTACTAAACCAAAAACTTAAAGAGATGTGTCAGTCCTGACGGCAACCACGGACCGCAGGACTGAAACCGACCACGGTCGCAGAGAGCAACATCTTTTATTTTATATATTTGCTGTGGCAAAAAGGAAAAGCCAGCAATTATATAAAATAGAGTCGGGTCGAGTAAACTGAAAGTTTGCATTACCGGGTTAGATGCTTTTAATAAACCCAGAGCTTCGCCTCGGGTTTATGTAGCATCTAACTCGGGTGTGTGTAAACTTCTCGTTACACACCCCGACCCATACTTTATTCTCTATATAACATCTCCAATGGGAAAAAGTGATCATACCACCATTGAATTCAATTTGGACAAGCACCTTATTTTTAGCACTAGTGAAACCAAAATCTTTCTGTATGATCAAGCAAACTTGCATCACATACAAGCTGAATTAAATAATATTAATTGGGAAAGCACGTTCCGGAATTTAACAATTTTGGAATATTGGGACTTTTTTTAAAAAAAAACACACTGATGAACTTTAGGGACTGTTATATTCCGTCAATAAAGAAATACAAATACTCAAAACACTCTCCAAAATAAATAAATAAATGCATTAAAAAACTTACTAACAAAAAAAATAGACTCTATAATGCATATTTAAAAAATAAAACTCCTGCAAACTTTTCTATATTCAAAAATATACAGAAGAACTATAAAACCAGTATAAAAAAGACAAAAACTAACTGGGAATACCACTTAGCTCACTCTGCAAACAGATCTAATGGTAAATTCTTCTATTCCTATATAAAGTCTCTCAAAAGAACAGTATGTCAGGTGGGCCCTGTTTTACGTGATAATGAAAACATTTCACCTAAGGACATTACAAACTTATTGACAATAAGTTTTGTGAGATATTCGGTCCTGCCAGCTCACATCCTAAAAGGCCAAACCAATATGTAACAAATTCACATTTCATAAGGCCCAATCAACAAGTAGCATTGAAGATTACTTTATCTAACGACCTTATTTTGTCGAGACTAAAACTCAAAAAGAATAAAAATTGTCCTGGCCCCGACAGTATAATAGGGCGTTATTTATTTCTGCTGGGAAACTTCATAGCTTATCCTTTAAAGCTGCTCTTTGAAGGTTGCCTTTCTTCCGATCATGCTCCAGATGACTGGAAAAAGGCAAACTGTATGTTACGCCAAACCATAAAAAAGACACCAAATTATCTTGGGAAAAATACAGACCCATCAGTCTAACCTCCACATTTTGCAAATTACTTGAAAGTTTGATTAAAGATAAAATTTCTCCCAGCATGGATGTTCTAGACCCTGAACAACATGGATTTAAAAAAGGAAGGGATGTTTGTCAACTCTGTGTTTCTATGAGACCATTAGCTACCACCTTGATAACAAAACCCCTTGCGATGTCATTTTCTTGGATTTCAGCAAGGCTTTTGACATCTTGCCACACAACGGTATAATAGTCAAACTTCACAGTTTAAACATTAATCCTTATATCATAAATTGGATAGCAAACTGGTTGATGGGCAGATCACAAAAGGTTTTAATAGATGGCCAACTTTCTGATTCGGGGAGGGTGGCTAGTGGAGTCCCCCAAGGATCAGTGCTTTGACCCATGCCTATTTCAAATTTTTGTCTCCAGTATGACTAATACATGTCTTACCAATATCATAAAATATGCAGATGACATCACATTAGGTGGTCCCTGTGAAAGTCATAGTCAGTCAGTCACAATTCAAGATGACCTGCACAAAATTGTCACATGGGTTAACACCTGGGGTATGAACCTAAATACAGCAAAGTGTAAAGTTATGCACTTAGGGACATCAAACACAAAGGTAAACTACAAACTGGGAAATTCCACCCCAATCTCAACTACAGATGAGAAAGATCTTGGGGTCATTATTTCAAATGACTTAAACCACTCAACAAATTCAAAAATCAGTAAAAAGATCAAATAAAGTTATATGGTCAATCAAATGCAACATTAAATGAAAAGACAGTAAAGTATTAATGTCTCTATTCAGAGCATATGTAAGACCACACCTTGAGCATGCCTCACAATTGTGGTGTCCTTATTAAAAAAACAGATTGTAAATCTCTTGAAAATATATAATGTAGATTCACAAAACACATAAATGGTTTGGAAAATGAATCATATGATTATAGATTAAATTTCCTTAATCTTATGACACTTGAAACAATAAGGTTAAGAGGGGACCTTCTCATACATGTGATATCTCCCATTTTGGCTGGGAGAGTCCCATTTTTTTTTACTGTTCTCCTGCCCCCCGCATGGGAATCACATTCTCCCGACTTGCTAACAGTCATAAAATCAATCTTCCTTGAAAGCTTCTCTCTTAGCTTTTATCAGTAAAGCTAATCGCTCAACTGTTTAATTAAAAGATAATCAGTAAAGTGCCAGCGTGTAAGCGTGTATTGTTAAGCAGATCTTTTCTTAATCACTAGTGCTAGCAGCATATCCTGAATGTAGTTATCACCTCATTAGTTTTTAATTACACGGCTCAGGCAGTGAGTAAAAAGGAGACAGTGTCTGAGGTAGGATTTCATTTCTTGCTCTGGTTTGTGTATTCCGTGTTTATCTTTCTCTCCTGCAGCATGTCACAGCGTCTGCACTCCCCCGAGAAAGCAGCAACTCCAAAGAAAAAGAAATACAGCTGCAAGTTCAACAGGAGCTGGTCCGGGGATTTCTGCTGGCTTTTGAAAAGCGAGAGAGGAGACACGTTTGCCTTCTGTAGCCTTTGCAATTCACATTTCAGCATTTTAACTGGGGGTAAGAATTATGTTGCTCATCACATGAGCACAAATACTCATTAATTACTGTGCTCTGACAACAGCAAGACTCCCAAGCTGACAGCTATGTTTCAGAATAGTACAGCAGACCCTGTGATAAAAGCCGAAGTGTTGTTCACAAACTTTTACAGTGAAGTGACTACAAGCCTCCTAAAGAAGTTTTAATTTCATGACAAAACACTGCAGACTCTGGGATTTGTAAATCCACAGCTAAAAGAAAACATTGAGCCACAATCTCTTCTGCAGCTGGCCAAGAAATTCAATACCTGCAAAGATGAACCTGCATTACATGAAGAAATCTTGGACTTTACCCTAATACCACAGGAAGAACTACCTCCCTGTACTTCTAATATGCCTCTTGATGCCTACTGGCTTTCCATGGAACAGTTAACAGCACCAGGAACAAACACCAGAAGATTTAAAAATCTTTCTTCACTGGCTTTGACAGGGCTGAGTCTTCCACACAGTAATGCTGCAGCTGAGAGATCTTTCAGTATGCTCAGAAAAATCCAAGATGACAACAGGGGGAGATTATCAAACAACACCATCTCATCAATAATGTGTGCAAAATGAACATTGACACCGACTGTTACAATACACACCAGATAACAAGATACTTAAGGCAGCTAAATCAGCATGCAGCACTTATGCACATAGTGACAGTACCACCCAAGAAAGTAAACAATATTTATTGATTTTTTTTAACTTTGAATTTTCTACATCTGAATTTTGTATGAATTATTCTGGAGTATATTAAGTATTAAATGCATAAAAATTGAAAATGTTCTTGTTTTTGAATTTATTTCACTGGAAAACAGGTGCGCTACGCTATCTCCCTCCTAAAAGTCAAATCTCCCTCCTAACTTGGCCAAACCTCCCTCCCACCCAGATTTTCAGTATCACATGTATGCCTTCTCTTTCTCTTTGACATCATTCAGGACCTATATCTGATGGTAGAACTAGGACTGGAATTCAGAGAGAGTTCACACAACACCAGAGGGCATCCACTTCAACTATACAGAAAAAGGTTTAACTACCGTAGCAGAAAATTCTTTTTTACACTCAGAATTTAAACACCATCTTGACAAGCTTTTGTTATCGGGTCATAATTTAGCATATTATTCTAACTAATGTATAAATGCATTTATGGGCTATTTGGCCTTCTTGCTCTTCCATGTCCTTAGTATGAACCTTAGCTCTCAGTTTCCCAGGAATCCTTAGACCATACCTTTGTCACCTTCTATGAGACCCTATATTAGTTTGAGAGTGAGGAAGGGACCTCCTCCTGACTACCTTCTGGACCAGCTCCCAATGCTATCCCTGCCCACGGAGACCCAATGTGTTCTGGATGTGCTCTAGCTCTGGTTCCCTTCCAAGAGGAGCTGAGTACAGCAGCCCTCTCTAACACTGGGCATGGCCCCAGGCCTGGATGGCTTCCTGGATGAATTTAACAAGGTATTCTGGGACACACTACAGGCCCCTTCATGAACATGTTCCCAGAGTTGCTGGAGAAGGGATCTCTACCTGCCTCTATGACCCTTAGCCTCTAAAGTACCCAACCTTGGATGTCATACAAAGCAATTAGCTATATCCAGGGCTAACACTAAAAAGAGGGATAATTATTTTACTATTAGAGCAGCTAAATCCTGGAACAGATTACCACAAGAAGTCATAGATGTCAACAGTTTTAAGAGATTTAAAACAAAACTTGACCATCATCTTAAATGGAATACTAATATCTACTAATGCAGCCACCATGTGGTGGGAGACATTCACGATGGGTAATTGCCTCATGTCTTCACAAATCTAGTAAACCTAGTAAAACCTTTGCCACTATTACTGTTCTCCCCAAGCCCAGGAAGGATCACACTCTATGCAGTTCCTAATATCTTCCTAATGCATACTATAAAATTATAGCCACATTTTTGGCAGGTAGAATTGAGAGTGTCCTCCTGGATTTGATCCATCCAGACCAGGGGGTTTCAATAAGGGACACCATGACAAACACAGTATCAAGAGATCCCTAAATATCATGTGGTCATAGTCCAGGGGAGGGGTCGCATGGCCCAGTCCCTGGCATTTGATGCCAAAAAGGCAGTCGACCAGGGCAAGTGGCCCTTCATGTTTGCCACCCTTAAACAGTCTGGTTTTGGCCCAGAGATATTATCCTGGATCATCACTTTCTACTGGGGTCCAAGAGCTGAAATTTTCACAAATTACTTATCTTACCCCTTCTCACTCTCCCAAGGAACTCACAAGGGTTGTCCCCTGTCTCCACTGCATTATGTCCTCATGATCAAATACCTACCCATTATAGTAAGAACCCACCCTAATATCTGGGGCCTCTACCACAAAGGAGTACAACATAGCATCTCAGTCTTTGAGGGTGATGTTCTGTTGTACCTTTCCAGTCCCCAAAAGGTGATGACCACACTGATGAGCATGTTTAGAGTTTATAAGCCCCTATCAGGGTATAAATTAAACTGGGCAAAATGCAAATGGCTCCCACTGGGTAAAGGCAACGCTGTCCTCCTGAAGCTGGCGGACTCAGTCTTGGCCCCTGCTACATCCATTAATTACTTAGGGGTGATCCTCCCAAGGAAACTTGCCATACTAGGAGCGTTGAATTTCTAAGTTCCCCTCCCAAAACTCAGGCAGGCCTGTGAAAGGTGGAAGTCCTTTTCATGTATGTTTATTGTGTTATTATACATGTTCCAGGCCCTGCTGGTACACCTCCCACAGAACAATTTCACCAATATTTGAGGTTGCTTCACGTCCTTCTTGTGGCAGGGTAGGCATGAAAAGGTGAAACAAGAGACACTCTGGTACCCTGTGTCTTTGGGTGGTTTGGGCCTCCCCAACTTCTGATACTATTTTTCTGGCTGCCCATCTTGTCTTTTGAAAGATGCACAACTCATAGGGACTGAGCGCCCTACTTGGGTGGACTACAGGAAGAGGTGCTGGGGACCCCATCCTACCTCAACTATTTGCCCCAGCCTTTCTCAGTGGCTCAATGGGACATATCCATAATACATTTCTCAGAACAACTGCTCAATCCTGGCTCTCCACTCATGATATCATAGCCCATTGAAAATTGCTATCCCAGAGGCGGACATTAAGAAGGCTTCCTGAACCTATTTAAAATCTGCCCCTATGGTGGCAAGGGTCCTGATGAAATGGAAGCAGAAGAGGTTTGAGTGGGTGGGTCAGCTATTTGAGGGTGGGAACCTTATGCAATATCAACAACTTTCCACCAAATTTGCTGGGCCGTGACCGGAGGGGGCACAATGGCCGCAATTGCAGTAGGGCCCTGATTAGCAGGAGGCCTGCAGCTGGCAATGGCACAGATAATTTTCCATTTTGTCTTCAAAATATCTATGTTGGAGGCAGGCTTGCACTGCACCATCCGATCCCGTCTACCGTGATGGGAAACGGGACCTCCCACACATTACTGCAGCATTTTTTTTTTTTTGTTAGTTGTTTAACCAGCACTAGCACACTAAGCTGAAAGCTTTTTTACAGGTGCGACCTGGGAGCACAAGAAAGTTAAGTGACTTGCTCAGGGTCACACAGTCTGCAAGTGGAAGCTGTGGGATTCAAACCCAGGTCTGGTCTGCTGGATGTCACCAGATTTTCATCTCAGAGCCTTAAACCACTGCGCTAAACTGCCTCCCATTAAAAATACCTCAAATATTGGTGAAATTGTTCTGTGGGAGGTGTACCAGCAGGGCCTGGAACATGTATAGTAGCACAATAAACATAAGCATTAAATACTGTTAGTCTGCAGCAGTCTCCTCAGTCCCTCCCGACCTGTCCCACTAGACAGCATGAGCCCGGAGCCCTGGCCCTGACCCCCTGACAGCGCCACTACATCCTGCCCACCCTGGCAGAACTAACAAGTTTATGAACCTGCGTGTGTCAGAGGAAGTGGGAACAGCTCCGTGGGGACAGAAGTGCAGACGGACAGAGTAAAGGCACATCAGGTAAGGTCAGGTCATACAGGAGGTCCATTGGGACAAAGTTCGAACATCACTGAGACATTGACTCTGACTGCTGCTGAGAGAGATTGGTGGTCTGACTGACTTGTGCTGCCCGCGCTGCTGTCCCCTGCTAACTTTCTTTACTAACCGGCCCAGCCACTTTTTGTTGTAACTTTCACTGCCGTGAATGACTGGCTAATTTTAATATATTTGTCTACTAGTAGTACTACTACTAGTGTCGCCAACCCATCCCATCAGTGCTGTGTCTGATGTTGATTGATGTGGGGAGCTGAGCCTGACAAGCGAGGAGTCGAGCAGGGTGAGTGACTTCTCACAAATATATTAATTCTTCTTTTTCTTCATGAATGATTCAAATCTTCACTGACCTAGGCTGGGCAGGCTTTTAATTTTAATTTTCACACCAAGAGAGCAGCTTAAAGCATGAGACAGCACTGTACAAAAAAATATTTTATGTGCTCTCAGACTCTCTCTCTCCCCCTAGTATCTTCCCCTAGTCCCCTGCGGGGTGGGTGGGCCTTGCCTTCCACAACTCCCTTGTGCCACCGTGTCATTTGTTTCTTGTTGTTAATGCTTTTTTTATTAAGTTTTTGACAAGAGAAAACAGGAACACAGAAAATACATTACAAATTCCTGTACAGACTGTATGACTTGGGGTGGGGGTTGGGGAGAAAGAAACGTAAAGCTATACATAGTTCTGTAAGACTATCAACATATATAGTGTACAGTGCTGAAAATGCACACTGGTACAGATACATCTGAGTTACAGGTGCTGCAAAGTGCCTGGTATCTTTAGCTTGTCGGTGTTACTGTACCTGTTAAGGCATGTCTGCTGAGGTGGGGCGTTAGCTCCAGTTGTACATCCCTATGTGACCTTGCGGCCCTATTGTTTGGCTGAGAGCAGCAATGACAGTGGAAAGTAATGTGCATACTCACTAGTTGCCCTGAGGTCCTGAAAGGAATACTGTGTACACTAGTACTGTGATTGGACTATGCTGGGGTAAAATAATCAGATAAACACCCCATGAGCAGGTCTAATGGCCTTGTGCCAGCACTGCCAGAGAGCTGGAGGGACACAAGTGGGAGATTAGCCTGTGAGGATATGGGACAGGGCAGAGAGACCAGTGGGGCTGTATTGTGTGGTAGGGGCACGGCAGCTGTGGCAGAGTACGGGGGTGGAACCAGGCAGATGTGCCCTGGACAGTCAAACAGACCTGCTAGGACAGAGTATTCCATGGCAGACAAGCACGGACCCTGTCCTGGACCGTCAAGTGCCACCAGCCCAAACACCTGTCCTGGAGCTTATACAGTCCCTGAAGTCAGGCATCAGCATGACTCCCCATGGGGGGCTGTTCAACAGGAGAATGTAACTTGTGGTGCACAGTGGGTGTCCCCAACCACTGACTGTACCTAGTACCCTTCAGCCAATGCCAACTGCTGCTGGTCCATTATTGTGTAAGCACCGGGACAAGTGCCAGAGCTGGTGGCACCTGGGGGTCTGGGGCAGGGTCCATAAGTGTCTACCATGGAGTATCAGGTCCTAGTGGTTTTGTACAACTGTCCAGGGCACACATGCCTGGTGCCACCTCTGTACCCTGCCACAGCTGAGCCACCATGCCCCTACCACCAACTATGTTACCCCTATAGGTCTCTCTGGCCTGTCCCATGACATCCCTTGCTCCCCCCCCCCACTTTCATGGCTGTACTGGCGTTGCAACAAGTTGAGGGGGGGGCTTGACGGAACCCTCCATCAAACCCCTTCCATGCACTGAATATTCACTGCAACACTATGATTGTGACAACTCTTGGGACTTTGGCGCAGGGACACCATTAGTACTGAAATCCGGTGACTGTCTTCAAGAAGGGGAATCCAAAATGGTGCACTATGAATCAAACAGAATCAGGTCCATGCTACACTGCCAAAGAGGTGGCTTACTGCCACAAAAGCTAAAGTACAGCAACAGAACAACAGTGCGCACAAAGGAATACTTCAACGCTAGTTAATGATAAAGTTCTTTTTACTCCAAGTGCTCAATCACAGCACAATGCAGAATATAAAATTGCACAAACTTTCAAGGTTTATAGCTTCTCCCCTGAAACTTAAAAGTTTGTGCAATTCTGCATTCTGTATTGTGCTGTGATTGAGCGCTTTGGGGTAAAAACAATTTTTCATTAATCAGCGTTGGAGTATTCCTTTGGGCACACTACTGTTCTGTTGCTGGACTGGACTGTCTTCAAGAAGTTCTGCATTGTGTGACTGATTATTTACACTAAATTTTTAGTCATCAGGTAGGACCCCACTGCATGTGTTACAGGGGGGCCCTTAAAGTCCTGGGCACAGCCCTGCAAATTTGGCCTGCAGCCACCCCACCACAAGCTCACCAGGGGGAGGATATAGTACTATGCTCACTAAATATGCAGAAACCAATCAAACAATTCTGTTCTCTCTGCTAATAGGGGTCTTGCCCCAGCCTCTCTTGCTAGTACATAGTAAGTGGAAGAGGGACCCAGGGGGCTCCCCTTCACAGAGGGAGACTGGAAGAGTATCATTAAAAACATCAGTACATGCTCAGTCAACAACTGACTGCGCCAGGTCCATTGTAGCCTGGACACACTGGGGAACTTAAAATGGTTTAAGTGCCTTAAAATGGTTTAAAAACCCCAGCACTGTTTACAGACAGACTGCAAGCCCCTTAAAACGTTTTAACAAAAGTGGTGTTTTTAAACCCTGCTAGATACCTAGTCTTAAAACCAGTTTTAAAAATGTTTTGGAGCTAGCATGGTTTTACTTACAGGTCTGTCCAGGAGTAAAAGTGTTTTAAGATGTAATGGTTTAACTAAAACAGTTCTTGCTGCAGTGTGTCCAGGCAAGCACACTTGTGTGTGTTGGACTTGACACAAAATAGTTACAAGGAGAACAGGTTTAACACTAGCAGTGTGGCCACACTAAACCATTGTCAACAAGCATTTGTCAATGCTGAATGTTTGCTTGTTGGCATTGGCATTCGTAGTGTAGAAGTTACAGAGCTGCATAATAGGAATGGCAGTGAGGTACTGAACTAAAGCCAACCCCACCACCACCCTGCAGAGAGTGACAGGCATTGGGGTGTGTCTTTGGGTCGTCAGGCATAACGGGCACGCCATTTCACCACACCCTACCCTGCAGACACTGACAAGTGTCATGGTGTGCCTTGGGGTCTTTGGCCCTTATGCACACCCCATTCCATCAGGAAATACAGTGAGATGGGTGTGGTATAGGAGAATGGGGTGAACTTTGGGGCCGAAGAGTCCAAGGCATACCTCGATGCCTCTCACTGGCTGCAGGGTGTGGAATGGTATGAGCATTACAGGCAAGAATCCCAAGTCACACCCCTGATGCCTGTCATTCTCTACAGGGTGAGGCGTTATCGTTGGAAACCCTAACACCTCAGGCATTCATTGGTATTTTCACTCCAAATTTTCAACATGAGTTTTTTGTGACCCCCACCTCATGAACAGTGGCAATATCGGTTTGTTAGCCAAAAGCTGCTTATGCACAGCGACTACGGCATTTAGCACCACAGGTGCTAAAACACATTCCGAACAGGATGTGAAAAATGACAGCTGTACTGTTCATGGGGAGGTGTAAAAAATGGCAACGTTGCAAATCTGCAGTAAAAATATTAAAAAAACTGGTGAAGTCATGAGTGTGCATAGAAACTGTGCAATGCACACCCGTAATGTAATTAGTTTGGGGATTTTTTACAGCAGATTGTCAAGACAGGCATTTTGGGACCTCCGATCATGAACAGTGTCACTGTGATTTTCTTTATCTGTCCCAAACAATGATTTCCCACAGCGACCATGCATCTCTGCACTGAAAGTGTGAAAACACATTTCGGCCATGTTGTGAAAAATGACAGCTGTACTGTTCATAAGGAAATGTGGAAAAATGCCACTGGTGAAAATCTGGACTGAAAATATTACAAAGTCATTAACTTAATTGCGTGGAAACTGCGCAATGCTCTCTTGTAACACAGTCATTTATGGACTTTTGCACCAAATTTTCAACATAGCCATTTAAGACCTCTGCTCATGAACAGTGTCACTGTGATTTTCTTAATGTGTCCACACATTGATTTCGCACACTGACTGTGCCATTGTGCGTTACATGGGCGGAAACACGTTTTGGGCAAGATGTGAAAAATGACAGCTGCACTGCTCATAAGGAAGTTTAATAAAATGGCAATGTTGAAAATCTGGAGTGAAAATATTGAAAATTCACAAACTTATGAGCGTGCGTAGGAACTGCACAACACATGCTCATAAAACAGTCATTTTTAAGAATTTTTTCACCAAATTTTCAACATAGCCATTTTAAGACCTCTGCTCATGAACAGTGTCACTGTGATTTTCTTACTGTGTCCCATATATTGATTTTGCACACTGACTGAGCCATTGTGCACTACATGGGCGGAAACACATTTTGGGCAAGATGTGAAAAATGACAGCTGTACTGCTCATAAGGAGGTGTGGTAAAATGTTAATGTTGAAAATCTGGAGTGAAAATATTGAAAATTCGTGAACTTACGAGCATGCGTAGAAACTGCGCAACGCACGCTCATAAAACAGTAATTTTTAGGAATTTTTCCACCAAATTTTCAACATAGGCTTTTTGAAAGCCCACCTCATGAACAGTGGAAGTGTCATTTCATTGCTCAGTCCCGGAAGGTGATTTCACACAGTGACTGTGAAATCACCCTTCAGACCCGATTAACGCCATGACAGTAAGAGCATTTATGAGAAGGGGTCCCAAAAACCCCATGTTGAAAATTTGGTGCAAAAATTCAAAAAAATGCGGAGATATGAAGCAAAGTTGAAAAAAACCTATATATCCCATTATACAGCTTACCGGCATTTCCTCAGTTCACGGTCGGCTTTGAAGAATTATGACATGTTCCAGTCCACTGAAGATCGTCGCTGCCGAGTCGGAGGTAAGTATGAAGTGAAGGGTGTGGGAGGCAGGGTGCGAAGTGGGTGGCGTGGGTGGGGGCAGAGACAGCGAGGACCGTTTTGCATTTCAGGTTTTTTTTTTAAAGAGCGATGATGCAGGGCGTTTGCCACGCTGGGGTGGGCTCCCAGCGTGGCACAGATAACTGTTTGGGCGTGGAGCCAATGGGGATTGAGGCACCCGTCAGCGATAATGTCTGTTGCCATGCTGGGTGAGCTCCCAGCGTGACACCCTGTACTCTCTGAGGGGAACAGTGGAGCCGGCCGGGGATTGCATCCCCATCAGCTATACAATGTGTAGCCATGCTGGGGTGGGCACCCAGCATGGCATGGAACTCTGTTTGGGGGGCAGCAGAGCCGATGGGGGAATGGGCACCCCCATCAGCTATACAGTGTGTGTGTGAGGGGCGAGCACACAGCATGCATGCGTGTGTGTGTGTGTGTGTGTGTGTGTGTGTGTGTGTGTGTAGGGGGAGTGCACATGAGCAGGCGATATCTTATCACTGCTCACTGAAGCGTAACTCCCCCTTTCAACTGTACTTCACTGCATTTTGGATTGCTGTCATAGACAGCTCCAGCAGGCATTGGAGAACTGCGGCCGCGCCTGCAAACACATTGACTGAATTGGAAGAGGGCTGCCACACCTCCGAAAACTCGGATGATGGCACTATGTTTCTTGCACATGCGTGCAAGCAAACATAAAAATGGTTACTGAGTAGTGCGGCTACACTGAAATGGTTTAGCTAAACTGGTTTTAAAAATGATTTTCAAAAACAGTTCTGTAGTGTGTCCAGGGCCTTAGACAGAACTTACTTTACACGAGCCATAGCTCACTGAGTGGATGAGGCACAGTCTGCTAAGTATTCCAAGTGACAGAGGTGTGTAATGTCACATAGTGTGGCAGTGCCCCCCAGATCATTAAATACTGGGGGGAAGGTTTATGAATAAGGCACTCATTTAGTGCCTAAGAAAGATAAATTTATTTAATTAAAAAAAAGAAAAAAGAAAAACGAGGCAGGGCCAGGGGGAGACAGGCAGTGGCAAAAAGTGAAGTGTGTTGTGGGGGTGGGGACTGGGGATGGTTGCTGTCTCCTCTCTTGGTCTGTATGAAAATGCAGCAAAAATATTTTGTGTAAGGACTCTGAGACAAAAAAACTTTATTCATTTTCAAATAACTGTGACTTCTGTGTGGCATACTTCTTGTCATATGTGCTCCCTTGGACTGCATGAATGTACCCAGTGTGTGTGTGTGTGTGTGTGTGTGCGTGTGTGTGTGTGTGTGTGTGTGTGTCTGCTACCCAGCAATCAGTGTGTGATATCCAAATAAATCCCAGAAATATTTTGGGCAATGGAAGAAGAAAAAAATATTTTATTCATGTAAAAATATCTGTGACTTCTGCGTGGTGTACTTGCCATCTGAGCTGTGCTCCTCTTGACTGCACTGTACCCCACTGTGTGAATGTGTACCACCCGGCACTCAGCGTGTCATATTTTAAATAAATTCCAGAAATATTTTGAGTGACAGAAGGAGAGAAAAATATTTTATTCATTTAAAAGTACCTGTGACTCCTGCATAACATACTTGGCATCTTTCCTGCTGTGCTCCCTTTTGACTGCACTGTACCCAGCGTTTGACCATGTGCCACATGGCACTCAGTGTGTGATATTGCACAAATAAATACATCCCAGAAATATTTTGAGTGACAGGAGGAGAGAAAAATCTGTTATTCATTTAAAAATACCTGTGGCTCCTGCATGGTGTACTTGACATCTTTCCTGCTGTGCTCCCACTGTACCCAGCATTTGACTGCACTGTACCCAGCATTTGACCATGTGACACCCAGCACTCAGTGTGTGATATCGCACAAATAAACAAATCCCAGAAATATTTTGGGTGACTGTTCTCTTCTCTATTTGCAACCCAATTGAAAAAATAGGGTCTGAATTCTAAACAAAAGGATTAGAACCCCAGGGGCCCAATGTTCAAAACTTAGCCCAGGGGCAGAATTAGCACTGCCCAGCATGCAAAAATAGCCTGGAACCATTTGCATGCTATAGGCAAAGGAATGTCCCAGGGGCTAAATCAGCTGAATATAGTGTGGAAATGAAAGCGTGCAAACAGGGCTGAGTGCAGTGTAAAAATAGCCTGGCAAAGAAGACAGCACTGAATATAGCAACCAGACAGTGCAAACAGCAACAAGAGTGCAGTGCAAAGGAGAAACACGCAAAGAAGTACTGCCAAAAATGGGAGAACCAGTGCATACAGCAGTGTCCAACACAAACAATAGCAAAAGAAGCACCAAAGGCAATGCCAAGAAAAAGAAATAATAAAAAACAAAACAAACAGAACACAAAAACCAATAGAAACTACAAAATGGCGCAAAACTGTATGGATGGGAAATGTGGAAAAGGTGCACAGATGAGACAGTGGTGTTGTGACCTACACAAGGGACTGTCATCGAGGTACAGGTCAGGAAGCATAGGCAACACCAGGAGCAGTTGTAGAATTCACCAAAAATTATTTATTTACACTAGCAGTATCATAAAATAAACTTGTTCAATATAACTATTTACAAAGGCAAAATAAAATAAAGTCTTCTTTCAGTCTCTGTGTCCCTTGTTCTCCTAATCTCTCTTGCAGTTGCAGCTTAGCTCTTGAAAATCCTTTCAATCCCCATGGTTAGCAAGCATTCTGTTTTTGTAAGTGCTCTGTTCTTGTAAGTGTCAAGAGCTGCTAGAACACATTGTGCTTCCTCAGGAACCCTTTGCACAGCTTTTGCAAAAGACTCAAATATTTGCACTCAAGTAACATCTGGAGCTTACAATACCTTTCTGCAATCATCTCAAATTATAATTATATACATTTCAACAGTAACACTATATATTTTCTAAACAAAAGTGATCCCAATATCAGTTACATTTCTATACAATGATTTGCACATATTTTCATATTAGCAGATATGCAAGCTAGGGGTGAGAGACAGTAATGGGCAAAGAACTGCGAAATTGTCGGGGTGATCACGTTCGCAGTCTCACAGGAAAATTTGGTTGCACAACCAGACAAAGAAGAGACAGAAAAGGAAAGAGCCTTGCATTTAAACACTTTCTCTAAACAAATGGGACAGGGTCCTATTCCACCCTGTCACAGGACCAACCATGTCTGTGTGGCAGTATAATCCCAACCAGTGCCCAGTGTGTACAGGGTGAGGGGACAAGGATCCCTGACACAGAACTGGGGACAGCACACCACAGGATACACAGTGTGAGGTCACTGGGGGATGGATGCCAGCCATGGTCACTTGGACCAAGCCACACACAGGCCCACAGGCCAAGGTCCTCCCCCCAACTATCCAGGCAACACCATAGAGGTGCACCCAAGGAACAGAGAACAGACCCTGTCCATGTGCAGACACAGGACAGATGGTTTCTATCACACACACAGGTCATGCAGGGTACACGTGAAGAATGGACTGTGCCAGCCAACTGGAGGAGAAACCTACCGTACCCACAACAACCTACTGTCAGATGCACAGCCACAAACAGCACAGGGAGAGGTGTGGTGAAACCTGCACCACAGGAGAGGCCAGGATGGCAGCCACCATGGTTAACTAGATGGACAGTAGGTGTGACACAGCCCAGCAGTGACACTGACTACAGTTGTCCAAGAAAGAGACAGGACACAGGAATAGGACTAGAAAAATATATTATAACAACAACAAGAACAACTATTTACAGATAAATCAAGATAATAAACAACAAACAAACTGGGGGGGACAGGGAAGGTTGAAAAACAAGGAATGGGGGGGGGATCAAGGTGCTGCAGCATGCTGCTGCCCTGGAAGTCTCTGGTCCAATATGTTTCCAATCCTTTGTGTCTCCACAATGAGGAGTGCCTGCTGCTCCAGTAGCGTCTGCTGCTGCTGATCAAACCTCTGCTGGAGGCCGTCCCTGCCCTCACTGTCCTCAGGATGCCTGACCCAGGGGGAGATCCAAGGTTGACCCTATGGGGGGAAGTGATGCCCATGTAAGAATGATGCGCAAATACTGTGGAGCAGTGCAGAACTCAGGATGTGGTACCAGAGAAGGACAGCATGTCACAACCACAATGCCTATGTACCCAACAATGGAAACAATGCACATGTCAACCAACATGTGCCTGTATGTGGCAGCACTAAACCCCATGGTACACGCATGCCCATCCCATGCAGACGTGAATGCTCACAAGGCCATTGCCACCACTGCCACAGATGGGACAGAGCCCCATGCATATCCAATGAAGTCCCTGTCACTGTACAGCTACACAGCCCCCCTGAGATAAACCACAGTTTGTCCTATAGCAACAGCCAAAAACTGTAGCAACAGAATGACTGGGACATGCTGCCAAGTGGAACAGAAAGTAGAGGCAGGGGACAATGCGATATCACAATCAGAAACCCCACAACTACTGTCCACATGTCAACAGACTGTGGCCTATAGTGGCATTCCACAGCATACATAGCAGACTGTGTGCAGGTGTCCCCACACCCCCCCCAGTATAGCCACAGACAATGGCCATGACACAAGTGTGTCATGTGGATATATGACGGCCACAGTACCACAGGACCATGATGCACCACTGACCCATACATCAGTAGCAACCCCCCTCCGCAGAAGACAACGTGGCTGTGACCACAGTGTGCAGCACAGACTTGACATGGTGGCACAACAGAACAGCACAGTGCAATGTGACCAGTATGCATGTGTGACGCAGATGGTGCACATATGCTCACGCCACTGTGTGAACACAATGTCCAGAGGGACCGTGTCCAGGCCATAGGCACGCCATCTGCTGTATGCATGCTGTGGGCAGACACACAACCACAGGAATCTGACAATATACCCTCCCAGCATCACACAGTCATGAGTACCACTCACCACATGCCCACTGTACAATGTAAACAGTGCAAACATGGCCATGGCGCATGTACAGGTGCCATGCACCACAGTACATAGGAGAACTGGCAACAGGCAGCGGTACAATACAACCGTGGAATGGTATCAGATACACCATGATGGCACATATGGAGAACACAGTGGGACAACAGCACCATGGACACAGTCCTGCGGTGTTGACTGGCGTGCCCACAAGGGACCGTAGGCAACCACGCGCAGTCCAAGGTGCAGGGTACAAGGGTGCAGTCATGCTCATACCACTGTGTCACAGACACAGCTGTGACACAGGGCCACAGAATGTCAGACATGCAACCCCCTGGTGCAGATGCAAGATGGTAGCACCAGGGAGGGTGTGTTCCCACATAGGCGTGTGCGACATGCAAAGTAGAACCCCCCACATGGCTCGGGCATGTAGGACACACCATGAAGCAGTTGTGTGCTCCACAACACAGGCCCATAGTCTGTGTGGGCAGGCTGGGCAGTGTCCAGGTGCACCATACCACAGGCAGTGGTAGGTGTGTGCAATGCCATCCCCAACAGCACAGCACCATGGGCAGCCCACAGCCACATACCCCAGGAACCAGTGACATGACACAGGGCAACCACACATATGTGTGTGACCTAGTGCCGCACAGGGTATGAATGATGTCCTACCCAGCAACATACTTAGCACAAGTAGACAATATAGTAGCATACTCATATGTGGCATCCTGCTGGCTGTCACTGCTGTCCCACTGCCACTGGGATTGATCCTGGGGCCTCCGGCTGCACCCTTGCTGTCCCCTGGCATCACGGTCTGCAGAGTAAAGGGAATACACCAGTGTCAGTACCATCATGAACATCATGAACCCCCGAACTGTGCCAGGTGACCATTGCACAAATGTCAAACAGTGTAATGTCCCTTCCCCCCACAAGCATATGTGGCATGGGACACGTGCACTGTAGGTGCAATGTACATATGCAACACAACCAGTGATGGACAACAGTGATACCTGTTGCATGATGCCATCAATGCACGTCACAAGTACAACCACAGACACAGGCACTGTGGAGTCACACACGGGCACCACTGTACCCACAGTGTTGCACACAGTGCACTGCATGGGACATACCCAGCAGCATGACAGGCATGCATGCAGTGACCCTCCCTACGCAAATGTACCCACATGTGTAGTGTGTGTATATGGCTGCCCTCACCCACTGACATGCAAAACATAGAAACATAGAATTTGATGGCAGATAAGGACCGCTTGGCCCACCTAGTCTGCCCAGTTCCCTACCTAACAGATAAGCTGCTGATCCTAGTTAACCAACAGCCGACTTCCTCCTACCCCCCACTAGAATTGCCTTATGTCTCTCCCATGCATTCTTAAATCCCCCCACTGTTTTTGACTCCACGACCTCCACAGGAAGGCAGTTCCATGCATCTACTACCCTCTCCATGAAGAAATACTTCCTCATGTTACCTCTGAGCCATCCCCCCCTCTATCTTCAAATTGTGCCCACTTGTTCTTGCACATCTCTTTTTCTGAAAGATGCTGCCCTCTTGGACTTTGTGGAATCCCTTGAGGTACTTGAAAATTTCTATCATGCCCCACTTTCCTCGAGGCTATAAATAATAAGCTTCTATAGTCTTTCTTCATATGTTTTCTGGTGCAGACCCTGCACCATTTTGGTTGTCCTCCTCTGGACATCCTCCACCCTGTCTATGTCTTTGCGGAGATGGGATCTCCAGAACTGCACGCAGTACTCCAGATGTGGTCTTACCAACTGTCTGTACAGAGGGCCAACAACTTTTTGTTTTCTACTGGTGATGCCTCTCCCTATGCATCCCAGTATCTCCCAGCCCTCCCAACGGCCTTCTTACATTGCTGGCCCACCTTTAGGTCATCTGATATGACTACCCTCAGGTCCCTTTCCATTTTTGTTGTTGTCAGTATCTCCCCCCCCCATTGTGTAGGCTTCCCCTGGGTTTTTGTTTCCGAGGTGCATTACTTTGCACTTCTTTATGTTGAATCTGAGCTGCCATACATTTGACCAATCCTCCAGCCTTGCCAAATTCCTTCTCATCCTTTCCACCCCACCTCGTGTATCAACCCTGTTGCAGATCGTTGTGTCATCTGCAAAGAGACATACTTTTCCTTCCAGTCCCTCTGCAATGTCACTTATAAAGACATTAAAAAGGACTGTCCCCAGTACTGAACCTGCGGTAAGCCACTAGTAACTCCCCCGTTCTTCACTGTGGACTCCGTTTACTATTACCCTCTGTGTCCTGTTGTCCAGCCAAATGTTTTACCCAGGCTACCACCCTGGGATCCACTCCCAGGCTGGTTAATTTGTTTATTAATCTTTTGTTCGGGACTGTGTTAAATGCCTTGCTAAAGTCTGGGTAGGCCATGTCCACAGCCCCTCCCTAGTCTACTACTTTGGTCACCCAGTCAAAGAAATCAATTGGATTTGTCTGACATGACCATCCTGCTGTGAATCCATGCTGCCTTGGGTCCTGTGCCCCACTGGCCTCTAGGTACTCAACTATTCTTTCCATCAGAAGTGATTCCATCATTTTCCCAACCACTGAGGTCAAACTGACAGGTCTGTAGTTTCCTGTCTCTGTCTTGCTCCCACTTTTGTGAAGGGACATCACATCCACCCTCCTTCAGTCCTCAGGTACCACACCATCCTCCCATGATTTATTAGAAAGAGTAGTCAGTGGTATTACTAGTTCTCCCTTTAGTTCTTTTAGAATTCTGGGGTGAATCCCATCAGGCCCCATTGCTTTATCCACCTTCAGTTTTAAGAGTTCTTTCAGAACCCTTTCTTCTGTGAAATGACTGATATCAACCCCCTTATCCAGAGTGCTTCTATTGACTGGATTAGGTACCTCCCCTGCTCTTCCTTTGTGAATACTGAGCAGAAGTATTTGTTCAGTATCCCTGCTTTTTCACTGTCCCTCTCTGCCCAACCACCCTCCTCTTTATTCAGCCTCAGTCTTTCTTTGCTCCCTAATGTACCTATAAAAGGTTTTATCCCCCTTCTTAACCAAGTTGGCTATCTTTTCCTCAGTTTGGGCCTTTGCTATTCTGACTACCTTCTGCTTTAACTGGTACAATTCTCTGTCCTGCTCCTTCTGTGTTTTCTTATACTTCCTGAATGCTATTTTTTATTTTATTTATTTATTTGCTTTTGATTATCGGGTAAGCACACTAGACAGCTAATTGCCTATTTTCAGGTGCGACCCGGGAGGATTACAAGGTACATACAATCAGCAACAACAGGAAGAGTCCAAGTAACTTACAAGAACATTACGCATAGCAAAGATTTAAGGGTAACTAACAGGATAACAGACTTCATGCACAACTGATTAATGTTTAGATATCATCATAAGATTCAGAATAGATTAATTCGGTAGATAACATCATAATACTGAACAGCACAGAAGAGTACAGACTTTTCAACAGGGCAGTCAATATAAGGTATGCCATTCCCCTGTGGGGCGAGGCTAGGTGGTTAACGGGAGAAGTACAAAAGTGCAGGAGAGAGACCTGGAGAAAGATAGGGATAGATTAGACAGGGTACCCCACTGGGGCAGGTGGGCAGGGAGTGAGCCCAGTCCGAAATTGACAACTGTTTTTATATCAGCCGGTTAAAGGGGTGGAAGTGCTTTTAAAACACTGGAGCCACATCCCCATCAGTATGAAACTGGGAAAAAAGTGAGCCTCAGCAGGTGGACTATGTGGCACAGAGACAGGCGAAGGCAGATTTCAGGAAGCCCCACAGGGAGGCTTTAAAACAGGCATGGGAGGAGGAGGAGCAGATTAAGGCTGGAAGGGAGTTCCACACTCTCGGCGCGTAGGCGGTGAAAGCCCGATGCAGGTTTTTGGCACCAAGTGGTCCTGCGACTCCCTAGACCTTAAGTGGTAGGTTGGGGTTCCATGTTTAAGGGGTAGGGTAAGGGCAGAGGGGGTAGCCCTTCTGACGATGTTGTCAATGAAGTTACTGAGGACGAAGGTGCAGTGCTTCTCTGGGGGGAGCTACTCCAGACGTATGTAGAGATCACAGCAGTGCATGAGGCAAGGAGCTGAGAGCGCAAAGAAGCAAATATTATTGTAAACAGTGTCCCATTTTGTGAGACTAGATTTAGGGACAAGGGCAAAGGATACAAGCCCATAGCAAAGCGTTGGTAGGAGGACCCCCCTTGGCTAAGGCCAGTCGTGCAGCCGGGGTGAGGCAGCTTTTTGCTCTATTAGCAAGTCTGAGCTTGCCATTGGTTGCCTTACATATGTTCCGAATATGCAGGGTAAGATCCAGTAGTGGGTTAAGGGTGACTCCCAGATACTTGACAGTATCCACTGTCTGCAGGAGGGAGCCATCTACCCCATAGATCTTTAGTGGAGCAGGGCAGGTTTTTGTCTTGAACAAGGAGCCAAATAGCATGGCTTGGGTCATTTTTAGATTGATGGTCATCCTATGGTCTTCTAGCCAGATCTGAATATGCATAAAGTCTGAGTTTAGCCAGGAGTTAATGGTAGCGATGTCTGGGGAGCTGGCCAGGATGACGAGGTCGTTCTCAGAAAGTGTTGCACACCCATGGGCAGTGACAGAGGGGTGTGCATTAATGAAAAGGGAGAACAGAATGGGTCCAAGGACAGAACCCTGGGGGACCCCACAATTTACTGAAGAGGGGTTAGAGAGGGTACGGTTGAAGTTAATGTATTGCTGCCTGCTTGAGAGGTAGTTTGAGAACCAGGCAAGGGCTGGGGAGGAGAACCCAAGGGACTGAAGAGTGGAGCAGAGGAGAGAGTGATCAACCCGATCAAAAGCCTTCGAGAGATCCACGAAGATGGCTCTGGTGAGATTGCCTTGATCAGCAGCAGTCCTGATCCCTGAGGTAACCACAGCAAAAGCTGTAGATGTGCTGTGCCCTTTTCTGAAGCCGTGTTGTGCAAGGGAGAGAAGTTTCTCCCTAACCTTCCCCGCCACTTCTTTTGAGCACTATAGTGTTTTTTTCTTTCATTTTGATTTGTTTATTTGCTTCACACAAAGGCTTGTTGCCTCTGTGATGGCAGTTTTGATGTTTCTCCATTGTTGCTCCACCCTTCCTTCTTGCCTGTTTGCGAGTGCTTTTTTGAGGCACTCTCCCATTTTGATAAAATCAGCCCTCCTGAAGTCCAGTATCTTTACTTTTGTATGACTTGACTCTACAGGTAAGTTTATTGTGAACCACACTGTTTGGTGGTCATTTGTTCCCAGATGGCTACCCACTTCTAGATCTGAGATCCTCTCCATCCCCATTTGAGAGTACCAGGTCTAAGATAGCAGTGTCAGTTGCTCAACAGGTAGCACACTCGCCTCTGAGGCTGGGAGATCAGAAGGCTGTGGGTTCTATCCCCACTGCAGGCACTGGGGTTAATATCCCAATACCGACACTGTAGTGCAGCATGGGGGGGTGCTGCACTCCTGAGGTGCCGTCTTTCAGATGAGATGTTAAACCGAGGTCCTATTCTGGTGGTAGTTCAGGTGGATGTTAAAGATCCCATGGCAGTTCTCGAAAAGAGTAGGGGAATTTTTTTATTTGACAACATAGAAATTACATGTGTACAATAAAATGAATGGAATCACCTCATACACTTTCAAATGGAAAAAAAGAGAATAAACCCATCACCAATAAATACAGTTCAACATTAAACAGGTATAGTTAGTATATGAGCCTCCAAAATTTAAATAATCTAGTTCCATGTTATCCTTTGTGTAGCCTCTGTCCCAGAAACAGTCCTTACTTTTGGACTTATGATTCCGTCTTTAAGTAATAGGATAGTCATTATCTGTTATCCATGGAAGTCCTTTCCATAATTCCAGCAATTTCCTTCTTGTCAGTGCAGTTTTCTCTTTATCATAAATATTCTTTAAGTTAACTGTGATTTTGTTCCTTCTTTTTGCTGTAGCACAAAGTTATACCTCATGGACCAAATATTCCATTTAATGCTCACCATCATTATTCGCAGGGTACTGGTGTGCCATTTTTGCCATTCAGTTCCAAACACCCCATACATAATATTTTCAAAATGTATAGTACTAAATACATTCTCCCTCCATTGTTGTGCCATAACGGTCCACAATCCTGACATGAAGGAGCATTGGAATAATAAATGCATTATAGTTTCTTCCATATTTATAAGTTGTAATCTGTTACAAATCCCTTCATGTTGTGGTTTGTGCTTTTGATTTGCCTTAACATTAATTCTTTCATGACATGCTTGCCAATGAAAATCCCATATATGCTCTGGTATTCGTCTATTACTCAAAAATGTAACTAGTGCATTCCTATGTTCTCCAGGGCACTTCACGTAAGCCTCTTCCACTCGGCAGGTGGTTTCTAACAAATAAAAACATAGTTTTTTTCTTTCCATTGCTACCATCTGTTCTTTTCCAACTTCCCACTGCTTTATTCTCAGAAAAGTATTTTTTATATATTCTGGGATTATAACTGATTTTTTAAAGACTCTGAAAGTTTTAGTCTCCCACATTTGTAACCAGTGTGCACATTTTGATTTCAATAACTGTTTACATTATGTGTTTACATTCATTATTATAGACTTGATATTGGTGTCTAAAAAAAAGCTATTAAAAATGGGATTGGATTTGGCATGTTTAAACCTCCCCTCTTTATTGGTAGGTATACAATATCTCTTTTTTATGGGATTTAGTCTGCTTCCCCAGCAGGCCTGAAAGAATATGCTTAACAATGCTGTTTCTAATTCTTTTGGTGGTGGAAAGACATAACTGATATACAGAAAAACAGGTATTAAATAGGTTTTAATTAAATAAATTCTCTTTTTTTTTTTATTTGGTGTGAGATATTCAAAGGAGTTACGCAAGGCGTAACAGTGTTGCGCCATATGCAACCCACTGATGTGCCCTGGTACAATATTCAAAGGGGTAGGTTGTGCTGCACAACCCCCAATGCACCGGGGCGCACCAGTAATGTATGCGGCACAAGTGTGGGGGGCATTTCCATGCATATGTGGCACATCCCGATATTTAGCCTGGGATGTGCTGCGCATATGCAGGCACAAACCCACCTTGCACCACACGGGGGGGTGCAAAGATGTGCCCGTAAAAAGCAGGAGCATGTCGGGGGACACCCTCAGGTTGGCTGCCATACTGCCGGGCGCAACACGGCAGCCGCTTGCTGTGGGTGGCCACCCGACCACCAAAGACACAGTATGGGAGTGGTTCATCACATTTTGGGACTGTGTAGTACAGTACAGTCTGCACGCCCATTGGCCCTTGCAGTGGACCAATAGGCGTGCAGCCATACTGTATGCTGTCAGTCGGCGGGTGACTTGTGGGTGGGGAGCTGCTGCCCAACGCTGACCAGGGGGGTGCAGGGTGGTGGGTCACAGTGGGCAGGGGATTACTGCTGGACCACCAGGGTTACTATATAACACAGATGCTTGTGATCGGGTAGGGGATCAGGTTCACTGGACCACCAGGGATATTGTGAACACATAAAACCGTGATCGGGTAGAAGAGTGGGTCCACTGGACCACCAGGGATACTATAGTCATCATGCCCATGATTGGGCAGGGGAGCAGGTCCACTGGACCACCAGGGATATATATTTATTATGCCCATGATCGGGTGATGGGGTAGGGTTGACTGGACCACCAGGGATATTTTTCTACTATGCCCGCAATCGGGCATTGGGGCATGTTGCCCACTGAGGGGCAAGGGGCATTGGTCCCTGATGGCTGCAGCCTGGCAGGTCACCAGGTGCAAGTCACCAGGGATCAGCGTACCACATGCAAATGGGGCCAAGATGACATGCAAACAGCCCCATTTGCACCTTGCATACAGTACATAATGGCCTCATTTGCATGCTCACATCTGAATATCGCTCTTGCTGCACCTAGCGCAACTGCACTTGCGCTGGTGCAGCCCCATGCTCCTTACCTGCCACTTGCACTGGTGCAGTGCCACTGCGCTGTGCGCAGTGCAGGTGCTCCCAGTGCCATATTCAATTGCTTGAGCCATGGCGCCTGCGTTGAATACCAGCCTATGCCTGGCTCAGCCCAGTTGCACTGCGCCCAGGCTTGCGCCCCTGCCTGGCACAGTCTGAATATCCCACCCTCGGTTTCCATCTATTCCAATGTGCTACCTTTTGTTTGCCAGTGTCTGTTTTCCTGTCCCAGTTTAATCTATCCATATTCTCATTTCCATATAATAATCCTAGTATTTTTATTGGTTCTGTAGTAATTCCAATACCTGATATCAGCCCCTGCCACCTTAACTGGTAATCCAACCACTGTCCTAAGCACTTTTCCAAATTTAGAGATGCTACTGACATTTTCCCAAAAATCTCACACATTTCCCAACCTTTACATAAGGACTTATCATCCCTTACCATTACAGTCTTATTATCTGCACATGCAATTATTTTATATCCCACCCTTTGAGTGTTTATAGTTATTGCTCTTATGTCTTCACTCTCATTTATTACTCTTAATAAGGGGTCCACAAAAATTCATTTAATATGGGGCTCAGGGGGCAACCTTGTCTAACTCCCCTTTCCAAATGTATAAGAGGACAGTTCCAGCCTTGAATTATTGGCCTGATAGTAGCAGTTTTATATATACATTTTAGCCATTTCACCATTTTCTCTGGTGTGTGATGTAAGCAATAAGACACAACAGGGTGTGTGTTGAACAGATATTACCGCACGCCCAGGGGTGTAGTAAGGTACGAGGCCTTGCCGAGTGCCTTCAGCCCCTGAAAGTGCAGTAATACCTGTTCAACACACATACCCTTGAGTGTTTTATTGCGCTTATAAAATGGTTCATTCTTTTTTTTTTTTAATATTTGTAACCTTAAAAAATATTACTGAACTGAAAAAAAAACTGAAATCATTGTGTTAATTTGAGATAAAATAGTCCTTCCGCCTACTGGGTGATGACATCATTGTCTTCTGACACATTGATATTTGTACTGTTGTTGCCCCCCCAAACCTCACATCCCAATCGAGAGAAATGAAAATTACATACCTACCGTAATTCTTGATCTTCTTGGATGAGTCTCCACCACTCATTCACACTATTGGGATCTGTGCTGGAGGCACTAGGACCCATCGGGAGCAAACTTTTTGTGGGAGGGTCGGCGCCAGAGATGGCACCGTGAGGAATGGCACCGCGAGCCCTAGCTCGTGCGGTAACGACTATCTAAGTGTCGACCCTCCAACCACCTCAGTACCTTTTTACCAAGGAGGTGCAGCGTAACTAACCTAGAAGGGTAGCCTAACCTAAAAACCCGGACATAAGATAGTCCGGCGACCCGTGTAAGAAGGTCAACAAAGAAGTCTTCACGGCCTAAAGATTTGAGGAGTGAAGACCAACAAAAAGGTGAGCTCGGAGGATGGAGGTGGGCATGTGAATGAGTGGTGGAGACTTGTCCAAGAAGATCAAGAATTCAGGTAGGTACATAATTTTCATATCTTCCTGGACATAAGTCTCCACCACTCATTCACACTATGGGAAGATATCACCGAGCTAATAATCCCCGAGAGGCGGCAGGAGAGACCAGAGCTCACGTTTCTAGGACAGAAGTCCACTGAGGATGGCTCTGCCAAAGGAAGAATGCCGTCTGGCATGGACATCTAGTGCATAATGTTTAATAAAAGTATGCACTGAGCTCCAGGTGGCCACATTGCAGACGTCTGCAATGGGCACATTGTGGATTTCTGCTAGGGATGCTGCGACCACTCTGGTAGAGTGAGCGTAAACTTTACCCTCCAACTTAACCTGCGCCATGGAATAGCAGTGACGAAGGCATGCCACTAGCCATGATGAGATACATCTGATAGCGACAGGTTGACCCAGCCGGTTCTCACTGAAGGAAACAAACAGTTGCTGAGCTTTGCGAAAATCCTTGGTTCTATCTAGATAGAAACACAAGGCCCTCTTAACATCCAAAGAATGAAGAGTATGTTCCCCTTCATTTTGAATCCATAAAATAAGAGGAAGGACCAAAGGTTGGTTTAGATGAAATTCTGACACAACCTTAGGAAGAAATTTAGGATAGTCTGAAGAACTACTTTGTCCTATGGAACACAGTATCACGGAGGGTCTGTGACCAGGGCATGTATCTCAGAGACCCTGCGGGCTGAGGTAATGGCCACTAGGAAGACAGTCTTCCAGGTGAGAAATTTTAGCTCACAGGTAGCCAGAGGTCTGAAAGGTTTCCGAGTGAGCATGTCTAGCACAAGATTAATGTCCCAGGCTGTGACTGGACATCTTGTAGGAGGTCTGGTATGCAAGAATCCTTGAAATCTCTTAACCATAGGTAACTGAGCCAGAGTTAAGGAAATAGCGGGCTCATGATACGCTGAAATGGCACTAAGATGAACTTTGACTGTAGAGTACTGCAGACCCGAATTTGAGAGGTCCAAAGGTACTCCAAACCTTATCTGGTGGACAGGAAAAAGGATTCAAAGAGGACTTTGCACACCAGAGCGAAAAACACTTCCACTTGGCTGTGTAAGTTTTCTGAGTGGCTGGCTTCCATGCAGCCAGAAGAATATCTGAAACTCTTCGAGAGACATTGAACCGGTTTACTTTAACCTCTTCAGGAGCCAAGCATGAAGGTGAAGTGATCTCAGGTTGGGATGGACCACCAGTCCCTGAGTCAAAAGGTTCATTTACAGGGGAAGTGGTCTTGGAGGAACTGCCAACATATTGTTGAGTAGTGGAAACCACAGCTGCTGAGGCCAAAAGGGAACAATGAGAATCATTTTGTCCCCCTGGGATTCGAACTTGAGGAGTACCCTCTGAATTAGAGGAAGAGGGAAAGGCGGAAAGAAGCGTTTGGTCCACGCAGCCTGAACGCATCCTGACAGAAAATGCCAGGCCCTGGATTTCTGGAGCAGAAGAGAGGCAGTTTTGCGTTGAGCGGGGATGCAAAAAGGTCCAGGTCTGGAGTTCCCCACTCTTTGAATAGTGACTGAACTACGGTTAAGTCGAGAGACCACTCATGAGGGTCTGTCTCTGTTCTGCTGAGACTGTCTGCCAGTTCGTTCTGAACACCTGGCAGGTAGACCGCTTGAATTAGAGCCTCATGCTCCAAGTACCATTTCCATACCCTCATTGCTTCTCTGCATAAGGGGTAAGAGTGAGCACCGCCCTGCTTGTTGATGTAATACATCACTGCTTTGTTGTCCGTTTGAAGGAGAATGTTCTTGTGACACAGAATGTCCTTCAATTCTCGGACCGCATAAAGGACGGCTCTCATTTCTAGGACGTTTATGTGGAGCTGGGACTCGACTTGAGTCCATGCACCTTGAGTGTGGAGAGCATGACAGTGAGCTTCCCATCCCATTAGGGATGCGTCCGTGGTAATGGAGATCTGATGGTCCAGAGGAGCAAAGGGATACCCCTCCAGGAGATGCTCTCTTGAGACCACCAGGTGAGTGACCTTCTTAAAGGTTCTGTCACCTTGATGAGATAGGACTGTGGGTGAGTGGTTGGGGACCACTGAGTACTGAGCATCCACTGGGTGTTCTCATGTGCAGGCGTATGGGTACAGTGAACACTGAGGGATGCCATGAGGCCTAGCATCCATTGCATCGAGAGAGCTGTGACTGAGCTGTTTTCCCAGTGACGGGCCATCTGAAGGATATCGTTCCTCCTGTCTTCTGGAAGAAAAGCTCCGCACAGGAGGTGTCCAGAAGAGTCCCTATAAAAAGGAGCCTCTGGGAGGGCTGCAGTTGCGATTTCTTGAGGTTGAGCAAAACTCCCATGGACTTAAGGAAGCGCGAGGCCATCTCCATGGCGTCCAGAGTCCCTTGCCTGAAAGGGCTTGCTAGAAGCCAATCGTCCAGATAAGGAAACACCTGAATTCCGATCTTTCTGAGGTGCGCTGCGAGAACTGCACAACATTTTGTAAAAACTCGCGGCGCCGAGGATAGCCCAAAGGGAAGGACTTTGAACTGATAGTGCTGTCCCAGAGCCACAAACCTCAGGAATTTGTGATGCCTTGGGTGAACAGGAATGTGCTGGTAAGCGTCCTGCATATCTAGGGAGGCTAACCAATCGTGTTGGTGGAGCAGAGGTAACAGGGTTCCCAGAGAAATCATTTTGAATTTCTCCTTGGGGAGAAATTTGTTTAGCTTTTTGAGATCTAGAATGGGCGATTCCATGGACTTCTTTGGAACCAGAAAGTAATGGGTCGAACCCGTGTTTCGTTGGTGCAGTGGCACTTCTACTACCCTGTTGTTCAGAAGGCCCTGAATCTCGGTGGCGAGAAGGTCTGACTGAAGGTTTGACAGCCTGGGCTGCCATTTGGGGGACGATCTGGAGGGGTCTCCACAAGATTGAGTGAATACCCCGCGATTATCCAAAAGACCCATTTGTCTGAGGTTATGGACTTCCACTGGTTGTAGAAGTGCATCAGACGACCTCCCACTGAGAGGAAAAGTCCACCTCGGGCAGCTGAGATGGAACTTGGGCCGGCAATTCATAAGGTAGCGCTGGGTGCTTTGGGCCCTTGCGCTTTCTGTTGTGCCTTCTTTTGAGGTTGGGCAGGTTGGTTCTTATGGAAACTTCCTCTGCCTCTGCCTCGAAAGGACTGCCGATTATGAAACTGTCGTTTACTGGCATGCCCTCGAGAGGGGGCAGGAGGGGGCCGAGCCAACTTAATGGCTGACCTAGTCTTTTGTGTAGCTTCTAGAGCTTGCTCTACCTGAGGACCAAAAAGATATGCACCATCAAAGGGCAATGCCATCACCTGCTGCTGCGCATCATTTGTAAAGCCCGAAGTGCGCAGCCAGAAATGACGCCGGGTGCAAATACCAGCAGCCGCTGAACAGGAAGTAGTGTCAAAAGTATCCATAGCTGCTTTAACCTGCTGGTTATTAGATTCAATACCTCTGGTAATGGTTTGAAGAAGCTCTGGCTTTGAATCCAACTCCGGTAGGGCTTCAACCATCTGTTTAATAGAATGCCACAGGATATACTCATACTGAGAAAAATAGCCTTGGTAACTGGCAATCGCATACTTAGAGTAGAAGCAGCAAAGACTCTCTTACCTAAGGTGTCTATCTTACGAGATTCTTTGTTAATAGGTCGAGCTGTAGTAGCTTGAGGAAGAACGATCTTATCATTCTCTGCCAGGACTACAATAGGATCCGCAAAGGCTTGAGATGCCAAAATGGGACGATCCTTGGGGGCTGAATATTTCCTATCAATGGATTTAGCCACCGAAGGGGTAAGAGCAGGATTATTCCATACCATTTGAGACAGCGTCTCGAAGGAAGGCTGAATCGGAGGAGTCAAATCTGTAGGGATCTCCAAGGCATGAAGATATTGGAGTCTCAACAATTTCCCAGGATCGATGTCTGTAGTCTGGAGAAAATGTGGAACTCAGATTTTCAACAGAGACTTAAAGGATGGGTCCTCGACCACAGGCTCTGCAACGTAATAGATCCTGCTTCGTCCACTTCATCACGCAGCGAAGGTCTGGGTCCAGGCTCAACGTCATCTCCTGACAGTCCAGGAGGGACTGTATGGACAGGAAAGGAATGAAATTCAGAGAGGAGGAAGAAGGAAACAAGTGAAAAGAGGAGTCCCGAGCCGCCGGCACCAAGGAGGCTACGGCACCAAGAGCGGCCGTGAGTAAGCAGCACTGAAAACAGTGCCAAGAGCTGCACACAGCACGAGGACGGTGTCAAGAAGCCAGACAGTGCCGAGGATGGTGCCAGAAGCTGCATGGTGCCGAGGATGGCGCTGAGAAGCCGCACGCACCGAGGATGGCGCTGAGCACAGCACTGACATCGAGGACGGCGCCGAGAGGCCACACGACGCTGAGGGCACCGAAAATACTCCCAGACTCTGAAAAACAGGTTTTGAAGGAAGAAGAGCAGGAGATAAGGGCATCGGTGTGGCCCCCTGCACCGCAGCCATGTGAGGGGGGGAAACACCTAAGCGTGGAGTCAACGGCACCAAAGAAGGTGCCGCGTGACCAGGAAGGTCCAACCACCTTACCTGGTCGCCCAGAGAGCCCGAAGGTCCACGAGTGACCGAGCCAGGTAGCCGAACCAACCTCTGAGGCCATTGCTCCATAAGAGTGGCCCACTGATGAAACTGCTCATCTGAAGACCTACCTGCGGGCGGGGTAGGGTTCCGATGTCGAAGCCGTCGGCTACCAGAAGCAGAGGTTGGCGACTCCGAAGGAGGAGGCCGGCAACTAGCCCCGATAACCGAGCGTCTACGCGCAGACATATCAGAGGGCGACCTCGAGTGATGCCTTCTCTTTTTAGACCTGTGGGCCGAAGAAGAGCTTGAGGCCTAACGGTGCCGAGTGCGACTGTTTATTTTATAAGCTTCCGGGGATCACATCCTCCGGCATGGACTGACCATTGTCAGACCCTCTCTCCGAGAAGGCGGTGGACCGACCCAGCCCGACTGACTGAACAGTTTTCATATGAAGTCTCCCTACTGTCACCTGACCTGTTTATGGTCGACTCGGCCAAGGTAGGCTGAGACTTCTTTATTGTATTTATTTCAAAAATAAGAATAAATTTAAGCGATACTGTATCGAGATAATACTACAAAATAATAAAAACTGAAAACTATGCTGCTAGTTTGACTCACGACGAAGTGACGATGTCGTCACTGAAGTGCATTCGACGGCAGGAAAAAAGGAACTGAGGCAGTTGGAGGGTCGACGCCGAGATAGTCGTTACCGCACCGCGGCGCCATCTCTGGTGCCGACCCTCCAGCAAAAAGTTTGCTCCCGATGGGTCCTAGTGCCTCCGGCGCAGATCCCAATAGTGTGAATGAGTGGTGGAGACTTATGTCCAGGAAGATCAAGTGTGGTTAGGAGAGGAAGTAACAGGTTCTCCTCGACAGGTTGTGCCACTTTCGCAATTTAAAAAAAAAAAGGAATAAGGGCTGCAGATTTGTTTTAGTTAAATGTACTGGGAGGGAAGCACAGTTTACTATGAGAGGGCACCCTGTTCTAGTCTATTTCCAGTTTCGTGTGGCAGCAAGCTTCAGTCTCGCTGAACTAGAAGAATGCTTTATGCAGGATAAAATGCTGGCACGCTGCTGCTTTCCGATTTTTTACTTCTAGCGGAGACGAGGTTTGGAGCGGGACTGTCAGCATGACATTCACTCCCTCGCTTACCGAGACTAGAAACAATGGTGGCCTTTAAAAAATTAGCGTTCCACTAACACATCTGAACATTCCATTTGGGTGCATTGATTTATTTGCCTGCTCTTTTTTTTCCCTATGTGTAGTACCTATTTGACACTTCCTTTCTGGCCAATCATGATGCTCCTTTTTACATGCCCATTTTATAAAATAAGATAATGTATCCCAAAGAAAATCATGATTGACCTGGTCAAAAGCTTTTTTTCTGGTCTAGGGATACTAAGTATCCATCTGTGTTCCCCTGTCTCCCTTGTTCCACTATTTCTCTTAATAAGATTAAATGACCGTGTATCTGTTTTACCAGAATTGCATATGATTGTGCTGGAGAAATCACTTTTACTGCTACATTTGATAGCCTTGTAGATAATATTTTTGTCAATATTTTAAAATCTGAATTTAATAAAGTAATTGGCCTCCAGTTTCCCATTACTGATTTATCTCCTGCTTTATGAGTATACGTTAGTATGCCTTCATTTAATTCTAGTGGAATTTGTTCTAAACTCAACATAGCATTACACACTTGGGTTAATTCCTGTAATAAATGCTGACCTATAAGCTTCATTGTCTCATTTGGCAGACCATCCGGCCCTAGTGCTTTGTTTCCTGTCAATGATGATATTGCCCTCTGCACTTCCTCCTCCTGTATATCTGTTGTTAATGCCTGTATATCTTTTTGATCTAAGATTGGTATGTCCAAGTTTCCCAAGTAACTCTGTGTATTTATGTAATCTACTGGCAATAAATCATACATATCCCTAGTATATGTGGTTTAAAATGTTTTCCTGACCCGCATATTCTATGCCATCTTTATTTTTCAATTTTGTTTTTGTTTTACTTTGTATTTGTTTTTGCCAATGTTCATAGGGACATATTATTTCTGATTCACCTATCGTTCCAAATTGTTGTTGATAATACAGAACCGAGGCTTTTTTATTGTGGAAGTCAAACATTTTATGTTTAAGATTTGTGATCTGTGAGGTCAAGTTATGTCCAGTTTCATGTGATAGTGACGATAACTGGTGTAAATTCCATCTATCTTGTAGGTATTGTTCTCTATGACCCTTCCTACTCATTCTCTTGCATAATTTTTGAAGGACTGCCTTAGTATCTAGCCACCATATAATGGGGTCTTCAAAAAAAAATAAACACAGATTTCTTGGCCTGTAAGAAGTCCTGCACTATTTGTCTTGTCCCCTGTTCAGAAAGCAAAGATATGTTGAGCTTCCAGTAACCTGGTCATTTTAAATTTTTTATCTGCCTTCCTAAAGTTACTGAAACTATATTATGGTCCAAGAATTCTGTTACAGTTATCATAGCTTTTTTTTTACAGGTATAGTTTTAGATAAAAATATGTAGTCTATACGGGATGTCAGACATCCTTTGTGAAAAGTAGGAAGCTCCTTCTGTGTATGCTGAAATACTGTATCTGTCAAATTAGATTTTTGTACCAGTTGTGCTAGTAAATTTGAATCACAATATTGTTTTGCTGTCCTTGCCCTAACTGGGCAATTAAAGCCTCCAGCAAAAACAACAGAGTAAGTTGTCTGTAAATGTGGCTGAACCCTTCTCAAAACTTCACAACGTAATGATTTCAATTAAGATGCATAAATATTTATAAGCTCATATATGGTCGGTTTTGTAAAATGTCATCTAAAATAAGAACCCTGCCTGGTATTAAATCAAAAAGCTTTAATAATCTGACTTCTGGATGCTTAAACAAAATACCCACCCCATAACACGTCTCTTCTCCCATGGACCAATAGGATGACCCTAAGAACCATGCTCTAGTAGCCTGGTACACTTCTGATAAGGTGTGCAGCCTGGTATCCTGTAAGAAGACGATCCCAAAATGTAAGACAGATAATACTGAGAAAACTGTTTTCCTTTTTTCTGCTCTCTTAATGCTATTTACATTGCCTGTGTGAATGGAAAAAGGTTCTATCATGATTTATAGCTTCCTTTTCTGCTTTGTTTGTCAATATTCTTTAGTTTAACTTTTGCTTTCCTTTTCTGTTGTGCCTTAGGTTTCTCCTTCCCCTCTATATTTGTTGTACCTTCCTGAAGAGAAGACTGTACTGAGGAATATTCAGATTCTTCCTCTGAATGTTCAGAAAGCAGAACATCAAATTTATTTTTAAGAGGAATTGCTGTTCTTTCTAGCTCTGCTGCTTCCTTGGATTTTTGTCTCGTTATTCCACCCTCTGTCTTCTTTCCTTTCACTTTCCTCCCCGGGGGTGGGGGGCGTGACTAATCCTGAAGGGCCCCTCTACTGATTCTATTCTTTCTTGGGGTATGGGTGCAATGTTGGGACCCCCACTCTCTAAGTTCCCTATTATTTGTACTGGGGTTTCTCTTGTTTCCTGCCTCCCTTGGGGGGGGCACACTACAGGTTCCCTCCTGGGAGTCCTGCTCTCTACTCGGGCCCAACCTAAAACTTCCCGCTTCGTATTTTTGTACTAGGGCCACCATTAATCTTTGTTCCTCACCATCAACTTGATCCGGAAGAGTGTGTGTAGCCTTTCTGCAGTTCTGAAATGTGTGTCCTAAGTCCCCACATAAATTACATTTAAATTCATTTAGGCACTCAGTCCCTGTATGCCCCAAATCACCACATATCGTACATCTTGTCATCACAGACAATACTTAAATGATCTGAAGCACCACATTTGTAACACATTTTTGGTTGGCTAGCAAAGAACACTATACCCCTGTCTCAGCCTAAAAAAAAAAAAAAAAAAGAGTTAGGCAAATGCAATGGCCTGTGTCTATTGTTTTCAGCATCACTTTTACTTTCCATCCCCGTCCATATATTTTCTGAATCTGAAATCACTATTGGATCTTCCACTATTGTGTAACGTTGTTTTAGCCAGACTGTTAAATCATGAACACTGACTCCTTTATCCCTGAATAGGACTGTAATTGTCTTTTGCATGGGCCTAGTTAAAGGAGTAGCCATAAAAGGGGCCCAGAGTGAGGAGTTTTGCAAACCATTATATTTTGCCCCAAAACATTCTAGGCCAGTCAGGGTCTTAAAGCTCACATCAAAGGTTGTCTCCCCTGAGACGTGAATCAGGGAGTAGATCTCTGTAGAAAATAATTTCATAGATCCCTTCAATAATGCGCGTGCCACAAATAGTCTATCTGGTGGATCCTCCATTCCCCCTATATAAGTCAGTCACACTGCATTGTGCCGTTCTGCAGGAAATATTGCGGATTTAAACAAAGAAGCAAACATTTTGGGTGTGTCTTTCCTGATTATATTTAAAGGCCTTTGTTCAGTATTTTTTTGTTGTACGGGGCATCCCCCTTCTGTGCTTTTAGCTATTATATCTGTGAACAAGTGCAACTCTGGGTTTTGGGTGAGCTGGAGTTCTGGTGGGAGGTCCTGCTCTGTATTATTTATTCCTTCAGTATTTAAAACATGTGACACATTTTCCATTTGAAGCATAGCAATAGGAGAATTACCTGATTCCCACTGCCCAGTCTTAGAGTTATGCTGCCAGCCTGCTGCCTCAAAAGCATTTGAAACTGACCAGTTCTGCTCCCTTCCTTGTTTTGCTTTCTGTCCCTCCTCCCTGTCCAGTCTTAGGCTGAGTTGAGCTCGTTCTGCCATTCCTGACTGCACGGCTGTAAAATCATCCGATGGTTTGCTCTGTTGTGCTTCATTCAAAGAGCTAACGCACTCCGCGTTCTCAACTCTCTTTGCCCAGCTGCCTTCGCCTTCCTTTGATGCTGGTGCATCATAGCTTCCCAGCTGAGCTGTTGTGACAGGCCTTTGTGGCTTGTCAGATCTTAGTGCTTGAAGCTGCACTTCAAATCACACTTTTTTTGAGAAAATATTGGCACTCTTCAGTTTCAAATTCTTTCCTCAGAACTGCCGCTTGTTCTGGCATACTTTCATCAATACTAGACTTCTCATTAAACAATATGTTATCATCTAACTCAGAGTCATTATCACTAGGCAAGTTTGTGATCATTTCAGTTGCACTTTGCACAAATATATCTTGCTGTTTCTTACCAGCAGACTGTACTGAATTTTCTGAGATTTCCATTTCATCTGTTTCTCTTCTTTTATCAGCATTTCCAAAGGTATTAGTTTCCATCAGGTTTTCCTGCTCACCTCAGTAAGTTCCTTGTCAGCCATTTTGGCAAGCAGCCAAGATGAACCTCTGCTCCCCCTACTGGCAGCAATGTAGTAGGGGAATTTCCCCAGTGCCCTGGCCAAATTTCCCCTTGTTCACTAAAAATATACCACCAGCAGCTTAATCTGATTCAAGGTCAGTTGGCATTTATCAGTATCCCCCTCCCCGGGTCATGTCTGAAAATAGGCAGAATTTGTCTAGTGCACTTACCCGATCAACAAAAACTAAATAAATAAATAAAATAAGATTGCTCTCTCCTGATTGGGTTTCAAAACTAGCTGTCTGAGGCATGCCCCCTGTAGCGCAATGAGAATGGCCCTGCTCTTGGATGTGGCTGCAGCAAAGGTGCTCCAGTTAACATCTGGCATATTCAGGTCCCCCATCAGCAATATCTCCCCTTTCTCTGCCATCCTAAGGATGTCTTCTATCATTTCCTTGTCCATTTCCTTCCCCTGAGACAGGGGTCTGTATACAACCCCTGTGCAGATTGTGGTGCCATTTCCAGCCTCCATTGTGACCCACAGTGCCTCCTCTCCTCCCTGTTTACCCTTTAGTTCTGTTGCTTTGATCCCTTCCCTTACATAGAGAGCTACTCCTCCTCCTCTTCTTCCCTCCCCGTCCCTCCTGTAGATTGTGTACCCTGGTATGTTGACATCCCAGTCATGGTTCTCTGTGTTCCATGTTTCTGTAACTGCCACGATATCCAGGCATCCCTCTTCAATCAAGGCCACCAGTTCAGGGAGCTTGTTACCTAGACTATGGTAATTGGTACTCATTACCCTCCATTTTTTGATGGCCTTATTCCTTTTTGCCCCATCCCTGTCCTTACTGCCTTTGTCTTTTTCTCCATTTACCCCTGCCCTTTTCACTATCAACCGCTCTATCTTGGTGTTTGCCTCACTAACTACCCTGATTTTTTGGGGGGGCTAGGATTTCCCTTCTCCTTTTCAGTGCCTCCCCACTTGGTTAGTTTAAATGCATGCCAAAGAAGCATTTAAACCTATCACCTAGGATCCTGATTCCCCTCCCGGACAGATGCAGACCATTGCACCAGTGTAGGCCTGGTGGAGCCCCAGTCCCCAACGAAGCCAAATCCCAGAGCTCTGCACCAATTTTTCAATCAGTCATTGAATCCCATGGTGTGGAGTACCCTAGCCTCATCCATGCCATAGACAGGTAGCACTTCCAAGAAAGTTACCATGTGTGGTACTTGTCTAAGGCCCCTTCCCAACTCCACAAATACCTGTTGCACTGCTCTGATTCCATTCCCAGCCAGGTCACTTGTCCCTAGGTGGATAATGACATCCAGCTCACTCCCCCATGCAGCCGCTCCCATGATCCTGAGGATTCATTTCCTGTACCTCCAAGCCATGGCACCAGGCAGGCACCTTACCTCCCCTTCCCTTTCCTCCCCCAGTTCTACCCCCCTAATGACTGAGTCACCCACCAGGAGTTGTTTGCTTCCCCTATGGAGTCCCCGCCACCCTCCTCTGGGTCTCCATTGTGGAGGTTCCCAGCATCCTCCTTGGTCTCCACTGTGGGTGCCTCCATAGAGGAACCATGCTCCACCAGAATGGCAAATGAATTGTGGAGAGGCATGACTGGAGAAATGCACCTCTGTTCCACCACCCTCACCCTCCCTGAGCCCACCATGGTTCAACTGCTTCTCTTTCTCTTTCTTGGCAACCTTTGAGGCAGTGGTGGTGGCTGGGGGAGCAGGTTTTCTGAAACCTTGCCAGGTCAGCATGGAGACGAGCAACCTCCCCCCTCAGACCAGAGAGATGCCTGCAAATAATGCAGCAATGCAGTCTCCAGAATGTCTCCCGGAAGACTGCTGCTCCACAGCCAGTGCATTGCACCACTCCCCACATGTCTGTCTCCCTTCCTGTTTAAGATGTTTTTCTTTTTTTTTGGTTTTGTTTTAGTGTGTGCAAGCTTGTGAGTGTATTTATCCCCTATTCAGTGTGCTGTGCCTTTAAGGATATGAACAAGTGTATGTCCTTAGCAGTTTTGGGGAAGTGATGGCAGAACCCCTGATATAAAGGAAATTATGCGCTTGGGGTAGGTGGGGTCAGGGACAGGGTGCGTGAGAGTAAATCCAGTAACAATCAACTGCAACTCTGACCCTCCACCCCAGGGAGTGACTTTCTTCCTTCCTTTCAGACACCTATTTCACAGAGGTTAAGTAACAGGTCTAATCACAAATGACTGCAAATATCTCCAGGCTAGATTTCCTCCCTGGCAAATAAAAGTTAAACTAATAAAAGTCAACCCCAAAAACAGAGAATCAAAACAATGACTCCTACTTACAGTACTTACACAGGCCCAAAAATTAATAATTCAATTCAGTGTAGTCTATTAAATTACCTCATTGATTTAAGGAAGCTGGTGGCTGCTTTCTCTCTCTCTCTCTCTCTCTCTCTCTCTCTCTCTCTCTCTCTTAGCTCAGCTGTGATAAAGGTGTCCACTTAACTGGCGCAGGCACAGTGCTATCACACACCATGTGTTTAAATCTCTGCAGCCACTGTGTCTCCCAGTGCTTCGGGTTGACATAGCAATGCCTGCACTGTTCACCAGTGTAGGCAATCCCTATGCACTGGGATAGATGGTGTGCAATCGACGTTGACACCTGGCACCAAGGCCTGTCCCCCTCATGCACCTCTCCAAATAGTTGGCACTCCCTGGCCATTACCAGCTGAACCAGGTTTGACATCTCAGCCTCCCCCCCACCTCTGGTCCCTCTTTTCAACTGCCCTCATGCACTTGTTAGTTGCCATTTGCGCTCTAACACTGTCCTGTGACACCACCTTGTCACCACTGCTGCCCAGAGATGTGCAGACCACAAAATGAAGTGCACGTACATTAGCACCATGCTAGCTGTGGATGGCACTATGCAAACTGTTACAGCACCACGCTAACCCAGAGGTGCACCAGTGAGCATGTGTGGTCCTTGCAAGACCCCCAGCATCCGGACGTCATCATGCATGCAGCCTACATGCGATGCTAACCCAGTTTGCCTGGCTCAATCCAGTTAGCCCTGCGCTATGGTGCAAAACTTTTGCCAACTGCAAAGTTTTGCTATATTCAAAGGTATTATGCAAATGAGCCTACTTAGGCAATCGGAGTGTAATACACCACATTAGCATCTCATTATGGCCTTATTTGCATGCATTACCATATATGGATTGCCCAGCCGGGCTAGTTAAGAGGTGCCTGAGCACCACCTGCAGAGCTTACAGGAACTGCAGACAGAAGGTGGAATTGTTTGCTGACTACACTAGGCCTCACCATGTCCCAGGACATGACTTCAGCAGGAACACGTAGGTGTCCCTCAGTCATTACGGTGCTATTATGTTTTGCAACAACGTGTACAGTCTACTACACTGTCTTGGGGCCACAGTTATTGTGTGGGAACAACAATGGGATGTACTGTGTCATTTACGACAGACTGATGCAATCTTAGATGCAGCAGGCCCAGCATGCAGGTGTATACAGTCAATCAATCAATCAATCAATCAGTCAGTATTTATTTTATCAGGCGTGACGCCATTGAGATAAATCAATTACGAGGCGGTCCTGAGAAACAGGTAAAATACATACATACAGTACAAAGAATGTGCAGGTTACATAAAGGTAGGCATGAACAAAAAAATTAAAAAAAGAACACATAAGATACAATGAGGGTACAGTATGGCAGTGATGAGCAGATACACAACAACAGGCAAAATAATTAGTCAACCAACCAAATACAACCAGCCTGCTAAATAAGTGCAAACAAGAAGTGGTCTAACCATAAGCATCAGTAGGGTGAGAAGACCACAGACCTGGGTGGGGAGGGAAAAGGAGAGTGAGGAGGTAACAACTAGAAACAGATGAGAGGGATAAAGGGGGGAGATCAGGAGGTTAAAAGAGGGGCAGGATGAAGGGGTGGACTGGGGCACAGGAACATAACACCAAGGGTATCAGTAGAGGCCCCAGATACAGGAGACCTGTGCAGCGCAGAAAAAGGAGATAGAGGCAACTTAGGGAAAACAAACATATAGCGCTGCACTGTTGTTTTGGCGTAACACATGGACCTGCTATGACAGTGGCTCTGAATATGCACAATGTAACACACATATGGATGTCCATGTGCATCCACAGGGTACCATTATGTTTCCTGGGGGGGGTCCCAATACACAACACAGCATTACTGTTCACATGACTGCCTCTGTGCCACCATTGTGTGTCTGTGTATCCCATGCTATGCTGTGCACTACCAGGACACATTGTGCATTCTGCCATCCCCACCAGTCCGTACAGTGACCTCATGGCACACACCGGTTGGAGTACAGACAGCACTCTGATCCTGGTGCTGCCCTCACAATGCAAGCTGATGCTTGTATCCCTGTTGCACATGAACACTGTCATGTGGCAGACAATGGCAGATGGACATGCAAAGGACATCATTCATCGTTGGACATGTTCGGAATGTGGTGTGGGAAGTGTTCCTACATCCCTGTGATGCATGTCCACAGCCTATGCCACACTGTGATCCTTCTGTTGTGTGTAGTGGCCCTTTCCCACACACAGACACACACACACAGGGTACAGGACAGCCACTGACCATTGGCAACTTACATCCCCACACAGGTGCATCTGATGGAAGGCCGAGGCTGCACTCACATAAGTTCCCCGAGGAGGAGCTGAAGGCCCTGGCTGATGGCTTTGAGTCCAGAAAGCAGGCTATGAGGTGGTATAAGACCACCGATGATGCTATCAGGGAGATGTGGGAGCAGATCACTGCAGAGGTGAATGCCATGGGTGGACGTGGCTGCATCATGAATGCTGTACGAAAGTGGTGGTATGACCTGCAGTGGAGTGCAAAGGAGGAGGAGAAAGAATGCCACCATGCACTGCAGGGCACAGGGGAGGTCTGTGACCAGTGGAGCTTGGGACAATGGACCCTATCATGGAGGTGGTGGCATCAACCCTCCGGACTGTGGCCATGGCAGGTGTGGACAACAGTGGCTGTGAAACACCACTGGCATTACACCGGGCATTTGAGTACATGGCAAGGCACCACCATGGTATGCATGTCACCTCATGGAATTATGGGTTGCTCTGCCTGTGTTGTAGCACAGAGCTGGCCTGGCCTGTGCACACATATGTGCCTTGTGATAGCTTGGGTGCAGTATGGCGCCGACTGTTGGTGTGTTCTATGCATTGCTGGACCTGCAACATGTGCCATGATAACACGGTTATTGTGTACACTGCAGATACTGTCCCTGTGCATCAGCACATAGTGTGTTCCTTGGCAGTAGGTATGCCTTCACCATGCGGTGCTGCATGCTGCCGCGTGTGTCACTGAGTGCTAAACCTGTTACCTCCCTTTGGGTGGCAGGTTTCATGTGTGTGTGGTGTGTTGCTCACACTTGGTGCTGGTTGTGTGCATGCCTGTGTGATCCACATTCCGAGCATGGTTGTGCATGCACCTTGGCTGTGTGGGTGTGTAGGCTGTATGCACCTCTTTTGAGCTTGCACTGTGTGTCATAGGCAGCACTGGTGTGGTTTGCATGTGGTGGCACTGGTAGGGGATCACTGTGTACAGTGCCTCACACTTCCAATTTTATTCTCTGTCCACAGCAAAGGGTGATGGCCTCACAGCAGAGGCATGGTTGGAGGAGGAGGAGGAGAAACGTCCATCGACATCCGATGTGCAGAGGCAACTGGCACAAGCAGCTGCTAAGGGAGTGTCCATGGTCGCAATATTCAGGAATGTTTCTAATGATGATGATGATGATGATGACAATGTGGACACGTACATCCCCACTGGGGAGTACCTTGCCACCCATGCCAGTCTGGGGGGGTACTCGTCATCAGACATATGACTAGGCTTGGAGGACCTGTCTGGGGATGACAGCAGTGGCCTCACAGCAGTCTCCGCACAATCATCCACCAGACACCCAGCACCTTTGGAGCTGCCAGGGTCCCCTGTGGTCTATGCACCCAGTACCGATACTGCCACCACCACCATCACAACTATCACCACTGGTGTGACTAACATGTTTGTGGCCACACACACTGCCCAGCCTACACAACACCCTCCTGTAGGTGGCCATTCTGATGGCCTAGCAGCCTGCACATGCAACATGCAGGCCACAGTGGGGAGTGAGGTGGTGTGGCACACAGCCACACAGGGTGTGGGCTGCACCCACTCCACTAATCACCCCCATTCACCCCCACCCACTGTCCAGGGTGTCCATACACCCCAGAGACAGGATGCCTCTGGTTTCCAGCAGCTTCTATGCTCTGCGGTGGAGTCACAGACAGCTGCACAGCGGGAGCCGCGTGCCTTCAGAAGGCAGGTAAGGCAGGAACTTGCCCACCTCTGGGAGGCAGTGCATGCCGATTTTATGCAGGCAGAACAGCGCACCGAGGCGAGTCAGGCACAGTTCCTGAATGCCCTCCACCAAGTCTTTGGTGACCTCACTGGGACTGTGAGAGCTCACAACCACAGTGAGAGAGGTTGGGATGGATGGGCAGCAGCGTATCACTGGCACACACTGTTGAAGTGCCGGTAGTGTCCCCGGCATGCCTCCACACCACAGAGTAGCAGGTCGGGGTTGGCCAGCACCACAGCCACGCCATCATCCATGGGCACTCAGTGGAGCACTGGGCAGTGATTGACACCGGCTACACCAAGCCTGCACCGTGGATGGGGTCATCCCAGGGTCTCCTCATCCCCGCAATCATCACCTATCAGCTACTTGGCACGCAGTACAACCCCCCACTGCATTTCTGTAGTAGGGTGTCTGTGAGGGTCCTTGGTGGGAGATGGCGATGATGCTATGTGTGTGCCACACCTTCTTGCACCATTCGTCCACCTGCACCCCACACATGCATCTCTCTATATATATGTAGCCACATCCCTTCACATTCCCTGTATCACCTGTATGCCATCCTTTTAGTTTTTTATTGTTACCATCCTTTCACCATTCTGTGTCTGTCAATTAACTGTTTATACTGTAAATACACATTTGAAATCATGTCTGTTGTCCATGTCGTTTTCACTCACCTGCCCATCCATGTCAGGGTTCTTATGATGTTCAGCCTGTGCTCATGGGCACTCCTGGCCATCCGTGGGTCACACCTATCAAGCTGCTCCACTATCCCCTGGACCGCTGGCTTGATGTCACTATCTCCATGTTCCTCACGTTCAGGCAGGCATATTCCATGGTTTAACACCATGTTGTGCAACATACAATACACTAAGAACATGCAGCATACCTTCTGAGGGTCATATTGTATGGCACCACCAGAATGGTCCAGGCATCAGAATCTCATTTTAAGCATGCCAAAGACACACTCGATTATATTCTGTGTTGCGATGTGTGCCTCATTATATCTCTCCTTGGCCACATTAGCTGGCCGGAGGACTGGGGTTAGGAGCCAAGGTCTCGAGTGATAGGCACTGTCACCTGTGGAAACATTATCAGTGGTTAGCATGTGGATACTGTTTCACACACCCTGTCCAGTTTGCAGCCTCTACTGTTTTGGTCTTCTTGTGCACCTGTGCACCCTCCTCCACCCCTCGCTACCTTCTTTGTGTGCTCTATTGTGGCATTGTCCCACCATTGGAGGGACTGTGGTTGGGCCTGCTGCAGGTACTCACCAACAAGGTGTCCACTGGATATTGTGCCTTCCTCAAATGCCTGGCACAGCTGGGACTGGTGCCAGATGATGGCATCATGGGCACTGCCCTCGAACCGTGCAAGGACATTGATGATGCATCCAGCTGCATCACACACCACCTGGCAATTTATGGAGTGGTAACTCTTCCTGTTGAGGAAGGCTTTACCCACTTCACCAGGTGGTGCACGGATGGCAATATGGGTGCAGTCGATGGCACCGAGTACTGCTGGTAGGTGCACAACCTGATAGAATTTCTGCATTGTTTTTCTGTGCTCTGCTGCCATGCTGGGGAAATACAATGAATTCACTAAAATGTGACAGCAGGGCATCTAGGAACTGGGTCAGGAGGTACGATGTGGCAGGCTGCAACATCCCAATGATATCACCAACCAGTGTCTGGAAGGAGCTGGTGGATAGAAAGCACATCACAGACGTCACTTTTTCCTCAACTGACATGGCATGGCTGCGTTGGGTGGTAGACTGCTGCTGCTTATGCAGGAGCTCACAAAGCTGCCTCAGTAGAACCCTGTTCAATCTGTACCAACCCACAAGGTGGTCATCTAAGAGTGTCTCAAAAGACACTCTGAGCCGGTACATTCTGTGTACAGCATATCTCCTCCTCCTCCTTGGCCTACGGAGTTGGCGAGGGTGGCCTTGGTCCCTCTCTTCCTCCTCCTCCATCACAGCTGCCATCAGATGGATCATCAAAAAGTTGTTGCTGACCACCCTGTTGCCTGTAGTTGTGTCCACACCTCACTCTGTGGTTTGCCCTGAGTTTAGACAACCTTTTTATAGGTGATAAATAGCGCCATGCTACGAGTTGTGCTAACACACGCTGCGTGATGCTATAATTTTGAATAATCCAAGGTACCCATATTCATGTTCCCACCCCTCAGTTTGCCTCATGCATACTTTATCTTTTAGTGCCGGCACTATCACGTTGCACTGGTGCTATTTAGCCTTTTGAATATGGCAGCCCTGTGCAAATGTGGCACAGTCACGGCGCAATCAGTTTGCGCCCAGTGCTAACTTTTGAATATCTAGCCCCAGAACTTTTTCAAAAGTTCAAGACTAGAACTAGAACCCAGAACTTTAGTGGGTTCTGACAACCCTGCTTTATGGAACTTGGGATTGGTGGTGGGGGAAATGTCTTAACCCAAAACTGGAAATCCAACCAACCCCCAATATAGCCCAGTGGATGGCATCTCTATTAAACCATATGGAATTGGAGGAGGTCCAATGTACTGTCCCTCACTAAATAAACAATAAATGATGCAATGTGGTCCCCCTTGGAAACAGCCCTGGAGACCTCATGGTTACCCTGCTTTTGATAACGGGAGCTAAATAGTAACACCAAGAAGTATGATAATGCTCTAGGGGGTGAAAACGTCATATCCACGTTGGTTTGGGGACTGAAGAGGAATATGACTGTTGAATGTTGTTTGACTCTCTCCTGATGTACCCTTAGAAATGTCTACTAATTTTTTCGGGAGTCCAGAGAGTGATTCTGTGCACGCCCCCATCCCCTTCTTTCTCCAGCTGTCAAAGTACTTTATTCTTTAAGAACTTGTACTGTATGTATTTTTGACAATTGCTTGCCCGTTATAAGATTTAAGAACAACAAAAAAAAAAAGATAACATTTGTATGGCACGCTGATACACCATTACAAAGAATTAAAAAAGAAACAGCAATACTCAAACATTTTTGCTAACAACATTTTTAAAATCTTACTAAAAATGAGCAGAGTAACCAGCCCCAGCTCCTCTGATCCACTGACTCCACAGACTCTTGTTACACCCCACTTCACCCCTGGAGGTATAGCTAAGAAGCCTCCATGTCAGCTGAAGCCTGATTCTAGCACATGCTATCGCACTTGGGGATAATTATCATCTTTCGCCCCAAAAAATATTCGGTCCCTCGTCCATCCAACACTTCCCTCTGCCCCAACCTCCAGGACCCTCCCAGTTATGCCCCTGCTACTATATTCCTCCTCTTGCACTTAGTACAACAGCAGCTTTCCTCCTCCATATGTCACCGCGTTTTGGGGCAAAAATTGCTTTGTCACCTTTCATACGGTCCTCCACCCTCCCATTCCCTCACTCTGCTCTAACAATTGGATCCCCTTCACTTGCGCCCCTGTTCCCCACCTCTCCTTACATTATGTGCTTGATATCTTCTATCTGGTATGCCTACCCTCTCCCTAACATTTCCCACTACAAAATGCACAGATTTTGGGCTTGGATCCAGCACAAGTTCATAATCCATGACTCTTTGTAGTTCTATGTTCAATGTATATTACCTGTAAATGTGCATTTTACTATAATAGCAGCTATTTTTACTGTTTGTACTATTGTAACTTGTCTTTCTGTATTATTACTGTAGGACTGCAGGTCCACCTTGTAAATGAGCTTGCTCAATGGTGCCCGCTTGGATAAATAAAGATACTTATTGATTGATTGATTGATTGATTGATTGAAGCCCCACACTCGGGTGTTGCCACCCCATATTAGAGGGAGGGACACTTAGGGCAGGTAGTACAAACAGTGGGAGCTGGTGGTATAGACAAACTTGCATAGGGATCAGCTGTTAGGTAGCCAGAGGCAGAGCAGTTCAAGTAAGTGGCAGGGTTAGAGCAGCAAACAATTAAACAAAATCAATGTAGACAGAGTTACAACTTGCGATTTTGATGACTGCAAGCATACAGTTCACAGGTCAACGCACATGGTGTGCAAAGGCAGATGACACTCATGCAGGTCGGTAGATGGATGTACCTTTGTGGAGGGAGTAAAAGTCTCTCAGGAGTCTGCCACCCTCCACAGACTCCCACTTCCCACTTTGCCCCAGGAGCCACCACTCAGATGGTTGATGATTGTTTCCTGTAACTTGCCCACTATCAAAAATATGGCTAACTGGCCAGTAGTTGCCTGGGTTGTCCCTACTTCCACTCTTATATAGCAGTACAACACTGGCCAGTTGGTGATACCACCAGCACTTGCTCTATCTCTTTTAGCATCCTTGGGTACAGACCATCCAGACCTGGTGATTTGTCTACTTTTAGCACCCATGCTTTCACAACCTTTTACATCTCTATAACTCCCAAATCTATGCCCAGAATTTTTCTTTAGGCCAAAAAACACAGCAACCACAGATAACAAAGTACAGACAGGTCGACAGCAAAGAATAACCAAATTCATTAACTCATTTGCTCCCAGTGGCCATTTTGGGTTAGATCTAGCAATGGATGGTTCCAACGCCATATGGAGTCTAGGGGAACAAATGTGTTAATATAGAACCAAATCTGCAAACTCTCTAAGGGGAAGAGTCTTCTCCTGAAGTATGGATCTGTGGTAGAAGACATGGGTGTTAGGATTATCAACAGTAAAATCTTAGATGAGGATAACACCAGTGTTCAGAATTCAACATACAGTGTATGGTGAAATGCGGTTGTGTATGGAAATCCATACACTGCAAAAAGTCATTCTGCTTCAGCAGTGATGTCCTCACTAATGCAGTCCTGTGCGCGAGATGGCCGGCCGGATGAAGAAAACAGCTGTGTGGGTCTCCGTCAGCAGACACTGCCTGGAAAATGTAGGGGATCCTGTTTTGGGGCATCATTCACTATATAGAACAGCGTATGGCCTCCCAAACAGCTTAGCAACTCTTCCCCCTTGTGTTTTCTATGATGGCAGAGGGACCTCTCAAGCTTTGCTCTCGAGGTCATCAGCCATCATAGAAAACACTCTGGTGAAGAATTACCTTGTTGTGTATGGGAGGCCATACATTATCCTATATGTAATGGTGATGATGCACCTCAACCTCATTGCCTGTTGCCTCCAAATAAATTTGCTGTCTTGGACAATGATGTATCAGTAAACTGACTACCAGTAAAAAATGACTGCGTTAACATTCTTTTTTGGAATAAAATGTAATGATGAATCTTGGCTGGATTTTATAAAAAAATATGAGAATATTCTTTTTCAGGAAACTTAATTCAATACTTTGGACCTTAATAGCATGACTGATTACCACAAATTTTAGTCCCTGCATATAGAGAGAATAAATATGGCAAATTAAAGGGTGGCTTAATAACCACTGTAGCCTCTCACAAATTTCAAATATAATTTGAATGCAAAAAAGTTAGCATTCAGGAGGTATAAGAAGACACAGAGGGAGAAGGATAGAGAGGTGTATCAGGAGAAACAGGGGGATGCAGGGAAAGCTGTAAGGAGTACAAAATCACAAACGGAGGAGAGAATAACCCAGGCAGTAACAAAAGGGGACAAGACATTTTTCAGGTATGCAAGTGAAAAAAGAAAGACTAGCTCATTCCTTCCTGATGACGCCATATGGCGTCATAAAAAAACATGCCTCTTTTTCCTGATGACGCCATATGGCGTCCTAAATCATTTGCTGTAGTACCTGATGACGCCAATTGGCGTCCATATCTTTCTCTTGGTGCAGCTCAAGCATTTGTTTACATTTGATGAATTGAGTTGTACCAGCTAATAGGGGACATCGTACCCTTACTGATTTTACCTAATATAATATGTGTTCCCATTTGCTATTTTTGAGAAAACAAGCCTTAATACATAAATAAATAAATTTACTATTTTTTGCATGTGCTGTGAAAAATGTATTATATTCATTCTGCCATTAGTTTGTATCGTAACAGCAAATCATCTTGTTTTAGTGTAACATGTTAACCTGATCAGGTTTACACTATAATTAATTTCATAATTTATCTATTTTTGGTTTTTATTCGAGCAATCCGATTGGCCGTCACCACTTTGGTGTATTTTTTTGTCTTTTGGGGTATTTTTCTACAATAACATGTTGTCACTGATATCATGATTGTAATAACTATTAGTCCATTTATACCACTAAGTGAGCTGAATATTTCTGTATTTAAAAATCGAGCTCTGTGATTGGTCGGATTTTCTGATATCATCAATTCTGAATTTAACTGGTATAAAGGGATTGTCTTAGATGCAGGCACCATCCCACTGACGAAGCCTTAGTTGTCGAAGCGCCAGGGAACCTGCACGCAGATCTTTTGTTGTGTCTTCCACTATTCTATTCAATGTGTGTGCCTGAAACGTTAGACTAAATCCTTATTTTGCATTCAAGCAAGGACTCGTATATTTTTACAACCGTCACTGGAGGGAAAGTGGCTCTCTGGGCTCTGGAGTGTACAGTTTTTTGTTTTTTTTTGATGTTTCAGTTAGGGGTGACAGCCCTCACCTGCACCCACCCTAGCTCATATTGATCGTCACTGTTGCCATGCTTCCTCCATGCTTATTGTACAACGTCACTATTTCCATTAACCAGTCAGAGCGCACACTGGTGCAGGAAGAGCATGGTGACTAGAAACTTAGTTTCAAGATGGACGTGCTGCTCTTATCCTAAAATACTCACTTCATTTCGGTGCCAAAACCTCGATTTGTAATCTGTATTTACTTTATTTGTTTTTATTTTTATTTATGATAAAAGTTTTCATAGTTGTTACTTTGTTCATTTTGGGATAATTTCTGGTCATCCTGTGTGATCACATCTTATGGATCCGGCTGGCATTCCTGATGGGAGAGAGTGTTTCTTGTGCATGTACTAGATGAGGTCACATGAATTCAGCACCTTTTGTTACTTTTTAAAGAGTTTATGTTCGGATTATGGCTATATTAAAATCTATGTGGCATGTTGCTCCCTGCGTTATGGATGATAAGTGGGTTAGGGTCAGTAGCATGTTTATCTCATGCTCGGCACTTGAGTTTTCTCCCTAATACGCAGTTGCTGATTGTTTAAAATGAAAAAAATAATGATGCTGCCTTCAACTTATCTGGCATCAGTCCAGCCCCAATCTCTGATGCATTGTAAAGGCCAAATCAGTTTTGAATCCCTCCACAGTCACTGGTGTTGTCCATCGACTCGTATGACGTCAGTCCAGACTCAACCTCTGATGCACTGTAAAGTGTTCTTCAGGTTAAAATCCCTCCACAGCCACTTGTAAGATCTAGCTCCTTACCATGCATCAGTCGAGCCCCAAACTGTAGTGAACAGTGAAGTGCATTTCAGGTTCAGATCCCTCCTGAACTGATGGTGTTGTCCATCGACTTACCATGCATCAGTCCAGACCAATCCCATAATGCATTGTGAAGTGCATTTGATGTTCAAAACCCTCTACATCCACTGGTGTAGTCCATCAGTTCAGCCCCAATCTCTGATGCACTGTAAAGTATTCTTCAGGCTCAAATCCCTCCACATCTATCTCCTTATCATGCATCCATCGAGCTCCAAACTGTAGTGAACAGTGAAGTGCATTTCAGGTTCAGATCCCTCCACAGCCAATGGTGTTGTCTATTGACTGATCTTGTGTCAGTCCAGCCCCAACCTCTACTGCACTGTAAAGTGCTGTTCAGGTTCAAATCCCACCAGAGTCACTGATTTAGTCCATCTGTTCATCAGTCTTCAGTCCAACCTTTATCTCTGACACTTTGTGATGTGCATTACTGGTATGGATCCCTCCTCAGTCATCATGGTGTGAGTCCATTGTGCACATCAAGATTCATTCCAACACTACTCTCAGATGCACTGTAATGTTCTATTCAAGTTCAATGCTCCACAACCACTTTAGTCCCTTGTGCTCATAATGCTTCAGACCATCCTTACCTCTGATGCACTGTGATGTGATCAGTGCCAGTGTATGATGTATACAGTCCATTCAAATGAAATATAGCACACAGTACACATGTGCACCAATGAGCATCACTCCATGGTGCAGGCACACCCACACTCCTTCCCACCCACACAGTGCGCCATACTGAATGTTGCAACATATTACATGCGTATGCAGGCAAACCATGTGACACAGCACATAGTACACAACCTTTACAGGTGTACATGTCATCACCCTGTATGTGTACCCACAATGTTTCTGCATGGCATATGAACACCATTACCAGGTGCAGGCAGCCCCACCTGCTTCCCTACAACTGAGTATACCCCAAGGACAGGTGCCAATTCATGACACAAAATGACTGCAGTGCCTATGAGCATCATTCCTTGGTACAGGCACACCCACCCCCTTCCTCATGACACAGTATACCCCAAATTACCAGTGCCTTTTCAGCAATTTCATCATCCTATACGTATACCCATAATGTATCTACAGTATCTCTTAGCACCATTATTAGATGCATACAGCCCCTCTCATTTCCCCAGAACATATGAAGTGCATCTGAGCCTGTATTATGAATGCAGGACTCCCCCCACCACCACCACCACTAACACACAGTGCTTCCTCATACAGTCATTCCCTCACCTTAAACCATCCCATAATACAACCCCAAAAAATAAACTATGCCAGGAAATTAAATAACACAGATTTATGTAACATGATGTTTACTGAAAGACTGTGAACCTTTACATGAACAACATCATGCTTCATTTACAGTATGATAAAGCAAACAGCACAAATAAAATACAGTTTCCTATACTTATCATGGATTTTATTGCAAAAATAAAATAAAATAGTTTATTTCAATGAAATTATACATTTTAACTACAGCACATATGCAATTAATCATAGAGACCTCCAGCACTAAAAAATGTCTCCATTTCCTGTGTCAGCAGTCACTGACCCACACTGGCAGGGTTCTTCCTATTTACATCCTTGACCTCACAAAGCACTTCCTTCCTGCATCACTTCCTGATATGTCCTTCTAAGGTAATGAGTAAATATGCTCTTACTAAACTAGGGAAAAACAAAAAATTGATAATCAGATTCATAAACTAAAATCAGTGGGTAGGAAGAACTGAACACTGCAAAATTCCAACCAGTGGAGTGGAACAAAAAACTCAAACTGTAATAACAAGAGATTCAGATATTGATTTCTGGCTAAAAAAAGGTAAAAAAAACTTGCAAAAATTATATTTAGACAATGACAGATGTTTGCTGTATACTTTTAACAATTTTAATCAATAATTTTACAGAAATTTAATATTTTTGCATGACTAAGTAAACAGAGCATAATTATATTTAGATAAAATCATCAGAATTTATTAAAATATGAAAACAACCTTACACAACATTAAATCCAGTTAAATAGACATTACCAAACCTCAATCATTTTCAAAAACTTTTTGTTCTGAAAAACTTTTCTTTTTACAGTTTTAAAATTGGATGCATGGTTTTTAAGATATGTAGGTTTAAGCACAGTGTGTTTGCATGAATGCTGCAGATCTAAAACCCCTTCAGGCACACAGGTGTTCTAGCAGCAGGCAGAGGGCACCTGAACATTCTAAGTGACAATAGGATAGAATGAGCTAGGGGAAGGATTGTAAGGCTAAGAAGGGTGAGAGGGGGATTGGGTGGAAGGGGACCAGGAAAAAACAGACATCCTGAACAAATACTTTTGTTCAGTGTTCATAGAGGAAGAGGAAGGTGAGGAGCCACAGAAAAGTAACAGGAGCATCGAAGGAAGGGAGGTGGACGCTAGTCCATTTTCAGAGAAGAGAGTCCTGAAGGAACTTGCATATCAGAAAGTGGGCAAGGCAATGGGACCAGAAGGGGTGCATCCAAGGATACTGAGGGAGATCAGGAAGGTACTGGCTGCACCTGTGACAGTCCTATTCAACCATTCACTGGAGACAGGAGTGGTTCTGGAGGACTGGAGGAGGGCAGATGTAGTCCCACTTCACAAAAGTGGTAGCAGAGAGGAGGCTGGCAACTACAGGCCAGTCAGCCTGACGTCGGTGGTGGGGAAATTAATGGAATCACTACTGAAGGAAAGGATTGTGGAATAACTTGAATCCAGGGGCTTACAAAATGCAAGGCAGCATGGATTCATGGGGGGAGGTAATGTCAAATGAATCTGATAGAGTTCTATGACTGGGCAACTAGGGAATTGGATCAGGGTGGAGCGGTGGATGTGACCTACCTAGATTTAAGTAAGGCCGTTAACATCATTCCACATAGGAGACTCATAAGCAAACTGAACAGCCTAGGAGTGGGTCCAAAGGTGATAAATTGGGTAAGAAATTGGTTAGGGGTTAGGTGACAGAGGGTAATGGTAAACTGAGTTCACTCCGAGGAAGGGAGGGTAACCAGCAGGGTGCCACAGGGATTGGTAGTGGGACTGGTCCTCTTTAATGTCTTTATTAGTGACATTGCAGAGGGGCTGGATGGGAAGGTCTGCCTTTTTGAAGATGATACTAAAATCTGCAATAGGGTTGACACTCCAGGAGGGATGGAAAAAATGAGTAGTGATCTGAAAAAGTTGGAGGAGTGGTCAAGGGTATGGCAGCTAAGTTTGAATGTGGAAAAGTGCAAAATTATGCACTTAGGGCACAGAAACTCACAGGCAGAGTACAAAATGGAGGGGAGTGGTAGTGACGACCACCAAACAGGAAAGAAACATAGAAACATAGAAACATAGACTTTGACGGCAGATAAGGACCGCTTGGCCCATCTAGTCTGCCCATTTCCCTACCTACAGGATAGGCCGTAGATCCTAGTTAACCAACAGCCTATTTCTTCCTACCCCCCACAAGAATTGCCTTATGTCTGTCCCATGCATTCTTGAATTCTCCCACAGTTTCAGACCCCACAACCTCCTCAGGAAGGCTGTTCCATGCATCCACTACCCTCTCTGTGAAAAAATACTTCCTCACATTGCCCCTGAACCGCCCTCCCTCTATCTTTAAATTGTGTCCCTTGTTCTTGCAAGTCTCTTTTCTGAAAGATGCTACCTCTTGGACTTTGTTGATTCCACTGAGGTACTTAAAAGTTTCTATCATGTCCCCCCTCTCCCTTCTTTCCTCAAGGGTATACATATTAAGCTCCCTTAGTCTCTCCTCATACGGCTTCTCCTGCAGACCCTGCACCATTTTAGTTGCTCTCCTCTGGACTACCTCTATCCTGTCTATGTCCTTGCGGAGATGGGGTTTCCAGAACTGGACACAGTACTCCAGATGGGGTCTCACCAACTGTCTGTACAGAGGGATAACAACTTCCTGTTTTCTGCTGCTGATGCCTCTCCATACATCCCAGTATACCCCAGCCTCCCTACTGCCTTCTCACATTGCTTGCTAACCTTAAGGTCATCTGATATGATTACCCCAGGTCCCTTTCCCTTTTGTTGTTGTTACTACCTCCCACCCATTGTGTATTCTTCCCTGGGTTCTTGTTTCCCAGGTGCATTATTTGCACTTCTTTGCATTGAATCCTAGCTGCCATACTCTTGACCATTCCTCCAACCTTGCCAAGTCCCTTTTCATCCTTTCCATGCCTCCTTGTGTATCAACCCTGTTGCAGATCTTTGTGTCATCTGCAAAAGGCATACTTTCCTTCCAGTCCCTCTGCAATGTCACTGATGAAGACATTAAAAGGACTGGACCCAATACTGAACCTCATGGAACCCCACTAGTAACTCTCTTTCTTCAGAGTGGACTCCATTTACAATTACCTTCTGTGTCCTGTTGTGCAGCCAATGTTTTACCCAGGCTACCACCCTGGGACCCACTCCCAGGCTGGTTAATTTGACTATTAATCTTTTGTGTGGGACTGTGTCAAATGCCTTGTTAAAGTCTAGGTAGGCCATGTCCACAGCCCCTCCCTGGTCTACTACTTTGGTCACCCAGTCAAAGAAATCTATTAGATTCGTCTGGCATGACCTTCCCGCTGTGAATCCATGCTGCCTTGGGTCCTGTGCTCCACTGGCCTCTAGGTACTCAACTATTCTTTCCTTCAGAAGTGACTCCATCACTTTCCCTACCACAGAGGTCAGACTGACAGGTCTGTAGTTTCCTGCCTCTGTCTTGGTCCCACTTTTGTGAAGGGGAATCACATCCGCCTTCCTCCAGTCCTCGGGTACCACACCATCCTCCCATGATTTATTAAAAAGAGTAGCCAGTGGTTTCACTAGTTGCTCCCTTAATTCTTTTAGAATTCTGGGGTGAATTCCATCAGGACCCATTGCTTTGTCCACCTTCAGTTTTAGGAGTTCTTGCAGAACCCTTTCTTCTGTGAAAGGACTGGGATCAACCCCTATCAAGAGTGCTTCTGTTAATTGGATTAGGCACTTCCTCCTCTTTTGTGAATACTGAGCAGAAATATTCGTCAGTATCCCTGCTTTTCACTGTCCCTCTGCCCACCCACCGTTCATTCTATTCAGCCTCACTATCCCTCCCTTTGTCTTTCTACGCTCTCTGATGTACCTATAAAAGGTTTTATCCCCTTCTTAACTGAGTTGGCTATCTTTTCCTCAGTTTGGGCCTTTGCTATTCTGACTTCCCTCCCTGCTTCCTCCTGCCTTAACTGGTACAGCTCTCTGTCCTGCTCCTTCTGTGTTTCCTTATACTTCCCGAATGCTATCTTTTTCTTCCTGACTTTCACAGCCACCTCTTTTGAGAACCATAGTGGCTTTTTCTTTCATTTTGATTTGTTTATTTGCTTCACACAAAGGCTTGTTGCCTCTGTGATGGCAGTTTTGATGATTCCCCATTGTTGCTCCACACCTCCTTCTAGCCTGTTTGCTAGTGCTTTTCTGAGGCACTCTCCCATCTTGCCAAAGTCAGCTCTCCTAAAGTCCAGTACCATCACTTTTGTATGGCTTGACTCTGTAGCTGAGTTTAACGTGAACCACACTGTTTGATGGTCACTTGTCCCCAGAAGGCAACCCACTTCTAGATCTGAGATCCTCTCACTGTTCCCGTTTGAGAGTACGAGGTCTAAGATTGCTCCCTCACGAGTGGGTTCTGAAACTAGCTGTCTAATGTCTGCCACCTGTAGGGCATCAAGAATGGCCCTGCTCTTGGATGTGGCTGCAGCAAATGTGCTCCAGTTAACATCTGACATATTCAGGTCTCCCATCAATAGCATCTCCCCTTTCTCTGCAATTCTAAGAATGCCTTCTATCATATCCTTGTCCATTCCCTCCCCTGACATGGGGTCTGTACAAACCCTATGCGGATTGTGGTGCCCTTTCCAGTCTCCAAGGTGACGCAGTGCCTCCTCTCTCCTCCCTGTTTACTCTTTTGTTCAGTTGCTTTTATCCTTCCTTTACATAGAGAGCTACTCCTCCCCTCTTCTCCCCTGCCTGTCTCTCCTGTAGGTTATGTACCCTGAGCTATGTTAACATCCCAGTCATGGTTCTCTGTGTACTATGTTTCTGTGACTGCCACGATATCACAGGCATCCCTCTTCCATCAAGGCCACCAGCTCAGGGAGCTTGTTGCCCAGACTATGGGCATTGGTACTCATTACCCTCCATTTCCTGATGGCCTTACTCCCTTTGCCCCATCCTGTCCTTCTTGCCTTTGTCACTTTCTCCATTTACCCCTGCCCTTTTCCTCATCGACACCTCTATGTTGGTGTTTGCCGCATTACTACCGTGATTATTTGGGGGCTAGGATTTCCTGCTCCTTTCCAGTGCCTCCCCTTGGCTAGTTTAAAAGCTTGCCAGTGAAGCATTTAAACCTATCACCTAGGATCCTGGTTCCTCCTCGGGACAGATGCAGCCCATCATGCCAGTATAGGCTTGCATCACTCCAGGTGGACCCCCAGTCCCCAATGAAGCCAAATCCCTGAGCTCCACACCAGTTTTTCAACCACTGATTGAATTCCATGGTGCAGAACACCCTAGCCTCTCCTATGCCATAGATGGGCAGCACCTCCGAGAAGGTTACCGTGCGTGCTACTTGACTAAGGCCCCTCCACAATTCCACAAACTCTTCCTGCACTTCTCTAATCCCTTTCTTAGCCAGATCATTTGTCCCTAGTTGGACAATGACATCCAGCTCCCTCCCCTGTGCAGCTGCTCCGGCAATCCTGAGGATTCGCTCCCTGTCCCTCCAAGCCATGGCGCCAGGCAGGCACCTTACCTCCCTCTCCCCTTCCTCCCCCAGTTCTACCTTCCTAACAATGAAGTCCCCCACCAGGAGTTGTTTCCTTCCCTTGCAGGGTCCTCTGCCACCCTCCTGTGGGTCTCCTTTGTGGAGGTTCCCAGCATCCTCCTTGGTCTCCACTGCGGGTGCCTCCATAGAGGAACCACACTTTGCCAGAATGGCATAGGAATTGTGGAGAGGTACAACTGGAGGGATGTGCCTCTGTTCCACTACCCTCACCCTCCCTGAGCCCACTGTGGTCCAACCGCTCCTCTTCCTTGGCAACCTCTGAGGCAGCGGCAGTGGCACTGGTGGTCCCTGCATGGAAGAGGTCCCAAATCCTGGTCAACTCAGCCTGGAGATGAGCAACCTCCTCCCTCAGCCAGAGAGGTGCCTGCAGATGGGACAACACCGCATCCTCCAGAACGTCTCCGGAAGACTGCTGCTCCACAGCCACTGCACTGCACCACTCAATCATGTCTTATTTGTGGCCCCTTAACTGTTTTCAATCCTTACTCTTTCCTCTGTTTTTCTGTCTCTCTCCTTACTTTCTGCCTGTGTGCCCTTTAAGCTCCTGATTGTCCTGTTCTGAGACAAGAATATCCTATATTTCTCAGTGGACCACTTACTTGCTCAGAGGCAGACCTCCAGCAGCTAGAGGGGGCCAGAAAGCTACTCCTGCCCTTCTAGGATGGTGGGTCTTTGGTGGTTCTGTGATCACTCACTTCCTGCTCCCAAACAGGAAGTTCCTGTTGTCAGTCAAATCCTGTGCCTATAAAAATAGAACTAGCTTTGGGTGGAGGGGAGGGAAGGAGGGAAGGAGGGCAATATAGTCCCAGCAGTGAAGTCCAGTCACACAGCAGTCCTTTTTCCTGGTGTCTTCTGCCAAGAGAAAGAGACTTGGGGGTAATCATATCTTTTGACCTAAAGGTATCCAGGCAATGTGACAAGGCAGTTGGGAGGGCTAGTGGGATGCTGGAGTGCATAGCGAGAGGTATCACCAGCAGAAAGAAGAGGTGGTGTTACCTCTGTATAGAGCACTGGTGAGACCTCACCTAGAGTACTATGTCAAGCTCTGAAGATCTCATCTCTGAAAGGACATAGGGTGAAGGAGGTCAACTAAAATTGGGCAGGGTCTGCCTAAAAAGCCCTATGAGGGGAGAGACTGAAGAACCTCAACATGTACACCTTGGAGGAAAGGAGGGTGGGGGGATATGATAGAGACTTTCAAATACCTCATGGGTATAAATAAGGTACAAGAGGGAAACATTTTTCAGAAAAAAAGATGCTCAAGAACAAGGAGTCATGCTATGAAGCTGGAGGGGAGTAGACTCAGGGGCGTGTGAGGAAATACTTCTTCACAGAAAGAAGGGTGGATGCCTGGAACAGCCTTTATGCAGAGGTGGTGGGGGCAAAAACTGTAGCAGGGTTCAAGAATGCATGAGATAGGCATAAGGGAATCTTAGTGGTAAGGCGGGTTGGGGGGTAGAGCCAGAGATCAAGTAGGGTCTGCAGTAATACAGTAGGTGGTGAAAAATGGACAGACTAGGTGGGCCAAGCGGTCCTTATCTGCCGTCAGATTCTATGTTTCTGTGGAATTATTTAGAAACTGATACTTTATATTTTTTCCCACTTGTCATTGCTGAATGTGTCAACCACATTTTTGTGATTGTAAATGTCTATATCCCCCCCCAAAAAAAAAATCTTGGGAAAGGAAATTATCTCATATCTCAGATTTTTTGGACAATCTTACAAATTTTTTGTGGCAATTTTTTCCTGGAACACAATGCTGCTCTACATGCTTGAAGTACCAGCTTGCATTGTTCAGACACTGCTTTATAATTGGTACAGTGCTTGTTTTGAAATGAAATTAACTTGCCTCACCACAAGCAAGCATTTTGCAACAGATGGTGCATTTTGCTTATACACCTGAAACAAATTCAAACTCATTTGTGAACGAGTGTACACTGTGGCTCTGGCACCATATCATCTTGTGGATGCACGGCAGCATCGGCAGTACTCATTCAGGTCAGACTGACGCAATGTATTTTTTACAAACATAAGGGATACCTGTTGCTTTTCAGCAGATTTAGTGGCATTTTTAGATTCTGTGATCATAGTAGTTTCTACAGGAGCACAGGTGACCGACACTGTGGATACCTATGAAATCATAAAAAAAAAAAAAAAGCTGACAGTGTCCCTTTAAATGGTCGGTGACAAAAAAGCATTAACTTTTGGGCCAAGGTCTCAATTCCCTCTCATGAGAAGTGAAGGCCACCCTACTTATACAACCTTTTGTACCACCAGAAAGAACACTTACTCACCGAACAGTAGATCTTCGAGAGACTCTCCTAAACTGGGCCACACCTTTGGAACTGTAAGTCGGCGGCATCAGGATCACTCAGAAGCTTTTGCTAGCTGGGGGCCATCCATGATGGCCCCTATATAATCATGGGTTACTCCTCAGTTCCCCACTTGAGATAAGTTCAGAAGGCTTCTTACTATAAGGAATCAGGAGACCAAACCAGTACAAGGCACACAAGGAGAGGGATAGAACTGGAAATATAGTATACATAAGGCAGTTATGAACACCGCCAAATAAGGCAGTTGAAAAACCTGCCAGCTTCTTCCTCAGACAAAGAGAAGAAGGGTGGGTGTGCTGTGGCCCAAAGGATTAGATTCTCTCAAAGATCTACTAGCACAGTGAGTAACTGTTCTGTCATCATTGAAGATATCTCCTCCACTGAGCCTCAACTTTGGAATGATTTCCATGAAGTACAAAGTACCCAGGAAGGATGGCAGAGTCTGATAAGCAATCAGAACAGAAGGCTTTGCAATACTTTAAGGCTAAAGCCAGCACATCTACAAGAGACGATGTCTAGACTCTAGTACTTAATGAATGTATGTACAGTACTCCATGTTGCAGCAGCACATATCAGCTGCAGAAACATTCTGAAAGCAAGCAATAGAAGTGACTATACCATGTGTAGAGTGGTTACAGACAACACCAGAAAGTTCCTTACTCTACTTCCTATGACAGAACATAATACAGTTTGTCAGCCATTTGGACAGGTACTGTTTAAACGCAGGGAAACCCTCTTTCCCAGGGGTAAAGGAAACAAAAAGCTGAGAGGACTTTCTGCAGTGCTTAGTGCGATCAAGATAAAAACACAGAAGATGGGGAGAAAAGATAGCTGCCTTAGGTAGACACACTCTACTGTATATTTGTTCCCAGGAAGCTTTTAACTAAAAGTGCTTAAAAGTGATCAGGTATGATCAAATACAATATAAATCTCTAAATTCCTGATGTCTGAGAAACAGAAGGAATGAATCAGCACCTCTTCCATTGAATACAGTTACCGATAAATTCATCCTCTAGAAAAGTATTTTTGGCCAGCTGTGAGACCTGGTGGTCAGCAGACAGCCAAAATCAGCTTTGGATCCTTTGCCTGGGAGGCTTCTCTACCTGCTTCCATAAGGGAAAGCTTACACAATGGAAATGATGGGAAACTCCATCAATAAAATACTTGAATGGATGCAGAGTCTTGACAGAAGATTTAATGCTCTAAATTCTAAGGTGGAATTTTAGCAGCAAGATACAAAAGCTAATAAGGAAACCTTAAATGAAGTTAAAAAAACAGATCAAAATCAACTCTGCTAATATTGGACTTGTATTAGATAAAGCCAAAACTGCTGAGGCTACACCTGGACTGGCACAGGACAGTTAAAATATAAATTGTAAAACTGAACATTTTGGAAAACCAAATCTGATGCAAAAATGTTCAGATGGTCAGAATACTGTACCTATAAAGCTTGATTCTGAATTAGAGTCTGTCAGAGACCTGGTCAAAAATATGTTGAGGTTTATGATCTACTGTCTGATAATTGACCTTTCTTAATTAAGGCTTTTTGAGTACCAAAGATATTAAGCACCTTATCTCATAAAGGTCAAGTTTCTTTACAAGCAAATGTCAATCAATCCGATCCAGAATCTGAGGTCAGCATATTTATATCACTGGCATTTGAATCAGATAGAGATATCATACTCAAACTGCCATGGATCAAAGGAGCCTTGATTTACAGAGGTTACTGTTTTAGTGTCTTTCTGGACTTTGCTTTGTCCACACAACAGCTCAGGAGGAAGTTCCTTTCTTATTGCCAAGATGTGCTAGAGATGGGCGTGCAGTTCCAGTTGCTTGCACTAGCTAAAGTTTGCATTACACATAAAGGCAAATAATGTATTTTCTTTGAGATTGATCAACTGGATGATTTTCTACGTGACCAATATGAAAAGGATTCAGATACAGAAGTAGAGTCTCCTACTCCCTCAGAGCAGGAAATGTCAGCAGTGGCTGATGCTGCCAAGGAGATAATATGACTAGCTGGCAATTATATTAATTAGCTTAAAGGCAAAATAATTATTAATTTACCCTATGAGATTGAAAAAATATGAGTCAATATGAGATAAAAAAAAAAGCAAAGTAATATATACATGCTGTACTATAGGACACATATCCCCAGGAATAATTTACCTTTGATAAAAATCCTGTTTCTTAATGGAGGCTGAATAAGTGGCAGAGGAAGAATACGCTTACCTATTTATAATATTCATTGCAAAAAACGTCATTACTGCATCAGTTAGGGTTGAACTAAAGCAACAAAAGCATGGAAATGGGGTGTTAGGATTTCCAACCCTAACACCTCACCCCCACCCTGCAGAGACTGACAGACATTGTGGAGGTGCCTTTCAGTCATCAGCCCAACCACCCCCCCAACCTGCAGAGACTGACAGCTGTCAGGGGGGTGTGACTTGGAATAGTCAGCCCTAACACTCACCCCATTCCATAAATAAATTAGCCAAGATGGGCACACTATAGGAGAATGGGAGGCGAGGGCTTGATGACCCCCACATCTGTCAGTCTCTGCAGGGTTGGGGGTAGCTGACAACTGTAAGGCACCTCCCCAATGCCTGTCAGTATCTGCAGGGTGGGGGTTGGGTGTTAGGGTTGGAAACCCTAACACCCCATTTCCATGCTTTTGTTGTTTTAGGTCAACCCTAACTGATGCATTAAAGAAGTTTTTGCAATGAAATTCCTTACTTTTTGGGATAGTATTATAGCATCCTTATTTTATTGTGGGAGCGCAGGGTCTTTCAGACTGTGCACTCCAACACCTCTGTATATGCACATATGTATGTAGGTATCAAACAACAGTGACCAGATTGTCAACATATCCATCTTATTACCCCACCTCATGTTCCCCAGTACAGAGAAATTGTGAAATGCAAGACAAAACTTAATTATGCATAAGTGCCACGTCATTCTGCACCACAGGTGTCAAAACACATATTGGGCAGGATGTGAAAAATGACAGCTGTAGTGTTCATGAGGTGGTGTCAAAAAATGGTTATGTTGAGAATTTGGCAGCAAAATACTGAAAAGTACCAAAATTATGTACTTGTGTAGAATAAATTCAACGGATGCACGTAACTTGATCATTTTTAGGAATTTCATCACCAGATTTTCAACATGGCGTTTTTGGAACTCCACCTTAAGAACACTGGCACTGTCATATCATTATTCAGTCCCGAAAGGTGATTTCGCATGGTAAACGTGCCATCCTTTGCCACATGTGCAAAAACATGTTTTGGGGCGGGATCTGAAAAATGACAACTATACTGTTCATGAGGTGGTGTGAAAAAATGGCTATGTTGAAAATTTGGCAGCAAAGTATTAAAAAGTACCAAAGTTATGTGCATGCATAAGGAAAATTCAATGGATGCATGTAACTCAGGCATTGTTAGGAATTTTTTCACTAAGTTTTCAACATGGGCTTTCTGGGACCCCACCTCATGAACACTGGCACTGTCATTTAATTAATCAGCCCCAAAAGGTGATTTTATGCAGCAACTGCGAAATCACCTTCAGGACCCAATTAACAAAACTACAGTGACAGTGTTCATGAGGTAGGGTCCCAAAAAGCCCATGTTGAAACTTTGGTGCAAAAATGCTGAAAAATGGCCGAGATATGAACACAAGTTCAAAATGCCATTGATAGCAATTATACAGCACTTACCTTGATTCTTCAGTTCGCAGTTTTGCTTTGAAGAGTGCAGATGTGTCCTGGTCCACAGAAGATGACAGCGCCGGACCTCCAGTGGTAAGTATAGGGAAAGGGGTGGGGTGGTGGGTCCTCAGTGGGGGGGGTCGGGATGGGGGAGGGGTTCAGCGGGATTGCAAGGAATGGTTTCTTTGTTTCAGGTTGGAAAAAATAAATAAAAGACATTGCAGGACAGTTTTCTGTTTTTTAGGCATCATATGGATTTAGGGACACTGGAAGTGGGCTCCCCAGTGTCCTAAAGTGGTTGCGGGGTTTAGTGGGCTGTGGGTGTGGATGGAGGAAGACACCAGGATCCATGGAACATAAACAGCTTTTATTCAGCATAAAAATAAAATAAAGACAGGAATCTTTAACTTAAAGCAGTGAACTGAACGACCAAACAATAAAGGGGACATAAAGTAAAGGAATAACAAATCAATTCAGGCAATTTCTTTTACAGAAAGCAATAATCGACCACTAGGAAAAACGAGGGTCTGGACTGCTGAGAGTCCACCACTCTACTGACTCTAGGTCTCACCGTGCTTTATATAACAGATACTGGTCATGTGATGAAGGAAGACTCCGCCCCAATATCTGTTTAAAACCAAACTTAGCTAAAACACATATATTTCTTCTTGTTCATACAGCATTGATAGCAGAAATCACAATAAATAGCTATACACAGTGCAAGCACCTTATTTGAAAGCCTACATAAAGAAATAAATCTGAAATGGGGAGGAACATGCTACTCAGGCCACTCCTACCTGTCTTCTACCTATTTAAAACAGAAGAAAAGGGCCGGCCAGCACTATAGAAGAGAGTGCAGAAGGCTGAGCAGCAAGGATACTCCCCAAACAACTCCTGCAAGTAAAACAATTGTTTGAAAACCAATATTATGAACTACTAACAGCAGAATGCCTAACAGAAAAATAAAACAAACTTTCCAGCATGCTTCTTTTGTACAGCACAGTGCAATGCTGTGCACCACAAATGTTTACACATTTTTATATAACTCTTAGAAAGGAACATAGAAGACTGTAATGGGATTTTGGGCAATTTGAACCTTCTTCGCCAGAGTCAGTGTCCCTATAAACATAACTAGAAGATGCACAGACTACAAGAACTCTTTGGGGCATAAGACAAAATAAAGTATATATCTTGCAAACCCCTTTTTGGTTCAGCAACACTGGGCAACTTTGCAGAAATGTTTTTTTCTTTAGCCTTGCAGCAACCACCGAGGTGAGCACTTCACTATTTTCCCAACAACTGCTCAGTAACTGAATAGGAACTCAAGAAACACCAAGTCTAGCTTGCACATTAACTAGCCTTTTCGCAAAGGGTGCTTTAACTTTACAGGCAACTATAATGGGGGGGGGGCAAGGACACCCAGAGACCAGAGAAGGCAAAGGGACAGTACAAGAACGAACTACAGGTGGCCTGCCTATAGACAGAAAGACAAGATAAGGCAAGAAATGAAAAAGTAGAAGGTGCTGTTGCAACAGTCTTGGGGAAGCAGAAAACAGAGGTCTCCAGAGCTGTTCCTTGTCCTGTCACAGGGGGTAAATTATTTGGGGACACTTGGAGTTGGCTTCCCAGTGTCCCACACTGCAGGGGAGTGGGGGAACAGATAAAATATAATTAGAATTTGGGGACACTGGGAGTGGGCTCCCCAGTGTCCCACAGTGCAGGAGAGCAGGGGAACAGATAAAATATAATTAAAATTTGGGGACACTGGGAGTGGGCTCCCCAGTGTCCCACAGTGCAGGAGAGCAGGGGAACAGATAAAATACAATTAAAATTTGGGGACACTGGAAGTGGGCTCCCCAGTGTTCCACAGTGTGGGGGAGCAGGAAAACAAATAACTTCTGGCGCTGGCAGAATGGGAAGGAGGGTGGGATTTGGTGGCTGCTCCAGGGGGTGGGGGGACTTCATGAAACAGTGACCATGTTGCTTCTTTGGGGAATTGAGTTAGTTGTTTTTGCAAAACAGAACTGTACTATGATTCAGTTTCCTAGACAAAACTGAATCCTAATACGATTCAGTTTCATCGGTGGGAAACTATATATGCACTGAATTTTGTCCTACAATGTGCAGTCCTGTTCCGTGCTACCTGCATGTCAAGCTGCACGACATTATCCCATGTTTTTCATTCACCCAGTTATCATGTTTGCTCAACTGTCTCCTGCAAAAGAAACTGCCAACATGGCGGAGACTGTCCAAAGGAACATATCACACACTGTATTCCTCTATGCATGAGCAGTACGTTTCGACATAGAAATCTATGCCAGACCGATCCTCCAACATCGAATCCAATGTTGTGTGGGACATCTATTTTTTCCCATAGGAAATAATGGTAAAGATTTAATAACTTTCAAACAGATTAATAATTTTTTCACAAAATATTCAAAAGGCACACCTGTGAGGCCAAACTTTTCTACCCTGAAAATTTCAGCCCAGAAGCTAGAGCCATTTCTGAGACACTGGTGGACAAAAAAAACTGCAAAAAAACCACAACAATCTCTGTTTTTTTAACACTCTGTATCTCAGAAACCACACAAGGGATTCAAACCATACATCAACAGACCTACCCCTAGCAATGATGCATGTCAAATGTCAGGAAACTCCATTGAACCAGTCCAAAGTTATTAACCAGCAAAATTGGCCTTTAACATTAAACACTCTCACTAACCTATCTTATCTTAGACTATCTAGGGCCAAATTCCTGTGCATTATACTAATGCTGCTACTAATATCAGGAAACATCCATCCACACCCTGGCCCTCTGAGACAAATGGTGGGCTGCGATAGGAAGCAGGGTGCGCTATCCATTGTCTCAATTAGCATATGCAGCTTGCTTGCCAAATTTAACGCATTACAGGTGTGGGTCACCCAGCACAGGCCAGATATACTCTTGGTAGTAGAAACTTGGCTCACGCCAAGGATCCCTAACTCTGCTATTGACATAGATAGGTGCATCCACTACAGACAGGACAGGCTAAGCAGGAGAGGTGGTGGCTGTGCTAGCTACCTTAAGGACACCCTCCAGGGACACACCATTCCCTATCCAGGTACAGATAGCAATATCCAAGCACTAGCATTAAATGCCTTACTCAGTACACACAACAAGGTTCTCACCACAGTGCCAATTTATATCCCCCAAAAGGGCAGGCGGTTGGCCTGAAAGGGGTTGTAAACTACTACAGTCACCTTAACCACAACTCAGAAGTAATTATGGTGGGGTGACGTCAACATTAACTGGCTATCCTCAGATGTGGCTCTCCACAAAAATGGATTATCCGCCATCAATGTTGCCCAGCTAGTAGGCTCTCCTACTAGAATAAATTATCAGACAGTAACCAAGACACTCCTAGATTGGCTGCTTACAAACCAATCTGAGAGAGTCATCAATACATTAGTCCTCCCTGATTCAATCAGTGACCATTGCCCTATCTTATGCCACTGGTCAAATAAAGCTATCAAGCCCCCAAAAACTTTAACAAGCGAGTATTAAAAAGGGTATCTTTTTTTTTTGATGTTATTTCTCAGGAGCTCTGGCTCGCCCCCGCACTCCGCCGTTCCTCCGGCGCCATCCCCGGACATGAGACCCCCTCCCTTCAGCACCCCGCGACTTACCCTTCGGGGCAGGGTGGTGGGGAGCGACTCAACCCACCCGAACGGGTCCATGCCAGGGAGGCGTCCTCCGGGAATGGCGACAGGGAATGACGTCGTGCTGCCAGGCTCCATTTTTTTCCCTGAATTTTTCTCCCAGTGGGCATGGCGTGCAATGATGCCAGCGACTGAGTGCACGCACGGGCGTGCACGCACTAGTCAAGCGTCTGCCATGTCCTGCCTCCCCCCTGTCTCTGTGGCTGCATGCTGTCGATCCCCAGCCTCCTCTAGGGTCAGGCAAGCACCCGGCCACCAATCCCCACCCGGAGATGGAGGCAGTCCTCTGGATGCTTAATCCATCTCCCTCCCGCCGACCCGACAGCCGGTACTCGTTCCTGAACACGGGTCGCCGGCGTGGCGCGAGGTGTAGCGACCAGCGCCTCAACCCTCAGCGCCACCGGGCCGGCCCAAAAAAAGGGTATCTTGACTCACTAAGGTGTCACCTTAGGCAGCAAGATTGGTCCTCTGTCAGTGCCTCAGAGGACATAGACCAAGCCCTCGATAATTTCATTCATGTCTTCAACGCAGCCTGTGATATCTTCGCCTCACTGCGCAAATGCAAAATCAAGGGTGCTACTAATCAGTGGGTTACACCAACACTACTTGAGCAGATGGCAGACAGGGATAACTTGTGTCACCGGGTATTTACCACTGGCAAACAGGCCAACCTACAGGATTATAGAAAGGCCAATAATGTCTGCACATGTGCAATAAATGCTGCCAAAACCTGTCACTTTAAAGACGAGCTTGCAAACTCATGGGGGATAGTCAAAAAATTTGGGGGTAACATTAAGGAACTTATGGGGAAGGCCAGCAAAGCTGCCCTGACCATGCTGGACATAAATGGAGTGATTTCCCAAGACCCGAAAGCCATTGCTAATGCTTTCAACACTGCTTTCATGGAACTTAGTAGTGTCCTTCCCCCTGACTATTTCAAACTGGATGAACACAATAAAAACAGCAACAACCAAAACCAATCCCAGGGCCCCTTCCTTCTACTTTAAAGTCATAACCAGAAAGGTTGCAAAAAAGTATTTACAATGTGTCCTTGGGAAATCCAGGACTAGTAGTGATACACTCGACCTCAAACTTATTGCCCTCACCCTCGATGAAATCCTCTCCCCACTAACCCACATCCTAAACTTATCTTTGCCAAATTCCCTCAGTGTTGGAAAGCCGCTACTGTTAACACTGATACTCAAAAGTGGAGACAGGACTAGGCACTCTAATTATCATCCCATAGCCACCCCCGCCAAGGCTTTGGAACGTATAGTGGCAGACCAGCTACTGTAGTTGATTACCTTGAAAATAACGGATCCAGTGCAGCCATTGGCATGGTTTCAAGAAATCACACAACACTACCACTGCACTAGTTAGATTTACCAGCTATATACACAATGCCTTGGACCATGGCCTCATGGTGGAGGCAACTTTCATAGACCTCACCAAGGGCTTTGATAGGTAAATCATGAATTAGTGTTAAACCAGCTATCCATCACTAGGCTCTCTGACAGAGCCGTAGGCTGGTTCAGCAGCTACCTTGCTGATAGAACTCATCAGGTTAAGATAGACAGTGTCTTATCAGAAAGCCGGGTAGTGAGCACTGGGGTTCCCCAAGGATCAATCCTGGGCCCCCTACTTTTCAGCCTATTTCTTAACTGGCTCCCCATTGAATGTCCCGAGAAAATGCTCCTATATGCAGATGATACTGTGATCTATATGAGTAACATGGACTCATCACTCCTGGAGAAGCAACTTCAGATGCAATTTGCCTGTGTCAAGAACTGGTTTCTGAAGCACAAGCTGCTTTTGAATTACAAAGAAAAAAAAGTTATGGCTTTCGCAAATCCTCACAACAAAAACAGAATGTACAAACTAACTATAGTAAATAACCTTTGCACCCCCCTCAACCAAGTCCAATCCTTCAAATACCTAGGGGGTTACCCTCGATAGTAACCTATACTTCTCTGACCACATCAACAATGTCACCAAAGCTGTCAATGTCAGACTCAGTTTACTGCACAGACACAAGCACTGCCTTACCAACGAAGCACTTCGGACAGCAGTAGACAGCTCGGTCATCTCCGTAATTGACTATGAGCTAGTTGTCTGCAGTGCTGCATCTGACACTACCCTTAAAAAGGTACTATCTGCCTTAAACAAAGCCTGCAGGCTCATGTTTGGAGCCCACAGGCTTACACACACATGTGATCTGTACTCCCAAATGGGGTGGTTGCATCTAATGAGTAGAGTGAAATATCAAACCTGCCTGCTAGCCAAGAAAGCTACAATGGGCCTCACCCCCCTGTGTGTCCAGGACCTACTGTGCCACACCACCAACCTGCATCACCCCAGAGATTCTAGCAGCCACAATTATAAGGTCCCTTTCTGCTGTACCTCATAGGGACAAAGGTCTTTTGCACACCGTGCCCCAAGCTGGCTCAAGTCACTCCAAGGCAACATCATGTTAAAATCCAAACTAGGCCCCTTCAAGTGAAAACTTCGGGAACACCTCACTGACACAAGTGGCTGTAACTGACCCTCTTAGGTTAGCTAACTGCCTTATGTCCCTCTCAGTAACTAGCTTGGGTACAACTAGCACTTTCCAGTCTGCTACCTCACCTTCTTCCCTACTAACACAACTCCTTGTTAGCTCCTATCTGTCTGTTTCTCACCACCTTCTTACTGCTAAGTAATCCCTCCTCGACTTCCTCCTATCCCCCTCCTTCTCCTCATCCTGGATGATGCCTTTACGGATAATTTTCTATTTGTACTGGCACCCTGCAATTCATGAATCCTGTTGTCTATATCCTGAGTATATTAGAACTTGACTCCTATGCACTAATATGTTGGCACCCTTATATCTTAAGCAAAATGACCCCTGTATCCCCCTTGACAGTCTATGCTTACATTGTTCTTCTTCATCTTATTCCTAAGGACAGTTACTCAGATATGTATGCTATACACAGTACTTTTTTCTCCTCTGTTTAATTCACCAGGTAATGAAACTGACTGCACTTGTATTGTTATGTTGTTTTTTTCTTTTGTTTTTTTTCTCTCACTGGATGTGGAACCTTTGTAAAAAATCTCCCAGCTCAAGGGTGTATTGTAATCCGAGTTCTTAATAAATAAATAACCCTAACTATACTGGCGCTACCGCACCACTGTAATAATGGTCAAATTGAGAAGTTTTTTTTTCCTTCTATTTTGCAGTCTACTTAACAGGACATGAATTAATGTCTCTTTATGTACTATTCATTTTTTCCTTCCAGCGTACTGTATGCTCTGTGGGTAACACAGCTGCACTTTCTCTGTATTATTTGAATAAAAAATTAAAGTTTAAAAAAATATAGAAATGCAGTGTTCTATGTACATCAAGGGTATGGAGCAAAGCTCTGGATAATACACAGGAAGTTGTATGGTCAGATTAAATGTGAAATCAGAGACCACTTTAGGCAGAAAGCAATTTTTGGTCTACAAACACACCCTGTCCTTATGGAAAATCAAATAAGGATGTTCTCGCATTAAAGCCTGAAGTTCAGAAATCCTTCAAGCAAAAGTCATGGCAACCAAAAACAGCATTTTCATAAAAGGAAATGCATCTCACAGGTTGCAGCAGGCTCAAACAGAGCCAAAGTCAGTTTTTCTAAAATGAACTTGAGGTCCCAAGGTGGAACCAGTTTAGGAGAATAAGACACATGTGCAGAATACCCTTCAAAAATGTATGGGACATCTCTAAAAATGAATGTGAAGCAGATACATTTGTTTAAAACAATAACTCTTTTATGTATAAATAGATCTTGATGAAGTAGTGAGAAAACCTATGAAACATTGATCAAAACTAATGATAGTCTAATAAAAACATGTTATTAAAACTTATCCAGTGAGTGGGTCATATTGTCTCCAAAGGTGTGCTCACATCTCTAGTTGTGCCACCATGCGCACATCAATAGAGGTATGAAATGCCAAAACAGCAGCCAAGTGCATCTTAATGGATGAGTGCTGGAGACCAGAGTCAGATAAGAACAGAAGGTAGACCAGTGCAGTATTCAAAGGACACATAAAAGGGTCCACTGAATGGGAAGCACATTATATGGTGAAGCGTTTCCATTTCAGAGAGTAAGTGTGTCTCATTGAATGTTTTCTTGCTGCAAGCAAGACATCAGCCACCTAGAGGAAACCCCAATGTAACCACCCCCCAACTGGAGGCTTACCTTAAGGTGCCTTCAGGTGTTCTCCCGCTGTGTTCTGATGTCCACCCGGTTTCCACGGCACTTTGCCGTTTTCCTCCATGTCCCCCAGTGTCTCTTTGTTAAATGAGCCCTGTGGGGCTCAAAAATCCATTTGTGAATGGTTGGCATGTTTTTAAGCTGCCGTTCGCACATTCAAGGAGGCACACTGCTCATTAGACCACTGTTGTGATCAGAAAAGCAATTCTGTGTCTCCACCAGTTCCCAGTGCCCTGTCTAAGATAAAAGAGGCACCGGGAATATAAATTAAAAGCAGGAGAAATGTTTTTTTAAATTAATTAAATCATCAGATGCCATAAGCATTGCCTCCAGGGCACCAGTAAAGCAAAGGTCAAGGGGCAAAGGTTAGGGCAAAGGATCCCCTTTATGAATATTTATGAGCTTGCATTGCATTCCTAGGGGCAGTGTGTTACAGGAGCAGTGACTCCCTTAGGGTAAAATTTGTTCATGTAAAAGTGGACTTGTTTGAAAGAAGATTGTTGGTGCTACGGGACATCTGAGAGAGTAAATTAAACTAATGTTGCTCCTGGCTTCACTAGAACTTAATTACTGGAGGACACTCATACGGACTGCCTAAACCTAAACTGCAGCCACCATTTTTGTGCCTTTCCACCAACTGGGAGCCAGGATTTAACAAAAGGGATCTTGGGACAATGCCAGAGGCTTGTGGGGGATTAACTGGGACAATTTCTAGGTGCCAAAAAGGGAGTCAATTAATATCTGGGGACTTTAAGACAGCTTCAGCAGCCAATGAGATTTCTGGAACTCAGCCCCATATAAAAGGGGGCAACTGTTCATTTTGTCACATTTGAGAGATTCGTCCAGGAGTTCAGTGTGAGCTTCTGGGGAGCTTGTCATCTCTCAGATGTTAGGCCTGCCAGGCCTAGACTTTCCCGGCCATCAGTGCACAGGTTCAGGTGTCCAGTTGGCCCACGTTGGGGTCACAGCAGCAGAGGATTTGAGCAGCATGCAAGCTGAAAGAAATAAGAATCAGCATGCAAACTAGTTGGAAGGACCAGGAGAAGACAAAACCTTACATATAAATGTGCTTAGTTTTCCCAAGTGTTTGCGTGGCCGACCAGTTTTGTGATGTCTGCTGTGCATGTTTCGGCCAGTATAAATTGCTCCTGCATCCTGAAGATCAGAATCTCAATGAGGACCATGAGGGAGTTTTCCTCCTGCATCATCAAGCCATCTGCAACAGGTCTCATGTCGACAGATCATCACTTGGTCTGGGTAATGTGAGTACAAACAGGGTAGCTCCCTGCAACAAAGTTGCAATCATTGTGTGTCATCTGATTATTTGTTTGGGTTTATTGCTACGAACTGAGCCATCAGGCTCCAATTTACAAATTCTGAGTTTGCGTGCATGCTAAGTGTTTCTTTCCTCAGGGTCTGCAACCCTGACCTACCCCGGGCAACGCTTCAGGCTAGCCATTTTCAAACTGGGTTCCCAGGGTTTTGTGACTGTGTCAAAGGGACTCTCTGTGTATGTATTTTCAGCCTGAAATAATCAGGTCTATAAATCATCTGTTAGATTCATGCCCCACCCTTGTTCATATTCCCTTAAATAAATCAGACTGTTGTTTTACAGTTTAAATCTGGCTAGTGTGTACCTTCTTGGTGGGGATATAGTACTGTTATTGCATTGTTGCATCATTGGTCTTATTTTGCAGGGGGTCTCCAGGACAGCTGCAGAGGATCCAGCCCTGATGGTAAGTGCAAGGGGTGTGAGCAAGTCATTACTGACATAAGGTACATGTGAATGTTTTGTTGCTGTACTGCTTAGGCCACTAGAGGGGTTGTGGAGGGTTATAGCATCCCAGAGGGCTATACCAGCAGCAGTTACACTACCCCAGAACCATTCCTCTGGGTGGAGGCACCTGTTCAAACAGCTCAGGCCCCTCAACCTGTACCGTGTCACACAGGCAGGGGTTGTAGTCCATAGGATAGCGTCACCTAGAGGTTACATCTTGGAGGCATTGCTGGGACTAGCACCCCCTAGTGGTCAAAACCAAAAAGTACAACTAAAATTTTAAGGGGTACCACTGAAAAAATGGTTGTGCATCAGTTGGTCAGATGGTGTATGGGACATGAGACTGACCCCCACAATGTCTTGTTGATACTAGATATACCTCTGGGCACTAGTAAAGACACTATAGAAGGGGCACTTTCCAAAACTGAGTGCCTGGAAAAAGCTGTGGTGGTAGGCCGACATGCTGACTTGACTGCCCAAACTCTAATGGCGTTAGTGGAGTGTGACAAACCCCGTGGACAGTACTAAGGTGTCCAAAACTATTTCCGTTGGTGGGTCCCCAGCTGCCTGGAGGGTAATACTTGTTGCTCTTCTGACTATTTCTTGTTATGCTTTGATACTGTATTTTGCTTCCTTGTTACTATTGCCTGTACCCGACTGTACTTTGTTGATTGCCGTTGCTTTACTCTGTATTGTTATCTTTTGCACCTGTAACTCTCCCGGGTCACACCTGAAAATAGGCACTTGACTGTCTAGCATGCTTACCTGCTTAGCAAAAGCTAAATAAATAAAGAAATAACCAAGGATAGTGAGGATCCCCCAGGAAACGAGCTCCCACCCTTATCAGAGACTTTTGAGGAAAAGATTGCCAAACTGCTACTGGAGGAGGGTAGAACAGTTGAGGACTTTAAAAATGTGTTCATGCCACCTGGGGGTGCTCCTTCCCCGATGCCCATGCCAGCTCCAGTAACCTGCCCCTTCACCAGCTTCGGTGCCCGTACTGGTGCCAGTAGTTAGTCACTACTTATACTGCAAGCTTAAAATATTTCCTGGCATCCTCCCTACCCCAATGGGGACGTCGACCTGGAGACTTGGATGGACTCCGCTATCATAGTAGTACAAGACTGGCAATGCTCAGAGGCCGAAAAAAGGGCATGCCTGGTGGAAAGCCTCCAGGGCCCACCCTACATTCTTTTCATTCCCTGAGGTCCTCTAATCCTGATGCCAATGCCCAAGGGCATTTAGTCGTCCCTTGAAAATATGCTTGGGGCTACCACTAGTGTCGAAACTTTGAAATGGAAACTTAAAGATGTTAAACAGCAGCCAGGAGAATTGTTATCAGCTTACATGAGTCAGTTAGAGGAACTCATACAAACCATTTTTCAGAAAGGAGGCTGGGCCTCTAGCGAGTTAGACCAGATAAGACTGGATCACATACTTCGCTCTGCCCGGCATTCCAGTTGGGTGTTGCTCAAACTGCAACTGCTCCAAAGGCAATCTGATCCCTTGCCTTACCATAAGTTGATGAGAGAGGTACGTGAAGCTGAGGAGGAGGAAGGTTCTAGGGAGCCCTATGCAGCTGTAACTGCTGTCACCCCTACTCTTAGCAAGGGGTCCATCTCTGATTGCTCAGAATTTCAAGAGCTACATAAAGGGATGCAAAAACAAAATACTGGTGCTAGCCCCAAGGAGCCTAGTGAGGGAGGGACTGCTAAGGGTGCTCCACCATGGGCCAAGCTGCTGAGAGATGAGCTTCTGAGAGAAGTCAGAGAAGTAAAAGCGGGTGCCTCTACTAAAGTTTCCCCCACGGCAAAGACCCTGGTCCCTCTCAGGGCATGCTTGCTATGGGGGTGGAGATGCATGCCCTGGCATCCTCTGCCGAGGGCAGCTCCAAGACTGAGATCAGTGAATTGACTGCCACCATAAAAGAACTGCTGAGACATATTGCATCACCTTCGGCGTCGCAGACAGAGGGCGAACCACGATTTTCTGTTGTTAGTGCTCCTGCTCCAACACCAAATTTGTACTCTGCCCAACCCCCTAACTGTGAATGGAGACCAATTCATAACACAATGTTTCAGCCAAGACAAACTCAACAACCTGTAATTTGTCACAGATGTGGAAGGGATGGGCATATGAAGAAAGAATGCCGTTCTCAAAGGGATTTAGAGAAAGTGATAAACAGATCCCAAGGGGAGCTCCGGAAAGCAAACCAATGGCAGAAGGGTGCAAGAAACGGTTACAGTGGAGGTTCAGGCATCCCAAATCCAATTTCTTTGTGGCCAAATCGTCAGTCCAGGTTCCCACTACAGCTCCTCTGGACTGGTCCGAATTGGTGGGCCCTTCCATGGACACTACTGTACACATAGATGGGATTCCGGCCCGAGCAGTTTTAGACAGTGGGTCTCAAGTCACCATAATTTTTCAAGACTGCCATGAGTAGCATTTATCTGTCCACCCATTACAACCTCTTGATGGACTACATGTGTGGGGGTTAGGCGAAACCTTGTACCCTTATCTTGGTTATCTGAAAGTGTGGCTCTCTTTTCCATCCTCCGTGGCTGGTGTAAGAGATTCTGTGGAGACTCTGGCCCTGGACTGCCATTCTACTGGGCACTATGATGGTATCCCTGTACTGATTGGCACCAACACACACATGTTTGGGTGCCTGGCTCAGCTATGTGAAGAAAGGCAGAAGAAAGAGACAGGAAAAGCCCTGCGTGTTCATGCCCTGATCCAAGAGGCCTACGAGAAACACATGCACCCCAAGGAGAGTGACCCAGATGAGCCTGTTAGTGTGGTTTGGAAGAAGGATCCTGCTATTATCACATTACCTCCAAATGCAGAATACAGTGTTAGTGGTAAAGTGCGGCTGCCCAAAGAGGTAGCTAACAAGATTTTGATGCTGGATGCCCCAGACAAGGGAAAATTACCCAAGGAACTGCTGATTAAACTCAGTGTGCTTCCAGCCCAGGCTCATGCTTATGCCCAAAGTGTGGTGGTATGAGTACAAAATGTTACAGACTGAGACATCATGGTACACAGAAGATGCACCCTGGCTAAAGTCTATTGTGCTGACACTGCTGTGCTCCCATCCCAATGCAGAACTGAAAAAGGATGTCAGGTATTGCCTGACATGTTTGATTTTGGGGATTCACCTCTTTTAAAAAGCTGGAGAATCAGGATCAGTAACAAGCTAGCCCAGAGAACCAAAGTATTCTCCCTCAAGGAGTGGGATGTTGGTTGTGTCATGAGTGCTGAACACCACATTCGCCTGCACGACAAGAGACCCTTCCGAGAGAGAGATCTAGACGCCTAGCTCCTGCTGACATAGTTGATGTCCGACATCACCTACAAGAGATGTTAGCGGCTGGCATCATACAAGAATCGTGCAGCCCATACGCCTCCCCAGTTGTTGTCGTGTGGAAAAAGAATGGTTCCATCCCCATGTGTGTTGACTACAGGACCCTTAACAAAAGAACTGTGCCTGATCAGTATACAATGCCATGTATACAGGATGCCCTGGACTGTCTAAATGGGAGTAAATAGTTTTCCATCCTGGACCTATGCAGCAGATACTATCAGATCCCAATGGCTTCTGGAGACCAGGAAAAAACTGCTTTCATCTGTCCCTTGGGCTTCTAGGCATTCCTTCGCATGCCTCAAGGCATATCAGGTGCACCAGCAACATCCCAATGACTAATGGAGTGTACAGTGGGAGATATGAATCTCTTGGAATGTCCCATCTACCTTGATGATGTCATAGTTTTTGGAAAAACTCTCGAGGAGCATGAGGCTCATTTATTCAAAGTGCTGGACAGACTTGAAGAAGTCGGTCTTAAATTATCCATTGACAAATGCCAGTTCTTCCAAAGTTCTGTCAAATACGTGGGGCATATTGTGTCGTCAGAAGGCATACAGATGGACTCCAGTAAGGTGGAGGCATTAACCAGCTGACCAAAGCCCAACAATTTAAAAGAACTGCAAAGGTTTCTTGGATACTGTGGCTATTACCACTGATTTGTCAAGGACTATTCAAAGGTGATCCGCCCTCTGTTAAACTTAATTCAAGGGTATCCGCCCACTCAAAAAAAGTTTAAGCAAGGCACTGACAGAGATGCTGACAAGGTCTATTTCAGACCAAATGAGCTGTTTGGGCAGAGATGGACTTTCGAGTGTGACACTGCCTTTGAAGAAATAATATACAGGCTGACTTATGCTCCCATACTTGCTTATGCTGATCCCTCCAAGCCCTATGTGTTACATACAGATGCCAATATGAGTGGTCTCAGAGCAGTACTCTACCAAGACTATTGTGTATTTTTCTGCCATTGCCTTTGTCATATTAGCAATACTGTTTACGTCACAGAACATCATGTAGATTTTTCCTTGTATGGTTGACTACCTCTGAACTATACCTGTTATTTGTTTTGTCTGCCAATTTTGTATTGTAACCTCCCAGGTCGTGTCTGAAAATAGTCATATTTTGTGGATATGACATCTTACCTGGTAAACAAAACTAAATAAATAAAGAATATCTGGAAGGACTGCATCCTGTAGCCTTTGCTAGCAGGTGCCTGACATCATCAGAGAGAAACTATCCAGTGCACAAACTAGAATTCCTCACTCTCAAGTGGGCCATAGTCGACCAATTTCACAAATACTTGTATGGTGCTGAAATCTTGGTCAAAACCGATAATAATCCTTTAACATATGTCCAAACCACCGCTAAACTAGATGCTACTGGACACAGATGACTTTCTGCTTTAGCAACTTATGGTTATGCGGTGGAGTACCGACCATGCTTAAACCACATAGATGCTGATCCTTCTTCATGAAGACTTCCTTCTGCTCAACAGTGAGTTCATATCCCTGAGCAATCTGTAAAAGCACTCTGCCACACATTTGACCAGGAAGAAATCTTGTCCTCTGAAACCGTGAACTGTCTGGCAGATTGTTTGGGACCTCCAGAAACATGCATACCAGTAGCCTACTGTAACTCCGCAGCTTTAGACTTGAGTTCTTTGCCACAACTAACTCCAGCCGATACTCACAAAGAACAGTACTATGACCCATTGATTAGACCAGTAGTTGAAACTCTAAGAAAACATGAAAATATTTCAAAAATGCGGTCTAGTGACCCCAAGACTGCCTTACTTCTTTGAGAGGGGAGCAAGCTTAAGCTTCAAGAACAGTTATTGTACCGAGAGCTTACTGAGAGAAAATATCGTACCAAAAGCCTTGCACGACCAAATGGGACATCTGGGTAGTGACAGAACCCTTGATCTGGCCCATTCACGTTTCTACTGGCCTAAAATGGGCCTAGACATAGAACAACATGTCAAAACATGTAGTAGATGTCTTCAGCGCAAGGCTCCACCACAAAGATTAGGCCCTCTGGTCAATATTGTCACAAGTGCACCATGGAGCTTGTCTATATTGATTTTCTTAGTCTTGAGCCAGATTCCAAAGGCATTATGAATGTATTGATGGTCACAGACCACTTCACGAGATATGCAGAGGCCTACCCAACCAAAGACCCAAAGGCCTCAACTGTAGCCAAAGTCCTTGTTGAAAAGTTTTTTGTGCATTACAGCGCCCCCCAGCGTATTCATTCAGATCAAGGCCAGGACTCTGACAGCAGGCTTATTAAGGAATTGTTGTCTCTATGGGGTGTAAGTAAATCCAGAACAGCCCCTTATTACCCTCAGGGGGATCCACAACCAGAAAAATTTGACAGAACCCTACTTGATATGCTGGGCACTCTGCAACCCAAAGACAAACCAAACTAGAGCCAACAAATCAGCGCCCTTGTTCATGTATATAATTGCACAAAGAACAATGCTACTGGTTTTTCACTGTACCACCTTATGTTTGGCACAGAGGCTCACCTTCCAGTTGATATAAGTTTCGGAGTGTTTCCTGATGCTGTTCAATCAGATAACTACCTGCAGTATGTCAAACATCTAAAAGCCCAACTAGACCATGCCTATCAGCTTACAAATACCATGGTAGCAAAGAGAGGCCTGGCCAATAAAACCCATCATGACAAGCGTGTTAAGACACAAGAGCTCCAACCAGGTGACAGAGTACTGATGAGAAACTTTGGACTTCCAGGTAAACACAAAATAGCAGACCGTTGGAGTCATGTTCCATACATAGTAGTTGGTAAGCTGCATGATCTGCCTGTGTATAAAGTGCATCCAGAAGGGGACCCTTGTGCTGTTAAAACCATTCACAGGAACAACCTGTTGCCTATTGGTCAAATAGTAATCAATAATGTGCAAGAGACCGAAGCTCTTAGACGCCAAGGACCTAGGTCTACTACACAGGCCAAGAAACAAAATCAGCAAACTCCTGCTTCCCAGCCTGTTGCTTCTAACAATGTCTCCAATCCTGAAAACATTGCAGATAATAAAAATACTGAAAGTGATGATGGAAGTGAATTCTATCCTGCTTTCTACCCATCTTTTGAACTTGAGAGAGTGTTCCAAGGAATTCTTTCCACTAACTATGGTGATGTCTCTGAACCTCCAGCTGTATTAACAGACTCCAATTCTTCAATGGAACCTGAACCTCCAGGAAGTTATGCTCACAGTGTGGACCATGAAGAGGTTGAATCCCTTTGTAGGGTAGAATTAATGGAAATCAGTCAATTTGAACTTCAGGAAGCAAGTAATGAACCTACAAGTGACTGTGCAAGTGCTAATGAGCTAAGTGGGCTAAGTGAACTGTTTCAAGCTAATGAAAGTATTGTTCAAGAGCCAGAAAGATGTGTTTTGACTCATTCTCCCTCCACTTTGGTAAATGAAGAGAGATTCTTCCCTCCACTTGCACCCCTGAAGTCAGCAGTGGAGCATAAAGAAGTAGGGAGTCAGAAGGTACAGGGCATGACAGGGGCACCACCCTGACAGATACCTTTGGGTGCCTTTGCACGTGTACCAGAGGGGAGGGAACCACCGCCATGGTTTTGTGCACGTGGCTGCTGTTGGAAGACATGGCCACCATGGGCAGCAGGCTGGGAAAATTAACCTCTACCATGCTCCCAGGTGGGTTGAGGGGTCAGAGATTTGAGTGACCTTAAAGTCATCCTGCAAGATTGAAGCTCACATAGAGCATTTTCAGCATTACTCCCAAACAGCCTGAAGCCTCTAAAAGGGGCACTCAGCACAGCCTGTTGTACATTGGTAGCAAGTCTAGCTACTCTAAGCCAGGAATATCTTCTAAGGCATATACCAAAGGCAGCAGCTCTGGCAGAGGCATCAGAAGCGTTATATGCAAAGCATGACAGATGCCTTCCAGTATACACACCAGCCAAGGTATCTTTAAGCAAGTCAGCCTTGGCAGGACCATCAGGTAGAGACCAAATGGTAGACACACAAGATTTCAACAGGCTAGTCTGATATTTAAAAATATATGCCTGGTACAGTAGTTTGCAATTCTTAGGCACAAGAATACAGAGGCATATGTTCCTTGACCCATAACACCCAGCCTTCTGGTATCTTTGTCAGGAGGCAAATTGTTCATGTGTCTAGGGGCTCTAGAGCAGTCATGAGTAGCCACCATAACCACAGAATCTGTTTCAGGCTGGGAAGCATAATAAGGCTTAACAGACATAGCAGGATACTGTTTATCAGGCTTCCAATGCCCTGCAGGCAAGACATTAGGCCTATGCCAAGAAGCAAAATAGCATCCTCTAAGACAGGATATACAGGAGGAACCACAATGAAGGGCACAGTGGGAACCTCCAAAACTCCATTAAACTATTCTTACTGGAGTCCTCCTCCTCCTCCTTCAAATCCCATGGCACTCTGGATCAGTCTGAATAAAGCCTGGAAACCAGGATCCTCAGGAGGAGATCTCAGGGTATTCACCACATGGTCCTCACTGCATGAGAAGAGGGTAGAGTTGGAAGGAATTATTCATTTTATCATCTTCCAAATCCTCCTCTATATTAAGGAGCTTAGGATTGTATCTATCTCGTTGTCATCTGGAATGAGCAATCAACGGCGCTGGTAACAGAGACGGTGGCTGTTACAGAGGAACAATAGGTGTGCTTCTGGATCCTGTCAACAATTTCCAACAGGGAAGGACCAGTTGATGGGATAGGCATTATCATCGAAGGAAGTGATAGTAACAGGCATCAAAATAGTTCAGAGAATTACGCTAGCACAACCTGGGAGTCGATGGCATCCTATAAAAGGCCTGGGACAACCAACATCGAAGGGGTAGAACCTGCTGATGGGGGCTGCATACCACCCATACTAGGTATGGCAGCACCAGAGCTAGACCTCCATCCTGGTGTCTTATTGATGGTCAGGGGGCTGGAGTAATCACCGCTAGAGTGGACGATGACAAGGACTTACCTCCTTCATTGAAGACCTTGACCTCACCAGCGAACCATGAGCCCTATCCTTATGCTTGTGATGATGGCTGGAAGTGGAGGATTTCAGCAATTTATCCTTGTTTTTGTCTTAGTCCTTGTTGACTGAGGTAGCAACAGTATCACCAAATGCCAGAAAGTATCCTCCCCGGAGGCATTTGAATGAGAGGGAGAAGCCAACTTGGAGCCTATGGCATTGGCTTGAGTTTCCATGGGCTTATTAGTGATGAAGGTTTATAGAGTCTTCTTTCAGAGTCTCCATGTGGCCTGGTTGAATCCCTGGTAGATCTTGTAGGCCCTGACATTGTGGGACAAGCTCAAACAGCAAAGACAAGCCATGTAAGCATCATCTTTGTAGATTTGTTTCTTGTAGCCGCAGGTACAAAACCAAAATAAAGATTCATTTTGATGATGACATAAAAGGACAATGTCGAAAACTGAAAAGCAATGTTTAAAAAAAATAAAGTTGAAAAAAACAATGGCATTGTTTCTCTGCAGAGCCGATGAGCGGTCAATGGCAGGAAAAAGAAAGGAGCAGCAATTGAGCCACCCAACAATATATAGACAGAGACATTGCACATTACTGTGGGTGGCACTCAGCTAGCAAAAGTTTCCCAGTGGTCCTGACATGGATAACTTACAGTTCCAAAGGTGTGGTCCAATGAAGGAGATATCCTCATTGAAGATCTGCCCCAAAATCCCCCATGAACCCAAATTGTCTTTTCTACACCACTCTTTCAGCCACAAGCTGAATTGAGTTCTCTGTAAAAGCCTATACTCACCCTTGAACCATCCTAGCAGGACTTCAGAAGAAGATGCTGAAAGCCAGCCCGGTGGTGCAGAGGGCTGAGGGGCTGGATACCTTACCTCTCACCATGCCAGTGACCCAGGTTCAGGAACAAGCCAGGGTCAGAGGAGGAAAGGAGCAGAATTGAGTTTCCATAACAGCAGCTCTCCTCTCCTAGGGAGGATCTGTGTTGCCACCCCAACGTAGTTCCGCTGCCCTTGGGTGGAGGTCCAACGGGCAGTGTAGGCATGTGGGGGTGGCAAGCAGCAAGAGGGTGCCTCAGAGCCACAGCATGTGCATGCCTCTACATGCTTGTACAACCAGGAATGGGGGTTAAAGTCAGGGCATAAAATATAAATAAAAAAAAAAGATGCTGAAGACACTGACAGTGTAAACCTCCTACTCTGCTCCCTAAAACTATCCTTCACTTACCCATTGATTCTACCGGTCAGGTCATTTGTCCCTAAGTGGAAAATAGCATTGATCTTCTCTTCTTCTCCAATCTCCTGATAATCATCCCAATCATATCTGCATCCTTCACTGCGGATGCACCCAGAAGGCATCTGACCATCTTACTTCCCTGATTCCCTGAACACAATGCCCCTTCTGCGGCCCCCGACAATGGAGTCCACTTTGATTGAAACCTTTCTAGCAATAACCTTGACCTTGGAGTCCAAATATATGTAAGTTTTTTTATTTTATTTATTTATTCAGTTTTTGTTAGCTGGGTAGGTGCACTAGCTATGAAATTACTATTTTCAGGCATGACCCGGGAGAGTACAACAAAAGGAACAGTGGAACAATAGAACACATGGGTACAGTAATAAAAAATAGAGGAAAGAGTACGTCAGTGCTACAAGGATACAATAAGTAGAAAAAACAAAAATAATGGCAAGCAATGTACAAAAAATAGCAGCAAGGTTTATAATAAATGCAGGAGCCATGGATCCGACCTGTGGAATGAAACGATTAATAAGAGAGTAAGGTTATAGAGAGAGAGATAGTAGTGAGGAAATGTTCAGCCATAACAAGAAAGACTGATAGAAGGAAGTGAAGAAATTGTGGGGGGGGAACAAATCTAATATAGGAGGGGGATATTGAGTAGATTGGGGTCAATAGGTCTAAGGTGGTTTGAAACAAGAGCATTTGCAGGACAGGATTAGATGGTTTTGAAATGCCTTATTGAAAGCAACAAGAGATGGAGCCTTGCGAATAGTTAGTGGGAGGAAGTTCCACTATTGAGGGGCATGACAGGCAAAAGCACCGGCACCTTTAGAGGTAGTGTGTCTAGGGACGAGAACAGGGGCAGAAACTACCGAGCAAAGGTCATAGAAGGATGACTGTTTTTGAAAGAGACACGCTAGGGACTGAGGAGTTTGTAATCTAATAATGCTGTCAATTATGGAGCCAAAGGCATAAGACCTTGACTCATGGGGCGGAGCCATCCAAGGTCAGAGTAGAGGATGCAGTGATGTTTCAGTCTATGGGAGGAGGATGCATACCGACAGATATTATTGTAGGTGACATCCCATTTCCAAAGACTTGATTTGCATGCAGAGGTACTGTCTAGGTGGCAACCCCATAGCTAAGTGAGGGCAGAAGTACCCCACGGGCTATGGCAAGTCTAGCTGAGGGGGTGAGAGCATAACTGATACGGTAGGCAATATCAAGTTTAGTATTTACTGACTTACAAGTTCGTAGAATGTGGGTGTTGAAATTTAGTGAGGAATCCAGTGTGATACCCAGATATTTAAAAGAGTTTACCACCCCCAATGGATTTTCCACTTAAGGTGGTGACTTTAAAATTGTGTTGGGCTTATTTGAGTTTACAGTTTGAGCTGAATAGCATAGCTTGGGTCTTAGACTCATTTAGGACTAGTTTGTGACAATCAAGCCACTGTTGGACGAGTTGAAAGTCATGGGAGAGTCATTCATTGATGTCATCAGTACTTTTAGCACTAGTGTACAGGACAATGTCATCCATATACAGCAGGGTGGCAGTCTGCATAAGGTTAGAGGTGATATTATTTAAGAAAATAGAGAAGAGCAGTTGGCCTAGTATTGACCTCTGCGGTACTCCAATGTTAATAGTAGACTTTTCCGAGAAGGTAGAGTTATATTTTACAAATTGAGCTCTGTCAGATAGATAACTACCATACCAGTTTACAACATTTGGAGAGAAACCAAGAGATCTAAGTGTGGCAATGAGAATAGAGTGATCAACAAGATCGAATGCCTTAGTCATATCGATAAAGACGGACCCAGGAAGAAAAGCAGAGTCCATGGCCTCTAGGACATCAGAGGTTAGCTTGAGTAAAGCAGTGGTAGTGCTGTGTACCTTACGGAAGCCATGCTGGGCAGGAGTTAGGAGGTCATATTTAAGGAGAAATTCAATGGTTTGGGTAGCTACAAGTTTTTCAAGAATTTTGTTAAGAACAGACAGGATTGCAATAGGCATATAGTTGAGTGGGTCTTTGGAGTCACCTTTTTTGTAAACAGGGATTATCCTAGCCATCTTCCATATATCAGGGGCATGGTTTGGGCACAGTAAGAGATTAAAAATCTTGGTTAGCGGAACAGCAATGAATGGAGCAGCTAGTTTTAGTAACTTGGGTTCAAGATTGTACGAACCCACCGCTGCATGCTCGGGGATATTATTAAGTAATTTAAGTAACTCCCATCTAGAGACAGACTTAAAGAAGAAATTTGGATGAGTAACATTTATTGGAATATGAGGGTTCGGTTTGACAGGGAAAGAGGAGGTGTATTTTGTTAGGTCATAGAATTGCTCATTGAAAAAGTTAGCTATGGTCCAGGGATTGTTGCAGTGGATGCCATTGATTGACATGTCATTTGGGGTGTATGACAAGTCTGAGCCCATAAAGAACTTAATGTGGGACCAGAATTTTTTTGAGTCTCCATAGGAGTTAATTAGAAGATCTTTACAGTAGAAGCTTTTGGCCTGTTTGATATCCTTTTTGCAGGAGTTTCGCAGAGCTCAGTAGGTGTTTAGGTCTGCTGCATGGCTGGATCTCTTGTAGTGGATCCAACTTTTCTCTCTTTGATGTAGCTTTCTAAGCAGGCCAGATTTTAGCCACTTAGTTTGTCTGTTTCTTACTCAGCGTGTTACCAGTTTGCAGTGCTGCTCCTGCAACACTAGGAAGTGGGATAGGAAGATGTTAAGAGAAGACTGAGCATCGTTAGCGCCTAAGAGAGAAAGCCAGTTAGTGCTAGTTACGTCTTGAAGAAAAGCTTTGGAGTTGAAATTTGCATAATCATGGAAGATAATGAAGTGGGGCTTCGTTAGTAGTGGCTTGCCTTTGCCCCAGATGTAGAAAGTGGAGGAATGGTCAGTAATAGCATCAGCTAGTACGCCTGAGATGACAATGTGCTCAGGATGGTTAGTCATAATCCAATCCAGCAATGTACCTGTATTACAGTGAGGGGAAGTTCTGGTAGGTTCTAAGATTAGCTGGTGAAGAGTAAGGCTTTGTATACTCGACAGAGATGCAGGTTCAGAGCTACCCAGCTAGTTTATGTTAAGATCCCCAAGGATGAGAACTTCATTTCTCCCAGAGAGAAGGGCGGTTTGATCCAACAATTCCTCTAGTCCTTTATGACCACTCCTGGGGGGGTTGTAGACACAGACTATATGTAATTTATTGGAGCCGAGAGTGAGAAGGGTATGAAGTGCTTCACAGTGATTGAGGGGGGACGAGCTAATAGCAGAAAGTTGGAGGTGACTTTTAAAGTAAACTGCTGTGCCCCCACCTCTTTTGGGAGGGGGTCTATCTAGTCACATGAGGCTATAGGATGGGATGGTGCACAGAGAGTCGGGGTGGGCGATTTGAGCCAGGTTTCAGTAAGGCAAATTATATCAGGCTTGTAGAGGGAGGTCCATGCTTCAAGTTCAGCAAAGTTTTTCTCGAGGCTCCTTATGTTATGGTGAGCAATTACAAGACCTTTAGCATTTAGACTAGGATTAGTTATACAATTTACTGGGCCCAGGTTTAGCTGGCCATCGCCTGAGAGCAGTGTGGCTAGAATAAGTAGATACCACAGCCTAATGCACATGAAGGAGCATAGGGTATGTAAACGTGGGGGACAACTATTTTTGTGGACATGTGCAATCATAAGGATCCATGATCTATTTAATAGCAGAGGAGTGGTGACATAATTAGGTGCAGGCACAACAAGGAGGTTAGAGAAATAGAAATCATTGGGTGTTTAGTGAGGGGGAGCTGTAGCAGCTCTGGGGATAGGTAATACTGATAGGTGAAAGAGTGGCAGTGTGGAGGCAAGGAAAAATAATGAAGTGTGATGTTTCATTGTAGACTGCCTGAGGTTACGGGTGCAGGTAAGAGAAACTAGTATGGATGCAAGGAGTAGAAGGGACCTAGGAAGGAGCAGGGCTTGCACTATCCACAGGACCCTGAAAATTGTTACATAGTAGATTCAGGGGAAAACGCCGATAAGTAGTCAGGTCAGCAAGTGGGCTGAGCCATAAAATTGGGTTAGAAAAGTCTGAGAGAGAGAGACAGAGTAGGGTAAGTAGATCGGAGAAAATGAGGAGATCTGGGTGAAAACCGATGCCCAGATAAAGTGATTAGGGAGGCGTAGGTGTGGAAAGGGAGGGGTAGAGGATAAACGGGCAGAGGGAGGGGTGAACTGAGATGTGTAGGGCAGTAAGCAGAAATTTATTACGCTCTTGCACTAGATTGCCCTGACAGTAGGACACATGGAACGGCCGATTAGGAGAGCCAATGAAATAGGAGCTGTCAGTGAGAGGAGGGACAAGTGGTGGGCGGGGGAGGGGGATGGGAAGAAAATACACAGAGTAGGTAGATTACTTGAGTTGGCAGAAAGAAATTGACTATGTTGTAGCGGAGGAAAAGCTCTCCAATCAGCTTAGCTGGGCCAGAAGAGAGGACCAATCACAGTCCAGCAGCCAAAACATCACACCAATCAGAGAAAGACCGAAGCGAGGTGGCTCCAGCGGTAGTACCTGCTTGAGGGATCCGATGTGGCGAGCTCGGGAGGCGCAGGGTTGGCAGTCCAAGTTGGGCGGAGGCCACGGGGGGTTCTGTGGGGTCACCTAGCAGTCCAGGGCACTGTTCAGGTGCAGGAGAGTCCCTGGGGGAGCAAAGAGAGGGTAGAATAAATATAAGCACAGGACGGGGGGAGACTAGTGGCAGACACTCAGCAGGGGCTGTGGGAGATTAAAGCTAAGGATAAAGGAGCAAGAGCAGGTGAGAAAAGGTTTGGGAGAGGAGATCAGACAGACCAGATCAGAAGTTACCACCCTAAGTTCAGAACTGGTTCCTAGAGGGGCAACGGCACCCTCAGTGGGGCTACCAGACAGGCTGAGTCACTCAGGGGAGTAAATGAATTTTCTGTTGTCAATTCCTGTCCCCTATCCCTTCCAAGGAAATCCCTTTACACCCTCAGCCCTCAGCTGATTACTGTTCACCTCTCAGTCCAGACTCTTCGTGTCCTTTGGAGAAGAAAAAGAGTGGCCTCCTGCACCAACCCCTCATGGCGCTGCTCTGCAGATGTTTCAATTCAGCCTCCACAACAGCATGTTCCTCAGCAAGTGCTGTAAACGTGCTGCACACTGGGCAACAAAAACATCTTCAGAGGAGCTCCCAGAATACTGTTGCTCCACAGTGGTTGCATCTCACTCTACTCCCTATTCCCCCACCAGCCTGCCACCCCTCATCACCCTTATTTTATTTATTTATTTATTTATTTATTGAATTCTAGTATTACAAATACCTTTGAATCAAAGGTTCCTTGACAAAGATTCTGCATCAGTATGTAATGATGGAACAAAATACAGCAATGTAGCAGAATCAAGCAATTTGAATTTCAAATAGGATTGACACAGAGAGGATGATTCCCTCCTGTTGCTTCTATAATCTGGGTGACTTCTAGAGAAAAAATGTTCTCTCTACTAAACAAAACTTTTTTTGTGTGTGTGTATGTGTGTGCCCATGTGGCAATGAACTGATGGGTCAAAGAAAAAAGGGTATCAGCTGGCACCCAAAAGTAAAAAGTGTCCACAATGGAAAAGTGGTTTGTGAATCCGAAGTAACTATGCCTCATCCTGGACCCTGTAGCTCATTCAACTGCCTTGCCCTAAGAGAGGAGCAAGAGGAGCAAGAAGAGCCTCTTGACCCATTAGCAACAGGTGACTAGTGGGTGGGTGTCCATGGGGGGAGCCTGGATGATAACTGGCAAGTCTCCAAAAGGACCTGCTTTAGAAACCAATCCAAATCCGGAGATGACACTGGAGCCAACACCAGTAACAGCAGCACCACCGGTGCCATACTGGGGCCCCATGCTGACACAGCAAACAGGGTTAATATGCTGGGAGCCACAACACCACTGAACACTGTACTGGTCCCAACAACAGCACCTACAATGGCACAGGTGCCAAGATCCGCACCGACACTGGCACAAACAGCTGCACTGACCTCAGTGCAGATACCACAAGTAGTACCGACAATGAGACCAGCATTAACAGTCAGCATCTACTTTGCCACAGGAACAGTTGACACCAGATTGATCCCGTGTGATCAGCAAAGGGGGTTGGAAGCTGTTGAGACCAAATCCTAACTTGGATGGGTTTTTGGCACCCACCTACAGGTAGGACTGAGAGAGGGTACTGCTTAGGAAGGCAAACCATACTTCTGGCAAATGAGACCTAATCCCCCCCTCCCAGGAAGTTGAGGTCCTTTGGGCTGGAAAGGAGTGAGGCAGAGGCAGCCAGGGGTGGACCGTCTGCTCCTTATGAGTGGCGGTCTCTAGGAATTTGGGATGGACAGGTCAGTGACCCTCCAGCTGTGCATGTAATGCTAAAAGGAGCTGTAACCCAGGTGATCTTGTCAAAAAACACATGGTTGTGCCCATTGCAATCCAGGTAATTATACAGGTAATTTGTCCTGGAGGTTATGAGGATCGGTATGGGAGAGAGGGCATGGAGCTTGACTAGCCAATGACCAGTGCTACCAAGAACTGCAGCAGCAGGAGACCTTCACTGTCAGATGCTATGTAGTACATGGCAGCCCCTCCCTAATGGGCTGACTGGGGAACCTGACCCCTCCACCTCCCTTGGAGGCATGGATGGGAGGAAACTGGACTGGCTCTGGGGGTATGGATTTTAGGGCTACCTGCAGGGGAAGCAGGCTGGGGAGGAACTAAAGAGGGGTTAATGAAAGGCCAGATAAACTCCCTCTTTTCTCACTCCTTCTTGGGACAGCTATTCCAATATCCAACCCTGACAAAAGCAGGGTCAGGTGTGAGATTAGAGCAGAGTAGAGCAGGGGACCCTTGGCCTCCATTGGAGGGATCATATTAAAAGTCAGCATGTTTTTCACCTCCTTCCAAGGCCAGCAAGGTAGCATATCTGCCTCTTGGCCTGAAAGCCTAAGGTTCTAGTCCCAGTACAGTACTAAGGGGATACTGTACTGATAGAGTGTGCTGTCCTTCAGATGAGACATTAAACCAAGGTCCTGTCTGTCTTTTCTTTTGTTCAGGTGGATGTTAACGATCCCATGGCACTTCCTGAAAAGAGTAAAGGCTATAAGAGAGTCTAAGATCAGTCTAGTACACAGAGACGAGGTGGGAGGACCTGGCTCCCAGCCTGGACTGGTCCCTTGTGGTCATCAAAGAGGGTCTGGAAGCCATGGGACTCACCCCTGTCCTAGACTGATTTGTGGCATCCTCTTTTGGGTAGGACCAGAAGGGAGAGGCCACTGCCCTGGTGGGGGGCTCTTCCAGTGCTAAAGTAGACCACACTGGGAAGCTGAGGTCCTTGAGTGGAAAGGAGTGTCGCGGGGTCAACTCCATCCTCCTTATGAGTGACCGTCCCCCTATGGAGTGGAGGGGACCATGGGTGCCCATTCCTACATTGGGCCAGCAGATCAGAGACCCTCCAACTACATACATCATGCTTAAAAGAGCTGAAACACACATGATCTTGCCAATACACATATGACTGCGACCATTTTAATCCAGAGACTGCATCCAGGGCAATGATCAAAGTGTTTTAAAAAAGTGGTTGTACTGTACATGAGATCGGTGTTAAGGGCACATAATAAACTTATGGCTTGATTTTAAAAAAGTAACAATACAGCGTAGCTCCCGATCACCCCTCACTTTGACCAGTGGTCCAGGTGGTTATTAGGGAATATGGGAGAGGAGGCATGGAGCCTGACTAGCCAATGATGGTTACTGACTTGACTAGAGTTTCTAAGTAAACTATTCGTAGTACAGACTAATGCATCAGGAGTGGGAATTGGTGCAGTACTAACCCAGTACATCCAGGGGGAAGAACACCCCATCATTTCATAAGTAGAAAACTGCACAAAAGGGAGTGAAAACATGCCACTGTTGAGAAAGAATGTCTGGCACTCAGGTGGGCAATCAAATCACTAAAATACTACCTATGGGGAACTGAATTCCAGGTGGTGACAGACCACAACCCGCTGTGTTGGTTACAGATGATGCAGGAGAAAAATCCACACATCATGCGATGGTCGGCTTTGCAGCCCTTTATTGTGACTCACAGGAAAGGTGGTGAACATACCAATACTGATTCCTTGTCACAGTATGGAGCAGGAATTGGAGACCAGGATAATGAAATATAAATGTATAATGTTTTGAAGGAAATGTTTTGAAACACTGATAAAATATACGACATGATTTTAGCTTCCAGGGTAAATGTATGTATTAATGTAATATAAATGATTGTTTGGCTACATTGTGTAAGTGTTTCCTAGCAAGAAATTATTATTGTTTAAATGGGGCCCTGGGATGGTGCTTCATGGAGAGGGAAGTCCGGAGCTCCTCCAACACCCCAATATAGGAGGTGGTATACCTTTAAGGTATTAGTGGTGTTATGGATTGCTGATTATAGGAAATGACCAGTATGGGTATCAAGTATTATTGTTTATATCATGCTGCAGAGGCCTTAGAGGTCTTGTCAATGTCCCAGGGTATGTAGTTAAGATCGTTATGACTGGTCAGTAACCAGTAGAGTTGAAAGGGACCCTGGGACGGAACTTCTAAAAGTGGGAGGGCGGACGTTCAACCCCTTTCAGGGCTTATTGGAAGGGTAACTCATGGAGTACAGTTCCCTTCATAAAAGGGGGGGGTAAGTGTGACAGGGTGCATCCCTGCCACTGTAGTAGGACCCCTTGAATATTCTAGGTTGTAACCTCTCTCTTTATACTCTTATCTAATAAGGCTATCCCTTTCTTTCCATCTGGAGGCAGGCCACCTCCACACAACCCCCTGTGCTTCCTTTTACCTTTTCTTGCTCTTCTTCCCATGGGTCCATATGTATGGAGGTCAACTTCCAGTGACCTCGAGCTCCCAGACAGAATGGGACAGTATAATATAATAGTTATAGCCATAGCTCTATGGAATGGCTGGCTATCTTGGAACGACAGACCTGTATTTTATACAGTACAGCATCCTATAATAATAGAAAGAAGTAGCTGGTATCTATTAGAATATAGGCAGAGAAAGACCTACAGAAATAGGCTGTATTATTATATGCAGATGTAACCCCTAGGTGGCGATATCCCAAGGGCTACTACCCCTGCCTGCTTGACTACTGACGGGTTGAGGGGCCTAGGTTCTATGGCGGGTGCCTCCACCCAGAGGTCAGGGTTTGTAGTGGTTAGACTAGCTTGGTCACAGCCCTCTGGGACACCGAGACCCACTTTTATTCCCTCTAGTGGCTCACACAATGCACAGAAGTTACAGTTACAATACCCCACATGTACACACTGTTCATTCATAAAGTACCACTTACCCTCGAGACTGATTCTGAGGTTCGCCTCTGGGGACCCCCTGTAAAATAAGGTTAATCAACATACACAAACCAATACAATGCTTGATATGTAGGTACTGACACTTCAGACAGTTTAAAGTTTAACAACATCAAGTCTAGTTTATTTAGGGGAATAAAACACGGGAAGGGGAGATCAGGTTAATTGGCAGAATTAAATCACAGTACTGTGCACACATACAGGGTCTAAAAAGTCACACTCTGGGTACCCAGGTTGGGGGGGGGGTTAGCCAGGTCCATTGCCCGGGGTTGGCTGGCAGGTACAGATGGACAGGGCCCTGTAGAAGAAAATATATGCACAACACCCAATTGTAATCCAGAGCCGGATGGCTCAGTCCATGAAGAAGTGAAAAAATGATAATTAGATGACACACTTGTAATTGAAAACAGGCTGCAGGGGAATACCCTGATTTGTACTCACAATACCCAAGCTGAGAACCGGATGGTGGGATATTCTTCTGGGTTGCCAGAACAACAGAGCATGGAGACGAGGTCCTTGTGACTGGACCCCCACTGCAGCAGATAGCAAACGGATTTAGTGCGAGACAAGCTGGGGTTTGCTTCCAGCTTCAAAACACAGCACACAGCACAGGGGATTGGAAATAGCGATTCCCCACAAGCACTACGCACATTCATATGTAAAAGGAAAGTACTATACCAGGCAGGCTGCTCCTAGATCCTGATCGCTATTACTGCAAAATACCCGGGAGCACACACACAGCAGCTTCAGTTCCTGACAGACCGAACGCGATTCAGCAATTTCTCCAGTCTTCTACAGGGTTAGCCTGGTTTCTACCTTTCAGACTTCCTTCTTTCTCCTCACAAGTCAGATTCAGTCTGAACTAGCACTTACAATGGCTGCAGGCCGAACCTCAGGGCCTCACACGTGCTTCCCGCGTGAAACTATACACCGCAGAAGCACACAGCTCCTTCTCTCTTCACTGTCACAACTGATCTGAGCTTTCCAGTCACAGAGCAGGGCATTTCCTTAGCTCCACACCATTCTGTTGGTTGGTTCGGCTGTCACTCACAATAAGACTCCCTCTGTTGGTGGAAAAAGGCGCCAAGGTCAAAACTACATTTCCCAGAGTCACTGCCCATACAATCCCCTTGCGGCTGGCTCAAAATTAAGAGTCCCAGTTTTGATTCGTCCACGGGCTCCATTTTAGGGATCCCTCAACCCAATTGGCCCAGCACAGCAGTTCAGGACCAAAATGAAAGAGCTACACTGAAACAGTTTGTGTTAAAATGAAGACAGGTTAGACAAACTACATTTTCTCAGTCACTCTAAATGATTTCTGGCAAATAGTTATATCTTTCAACAAGGCTCCCTCTGCACATGTAGGCGACTGCAGAAGCGGAGTGAATTGGCAGCAGCTCGGGTGGGATTCAAGCATTAAATACACAGTCCCAAGCATACAACCAATAAGTCTGTACAGACAGCTCTTAAAGAGACAGTACATGGAGGCTCAAATAGCACTCACTTGGAACCACATTTAAACAGCTCAGACACCGAACACTGCCCAGACTTGGAGCATTCAGGCAAGCTCCTGGAAGACTTTTGGGAACCCCCATTTGCAGGGAGGTTACATATAAGCGGCAAACCCCTTTCCCTTTTTATTTTCTGTAACCCTGTTGCCGCTATGGAAATCTTAAAACCTGTTATAATGCTATAGTTTAAAAACATTGAATGAATCAGGCCATTTTAAGCTAAAGGAGCAATGCTACAAATTCTGGTAGAAGTTAGAAAGGAACCCTGTTAAAATTTAAATTAGGTTTCAGAGCCTAATGAAAAGAAACAGCACTCCCCCTTTGTTTTGCCAAAGTACACTGTATTGTGTTTTGCCAACAAGTCAGTCCGAATGATGGGAGTTCTATGGAATTGTGCACTTGCGGTTGCAAGGAACAAATGCTCCCTCATCTTCCAGACAGTACAAGAAATTATCTAAACCCTTCTTTACTCACTGCACCAGAGTTAAACAAAGAGGGTGCAGAGTGAGTATTAGGCATGCTCTCTGAGAGAGAGAGAGAGAGCTATGCAGCAATCTGTAGAAGCCTACACGAAGGAAAGTGAAAGTGTCAGCTGATGGCTTGACATTTCAGCCGAAAGTACATTGTTTTGCCCCAAATTAGGAGACAATGCCCTGAAACACACTACTAGTTTTATGCTACACGAGCAAGAGATGTAGGATAAAGGGTTTTTTTGCTACCCTATGATAAATATGAACGAATGGGGAAACTTAGAAAATCTTTTACTAAACTTGTCAGATCCAAAAAAGTTAAGTATTTTCAGAACGAGCTGGACTCATCATCTAAGTGTGCTTCTAAGTTTTGGAAGACCATTAAGAATATAGAAGGGCATGAATCAGCAAACTCTCTCCTGGCCAAAGTCCTCTCTGGTGGCTCCACATTCACTGACAAACAGACAATTCCTAGATCTGCTTAACAACCACTTTGCCATCGCTGGGCTCTCCTTTGGCTCCTCACCCGCCTACAATCTCTGCACACAACTTTGCAGTCAGGATACTGTTAAACCCATTAGCATTACCTCTATCCTTGACATGGCCTTCTCCTTTATCCCTGTATCATTGAAACAAGTGGAAGATCTACTGCTAGCCCTGGATACCAGGAAAAGTGTAGGTGCTGACCTTATCAACCCCTATTTTCTTAAGCTCGCCTCCCATGTATTATCAGCACCTATCACTTACCTCTTTAATCTATCTCTTGCCCAAGGAGAACTCCCTCCCATTTGGAAAACTGCCCATGTTATTCCCCTACTCAAATCTGGCGACCCAAGTGATCTAAACAATTACAGACCAATATATCTACTTCCCATCCTCCCTAAACTGCTCGAGAAAGTGGTTAAGATGCAGCTTAGGAAGTACTTGGACTCCATCAATCTGCTTAATCCTGCCCATTCAGCATTCAGAGCTTGTCACAGTACAATATCCACACTTGCAAAGGTAACCAACGACTGTCAAAATTCTTTGGATGTCAAGAAATATGTATATGCCTTGTTTCTTGATCTTAGTGAGGCATTCGATACAGTGGACCATGGCCGGCTGTTGGACACTCTTCAAAGCATTGGCCTTGATTCTTTCTCCCTTGAAATGGTTCAATGGTTACCTCTCTGGGAGATTCCAACAGGTTAAAGCCCAAGGGGATCTCTCTCTCCTCTAAAATTTCTCCAAAGAGGTGTGCCGAAAGGGTCCATTTTAGGACCACTGCTCTTTACTCTTTCTATTAACGACATTGACGCTGGAATTAAAGCAGCCAACAAAAAATCTCTTCTGTGATGACTTGGTCATATACATTCCTAGACCTACCCCGGAGCAGGCCTGTATGGACCTATGGGTGGATTTTAATCAGCTGCAGTTAAACTTATTGAACCAAAAACTACTTCTAAATGCTAAAAAAAGCGAAGGCCATACTTTTCTCACCTTCTGCCATAGGTCAAAAACTTTCCCTACATAGCTTAACTCCACAGATTCTATCATTTCTGGGAGAACCTATTGAATATGTGACAAAATTTAAATATCTGGGGCTTCGGATAGACCACAAGCTTACATTCTCTGACCATATTGAGGAACTATCAAAGAAGTTAAAGCAGAGAATGGGCCTGTTCGTTCCGGATCAAGCATCTCCTGTCCCACAACACCAAAAGAGACTGGTCCAAACCACCTTTCTATCCTTATTGGACTACGCCAACTTCCGCTATGGCCAAGGCTCTGCCTCCGCACTCTTTAAACTTGATTCGCTCTATCTCCGAGCTTTGAGATTTATCTCTGGTCTACCATACCTCACCCACCACTGCTCTCTGTATGCTGCAGTAGGATGGACATTGCTCAAGTTCAGAAGGCAAAGAAATGCTGCCTTTTGGACTTTTAGAGCTATCACACATAAGCTTCCCCAACTGCATGCCCCTATACGCTGTAGGCAATTACTTCTTGTGCAGCCTCTCATTTATCTCCTTATACATTCCTAAAGCTAATTTACATTTTGTTAAAGCGTCTATGAGTTATGTACTCCCTCACTTATGGAACAAATTACAAAAAACTCTGAAGCTGGCTGCCCTGACAACCTTCTCCTTCTTCAAAAAGCTATTCTCTCATTCCTTTGTAGAATCCTGTAACTGCCCCCCCCCGGAGGCCAGTGAAATAAGTGTCAGACATCCATCCCCAGGCCTTGTGATTCCCTGTTTATCACTCCTTCTCCCTTCTTTTCCCTGTCACCCCTCCTTCCTCCTTTTCCTGAAATGTTCATGTACGTACTGTATAATAATGTATATTGACAATATTGTTTTTCTTAGCCTCCTGCATATTTGCCTGTATAGACCTTGCCTAATACTTTACTATGTTTTATGTCCTCTTCCACACTGTATTCCTTGATTGTACACCCATCTTTTTCCTTTGTATATTGTTTACTTTTATGTGCATTTGTCCAGGTCCACCTTGCAAATGAGCTCTCTCAATGGTGCTTCACCTGGTAAAATAAAGATTGATTGATTGATTGATTGAAATTCTAGCATATTAATAAACCTAGCATAAACATACCTAGTGAAAACCTACAGACTAGAATACTGAAAGTGGGTAAAGTAAACACAAACCTTCTTCTGGCAACACAATATGCTTTAAATAAAGGGACTTCTGGAAGGAGAAGGAATAAATTAAGTCTGTTCTTACCTGAAACAGGGGAAAGAATGAAATACAGTCTATAGAGGAACAGCGGCCCCGTGTGTCCCCTTTTTATAGTAAGCTGTCTGTCACTCAAGTCCCAGTGGAAAGTTTTACACCTTTAAAAAGAGGTAAATCCTTCTGGGAAAGTTCCTTTATTATCCAAAGCTGCTCCTGATTATAGAAGGGTAACAACGTACTTTTAGCCTGTTATTTAATTAAATGAAGGGCCATGATGATGCTTGGTCACCTGACCCAGGTGGGCGGGTATAAATAGTACTGCCTGAGCAAGCAAATGTTCGATAGGGTCAGTGTCTTCTGACTGAGTGTAGGTGAAGGACTAGGAGAGTCCTGTGCTGCACTAAAGAGAACATTGTGAAAATATTTACAAGCCTTTTCCTTTTAATTGTTTTAATTGTACTTTATATGCTACAAAGCTGTTGTTGTTTATGATTACAGAATAAACAAAATAAACATCCCGTTTAGAAAAAGTGGGTTGCACCAAAAATCTTGTGTTGTGTCCCTCTGTATTTCCCACACCTTTACAAGTGGTGGGATTTACAGTTGCTAGTGTCTTGCCAGGGACGGGAGACATGGCAGCAGATACCATTCGGTATCCCAGGTGAACACATGGCTGGGGGTGTCCAAGTTACTGGAACCCTTACCAGGAAGATGGCTGCTCAGATGGGAGCACCACTTCTATCCAGCCTTCCAGTGGATGTCAGACCTAAGGTGAAGAAACAACCTTCGGAGGAGGATGATGACCACAGTGATCGGGTGGAAGAGGATCCTATTGATAAACTTCCAGAGATCGAGGAAGATGAAAAGGATGTGAACACCTCATGTCCAGATTTGGAATATGCTCCACAAGAAGATGTAGGAGAACTGTTGAAGTGGCTTTGTGTCTGACAGGTCCAGCTGGACAGGGAAAGAGAGGTGGAGAGAAGGCGACAAGATGCGAAGTGGACTGATACGATGACGGTGTTGCATGCCATAAATGCTGGGACAGCAGAGCATACGCAGAGCCCAAGAGACATTAAATTATTACGACTCCAGGATAACGATGACATAGAGACCTATCTAATGACATTTGAGAGGGTAGCTCAAACGTGTGAGTGGCCACGTGATCAGTGGGTAGTTTGTCTAGCCCCACAATTGATTGACAGAGCTCAAGTAGTGTATAGTCAATTAGACATACAAGTGGCTCAAGATTATGACTATGTAAAGAGGGAAATCTTAAGACATTATGACATCAATATGGAAGTGTATAGGCAACATTTCAGGTACTTAAAGATGCAATCTTCAGATGCTCCAAGGGAAACCTTTGCATGCCTAAAGGACCTCAGCTATAAATGGTTGCAGCCGGAGATGAAGACAGCTCAACAACTAATGGAAGCCATAATTATTGAGCAGTTCATCAAGATACTTCCCCCAAGATGTTCAACTATGGGTGAGAGAGCATAAGCCTGAGGGAGCTGAAAAAATGATTGCCCTAGCGGAGGACTTCTTGGCTGCCAGACCTACGAAGGGGAGGAATATCCCAGGGGACCCATCATAATCCACGTCCACCAATCTGGTAAGACCTACTCAAAATGTTGTAACTAGAGGTGAGACTGAATGGTGGCAAGACAGAAAAGGGAGGTTGCCCCTTTCAGAAATTGTTTGCCATGGATGCCAGAAAAAAGGGCATTTGATAAGAAATTGCCTGAATGTGAAACCAGACTGTGGTCACTTAGCTCTAGCTAACTGGGCACCACATATAACAATGGTGGAGGTGGGTACTCAGAAAGTTGTGGATCTTACTGACTTGGGGAGTCGACAGACACTCATTCGTACTGTTCTAGTAGATATATACAACAAACCGGGGAAAAGTACAGCAGTAACATGTATTCACTGGGATACCCATGTTTTTCCCACAATTCCCTTGGAGATGGTTATAAATGGGAGAGTGCATGCATTTTTTTTCTCCAATTGTTTAACCAGGTGAGACACACTAAGCTGAAAGCTTGTTTACAGATGCAACCTGGGAGCACAGGGAAGTTAAGTGACTTGCTCAGGGTCACACAGTAGGCAAGTGGGGGCTGTGGGATTCAAACCCAGGTCTCCAGATTTGCAGCTCATTGAGCCTTAAACCACTGTGCTATACTGCCTCCAGTTTGAGGTAGGATTGGTACTTCAACTTCTTGTCCCCCTAATCATTGGACAGGATCATCCTGATTTTTCTTCATTGTTAGAAGGCGGCAAAGGACAGTCGACTCTGGTAGCAGTTACTACCTGAGCCCAGGCTAAACAACAGGCAGAACTTGCCAGTGTCTTTCTCTTTTCTGAGGAACTATTTGATTGTCCAGGTAAAGACAGGAAAGGGAAAACCTTAAAAAGAAAGAAGAAGAAGGAATGGCAAGAGAAACAAGGGACTTTGAAAATACTGAAAAGTGAAGAAGGGATGATGCAAGAGGAACAAGAAAGTGATAAACCCTTAAATCCCTTTTTTTTTGCAAGTTGGATGAGAACAAAGCACAGGGGCCCCCACATATGTAGTAAATAATGATTTACTGTATAGGGAATGTGAAAACCCTAGAAATGGGGCAATAATAGCCCAGTTGCTAGTTCCTGAGAGGTACAGGAATGCTGTGGTGAAGCTAGCACATGATATTCCTTTGACAGGGCATATTGGTAGGGATAATACCCTAAGCAGAATCCTTAACAGATTCTTTTGGCCAGGGATACATGAACAAGTGGTTGAGTATGTTCAGAGCTGCCCTTAGTGTCAGAAGGTAGCCCGTGTAGGAAAAAAAGACATGCTGCACCTACAGAGTATTCCCATTGTCACCCAACCTTTTGATCGCATAGCCATGGATGTCGTAGGCCCCTCAGAAACCAGTTCAAAGGGAAACCACTTCATTTTAGTCATATGTGACTATGCCATATGGAATCCTGAGGCCATCCCCATGAGGACAGTGACAGCTCCCAGGGTTGCAGAGGAATTGGCCAAGGTGTTCAGCCAAATGGGAATCCCCAAAGTCATACTCACCAATAGGGGTAGCAATTTTACATCTGTAATGCTGAGTGAATTGTATCAGTTGTTGGGAATTCAGGCAGTTAGAACCTCCCCTTACCACCCCCAAACAGATGGTCTGGTAGAGAGTTTCAACCAAACTATAAAGAAGATGCTGCAGAAGTATGTGAATGAGGAAGGCAGGAACTGGGATACATTTCTACCCTACCTTCTCTTCTCTTATAGCAAGATTCCACAGGCATCCACTGTTTTTCCCCCCTTTTCCCTGCTCTATGGACGCAACCCCCAAGGACCCCTTGATGTGGTTAAGGAACATTGGGAGGAGAAAAGGAATATTGGACATAGTGGTATACTGGAGTAAATGACAACTCTGAAGAAAAGGTTGATGAAATACATTGGATTAGCCCATCAAACTCTACAAGAGTAGCAGAACCAACAGAAATCTTTATATGACAAAGGGGTTGGGGCCAAATAGTTTGAAATAGGAGAACAGGTGCTACTTCTCCTTCCAGCAACTGAGAACAAGCTTTTGATGAAGTGGCAAGGCCCCTACACCGTAATCCATCAAGTAGGACCTGTAAATTATGAGATTGAGGTGCCAAACAGGAGGGTCACTAAACATATTTACCATGCTAACCTACTTAAGAAATGGCATGAGATACTACCCCAAGCCAACCTAGGGTGTTACATACACACTGCAACCCAAGAAACCAAACTGGATGTTGCCTACAGAAGATTAGAACAGCCTGGGTACATTCAAGAAATAAAAATCAACATTACTCTAACCAGCCTGCAAATTGAACAAGTGCAGAAGGTTATAGAGAAATATGCAGACATATTCACTAATATCCCAGGGAGGGCATAATAGAACATGACATTTGAGACACACAAGAGAGACCCATTTACCAGAAACCTTACAGATTACCCATCCATGTAAGAGAGGAAGTCATTCAGGAGGTAAAAAAGCTTGAGCGCCTGTGAATAATTGTACCATTGAAGAGTGCCTGGTCATTCCCCATAGTGGTGGTTAATAAAAAGAAGAGAGGCATTCATCTTTGCTTAGACTTCCATAAGGTAAACACTGCCTCTGTCTTTGATGGGTACCCTATGCTCCCTATCGACGACATTAGAGACCGATTAGGGAATGCTAAGTATGTTTCCACCTTAGACCTAATGAAGGGGTACTGGCAAATCACTTTAACACCACACTCTATGGAGAAATTAGCTTTCAGTACCCCTCTAGGACTATTCCAGTTTGTCACTATGCCGTTTGGTCTTAATGGGGCAGCAACCTTCCAACGTTTCATGGATCACATGCTTAGACCTCATTCAGACTTTTGTGCCACCTACTTGGATGACATGGTAGTGTTTAGCCCCGACTGGGAAACACACATACAACACCTTGATTAGGTGATATCCACCATCCAAGAGGCAGGAGTTACCATAAATCCTGCAAAGTGTGCCCTGGCGAATATTGAGACTCAGTATTTAGGGTTTATTATAGAAAATGGGGTGATAAACTTGAGATAGACAAAGTCACCGCAGTGGCAAATAGTACTGTGCCCATGACAAAGAAACAGATGAGAGCTTTTTTTGGGTTAGCAGGATATTATTGGAGGTTTATACCAAATTTCTCTGCTGTGACATGCCCTTCAACAGACTTAACCAAAAAGAGCTATGCTAATAAGGTACGCTGGACCCCAGAGTGTGATGAGGCCTTTAGAAAGATCAAAGCAAGCTTATGTTCATATCCTGTGTTGAGAAGTCCCGATTTTAGTAAACCATTTGTAGTACAGACTGATGTATCAGGAGTGGTAACTGGTGCAGTACTAACCCAGTACATCCAGGGGGAGAAACACCCCATTATTTTCATAAGTAGAAAACTGCATGAAATATAATAAACGTTATATAAATATTACTTCATAACTATGTAATTGAATGTTAAAACCTGAGGCGAAATCACTAACACTGTATTGTTGATATTTGCTGTTGCAAGTAGTAAAGCACTACGTATATGAAACACTGATTCTGTGTATTTTTTCAACAACATGACCTAAAATGTACTGTAACATTGTTATGTTACAAGTGCATTAAGTACTCAGCTACTGAGGAAATAGATGATGCATGGTTGGAGGTGGTTGTAACTCCCCCCACCAACCATGCATTAATTCCCCAGTAGAAGCCTCCTTTGGAGTGGCTTAATGCTTACTCGTTTTTGTTCTAATAGAGGGAGTGAACTTCTTACAGTACCTGAATACTAATCTCTATGCAATCTCTGTGTTTCTGTAAGTGCGACTTACTGTACTGAGTAGTAAGCACACTACAGGCATGCTCTCCTGTCATTCCAAGGCCTCTTTTTTCTTCTTTTTGCACCCATGGGCTCTTGGTATCTCACTCCATTTTTTTCACCTACATCCCACCACCCCACCGGGACTTGCCACAGACCACTGGGAACTTCCTCCAGATATTCCTAACATAAGAAGACCCCAGCTCCCACCAGGGGAATCGGGCTATTTGACTGGGCTTGGGGAGGTCCAAACACGTCACAGACTCATTGGGGTGTGTGTGTGTGTGTGTTGGGGGGAGGGACTGGTGGCTGGTGGCTGTCATGCTATATACCAAGCAACATTTTTCCCCTTTACTCCCTAAGCTGCACCAATCTCCCCTGCATCAAGCTGCCTGCAGTGTGCAATATCTATTCTATAGACAGGGCCTCAGCCAACAGTGCATGATCACCCATGCCCTTTATGGTGTACGGCCAGCCACCAAAGGATTGTATGAGTGTGCATCTCTGCTTTCTCCTCCTAATGTCTTAGCATAATGCCTCCATGGCACATTCCAGACTCCACCAGCCTGAAGAGAGGGATCCAGCATGCAATCTAACCTAGATCTCAGCACAGTGATGAAATGTGCTACTGCTGCTGCCATCAATGGGCCACACACAGGGTCATTTTAAACAGACGGCAAGTCCAACAGTGTGAGATGACCTAGTGATGTGGACTCTTGTCCATTAGGAAGTGAGTCAAGAGAACCCCAACTCATTTCACTGGTGCTCTGGGCTACATTTGAGCTCACATGTCCTGCCTTGAAAGGCTAAGGTGTGTTTCTCTAGAGGGCAACCATCCCAGTCACCTCCCAATCGCAGAACATTCCTGCAGGCTTAACAAAAATATTTGAATCTTTCTAGTTACGCAGCTCAAGGGAGACACCTACCAGACCCTTTTTGCAAATGCTGCCTTGTTCGATGAAAAACATATTTCTCCTGTAAGTAAAACAGTGGTGTGTAGTGATTTTGTTTTGGAAGTAACTATGGTGATAAGTGATGGTAACATCAGTAAACACTGAGATGTCATGTGAACAACTGACACCTGCGGTGAACAATGTCAGCAATCAGATTTCACAGCAGAGCCAGGTTTCTGTACGGATGTTCACATACTGTATTTTTCAAGTTTAATGTAAATATTTGTCCTTTGTGAAGCCTGAATACTATAAATAATCCTAAGTTCAGAGACCTAAACAGCTAAATGATTTGATCATGATGAGAAATTCTGTACTGGCCATGGACAGTATCCATATTCCTTTCGCACTGCTACTGCATGTCTTCAAGAGAGTTCAGAGGGGTTACTGAAAGTTCACTTGACTGGGGCAGTGTTCATTTCAGGTTTTATAAAGGTCTGGCACGTTTTCTATGACCTCACAACTCCTGCTTGGGGGGGGGGGGATGAAGATAATATTAATTTCCTTCACTGGGGCATTTGTAGGGCTGTACTTTTGCCATGGAAAAGTTTGGAGAAAATCATGGTCAAAATTACAGAAATCACAATAGAAGCCACCCAAAATCCTGGAGTGATTGTGTGTTAAACAATTTGCCACTATTTTGTACGTACTTTTATACAAGCATATCAGCAAAGATTGAAAGGGGAACAGTCAGCACTAACAGCCCTAAACCCGTGTGTGGGGCTGGTCTCAGTTTGCAGTTTGTGTGCAAAAACATTTTTTTTTTTGTTTTAGTTACTGTTTACTGCAGTATAGTACATTGTATCAGGATGCTTCTGCTGACATTCAAGCTGACATTTGCAGTAACCAGAAATCCCCAAATCCCCTGTAGCTGACATCAGAGCAGGGCTGCAGCAATGCGAGATTCAATAGCCTGCAGTGCATGTTTGAGTTTTTATAAGCTCTGATGTTTTGTTTCCTGGTCCTGCTGTCCTCCCCGGATGAAATATAGTCACAGAGGATGATACATAGTCCTGAGCAAACAGCGGAAGTGGCAAATATCTGATATGAGCTTATTTTGGTGTTAAATATCAGCTGCCAAATCTTGGACCGCCTTTCAAATTTCCTCAGATCCTTTTTCAATTCCCTTATGTCCTCCTCACTATCCGTCCTGCCATATATCTTAGTGTCATCCACAGAGAGAGATACATTTGCCCCAATCCCCTCTCCAATGTTGCATAGTAATACACTGAAGAGAGCGGGTCCCAGAAATGATCCCTGTGGTGTCCTATTAGTTACCACCCTGACCTCTAAATGCATACCATTTAGTACCACCTTTTGTGCCCTCTTCCCTAGCCAGTTCTCAACTCACCTTGTGTCCTCTTCCCCCACTGCCAGGTCCTCCAAGTTCTTTACTAGCCTTTTGTGAGGCACAGAGTCAAAGGCCTTGATGAAATTCAGGTACAGAACATCCAGCGCTTGGGACAAGGCATTACAGAATTCAGCAAGGTTCATCAGTCAGCATCTCTCCTTTACAAAGCCATGCAGTTTGCTGTTCTGGAGATAATGTGACTCCATTAAGCTAACCAGAGCCTGCCACACCTCACTGAGCACCCATGGGTGCAACCCATCTGGTTCCAGGGATTTACCCCCCTGTACCTCTCTCAGTTCCTTGAGTACCCTCTCTTAGGTGATTGCCCACTTTGCCATTCTTGTTTTCCTCCCATCTTTGATGGTGCACTCCAGCAACAATCCTCCCTCCTCAGCCGTGCAGACTGACCAGAAGTATTCATTTAGAATATCAGATTTTTGCCCTTTCCTCTTCCACCCATATCCCCTTTCTCAACATCTCAATTCCTGCCGTGTTGTTTTTCCTCACCTTTTCTGCTATTTTGAGGTCTTCCTCCACTTTAGCTCTCCATACTGCCTTAGTGGCCTCCTTTGTTTTGTTGAGGTAGAGCTACCTGCTGGCTTTACTTTTTCATATGGATTTTGTTTCCTGGTCAGCTGCCTACTTGTTAAGCCCCAAGAAACCTCCATCATCATGTAGATGGCAGCTGGTGTTTTTTTTTCCCAGATTTTTCTCCACTCTAGACTCCCTGGGCATGGGCCACAGCTTATGTCAGCTTTGTACATGCACACCATCCCCACAGAGACAGGAACAAGCTCCCTGGCTATAGGGGTCCCTGTGGTGGAGGAATCCACCACCAGCCTTCCCTGGACAAAATACACTGCCACATGACAGCTGTCTCAACCTAGTTGGCTCCCCGGTGCGATGCACCGAGCCAGTTCCCAAACCCGGGTCATCTGCATGCCAGCAGAATGAGCTGTCGCTGGGCTATTGGGGTAGCTCCCTGCTTGCTTCTGATGGGTTGCCTAATATACTCTGAAGGCTGACTTTTTGGCCCTCACTGCTTCTTTAACCTCCTTGGAAAGCCATAATGGCCTCTTGTGCTTCTTTTCCTTTTCCTACCTGCCTGAGGCATTTCTTTGATACCTCAAGGATCCCTTACTTAATAGATTCCCACTAACAGTACTCTCCACCCCTACTATTTGGCAAGCCCCCCCCAAACCTCTCCCTTACCTCTTTCTCCATCTCCATCTCCAGGAGATCTGCCCCCTAAAGTCCAGGACCAGGGTCTGGGACTTCTGCCTTTTGACTGTCATCGTTAGACCAGAGCAGATCATCCACTACCACCCCCCACCCCAAGCAATGCTGTCTGCATTGGTCAGAACAAGGCTGAGTATTGCCCCTGCCCTAGTCTTCCCCTTCGCGTGTGGAGTACAGAAACTGTCCTGGGAATGCACAGGTGTCAAAAATAGATACAGTATGTGGCATTTCTTTCCCATTGTCACAAACAGCTGCTTAAATTTGTGATTACAAATCCCTAAGTCACTTGCTCCACAGAAGGAAAATGGGTAATGTTTCAAGTAACAGGGATCCATTCATAAAATCACGTTATTTGTAATAAATGTCTCATTGTGGGCATTTATTTGTGTGTTCTTACATGTGTTGCTTTGTTGCTATGGACAGTTTGGCACCTTAAAAATAGTAAATTTTTAGAACTCCATTTGCAAGACATGCTTGGAAAGAGGAGGTGAGTATTTCTTTCTGGAATGGGAAATTTACCTTTGAATTAAAGATTCAGGTTTCTTTTCCTTATGAGGTATTTTTCTAATTTAAGTTGCTGTAGTGGGAGGGTAGGAGAGAGGGACAGCTGCAAAGTTGTACCTATTAATTCCTTGAGAAAGAATTGCTCTTTGTTTCCCAGTATTCAGAAAGAACAGTGCACCATTTATGTCTGAGGTTGACAAAATGTTAATTACGTAAGAAGACAGCAGTGTTCCCATTTTGTTTTGGCATTTTCCCTGTAACTCTAGATTGATATTCCTGTGTTTTCCTGTAGATTACATTATTTCCTATGGAAGCTGAATTGCCCTGTTTTCCTGTATAACCAATGCAAGTCTATGGGAAGAGTTTTCCTGTAGATGCCTCCAAATCCCTGTAAAATACAGGAATCCCTGTAGATATGGGAGCCCTGAGACAGGGATTTCCATACCCATGATGTCTTGCACTATGTTTGAGGGTTAAGTACATGCCTGTGGTTTGGACAGATAAAAAGAAACCAAACAAAGGGTAAACAGCATGTAAATAGACTACCTCTCAATCTCCGCTACAAAAAAGGATTCATTTCTTCCTATGTGTTTCTCTGCTAAAAAGGCAAACAGCACTTATTGATAGAATTAATCACAGCTGCTCACCCCAGTTCTATGCAACTACTACTATGGTTTGAGATCAGCAACTCTGTAATTTTTTTTTTTTTATTATTCTTTTGGTAACCGGGTAAGGTTCACTAGGCACAAGTGCCTGTTTTGAGCGCCGACCCAGGAGCACTAGGGTGGTTAAGTGACTTTCTTAGAGTCATACAATGTGCGAGTGGAGGTTGTGGGAATCAAAGCCAGATCTCCTGGATGTACCAAGCTCATTCACAGCTCGTTACTCTAATCATTAGGCTATACTGCCAGCCCTTGGTACTGTAACTGCTTGTAGTCTTCTGTGTTGTACCCAGGGGTTCGGTTCATTCTTTTTCTAAGGAAGTCAACAACTTTCATTCCTCCAAATTCAGTAGCCATTTCAATTTTCTGGAAGTCAAAATACTTCCTGGGTCCCAAATTTTGGAAGTAAACATTGGCAAGACATGAAATTATAGAATTTAATATACCATATTGATGGTGAAATCAGCTTTTGTTCAGAATAATCAGTCATTTTTTTACTTCTGTACCTAAAAATCAGAGGTCAACTAATTTTCTTTTCTCCTTTTGAAATTCAAATACATCCTTCCCCTTGGGTTTGGAAGTTTTTACCTTATTTTTGGAAGTCAGATACTTCCAGAATGGAATTAACTGAAACCCTGGTTGTACCTACATCTGGCTATCCCAGTTTGGAAATATTTCATACATAAAAAATGAAGAGGTTACTTACATGTAACTGTATGTAACCTCCTTGTGGGGCTTACCTAAAATTGCCCATGTTTCTCCCATCTGCTGCTGGTGTCCTCAGTTGTTTCCCGTTTCTTCTCCACCACAGCCGAGTTCTTGTGCATGCCCCAGGGCCCCTGTACAGCCTCCTGTGTAAATTTTGCTCATAACAGGGCTTAAGGAGCTAAACTGTTAAGTGATCAGCATTCTCCTGAGCTAGCAGTCACCCGTACATGCGCAGAAGAGAGCGCATCTGATTTACTGACCACCGTGGCGGTCAAATGGAAGGCATTACAGTGGTCCCGGTGGCCCAGTTTACATAATTGGGGTCCATTTACCTGAACGAGGCTGGTGAGAGGCCTCAGTGAAGTGTAAAAATTAAGTCTGAAACAGAGCTATATTCGGGGCTCATGCATATTAATAGGAACCTCATGAATATTAATAAGGAGGCTGCCTGCCATCTAGGAGGACTGTATTTCAGCAGCAGCGACCGGGAAAATATTGCAAATAAATGTTTTATAGTGGCAGTGTTTGAAAGGGCACTAAAGGGGCTACAAAATTGTGGGATAATTGTAAATAAAAAGTAAAGTAAAGATACTGGCTGCACCAGAACATTATTGTGGGGAACTATATAGACTGCTTGGGGAACTGTAAATGTTAGCAGCCATGTTTGCAGCCTTTCAGCCAATCAGGAGACAGAATTGTGTGCAGAGACTCTTGGAACTGTGCCAAAGACTTTTGGGGGAAAAAGCAGGGACAATTCTTGGTGCCTAAATGCTAACCAATTGAAAGACTTAGACTGTTACTAACAGCTTGAGCAGCCAATCAGAACCCAGAGTTTCTTTTCCTTCAAGGAGAGTGGCAGGACAGTTGAATTAGATCAGTCCAGAGAGAGCTCCAAAAGGGTAAGGAGGCTCTGTGCACTGTTCAGGGAATTTGGGGAGAGGTCTGCTAAACCTCTCCTAGGCCTAAACTACTGTCTTAATTGTTGGGACTGCCAAGTCTGCAGACTGACCTAAAGCTTCCAGTGGAAGAAAAGAAGCAATTTCCCCCAGAGCCGAAACTCCAGACTGAAGTGGGGTCAGAGTGTCTGAAAGATCCCCAATCTGCATCTCGGTGAGAGACCTGTTTTACCTCAGAGACTGTGCCTAATCCCAAAGTCTGGGGTCACAGGAATTGTCTCTAGCCCATTTGCTGAAGGGAGAGACCAGCATTTTGACTGTGCCAGCTTATGCTCAAAGTCCTTCAGTTTGCAAGTGGGTAAGCTGTGTGGCCAATGCCAGAACTGTACCAAAAGTTAAACCTGTGATGCCAAACAATTTGTTTAAGAGACTGTTGCTGCCTGTGAGAATCAAGCTGCTAGAAGAACAGTGTGGGAGTCAGCTCTTACAATGAAGATTATCGTGGGTTGTGGCCACCCTTGGGGGCTAAGCCATGATGTGGGGGTAAGTTGTGTTAGCCCTGGTCCCTGTATCCTGGTCCTTGCCAGAAAGGATGAAATCCTGCAGCCTGCAGTCACATGCCAGAGGGTCAAATCCTGCCTCGAGGGGAGTCAGCCTGGAAATCAGCCCAGATCCTGTGGTTCATGGTTCAGTGAGTACAACAGGGTCTAACTCTGCAACACAAAATAAAAGTGTTTTACCATCTGATTTGCTTGCCAAATTCTCGCTGTGGTTTAAATTGCTTTTGCAGGCCATCAGCCCTGAGGATTACAATTTTCCTCAGTTTTCAAGTGTTTGTGAATGTTGTAACAGCTAAAGTGAAAAAAAATGAATGCTCATTTATTTGTTTAAGGGCCCCAACCAGCTGCAATGCCGGCCAACCCGTGACATTGATTCAGGCCTGCACCTAATAAGATTCTGGGTACCCCGCAGCTGTATCTGGACTGTCCAGGGGGTTAAATGTATTTATGTGTCCACCCAAATTCAATAGAGTACTTCAAAGAAAACTTGATTCATGTCTCCTCCCCTGTGTGCAAATCCCGAAATAAATCAGTTATTTGTTTGAATGTTATACTGGCCTATAAGCATATCATTATTGAGTGCTGGTTTAATGCAAATAACTGAAAGGTACAGTGTTGCGGCTGAATCCTTTTATTGCAGGTGCACGGGGTGTATACCAGAAAGCGGAACCTAGTTGGTAAGTGTGGCCACTGTGAGCATATTATTAGCCCTCACCATTATTTGTGCCATTGAATGTCAAGCGAAGAGATTTATGCAACTCCATGTGTGGGACCATGGGGCAGGGCTGTGGATAGGTACAGCTTTCCAGAGGGTTGTGCTAGCTTAACATCTAACTCACTTAAAGAATTCTCTGGGTAGAGGCACTGCACTAATAGCACTATTGTTAGAATAGAGCCCCTGGTAACCACTAAATCAGAACCCAGACCCCTCAACCTGCATTGCAGGCAGCAGGCAGGGGTGGTAGCCTGTTGGGAGGTGGCGCCCAGGTTACATATAGTACTACTAATAGTATTCACTTCACATGCACACTTGGGCAGTATCCATTGAGCGTGCTTAGTCACTGGAACAGCCTTCAAGCTTGACTCCTCCTACCACCAAATCAGTTGTCTTTCTGGCTCTAACCCCACTGCTGTCAGATCTGGGCATGAAAACACAGAACTGAAGAGTTAGCCTGGCCAGGGGAATTTGGGAGGACCATGTGAATATAAACTAAATACAAGCAGAACCTACAGTTACATATCTGTAATCTCTCATTCTGACTACCTAGAATCAGTTCACTAGCCACACTTAGGCAGATGCCATGCAGTCCTATGGGATGAGTGGGCTAGACGTGCACGCCAAGGTTTTCAGTGTTTAGCATCCATGCCACTGCCAGTCAATGCTGCAGTGTGAAATGAATGTGTGTACATTAGACCAGGTAGCATCTTACATCTTAGAGATGGATATGCTCCAGACAACAGTGCAGTATGTCTGGTGGAGTAAACTCAAAGGCCTGCTGGTGGCTCTTCCCCAGCCAACTGACTGAAAAGTGCTATGCATGATTGGATCCAACTGGCAATGGTTTGTTTAGCTACCTAACTGCCCTGGGTGGCTTCAACATACATGAGAAACTGCCTGTGTATCGTACCACAAAATTCCACTGTATGCTCCTTATAGAAGAGCAGGGCTCAGAACACATCTATTCTAGAAAGTAGCGTTTCTTCCATGTTTGAAGCATGAGGTTTCAGCAAAATACATAGGTAGCACCAAGCCCTGGTTCAGATGGCATTTCGAGACTACACAGGGCAGGAATGTCACATGTGGGCATAAAACAACCATGTCCTTGTGGAAAAACAGATATAGTTACTCTACAGAAAGCATATGGAGTTCACTCACTTGTCTGGTAGAAGTTATAGTGACCAAGAATACTGTCTTTCACAAAAAAAGTGATAGATGATGTGCCTGTAGATTCAAATGGCTTCTTCATTAGCCAAGTGTTATGTCCTGCATGGGAGGTGATTCATGTAATGGAGGAAACAGGTGGGCCAACCTTTTGGAAAACATGAGACCCCTTTCTCCTGGGCCACAGTTTGTATACCTTCCTCAGTGCAGTAAGCTGAAATGGCCACCAGGTGCACCCTGAGGGATGTAGCTCACAGCCCTAAATGGGACAGCAGTAGTAGAGAATATGCACAATGAAGCAGGACAACAGAGACAGCAAATGCTCTGAGACAAACATAACCTCTTCTATTTAAACCAGTTGGTTTTGTGAGTTGACTTCTGAGATGCCTCCAGCACTCTGAGGTCATACTCATAAATTCCAAAGGCCTGAAAGCCTAGCTGCTCAGGACCCTGGCTGTCAGACTGCAGGTCTGGGTGCCTGACCATCCCCTCAGAGCTTCTCCGGTGTTTGGCTGGAGTGGAAGCAGCTAAGGTGGTTTGCTGCTAAGGCTGACAGCCCTGATACCAGAACTAGTCATTCCAGTCTGGAGTAATCAGGGTGAGGGTCACTTGACTCCTCCAGACCTTGCAAAGCATCTTATGGATCAAGTAAAATTGAGGAAAGGCATACAGAAGCCCCTTCCCATTCAAGGGAAAGCACACTTTTTCACCTGCATGGTGGCCTACTAAGGGGATGGGCTTCAAATAACCTTGGTTTCCTGTTCACCAGTGGGGATTCTTATGAGGAGAACACCTGGGACATCCCTACAAATGCATAGACCACTTGTGGAATGCATTCCCCCACACAGCTGAGGGTGTCCTGAAGCTGGTTGTTGTAGTCCACCATTTGGACTGCTACCAGGTCCACCTGAAATGAGTAAGCCAGTATAGTGCAGTGGTTTAAGGCTCTGAGCTGCAAACCTGGAGACCTGGGTTTAAATCCCACAGCCCCCACTTGCATACTGTGTGACCCTGAGCAAGTCACTTAACTTCCTGGTGCTCCCAGGTTGCACCTGTAAACAAGCTTTCAGCTTAGTGCATCTCTCCTGGTAAAACAAAGGTAAAGCCAGCCAGTGCTTACATCCAAAGGGCCTCCTAATAAAGTGGGAAGGAGTGGGTACCACCCTGCCCATTCAGGTATACCACTGTGGTCATCTTACCTGAGTTGACGTGGACAACCTGGCTCCTAAACAGAACTGCATGGAACTGCAACAGGTTAATATGTATCCTGGACTCATGGGGCAGCCAAATGGTATGTACTCTGTGGTTATGCAAGTGCTGCACCCCAACCAATGAAAGAAGTGCTGCATTGTCAGGGACACCAAGCTCTCCAGCCAATGAAATGGATCCCCTGCAGAAGTTTCAAAAGGAACAGCCACCAACAGAGGGCATCTAGCATGGTCTGGGCCATACAGACAAGCTGATTCAGGTCTGAGGGCATTTGAAACCACTGGCGGGCCAACTCCTACTGGAGGGTCCACACATATGCCAGCATGCTCCATGGACCATGACTATGGTAGACACCATGATGACCAGGAGCTTTAGGAAATCTTGGCCAGCAAGAAATTATTAGGCAGAGGACAAACTATCCTTGGTCCTATCTGGCAGGAGATGGGCTCTGGCCAGCAGAGTCTCATTCTGCCCCAATAAACACAATTACCTGCTGTGGTGTCAGCTCTGATATTTCCAGACAGAAAATAAGTCTCAACAGCTCAAATGTCTGGACAGTTAGGACTCTGGCCAACTCCACATTTAGCACCATGCTGTACATGAAAAGACAGTGGTTAAGAAACACCTTGATGCCCCTGTGCATCCAATAGCACCACTACCAACAGGGTTTTGGTAGAAATCCTTGAGGGAAATGGCATGGCTTGAAACTGGTAGATTTCCTCTGCCATCCAAAAGCAGAGGAACCATCTGTTTGATGGACACATGGGGATGGGAATGTGGATGTATGTGTCCTGGAGGTCAAGAGAGTAAAACCAAGCTCTGGCCTCCAGGGATGTAATGATCTGATTCAGCATGACCATACAAAACATCCTGTTGCAGAAATATAGATGGAGTATCTGCAGATCCAGGATGCGGCACTATCCCTATTGCCTGAGTAACAAAAGGTAACACAACACAAATCCCTGTTGAGCTTGACTTTCTGGAACTGGCATGCAGCACTAAGAGTTTCTGAACTTCCTGTCAAAGCACTGTGATGGAAGTCTTGAAAGAAAACATTCTCTAATGGTACATGAGGCTAACAGGGGGTACAGTCTTTAACTGGAGAGATAAACCTTAGCCAATCACTTCCAAGACCCACCTGTCTGAGGTGATAGCAGACTATTACAGGAGGAAGAGAAAGAGTAAGCTCCCGACTGAAAAACATAGTAGAGTCTGCAGTGGGGAGGGGCTGGGGCCACTCTTCCCATCACTTCTTGCCACTGAGAGTGTATGTGAATGCCTGTCCACCAGAGCTGCTGTCACCACTGTCCTTCCAAATCCTTGTTCTGAAGCTTTGGCATGGAAGGTCTTGGCAGGGTGGTACTGCAGCATTTGTTATTGCTGCTGTCTCTGTTCTCTGCAGCCCATGAAAGGAGCTCTGAATGAAGTCCACCACTTTTAGGCTTGACTTTGTGGCTTCCTTGGCAAAGGATGCGACTCAGTCCAAAGCAACATTGAACTTCTCTTTTTTGGTCAGAAAGCCCTTCACTTCATGGTCTAACAGGTGTTTGCCTGTGAATGAAATACATACCACTCTCTGCTGGATCTCTTGAGTGTAGGGAAAAAGATGCAGCCACAAACGGTGAAAAATGGTTAGCTCGGATACCACTGTTCAGGTGAAAGCAATGGCGAGCCCAGGGTGAACTGAAGCCAGTGCTTGGCAACCAAGCACTTCAGATATTGGATGTCCATAAGGATCTGTTGGTTGTGCTCTGGTAGTAGGGGCCACAGGCATTTGAAAACATTGCTTTACATAGCCATCAAGGCAGAATACCTGGCTGATCTAATGCCTAGGGCCACATAGTAACCTCTGCAGCCAATATGATCCTGCTACTTGTACTCCTTGGCCTGGATATTCAAAGGGGTTGCGCAATGCACAACAGGGATGCGCCATGCACAACCCACCAATGCACCCCGGCGCAATATTCAAATTAGCAAGTTGCGATGCACAACCCCAATGTGCTGGGGAGCATCGGTAATGTATGCAGTGCAAATGCAGGGGGCGTGTCCATGCATATGTGGCACATCCCGATATTCAGCCTGGGATGTGCGGTGCATATGCTGCTTCGCTGCTACTGCCACTCAGGGTGGCACAAAGTTGTGCCAGAAAAAGCAAGGAACAAATCCTGGCCATCCACAGGTGGGCTACTGTATTGCATAGAGCAATACAGCAGCCACCAGCCGTGGGTGGCTACCCGCCCACCCAGAACACCGTCCACAAGCACTGAAATGGTCCCTGGTAGTCTAGCAGCCCCCCTCCCTGCTAGCCTGATGGTGGGCAATGGTACCTGTACGATTTCTAGCAGTCCAGTGGGTCCCCCCACCCTCCCATACCCCCGATCCTGGGCATGGAGTGCAGCGTGAGAAACCCTGGTGGCCCAGTGGTTCCCCCTCCTGCCTGTACCCATGGTCACTGTATATATATATATATATATATATACACACACACACACACACACACATCCACAGTCCCTGGTGGTCTAGTGGTATCCCCCTCCCCGCCCATGCCCACGGACACCATGCCATGTAGGCATTACCAGTGCTGGTGGTCTAGTGGTATCCCTCATCCCTCCTGTTCTGCCAATCACAGTCCTCCATCCGATAACGATCTCCCCGGTGGTTCAGTGGACCCCCCACCACCACCCTCTGAGGACCCCTGCCACCCTGCTCCTACCCCCCGTCATCAGTGGGCGGCTGCACTCCAACCGCATACCACCTGGCCACCCGCCGAATGACAGCTTACAGTATGGTCTGTAAGCCCATTGGTCCACAGTGTAGACAAATGGGCTAGCACACCATACTGTACTACCTGAGCATGGATCTGTGAATAGGTTCATTCACAGATTCATGCCTGTGTAATACAATGGTGTTCAAGCCCATTCATCACACTGTGGACCAATGAAGCTTACAATTCCATAGCTAGCTACCATTCGCCGGGGTAGCCAGGCAGTTATGCAGGTGGAGTGCTGACCTCCGCTGATGATGGGGAGGCAGGGTGCCAAAGTCTTAGGAAGGTGGTGAGAGGGTCCACTGACCACCAGGGCTGGTAATACGCTACATAGTACGGTGTCCGTGGATACAAGCGGGGAGGGATACCACTAGTCCACTAGGGACTGTGGATGTATATACACACAGCAATTGTGGGTATAAGTGGGGGCCACTGGGCCATCAGGGTTTCTACGCATACCTATGCCCAGGATCGGGGGTATGGGGGGGACCCACTAGACTGCCAGGGCTCGTACAGTTACCATTGGCCACCATCAGGCTAATGGGGAGGGGGGACCACTAGACTACCAGGGCATGTGATATCTACCCTTTGCCGCACTCGCAGTTGCTGGGCGGGGGATGCCCCAGGACCCCCTTGGTCCACACTGCAGTCTGTGCATGGCACCAGGCGCAATTCGCCAGGCTGCCCTGTGCAACACATGCAAATGGGGCCATAATGGCATGCTAATGGCCCCATTTGTGCCTTGCATGCATTACGACCTCATTTGCATGCCCCAGGCTGAATATCACAAGTGATGTGCCTTGCGCAGCTGCACTTGCACTGGCGCATCCCCCTGCTTCCTTTCTATCACTTGCACTGGCGCAGTGCCACTGCACCATGTGCAGTGTGTGTGCACTCCCTGCCATATACAATGGTGCTGAGCCGTGGTGCATCACCATTGAATATCACCTGGTCCTGGCCCCGGCACAGCCCAGTTGCACTGTGCCCAGGCTTGCGCTACTGCCCGGTGCAGTCTGAATATCCAGCTCCTTGTCTTTAAGCTTTGGAGACTTTTCTTCATCTTGGCCTTGTGGAATACTATGTTTACTACAAGGCCATCTGGGGAAGGATGTTCTAAAAACTTCTTATACAATTCCAAGGGGGCAGCAGATCTGTGGCCCACCCTTCCAAGGCGTCTATGTGCTTGTATGAGGTCTGGTACTCCCTGATATGAAGCAAGGGGCCCATTATTGCAGAGGAAATAGAAGGCTACTTCAGGAGAAGATTTCTGACTGGGGCTGCATAGCCAGACAGCAGTGACAATTGCATTGTAAGGTCAACGTAGTGCACACAAGTATTGTTCCCATCTGTGACAGACATGGTAAACTTGCAAATAACGTGCCTATTAAAACTTGTTTCCCCTTCTGATCCATAGCATCAGTGGAGCTGTGAGTCAGAGGCATGATATACTAAATGAATAGAACAAGTCCAACTCTGTTGAAAAATGGATGAAAAATGGCCAGAAATGGCAAAAACCTAAATAACAAGCAGGAGCAGTGAATGAGGTGGCCAGTCATTTTCAGTGGAAAGATTTGAGAGCAGTGGAGGTGAAGCTTGGAACACACCAGACTGGGTGGTGGGAGGAGTTAAACTTGAAGACTGTTCTGGTGACAGAGCATGTTCAGTGAATACTAGAGTTTATTGGAGCAGATAATGGCTAGAAGCCCATGTGAACTGCCCTACCACTATATCAGTGGTAGTGTTTGACATTTGGATTTGAGGCCATGTAGGCATCCAACCGTTTTTTAAACTCCATTTTGTTCTTGCTAGCCACAACATTCAGCAGAAGGCCGTTCCACACACCTATCACCCTTTGTGTGAAAAAGTACTTCCTTCTCTCAGTTTTCACTCTGTCTTCTTTTAGTCTAAGCAGATGTCCCCTGGTTTCTTTAAGGTCCTGTTTAAAGTCCATGTTCAAGCCCGGCCCAGTGACGCTGAGGGTTGAGGCGCTGGAAGCCATACCCCGTGTCACACCGGCGACCCGGGTTCGGGACCGGACCTGGATCGTTGAGGGTCAGCAGGGGGTGGAGAGGGATTGAGCATCCACAGGACTGCTCTCCTTCTCCAGGGAAGGGAGTGTGCAGCTGTCAGAGCATTGGCGGCCCCTAGCGGAGGCAGGGGGTGATGCAGTGTTTCCTGGCAATACTGGGGAATGTGGTGGGGCAGACGCCGGGAAAGAGTGCATGCAGAAGTGCGCGTGCTCCTGTCCCTTGGCATCATTGCACGCCTCACACGTCTGGGGTAACTTGAGCAGGGAAAACTGGGCACTGGTCACGGCGCTGCATGATGGCTTCTCTATGGGGGAAGCTTCGGCTCCAAGGGGAGTGCAGCAGCTAGTCCTGGTGGACGAGCAGAGGGGGGCTCGCAACCTCCCCGCTGTGGGGGGTAAGTCACAGGGATGAAGCTGCAGGACCCGAATAGGAGCCGAGGAAGGTCCTCGGGATGGCAGATGGAAAACCACGGAGGATGCCAAGACGTGGAAGGTAAGACTGACTGGCTGCCCAGGGGGAGAAAAATGATTAAGAAAAATAAAGTCCATGTTCAATTAAACTATTAGTTCTGCATTGTTCACTATATCAAACAAGAATAGTAAATCCCCTATAAGCCGTCGAGATTCCAATGTAATCAATTTTATTTTATCTAAACAGTTCTTATAGTCCACGTTACCCATCCTATTAACAGATTTTGTAACATGCCTCATTAATCGCTCAATATTGATGAGGTACTTCCTTTTATATGGTGCCCAAAGTTGGGAACCATAGTCGAGAATTGGATGCACATAAACTCTATGCAGGGGCATGATTACCTCACTGTTTCTTGTCTTATTACATCTTCTAATGTTCCACCAACTTTTGTTTGCCTTTGCAATTACACTGTTACACTGCATATCAAAACTAAGTTTATTGTCCATGGGTATACTGAGATCCCCTTGTATCTCTGTTGCCTGAAGTGCTGAACCCTTGAATACGTAAGAATATTTAGGGCTATTCTTACCAAAATGCATAACCACATATTTCTGTTATTGAAAGACATGCCCTAACTATTTGCCCATTCATTAATCTTGTTCAAATCTTGTTGAATTGCTGCTCTTTGTTCATCCGTGCCACACACGCCACCCAGTTTGGCGTCATCAGCATATTTAAGACACCAGTTAGTAAATTCATTATGTAAATCAGCTATAAAGATGTTAAACAGAGCAGGGCCCAACACAGACCCCTGAGGAACTTCACTTGTTACCCTTCCACTAGATGATGTGAATCCATTTATCAGCAACTTGTGTGATCCATCATTTAACCAGAGCGTAGTCTATATAATATGTTTATTACGTAATCCTGAGTTACGTTGTTTTTCAAGTATAGCTATTTGCAGAACTAGGTCAAAGGCCTTCTGAAAATACAAATAAATAACATCTACTGGGTTGTTATTGTCGAGTTCATGACTAACGTTCTCATAAAAGGCAGCCAGGTTGGTTAAACAAGATCTTGATTTTCTAAACCCATGTTGTTCATCAGCACCATGTGTTTTATGCCAGTGATCTAATATCGCATCCCTAATTACAGATTCCATTGTTTTACCTGGCATTGAAGTAAGACTAATCGGTCTCTGTAATTGTCTGCACACATCTTGGAACATTTTTTTGTGGATGGGGATGACATTAGACACTCTCCAATCAGCTGGAACTTTTCCCTCTTATATAGATTTACTGTAAATTAAACTTGGTGGGTCAATGATATCACGGTAAGGAAGAGTTTGGGGTGTCTGTGGTGGCACCAATTATAATAAAGACAAAGGACACAAATGATAACAGTCAGCTTCTTTATATTGCAGATTGTACATAAACAGTTACAAAGCAAGGCATAGATTTCTATACAGAATCTACCTAGCAGTTAGCAACAGAAAGTATTACCTTGGCCAACATAGTTACCCCTCTGGAAGAACAAGGTGCGAGAGAAGTCTTCTATCAGCTGGATCCCCAGTCTCAGCTCTTAGCTCTCTGGAACTCCACTTTGTGTATAGTTACATGATACATTCAAGGATCCTTCTGAAACAGACATCTTAGCAACATTCCCAAGGCTGCTTGTCCATGTCATGTCTCACATGTCACCCTTGGAGTTCCAGCCCTTCCTTCTTTTCAGTATGTGACTAAGCAACCCTGCGTACCTCTCCTAGAGACAGTAATAGTCTGGAATGTGATAAACAGCTATTTTGCAATTCTGGTATATTTCCCTGTATGTGTATGTGTGTATCCTGCCTCAGCAAGACTACCTGGGGTCCAGAGAGCTAGGCTTGCAGTTGTTATAATCATTACTTGGTCTGTGTATTTCCTACACTCAGTAATACTTAGCACTTTGCATACTATAACAGCTGATGCAGTCTGATAATGATAATAATAATGGTATAATAATACTTGAAGCAATAAGCTGTATGACTACAATCATAATATTGTGAAACCATTCTCCAGTTACAAGGTAATTGTACTGCAAGAATGCTTTGAAACTTACTCTATATCTGTGCTGCTCTTACTACCTGTCCTATTAGAATAAAATGGCTGACACTATAATGACACTAGAGGGAGATGTGGGACTAAAATGTTCTAAGTGTGACATGTATACTTTAATGGCTACCACCCCTTTCAAAATGACCATATATATGTAGAAAATGCATGGAGAATGATGACATGATTAAAGAAATGTCCTCTTTTAATTTAAGACTAAAGGCCCTTGAGTACAGCCAACAAGATATGGCCAGAAGATTAGAATAGAGATGTCCAGGGGAAACCACTGGGACATTACCCATACCTCACTCAACCAGAGAGACATTAAAAAATGTACATAATGATGCACAGCATGAAAATACAAATGGAACTGATGGTCCATTGTTAATTTCTCCAAGGCCCCCCATAAACCAGGTGAATTCCTCTCTGCCCACAGAGTGTAGTAATACTAGGAAAAGAGGTAGGGAGGAGGAGCCCATTAGCAGCAAAGATGAAGAATGGTATCAAATACAGAGTAGGAGAGCTGCAAAAAAAGGAAGGGAAGCTGAGCTGTTTGTCATTCCTCTTACAAATAAATTTGACCCTTTAAGCCCCTTAACAATGGAAAAGTTGACTGAATTTTCTATTGAATCACCCCCTAGTGTAGCTATACCTAGTACTGAAAACTCTTTAATGGCTAGTACATCAGGTGCTAGCACTACAATGTCTGGCTCCACTAGCATAGTTACTGATAACATTTTCTCTACCCAATCCTCTACTAGCATACTGATAACCTTTTCTATACCCAGCCCTCTCCAACGGTAGCCACTCAGTCAGCTGTTCTTTGTGAAAGCCATATTAATGCAACGGTTGAACCCCCAGTGAAGATGAGGTTGCTGCCATGCATATTGATGCAACTAACACTACAGCAAGTAATAATACGGAACAGTTTTTTTTATTTAGGTGATTACATAATTAGGTATACATACAGGTACTCCGCAAATGGTAATAAACAAAATGTAGCTAGCTGTTGTTATGGAGGGGCTACTATTAAGGACATCACAGCAATGTTGCCAGGCATACTCCAGAATGAAAAAAATCTTAAAACCATCATCCTACATGCTGGCACAAATTATATTAATAAAACAGGGGTTGAAGTCATGGTAAGGGATATGACAAATATGGTAAAAACACTAAAAGATCTAAATGCAAAAATAATTATATTGGAGACCCTTTCTGTCCCTCGGGCAACATGGAATAAAACAAGAAATATTTAAAAGTTATAATAACTGACTACGTAGATGGTGCCTCGAGAATAATATTCAATTTGTAAGATCATGTGAGAAATTTAACAACAGCACATTATATAGTTTTGAAGGTCTTCACTTGAGTAGGAGAGGAGCCAAGCTGCTTGGCAACATTTTCCATCAAGCCATAAATGGGTCTTCTAATGTACAAAAAAACGAATAACTCAGGGGCATAAAAGGGAAGCCATCAAAAAAGTTTGGCTTCTGTCTACCCACCGTAGCAGTTACTCATTCCCTCCTTTGGCAGGTGCTCACCCGATTTTATCACGCCATGCCCTGTATAACCATTTAGTCAAGCACTTTTATCATGCCATGCCCTGTATGACCATTTAGTCAAGCACTTCGCCACCCCGGTGCCTCCTTCCCACTCTCACCCCTCCCCCCGGCACCCACCAGCCACATTTTCAACCTCCTATCTCAACAAGGCCCCACTTTGAGATTGCTTCCTCTCCAAAGCCTACCCTCAACTTGATAGGGGTCCCCCCATGTACTCCCACCACTGTTCTCTATCTCACTTACTGACGCTGTACTAAATCCACAGTACTAGTGATATTCACTGTAGTATTGTAACTCAATGTATGAATTATAACTGTGTCATATGCTGTACTTCGTCTAGTGATAATTACTGTAGTATCATAACCAATGTATTATAACTGTGATATGTACTGTAATTCATCTACTATTATGTTAACCTGACGTGGAACCTTTGTAAAAGAGCTTGCACTCAAAAGTCTTTTCTGAATACCAAGTAAATAAATAAAATAATAAGGGTTCTAAGGGTAGACCTCAATCATGCATAAATTCCAAACTTAAATTCCTACTGATTAAGATCAAGAAAGATGAGCTTGAATTAATTCTAACTAAAAAAAAAACATCGATATTGTGGCCATAACAGAAACAAGGTGGGGTAAATTTTCAAACTGGAATAAAAGTATTCCTAGATACAATCTAGTTCACAAGGACAGAACTGAAAAATTGGATGGAGGTGTTGCAATATTTGTAAAAGACAATATTAAATTCAGACGACTCGGTAATGATAATATAAATCTTACCAAAGAAATTCTCTGGGTAGAAATTGAGAGGTGTAAAACTAATAAATTACTAATTGGCTTGTGTTATACACCCCTGGATATTAGCTAAATTGACAGTAGCAGCCTATTAAATGATATCATTGGTAAATTAGATCATAAAGATCTTTTACTAACTGGTGATTTTAACACTCCCCAGGGACTGACTGGAACAACTATACTGCCTCTACTACCCAAGAACAGGCTATTTTGGATATGTGTACTACCAATGGGTTGCATCAATTTATTAATAAACTGACTAGAGGGAACAATATATTAGATCTCACTATTACTGATATACCTGATAAAATTCATGAGGTAGAAATCCATGAGCCCCTGATTAATAGTGACCACAATACTATTCTCTTTTCTCTCAGCTCAAATATAATTAGGGAAGCAGGCATTACCATAGTTAAGGGGTGAGATTCTAGAAGACATAGTTGCGACATGCGGAAAGTATGCAAATGCGCAACATATGCCACCGCAAGTAAGACAAAGGAAATATGCCATATTCTACAAAATAGAGCAGTTGCGACAGTCACAAAATGCAATATCGTAGTTACGACGTGTGTTATAAAAGGGCTGCATAAGCCCAGGAACATAACTAGACACTTAAATGCGATGAGCGAGCAGGCAGTGCTAGGGATCAGGAAAGGGTGCAAATGACCCAAGGGCAACAAAAAGGAAAATAACTTTTCCCATGAGAAACCAATATCCTCATAGAAGGGGTGCATACAAGGCAGCTCTACTGCTCAGCATGATAGCCACAGAAGGCGCACAGTCGCGACCTCGTAAAAAGTACAGCGATGTGAAGAGGTGGTGAGCAAAAGCTGGCACACAATCGTTGAGCTGCCCAGGGCACTGGGGGAGGACCAGCCGAGACACAGACCCTGACAGCCACAGAGAAGCTGCATGCCAGAGGTAGACAGAGGGGAAACACGGGGCTATGGGCATGGACATGCATGCATGCATGTGCGTGCCCACAGAGGAACTACATAACAGCTAAATAACAACCTGCATCCTCCCCAGAGGTACCACAGTCCAGGCAGCAACAGGCATACAACAGCAACCGCAGGAGGGGGACACAGACCACAAGAACAGTGCCAGTGATACCAGCAGCACCACAGCACCCTCTGTCCAGGAGGGCACCAGTGACTCAGAGGAGGAGGAATCAGCATCGGCCATGGATATCGGTGTGGGCAGTGCGGAGGACAGGGACAGTGACACAGCACAAGACCAGGTGGGGTCCAGGAAAGAACACAGGAATACAGAGGTGGACACCCAAGGGAGCACAGGTAGCGGCACACCAGACACCATGACCTCCGGTGATCGAGTGTGACATGGCGCCACAGAGACTGTACGCACACCAAGCCTCCATGGGCACAGCACCAACCAGGAAAGCCCCCCACCACTGGAGATCAGTGGGAAACAACCTGATGACAGCAGATGGATAGAGCCACTGGATAATGGCACACCACAATACCTTGGTCAGTACTGCGAGACAGTGGTACTGAAGCAGGCTGAGATGACAGTGGAACTTGGACTCCTGCGAAACGGCATTGAGGACCATCACACCCAGATGGAGGGGCAGATGTCTGGGATCTTCAGTGCCATACAGACAGGGACACATGCCAGCACCATAGGTCTAGCAGACATTGCAGTGGCCCTCCATGGCCTAGTGCACCAGGCGCAGTTACAGACAGAGGCTCACCTGCACTGCACCACTGCCATACAGCACTACACAGTGCAGCAACAGCAGCACACAGAGGTCATGACAACCACCCTGTAAGCCATGACACATGCCCTGCTGGCCACACAGCAAGAAGCCGCAACACAGCCACTACACATGGCAGGCATACAGCACACATTACAGCCAGCATCCAGACCACCCAAGAGCACCATGGCGTGCACACCAGACAATGCCTGTGGATGGAGATGGACAGCATACAGAGGGCACCATGTGCAACAGGAAGGCACAGCTGACCAAGGGGGCCACAGTGCAGGTACACAGCCACACACAGTGGCACAGCTGCAGACCTCCAGTGTACCCATCACAGCCGGCGCACCTGCAAGCACCACACAGGCAGCCACCACTGACCTGTACGTGCAGCCCCTGGATACAGACCAGCAGCAACCAGGGACCAGTGCCCCACCTAGGACAGGAGGTGCCCCCCAGTGCAGGGACATGATATGGTGTGACACAGGAGACACCCAAAGAGGGGCCCAGGCATAGTGCAAGGGTACACCAGGCACAGACGACGGCTGCAGCAACGCACACCGATGCCAACATACGGACTGGACATCTGGCAAGGATACCGGCAGTGGCACATGAATGAGATGGGGATGATGCACAACAGTGTGCCACACTGCTGGCTCCAATGGACCATGGGGAGTGTGTAGGGTTGCACACCATTGAACATGAACACCATACTGTTGCAACACACATGGGACTGCACACAGGGACACTGGTATAGCACCATATGTGGGTGTGGGCTCATTGTGACTGGGACTGGGAAATATCCACGCATGGGATGCACTGGGCACTGATGGGGTGGTATGCACATATATAGCACTAGTAAAGCACTGGTACTAAAACACTGTAGTCCATCTTAGTGTGTGCTGTGAATGGGGTGTGTGTGTGTCTGTGTGAGTGAATGTCTGATGGATGTCAGACAGGACATACAATGGTGGCGGTCAGTGCTGGTGAGCGTGACTGACACTGGTGAACATCTGCCCATGCCAGTGTGTGTTGGCATGTGCACCACTGACATGTGGGAATATGCAGGGGACACACGGCTGCGCATGGTAATGTTTTTTTGCCTGCACACACTATGCCCTGCACCCCCCAACAACACCACAGTGAAGCCCATGCCAGACCTGACACAGACACATGGCAAACAGTACAGGATGCTGCACAGCAGCCTGTGGTCTCCTCTCTGTACTGGCCTCCCCATGACGCTGTACATAACAACATGCCCACCCCAGATGCAGTGCTGCACACTGACTCCTCACTGCAATGTATGCATGGGCATCCTGCAATACTTGCCTGCAAGCATGGCAGTCACATGCCTGGGCCCCCAGCATCATTGGGCATGCACACCATATCTGATGGGTGGCAGGCGCTACACATGGGCCCCTGTCACATAGCACACAGTGTTCCCACCCGCAATGCAGCTGCTGCCAACAGGCACCACACACCAGCCATGGCCACTGATGTAGACTCACAGTGGTACCACGACAGGTACACAGCACTGGGAGGCACACCTCTGTGGATGGCATGTGGGGTGAACCCCACTACACTGTGCTAATGGGGCCACCCGCTGGTCAGTGGACACAGGCAGTTGGGGATATGCCTTGCAGGCTAATGTGCAGTGGTGTACCACACATGTGTGAACAGGGCAGGGGTACAGGCACACTGCAGTGTATCCCCAGCTGTGCACCATGGCGTGCTGCACTGTACAACTATGATGCACCAAAGGCTGTGTAGAAACCAGCTGACACACAGGCACCATACCTGGGGTGTGGCATGACATAGACCACCATGGCTCCCTTCATGCAGATGGCCACATGTGGACAATGTCAGGGACACATGTATGGTAGGTGGTATGTACCTGCAAGAACTACTCAACATAAGCGAAGCAACATGTATATGGAAATGGCTTATTACCAAACAACAACAATAAAATGCACAAAAGTGTACCAACTCCTCCCCCACAGAACGTCAATGTACAGGAACACAGTAGGTACTACAAACAGTCATGGTGCCCTACATGCCAAACACTACCCGGTATACTTGCCTCCCAGGCCAAAACACAGCATACACTGTGGTGCACATGGACTGCCGCCCCAAGTAACAGGTCCGCGGCACTGCCCATCCCCCATGTGCACTGCATTCTACAATGGCCACTACTGCTCATGTAGTGCGGTGAGGAGGGTGCCAAGTGAACCATGTAGCCGTGAAACATCGGCCATTACAGCCCCAACGAGGTCTGCTAGTTTCCTGTCCCTGGCCATTTGTCCCTGTGGTCTCTCTGCCGCATCCTGAATCGCTGCCTCCATGGCCATGCCATCATCTTTGCCACTGTGCAGACTGCCCAGGGCACCTGGCCCACCCTCATGCATTTCTGCAGCGCACACCCCTGCACTATTATCCTGCCCCCATGTGTCAGTTGCCAGGCATGGCTCCTGTTGTGCGGCAGTGTCCTGCTGACTGATGCCAGTGTTGTCCCCTGTGACATCTGCAACACTATCCATGGTAGCCTCACCGTTATCTGCGCCACCTGTCTCACACGGCATGTCCTGCTCTGCCTGTGCTGCATCCACTGCCACCACAAGTAACACTGCCATGGGCACTGCCTCTGCTGAGTCATCCACCACCTGACGACCATCATCTCCATCCGACTCTGATGTTTCGGATGGCTGTGGCCATGCCCTCCTCCTTCTCCGCATCTACCGTGTTCATGCCCAGTAGGCAATGGCGTCCTGCTGCTTCTGCTCCACCATGGCCCGGAGTAGGACCCTGTAGTGTTCTGGGACCTCTGGTCACCCATCTGTGACAGGGGAATAGGACATGTAGTAGACTAACATGGCAGGGGTCACTTGGTGTTGTTACATGTGCTGGCACTGTGTCCCTGTGGCATACTGCACACAGGTCCACCAGTGCACGTGGTAGATACCTACCTTGGTGGCGGTGGTGTCTGTGCTGACCTTCCGCTGGCCCATGGCTTGTAGCGCTCAAACCTGCAGTGTGAGAGGGGAACACAGGTCAGTCTGACTATCACACCCACGCACGTGGCAGTGCAACATTGCTGGGTGCCATTGTATGGTCAGAGGGCACTACTCACCTCCCCTGGGTGTACCACCACCTCTTATCTCAGCATCTCTCCTGGCAGCCATGTCCATGAGACGTACCAGGATGGGTCTGTCCTTCCTATGGAGGTTCTGCCAGTGGTGCTTCAGCTGCCTGATGGTCCTCCGCACATCTGTCAACCCCTGCAGGTGCCTGCTGATGGCCAGTCACACCCTGTCCCTCTCCCTAGATGCGTGTTCCCTGCACCCTGGTGATAGCAGTGTGGTGGGTCACTGCTGCACCAAGCTGATGAGCTGAACAGTCTCAGCTGCACTGTAATTGGGTGCCGTTCCAATTAATGTGGTCATTGCTCAGTCCCTTACAGGTTTATAGGCGTATTGCAGGTTGTCAGTGGCCCATGACTGCTGTGTGCAGGCTGCCCTGTAGGCCTCTGGCGTTGGTATCATTCTACCACACATGGCTTCTGCATGTGCTGCATGCACTACATGTGTAGGACTCAATGGTGTATTTCACAGGTTGCATAACGCAATTTCAGCATGTGTTGCACGGTGCATTTTCATTATGCCACTGTTGCATGTACAATAGTAATGGCACTGCATGCCCATTTGTGAAGCACCTGCACAGTGCTTTGCAATGCCTGTCATTAGGATCCACTCACCTGCGTCATTCCTCACAGGCATATGCACTCTTGAATGTGTGACCTCTTGGCAGGCCTCTAGTGGTCTGTGCATGTCCCATCTTCAGTGCTGTCAGGACGTCTGTGCTCTGCACCCCTGTCACATGTCTGCAATGGTCCGCTGTGTTGTGGCACACACACTGCACAGGGTGGTCAGGCTATGCACTGCGTCAGTACTCATATGTCCTGGTTGTGTGTTCTGTCCACCCACCACTGGGCACAGGGCTGGGGCACTGGCAGCAGTGTACAGTGTCACCCACGCATGTCCCCAGCACTGGGCAGCATCTCCATGTGATGTTCCTCCCATGCTGTGTTGCCTCCTTAGTGCTGCCGGTGCACTTTGCTTGGTGTTACTGGCCCTCTGCAAAGTGACGCTCAATCAGGGTCCGTCTGGCATGTTGTCCTGCACGGCACTGTGCAGCTTGTGCTTGCAGCTGTCTCATGGGCCTGTCCTGCTGTTATCCATCCATGTCATCGTCCTCCATGTCTGGCAGGGGCACATTATTCCTCAGTGCAAGGTTGTGCAGGATGCAACATGTGAGGAATATCCTGCAGACCATCTCTGGACTGTACTGGAGTGCGCAACCAGAGTGGTCCAGGCATCTGAACCTCGCCTTTAGGATGCCAAAGGTGCGTTCTATCATGGCCCTTGTCACTGTGTGTACATCACTGTAGCTCTGCTCTGCGGCCATCTGTGGGTGGCAGAGGGGTGTCATGACCCATGGCAGCTGTGGATATCCACTGTCACCTGTTGGTGGTATGGGTACATTGTTAGTGCTGTGCTCTGGGTGCCCGCCATGCCTGTGTGGTGTGTGGGACGTGGTATGACTTAGTAATTATGGCAGACTCAGTGTCAGGGGGAATCATAAACACAAAATGATTAATGAAAGATACTGCCCTAGGGAGTCCTGTTCTTCTATTGTTGAAACTCAACAGCATTTATTTCTTGAGTGTTGTTTTGCACTTGATTTTTGGAAGACTATTGCCGTTGCTTGGGCTGAACCTCTTTTTTCTCAATTAACATATGCTGAAATTATGTTTGGGACTCATTTTGCCTTAAACAAAAGATATAATGCTGACACTGTATATGTTGTTCTTTTTCTAATGCGATATTTTTTATGGCAGGCTAGATGTATGTTGGTTCTGCATCAAAAGTGGATCCCTCTTCCAGAAATTATACAGAATGTTGGGACTGCTGTGCTTGCAGTGCAAAAGTCTGACTTTTTAAAATATTCCAGACCACAATTTCATTCCTTATGGTTTAAGTGCGATGTATGGAAGTTGGAATGATTGATTCTTTTGATCTTTGTTTTGTTTTGCCTGCTTTTGTGTTATTCATGATTTCTTTTTTTGTATGTATTTTGTAAAGAAGTTCATTTCTTCTCAATAAAATTCCCCTACTCTCCTGAGGGGGGGACTTTGTCGAGATGAAAGAGCCGGAAGTCAATCTGGTTGTGGAAGAGACGGCTGGTTTGCATCCCTCGCATGATAGCCAGCATGGCGTCTTTGAGGGTGAGACCTTGTCAGTATCTAGCAGATGATCTGAGACTCCACAAACAACAGCACATAGCTCTGAGGTTCGCCCGGAACATCTTCACAGGAATGAGGGAGCTGAAACTCCACAAACGGGGGACCTGGCCTCACAATTGTGATTTTTGAAACAAACTTATGTTCTTTCTAAACAAAAGCTTTTAAAAGGTACGTCGACTCACTCTTTGAAGAAACCCTTAGCTCCGAATCGATGTGTAGCTGCGCCGACAGCTGACAGTGTTTTTCCGATTGATGCCGATACCTGGCAGTCAACTGGTGGCAGTTGTGGAGTAGGACTTGCTCAGTCTACTGAAGGGGAAGAGTGGAATGCTAGGACTGTGTTGGAGAGAGCTGGATGGATCCAAGATTCAGTGGGGATCTGGCTCCCTGATCCATTGATTCCACTTCCATGTTCATCCCCAGTCATGTTACAACCGCATACAGCAAACACTGGGGCTGTAGGAGTAGTTACTGGAGGTACGGATGACAGGACTCACTGCATTTTGGCAGGACACGACGAGCTGTCTGTACAAGATGTGGACATGCAAGCTGAGCAGATGGACACGGACTATGGTTTACCACTGAATGCGGGACAGCCGACGGGTGTGGCTCCGCTGCAGGGGGCCCGGGACTCTCCAGGTATTTCTTACTCCGTGGTACTGTCTTCGAACGATATCCTTTGTGAAGCCTTGTCCACAGTAGTACTACCCAATATGGACGTTATTAAGGACACTGAGGAGCATGATTTAACTAATGATGGGGATATGCTTTTTGATGGGCAAGTGCCTGTTGGCAATAGAGTTACATATGCCAACTTATTGAAAAAACCCTTCGAACAAGCTAAAAGATGGTTTGCGGTACGATTGAGATATGTAGGAGATTTAGAACTACCTCCAGATAGGGCTTATGTTGGGAAATGTTTAATTAAACAAGATATGGGTTTTACACCTTCAGAGGTGTACGCATTAATACGTGCTCCGGGGGAAGCCTCTTTTGATTTAAGTTTTCGTTCTTCCTCATTGTTGGATAGGTTTTGACTTTTGTATACTGCTCATAAATGTACCCCTCTTTGGGCCCTTTTTCAAGCTATTCCACTTACAAAACCAACCTTTAAGATAATTACCATCCTCTTAAGGAACAAAGGGGTAAACATCACAGATATCCTCTACTGGTTGGGAACAGTGTGTGACATAAAAGATACTCCAGAACCTATACTGGATGAGGAGGGTTTTTGGACAGGGGGATGGAAAGTTAAAATTCAACTTCGACAGGATGATTTTGGGATTAAACATTTACCTAATTGCTTTTATCTAGGGAAAGACAAAGGAGTGCTATTTTACCAGGGACAACCCAGACAATGTTATAAGTGTGGCTCCCCGAGACACCTCAGTAACACTTGTGTGATTCAGAGATGTTTGCATTGTGGTAGTCAGGTGCATACCAGCTCAGGATGTACGGTTCCCCCTGTTTGTCATTTATGTGATGAAGTTGGTCACTCTATTTTCTCTTGTCAATGGGTTTCTCATAATACTGGGAATGGAGACTTTGCTGAACAAGATTTTTATATTAATCTGTCTACTAGAAAGGACAGTGGCGCTCATCCCCAATTCCCCTAGACAGAAGAGTGCAGCTCCCCCCAACCTGCACAGACAGGAGCTGCGACCTCTCCACCTAGACAGGAAGCTACAGCTCCCCCCCACTAGTCCACAGAAGGAGACGCCATTATTGTTGACACATAGGAATCTGGGTTTACAGCCCTCTTCCGTGGCATCAGTGATTGATCTGGAAGGGGGGGTCTCATACTGGAGAGGTAGAAGTTTTAGTACCCTCTAGTCAGATGAATGGGACAGATGCTCTTGGCTCTGCAATGCCCCCGCCCCAAGCTCCCTCCTTCTCAGGAACTGCTTTTACTACTGTGGTCTCTAAATCCCGGCCAGTGCCTGCGCAACCTGTTGTAGAGATTCCTCTACAGAATAAATATGAGATCTTACAATGGGGTGACTCTGAGATGGGTGATGATTTGGCCGGGATGTCAGATAATTCATCCTGTGTAGGGGAAATTTCAGATAATGAGGGGCAAGATTCACAATTGGCTTGGAAAGTTAAGAAAAAATGCTGTTTGGGGACTTGATATAATTTAAGAAAGAAGAAAGCGACTGATGCCAGTAACTCCTGAAGGACTCTTCCTTGTGGTTGGCATCGCTTAATGCGAACAGCTTAAAGTCTGACAGGAAACGGAAATCAACTTTTCAGTATTTCCTTTCCCAAACTTTTGATATTGTCCTCTTTCAGGATACACGGCTTTTTTCATGTACTGAGATTCAAAGAGCAATGGCTGAATGGATAAGGGGGTTCCTCCTATTGGTCGGTGGGAACTGATACCTGCAGTGGGGTTGGGATCTGCCTTACAAACAACACAATAGAAATTACAAGAACTCAGGACATCATACCTGGTAGGGCCATGTTAATGGATTTTGTTGTAGAGCAGGGTTTTATTTAACTCTAAAAATTGATTAGCGTTTTGCTCATAAAAGTGCTAAATCTTTGCAAAAATGCATAGTTCTTGCCTCACTGTGTTTAACAAACACAGCACTTCTAGAAAATCTATATAAATACTTTCTGTGCAGTTAGTATCAACCCAAGAAAAAAACTGCTAATCAATTATTTAAAACCCTGTAGAGCAACAAGCCTTTCGTTTATTAAATGTTTATGCTCCGCAGGAAAGAGCAAACTGCACGAAGATGTTTAACACCTTACAGCCCCTGTTACTGACAGCACATGTAGTTTTATGGGGTGGGGATTTCAATTGCAGCAGACTAAAAAGGGATTGTGACGTTAGAACTGAGAAAATATTTTTGTGACACTGCATTGCTGAATAGAATTATTTCTCAAACTAATTTGATTGATGTTTTTCACACCACTCACTATACTACCTATACCTATCCCAGAGGCCATCTTAAAACTAGGATAGATTACTGGTTTATTTCACTGTATTTTCCCATTCAAAATTCTAGGATGCACCTGATGGCAACATCTGACCATCTATTGTTGGACATCACTCTATCCTATTCCCCGAAATTAACATTGGGGAAGGGATATTGGAGATGTAATACTTCCTTATTGGATATTCCTGATATAAAAAGAGTGTTTTTGGATACAATCAATGCTAGACTTTCAGTTATATATTTATATGACAGTATGATAGATTGGTGAGAACAAACGAAGATGGATTTAACTAAGTATTGCAAAAACACAGGCCGATTGATGGGAGTATTCAAGAATACAAGATATGGTTAATTACAAGATCAACTTTATTTGTTGATTTCTTTGCAATTTGATGGTAGCCATGATTTTTTCAGAGCAAATAAAATGTATAAAACGGGAAATGACTAATTTATAATATGATAGGAATAAGTCCATAGAATTCGAGCAAAGGTATAGCATTAAGGGTAATCAAGTACAGGCTGACCCTTATGAAAATTGTATCTCACAAACTAATAAAAAATACATCTCATTGTTGACGTTGGAAGGCCGTGTTATTACTAGTAATTTGAACATTATGACGGCAGTTGAGAGTTTTGTACAGCAGTTATTTGGGACAGCCCATGATCTCCCTGAGAATACTGTAGATTGGTTACATGAGTATAACTTACCTCAACTATCTCACACTGTTAAAAAGATGCTAACTAGAGAGATCATGATACAAGAGCTCAGGTCAGTTATATGACAGTTACAATTAGGGACAGCACCAGGACCCGATGGTTTGCCAAACGTCTTTTATAAAATACTACTTGAATATATGGGGCCTGAGCCGACGACAGTGTATAACATGATCTTGAACCATATAGAGATGTCACACTCAATGTATCAGAGGCTTCTTCTATTGATTCATAAAAGAGGCCATAAAGACAGCCTAGATAATTGGAGACCACTTTCCTTACTGAATTCAGATTTCAAAATTCTGACTAAATTGCTCAGTAATCAATTATCATCAGCGTTGACATCAATAATACATTATTCACAGATGTGCTTTCTTCCAGGATGGAAGATTTCTGACCTTCTAATCCTTTTAAGAGAAATAATTGATAAAGGAGAAAATGGAGAGATCTCGGGATACATAGTTAACCTTGATCAATCCAAGGCCTTTGACCGGGTCTCACATCAGTATTTATGGACCGGTCTAGCACAATATGGCTTCCCACTAAAATTTATTGAATGGATTAGGTTGTGTTATGCCCAAGCCCAGGTGAGGCCTCATGTGAATAGAAGGTTAGGGAAAGCATGCCCGGTTGGAATAGGAGTACGACAAGGGTGTCCCTTGAGCCCGCTTCTCTATATTTTGTCATTGGATCCATTAATTAGGAAGATACATTTGCACCCGGGCATACAGGGATTGTCGGCATCCAGCCAAGACTCTGAAATAAAAACACTGGAGTATGCAGATGATCTCAGTATTGTTTTGGCAGATGTGAATTCATCAGTCTCTTTGGGACATCTGTTGAAAGAATTTTCTGTCATTTCAGGATCGAAGATTAATTTTCAGAAGCGCTCCTGCCTTACTGTAGGTAGAGATTTTTCACATGATACTCATATATACAATATACCAAAAAATACTACAGGGATTAAAATTTTGGGTATCTTCTTTGGGGTCCCAAATGTTGCATTATATAATTGGGAGTATTTATTGAATATAGCCTTGGATAGAGTAGCTAAATGGAATAGATGAAGGATGAGCAAAAAGAAGAGAGTATACAGTATATGATTCATACCTTTTTATTGCCAATGTTTCTTTATTTAAGTTATATATTTCCACCCCCGAAACAAGATTATATAGTTGTTTCTTTCAAGGGATATGGGGCAGTAGGTTGAACCCCATTAAACGAGGTATACTATACTTAGACATTAGAGCAGGAGGATTAAAATTGATAAACCCCATTTCATTTTATCATATCATTTTTTTCTATGCAAATGTTATACCTTTACTTCAAGAGAAGCTACTTATATGGGGCCCATGGGTTAGAGACAATTTTCAGCAGGTTTTGCATGTGTGGGGGACATTTGATGTAATTCCTAGACAGAGTCAATACACTGGGATTCCGCTCTATTTTAAGGAGTGTGTCAGTAAATTAAAAGTATGGAAAGTCAGTTTGGGAACGATTAAATTAATGAATAGGAAACAGTTTTATGCTGATATACAACAGAAATTCTTCACACAACTGCCAGACTACATGTCCAGATCAGACAAAGAGATTCAGTGTATTACAGCCTTATTATTGGAACACAGGATATCTCTTCTGATGTGGGATAACACTTGGCTGTGTATACATGGGAAGCTTCCTGTTAAGGATAATCAAAAACACAAAGAGGTTTCAGAAAGGAATTGCCTAAGAATAGGTTGTGAGGATGTACCTGAGACAATGGATCATCTTTTCTTTCACTGCTATTTTGTTCAATCCTTTTGGTCTCTAGTTTATAGCACATGAGTCTGGTTCCCGCATTGGTTAGGCACTCCTGATGCTTTATATTATGGGATATTTCCAACACATAATTTCAAATACGAAGTGGGGAACTTGCAGGTTATAATCACATGTGTCAAATATTGGATTTGGCAAGCCAGATGTCAGCTTACTTTGCAACAGAAAGAATGGCCATCAGTACAATTGTTCGATATGATAAGAGACAATATTAGTACTATTAAATTTCAGGAATGTACTAAATGTACCATGAATGAGAAGAAATGGACACATGTGGACATTTATGAATAAGATGGACAACGACTGATTGTAATTAGTTTTCTTTTCTGTGACAGTTTGGAACTGCTGTCATTGCCATATTACTGACAACTTCTCTTGGGCATTTGTTAGTGCCCTTTGCCATGTGTATGTTTCTCTGGTTGTACTATGAGACTTGATTGATTTAAGTACTTGAGTAAGAGAGACAACAAGGGGTTTGAGACTTTACCTAGTTGCATGACTCCTTTGTTGTTCTACTTAGGGAAGTTTCTTTACAGCCCTATGATTGATGTACTGATATCCTTTTATGTCCATTTGCTTATTTATCAGACTTAGCATTGTTGTATTCCGTACTTTGCTGTTTCACTAGGTCTACCTTAGAGATGAATTTCTGTTACAAATAGTCTCTCACATGGTTACAGAGACATGCTCCTATATTGTGGAATTATCAATTTTTATATTGTTTTCCATCCTTTTTGTGTATTCTCCTTGGTTGTGATCCTTGAATAAACATTCCCTACTCTTTTGGTGGGGTGGGTGGGGGTGAGGATCCTCTCAGTATGAGGAGATATTTGGGTTTTACAGCTTTATATGAATGCACTTTGAAAATAAATCATATGACTGCAATACTTACTTCATTTTTCTTAAGATATGTATATTCTTTTGTGTGAATTAACACTATTGAGTATTTATTTTTGAAGTTCCTAACTAAACTTCCCCTACTCCTTTAATAGGGGTGGGGATCTTTTCAGGATTAGGATATATTTGAGTTTTGCAGCTTTATGACAGTACCTTAATGATTTATATGACTGCAACACTTATTTGCTTTTTCTTTTATGTGTATTCTCACTATTGTGCATTTCTTTGATTTTTGAAGTTTCTAATAAAATATTCCCCTACTCTTTTTGTGGGGAGGGGGTACGTTTACAGTATTTTCATTTCTGTATGGGTTTAAAGTAAGAAGGAATACTGTATTATGGTTTAATTTTTCTTTTTTATGCTTGTGTCTGATGCAATACTGATCTGTTTGTATGTTCTTTTAAGTTTTGTAGAAAAAATTCCCCTACTCTTTTAGTCGAGAAGGGGTGGGGTGGTTGTAGCAATCTGACTTATTTATTTTTTGAAGTTTAGGTATAATGTATTATTTCTTTATGTTTTGATTTTTATCAGTAGGATTTTGTATGAAGTACTACCATTTTCACATGTTTTGTTTTATAGTTTTGAAAATAATCCTCTCCTAATTTTTATGAAGTGGGGGTTTTCTATCATTAAGACATATATGTTTGACTTTAATGTATGATGTAATACTTATTTATGTTTCTAATTTTCTTTCATTGTGATTTTATACGTAGTAATACAATTTTGTATATTTTGTCTTGAGTTTTGAATAAAAAAATTCCCCTACTCTTTTCAATAAGTGCCATGGGATCTTTAACATCCACCTGAACTACCACCAATCCAGGCAGATGGGACCTCGATTTAACGTCTCATCCAAAAGACGGCACCTCAGAAGTGTAGCGCCCCTCTCATTCTGCACTACAATGTCAGTACTGGGATATTAACCCAAGTGCCAGATGTGGGAACTGAACCCACAGCCCTCTGATCTCCCGGCCTCAGAGGCAAGTGTGCTACCTACTGAGCCACTGACACTGGCACCTAGACAGGCTGTTGCCGTATTATTTTAGGAATCAAGACTCCCATGGAAGTAATAAAATAAGTATATTAAGATTCAACCACTGCTGCTACTTTCAAAACAATAGTGTTATCCACATTACTAAATGGGTGGAATACCCATGTGAACTTACATGTGCTCAATCAGGATGCACGCAGTGCTTCCAGATTCAGAGCTAAGTTTTGGCAGTTTTAAAATATAAATATTGCTCTTAAAATGTTCATCATAGCAGCCCCTGGCTCCCACTGCAGCACTGAAAGGTATGTGGGGACGGGAGCAGGCTGCAGCATTTCTTTGCAGGTCACCTTTGATTTATCTGGCAATGTGGGTAGTCCCTCTCTCTGGGGAATGGCTTGGTGCCTCAGTGCTCCTATGGAGCCTCCCATAACATCTCTGCTCTACAGGTAGTCTGGTATCATGACCCACCCACCCACCCATGTGGCTTCACCACTCTGTTTCAGTATACTGGCATGTTTAAAAAGTCTGCTTTCTTGTTCAGAGAGCAGCCAGCACTACTTGTTTGTGCTGCCACCACACTCACCACCGCAGCCCGGGCCTTGTTGCTGGAGGGGTCCCGAGAGTGGGGTTGCTGTACCCTTCTGCTGTTACTACAGGACAGAGGAGAGACCTGGAGGCCTGGCCATCTGGGAGACACCACTTCCAATTATGCTGTGGCTGTGAGAACCCACTGAAAGAGAGGCCACTGGACAGAGCAGGAAGATGACCCATACATTGACCACAGAAGGGGCACACTGACTGAGCTGACGGGACCTGCTTCAACCTTAACAGGTAAGCCTTACTGGTCCCCATCGCTCTTACTTCTTTCTTCTTACCGGTCTTGCCTCACACTCTCACGGTCATTCTGACCTTTCTTTTTAAGGGTTTGGGGTTCTAATGTTCAAAGCCCAAGCTCCAGCCACTAACGGCTCTTACTTTTTAAAAGCAGCTCACACATTGGGTGATGAGCACTAGTCCCAGCATGTGGCAACCTAGATTTGCACTGCCTGCCAAAGGGGGGGGGGGTTTAAACAGTGAAGGCAGGCAGCTGAGACAACAACAGAATGTTTTAAAACAGTACAAGCTTGGGCTTACAGGGGGAACACAGGATATTTTGGCTGCAGGAGAAGGATCTGCAGGGGGCTACTGGCTGGTAACAGGGGAATCTGCTGTGGTGTATGCTGGCCCTGAGGGAGGAACTTGTCTGTGAGAACTGGCTATGCTTGGGGTTTCTTGGGACATAGGTGCCACAGGGGATATACTGGGACTATGTGTATAAGAGTAAACTTGCCCTCTTTATACAAATGTTTCCCCACTTTCTGTTCCCTGGGGTCCCTGGCACACATTACTGCTCCCCTTGCTCCCTAAGGGCTCTAAGGGATCCTCGAGTACCTACAGTGCTCCTCTATGCCGCCACAGGGGTCCCAGACCTATTTTTCTGTACAGACTAAACTCTGAGGCACTACACCAGTGCAGCCACCTAGGTGCAGTCCTGGCAGATGTAAGGCCGGCTTCATGAAGCATCAGTAGTCTTACAAGCAAGACCCCATACAACAGGAATGCAAGTGGTGAACATCTGGCACTGACAAATGCTTGTTCTTTCTTGTGAGAAAGTGCCTCGCGATGAGGCCTCTTCGGGGGGGGGGCATGCTGCTTTCCTATGGCCTTTATCCTAAGCCAGGAAAGCTAAGGCTGGGAAGAGTCAGACCAACCATGTCAGCCTATAGCTCAGTGGTTAGAGCACCAGGACGGTATTCTGAGGGCCTCGGATCAAATCCCAGTAGGTCACATTACTTCTTTCTCAATACAATTTGTGATCTAAATTGCTTAGCAGTGGCTTAATACTGTACCAAAAACATCTAACTGTCATGTAATTGTTCCTAGTTGCAGGAATTGCAATAGCTGAGAAAGGAATTGTATCCGGGAAGAGTCAGGCCAACCATGTGACCCATAGCTCAGTGGTTACAGTACCAGGATGGTATTCTGGGGGCCTGCATTCTATTCTCAGTAGGTCACATTATTTCTTTCTCACTACAATTTCTGATCTAAATTGCTTAGCAGTGGCTAATACTGTACCAAAAACATCTAATTGTCTTTATCCTTAGTAGTTTCCTTACCAGCTCTAACAGAATTTTTTCCTGAGGCTGGACTGGAGGAAAAACCTTTGGGCTCTTTAGTTTTGGTAGGTCTGTGAAATGAAGAGCTAAACCTTGACTCATCACTTCCAGCACCCACTTGTTTGCAGTGATGGTCTTGCACTCCGGGAAGTAATGAGACAGGTGACCTCCAACTGGTAGAGGTTCTATAGCAGCCTGCAAGCACTCAGGAATTTTGTTGTGCTTGTGGCTCAGGAGCTGGTGCTTGCTCCTGTCTTGCACCTTTCCTGCCTCCTGGGGAACCCCTCTGAAAAGGGGCAGCCATAGTAGGAGTAAGGCCTTTGGTAGCAGGCTCTGCCCCTACCACTCCATCCATATGGCTTGAAAGAAGTAGAAATGCTCTCCTGGGTCAGTTCAGTTTATTTTTTATACTGGAAAGGCATGTGAGCAAAATTGCCAGTTTTCACAAGTGTCCAGTTATATACAGACGAACAGGAACATTACAGTGTATACAAGACTGTACAATACAGAAAGGGTTTAGATAATAATTGTAAGGGTATACAAAGTGTAATCAAATAAATATACAGAATCAATCAAAGTAGGCAGTTGTAGTACAGTATAAGTGGGAGACCTCTAAGACAATCAGGGGTGGGGGCATTTATAGCTTTGGGAACTAGCTTGGTCATTCTTTAGGTTGTACCTGAAAGAAGCCAGAGAGGGACACTGAAATAGGAAAGGGGCAGGCGATGGAGCTGTTTCACACCCTTGCAGGAGATGCTGTGTTGACCTTGGGTAGTCCGACAAGACTGGAGAGCGAAGGAGTGGGTGGTGGACTGTCTGGTAGACCTTGTGTTCAAGTTTCAAGTTCAAGTTCAAGTTTATTGCAGGAAAACTCCATTGAGCAAGCTCATTCACAAGGAGGTCCTGTGACATAAACACTTAAAGTACAAACACAGATAGGTAATAACAGTATATACATGAAATACACGTTACATGATACAGGCTGGATATACATACAAGGGTACCACATAGGGTGACCGCAGGTGGTAAACATTGATATGAGATAGGAAGCCACTTATAGGTCGATACTGATAAAATGAAACCTGATGACTGGTGTGATTTGATTTAATCAATCAAATCAAATATACAGTATTTTGGCAGCTAGAACAAACAACAGTCTACAACTGATATGGGAGGGAGGAGAGATTTGATAGAGCAGCAGTGGAGCGTAAGCAAAGATAAAGCCAGGAGTAGAAGGGGACGGGAAAGCAGTTAATATGACAAATCAATTATACCTTACCAGTGGATAAATATGGCACACATTGGGAAGGAAGAGACTTAATGACAGTTACAGGTGTCTTTTATTTTGGCTGAACTTAGTGATTTTATAAGTTTATTGAAACTGTGCTAGTTAGTTTCAGTACGGTTTGTAATTGGTTCCCAAATGGAGGGAAGGGCATATGCAATAACGTTTACCAAGGAAGTCAGCGTCCTTGGTATGTCAAGCATAATAAAGTCAGATTTTCTTAACGATTATGCACTATGTGAGATACTAATAAGGGAAGAGATAAGCTTAGCAATTTCTGCAGGAGCAGTTTAGAGTCCAGGCCCAGCATGGAGCAGGCGTCTAGTAGTAAGGGATGTCCAACCAACAGCTGCATATAAGTCACAGTGGTGCGAACGGTAAGGGGAGTTGGTAATGAACCGTAACGCACGGTGATAAAGGATGTCCAGTTTACTTAGATTTGCAAGAGTGGTGGAGGAATAGATTACATCGCCATAGTCGAGTAGGGGGAGAAAAGTGGCCTGTACAAGCTTGTTTCGAGTTTCAAGGGGGAAAAGGGGCCTATTTCTGTAGAAGAAACCTAACCTTGCTTTTAACCTTCTAGAGACATCTTCGATGTGGTCACTGAAAGATAATTTATTGTCGATCCAGATACCTAGATATTTAAATTTGGTTACAACTTCCAGAGGCTCGTTTAGCGTGGTGACAATGAAGTCTTGGGCAAGAGTATTGGGGGGGCCTGAGACAGCACTGCTGGAGAATATCATCGCTTTAGTCTTCTTGGCATTGAGCAGAAACTTTGCCTTTATTAAAATTATGCTCAAGTTGTGCAGTCGCTTGACACTCCTTGACTTCAGATAACGATGAGCCAGAAGTATACAACACAGTATCATCTGCAAAAGTGCAGATTGACTGAGATATGTTAGCATCTAAGTCATTGATATACAGAGAAAACAAGATGGGCCTAAGATGGATCCTTGGGGACTCCTCTTGCAACTGGCAAGGCAGCAGAAAAAGCCTTCTGTCTTTACTTTTGGAATCTTCCAGTTAGGTAGCTAGAGAACCACTGGGTGGTATGGTATATATGGCACCCAACTTTGCAAGGCAATTGACTAATAGTTTGTGATCAACAGTAACAAAAGCTTTGCTGAGGTCCAAAAGACTACACCAGTTACCTTCTTGCATCTATAGCAGAGATCCAATCATTGGTTACTTTTGCTAGTGCAGTGATTGTGCTATGATTAGCCCGGAAGCCAGATTGAGCTGGGTTAATGAGAGAGAAGGTTTCCAAGTGAGATTTTAACTGAATATGGATCAGTTTTTCGAGAACTTTAGAAAGGATAGGCAATATGGAGATAGGCCTATAGTTGTTTACATCGCATGGGTCACCAGATTTAAATAGAGGGAGGATATGTGCTGATTTCCAGCAGGACGGCACAGCAGCAGATGTAATGGAAAGATTGAAGATGTGGAGAATTGGGCAGTGAGATGGGCATAGCCTGACCTTAGGAAAAAGGGTTCCAAGCCATCGTCCCCTGCGCTTTTTTTGGTGTCTAAGTTAAGAAGAGAATCTTCTACTTCTTTATAAGTTATCTCGCGCAGTTGGAAGGGACTGGGTGCAGGACTAGATGTGGCGGGAGGGGTATGCTGGCTCACCGCAGCACCAGCATAAGGTGACAAGTCAAAAGCTAATCCAGCTGTGGCAAAGTGGGAGTTAAGTTCCTCCAGGAGTAGGGACTTGTTTTCCACAATCTTGCCACTTGCGACTATCTTTGTTGGGACAGAGCTGGCCATGGGCTGTCCTTCTATAGCTTTGATAGTCTTCCATATTTTATGAGGGTTACCTTTAGCTTGTTCGAGAGTAGAAATATAATAGTTAGCTTTAGCAGAGCAAAGTTTTTTTCACACAGTTATTCCTGGCTGTTCTAAAGGCCTGCCAATCCGAAGATTCTTTGGAATGTCTAGCTTTAGCCCAGAGCTTATCTTGAGCTATAAGGTCTGCCTTGAGATCCGAGGTGAACCAGGGATTGGAATTGTTCTGTACCCTTACTTTGATGAAAGGGGCATGCTTATTTATTATTGTAGTGAGTCTGTCATTAAGGATGCAAGCTGCCTTGTTGACATCTTTGGCTAGGTAAAGATCTTGCCATCTGATCATGCTCAGGTCAGATAGGAAGTTTACTGCACTGAATTTGCGAAAGGATCTTTTTGTTATAAAGATGGGTTACGGCCGGGCCTTAATTTGAGATCTTATGCAAGCAACAATTCCATGATCGCTCATGTCGTTGTGAAACACTGCCAAATGAGATATTTTGTGTGGATGGGTGGTTAGTACCACATCTAGAATGGAACTGTTGGCAGTATTTAGAGTGTTGTTCCTAGTAGGTTCTCTGACTAATTGCCCAAGACCTAGCTCGTCACAAAGGGATTTGAGGCCATGTGATTTAGGTGACAGCCAGTCCATACTTAGATCTCCTAGAAATATTGTTTCAGTTTTTGCATCTACGAACATGGATTTCAAAAGATTAAGGACTTCATCACCACCAGACGGGGGTCTATAGCCACCTAGGATAGTGATACATTCCGAGGAGGGGAGATGAAGGCTCAGCGAAACTAACTCAAATTCCTTGGCTAGAGATTTGCAACTAATATTGGTGACCAAGTACTTAGATTTGGCATAGATAACCACACCCCCACCTCTAGACTCTATCTGCTCTAAATAAATTGTAGCCCTGCAGTGATATTTGTTGATCAGTGTTCATCTTTTTTAACCACGACTCAGTAATTATGATAAGGTCTGGGTTAACGTGTGCAGCCCAGGCTTGCAGCTGTACAAGTTTTTTAGGCAGGCTTAAAATGTTGACCATCATCATTTTGAGACCTGTGGCCTCAGCAAAATCGATAGGCGAGGTAAGTTGTAGGGGGCCAGGGTTGAGCTCCACATTTCCTGAGCAGAGAAGAAGCAGAAGTATAACTTTCTTTAAGGAGCTTATAAGAATGGAGACTGCTTTTTTATTTCTTTGCGGCAACCCATATCGTGCTGCACAAGAGGCGGCGCCACTGTAATGACAGTTGATTGTGATCAATGTAAGTGCTTGGGTAGACATAGGTGAGGACAGTAGCAAAGGGGTGTAGGCTAACCGGGGGGAATAGGCTAAAAGGGGAGAGGAGAATGACAGAGTGTCTGCACGGTAGACTGTTATAACATTAGGTATTGATAAGGTACATTGGAGAACAGAATTGCATTGAGGTACTTCGAATTGCACTGTATTGCTGGAAACTGCACCTTAGGAGCAATAAAAAGACAATAAGGAGAGCCATGGTCCCAGATTGAGTGGTCTCGTGATTTGTATTAGTGCAATATTTTCTAGGCAAGAAATTTGCCCACCTAGGTACCCATTTAAAACCTAGATGAGAAAATACAGCAGAAAGGGGAACAAGGAGATCAGGAGCAGCTTAGTTAGTGGCCATCCACCCTTCGGACTCAAGTCCCCTTGTAGCAGAACCGGGAAAGAAGTAGAATGATAATGCAGGCCATATTGCCCACGAAAGAATACGGTGATTTATGTAGAAGACCAAGAATCCCTCTAGTGGCAGGTCTGTATAACCTGCTAATGGAAAAAAGTAGTTAGACTTATCGGAGCCAAGGCAGAGTGCTTGGATGGGGGGGGGCGCTGCAGGAATAGCAGTCAGACAGAAGAGGTGTAAGCAATTTAAAACAGTAGTAGAAATTACAATCCAGCTAATACAGTAGAAAAACTCCTAATAACACAGTAGAAATGTGCTTAGTTCTATGGAAAGTCTAACAAAGTGCCAGGTGTCTATAGCAGGGGAAAACTCCTGCCAATCAGAGTGGGTTTGCTGGAAGCACCCGTGTTCCGATTGGCTACGCTGTCCCGTACCTTCCAAGGAGCTGTTCAGGGACAAGCAGCTTCCAAGGAGCTGCAGGCGGGTGTCCTGGTCTTGGTCGGTGGCTGGCTGGGTGCCGGCCGACCGTGGGTGAGCTGGAACAGCCCTGTTCAGGGACAAGCAGCTTCCAGGGAGCTGCAGGCAGGTGTCCTGGGCTTGGTCGGTGGCTGGCTGGGTGCCGGCCGACCGTGGGTGAGCTGGAACAGCCCTGTTCAGGGACAGCAGTTCTTGTGTGGGCAGACCTAGGGGAAATGGAGACTATGCTGCCTGGTAGGAGTCCCCGGGCAATTCTGTAGAAGAAGGCCAGGATTTTGCTGTCCAGCCTGTCCTCTAACAGGGGTCAATTAGAGGATTTGTATAAGTCACAGTGGTGAGTCGATCTAGGTAGCTCGGTGGCAAGCCGGATGATGTTGTGATAGGTGGTCCTTAGCCTATGGAAGTTTCTTTGAGAGAGGGAGGAGTAGAAGATCAAGGCCCCATAGTAAAATATGGGGAGCAGGAAGCTGTTGGCAATCAGGGACCTGGATTCGGGGACAAGGTATGGTTTGACTCTGTATAACATGCCTAGCCTTTGGTGTGCTTTTTTTAATGAGCTGATTAATATGAAGTTTGAAGATTAGGTGACAGTCAAGGATGAGGCCAAATTACTTGAACTCTGAGACTCTTTCTATTAAGTTGCCATCGTTATCCAGGATGGTGAAATCAAAGGCAGCAGTTCTTCTGGATCTTGAGAAGACCATTGACTTGTTTTTTTTTTTTTTTTTTTTTTTTTGAGTTTAGGTCCAGACCCTTGGAGGAAAACCAGGAGTGAAGCCGGCAAAAATCATGTTGGAGTTTGTCAAGGAGGATAGATGTGTCCTTTTATAACAGAGCTGCATCGTCTGCGTAAAGTATGATTTCTGTGTGCTTGCAGATCTTGGGGAGGGAGCCGATCACGAGGGAGAAGAGGAGGGGGCCCAGAATGGAGCCCTAGGGGACTCCATATTTGATGGGGCAGGTGTCAGAGAGAACACCTTCAATCAGAGTTTTGTGAGATCTGTGGCTAAGGTAGTTTGAAAAACAGTTAACGACATCCCAGGAGTAACTGAGACTGGACAGGGTGTTGAGCAGTACCTTGTGGTTGACTAGGTTGAAGGCTTTTGTGAGGTCCACAAACACCGAGCTGGTGTAAAGGCCTTCATCATTAGCTTTGTTAATGAAGTTAGTAAATTTGATGAGTACTGTCTCAGTGTTATGGCTTTAATTTGTATGTGAAGTTCTAGTGTTTCCTTTTAGGAAGCACTCCTAATACCAGTCAGAGGGAAGGAAACACTATAACTTCACATACAAATTAAAACACTCTGCACAACATATATTTTTTCAAGTTTTGGGTGGACTTCTCCTTTAAGGATGCGGTACTATCAAGGCCTAGGGTCAACTGGGGGTCAAATTCTTGTAGGCTGTTTTTTTTTTTAATCAACCTTTTTGATGCAGCCTTCTGTTTTATCTCCAAAGAGGGAGGGTCCCTCAGATGGGAAGTCTATATCATATGTCTTTTCGTCCTCTGACAGGATGGTTGCCTGAGCCAGGCAAACCTCCTCAGAGCTACTGCATATGCTAGCACCCTTGAGTCTCTGTCATTTGCATCCACTGCCATGTGGAACTGATATTTGGTGGCCTTCACTGCATCTTTAGCAGCTTTTGCTAGATCACTGCCGCTTCACCTTCTCACTTAGGGCTTGCAGTGTACTCCAAAGGGCTTTTCAGTACTGTGCAGTGTATGCTACATAAACAGCCTGCCTTAACTGCAGGGTGCGCACTTTCTTTGTCATATATGCCAGCTTTCTGGAATCATTTTATGGAGGCATGGAAACCAGTGACACTTTAGATTCTTCACATGCAGCTACCTGCACAACTCCCTAATGATCAGAGTGGGAATGTAAAAAGTCTACCTCCTGATTCTGTAGATATTTCTTTTCCACTGTTTTATCAATGCCAAGAATCGAATTAATTTGTTCAAAATCTTGCTAGTGGCTTTTCTGAGGGTTGAGTACTGTGAGCCTGTTACAAAGGGTAAGTCCCAGTATACTCAAATTCTGTCTTTTTATATCCTTCTCAGCCTCAGTGGAGGGGATATCTAGTCTCAACTATATGCCTTACAAAATCACTGACTCTGGGTGGTGAACCAGTCATGTTCAGTGGCTGACTCCGGTTTTACTGCTGGCTCCTGGTCCCTTTTGGGAGAGATGCAGTCAGATTTTTTTTTTCTGAGCGATGCTATTTCAGAGTACGCTCCACAAGCACTCACTTAGAAATCTCTGTGTTTATGCTGTGAGACCACACTCATTGTGGTGAGACAGTACAGAGATGATGAGCCTTGTGATTGTGTTCCTGAGTGGGCTATAGCACTCGTAACATCTAGGTGCCTAACAGTACTGCAGGAAGTAGTCTGAGAATTGTAGTATGGTGTGTGATTCCCAGCACTACATCTTCCTGCAACAGCAGTGTCTACAGACAGCTCAGTGCAGGGAATGCAATGTTTTTAAATGTCAGCAGCACAGCAGTAGTCGTGGTAACTTTCATTTGTGTGCTGTACAGGCATTTGTGTTTTAAAAAGGGTATTTTCTTAACTCACTCATTAGGGGCTTGACGTCAGCACACCCGAGGCATTTCCAGGTGCAGTGCTATTTCAGGGTACACTCCGTGAGTGGAGAGAGTGCACGCCAAGACATGTGACGTGCATCTTGCGCATGTCAGCAGTGTCTGCAGAGACTGCAGGGATCCAGGCATAACAGTAAGAAGGTACAGATAATATGGATTAGCTATATACAGCAACCCTATATAGAACATTGAGTTAGTTTGACCTGATTTGCCTTAGCACTTTATATAACTGTTTAGGAAAGCCTCCTTGTACACAGTTGCTTGTGCCTGTTTGGTAACTAGCTGGTAAAGGACAATGGAGAATAAAATAAGAACTCTAGATTGTGATTGGGCTGTAAAATGCCAGCAATGTGCCATGTTTACATTGTTAAGAGGATGGAAATCCAGGGACAGGCCCTATATGTAACAAAGGCATATATATAGTCAAATTTGAGCAGGAGATAAATGAGCTTTGCTCCAAAGTTAATGAGGTCATTAAAAACCAGAACAAAATGCAGCAAATGGTTAATAAAATTGCTTATCCATGAGCTCCTCCACACCCTAAACCAACTGATGCATCTGACTGTGGTTCTTTTGGATTACAACCCCTTATGGCAGACTTTACATTACACTGAGCAGCAGGAAATTGAGGCATTAAAAGGAGAGATAGGGAAGATGAATGGTCAGATGATGGTAGTAGTGAATGGACTATAGTGAATGGAAATACATCCAAGAAAGGAAGAAGGGCAATGGGTTTCAGCCTTTCTCTTACTAATCACTTCCCCCACTTGGTTTACATGATGAAAATGTTAACTCTGGAAGAGAATCAGGGCTATCTGGATGAAAATATCTTAAGTGATTCTCAACAACATATTTCTCATGATATTGTTCAGTTAGTATGTGACACTGAGACCCCAAGTAGGGTACATGGAAGTTGTATATCAAGCACACAAGTATCCACAAGAAATATGGGAATTGTTGAATGTAACACAAATCATCCTGAAGTATGCCAAAATATGGAAGTAACTATAGGCCCCCCTAGTATTCAACCACCTGACCATGATTCGGTATGCCAGGTATTTGTACTAGGCAAATCAATGATTAAACACATTGACAGACATGGTTGCAATCCAGATGAGCTTAACAGGACATGCAGTAGCTACAGAAAAGCAGTAATTGCTGACATAACTATGATGGCAAATAATATCTGGAGTAACTGTGGAAACAAACCCCTAGTTATAGTACTTGTGGGAATGAATAATGTTAATAGATCCAGTACAGAAGGCAAAAAAAGAGATGATAGAATATTAGTCGAACTGTTAATTGCTAAAAAGTGTGATATTAGTTTCTCTGAGATCTTACCTGTTCCCCGGGCTACTGATGCTATGACCATCAAAATAAAAATCATTAATAATTGGCTGAGACAGTGGTGCCTGAGTAAAGGTTTTAGTTGTATTATTCACTGGGAAGATTTCCAAGACAGACAACATTTATCTGCTTGGGATGGATTACACCCGAGTAAAAGGGTTAGTAATGCATTAGGTAGAAAAAAATCGCAAAAATTATAACAGATAATTTAAACTAGGTACTGGGGGAGGGATTAAAACAAAGGTGTTGTCTTAATCTTGGTTTACAAGATGAATGTAACATACTCACTACAAATGCCAGAAGTATAAACAATAGCAAAAAACCTGAACTGGAAGCATTGTTATTACAGCAAAATATACACATTGTAGCAATAACAGAAACATGGTGGGACCATGATTCTGATGGAAACAGTGGGTTATAAATTATATAGGTGCAACAGGGAAGGGAAACATGGAGGTGGGGTAGATATATATATATATATATATATATATATACACACACACACACACACACACACATATATACACACAACTCAATTCCATCCTACATTACTGACCTTCCATGGGAGTCAGATGTTCATCTTGAAACAATCTGGGTTAAAGTAGTATTCTTAGGACATAAATCAATCATAATTGGGAATTGCCATAGACCCCCTGCATCTATAAGTGAATATAACAGAGCACTTAACAACAAAATTTCTGAAATGTCTATCCATGGAGATATTATTGTTCTAGGAGACTTTAATTATCCAGGAATTGACTGGGAGAATCTTTCTGGTTCAGACCCCGTGGAGAAAGATTTTATTGAACAATGTATAAACAGTGGATTAGACCAAGTAGTGGTATGTCCTACCAGGAACAATAATATCTTAGATTTGAAAATAAATATTGAGAATGAAATTACAAACATCAATATCTCAGCGGCACTAGGTAACAGCGACCATCAGGTACCTGTCACTTGGTTAAAGGGAGACACAAAAATGCCAGTGGTACACTTATTAAAAATTATCATAGAACTGACTTTGACTGAATATGTCAAAGTCTCTCAGAAATAGATTGGGAAACAGCCCTTGGATCTAGGTCAACACAACATGCTTGGGCTAGGTTTAAGGATATATTGATGGAGGTTGAAAATATCTATGTACTAACTAGGGAAAAATATAATAAAAAAGGCAGGATTCTGGTGTGGTTAAACTCAAAAAATTGCTAAAGTAATTAAGTATGAACAAAAAACCTATAATAAATATAAAAAAGTACCATCAGATGAAAATAAAAACAGATATCTCCAATCACAAAAAAAGTTAAAATATACAATCAGACAAGCTAAATCAAATCTTGAATTTAAAATAGCCCATTCAAAAAACAGGAAATTGCTGTATTCATATCTGAATTCCAATTGTCGTAATACAGTTAGAAATATAGGACCTATTATAGATAATAATCAGGAAATTCAAGAAGATAAAGTGGTTGCAGACAAGATTCACAATTACTTTTGTTCAGTTTTTTCATCTCCCTCTCAAACTCCATTACTCTGAACTACCTAATAAAACAGCAGACTTACCTTTTACATCTGATGAAATTAACAATTTATTAGCCAAACTAGATAGTACCTCCAGTCCTTGACCAGACAATATTAATTCCATCTTTCTTAAAAAAAAACAGCTCTGTGTTGGCCTATCCTCTCTCAATTATTTTTAATTATTCTCTAAGGGAAGGTTTCATTCCTAATGACTGCAGGATTTATAAGAAGGGAAATAGGGAAGCATCGATAATTACAGACCCATAAGTTTGACCTCTCATTGCTGTAAACTTATGGACCGTCTCATTAAAACCAGACTTGAATTACACTTAGAACTTTCAGGGACAAAAAAAAAACAATATGGTTTTACAAAGGGAAGGTCCTGTACCACTAACCTAATTATGTTTTATGATAATGAAAAACTGATTAATAAACTCATTAGGTTACAGGTTAACAGTGACATAACCAGGAGGATCTATAACTGGCTGTTAAACAGGAAACAAAAAGTACATATCAATAATATCATTTCTGAGGATGGTTCAGTGGGTAGTGGTGTTCTCCAGGGATCAGTCCTTGGGCCTACACTCTTTAGTATTTATATACAGGATATGGAGACAAATATTGAGAACATGATCAGTAAGTTTGCGGACGATACAAAATTGGATGGAGAAGTAAACACCATACATAAACATTTATTTCTAGGCTCTGATCTAGCCAAAATTTAGATGTGGGCAAAGGAAAATGGGATGATTTTTAACACAGAAAAATGTGTTGTACTTCACATAGGTAGAAATAACCCTAATTATTCATATATAGTAGAACAAACAATATTAAAGTCAGTCTTAAATGTACAGGATTTGGGTATAATAGTAAATGATTCCCTTTCCTCTTCTAGCCATTGCTTGAGAATTGCTAAATCTGCTCAGTCTATGATAACCAAGCTCAGACGTTCATTTGTGAATGAGACAGAGCAACTTATCCTACCTCTCTACACCACTTATGTTCGGCCTGTACTAGATTATGGATCACGGTTTTGGACACCGTATCTGCTTAAGGATATTAAGATAGTGGAAGGGGTCCAGAGGATGATTACTAAGCATGTTCCTAAATTAAAACACTAAGGCCCAGATATTCAAAAGGGTTGCGCATGGCGCAACAGTGTTCACCATGTGCAACCACACGACTCTGGAGCGATATTCAAAGGAAAAGTGAAGCGGCAAAAACCCGGCCACCGGTGCATCAGTACGGCGCAGGCACAGGTAGTGGGTGTGCCCATGCATACCTGCACAAGCCCGATATTCAGCCCGGGATGCACAGCCATGCATGTAACTCTACCCGCGCCAGCACAAAGTTAATCCAGAACAAAAAAAGAACAACTGATTGCCACCCACAGGTGAGCTGCCACATTGCAGGGTGCAACACGGCAGCTGCCAGCTGTGGGTGACCACCCAGGCTCCGGCCGCACCTGGTGGTGCCCCCCCATGCCCGATCGTGGGCATCTGTGTAAAAATAGAAATATGTCCTATATCCCTGGTGGTCCAGTGGACCGCTATCTGCCCGATCACAGGCATCTGTGTACAATGAGAAAGATCACCTATATCCCTGGTGGTCCAGTGGACCATTATATGCCCGATCGTGGGCATATGTATAAAAAAGGTAGACGTTCCAATATCTCTGGTGGTCCAGTGGACCGCTATCTGCCCGATCGTAGGCATATGTATAAAAAAGGTAGAAGTTCCAATATCCCTGGTGGTCCAGTGGACCGCTAGCTGCCCGATCATGGGCATATGTATAAAAAAGGTAGAAGTTCCAATATCCTTGGTGGTCCAATGGACCACTAGCTGCCCGATCGCGGGCATATGTATAAAAAAGGTAGAAGTTCCAATATCCCTGGTGGTCTAGAGTACCCCCTCACCCCACCTGCCCACTGAATCCCACTGCCTTGCTCCCCCCCCAGTCAGCCGGTGGGCGGCAGCACCCCACCTGTCTGCCGCCCCGCCGCTCGCTGACTGACACCGTCGGTAGGGCTGTACGCCCATTGGTTCTGGCGTGAGCCAATGGGCGTGCAACTCATCATCTCACATTCAGAAATGTGAATGAATCATTCACATATCTGGAATATATGTCATCGGCACGAGTTGCACACCCATTGGCTCACACTGTAGAACCAATGGGCGTACAGCCCTACTCGACGGTGTCAGTCGGTGGTGGAGTGCTGCCACCTGCCGCTGACCGAGGGGAGCGTGCAGGATTCAGTGGGCGGTTGGGAGTGACCCTTGGACCACCAGGATATTGGACATGTTTTCTTTTAAAATGCCTGCGTCGGGCAGCTAGCGGTCCACTGGACCAGCAGGAGATGGAACTTACTTCTGCACATGCCGCGATCAGCCAGCTAGCGGTCACTGAACCATGCAATGAACTCATACACATGCCGCGATTGGGCGAATGAAATCACTGGACCGACAGAACTTCTACACACATACACATGCCCGCGATCGACGGGCAGGACCTGAATAATCAATCTCATTTACACGATACTACCAGAGCTGCGAAACAACATCGGTCTACGGCTGCTTCCTGGCGGGTGCCAGCGCAAAGTCGTTGGGGATCAGTGCACCTGCATGCAAATGGAGCCATAATGACATGCAAATGACCCATGTGTGCCTTGCATACATTATGGACCCATTTGCATGTCAAGTTTTGAATATCGCGGTTGCTGTGCATGGCGCAATGGAACTTGCGCTAGCGCATCTCCATGCTCCACTCTGGCCATTTATTTTATTTTTATTTATTGAAGTAATCAGATTTACAACCTTTGAGGCAGCGACTCGTTTACAAAGGTACCTCGTCATTGGGGGGGGGGGGAGACAACAATAAGTGAGGTTTAGGACAGGGATTACATACAGGTGAGATACACACACACATGGAGTTACAGGCAGAAATTGTACAGGTACATGCATATGTTGAGATACACGCATCATTAAATAGCATTTTACACATCAATATATAACATCATTGTTACAGTCAGTATCCAGTCATCTATGGGATACAAAGGGCACAGGGCTAAATGGGGCAGGGTTTTGGTCAACTATCGACATTTACAACATCGACTGTCAATAATATGTTGACGGAGGGCAATTTTGAACCGACCAATCCCAGGGATCTTAATGATAGCCTCGGGAAGGGAGTTAAACCAAGGTGGGGCTTTATGATGAAAGGATCTTTGGCAGTGAGAGGTCTTTGCCCTGGGAACTATGAAAGTGGCTGTGATGGAGTTATGGGTTGGCAGAGGCTGGACAGCCAGCTGCAGTGGTGCAGAGACCCCTGGTGGGCAAAGCCCTGACATGGATTTTTTTGGCCAGCAGGCAGGTATGATATTTCAGTCTTTCCTCATGAGTAAGTATGTTGGCGGTAGAGTATAGCAGACAGGTGTGAGTTCTGCTGTTAGCACCGGTAAGGAGCCTACAGGCTTTGTTAATAGAGGTCTGGACTTTAGATAAGGAGGAGGGATCAGCCGCTGCGTAAATAGGAAGTCCGTAGTCGACCAGTGACAACACCGATGAGGTAATGGCTAGTTTTAATGCAGATTCCGGGAGGCAATCTTTGTGGCGGTAGAGGAGCCCGATCCTGGAGTTCATGGCCGATGACAGGGCTTTTAGGTGGGCGTGGAATGTAAGGCCTGGGTCAAAGGTGATGCCCAGATACTTATAGGATGTTACCTGTTCTAGTGTGAGGAGCATGCTGGTGGTGATGTGAAGGGGAGTGTCCTTGGCGCTGTTTTGCCGATGTGAGAACAGCATGGACTTTGTTTTCTTCAGGTTCAGGACTAATCGATGATTATTGAACCATTTTTCGGCTTGGAGGAAGGCGCTTTGCAGCGTGCCTTGGAGTAGGAGCGGGTCAGGGTGTGATGCTAGGATTACTGCATCATCAGCGTAGAGCAGTATTTTGCTGGAACAGGAGTTTGGGAGGGTGTTTAGGAATAGACTGAAAAGGGTGGGTCCAAGGATGGAGCCTTGCGGGACCCCTGAGAGTACTGGTAGGTTGGAGGAGAGGGTCCCATTTAGTTTAACTCTTTGGGACCTGTTATGCAGGTAGCTAGAGAACCAATTCAGTGGGCCAGATGAGAGTCCCAGTTGGCACAGGGAGTTTAACAGCAAGGGGTGGCACACAGTGTCGAATGCCTTAGATAGGTCTATGAATACTGCCCCTGCAAGTTGACCCTTGTCAAGCGCAGAGTGTATGTGGTGGGAAAATTCCAGAAGGGCAGTGGACATGCTGTGGCCAGGATGAAATCCATGTTGCTCAGGACATAAAAGGTTGTGCTTAGATAGGTATTCTGTGAGCTGTGTGGATACTATTTTTTCTAAAGCTTTGGATGGGGGGGGAGGATGGAGATGGGCCTATAGTTATTTGTTAGCATACGGTCCCCAGACTTATGGATGGGAATTACTTCAGCGTGCTTCCAAGCATCCGGGAATTGACCTAAGCATAAGGATTTGTTTATGATAAGCGTGAGGGGGATTAGCATGACATCCAGTGTAAGGCAGAGCATCTTGGAGTCAAGAGGGTCATTACTTGAGTTATGGGAGGCGAGTGACTTTATAAAAAAGGTTTGGCATCGCGGGATGAGATCGTCTGGTCTGGAAGCGGAATAGTGGCCTTGAAATGTGAGTGTGGGTGGACGTGGCAACTGGGTCAAAAAAGTGGGCAGGGAGAACTGCACTTAAGTCCGTGAAGGTTTTATTAAGGCAGACTGCAATACATGTTAGGTCTGTCGAGACAGGCCCGTTTATGTCAATCTGAGACGGAGGGGGGGGGTGGGTTTTACCATTCAGTTCTTTAATGTTGTCCCAGAAGGCTCTTGATGAGCCCCAGGAGGATGTCAACTCAGCCTGATAGTATTTAGCTTTTGCCTGCTTGATGGCCCAGGTGCATTGGTTATGGGCAACCCTATAGGCTTGTCTGTCAGCCACTCTACCAGAGTCGTTTGCTATGTGCCAGAGATTATCCCGCTTTTGCTGGTGCAGTGCCACTGCGCCATGCACACTGGGGGTGGCCATGGTGCGTATTCAACACTGCTGAGCCATGGCGCAGCTCTGTTGAATATCACCCAGTCCACACCCTGCGCAGCCAAGATGAGCTGCACCCAAGCTTGCGCCACAGCCTGGCGCAGTTTGAATATCTGGGTCTCAATATCAAACTAGACCACTTAAGACTGGTTTACATTCCCTGGAGGCTTGCAGACAAAGGGGCGATCTGCTGTTATTATACAAGTTATCTCAAAATATTGAACAAATGAATGAATATAATTTACAGTTTAGCAATGAAAGAGGTAATCTGCATTCTCACAGCAAAACATTTGTATACAACAGTCAGTGACAGTAAAGAGGAATCACTTCTTTACTATTAGAGCCTCAATGGTCTGGAACGAACTACCACAGCCAGTAGTCAATTGTACTAGTCTAACTGCCTTTAAAAATACTCTTGATGTACTTTATAATAATAACCAGTGGATGGTTTGATCAGCCCACATATGTGGGGGACATTCCTTGAGCCCCCTTGTGTCCTCAAAATTCTTAGTAATGTTGATGGAACCAGAGCATTTGTTTTTTCTCCTTTTTGCCATATTTGCCACCATGGTTCCTCCATCAGACACCACATGCTTTTTCCTTGACCTGGATGATGGCTTGGCAGATTTTTCTGTCTCTTTGATCAGAGACTGCTGCTTTTCTATCCTCTTAGACTTTGTTTTAGGAGAGGTACTTGAAGATGCATGTTTTCCACCATCTGAGGTCCTTCCCTCCATTTTTTGTTTGTTAGGAGAGCTGCTAAGTGACTCGGTGGCAGACTGACATGCTCTCAGTTTTGCCCTTTTCTTTTGTGTTTTAGGGCAGAAAAGTTTACAGAAATCACAATTTTATATGGGCATGGTCCAGGCCCAAACAAACCAAATGCACACTATGGCAGTTTGCCTTCACCAAGATCTCGTGACAGGATTCACAATTTTTAAGTCTTGTCGGTCTTGTCCTTTTCTTAGGCCTTTCAGCCATACCAATTGACTGCTTTTAGCTAAAAAGTATTGCAAGTTCCTTACACAATAACATTTGTAAATTGCTAAATAAAACTTCTAAAATAAGCAGTTGTTTTAACAATTTTTTTATCAAAAAAAAAAGTTACTGCGTTTCAGTGGGAACCGAGAAATTTATTTTCTTCAGTTCCAGGGAAAAAATCAAAATGCTAAAATAACAAAAAGATAACAAAGGGCTCCTAGATCTACAGGGATTCTTGTATTTCAGAGGGGAACAGAGACATCTACAGGAAATCTGTTTCTACAGATTTGCACTCATTATGTGGGAAAACAGAGCAATTTGGATTCCACAATAAAATTGCCTTGGAGTTATAGAGAAAATACCAAGTTCATCTGGGAAAACTGAATTCACCTAATTAATGCAAATATCAAGAACTAAATAGAAATAACAAATTGAGTTTTTTTATAAATAAAAACATATAAAGGACTTTGCCAATAGAGAGGTCCACTGAGGAGACTGTCATCTTCAGCAGAGAAAACAAATCTGACCTTGGAACACTAGGGGGAGCACCAGCAGACAGCAACATTTGAATGGAATTCTGATTCCACAGCACCTTTCTAAACTCTGAGGCAACATCTGAGTGGAGATGATGCATTTTTTGTATGGTATCACTGCTGCACTCATGTTGTTAGAAAAACTGTCTTACCTTTGCCATGTCCTCTGTCAAGGGCATTTGATTCTGTTTCACTGACTCCTTCTTTTCCTTCACAGGAAGAGTGGCAGGAAAGAAGAGATTACTCACCTGTAACCATAGTTCTAGGAGTGGTATATGGTTCACATCCATACTCTGGCAGTTAAACCTCCACTGGAATGCAATGATTGGCTGGAACGTCTTTAAGCTAAGCTCCTCCCACCATCCAGGTGGACATATCTCCCGACTCTGCCCCATGATGTCAGATCTTGCACACTGGAAGCAGTATCAAGTGCCACTCGCCAGGGGAGGCTGGTTGGGTTGTGTGAATGTGAACCAAATACCACTCCTAGAAAGTACAGTTACATAAGAACTTACTGTAACAGTAGATCTTTGAGGAGTGTCTCTTGCAGCCGGTATTACACTTGGGTCATCGCCATGGGTCGCTGTGGTGCACAGCAGCTCATCTAGCAGTCTTTTTCCAGGGGCCGCCCACACATGACATCACCTTCCTGTTTCCTATGTAAGTGTGGATGGTCCCTGGTATCCTCAGTTTCCCCCCATCGGATTCAGCTTGCTAAGCGAGGACCAAGGGGAAGCCAAGGTACCATAGGTATCCCAATGCATAAGTCACTGGACCAGAATTCGCCTAGAGAAGGAGGGAGATGGAGGGCGGGATCATACCTGCTGCAAGAGACACTCCTCAAAGATCTACTGTTATGGTAAGTTCTTATGTAACTGTACTATCTTCCATGGAGTGGTCTCTTGCAGCAGATAATACACTTGGGATGAATCCCAAGCAGTAAACCCAAGAAGGGTGGTCATCATGAGGGGAGGAGGCCCTGTAGGATAGCTCAGCCAAATCCATCCAACAGCGTGAAGCAATATCTAAGTTACAATGCTTCATGAAAGTATGAATTGTGGACCAGGTAGATGCGTTGCAGATATCTGTGATAGAGGCCCCTTTAAAGCAGGTCACTGTGGTGGCCATAGTTTTGGTAGAATGGGCTTGGACAGGCCCTGGTAATGGCTTGTTATATTTTGTGTAACAAAATGTGATACAGAGTGCTAGCCAACTGGAAAGGGTCAATTTAGTGACTGGGAGACCTTCTCTCTTTGAGCTAGAAGGGCTGCCATGCACCACAGCGACCTCTGGCGATGACCCAAGTGTATTATCTGCTACAAGAGACCACTCCGTGGAAGATCTACAGTTACAGGTGAGTAAAAACAAGTTACTCACCTGCAATTGTAGTTCTAGGAGTGGTGTATGGTGTACATCCACAATTCTGGCTGAATTCTTTTCCTTTTATATCTTGCCGAAAGGTCTTCAAGCTGGCTCCTCGCACTCACCCAGGAGGTATCCTCCTTGGCACTGCCCTGTGATGCCAGATCTGACCCGCTGGAAGCCAGACCAGAGTGCCACTTGCTAGGGGAGGTAAGGTGGTTTGTGTGGCTGTACACCATATATAACTCCTAGAAATGAAAATTACGTACCTACCGTAATTCTTGATCTTGGACAAAGTCTCCACCACTCATTCAAACTAGTGAGACTACGCCGGAGGTGCTAGGACCAAGCGAGAGCCAAAATTCTTCAAGAGGGCCGGCACTGAGGTGGGACCATGCATGTGCAGTGTCATGAGGCTAGCTTGTGCTGTATAGGCTATCTCAGCGCTGACCCTCCAACCGCCTCAGTACCTTTTTACCAAGGAGGTGCAGCATTAACTAACCAAGGAAAACTAACCTATTTCGGATACAAGATAGTCCACATGACCCATGTAAGAAGGGTCAGCTCAATAGAATCTTCACAGCCTAGGCCCATGAGGGAGTGAAGACCAGAACAGAGTGAGTGAGTTCGGGGGATGGTGGAGACTTTGTCCAAGAATATCAAGAATTATGGCAGGTACGTAATTTTCATATCTTCCTGGACATAAAGTCTCCACCACTCATTCACACTAGTGGGAGAGTACTGAGCTAAAATAATCCTCCGAGAAGGGCGGCAGGAGAGAGGAGCTAACTCAGGACAGAAGTCTTGTTCTGCCAAAGGAAGGATGCTGTCTGGCATGGACATCCAAGGCGTAGTGCTTCACAAAAGTGTGTACAGAGCTCCAAGTGGCCACATTGCAGATGTCTGCAATGGGCACATTCCGAATCTCTGCCAGAGATGCCACGATCACTCTGGTAGAATGGGTGTACACCCTGCCTTCCAGCTTGACCTGTGCTATCGAATAGCAATGGCAGAGACATGCTACCAGCCATGCTGAACTGCATCTGATGGCAACAGGCTGACCCAGCCGAGTCATGCTGAATGAGACAAAGAGTTGCTTGGATTTGCGAATCTCTTTCATTCTGTCGATGTAGAATCGCAAAACCCTCTTTACATCCAAAGAATGTAGGGTACACTCCTTTTCAGTCTGAAAATTTGCGAAGCAGGTCAGAAGGACCAGGGGCTGGTTCAGGTGGAATTCCGAGACTACTTTAGGAAGGAATTTAGGGCGCGTTCTGAGAACCACCTTGTCCTTGTGAAATACTGTGTATGGGAGGGTCTGTGACCAGGGTATGTATTTCAGACACCTTGCGAGTGGAAGTAATGGCCACAAGGAAAGCAGCCTTCCAGGTCAGGAACTTCAAGTCGCAGGTTGCTAGAGGCTCAAAGGGTTTACAAGTGAGCACATCTAGTACAAGGTTGATATCCCAAGCAGCTACCGGTCTTCTGACTGGTGGTCTAGTGTGCAGTATACCTTTAAGGACTCTCTTAACCAAGGGTAGCTAAGCCACCGACATATTGTGGATACGCTCATGGTAGGCCGAAATCGCATAAAGATGTTCTTTCACTGTCGAGTATTGCAGTCCTGCATTCGACAGGTCTAGAAGGTACTCTACCATTTTGTTTGGTGAGCAAGTAAAGGGGTCCAGGGAGGACTTTGCACACCAAATAGAGAATAGTTTCCACTTTGCCGTGTAGGTCTTCCTAGTGGATGGCATGCATGCTGCTAGGAAAATGTCTGAGACTCTACGGGAGACATTGAACCTACCCACTTCTATCTCCTCAGGGGCCAGGCATGAAGATGAAGGGAGTGCAGGTTGGGATGGACCACCAGACCCTGAGTCAGGAGGTCTATTTGAAGTGGAAGTTGTCTTGGTGGAATCTCCAATAATCTACTGATTAATGGAAACCATATCTGACAAGGCAAGTATGTGGTGAGGAGAATCATGCTGCTCCCCTGTGCCTCCAAGTTGAGCAGCCCCCTCTGAATTAAGGGAAGAGGAGGAAATGCGTACAGAAAGCATTTTGTCCACTGCTGTCTGAATGCATCCTGACAGAAAATGCCGGGTTCTGGATTTCTGAAGCAGAATAGAGGCAGTTTTGCATTGAGTGGGGACGCAAAAAGGTTCAGGTCCAGAGTGCCCCATTCTTCACATACTGACTGCAAGACATTTGAGTTGAGACCATTCATGTGGCTCCACCTCTGTTCTGCTAAGGTGATCCACCAGATTGTTCTGGATTCCTGGCAGGCAGACCACCTGGATCAGGGCTTCATGCACAAGACACCATTCCCACACTCTCATGGCTTCTCTGCACAGAGGGTAAGAGTGTGCTCCACCCTGTTTGTTGATGTAATACATCACTGCCTTGTTGTCTGTTTGAAGGAGAATTACCTTGTGATAGAGGATATCCTTCAGGGCTCAGACAGCGTACAGGACAGCTCTTATTTCCAGGACATTTATGTGCAGCTGGGACTCGTCCTGGCTCCACAAGCCCTGGGTGTGGAGATCCTGACAGTGAGCTCCCAACCGGTCAGAAATGCATCCGTGGTGATGGTGATCTGCATCTCCAGTGGGGCAAAGGGAAAATCTTGAAGAAGGTTGCCCTCCTGAGTCCACCAGGTGAGTGACCTCATTAGGGGCTCCGTTACCTTGATGTGGAATGACTGCACGTGCGTGGTTGGAGACCACAGAGTACTGAGCATCCATTGTGCAGTTCTCATGTGCAAGTGGGCCAGGGGCACCGTGAACACAGATGATGACATGAGACCCAGCATCCGCTGTATCAAGAGAGCTTGAACTGAGTTGTTCTCCTTGATGAAGTGAGCCATCTGAGGAATGTCATTTCTCCTGTCTTCTGGGAAGAAGGCTCTTGCCCTGGAAGTGTCCAGGAGAGCTCCTATGAAGAGAAGTTGTTGGGAGGGTTGAAGCCGTGATTTTTCCAGCTTCAGGAGAACTTCCATGGATGTGAGGAACTTGGAAGCCATGGCAACCACTTCCTGTGTCCCTTGTCTGGAGGAGTTTGCTAGGAGCCAATCATCCAGGTACAGGAACATTTGAATTCTGAGTTTTCTGAGATGCGCCTCAAGTACTGCAAAGCAATTTTTAAAGACTCGAGGTGACGAGGATAGCCCAAAGGGCAGGACTCTGACTTGGTAGTGCTGGCCCAGGGCCACAAAGCGTAGGTACTTGTGGTGGCTTGGCTGCACTGGGATGTGTTGGTAGGTGTTCTGCATGTCCAGAGAAGCCAACCAATCATCTGGATGAATCAGAGGTAGGAGCGTTCCTAGCGATATCTTGAATTTCTTTTTGAATAGGAATTTGTTTAACTTCCTTAGGTCTAGAATCGGGCACATACTGCCTGTTTTCTTTGGAACTAGGAAGTAGTGAGAGTAGAAACCTGTGTTCCATTCTGCTTGCGGAACCACTTCTACTGCCTTGTTGTTCAGAAGGCCCTTAATCTTGGAAGCAAGGAGGTCTGACGGAGAGGTAGACAGTTTGGGTGGACGATTCGGAGGGGTCTCCAAAAAATTTAGGGAGTATCCCTCTCAAATTATCCTGAGGACCCATTTGTCCATTGTGACAGACTTCCACTTGTTGTAAAACTGAGTCAGATGCCCACTTATCGCTGAAGAGGAGTCCCCCTTGGTCAGTTGCGGTGGGACATGGGCCGGGTCTTCAGAGTATGACACTGGGTACCTTCAGACCCTGTGCCTTCTGCTGCATTTTCTTTTGCGACTGAGGGGCTTGGTTCTTGTTAAAAGCCCCTCGGCCGTTAACATGAAAGGACTGACTGTTATGAAACTGCCGGTGGTTTCCGCCCCACTAAGGGGTGGCAGGGGCTGGTCTGGTCGTCTTACTAGCAGTCCTAGTTTCCTGAGTGGCCTCCAGTGCTTGCTCCATCTGTGGGCCAAACAGATAAACCTCATCAAATGGAAAATTCATGACTCTCTGTTGAGCATCATTTGTGAATCCCGAAGTCCTTAGCCATGAGTGACGTCAGGTGCATATCCCGGCCACTGCTGCTCTAGCAGCGTCAAAAGCATCCATAGCAGCCTTAAGTTGATGACTGTTGGACTCAGTACCCCTAGTAATGGTCTGAAGATGCTCTAACATCTGACTCTGGAAGAGCCTCCACAGTTTCTTTGAGCGAATGCCAGAGGGTATACTCTTACTGAGAGAAATAACCCTGATAGCTAACAATATGCATGCCTGGGGTAGTGGCAGCGAACACTCATAACCCCAGAGCGTCAATTTTACAGGATTCTTTATTTACTGGATGAGCCATGGATTCCTGGGGAAGAACGGTTTTGTCATTCTCTGCCAAGACCACTATGGTGTCCGCAAAGGCTTGAGAGGCAAGGATTGGCCTATCCTTAGGGGGAACATATTTCCTGTCTATGGACTTAGCCACAGAAGGAATAAGCGCTGGTCTGTCAAACACCATTTGTGAAGGAGTCATGAAAGAGGGTTGCACTGATGGTGTCAACTCCACAGGAATTTCAGGAACATGCAGATATTGAAGGCGTAAAAGATTCCCGGGATCCAGCTCAGAAGTCTGAAGAGAAAGGGTGGAATTCATATTTTTCAGAAGAGACATAAAAGAAAGGTTCTCGACCAAAGGCTCTGCTGAAGTGGAGGGCTTACTTTCCACTCCAAAGGATGAATCCTCATCCAGATCGTCCCCTAATCGTAGATCAGGATCAGACTCAATATAGTCTCCTTTTAACTCAGAAGGAATAGTACAGAAAGGAAATGGATGAAGAAGAGCAGGAGGAGGCACTCCCTGAATCAGAGTCGAAAACCTTGACACCTGAGGTGGCGCTGGCGCCACCAAGGACGGAGTCGAGGGTGGAGCCACACCCAGTGCCGGACAAGCGCCTGGGGTCCTCAAACCCAACACCGGGGCACCCAAAGCTGGAGATCTGAAAGTACGAGGAGTAGAAGAAAGCAGTACCTGGGCTGGCCCCTGCGCCACAGCCATGTGAGGGGGGGAAGCATGAGAGAGTGGCATTGACAGCACTGAAGGTGTCGCACAACCAGACTGACCCGACCGCTCTGCTCGCAGGTCCACGGCTCCCAGGCCCAAAGGTCCTGGGGTTGGGTCCGCAGGCAAGGGCAGTTGGGACTACTGCCAGACCCACTGCACCATAAGAGCAGCCCAATGATGAAACTGGTCACCAGAGGTGGGGAGGGACTCCAGAATCGAGGACCATGACTGCTAGGAACAGAGGCCACAGTCAGGCTCGGCCTCTTGTCCCCTGCTACTGATGATCTCTGTGAAGACATACCAGAGGGTGACCCCGAGTGATACCGCTTCTTTTTCGACCGGTGGGATGAAGAAGAGTTCGAGACCGAGCAGCACTGGGTCCCCAACCTCGATCGCGAATGGGCCCAAATCTTTTTGTGCTTTTGGGAGGACCGCCCTTCCTTCTGAGCACCGGACTGCCCCTGGTCAGACTCCCCTCTGAAGAAGGTGGTGGACTGGACCAGCCCTGCTGCTAAAACAGTTTTCAAGTGAAGCCTTCCTACCATCACAAGCCCAGTTCATGATCAACTCTGGGCTGAAGAAGACTTCTTTTCTTTGTCGAAGCGAAATAAAACATTTTTTTTAAATAAACAAATATACTAAAAACTAAATCAATACTGAACGACTATGCTGCTGTCATATAGCTGTGAAGATTTGACTCCCAGTGGGTGAGCTATGTTGTCACTGAAGCACACTTGATGGTGGGGAAAAAAGGAACTGAGGCGGTTGGAGGATCAGCGCTGAGATAGCCTATATGGCGTGAGCCAACCTCACAGCACCACACATGCATGGTCCTACCTCCATGCCGGCCCTCCTGAAGAATTTTGGTTCCCGCTTGGTCCTAGCACCTCCAGCGTAGTCCCAAAGTGTGAATGAGTGGTGGAGACTTTATGTCCAGGAATATCTACAGTTACAGGTGAGTAACTTGTTTTTCTAGGGGCGTGGATATGGTGTACCTATCCACATTTCTGGCAGACGCAGCAGTTCTCCAGGAGGAGGGGGCAAAGCACACACCCCCTATTAAGGGAAAAAAGACTGAAGAACCAAGGCCCCAAAACCAGCATCCTGGTGTGACTCAAGGTTGACGTGGTAATGGAAGATGAAGCTGTGTGCTGACTTCCAGGTAGCAGCCCTGCAGAGCTCCTGGATAGGGACGTCCCTGGAAGCAGCCACCAAGGCAGCAGTATGTCTGGTGGAATAAGCCCTAAGCACTACAGGAGGCTCCCTACTAGCCAGCCTATAGCAGAGGTCAATGCAGGAGAATAGCCATCTGCCAATCGTCCACTTAGCTGCCAAACTGGCAGGTGCAGCTTCAGCGTAGGTGATAAATAGCTGGTGAATCTCTCCCCGAACTCCAGTTATGTGCTACTTACAGTAGGCAAGTGCTCACTTCAGGTGCAGAGAATGGAGCCTGTGCTGGGCCTCTGAGGTGTGGTTGGTGAAGTACACCAGGAGACTGATCACCTGGTTAAGGTGAAACTCCGAGACAACCTTCTGAAGGAACTTCGGTTGGGGCAAAGGACAATCTTGTCCCTGTGGAAGACCAGGTAAGGAGACTCCACTGAGAGCATCTGGAGCTCACTGATCCTGCTGGCGGATGCGATGGCCTCCAAGAAGATGATCTTCCACAACAGGCGTGACATCTCACATCTGTGCATTGGTTCAACTGGCTTGCCCATGAGTGCTGCCAACACGAGCAGCAAATCCCAAGGTGGTGGTGGTGGTGGTACATGCACCGGAGGGGAAATGTGGCCTAGGCCCTTAAAGAAACCCCTGACAACCTTCTCCTGCACCACTGTTGGCATACCAGCCCGCACCCAGTCTGCAGAGATGGCTGCCAGGTGCACCTTAAGGGTCATTGACCGAAAGGCTCGACCAAGAGAGGGACCATAAGTAGTCAAGGATGCTAGCCACAGGAAAGGACAGGGGGTCAAGCTTCTTGCCCTTGCACCAAATGGAGAATCTCTTCCATTCGAAGCATAGCAACGATGAGTTGACTCCTTCTGAAATGTCTCCACCACATGGAGGACCGCGTCAGAGAGACCCGTAGCCTGGAACTCTAGCCATTCAAGAACCAGGCTGTCAGGTGCAGGGACTGAAAGTCTGGGTGGTGGACCCTCCTCTGGGAACATGAGAGCAGGTCTGGGCAAAGAGGCAGATGCCACAGACGTCTGTTGCTGAGACTGAGGAGACTGGGGTACCAGAACTGGTGTGGCCAGTTGGAAATCACCAGGATTATCCGTGCACTTGGTCAACAGTACCCAGCAAGGCATGGGTGAAGTGGGCCATCATTAAGGCTGAACTAGCCTGCCTAAGGTCGAGAGAAGAGGCCGCTTACACCTTCTTGGCTGCATGATCCAATTTCTTGGATTCCTTGTCAGGGGGCTTGTTGACATCCCTGACATTGCCCATCCGTTGGAACACCAAGTCGGCAACTAAGCCTTTAGTCGTGGGGTGTTCGGTAACCTCAGAGAGGGAGCCCGTACGGACAGCATACTTGCAGGCCATACAGGTCAATGACATGGGACAGGAGGCTGGACATTGCCACAGCTCCAACATGGGCCCAAGGATGGCCTCAGCCACCAGGAAGGTGACCCCAGGGAAGTTGTCCCAGTTGAGGATTTGAGTGAGGGGATGCTTGACCCGTTTCTGTACAGGTTCCAACTGGATCCCCGCTGCCTCCAAAATCAGGTGGAGCATGGCCCCAAAAGAGGTAAGACCATGGTCCATCGACAAATCCTTGCCCGACTCCAAGTCAACAGGCCTGGAGTGCATGAAGGAATCTGAGGATTCATCGAAGACTGGCTGACCCCCGAGTCCCCGCTAACCTTGTGAGGCTCAGCCGCTGAGGAAGCCTGACAGCAGTACGTCCCTTAGATGGGGGACCATCCTTCGGCTGAATCTGTGGGGTTCCATCCGAATGGGCACAGAGGCCAGAATAAGCCGAGCCGGAACAGGTTCAGACCAAGGTGGCAGCAGACAAGGGGAGTGCCAGGGTGGGAGCTGGCACTGACTTAGGCCCAGTAGCGAAAATGAGTTGCTGCCACATGAGCTCTTCATTGCGCCAACACAACTTGCGGCATAGCTGATCCTCCCCCGAAGAAGAGGAGAAATAGCAGTGGTGCTGTTGTCTGGAGTATCGAGAGTGAAACTGGCAGCTCCAGCGCAGACTGCTTGACCAAGAGCTTCAGGACCTTGGCCTCGACCACCGGCATGCTGAATGGTGAGGGGAGGCGGGAACTGGCGAGGGACACTTGAGGTCCCCCGAAAGCTCGATGACCCGAGGGTTAGGTACCAGCTCAGGAAGCTGATCCAACCCGCCCTGGGACTGAAGAGGCAGGACGGGAGTCCTGGAGAAGGAAGTATCCCCCTCATCCTGTGACAACAGGTTGACCAGGTCGAGAAAGATGTCGATTGTCTGGTCGGCCCGCATCTTGGCTGACAAGCCTGATGGGGACACCGTGGGGCCAGCAGCCAGGACACAGGTGTCAGTCAAAGCAGACTTGTCAATGAGGGTCGACAAAACAGGATCGTGGGAGACCGAGGCCCGAGAATGCTTGCGATTCCACAACCTGTTACAGGACATTTTAGATTTCCCTTTGGAGTCCTTTTTAGAGGATTTGGTCCCATGGGAAGGGCCCTCCCTGAGGGTAGGATGGGACTGGCAAAAGTCCCAGAATGTCCAGATAAAAGAGGTGTTAAAACTCAGCAGGATCAGCAAGGATACTGAGGAGGTACCATCAGTGGCCTGAGTTGTAGCTTCTTCAAAAGCCGCCAACTAATCAGCGGACCCAGCAGCTCTGTAGACCACCCAATGGACATCTTTAGATTGAACAGGAGGATCCTGCTTGTCTGGATGGCCAAGAACAAGTCATGTGTACTGGTCCTCCAAAGTGGAGGGATAGAGAGTGAGATATAGGCCGCAAGCCTGGGGATCTTGTCCATGGCCCAGGCAGTAAATGCACGTGGCGTGCGGGTCCATGCATGACATCTGGGCTGGCAGTATAGCCTAGAGGTTTATTTATTTTTTTATTTATTTAGTTGTTTTAACCAGGTATGGCACACTAAGCTGAAAGCTTTTTTACAGGAGCGACCTGGGAGCACAAGGTTAGAGGACTGAGGTGTGAACGAGCTTGATACATCTAGCAGACCAGACCTGAGTTTGATTCTCACAACCTCCACTTGCATACTGTGTGACTCTGAGCAAGTCACTTAACCGCCCAGTGCTCCCAGGTCACTCTTGAAAACAGGCACTTGTGCCTAGTGGGCCTTACCCGGTTACCAAAGACTAAAATAAAAATAAAAAAAATAAAATAAATCTTTTGGCCGCATGAACACATATTAAAGCCAGGCACTGATTTAGAAAAGTACAGTTATTTAAGAATTTACTGTAACAGTAGATCTTCGAGAGGAGCTCTTGCAGCACGTATCACCAGTAGGACTGAAGCTGGCAGGCACCAGGACCCCATGGAAAACTTCTAGCTAGCAGTATACAGCGGGGGACCGCCCCCGATGCCACGTACCCTATAAAGGGGCGGTCCTCCAGTGCACCTAAGTTCTCCCACCAGAGACTCCGGCACAGATGAAAAGTTGGATGGAGAACCGTGGATGCTCCTCTAAAACAGGTCATCAGAAGGTCAAACTACGAATGCAGAAGGAATCCCAAGGGGGTGGGAAGCAGTACCTTCTGCAAGAGCTCCTCTTGAAGATCTACTGTTACGGTAAGTTCTTCCGTAACTGTACTATCTTACTTCACGAGTGAGCTCTTGCAGCAGGTTATCACCGGTAGGACTGATTCCCAAGCAGTATAGTGGTCCCCTCAGCTCAGGGCAGAGGAGATGGAGACAGAAAAACTGAATCCCTCATGAAAGGAGTCCCTGCAGGACAGTGAGGCTGAAGCCTGTCCTGTGCCCTAGAAGCAATGTCCAAATTGTAATGCTTAATGAATGTGTGGACTGAGCTCCAGGTGGCAGTTGCACATATATCTGCAGCAGACATATTCCTCAAAGAGGCAAAGGAAGCCATGACTTCCCTTGTGGAGTGGCCTTTTACCAAGCCCAGTAAAGGCTTATCGTATTGCTGGTAACAGTAAACAATACAATTAATCAACCATTTGAATAATGTTTGTTCTGAAACAGGTGGCCCTAACATCATGGGGTCAAAAGAAACAAACAATTGGTCAGATGGTCTGGAGCCCCGGGTTCGAGTCAGATAGTAACGGAGAGCCCAGTGGACATCCAGAATGTGAAGGAGAGCCTCCTCTCGGTTTGAGTGCACTGGGTAATAAACGGGTAGGTGAATGTCCTGATTAAGGGTAAATTCAGACACTACCTTTGGCAAGAACTTAGGATTGGTCCATAGACACACCTGGTCCCTATGGAAACCAAATAAGGTTTTTTTACACATCAGAGCCTGAAGCTCGGAAATCCTCCATGCCTAGGTAACTGCAACTAAAAATAACATTTTCCAAGAGAGAAAGTGTAGCTTGCAATTTGCGGCTGACTTGAAGGGAGGCAAAGTAAGCTTCTCCAAAACAAAAAGAAGGTCCTATGGGGAGAGGGGGTCCCTAACGGGAGTTTTCAGGTGTAAGATGCCACACAAGAAGGTGCGTGACAAGTCAAGTTGTGCCAGGGTTTTGCCTTGTATTGGTGCATGGTAGGCCGATACTGCAGATAGGTGCACCTTTATGGATGAGTAGCTCGAGCCCGAGTCTGAAAGTGAAAGGAGGTACTCAAGGATCAAGTTCACCAGACAGGCAAATGGATCTAAGTGGTGGGTGTGGCCCAGAGGCAGAACCACTTCCATTTTATGGCATAGGTGGCCCTAGTAGAGGGTTTCCTAGCAGCCAGCAATACATCAGCCACTCTAGCCGAGACTCTGAAGCAGGAAATGGCTAGGTCCGCAGGAGCCACTTGTGCAGGTGCAACTATCTCAGATCTGGATGGACTAATGTCCCGCTGTCCTGCGAGAAATGAAAATTACATACCTGCCGTAATTCTTAATCTTCTCTTGTATCTTCACCATTCATTACTGCTGGGTAAGCTGCCGGAGGCGCGCACCCATAGGGGAGGTTTTTTTTTTTTGAGGGAGAAGTCAGCGCCGTCACAGCCCATGAGGCCAACGCACTGCGTGGCACATGAGGGTTGGTCATTAGGTGCCGCAGACTCCTCCTCCACCCCAGTTCTGTTTTGCTGGAGAGGATGAAACAGGGGAACAGAGAAAACTAAGGTGAGACAAGAGAGCCGAGGGATAGGAAAAGGAAGGATATCAACTGAAAAAGGAATAAGCCGACCAGAGGACAGAGGGTTTGGACTTCTTGTCCTAAGTGGCCAAAGGGCCCCAATCCTTGGGAGGTCACACATGAAAGAAGAGAGGGAGAGAGAAAGTGGGAAAGAAAAGCGAGAAAGGGACAATATGTGAAAGGGAAAAGGGGGAAGGTGGCTCTCCGCCATGTTAGTTGGAAGACCACTGGCCTATAATAGCTTCAAAAACCTGAAGGTATGAAAACAAGGAAGCAAGGATCCCGCCAGTTTCAGGGACCATTGGACCAAGGCCCAGAAGATAAAATTTTAAATGGTCTTGGATATATAAACCATTGGTGGAGACTAACCACTCTTCCTACCCCCTCCACATATGTTTTGAAAATCCTGGAGCATGGCCCTTCACAGGCTATCCCCTGGAAAATTGAGGGGAACAGCCCTTAGTCAGAAGAGGACTCTGTCCAGATTGACCTCTAAAGTAGAGAGGAGTTAATGAGGAGAAAAAAGAGGTAGGAAACCCTGCAGGTTCCCTCACATGAGTACTGACGTAGTCCTCACTTCAGAAGAAGAGAACCATGGGACATCCGGGCCATGAGCGAAAAGAGGGAGGAAAATTCCTATGGGCTCTCCCATGAAATGCACTAACGCAGTCCCCACTGCAAGAAGGTGAGAAAAAACAAGAGGAGTACCCAGGCCAAAAAGGGGGACACTACAGTGCACCCTAGTGAGAATCCCAGGGATTTCCTTCCGAGATCAGGGCGAAGACCCTACTCACTGTCCTCCTAGGTCTAGTGCTCTGTGATTTTAGAGAAGGAAACAGAGAACTCTGAGGTACCAGGGGAATTCTGCCCCCAATTGGCCTCAAAGAGGGGGAAGGCAAGCATGGTGGAGGCAATGCCCAAGAACTAAGGCCCATGAGGGGAAGGTGGGTGGGAATCACTAATGAATGGTGAAGATACAAGAGAAGATCAAGAATTACAGTAGGTAAGTAATTTTCATATCTTCCCTTGTCAATCTTCACCATGCATTACTGCTGGGTGAGTACCAAGCCCCCCGGAGGGGACCTGGCACAGCCCTGAGAAACAGATTCCCTCAGCCTCCTGCGGCTGAGGCGCAGGAGGAGGAGACCTCATAGCCCTACTAGACTGCCTATAGTCTAAGGCTGGTCAGGATGAGAAGGTGTCCCCCATGGCTGAGGGGACAGGAGGCATCCCTGTTAGCTCCTCCTTGCCCTATGGGAGAAAAGATGGGTCCCCCGAAAAGTGGAGGAAATCATCCTATGCCGGACTATAAGTAACAGCCTGGACAGATGAAGCCATGCTGTCCCTGCTAGTCTGGATGCCACCTCATTGGCGTCATAAGATGCCCTTGCTTGGTGCCTTGCAAGCTCCAGACCTTGCACAGAGAGGGCAATGGCTTCTCTAGATTCCTCCAAAACAGGCAGAGATGTTAACACCTGTGCTAACAATGACCACAGGTGCCTGTTGTAGGCAGCGTGGCGAGCCTGATGTGATCCTATACACAGTAACGCACGAGCTAAAGAGAAAACTCTTCTTCCCCACCAGTTGAACTCGGCAGAATCCGGATCCGGAGGTCAGTCATGTGCTGGTCACTGAAGCCCAGGGGGAGTATCTAAAACTGTCAGCCCCAAAGGTGGGTGAGGTAGAGAACCTAGAGATACCTGGGAAGTGCAATACCTCTTTCTGCAGTCCGCTGGGGCTGGGGGTGAGGCGGCTTGAGACTGCCAGGTGCGGATAGACACTTCCCAGAAGGGAATAGGCCAGGAAGGCACCACCAGGTGGTAAGCACTAAATTCACTCAGAAATGAGCACATGTCCTGCTCTGTATTGCTCCTTGTCACATGGGAGATGTGAAGCTCCTGAACTAGCCTCAAGAGGAACTGCTGATATTCAGTGAAATCAGCATCGGAGGAAAGGTGGACAGAACGTTCCTCTTCCTCTGAAAAGGAAGTTGAGGATGTAGAGGAGCTTGGGTGTTTGGGGTCCTCCTGCGGCGGGGGAGACAGGCAAAAGACCTCCTCATCCACTGCTCTAACATGCCTAGGGAAGGCCACCGCAGTGGCCCTAAACATCTCCCAGGTTAAAAAACCCATCAGACTCACATGACCTGGGGAGGGGGAGGTGTCTGCAGAGGGACTGGGAAAGGGCACCGCACAGAAAGTGCCTGGCCTTTGCCAGGGCTCTGGGACCCGGTGTAGATAAGTACACCATAGCCCTAGAACCTGTTGTTCTATGGGCATGAATATGGTTCACTTATTCACACTCTGGCAGACTCCTAGCAATCCTCCAGGAGGAGGGGCTAAGGCACGCACCCCTACTTGGTGAACAGAGAGTGGAGAACCAAGGTCCCAAAACATGCATCCTGGCTTGACTTGAGGTCGATGCGGTAGTGGGAAATAAAAGCGTGTGCTGATCTCCAGGTAGCAGCCCTGCAGATCTCCTGTATGGGTATATCCCTAGAAGTAGCCACTTAGGTGCAGTATGTCTGGTGGAATGAGCCTTAATCCCAAATGGAAGGCTCCCGATCTGCCAACCTATAGCAGAGGTTGATGCAAGATGTGATCCACCTTGCAACCATCTGCTTTGCTGCCAGTCTGCCAGCTGCGGCTTCAGTGTAGGTGATAAACAGCTGGCAAGCCTGTCCCCAAACTCCAGTCATACACTCTACATAATATGAGAAATGCCCTCCACAGGTCCAGGGTATGGAGCCTACAGTCGGCCTCTTAAGTAGAGTTGGTAAAGTATACTGGTAAGTTAACCACCTGGTTAAGGTGAAACTCTGATACCAACTTCAGGAGGAACTTCAAGATGGGGCAAAGAAGGACTCTGTCCATGTGGAAGACCAGGTAGGAAGAGTCCACTGAGAGTACCTGGAGCTCCCCAATCTTTCTGATGGACATAACTGCCACCAGGAAGGCTGTCTTCCATGACAGGTTTGACTATTCACACCTGTGCATCAGCTCAAAAGGCTTGCCCATGAGCACAACTAGGAATAACAGTAAATCCCATGGTGGAGGTGGATCACACACACAGTGAGGGGACAAGTGGTCGACGCCCTTGAAAAAGTGCCTGACCCACCTTGTCCCGGGCCACTGATGGCATATCAACCCACGCCCAGTAATCCAAGATGGCTGCTAGGTGCACCTTAACGGTTGCTGCTCACAGTGTCAGCTAGGAAAGGGACCAGATGTAGTCCAATATACTAGCCACAGGGCAGGGAAGCGGATCAAGCTCCTTGCCCTGGCATCAAATGGAAAATCTCTTTCATTTAAAGACACAGCACCTTCTAGTTGACTTCTTCCTAGAGGCTTTCACGATGTGGAGGACATCCTCAGAAAGATCCAGGCCTGGAACTCCAGCCACTCATGAACCAGGCTGTAAGGTGCAGGGATTGAAGGTCCAAGTGCAGGACCATCCCCTGAAGTCCTGTCAGCAGGTCTGGGCAAAGAGGCAGTCACTGAGGTGACCTGCTGCTGAGACTGAGGAGATCCAGGTACCAGAAATGGAAATTACGTACCTACCATAATTCTTGATCTTCTCTTGTATCTTCATCATTCATTACTGCTTGGGTGTAAGCCGGAGGCGTGCACCCGACACGGGAGTTGTTTTTTTTTTCCTGGAGAGGAGTCGGCACCACCCCCAAGAGTGATGCACTACATGGTGCATGAAGGGCAGCCATTAGGCGCTGCAGATTCCTCCTCCATCCCAGTTCTGTAAGCCGGGGAGGTGAAATAATGATAGGAAAAAAGGAGAGCGAGGCAAGAGAGCTGAGGGATAGGTAAAGCAAAGGATATAAACTGAAAAAGGAATAAGCCGATAGAGGACAGGAAAGAGGAAAACCTACCCTATGGGACTGCAGGGCCTCACCCCTGGGGTGGCTCCGAGGGAGGAACAGATAAGGGAGAGAGAGAAGAAGGAAGAAGAAGAGAGAGGGGGGATGTTGGGAGGAGGGAGAAGTTCTGCCAAATTGTGAGAAAGGCTTGAATGCTCAAAAGCTCGGGACCAAGGTGAGGGAGCAAGGATCCCATTGAAGAAAACTGATGAAGAAGGTTCAACAGAACCTTTTGCACAGCTTAGTACACAAAAGGCAGACTCTCTGCACCTCCCACCATCCCCAACCCCTTACACTCAGCTGAGAGCTCACAGACTGCCAAGGCAGAAAATCTGTTCCGAAAGGAGACCACCTAACTAGGAAGAGGAAGGAAGCCCATTAGCACCCTGTTATGTGCTAACACAAATGTGTATGGGGAAGGGGGGTATTTGGAATCCTATAGAAGGCACCCCTTTGTGGAAAAAGACAGAGTGGGAACTCAATCTGACTCCCCAAAGGCAAGGAAACAGATCTCCAGTTCAGGGCAACTGGAGTGCCAGAACAGCATTTAACTAGCAGAAGCTGGTGCAAACAGGAGATTCAGACATGCCAGAGAGGACCTAGAAAAAGGAACCGAACCATTTAAGGAACGGTTTCTTTAACTGCAAATTGAACATGTCTTAAGAAGGAGCCAAGAGGTCGCCTCCAGGGGCAATCAGAAAGAGTTCCCTCAGGATAGGATACATTCTACTCATTTCCCTCCCATTCTCAATTTAAAAGATCTGTTCTGAGAGAAGAACAGAAGGTTTTCATTTTTAGGCTTTAAGGCCACGAAAAGGAGGGAGGAGGAATGAGCAGGGAGGAGAAGATGCCGAAGAAGGAGGCCCATGAGGGGAAGGTGAGTGTGTATCAGCAATGAATGGTGAAGATACAAGAGAAGATCAAGAATTATGGTAGGTATGTAATTTCCATATCTTCCCTTGTCAATCTTTACCATTCATTACTGCTTGGGTGAGTACCAAGTCCCCCCTGAAGGGGGACTAGGAAAACCCTGAGGGAACAAGACCCTCAGCCTCCTGTTGGTGAAAAACAGAAGGAAGAGACCCTGGCCTTACAGGACAGGAATCCTATGGCTGAGGAGAGCTAGGAGGTGTCCCCCAGAGACAAGGAGATGGAGGAAGCCCCTGCAGAAGCCTCCTAGCCCTGGTGGAGAAAAGGTGGGCCCCTCAGAAGGTGGAGCAAATCACCCTACGCTGGGCCAGGAGTGACAATCTTGATAGACGAAGCCATGCCGTCCGCCTAATGCTGATTGCTGTCCCCGCAAGCCTGGAAGCCACCTCATTGGGGTCATAAGATGCCCTTGCTTGGTGCCTTGCCAGTTCCAGGCCTACAGCAGAGAGGGCTACAGCTTGTCTGGATTGCTCCGTATCAGGCATTGATGCTAGAAGTTGAGAGAGCATCGACCATAAGTGCCTGTTGTAGGCAGCATGATGAGCCTGATGTGGTGCAATGCACAACATTGCACAAGAAGAAGAGAATACTCTTTGGCCCCACCGGTCAAACTGTAGGGAATCTGAGTCCAGTGGATGGTCGTACGCCAGGTGGCGATGCCCGGAAGGAGTCTCTAGGAACTCCAATCCCGAGGATGGGTTGGGGAGAGTACCTAGAGACTCAGATGGGGCACAATACCTCCTCCTGCAGTCTACCAGGGCTTGGAAAGGAGCGGCTGGAGACTGCCAGGTATGGATAGACGCCTCCTGGAAAGGGATAGGCCAGGATGGCACCACCAGATGTTGGGCACTGAATTTCCCAAGGAATTCACACGTCTCCCACTCGGTATTGTCTTGTCTTGTCTGATGAAGGAGATACGGAGACCCCCAAACATCCTCGACAGGAAGCGCTGATATTCCATGAAATCAGCGTCAGATGAGAGGTGAGCTGAGGGTTCCTCTCCCTCCCAGGAGGGAGTTGAGGAGGATGAGGAACTCAAGTGCCCAGAGGACTCCTGCGGCGGAGGGGAGAGGCAAAAAACCCGCTCATGCATATATCTAACATATGACAGGAAGGCCTCTGAACGTCTCCCAGGATAACGGGCCCGCAGGACCAACATGGCCTGGAAGAGAGGGGGTGGCTGCAGAGGAATGGGAGAGAGGCACCTATGAGGAGACAACTGTCCTCTGCTACAGCTCTGAAATCCAAGGAACAGAGCCCAAGCTGGCGGGGTCCTGGATATCAAACCAGGTCGCAGAACGGAACCCTGGGGATGTGAACTCTGGAAGAGCCTGGCAGGGGAATCTCTGTGGGGTCCTAGATATCAAACCAGGTCACAGAATGGAACCCTGGGGATGAAAACTCTGGAAGAGCCTGGCAGGGGAATCTCTCCTGTGATGCACCTGGGGTTGTAAGGATCCAGAAGGGCAACTCACAGCAATGTCACCAGAGGGGTCCCTCGAGCCTAGAAGAGGGAGAGGCGCGGCACTGGCTCCTCCCACACCGAGGGGTGGCAAGCGAGCCTGATGGCCTCACCTCGGCCCCTCAGACTCTGAGGATGCCTCCTCCTCAACCCCAGCAACAGGTTCAAGTCAATCCTGGGGCCTCCAAGGGGCCCCTAGAGAACAGAACCCTTAGCCCACCGGAGGATTGCAGCAGCACCGAACAGCAACTGCCACAGCCCCCTCTGTGGGGTCAGTCCCCTCCCTAATCTCCAAGCTTCCCTCTCCCCCATAGACCCCAGGCCACCCCAGCCTGGGAGTCCTGCTCTGGAGACTCAGGAATGGGAGCACTGGGCCGCCTGACACCACATTCCACAGAAGACTCTGATTCCGAAGAATCGGGGAGCCCGGCTGGGTCAACCTCTGAGTCTTCTGCTTCTGAGGAAGAGTCGACTAGAAGGACCTCGATGCTGGCCACCCCAAGAGTCCCCTGAGAGATGGCGCTGCAAACGGTGCCGGTGTCACCCACGATGCCATCCACTCCTGGCACACCACCCACGACTCCAGAGCCCGGCCCCGACCCACCCATGGCTCTGGCCAAGTTCCCGGTGCTGCCCGCAGCACCAGAACCTAACATGGCACCGCTCACAGAGTCGACTGAAACCCCCGGGTGCCGCACGGACGCCGAAACCAAGCCGGCACCACCACAATCATCGGGCGCTGTGAATGGTGCCGGAACCGGAGACAGTGCCGGAGGGTGACGCCAAGGGTTCACCAATGGGACTCGCAAACCGTGGGCCACGACAGTGGGGGACCCTGCACCTCTGAAGAGGTGACTGCTGAGATGTGGTCCCCACCGCTGCCCCGGAGGGACCACGGTGTTCCTCTGCCATCGTGAAAGATGCTTCCTCCTCAGCAAAGCTTGAAGATGAGGAGACCTCCCTCACCAGGCCATATGGGACCCAGAGGAAGAGCCTAGAGACCTGGCCTGGGAGGCCCGAGAACGACGCCATCCTCCAAAAGTCGGCAGGGCCTTGCCAATTTTGAATGCTTTGACCTTAAAAACACAGCAGTCCATCGAGAAACAGGCATCGCATCTGTCCATATCATGGTTAGGTCCCAGGCACCGAAGGCAGACATCATGTCGGTCTGTAACGGAAAAATGCCTGCCACAGGAGCACTGACGCATGGGGGCATGGCCCACTTTCAACTTACATTTAGCTCCCGAACCAGACATGTTGCGAAATTAACTATAAACAGTAAAGCTCCCAGCGCCATAAATAAAGATAGGAACGGTCTTACTGGCAAACGGCGTTGGGAATCGAACTGGGACAGAGTAGAAGGTTCGCTGAACAGAAGGTCTAATGGCGTAGTACTGACAACTCGCGCAGCAGGTGTTGCTCAATGGCGGGAGAAACAGAGCTGGGATGGAGCAGGAGTCTGTGGTGCCTAACTGCTGCCCCTTGTGCACCACGTAGTGCATCGCTCTTGGGGTCGGCGCCGTTGGCACCAATTCCTTTCCCAAAAAAAAAAAACTACCATGGCGGATGCGCGCCTCCAGTTTACACTCAAGCAGTAATGAATGGTGAAGATTGACAAGGGAAGATCTGTCTTGGCCAATCTGGACCTATCAGGATTGTCCATGACTTGTCCTTCTTGACATTGACCAATACTCTGTGGATCTAGGGGAAGGGAGGAAAGACATACATGAGGCCGGGGGTCCACGGCCTCATAAAGGCTTCCTCTATTAGTGCCTTAGACTGTTGGGGTTGGGCACAAAATAGCCTCAGTTTGGCATTTTCCCAAGATGGAAACAAGTCTACCGAGGGTGAACCCCACAGAGAGAAAGGGTGGTTCACCACCTCCTGATTCAGAGACCACTTGTTCAACGTCTGTGCTACCTGACTGACAGTGTCTGCTGATTGGCTATTCTCCTCCACAATATGAATTGCCAGGATATCGGTGCCCAGGCTGTGCATGAGGGTCCAGTTGCAGAGTACTTCCTGACACAAAGGAAGGGAGTGTGTGCTGCCCTGTCTGTTCAGGTAAAATGTGGTCGTGGTGTAGTTCATCTGGACCTAAACCATCTGATCCCTGACTAGCGAAGCAAATTCCATCAGAGTCAAGTGCACTGCACAGAGCTCCAGCAGGTTTATGTGGTAAAAGGACTCCCTGGGTGATCAAAAACCCATGGGCTTTGTGGTCTCCCAGGTGTGCTCTCCTCCCTAGCAGAGACACGTCTGTCATCAGTGTGACAGCTGGCTCTGGGTGGACAAATGAGATTCCTTCCTCCAGGTGTTCATGAACCAGACACCATTGCCTGGCATCCCACACTGGCTGGGTCACTGTAACTGGCTGATCCAAGTGGTGTAGGCACTAGGACCACTGATGGCCCAGCTCCCACTGAAGGTGGTGCATCCACCAGCAAGCCCAGCTGACCATGCTAGTGCAGGATGCCATGTACCCCAGCAGCCATAGGAAATACTGGCAGGGCAAAAGAGACCAACCTAAAATGATCAGGCAAAGGAGGTAAAATCCTGTGCCCAGTCCACCAGGAGGAGGGCCTTGGCCTGCAGGGAGTCCAGTTCTGCCCCAAAGAACTTGATCACCTGGCTCCAGTACCAGTATGGACTTCTCTGGGTTGAGCAACAGGCTCAAGTCTTGGCAGGTTTGGAGAACCAGGTCTATGGATCTTGCCACGGCCTCTCTGGATTGGCTGGCTACCAGTCAGTCATCCAGATACACGTACATCTTGACCCCTAAGCACTGTAGATGGGACACCACCACTGCCATGCACTTGTGGAAGACCCTTGGAGCTGAGGACAGGCCAAAGGGTGACCTGGAGCTCGTACAGAACCCCTCCAGCTTGGAAATGGAGGCACCGGTGGTGGGACCTGCAGACAGGAATGTGGAAAAATGCATCCTGGCGGTCCAGGGAGCAAAACCGCATGTCCTGTTCCAGGGATGGTATAATGTGTCTCAGAGTGACCACTGGGAAAGAACAGTTACGTGAGAACTTACCGCAACAGCAGATTTTTGAGAGAGGCGCTTGCAGTCGGTATTCACAAGTAGGACTAAACCATCGGGCATCAGGACCCCACAGAAAAATATCTAGCTAGCAGTCTCTAGCGGGGACCGCCCCCACTTCAGGTGACCGGAGTCAGCCGACGTCAGTATAAAAGGGGCGGTGCTGATGCCCGCCCTCCAGTTCTTTCCCACCAAGTACCAAAGGGCTGACAGGAGAGAAGAGGATATGGTCCCATATCTGAAAGAGAAGAAAATGAGGGGATGGAGGGAAGGAAGGTAATACCAACTGCAAGAGCCTCTCTCAAAGATCTACTGTTATGGTAAGTTCTTACGTAACTGTACTATCTTACTTCGAGAGGGCTCTTGCAGTAGGTATTCACAAGTAGGACTGAGTTCCAAGCAGTCTGGAACAAAAAGAAAGTGGGAGGAGGAAAAAAAACATCCATAAAGGCTGAGCTTCCAGACAGGGATCATGAAAGGATTTCCTGCAGAATAGCTAGCCCGAATCCTGCTCTGCAGCGAGAGGCAATGTCCAAACTGTAATGTTTTGTGAAGGTATGGACGGAAGTCCAAGTTGCGGCTGCACAAATCTCAGCCGCTGACACATACTTGAAGCAAGCGGCACAGGCTGTGACCCCTCTAGTGGAGTGGCCTCTTTAACCTGACCCAGAAGGGTCTTGTGATACTTGTCTTAACAGAAAGTGATACAATTGGCCAACCATTTAGAAAGGCATTGCTTGGAAACAGGGTTGCCTTCTCTCTTGTGAGCGAAAGACACAAAGAGTTGGTCTGTTTTCCGGAGATCCTTAGTCCTGTGAGTATAGTATCTCAGAATTCTATGTACATCCAGGGTATGGAGAAGATATTCCCCCTGATTGGAGTCCTCTGTGAAGAAAGCTGGAAGCTCGATGGACTGATTCAGAGTAGATTCAGCTACCACTTTTGGAAGAAATTTAGGATTAGTACGCATAGCCACCCTATCCTTGTGGAAATCAAATAAGGGATTTTACACATTAAGGCTTGCAATTCAGAAATCCTCCGAGTTGAGGTGATGGCCACTAGAAACAAAGTCTTCCAAGAAAGAAACTTCAACTCTGCTTCTGCTGCAGGTTCGAAGGGAGGCAGAATAATCTTTTTGAGAAAGAAGTTCAAGTCCCAAGGAGGAGCAGGGCTGTGGATCAGGGGTCGTAAGTGTAGGACCCCTCACAGAAAAGTCTTCGAGACTTCCAGTTGTGCAAATGTTCTGCTCCCGAAAGGGATGTGGTAAGCCAAAATGGCTGCCATATATACAGTACCTTCACTGATGAGTAACTAAGGCCCAAGTCGTACAGGTGCCTAAGGTAGTCCAGAACCTTATTGGCAGGACAGGAAAAAAGTTCTATGTTTTTAGAACCTGCCCAGATGGTGAAGTGCTTCCACTTCATGGCATAAGTGGACCTGGTAGAAGGCTTTCTGGCCTCCACCAGGATGTCAGCAACCACAGGGGAAACTCCAAAATGAGCTTTAGCTATGTCTGAAGGAGCCACGCGTGAAGGTGAAGAGACTTGAGGCCTGGATGAACCAGGGTCCCCTTCTCCTGGGTCAGCAAATGTTGCGACAGTGGTAGAGGAAGAGAAGGGTCCTCGGAAAACTGTTGCAGAAGAGAGAACCAGGCTTGCCTCGGCCAAAAAGGAGAGATGAGGATCATTCTTGCTCCTTCCAACCTGAGCTTGTTGAGTACCCTCAGGATATAAGGTATCGGAGGGAAGGCATAGATAAATCTGTCCTTCCAGCACAGAGACAGCGTGTCCTGACAAAAACCGTCTCGCCCTGGAGCGAGCGAGCAGAAGGCGGGAAGTTTGGCGTTGTTGGGGGAGGCGACGAGGTCCATTTGATGAGTCCCCCAGTGCTGGAAGATGTCGTCTAGCATGATCTGGTTGAGTTCTCACTCGTAAGACTTGGCTGATGAGTGACTTAAGGCATCCGTGAGTGTTCTCCATCCCCGGCACGTGAACGGTCATCAGATGAAGGCTGTGCTGGGATGCCCACTGCCAGACTCCCATGGCTTCCTGGCAGAGGGGAAAGAATGAGTTCCCCCATTTGTTGAGGTACCAGACAACACACGTCTGATTGTACAAGAAGGTGACCGGGAAGAACAACCGGGAGGAGAGCCTGGAGGGCATAAAGGACTGCCCTCAGCTTGAGAACATTTATATGGTGCCTTTGTTCGAACCGAGACCAGCTGCCCTGAGTCCGGTGAGGCCAAAGATGGGCACCGCAACCTGCCCCTGATGCATCTGTCATCAGGGTCTGGGTGGGAGGGGCAGTACCAAACGGGATCCCCAGATTGAGATGTTCTGGAATCGTCCACCATTGCAAGTCCCTGACCATAGGGTCTGACACCATGATTTTGTGATCCAGGTCGTTCTGAGACTGGTCAGATTGGGACTGCAGAGTCCACTGAGAGATCCTCATGTGGAGACAAGCGAGTGGGACGGTCGGGATGGCAGCCACCATCAGGCAGAGAAGACGAAGGACCTCCCTGGCTCTGACCTTTCTGAGACTCGATAAGAGCCGAGATTGGTTTTACAGTGTCTCGGCTCTGTCCGGGGGTAAGAAAGCCTTGCCCAGAGTCGTGTCCAACACTGCCCTTATGAACTTCAGCTGTTGGCAAGGGATCAGATGGGACCTGGCAGGGTTGATTGTAATCCCCAGGCCGGAGAATACTTGAAGGGTGAGGGAAAGGGAGCCCAAAAGTTCCTCCCTGGATGGGGCTGCCAGACGCCAGTCGTCCAGGTAGGGGAAGACTTGGACGCCCTTTGTATGCAGGAAGGCTGCCACCACTGCCAGGCATTTGGTAAATACTCAGGGGGCTGAGGATGGACCAAAAGGAAGGGCCTTGAACTGGTAGTGGGACCCTGGAAAACAAAAACGGAGGTATTTGCAGTGGGAGTGGCAAACGGGGATACGGAAGTAGGCATCCTGCATAGCCAGGATGCATAGCCACAGTCCAGGCTGAAACATGGGGAGAAGGCTCGGGAGGGAGAGCATTCAAAACCGTTTGTACTCCACAAACTGATTGAGCGAGTTGAGGTGGAGAATGGACTTCAGGTCCCCAGTTTTCTTTGGTACTAGGAAGAAGTGAGAATAGTAACCCATCCCCTGAAGGTGTGGTGGGGATGGGTTCTATTGCATCTTTTAGCAGGAGAGCACGGATTTTTTCCAGTACCAACTGCAAATGAGTATGGGGAGGGTGGTCTGCGAGGTTTTTTTTTTTGAATGAACTCTATCGAATGTCCTGCTGCAATCAGCTGGAGCACCCAGGCATCTGCCGTTATCCTTGCCCAACCCGGTAGATGGGAGGAGAATCACCCCCCTTACCAGTTCCTCTGGACTGGGGAGAGGCAGGGAGTCAGGAGGTGGGGGGCAGAGTAGTGGCTGAGGCCCTGGGAGCTTTCTTGCTGGGGGGGGCTTGGCAGCTGATGCAGCTTTGTGTTTGTTGGGACGTCTGGGTTCTGTCTGCTTAGGCCTTTGGCGGTTGGGGTACTGAAAGAACAGGTTACTCACCTGTAACACTAGTTCTAGGAGTGGTATATGTTGTTCATCCACACTGTTTAGCATGTCCCCTTCCACTTTAAATCTTGCCAGAAGTCTTCAATCTGGCTCCTCCCACCCACCCAGGTGGTATACACCTCGACTCCGCCCCATGACGCCAGATCTTAGCCTGCTGGAAGCAAGGTTGTGTGCCTGAAGCCGAGGAGCTCGGGTGGGTGCGTGTGGATGAACAACATATACCAGTCCTAGAACTTCTGTTACAGGTGAGTAACCTGTTCTTCTAGGAGCGTGGATATGTTGTTCATCTACACTGTTTGGCAGACTCCAAGCAGTTCTCCGGGAGGAGGGAGGCAAGGCGCACACCCCCTACTTAGGAAACAGAGATTGGAGAACCGAGGCCCCAAAACCAGCATCCCGGCGTGACTCAAGGTCGATGTGGTAGTGGGTGATAAAGGTGTTTGCTGATTTCCAGGTAGCAGCCCTAAAGATTTCCTGGATAGGGATGTCCCTGAAAGCAGTCACCGATGCAGAAGTATGGCGGGTAGAATGAGTTCTTATCCCTCTGGAAGGCTCCTTGCCTGCCAACTCATAGCACAGACCTATGCATGATGTAATCCATCTTGCTATGGTCTGTTTGGCTGCAGGTCTGCCAGAAGCAGCTTCAGTGTAGGTGACAAACAGCTGGCGAACCTCTCCATGAATTTCCACCATCCTCTCCTTGTAGTAGGAGAGAGCACTTCTCAGGTCCAAGGTATGGAGCCTGTACTCGGCGTCTGAGGTGTAATTTGGGTAGTATACTGGCAGAGTCAATACCTGGTTAAGGTGGAACTCTGACACCACCTTCAGAAGGAATTTCGGGTGGGGGCGCAGGACAACTTTGTCCCTGTGAAAGATCAGGTAAGGGGAGTCCACTGAAAGTGCCTGGAGCTCCCCTGTCCTTCTGGTAGACGTGATAGCCACCAGGAAGGCCATCTTCCACAACAAGTGTGAGAGCTCACATTTGTAAATGGGTTCGAATGGCTTGCCCAAGAGCTTTGCCAAAACCAGCAACAGATCCCATGGAGGTGGAGGTTCACGCACCGGAGGGGATATGTGATCCAGGCCTATGAAGATGCGCCTGACCACTGTCTCCTGCACCAATATTGGTTGACTGGCCCACGCCCAGTAAGCAGAAATGCTACCAGGTGCACCCTAAGGGTCGATGACCGTAGACCCCCTTTGAAGAGTGACCAAAGGTAGTCGAGAATGTTAGCCACAGGACAGGATAAGGGGTCCAGTCTCTTACCCTGACACCAAACGGAAAACCTTTTCCATTTGAAGGTGTAACATTTCCTGGTCAATTCCTTTCACGATGCCTCCACCACGGTGAAGACATCTTCGGAAAGACCCAAAGCCTGGAACTCTAGCCACTCAGGTGCCAGGCTGTAAGGTGCAAGGATTGAAGGACCGGATGGAATACCTTCCCCGGTTCAGAGATATCAGGTCCAGGCATGTAAAAAGCCACTCTGGGGGCCTGCAGCTGAGGCTGAGGAGATCTGGGTACCAGAACTGGCATGGCCAGTCTGGGACTACCAGAATCACCTTCGCCTTGTCCCTCCTCACCTTGAGTAACACCTTGTGGATCAAGGGAAATGGAGGGAAGGCATAGAGGAGGCCTGGGGTCCATGGCCTCGAGAAGGCATCCCCCTGCAGCAAGCCCTGCTGAGGGGGGCAGGCATGATATAGCCTCAGCTTATTGTTTTCCCTTGAGGCAAACAGGTCCACCATCGGTTTGCCCCAATGGGAAAACAGGCTGTAAGCTACCTCTGAATGGAGAGACCACTCATGGGATGTCTGGCCTATGCAGCTGAGAGCATCCGCCAGCTGGTTCGAGGCTCCTTCCATATGGATGGCTAGAAGATCCACCTCCAACCAGCTTATGAGGGTCCAGATGTGGAGCGCCTCCTTGCACAGCAGACAGGATTGCGTGCCGCGCTGCTTGTTGGGGTAGTACATGGTCGTGGTATTGTCCATCTGGCACTTGAACCACTTGACCCCGGAGCTGAGGAGCAAAAGCTGACAGTGCCAGTATGACTGCTCTGAGCTCCAACAGGTTGATGTGGCATCAGGACTCCTCAGGGGTCCAGAACCCGTGGGCCATGTTGTCCCCCTTGTGGGCTCTCCAGCCCATGAGAGAGATATCAGTCATAAGGACGACCGTCAGCTCGAGGCGGACAAACGGGATCGTTTCCTGCAACTGGTCTGGGGCGGTCCACCATTGGAGAGCATCCCACATCTTCTGGGTTACAGTGATCAGCTGGTTGAAGTGACCATATTACTGAGTCCACTGGGCGGCCAGCTCCCATTGAAGGGGGTGCATGTGCCACTGGGCCCAATGGACCGCCGAGGTGCACGCCGCCATGTAACCCAGAAGGCACAGAAAGTCCCGGGCAGGGCGCAAATGCCCAACCAGAAATGATCGGGCAAAGGAGGAGAGAACCTCCACCCTGTCTGCCGGAAGCCGAGCTCTGGCTTGACGAGAGTCGAGCTCTGCCCCGCTGAAGCCCATCACCTGGGAAGGCATGAGTTCCGACTTGACCTCGTTGATCAGGAGGCCGAGTTGGAAGCAGGTTTGGAGGTCCAGATCCCTGGACCTCTCCACCTCCTGATGGGTGGAACCTGCCAAGAGCCAATCATTGAGATAAGGGTAGATTCTGACTCCTCGACGCCGAAGGTGGGCTGCCACCACTGCAATTCATTGGGTGAAGACCCGTGGGGCCAATGACAGGCTGACCAGCATGGCTCCGAACTCATACAGGGTCCTTTCAACCCTGAAGTGGAAGAACCGCTGATGGGACAGACGGATTGGGATATGAAAGAACGCGTCCTGTAGATCCAGTGAACAGAACCACATGTTTTGCTCCAGGGATGGTATGATCTGGTTCAGAGTGGCCATCTGAAAGGTGCGGGACCTGAGATATTGATTCAGGTTGTGGAGTTCTAGGATGGGGCGCCAACCCCCCGTCCACTTGGGCACCAGGAAGTACCTGGAAACAAAGCCTGGGTCCGTCAGAGGATCCGGCACTGGAGCTATTGCCTCCTTGTGGAGGAGCTGGGCTACGTCATCTCAAATAGCGGACTGAGTGCATGCAGAAATCCATTCCTCCCAAGGGGTGCAGGCTCAGCAGAAAGGGTCCTGCTCGAATTCTAGAGGCAGTCTGTGACCGACCACTTCGAGAACCCACCTGTCTGAAGTGATAGCAGACCAGGCGGAAAAGAAGTGGTGGAACCGACCCCCCACGAGAGGACCCAGAGCTGACGTGATGAGTGTAGGTGTGGCCACCCCCGACCGTCACTGAGCAGGGTTAGAAAAGGAGGAGGAGGCTCCAGGACCTGAGCCTCGGCCTCCTTTATGGGGCTGCTGAGAACTCTGCTTGGGCCGAGGGCGCCAAGCTTGAGCCTGCTGCTGCTATTAATGTTGCTGTCCTCCTTGATAGGATGGCTGCCGGATGGCAGGGGAAGAGTGCTGAAATGGCTTCTTTTTTCTCTTCTGCTGGTTCTTGCCCAAAGAACCCTTGGCAGAAGTAGCATCCAGGGAGGCACTGGACTGCTCTATATGCTGAAGGTGACCGGCCACTCCTGGACCGAACAAGTCAGTACCCAGGAAGGGCACATCAGCAAGCATATGCTGAGTATCTGTCGGGAAGGAGGAAAGCCTCCGTCAAGCCCTGTGGCGAGAGGCCACTGTGGCTGCCAGTGAGCGGGCACAAGAATTCCCGATATCCAAGGCCATCTGGAGCTGCTGTTTAGCAACAGCACGGCCCTGGTCACGGACCTGTTTGACCATGGTCTGTATGTCTGGTGGGAGATGAGGGAGTACCTTGCCTAATGATCCAAAAAGGACGTGAGAGAAATGTGCCATAATGACAGCCGAGCTGGCCTGATGAAGGCTCAGAGAAGAGGCCGCATAGACCTTATGGGCAGCGTGGTCCATATTCTTGGACTCCTTGTCCGGGGGTCAGTCAGTGTCAGCCGAACTACCAGTATGCCTGAACACAGAGGCGGTCACCAGGCTCTCAGCCGAAGGGTGCTCTGTGAACCCTGGAAGGGACCCCATAGGCATCGTGCACTTTTGGGCCATGCGGGCAGATGGTGCTGGGCAGGAGGCAGGACGCTGTCAAAGTTCAAGGGCCAGGCCAACAATGGCCTTGGCCGCTGGAAGGGCCTCCGTTGGGGTATCCCCTCTCTTGAGGATGTCAGTGAGAGGATACACTGCCTTTTTCTGGATAGGCTCCAGGGGCATTCCAGTGGAATCGGAAATGAGGCGGAGAATGCCCTGGAAAGAGGAAGGTCCTTCCTCCATCCCTGCGCCAACTGATGACATCGTCCACGGGATGTGAGTGCAAGCCGGTGACATCAGAGTCCGAAGAGTCGTGATACAGCGGTCTATCGCCTAAGTCATCCTCGATCTACTGAGGGCGGTCCGGGGTGACTGTTATCGACAGACGTCAGGGAAGCCCGGTGTCCTGTTGGTCCTTTTTCAAGGGCGCCCCTCCCTCAGGCTGTTTAGGCGGTGGTTCCACCTGAATCAGTGGAGAGAGACCAGAGTAGGCCTAACTGGGAGGCGGCCCAGTCCCACGGGCGGAGGAACCAAGGTCTTCGGTTCCGGAGGGGTCGGCTTCCGCCTAGGAGGCAAGAGCCAAGTGATGGCCAGGGTAGGCAATGGAGCCGGCTTCTGCCCAGTCAAGATCAGCTGCTGCCACATAAGGTCTTCCTAGCGCTGGCGGAGTTTCCGTCGAAGCCTCTCCTTGTCTGAGGAGGATGAGGTAGCCTCTTTTTTGAGTGCTTATAGCTCTTCCTCAGTCATTCGGCTGAGAGGGTCCTGGACAGAGACCAGGGAGGCCGACTTGGTCAATCGGGAGACACCGGGATCGGTGAGACCTGAGGGTCCAGGACTGGGTCCTTGATGGGGACACCAGCAGGCTGGGTCTCCTCATCTGGAAAGACTAGGACTGGAGTCCGTTCCAAAGAGTCATCGGGCACAGCCGGCGACAAGGGGTCGATCAGGTGGAGGATAATTTCTACCTCATTGGCCACTTCCTCGTCCCTTGGCCAGACTGAAGATCCAAAAAGCCAGCAGCCAAGGATGTGATCTTGACCGAGGTCGAGATCGCGTGCTCTTGGGACTCGGACCTCTCTCGGTCCCAAGAGCATCTCCGTCGAGATGAAGACAACGGGTCCTTCTCCTTTTTTCAAGAGTGGGAGGAGTGTGAGCCCGAGGGCGCCTCCCCCTAAGTGGGGAGAGACTGGCACATCTCCTTGAAGGAGCCTGTAAAAGTAGAGCCTAGGTTCAGCGGGACGAAGAAGCTTCGATTGGCCTAAGCGCAAGCTGCTTCCTCCTCGAATGCCTTCATCTGTTCCACCTGTTCGGCGAAGCCAACGGCCACAGAAAATGCCCACCTAGCCTCCTTCAATTTCGTCAATGGGTTTCTTTTTTCTGGTCTCCCCAGCTTCAAGTGTGCCTTGCAGTCATCCAGGACATTGGGATGGAAGGCCAAGCAAAAACCGCATGACAAGGCGTTATGTATGACACCTAGGCAGTAAACGCACGTGAGGTGGGGAATGGTGCATGACATCTTCTGGCCGCAGGGGCACCAGCAAAATCCTGGGGAAAATTTTTCCTCCATAGTCAATGCGATGAAAGCGCGATCACTAACTCGAACGAGTTTGTTTTTCAGTAAAACCAACAATTTGAAAGTCAGGGCCTACGAAATGCTGAGAGCATGAGGGAACCTGTATCTTCCAGTGGAAAGGAAGATCTGGTGTCATGGGGCAGAGCCGAGGTATATACCACCTGGGTGGGTGGGAAGAGCCAGCTTAAAAACTTCCGGCAAGATTTAAAGTGGAAGGGGACATGCCAAACAGTGTGGATGAACGACATATCCACGCTCCTAGAAGTACCGTTTCTGCCTCTGAGAGTGTTTGTACATTGTCTGAACAGACCTTAATGCCAAACCTTTCTCCTGTAATTCGGTGATGATGTCCTTGACATCACTGCCAAACAGCACAGACCCTCTGAAGGGAGCATTGTGGATGACCAACTGCACTTCAGGGGCCAAACCTGATACTCGGAGCCAGGTATGATGCCTTAAAGATACGGCGAAGGCTGAGCTCCTGCCTGCAGTGTCCACCACATCATATGTAGCACAAAGCATGTGTCTACAGGCCGAGTGTGTGGAGCGGACAAGATCTTCCAGTTCCTGCTTTGTTTGAGAATCTGGGAGGGAGTCCAGTTTTGATTCCATCTGACTAAGGACAGCCTTCTGGTAGTCCCCCATGTGGCCGATGTAATTGAGGGTCCTCATGCCCAGAGTGGAAGAAGCACAGAACTTCTTCCTGTACTGATCCAGAAGATGGGACTCCTTGTCGGGGGGGGGGGCAAGCTGAGATGCTTAGGGTTGGCTGATCGGCCATGTGCGGCGCTAATCATGATCAAATCGACCTTGGGGTGAAGAACGAGAAAATCCTTCCCCTCAGGAGCCTGATATAGCCCGTTGGCCTTCCGAGGAAGGCGGGCTAACAAGGAAGGTTGCTTCCAAATAGAGGAGACAAGATCCTCGTGAGGCTCTATTCAAGGTGGAATCAGGGTGGGAGAAGTCTCCGGAAGGTCCAGATGGGCCGCAAGTTTCTTATGCTGGGGATCTGGCTTGACTGATTGCCACTCTCAGGTGGCCTGGATTTTCTTCAGCAGCTCCAGAAAGGAAGGATCTTCTGGAGGGGACTTCAGAGAACCTTGCAGCCTGGGTCTATCAGGATGCGGGGCTCATCCTCTAGATCAGAGCATTCTGAGTCCAAATCTGACTCCGAAGACTCTGACGATGGTGAAGCAGAAGACGAGGCCTCCCTAGGAGGGTGAGGATCACCCTCTCTGGGGGTTCCCAGGGAGAGCATATCCTCCCTGGTCCAAGAACCAGAAGGTTCAGCTCTGGTGCCAGGCAGAGGAAAGGGAGTCTCTTCACACTGACTTAAGGGGTCCAGCATCAGGACCAGCGTCAGTATGCATTTCTTGACCTCTTGGGTGACCTGTGATTTTTATTTATTTTATTTATTTTATTTAAACAGCAGTTTGGAAAATCTTTGAGCCATAGGCTCATTTACAAAGGTACCTTGTCACAGTAAGACAAACGAAAATACACAGTATAATAGTACAACACATAAGTATAACAGTAACTTAAGACATAGATACAAACAAGCTGGTACAGATAGGATTGATGCAAACAATACCAGAGTTATGTTGTCCTTAGCAGCTTAGTAATAAGCTTTGTCATAAGTATTGAGTACAGCTTTGACTAGTGGCAATTACAGCATCGGGTGTTAATAAGGTGGTTACGTAATGAAGTTTTGAAGCACGATATAGTTGGAGCTTCGGAGATGGAGGGGGGGCAGTGTGTTGAACCAGGAGGGGGCCCTAAAGCTGAAGGCTCTTTGGCCGTGAGAGGTCCTAGCTCTAGGGATAACAAGAGAGGTTTTCCCAGAGGTCCGAGTATGAACTAGTGGGACAGAGCGGCGTATGGTGGTGGTCAATCCTGGTGGAGATAGCCCAAGGAGGGTCTTTTTTGTAAGGGTACAGGTCAGATATTTGAGGCGCTCGTCAAGATCAAGTACCAACGCTTTAGCGTACAGTAGACAGGTGTGTGTCAGCCTAGGTGCTCCAGTAATTAACCTGCAGGCCTTATTCAGAGTAGTGCGAATTTTATGGAGTGCGGTCTGATCAGCAGCACCATACACCGGCAATCCATAGTCCACTAGGGACAGGATAGAGGAGGTGACTGTGAGTCGAAGAGCCTCCAGGGGGGGAGGCAGTGTTTATACCAGTGTAAGATGCCCAATCGAATATTAGTGGCAGTGGCTAGGGCAGCGATGTGTCCATGGAAGGAGAGGGAGGGGTCAAAATGGATCCCTAGGTATTTATAGGAGCAAACTTGTTCGAGTGGGAAAGAGGACCCAGAGTGAATGAGGAGTTTGAAGTTGCAGGACTTGTTTTGGGGATGAGTGAAGAACATGGTTTTGTTTTTTAAGATTTATCACCAATCTATGTTCCTTGAACCAGCCCTCGGCTTCAGTGAAGGACTTCTACTAGCGAGTTCTGGAGGGCAATAGGGTTCTGACTTGAGGCAAAGATGACTGCATCATCAGCGTACAATAGAATGTTCCCCAAGCAAGAGCGTGGAAGGGTGTTACGGTTAAGGGAGAATAGTAAGGGGCCCAGAATGGAGCCCTGGGGAACCCCAGAAAAGATGGGACACATGTCTGAGTAGGTCCCATTAATTTTTACATGCTGTGAGCAGTCAGATAGATAACTGGTGCACCAGGAGATAGGCCCAGCAGCAAAACCAGAGAGACTAAGGGCATCAAGAAGGAGGGGGTGGGAGACAGTGTCGAAAGCTTTCGAGAGGTCAATGAAGACAGCACCAGCCAGAGAACCAGTGTCTAAGGAGGAGTGGAGAAAGTTGGAGAACTCTAGGAGGGCTGTGTTGCTACTGTGGCCCTCGAAGCCATGCTGCTCAGGACAAAGGACATTGTAGGTGGAGAGGTAGTCAGAGATTTGAGAGGCCACCACTTTTCCAAGGCCTTGGGAGAGGAGAGAGAATGAAGATCGGTTGATAGTTTCCAGCCACAGTCCTATCACCACCTTTAAAGATAGGGGTGACAGTGGCAACTTTCCAGGCAGTTGGAACCTTCCCAGGCAAAGAGTGGTTGATGAGGCATGTGATCGGGTAAGGACTGTGTCTAAGACCAGCCGTGGGATACACGGATCCAGGGTGTCACTGCCTGTACTATTACTCTTGAGGGCAGTGACAAGGTGCAGCCTAAGTTCTTGGGCAGAAACACTGGAGGAGAAAATAAGAGCGAGAAAGATTTATGGCAGGTGCTGGGGGAGGAGGGTCAAAAAAATTTGTAGGGAGGATAGGGCTAAGGTCAGTGAATGAGGTGTTGAGGTGGTTGGCTATGAGGGCTGGGTCTGAGGAGATCACACCATTAATGTTGATCTGGGTGGGTGGTGGAGGAGTGTGCAGTCCCATTTAACTGTTTAATGTTATCCCAGAAGGTTCTGGGGTTCCCCATGAGGCCGTGAGTGAGGACCGATGAGTGCTCAGACTTGGCCTTTCTGATGGCCTGAGTGCACTTGTTTCGGGCGGCAGCATATAACCGCCTGTCATTGGGCCGGCCAGTCTCAATGGCACGGTGCCATAGATTGTCCCTATGTTTGAGCTGGTGGATCAAAGCTGGGGTTACCCAGGGGGCATTCTGCCTTTTAGAATGGCGGGTCAACATTGGGGCAAAGATATCACAGGCATTATTAAAAGTTTGGGTAAAGAAGGAGAGAGCTGTGTCGATGTCAGGAGTTGCCTGTATAGGAGACCAGTCAATTTGGAACAGAAGTTCCTTAAGTTTTATCAGTCCACCAGGTATTAGACGCCACCGGCATGTGGACTGTGCTATGGGTTTGGAGACTGAGGATGACCAGTGGAATAGAATGGGGGAGTGATCACTGAGAGAGTCTGGGAGGACTTGTACATTGGGGATCCGATTAGGGGCGGTTGGTGAGTACCACATCAAGCAGGGTACTGGAGCCTCTTGGGGTTAGTCCTGGTAGGGTGGTAACTAGTTGCGTTAGGTCTATTGCAGAAAAGGAGTCTCAGGTAGAGGAGGAGGAGGGGCTGAGCCAGTTGACATTTAAGTCACCCACCAGAATTTGATCAGCGGAAGGAGGTAGAGAGGTAAGGTATTCTGTAAGAGGGCAATGGCCTCGTTTGGTCCCTAGAGGCACATGATGCAGTAGTCAGATAAAGGGGTCCCTTTAAAGGGTCAGGGGTTAGTTTCAGCGTAAGTGCCTGGGCCCTGGAGTCAAGGATGGGGCGGGCAGGGCTAGTGCGGGAGGATTCCTTGACATAAATAGCGCATGCCCGTCTCCCAACACGGTCGGACCGGAAAGGGTGAAACCAGGAAGGGAGACTAGGGAGTCAGGAGGATTTCAACAGCCAAGTCTCAACCAGGGTGATGACATCAGGGTTAATTGATGTGACCAGGCATTGTAGTGAGTCAAACTTTTAGGAGGCTACAGATATTCATGGAGACCATGCATAGGCCTGTGGTGTGAGTTGGGGAGCTCCTGGGAACCAGGCCAGGGTTTGGATGAATGTTCCCGACAGGAGTAGAAGCATGACTAACACCCTGGCTGGGAGATGGTGAGAGGTTTTCCTACGATTGACATGGGGGAGGGAGGTTAAGGGAGCAGGGGGTGGGCAGGGAGGTACAGGAAGGGAAAGCAAGAATAAGAAGACACCCAGATGTGCCTGAGGTGAAGAGAAAGCTAGGGGGAGGGCAGGGAGGATGGGGACACACAGAGGTCCCAAGGGGCAGGAGAGCAGGTTCAGGAGCAAGGGGAGGGAGGGGTGCCAGGGCACAGTGCGGACTAGCAGATGGGTAAGTGGGTAAGTGCACTGCTAGTGGGGATAGGCACAGGCAGAGCATGAGGCAGGGCCAATACATTGTGGTGAGCAAGATCCCAGGGAAGTAGTGCTGTACAGGTAGGAGTAGGAAGCAGTGAGGGAGCATAGGTCCCTCTAGTGGCCAGCAGGTATAACCTGCAAATGGGAAAGTGGGGAGATAGGTTCTAGGCAACAGGACGTGATGTCACCGGATGTGATGTCACGGGGTGGATCCTTAAATTGACAGCCGCCCCTGGGTGGGAGGGTGGTTGGGGCAGACGGCTAGCACCCCTCTGCAGGCGTCCAGACGAAGAGAAGAGGCTCTCTTTACCTCGAAAGTTATCAGGCTGGAGATTCGGCTTCCTCAGCTACTCAGGTGAGCTGCTTGTGTTACTTCAGTTGCTTGATTGTCCCGAGTGCCTAGCTTGGGGGGGAGCTGCCTATGTAGTGGAGAAAACACAGCCTCTCATTACTATGCAGCGGGAGAATATGTTGTGACTTAAACAAAGGAGCTCCACTCTAAGAAACAGGGCTATTCCAAAATGAGGTCACACTAGGACCCAGCTAACCTAATGCCTTCAGTTACAAGCACAATTAGCTCCAATACCACCATATTAAACAAGTCTGCTCTATATTAGCTGCTTGTATATCTGGCTATAAGGTGTAATTCAGCAATTAGCTCCAAATACCACCATATTAAACAAGTCTGATCTATATTAGCTGCTTGGTATATCTGGCTTTAAGGTGTAATCAGCAATTAGGCTCCAAATACCACCATATTAAACAAGTCTGATCTATATTAGCTGCTTGGTATATCTGGCTTTTAAGGTGTAATCAGCAAGGCAACTCTAGGGAAACCAGTGAGTCCCTAGCTTTACACTTCAGCCTTAGTAGCACAAAGAGAAGCAAATAACAAGCCCACCCAGTGGTGAACAGGGAACAAAGTTCATAAAATATAAGTGTTCATCAGGTAGCACCCCTCTGCAGGCGTCCAGACGAAGAGAAGAGGCTCTCTTTACCTCAAAAGTTATCAGGCTGGAGATTGGCTTCCTCAGCTACTCAGGTGAGCTGCTTGTGTTCTTCAGTTGCTTGATTGTCGAGTGCCTAGCTTGGGGGGAGCTGCCTATGTAGTGGAGAAAACACAGCCTCTCATTACTATGCAGTGGGAGAATATGTTGCGACTTAAACAAAGGAGCTACACTCTAAGCAAACAGGGCTATTCCAAAATGAGGTCACACTAGGACCCAGCTAACCTAATGCCTTCAGTTACAAGCACAATTAGCTCCAATACCACCATATTAAACAAGTCTGCTCTATATTAGCTGCTTGGTATATCTGGCTTTAAGGTGTAATCAGCAATTAGCTCCAAATACCACCATATTAAACAAGTCTGATCTATATTAGCTGCTTGGTGTATCTGGCTTTAAGGTGTAATCAGCAATTAGCTCCAAATACCACCATATTAAACAAGTCTGATCTATATTAGCTGCTTGGTATATCTGGCTTTAAGGTGTAATCAGCAAGGCAACTCTAGGGAAACCAGTGAGTCCCTAGCTTTACACTTCAGCCTTAGTAGCACAAAGAGAAGCAAATAACAAGCCCACCCAGTGGTGAACAGGGAACAAAGTTCATAAAATATAAGTGTTCATCAGGTAGCACCCCTCTGCAGGCATCCAGACAAAGAGAAGAGGCTCTCTTTACCTTGAAAGTTATCAGGCTGGAGATTCGGCCTCCTCAGCTACTCAGGTGAGCTGCCTGTGTTGCTTCAGTTGCTTGATTGTCCCGAGTGCCTAGCTTGGGGGGAGCTGCCTATGTAGTGGAGAAAACACAGCCTCTCATTACTGTGCAGCGGGAGAATATGTTGTGACTTAAACAAAGGAGCTCCACTCTAAGCAAACAGGGCTATTCCAAAATGAGGTCACACTAGGACCCAGCTAACCTAATGCCTTCAGTTACAAGCACAATTAGCTCCAATACCACCATATTAAACAAGTCTGCTCTATATTAGCTGCTTGGTATATCTGGCTTTAAGGTGTAATCAGCAATTAGCTCCAAATACCACCATATTAAACAAGTCTGATCTATATTAGCTGCTTGGTATATCTGGCTTTAAGGTGTAATCAGCAATTAGCTCCATATTCCACCATATTAAACAAGTCTGATCTATATTAGCTGCTTGGTACATCTGGCTTTAAGGTGTAATCAGCAAGGCAACTCTAGGGAAACCAGTGAGTCCCTAGCTTTACACTTCAGCCTTAGTAGCACAAAGAGAAGCAAATAACAAGCCCACCCAGTGGTGAACAGGGAACAAAGTTCATAAAATATAAGTGTTCATCAGGTAGCACCCTCTGCAGGTGTCCAGATGAAGAGAAGAGGCTCTCTTTACCTCGAAAGTTATCAGGCTGGAGAATCGGCTTCCTCAGCTACTCAGGTGAGCTGCTTGTGTTGCTTCAGTTGCTTGATTGTCCCGAGTGCCTAGCTTGGGGTGGGAGAGCTGCCTGTGTAATGGAGAAAACACAGCCTCTCATTACTATGCAGCGGGAGAATATGTTGTGACTTAAACAAAGGAGCTCCACTCTAAGCAAACAGGGCTATTCCAAAATGAGGTCACACTAGGACCCAGCTAACCTAATGCCTTCAGTTACAAGCACAATTAGCTCCAATACCACCATATTAAACAAGTCTGCTCTATATTAGCTGCTTGGTATATCTGGCTTTAAGGTGTAATCAGCAATTAGCTCCAAATACCACCATATTAAACACGTCTGATCTATATTAGCTGCTTGGTATATCTGGCTTTAAGGTGTAATCAGCAATTAGCTCCAAATACCACCATATTAAACAAGTCTGATCTATATTAGCTGCTTGGTATATCTGGCTTTAAGGTGTAATCAGCAAGGCAACTCTAGGAAACCAGTGAGTCCCTAGCTTTACACTTCAGCCTTAGTAGCACAAAGAGAAGCAAATAACAAGCCCACCCAGTGGTGAACAGGAACAAAGTTCATAAAATATAAGTGCTCATCAGGTAGCAGCCCTCTGCAGGCATCCAGATGAAGAGAAGAGGATCTCTTTACCTCGAAAGTTACAAGGCTGGGGATTGGCTTCCGCAGCTACTCAGGTGAGCTGCTTGTGTTGCTTCAGTTGCTTGATTGTCCAGTGCCTAGCTTGGTGAGGGAGCTGCCTAGAAAGTTATCAAGGCTGGAGGTGTCGGCTTCCTCAGCTACTCCAGGTGAGCTGCTTGTGTTGCTTCAGTTGCTTGATTGTCCCGAGTGCCTAGCTTGGGGGAGCTGCCTCGAAGTTATCAGGCTGGAGATTCGGCTTCCTCAGCTACTCAGGTGAGCTGCTTGTGTTGCTTCAGTTGCTTGATTGTCCCGAGTGCCTAGTTTGGGGCTGCCAAAGTTATCAGGCTGGAGATTCGGCTTCCTCAGCTACTCAGGTGAGCTGCTTGTGTTGCTTCAGTTGCTTGATTGTCCCAAGTGCCTAGCTTGGGGGGCTCGAAGTTATCAGGCTGGAGATTCGCTTCCTCAGCTACTCAGGTGAGCTGCTTGTGTTGCTTCAGTTGCTTGATTGTCCCGAGTCCTGGCTTGGGGGAGCTGCCTCGAAAGTTATCAGGCTGGAGATTCGGCTTCCTCGGCTACTCAGGTGAGCTGCTTGTGTTGCTTCAGCTGCTTGATTGTCCCGAGTGCCTAGCTTGGGGGGGGAGCTGCCTCGAAAGTCATCAGGCTGGAGATTCAGCTTCCTCAGCTACTCAGGTGAGCTGCTTGTGATTTTGTTTCAGCCCACGACTTCCCTCGAGTCCACCTGAGGCTGCGGAGTAGGTGGAGGAGGGGGAGGAGGAGGCGGAGGGGGGCTTGGGTATGGGTAAGCTGGAAACCCGTAATAAGGGTACCCATAACCCGATGAAGGGAGGTCTGGCTCCAGGTATTGAGGCGTCGGATAGTGCGGCGTCAGGTACTGAGGTGCCAGACACTGCGGTGTTGGATATCCTGGTGCCGGGGTGTCCAACAAAGTTGGAGGTGCTGGCGGCAGCCCTGCAGGCAGATCAGATGGATCAGGCATTGGCCCGGTGGGCGTAGGGCCCAGAGGGGGACCCATCGGGGATCCCGGGAACCCAGAAGGCTCTCTGACATTAGATCATCAGGGAGCGGGATGCCGGAGAGTGATGTTGGACGGTCTGACGTTGGGTCCGGTGTCTGAGGATCCAGCTTCGGGGGGGGCACCCCCGACGTCAGCGTGTCAAGCTCCTCGACCCCAGCTGGAGAGGGAGGAGTAGACTGCTCGGGAGGAGCCGGAGAAGACGCAAGGTCCTAAGAGGGCAATGCAGCTGAAGTGCACTGTGGCAACTCTCCGACATCAGAGATGGATGAATGGCCTGATAAAGGGTCACCAGCTGGGCAGATGTCAAGTGAGCCAACAACTGACTTATCAGCCGTGTCTGGGTGGGTGTCGGTGGGACCGACGCGTGACTTATTGGATGCACTCTGACCGGAAGGCCTGGATTTAGAGGCCATAGCGGGAGTGCAGGCCTCCTTTGCCCTGGAGGCTCCTGTCGGTCCCGAGCACAAGCCAGACCGGGGGGGGGTCAACGCCAGCTTAGACACCACTAAGGTGGCCATCGAAGGATGATCGGGGGGGGGGTTACCTGGAGAGCCGCTACTCCAGCCGAAGTCATAGCTGCCGTGGATGGAGTCCCGATCCCGGTGTTTCTCCTTGTCCCTCTTTTTCTTATGATGGCCCTCAGGAGAAGTTGATGCCTGACTCAATTTCTTCAATTCCTTTTCCATGGATGCCATTTTCTTTTTTAGTAAATGGGTTTCCAGGGACTGCTGCCTTCGTTTCCAAGTAGCAGCGTTGAATTTTCGGCAGTGTTCACACTTCTCCACGCGGTGGTCTGGGCCCAGACAGAAGAGGCACAGGGAATGACCTTCCTTGTGAGGGAGCTGGGATCCACACGAGTCGCACTTGTTCTTATGTGATTCCGACGGCATCGGGGATGACATGTACAGCGAGGTAGTATTACACAAATATCACAGTAAATAAAGTTGAAAAAGACCGATACTTATCCAAAATGGCGAGAAAAGCAAGCGCTGTTCTTCTGCGAGGTACTTTTGCAAGCCAATGGTGGGAAAGAACTGGAGGGCGGACGTCGGGACTGACCCCTTTATACTGACGTTGGCTGGCGCCAGTCACCTGACGTGGAGGCAGTCCCCGCCACAGAGTGCTAGCTAGAGATTTTTCTGTGGGATCCTGATGCCTGATGGCTTAGTCCTACCTGTGAATACCTACTACAAGAGCCCTCTCGAAGTAAGATCAGTAGATCTTCAAGGGGATCTCAGTCATCAGGTCACACCATAAGAACTTCACTGTCTGTGAAGCAGGATCCACACGGAAGATTTTCAGCAGTACAACTGGGGCCGCCCATGCCATCAACGTCATCAACCCTATAAAGGCACAGGCGGCCCCGCTTCCTCCTCAGTTCTTTCCCCTGGAGACAAAGGGAGCATAGCTGTAGCCATGGGGAACCGAGAAGAGACAGAGAGGTGCCCATGCCAATAAGAAAGACTGGATACACCAGACAGCCAGTTCCAGTAAGGAACCCCAAAAAGGGGGGATGGTAGGAGGAAAAGCAGACCTGATGACTGAGATCCTCTCGAAGAGCTACTGTTATGGTAAGTTCTTACATAACTCTTCTATCTTCTTCGGTGGTATCTCAGTCATCAGGTCACACCGCAGGAACGAATCTCAAGCAGTTACAGGTACAAACAGTCTGGGAGGAAGGCCAACATAAACTTAAGACAGAAGACTCTGAAGCACAGCATTGCCAGATCCTGCATGGACTCTAGAGGCAATGTCCAGACTGCAGTGCTTGGTGAAAGTATGGGCCATACTCCAGGTGGCAGCAGCGCAAATGTCAGTGGCTGAGACCCCTTGGAAACAAGCCACAGAGGTAGCCATGCCCCTTGTGGAATGAGATTTGACCGCTCCAGGCAATTCTTTGCCATACTTGTTGTAGCAGAACACAATGCAGTTAGCCAATCATTTGGATAAACATTCAGAGACTTGAACGCCCTCTCTACCTGGGGCAAAAGAAACAAACAACTGCTTCAACTTCCTGCATTCCTATGGAGCAGTGCTTTCCCTGGATTAGCACGCTCGGGAAAATAAACAGGAAGGTGGATAGACTGACTGAGTGTAAACTCAGAGACCACCTTAGGGAGAAACTTAGGATTCATGTGCAAAGACACCCTGTCTTTGTGAAAAATCAAATAAGGCTCCTCGCACAGAGAGCCTGAAGTTCTGAAATTCTTTGAGCAGAAGTAATGGCAACTGAAAATAATGCTTTCCAAGACAGAAAGCATAGCTCGCAAGTTGTGGCTGGCTCAAAAGGAGACAGGGTCAACTTCTCCAAAGCAAAATTCAAGTTCCAAGCCAGGACAGAAGAACAGATTGGGGGTTTCATATGCAGGATGCCCCTCAATAGGGTACTGCATGGATTGCCAAGGTCCTGGGTTCAAGTCCCAGTGGGAGTCACACTTTTTCTTTCACTTGTACAATTGGATCCTCAAAAGGGTATGGGAGACATCCAGCTGAGCTATGGAACAGTCACCCATGGGCTCACGAAAAGCTGAAATAGCTGAAACGTGCACCTTGAGGGAGGAGTACTGGAGGCCTGAGACAGACAGAGATTAAGTAGTCCAGAATCTGGCTCACCGGACAGGTGAAAGGGTCCAGATTATATTTGGCAGCCCAGATACCAAACCACTTCCACTTCATGGCATACGCAGCTTGAGTAGAAGGCTTCTGGGAAGCCACTAGGATGTCCGCTACTCTACTGGAGACTCCAAATCTGGTGGTGGCTGTGTCCTCAGGAGCCAAGCATGCAGAGAGAGGGACTGGAGGTTAGGGTGGACCAGGGTCGCCTGGGTCAGCAGGTTCCTGCAGAGGGAGAAAGGGACCAGAGGTTCCTCTGCCAGCTGCTGTAGAAGGGGATATCGAGGCCAGAATGGTGCTATCAGTATCATGCTGGCCCCCTCTGTCTGAATTTGATGAGCACTCTCTGAATTAGAGGGGACGGAGGAAATGCATCAAGAAACTTCCCACTCCAGGAGAAGGACAACGCGTCTCGCCAGAAAGCTCCAGGCCCTGGATCAAGCAAGCAAAAATTGGGCAGTTTTGCGTTGAGTGGGGACACAAAAAGTTCTAACTCTGGATGACCCCATCCATTGAACAAATCTTCTGTGATGGAGGAGAGAAGTCCCCACTCGTGCATGCTGGACTGAGTCTGAGACTGTTTGTCATGGTGTTTTGCACTCCTGGGAAGTGGACCGCTGAGAGGGTCAGGCCATGGTCTAGTGTCCAATACTATACCCTCATAGCTTCTCTGCATGGGGGTATGAGTGCATTCCCCCCCTGCTTGTTTATGTAGTACACTACACTGAGATTGTCTGACTGCACCAGCAGCTGACCTGGAAGAAGATGGTTCTGAAAGACCTGCATGGCATACAGAACTGCCCGCATCTCCTGGACATTAATATGTAGGGAGGCCTTGACCTAAGACCAAGAACCCTGGGTTTGAAAAGGACCCAGAGCTGGCCCTCCAGTGCAGTGGTTGGATTTCCGCCTGTGACACTGATGACCCAGGTTCAGAAACGGAGTCTGAGGGCTGGCCGGGGGGGGAGAGGCTTGAGTGTCCCACAGATGCTCGCCTTCTCTAGGGAGGGAGGGAGGGGTAAAAGGCTCGGTGTTTGCTGGCCCCAGCGGAGGCCAGAGGCACAGCAATACGTCGAGCCACATTGCGAGGGGGAGTGTGGCGGACGTCGGGCTTCGGCCATGATGTCAAATGGCACGTCACACTTCCGAGAAAACAGGTAAATGGCCCAACCTCGCTGGATGACGGCCACTCTTTCTCCCACCATGCTAGTCCCCACAGTGCACTCCTCCTCCTCTGTCTCCTGTGTGCTCCTGCCCAGGGGAAGGTCCCTTCTGGTAGGGTTAGTGCTGGGCCCCACCCCCGGGGTGAGGGGCATGCAGGACTGTGACCGATGAAGGGGAGGCAGTGGTGGTGAGACGGGGGCACAGGGAGCTATGTGAGTCCAAAGGAGTGGCAGGGCTGGGGCCTGAGGGGCACAAAAAAAAAGAAAATGACCCAGGTGAACTCACCAGCCTAGACTTGAAGCATCCATGGTGAGGATCTACTGAGAGAGGAAATCTGAAATGGGACTCCTTGCAGCAGGTTTAAGGGTCTATCCACCACTGGAGCACCTTGCAGATTGGGAAAGAGTTAGCAATAAGATAGAGCCACACAGAGGTATGGGTGCTCTAAGACCACACCAATACAACAACAAAACAGGTCTTGGCACACCTTTTCAGGATAAAGAAAGGACTCACCACAATATATTGGTTGAAAAAAACTCTTTTACTATATCCAAAAATTTTTATTTATTTATTTATTTAGCTTTTGTTGACCGGGTAAGTGCACTAGACAAATCCTGCCTATTTTCAGGCACGACCCGGGGGAAGGGGATACAGATGAATGCCAACTGACCTTGAACCAGATTAAGCTGTTGGTGGTATTTTTTTGTTGAATGAGGGAAATTTGGCCAGGACACCGGGAAATTCCTACTCTTTCGATAAGTGCCATGGGATCTTTAACATCCACCTGAACTACCACCAATCCAGGCAGATGGGACCTCGGTTTAACGTCTCATCCGAAAGACGGCATCTCAGAAGTGCAGCACCCCTCTCATGCTGCACTACAGTGTCAGTACTAGGATATTAACCCAAGTGCCAGATGTGGGAACTGAACCCACAGCCCTCTGATCTCCCAGCCTCAGAGGTGAGTGTGCTACCTACTGAGCCACTGACACTGCTAAAATATAGCGGCAGTTAACATAAAGTGCAAACACGGACAAACTCCTCACGCACATTTTACCTGACTGGGAAAGAGGTCAGTACAAATTGATCTAAGTCGTCCATGCGCTGGCCCCATTGTACTCAGAAAGTGCACTGGAGAATATGCAAGTAGAGTCTGGCCAGTGGAACAGTGGCAATGGCAGTTGCCATCAAACACAACAGTCTCAGGTACACCCTGGCAGGAATATAATGGTTCTGGGCCACTTCCTGAGCCTGGGTTACAAGGCACTCCACCCTGAGACAGGAAAGCCTTCCACTGCGCCGAGTCTAGAAATGCCCGTATGTATTGCAGCCTTTGGGATGGCACTAGGACTGACTTGGGCAGACTGACAGTAATGCCCGGGGAGAGGAACAGCTAGAGAGTTCTCTCCAGTGTCCGCATGAGCTGTTCCCTGGATGGAGCCTTTAAGAGCCAATCGTCCAGATAGGGCAAAATGTACAGTCACTCCCTTCTGAGAGCTGCAGCTACTGCTGCTAAGCACTTGGCAAAGACCTGCGGTGCAGAAGACAAGCTAAAGGGCAGCACCTTGAACTGGTAATGCTCGCCCTGAAACAGAAAATGGAGGAACCTCCTGTGAGGAGGAAAGATCAAGACGTGCAGGTAGGCATCCTGCATGTCCAGTGAACATAGCCAGTTGCTTATCTTGAGAAGAGGCATCAGGCCTGGCAGAGTTACCATCTGGAACTTTTTGTACTGGATGTACAAACTGAGGTCCTTTAGATCTAAAATGGGCCTCAGATCTCCAGTCTTTCTGGAGACCAGGAAACACCTGGAGTAGAACCCCTTGTTTCTCTGGCACCTGGGTACAGCCTCGATGGCCTGTTTGCACAGAAGAGATTGTATCTCCTCCCAGAAAACAGGCAAGTGAGCTAGGAGGTAGTTGGAGGGCAGGGCAGGGGGCTTCTGGTGGTTGCTCAGAGAGCTCCAACGTGTGACCCCTCTCTATGATTTACAGATTCCAGGCATCCGAAGAAGAACTTACTCACCATAGTGATACTGTTTCTTTCAAGGTGTCCTTTAGCATCAGTAACAGCAGCAGTACGCTGGCTAGGTTGAGCTGCCTCGGAGGTGAAGATTATGGTAATGAGGTAAATGAATTAGCAAATCAGAAGAGAGTTAGAGGGTGTGCTGAGTGAAGTTTGCCCAGAGGGCCCCAGAATTTTTTCAAAGCTATGATGAGAACATGCCCATATGAAGTCTGTCCTAACAGGCTTTAAAAACTATGTACAAATATTGAAAAAGTAGACTAGCAATAAAAAGAGACAAAACTTTGTTTTAAATGCAATCCAAAACTAGAACAAATTTGGCAAAACCACAGGAAGCAGAGCCCTCTTCAGTAAGGTTACCAGGGGAGGAAGGGTGGGAGGTTACTGATGCTAAAGGACACCTTAGAAGAAACGATATTACTACGGTGAGTAATTTGTTCTTCTCACCCCAGGAGTCCTTTAGCATCAGTAACAGTAGTAGACTACAAAGCAGTGCAGTTGGGAGGTGGGTACAGAACCTACTTAGGGAAGAGGCTCTGGAGGACCACCCTTCGAAATTTGGCATCCAATCTAGACTGCACATCCAGACAGTAATGCTTTGTGAATGTGTGTACAGTTTTCCAGGTGGCTGCTTTGCAGACATCTAGTAAGGAATATCCCTTTCAGCTGCCTCTGTGGCAGCACTGCCCCTTGTGGAATGGGCCCCAAGGCCTTGAGGAGGCTGTTTACCAGCCTTGTCATAGCAGAACTGAGTACTTGAGACTATTCCAACAGGAGACAGTTCTCTTGGTGGCTGGTTTTCCTCTACCTACCTCACCATAGGGGAGAAAAAGTTGAGTAGTCGAGTCCCTGCACTGCTTGGTGTGGTCCAGGTAGTAGGACAAGGCTCTTTCAACATCCAAGCTATGAAGCTTGCGCTCCCCTGGAGTGGATTTGTCAGTGAAAAATATAGGAAGGGTAATGGACTAATTAAGGTGGAACTCAGAGACCACCTTAGGGAGAAATGTTCTATCTGTTCTGATCTCCACTTTATCCTTATGAGGGATGATGTAGTTTGGCTCAGTACAAAGTGCCTGAAGTTCTTAAATCCTTCTCGCAGAAGCAATGGCTACTAAGAAAACTGTCTTCCAGTTGACATATTTCAAATGGGCCATGGCCATGGGCTCAAACGGAGGCTCCATGAGCTTGGCAATGCAGAGACTGAGGTCCCAAGAGGGAACATGTTCCTGTATTTGGAGTTGGAGATGGATTAGACCTTTGAAAAACTTTTTGAAAATAGGCTGTGAAATAACTGACCTGTCCTTTCTTGTGGAAAGGTTTGCAGAGATAGCAGCCAGGTGACCTTTAAGGATGAGACCTTATGCCTGAAGGTGTACCAAGTAGTCCAAAAGGCTGGGAGGTAAAGTCTTAAGGGGGGGGTTATTCGTTTCTCTTTGCACCAGAGTGAAAACTTCTTCCACTTAGCTGTATAGGTTTTCTTTTTTTTATGCTCCCATTCCACCCACTGGCCGATCCCTCTTTCGGGCCTCTCAGGGACCTTCTCACCCCGGCTGTTCCTGACCCCACTGCCCCACATCACAACCACCCACAGTACCAGAACGTATCCCTTTATCGAGGGGGGGGTCCCCTGCCTACATAGGGAATAAGCCTTACCAGCCATTCCAATGGTCCTGGGTGCTGCTGAGGTGGCTGATGGGGGTCTGGGAGAGCTGGTGGTGAGGATCCAGGAGGCCATCACCCGATCGACCAGTATGCCATTTTCCACTTTTCTTCCATGAGCGTGACGTGCAGGACACAAGGCAAATGTCAGTGTCTGTCACGCTCCTTAGACAGTGGGACCCGGCATGCTGCTGTACCTCCAGCCTCCACCAGGGATCAGTAGGCACCGGTTCTCTATTCAATCCTCCCCCAGAGAGAGGGTGAGCAGTCAGTGGATGCTCAAGCCTTCTCTCCCCTGGTGGGCCCTCCGACATCAGAGTCCATTCCTGAACCCGGGTTGCTGGCGTCACAGCAGTGAATTTTTCCGCTGCGCTGGTGGGCCAGCCTGCATAAGTTTTCTTGGTACTAGGTTTTTTGGCCACACGAAGGATTTTCAGAGCTTGTTCTGAGTATTGGGTGTCTGGGAACTCTTCGATCCTCAAGGACCAGGCTCTGAGGAGAAGAGATTTCAGATCGGGATAGGTAACCCCTACCTGTGGTAGAATCAGGACAGTGTGACTCAGGGGAAGTCGAATGGGCTTCCTGTGAGACAGGGCTAGCAATAGAGGGTGCCAAGGTTGTCTTGGCCAATCTGAGGGTACCAGGATCATCGTTGCTGAATGGTTTCTCTGCTTCAGCAGCACTCTGTGAATAAGAGGAAAGGGAGGGAAGGCACAGAGAAACTTCCCTGGCCAATCCAACCTTAGAGCATCTGCTGGCAGGGTGCCCAGTGCTGGGGGCCTGCAGCAGTATAGAGGAAGCTGATGGTTTAGGTGGGATGCAAACAGATCTATTTCTGGAGTTCCCCATCTCTCGAACACTGTGGCAAGGACCTGCTTGCTCAGAGTCCATTCATTGTAGCCTTGGCTGATGTGGCTCAAAGCATCTGTCAAGGTGTTGTCTTTGCCCGGAAGGTGTATGGCCAACAGACTTATGCCCAGTGAGTAGGCCAGGGGCCAAATTCTCATGGCCTCTGTGCAGAGCACGATGGACCTTGTGCCACCATTTATGTAGAACATGGCAGTGTTGTTGTCTGTTCTGATCTATACTGTATGGGCTTTGACCTGTGGGGCAAAGGCCTTTAGGGCCAGGTACACAGCTTTGAGTTCCAGAAAACTGATGTAGCTTGCAGATTCCTCGGGAGTCCAAGTGCCACTTATGGAGTAGTTGTCCAGATGAGCTCCCCAACCCAGAAAGGAGTCATCTGTAGTGAGAAATTTTGTGGGACATGGGTGCTGGAAGGGAACCCCTACCGAGATGTTGTCCACTTCCTTCTACCAATCTAAAGCTTGAAGCAGTGTTCTTGTGACTGGTACCAGTTTCAACAGGGAATGCCTTTTCTGGGATCAATGTGCTCACAGCTGGTGCTGAATGTCCCTAATTTGGAACCTTACACTTGGTACTACAGCTGTCGTGGAGGTCATGTATCCTAAGAAACTTAGGTAATGTCTGGCTGGCCTTGGAAAAATGAATTCACAACTGATACGACACTCCGAATCCTGTCTGTTGGTAGAAAGGCCGCGCCCTGCTCTGTGTTCAGTTCTGCTCTTATAAAATTCAGGAGCTGTGCTGGTTCCAACTGGGACTTCTTTTCATTGATGAGAAACCCCAGGGTGTGCAGGGTTTGTCTTGTGAAGTTGAGAGCCTCTCTGACTTGATGAGGGGTCTTACCCACCAGGACCCAGTTGTCCAAGTATGGGTAGGCTGAAATGCCCTATTTCTTTAGATGCACTGCCACCACTGCTAGGAACTTGGTAAATACTCTGGGGGCCGATGTGAGGCCAAATTGCATGGCTGCAAGCTGGTAGTGTCCTGAGGGCAGTCTGAATCTCAGGAACTTTCTGTGGGACTGCCTTATTGGCATGTGAAAGTAGGTGTCCTTGAGATCCAGGGACGCTAGCCAGTCTCTCTGTTGCAGAGAGTAAATCACGGTTGATAGAGTGTCCATTTTGAATTTTGGTTTCAATAAGTGCCTGTTTAAGTACCTGAGGTCGAGGATAGGTCACCACTCCTCATTTTTCTTTAGTGTGAGGAAGTATCTGGAGTACAGGCCTTTTCCCCACTGCAAAAAGGGAACGCTCTCCACAACCTTTGCAGACAGCAATGTTTTGACCTCCAACTCCAGCAGCAACTTTTCTGTTGGAGTAAGGGGTTTTGACATTGTGGGACCCAAAAGGGGTGGGAACATTTTGAACTGCAAAGATAGGCCCTCACCCACTACCTCCAGTGCCCATTTGTATGTGGTGATGTGGGTCCAATGTGGGAAATAGGCAGGAGAGACAAAGAAGAGCTGCTACCACTCTCGCTCCTTCCACCCAGTTCAAACCCTAACTTCAGCAACCAGGTCACCTCCCCTCTTCCAGTAGAGGGCAGGCTCTCCCATTACCTCCAGCATTGGACTCACATCACCACATGACACTGGACTTCTCAGTCCTAGTGAGATGTCCTTCCACCCTGGGGCCACAGAGACTGGTGCCCGGGAAAGGGACTTCTGTTGGGTGTCTGCCATAAAGGTAGACAAACGCAGCCAAACCCTACAATGCATGGAGAGAGCCTCTGCCACCGCATGGGTGCAAGAGTCGCACATGTACAAGGCTGTCTGGAGCTGGTGTTTAGACAGTGACTGACCATGGTCTCTGATGAGCTCCACTGCCACCCGCTGCTTTAGATCGAGGTGGGAGAGGATTGTATCAAAGATTCCCATCATGGAATGACCATAATTAGCCATCATGATGGAATAGTTAGCCTGACGAAAACTCAAAGTAGCTGCAGCGTACACCTTTTCTGTGGCATGGTCAATCTTATGGGACTCCTTGTCTGGAGGCTTGTCCACATTCCCGTTGTCTGGACTTACAGAACACCAAATCTGTGACAAGACCTTCTACCGATGGGTGGATGGAAAACTGAAAGGGAGCCCATAGGGACCGTGTACACTTGTGGACCATATGGGCCGAGTGTGCCAGGCAGGATGCTGCCACAGCTCCAGTGATGGTTACAAAATGTCTGTAAGAGAATACTTAGCCCTGTTCTGGACTAGCTCCAATGGGATCACTGTGGACTCTGAAATAAGTTGGAGCAGCCCACCAAAGGACACCGGCCCATGGTCAGTGGAAGGCTCCTCAACTGAGCCCTAGTCAAAGAGCCGAGTCCCTGAGGAGATCATGGACTTCTCATCTGAGTTGTCCGATGACTCCTCAAAGATTGCTCTCTTCCGTTGCTTGCCAGGGACCTCCTGGGAATCCTCACCCAGGGTAATCCTTACCGACAACCAGCCTGGCAAGCTGGCCTTCTTGGTTGGAGCACTGACTGGCAGCAGTCGGGGTGGTGGCTCCACCATAATCAGCAGTGAAGCAGGTGTGAGGAGCACCTGCGAAACCTGGACTGGTGGGGTGACCATTGGTGACTGCCAGAGGACCAAAGGTCTTTGGGGTCGAGCCCTGCCCTATCCCACATTGGTCCACTGTTGCCAGAGGAACTCCCTGAAGCACTGGTGTATCTTCTGACAGTGCCCCTCCTCACAGGAAAATGAGGAGTGTCAACAGTAGCACCTCCTGGTTGAGTGGGATAGATAGCATGAATGCCTCGACCACAACCTCAACTGTGACCTCGACCAACCAATCGAAGGTGAGAGGGGTCTTCCTGAGGTTGGCTGTAGATTACATGCCTATCAACATTCATCAATAAGGGTGTTGAAGACCTGACCCTGGGTGCAGGCTGGTCCCTGGAAGGAGCAACCAGGGTCCGTCCAAGTCCTCCTGAGTAAGGACCGGAAACACCAAGGTCTGCGATGTTGACTCTTCAGCTTCATTCGACAACCAGTCGAACGGGTCAAGAAAAAAAATCAACGGCTTGGTCAATCAGAGCCAAAGCTGTCTAGCTCAATGGTGAAGCCAAAGAGCCTTCAAACTGCCTGACCATCCCCCGAACCGAGGGGTGCTTGACAGCCACTGAGCAGCTGAGTGAGTTGAGGGACCAGGAGGACTGCGATTTCTCCATCTCACAACTGGTGATGGCAGTGGGAAGATTAGCTTTTGGATTTAGAGCCATCATGGGCAAGGCCCTCCCCCATGGTCTGGAGAGACCTGCACATGTCACGGAACTGGTTTGTGGAAGTCCTTCTGAAGCTGTTCCCAGGTGGGAACAGCATTGAGACTGAGAAGGTGTCCGCTGTGGCAGCCGTTGCATCTGCCTGGAGTTGAGCAGCAGAGCCGGCCACAGCCGAGGCCTTCTTGCAGACCTCAGGATGATCCTTCAGATGCCGTTCCGAAATCTGACCCAGCATGAGCCAGAGTTTCTTGTCCTCGAGGGACTCAGGAAGCATGGAAAGGTAAAGACAGCACCTGGCTACATCGTGTGGCCCCCCCCCGGCAGTACAAGATCATGTCATGTGGATCAATGACATATCTTCTGGTAGCACTGAACACAGAATTTAAATCCCGGTTTCTTGTGTTCCATCATTGGTCCAGAGATGGAAATGAAGGAACTGCAAAACTGCACTGCAATAACTTCAAAAACTTTGAAAGAAAGATTTGCCAATGGTGCAGAGAAAATCTTAAGCAGAGCACGAAGGAGGCAACCTATTCTTCCAGTGGAAAGATCTGACGTCACAGGGTGGAGCTGGGGGATATAGCCACTCAGCTGATGGCAGGAGCTTAGCTTAAAGACATTCCGGCCAATCACTGCATTTCTGTGGAACTCCCAGAGTGTGACTACATAGATACATAGATGTTGACTGCAGATAAGGACCTACAGACCACCCAGTCTGCCCACTGGCACATGTAACTTTGTTTCTTCAAGTTTCTGCAGAACTGGGTTGTCCCCTTCTCCCAACTACCAGGATCTTCCAATGCCTATCCCATGCATTCATAAATCTGTAATCAATTCAGCCCCCACCACCTCCTCTGGCAGGGCATTCCATTTGTCCATCCTCTCTGTGAAGAAATACTTCCTCACGTTCCTCCTGAAAGAGACAGTTGTCAGAAGTGGGATAAGTGAACAATATCTATGCCACTAGAAATGTTTTCTTTTTTCTTAGCAGGCACTGATTCCAGCACCCGCTCTGAGGCTCTTTTATTTGCCTTTTTGCCATAATTGGAATCAGCGTTTCCCCTTCTGGAGCCCTGGCATCATTTCCACCACTTTCATGCTTTTCAGATGGCCGAACAGCTTTATCTTACTTGTCTGTCCTCTTTGATAGGGAATGCTGCTCATGAGGAGAAGACCCCTTTGCTGCATGCTTGACACCATCATTGGGAGCTCCCTCTGGACCCTTTATTGTGCTTTGGTGACACAGAGGCAGACTGATAAGCCATACATTCTTTCTCTTTAAAGCCCTTCTCTTTTGGGTTTTAGGGCAAAATGTTTTACAAAGTTTGCAATGTTTAAAACTGTGATCTGGCCCCAGGCACTTTAAGCAAAGCTCGTGGCAGTCTGCCTTTGCAAGGCGCTGAAAATAAGAAACCCGGGGTCCAGTTTTCCATGCCAAACACTGAAAGGACCTAAGATTTGCAATATTCGGTTCCCAGTCACAAAAGCAGCAAATGATTTTTAAAGAGGGAGTCCGGCCAACATTTCTGTCATCAATAAATGCAGAATTTGGACTAGCATATCCCCAATCAGCCTCATGCCAAAAATCAGATCTCAGTTACTTTGGTTAAAAGTTACAAGTCATTTTGTAACTCTTAATTCACTGCCTGTTCAAAAAAGCCAGTTTCAGAGAAGAGCTACTGATAATGTTATAACCTGAACTCACAGCCTAGTCCTCCCTGCAAGCTACCTTATGCTGTATGACTTGTTTCTCCTATGTTCTATCAAACTGCAGTTCTAGTAAATATCTGAAAAAGTAAAACTGACACTAGGTGGGTCAGCGCATGCACTTCAATAATGTGCAGATGCAAGGTACAGTAAGTACTTCAGAATGTGACTGGGGGGTGGAATGCAGCAGCAAACATAGCTTTAGAGTGACAAAGTTGTGTGGAATTTTTAGAATACTGCAGGTAATAGATTCCTAAATGTTAGCAAGTTGCAACTGTGGAATGCAGCAATGACACAGTCTCAGAAAGTAGCTAGGACAAATAATTTTGGAATGTGGCAGGGATGCTAAAATTCATAATGTGGTGATGTCATATACTTTTAAAATGTGGTAGATACACAATTTTGAAATGGGGGATACATAGTTGCAGAAGGTGGCAGAGAGATGTAATTTTGTAAGGTGTCATGGATGCATAAATTTGGCAAGTAGTGGTAACGTGCAATTTCAAAATGTGGTTGGGATGCTTGATGTCAGATTGTTGTGGCAATATGCAACTGCACAACGCAGCATGGACACAGAATCTCAGAATGTGGTGGTGATGCAGTTTTAGAATCTGGCAGTCACATGCAATTTCAGAATGAAGCAGTGATGTGTAATTTTGGAATGTGACTTGGGCATGTAATATCAGAATGTGACAGTGACACTCGTTTTCAGAATCTGGTGGGGATGTAAAATCTTGGAATACATTAGGGATGCCCATTTTCAGAATGTGACAATGACAGGCAATATCGGAATGTGGCAGTAAGGTACAATTTTAGAATATGATGGTGATGCACAGTTTCGGAATGTGGTGGTGGTACGCAAGTGTTGACGTATAGTTTTGGAATATGGCGGTGACGCAGTTTTGGAGTGTGGTGGTCATGCACAGTTTCGGAATGTGGCAGTGATGCACAGTTTCAGAATGTGGCACTTAATTTCGGAATACAGCAGGGATGCATAATTTTAGAATGTGGCTGGGATGCCCAATGTTGGAATGCGGTGGGGATGTGATGCACAATTTCTAAACTTGGTGGGTGCGTATAATTCTAGAATGTAGCAGGGACAAGCAATTTCAGAATAAATAATGTGTCCTGTCACATTCCGACAGTGTGCATCTCCACTATATACCGAACTTGCCAGTCACTAACATTGTGTGTTCCAGCTGCATTCTGAGATTGAGTGTCCTACCACATTTTGAGATGGTACATCCCTGCCATATTCCAAGATTGCATGCCCCCCCATTGTAAAATTGTGCACCACCTTGCCATTCTATACCTTGGTTCAATGCTGCATTCCAAAACCACCACCTGATGCATTCTAAAGTGCAGTACCATGCATCTAAACATTCTGGAAATGCAAGCACTGCAGCCAACCCTATGTCAATTTTCTTTTTGTAGAGGATCACTACATTTCATTAAACTTTGGAGAAACAGGTCCTATAAGGTTGTTGATGGGGAGGACTAGACTGTGAGTTCAGGTTATGACATCATCAGTGACACTTCACTGAAACTGGCTTTTCTGAACAGGTAGTGAAGTCAGGATTACAAAATACCTCATAACTCTAAAATGAAGTAACATAAAAACCTAATTTTTGGTATGGCATTTATTGGGGGCATGCTTATTTTAATTCTGTAATGTAGCACTCTGGGTCAAACTCCCTCTTTTAAAAAAAAAAAGATATAAACTACCATAATTCTTGATCTTCTTGGATGAAGTCTCCACCACTCATTTGTATTAATGAGACTACACCAAAGGTACTAGGACCAAACAGGAACCAAAAATCTTTAGGAGGGCTGAGGTAGGACCACACATTTGTGGTGCCACGAGACTGGCTCATGCTGTATAGGCTACCTCGGCATCGACCCTCCAACCACCTTAGTACCTTTTTTACTGAGGAGGTGCAGCGTAAATTAACCAAGTGAAACTAACTTTTGTCAGACATAAAATAGTCCGAATGACCCGTATAAGAAGGGTCAACACCACAGAGTCATCATGGCCCAGCCATCGAGGGAGTGAAGACCAAAACAAGATAAGTGAGCTCTGGGGAGGGAGGGTGGGCGTGTGAATAAGTGGTTGAGACTTCGTCCAAGATCAGAAATTATGGTAGGTATGTAATTTACATTTCTTCCCGGACATAAAGTCTCCACCACTAAATCACACTAATGGGAGATTGCTGAGCTAAAATAATCACCCGACAAGGGCGTCAGGAGAGAGGAGCTCACTCAGGACAGAGGCCCATTAAGGACTGTCCTGCTAAAAGATGGATGCTGTCTGGCATGGACATCCAGAGTATAGTGCTTCACAAAGGTGTGCACAGAGCTCCAAATAGCTGCACTGCAGATGTCTGCAATGGGAACATTCTGTATTTCTGCCAGAGATGCCGTGACTGCTCTGGTAGAATGGGCGTATAACCCTGCCTTCCAGCATGACCTGTGCCATGGAGTAGCAGTGATGGAGACATGCTACCAGCCATTCCGAAATACACCTGATGGCAATAGGCTGACCCAGCCGGGCCATGCAGAACGAAACAAAAGAGTTGCTTTGACTTGCAGATCTCTTTAGTTCTGTCAATGTAGAACCGCAAAACTCTTAACATCCAGAGAATATAGGGTACGCTTTCCTTTATTCCAGAAGTTCATAAAGTAGGTTGGAAGGACCACGTGCTGGTTCAGGTGGAACTCCAAGACTACTTAGGGAAGAAATTTAGGGTGAGTTCTGAGAACCACCTTGTCCTTGTGAAACACTGTATAGGGAGGGTCTGTGACAAGGGCATGTATTTCAGACACTCTGTGAGCAGAGGTAACGGCTACAAGGAAGGTGGCATTCCAGGTCAGGAACTTCAACTCGCAGGTTGCTAGAGGCATGAAAGGTTTACGAGTGAGTATGTCTAGCACAAGGTTGATATCTCAAGTGGCTACCGGTCTCCTGACTGGTGGCCTAGTGTGGAGGATACCCTTAAGGAACCTCTTAACCAAGGGCAACTGATCCATTGACATAGTGTGGATAGGCTCGTGATAAGCTGAGATCACGCAGAGATGAACTGTCACCACTGAGTACAGTAGCCCTGTATTTTGTATTTGTCAGATCTAGCAGATACTCTTAGATTTTGTTTGGTGGGCAAGAAAAGGGGTCCAGGGAGGACTTTGTGCACCAGATGGAGAATCATTTCTACTTTGCTGTGTAATTTTTCCTAGTGGATGGCTTGCATGCTGCTAGGAGAATGTCTGAGACTCTATGGGAGATGTCAAATCTACCCACTTCTATCTCCTCAGCAGTCAGACGTGGAGATGAAGGGGCCTTAGGTTGGGATGGACCACTGGGCCCTGGGTCAAAAGGTCTGTTTGAAGTGGTAGTTGCCTCAGTGGAACTTCTGATAATTTGTTGATTAATGGAAACCAAATCTGATGAGGCCAGTATGGGGCGATGAGGATCATTCTGCTCCCCCCATGCCTCCAGCTTGAGCAGCACCCTCTGAATTAAGGGAAGAGGAGGAAATGCATACAGAAAGCATCTTGTCCACCACAGTCTGAATGCATCCTGACAGAAAACACCAGGTTCTGGATTTCTGGAGCAGAATAGAGGCAGTTTTGCACTGAGTGGGGATGCAAAAAGGTCCAGGTCTGGTGTACCCCACTCTTCGAAGAGCGATTGCACAACATTTGCATCAAGAGATCACTTGTGTGGATCCACCTCCATTCTGCTGAGGCAATCTGCTAGATCGTTCTGGACTCCAGGAAGGCAGATTGCTTGGATCAGAGCTTTGTGTTCCAGGCACCATTCCCACACTCTCATCGCTTCAATGCACAGAGGGTAAGAGTGTGCTCCACCTTGCTTGTTGGTGTAGTACATCACTGCTTTGTTGTCTGTCTGAAGGAGAATTATTTTGTGACAGTGGATGTCCTTTAAGGCTCGGATAGCATACAGGACAATCCTAATTTCCAGGACATTTATGTGGAGTTGGGACACGTCCTGATTCCACAGACCCTGGGTGTGGAGATTCTGACAGTGAGCTCCCCAGCAGACTAAAGAATGCATCTGTGGTGATAGTGATCTGTGTCTCCAGTGGAGCAAAGGGAAAGCCTTGAAGCAAGTTGTCCTCGAGTCCACGAGGTGAGTGACCACTTTAGAGGTTCCATCATCTTGATGTGAAAGGACTGTGGATGTGTGGTCAGGGACCACTGAGTACTGAGCATCCACTAAGTGGTTCTCCTGTGAAGATCAGCCAAAGGCACCATGAACACTGATCATGCCATGAGACCCAGCATCCGCTGCATCGAAAGAGCTTGAACCGAGTCATTCTCTTTGATGAAGTGAGCCATCTGGAGGATATCGTTTTCTCCTGTCCTCTGGAAGGAAGACCCATGCCCTGGAGGTGTCCAGGAGGTCTCCTATGAAGAGGAGTTTTTGGGAGGGCTGCAACTGTGATTTTTCCAGATTCAACAGGACTCCCATGGATGTGAGAAATCTGGAAACTGTGGTCACTACTTCCTGTGTCCCTTGCCTGGAGAAGCTTGTTAGGAGCCAGTCATTCTGATATGGAAATACTTGAATTCTGAGTTTCCTGAGATGCGCTGCGAGTACTGTAAAGCACTTTGTAAAACTCACAGCGCCGAGGAGCACCCGAAGCGCAGTACTCTGAGTTGGTAGTGCTGACCCAGGGCCACAAATTGGAGATACTTGTGGTGGCCTGGGTGCATGGGAACATGTTGGTAGGCATCCTGCATGTCCAGGGGGCCAGCCAATCATTTTGATGAATCAGAGGTAGAAGCGTACCAAGCGATATCTTTAATTTTTCCTTGAAGAGGAATTTAACTTCTTTAGGTCTAGAATAGGGTGCATACCACCTGTCTTCTTTGGAACTAGGAAGTAATGGGAATAGAAACCTGTGTCCCGTTGCTCCTGCAGAACTACTTCCTATTGCCCTGTTGTTCAGAAGGCCCTGAATATTGGAAGTGAGGAGGTTTGATTGAGTGATAGACAGTCTGGGCTGTCATTTAGGTGGATGATCCAGAGGAGTATCTGAAAAATTCAGAGAGAATAACCCTCACAAATTATCCTGAGAGCCCATTTGTCTGATGTGACTGACTTCCACTGGTTGTAAAACTGAGTCAGATGCCCCCCCCCACTGCCGAATAAGAGTCCCCCTCAGACAGCTGAGGTGGGACCTGGGCCGGAATTTCAGAGGATGGCATTAGGTGCCTTCAGGCCCTGTGCTTTCTGCTGCATCTTCTTCTGTGGCTGGGGGGCTTGATTCTTGTTGAAGCCCCCTCTGCCTTTACCATGAAAGGTTGATCCTTGGGGGAGAGTTCTTCCTGTCTATGGAAGAAGAAGCGCCGGATTGTCCCACACCATCTGTGAGAGTCTCGAAAGAGGGTTGTACCAGAGGTGTTCATGTCAGAGGGATCTCCATGTCTTGCAGATATTGAAGGTGCAACAGCTTCCCCAGCTTAACCTCTGAAGTCTGGAAAGAGAGGGTGGAATTTATGTTATTCAATAGAGATTTAAAGAACAGGTCCTCGACCAAAGGCTCTGCTGAAGTAGAGGGCTTACCTCCCACTCCAAGGGATGAATCTTCATCCAAGTCATCCCCTAATCGCAGATCAGGATCAGACTCAATATAATCTCCTACTAGCCCAGGAGGGATAGTATACAAAGGAAAGGGAGGAAAAAGAGCAGGAGGAGGTACTCCCTGAATCAGAGTCAAGAATCGTGGCACCTGTGGTGACGGGCACAGTGCTGGACGTGGTGCCACCAAGACCAGGGTCAAAGGCAGCACCGCAACTGGCGCATGTGTGAGCGCCCGGAGACTCCAACCCAAAACCCGAGGTACCCAAGGAAGAAGGTCTGAAAATATGAGAAGGTGGTAGTACATGTGCTGGCCCCTGCACCGCAGCCATGTAAGGGGGAAAAGCACAACAGCGCAGCGTCAACGGCACCAAAGGAGGTGTCGCACAACTAGGCTGACCCAACTGCCCTGCCCACGGGTTCAAAGCCCCTAGGCCCAAAGGATGGACTCTGCAGGCTTGGGGAGTCAGGACAACCGCTGAACCCACTGCCCCATAAGAGTGGCCCAATGGTGAAACTTCTAACCGGAGGACCCCCCCAGGAGGCGGGGAGGGACTACGGAGTCTAAGACATCAGTCACTAGGAACAGAGAACGTAGGTGATCCTGATGGAGTTGGACCCCTGTGACAGGGTTGACTAGGACCCTTTCCCAGTTGTTATGGAGAGTTTGAATGCAGGGATCTGTTCTGTCCTTTCCTTTCCTGTCTCTTGTCTGTCTGGTTGCACAACCAAATTTTCCTGTGAGACCTAGGATTTGATCACCCCAACAGTCTTGCAATTCTTTGCCTCTCACTGTCTCTCAGTCTTCCCTTGCTGTTTCTGTCTTTTCCTACCTTGCATATCTGTGGGTATAAAAATATGTGGAAATGTAACTGATATTGGGATCCCTTTGTTTAGAAATTATGTAGTGTTACTGTTGAAATGTATATAATTATAGTTTGAGATTATTGCAAAAAGCTATTTGGAACTCAATGGGTTAACCTGAAAGCACTTTTAAAACCCTTTTCAGAAGAGCTGTGGAGAATGGGACTCAGTTCTGGGACATTGTGTTCTTGCTGCATCTGCCGGATTTTTACAAGAACACTGGAAATTTACAAGAACATTTTAGAAAAAAACAGGATGCTTGTTAAGGAGGGGGTTGCAAGGACTTATAAAAACAGAGCTGCAATTTTTTGCAAGGGACACAGAGAGATTGAAGGAAAACTCAGATGGATCTTCTCTGTTTATTTTGCCTTTGTAAATAGTTATACTGAACAAGTTTATCTTTTTATGTTACTGCTAGTACTAATAAACACTTTTTGTGAATTCTACAACTGCTCCTGTTTTTTCCTATGCTTCCTGACCTGTGCTTTGATAACAGATGGTGTCAGCTGAAGTGGGATTTACGCTGTGCATACTCTAAGCCAGGAGGTTTGTGCCTGGGTACTGGACCTAGTACCAGGAAAGCATAGAGAAAGGTATGGATTCTGCAGCAGCAAGTCCAAGAGTGGTTACCAGGACAGTGGCAGCCAAACTAGCAGAGACAGAAGTCCAAGCTGAGATTGTACAGCCAGCACAAGTTATGAAAAAAGAACAGGCAGTGACAGAACCTGAAAGCCTGATGGACTTTTTCAAATGGTGGACTATACAACAAAAAGAGACAGAGAAGCAGAGAGAAAAAGAGAGTCAATGTTTAGAAGCACAGAGGAGAGAAGAGATGCAGTGACAGGAATAGCAATGGCTGGATGCCTTGCAAGCTATCAAAGGCAGAAGGTCTGGTATAGATCCAGACGAGCAACAAAACATAAGGAACTTAAACACCATTTAACTTACAAAGTTGTGTCCCATGGATGATATCGAGGCATACCTGACAACTTTTGAAAGAGTTGCCACAGCCTGCCGATGGCCAAAGCAGCAATGGACAATCAGACTGGTACCCTGCCTTACAGGGAAAGCCCAACTTGCCTACAGCAATATGGACACTGCACAGTCAGAAAACTATGACATGGTGAAAAGCAAAATCCTGAAAAGGTATGACATCTCAGGAGAGACCTACAGGCAGAGATTTCAGTCTCTGAAGTACAACTCAGTCAACAATCCTCGAGCAGCCTTCACCCGACTCAGAGAACTCCTGATAAAATGGCTCCAACCAGAGGGCAAAACAGTCCCACAGATCGACACATTTGCAATGGAGCAATTCATCAACATCCTGCCTACAGATGTGCAGCTTTGGGTAAAGGAACACCAACCAGAAAGTGGGGAAAAGGCGGTTTCTTCTGCTGAGGGCTACCAAATGGCCAGACTGACGCCACAGCAGCAATGCAATAGCCAAGCACTAGTAAGACACTCTTTTTCCCATTTAAACTCTACGTCTGATTAAGAACTCTGGTGGGGGTAACAAATCTGTGCCAAAAGATGTTATTTGCTGTAACTATAATAAGCCAGGTCATATTGCAAGAAATTTAAGAAGAGTGACACTGGAGCAGATTTGTCCTTAGCAAATTGGGGAAAGTACTTAACAGATACGAAGGTGGGGGATAAGACTGTAAAGGGACTCATTGATTCGGGAAGCAGGCAGACCCTAGTGCATGTTGAGGTGCTGGAAAAGGACCAGGTACTGGTGTCATCTGCATCCATGGGGACATTCGATACTATCCCACCACCCAAGTGACTATGACCACTAAGGGTGTGTCGCACCAAATGAAAGTGGGGGTAGTACCCAAGTTACCTGTGCCTGTGATTATTGGAAATGACTTTCCAGGATTTACTGAGTTAATCAAGGAGGGAGTAAATCCTGAAGTTTCAGCAGCTGTGGTGACAAGAGCTCAGGCAAAGAAAATTTCAGATGGTGGGGACTCTTCCTTTCACCGGTTTTGATTCAGACTTGTTTGAGCACAACTCTAAGATACAGAAATCCAGGAAAGAAAGACGATATCTGAAGAAACTGTGGCAACAAACGACTGAAGAACATAAGGGGATACCATATGAAAATGCTGAAACTGAGCTAACTGATTGTGATTTTCTTTCAGCGCAAGCTAATGATATTTCTCTCCAGGGTTATTTTAAGCAGCTGGGTATGGAACCAAAACAAAGTGAACCTATGTTTAAAAAATGTAATGGGTTACTGTACAGAATATGGGTTAAATCTCAGACAGAACTGGTTATACCACAGAAGTGCAGAGCAGAGTTGTCACAGATAGCATGATAGTCCTATGGCTGCTCACTCAAGGAGAGATCGCACCCTTGCCAGATTGCTGTATAGATTTTACTGGCCTGGAATTCATGAAGATGTTGCTATCTATTGTAATTCCTGTGCTAAGTGTCATAAAATAGCCCCACTCACTAGGAAAGACAAGGTGCCCCTACCCTTGACAGATGTGCCTTTTGAGAGAACTGCAATGGATGTGGTTGGTCCCTTAGACAAAAGTAAAGTGGGTAACAGATTTAGCCTGGTAGTATGCAGCTATGCTACTCAATATCCAGAAGCAGTTCCAATGCGTATTGTCACAGCTTCAAAAGTGGCAGCAGAGCTTGCAAAAATTTTCAGCAGAGTGGACATACCTAAAGAAATTATTACTGATCAAGGTAGTAATTTTGGTGCTGCATTACTTAAGGAGCTGTACAGCCTACTAGGTATCACTGCCACAAGAACCTCCCCCATCACCCTCAGACATACAGTCTTGTTGAGTGTTTTAGCCAAACCCTAAAACATATGTTAAAAGGGAAAGAGAAAGAGAAAGAGTGGGACCCCGCCTTACCTACTTTTTGCTTACAGCGAAGTGCCACAGGCATCAATAGGGTTGTCACCATTTGAAATGCTGTATGGTAGGCAGCCAAGAGGGCCACTGGATGTGATAAAAGAAATGCGGGAAGATAATCCCGCTCAGAAACAATCTATAATGTCTTATATGTGTGCCCTAAGAAAGAAGCTGGCAAACTATGTTGAAATTGCCAATAGTACTCAGGAAGAGGCCCAAAACCAGCAGAAGGAATATTATGACCATGGAGTAAAAGAAAAAGTTTTCGAGCTGGGTGAAAAGGTTTTGCTACTGTTACCCACAACAAAAAATAAACTGTTAATGAAGTGGCAAGGGCCTTATAGAGTGCTTAGACATACTGGCACCGTTAACTATGAGATTGAGACTTCTGACAGGGAAAATTCTACTAAAATATACCATGCTAACCTCCTCAAGAAATGGATTGAAAAAATGCCAAAAGCTGCTTTGCTAATTTTACCAGAAGCTAATAAAGAAGATACTGATGTAGCTTATGATAGACTAGAAAAAAACTGTAACTGCTGATGCTGTAAAGGTGAATGTTTCCTTAACCTCAGAACAAACTGCAGCATTTGTAATGTGCTAAAGACATTTAACAGTACTTTTACCACAGTACCAGGCTGAGCAAAAGGGGTCGAGCTCATAATAGTGCCAAGGAATGCTCGCCATATTAGGCAAAAGACATATAAGTTACCAGGGCGGTTAAAGAAAATACAAAAAATGAAAGAATTGGGTATCATAGAAGAGTTGAGAAGTCCTTGGTCATCTCCAATGGTAACTGTAAACAAACAAAATCTGGTCAGATCCACCATGGCTGCATAATGAAGTTAGTGAAGTTGTGTGGAATTGTTAAGAGGAGGTATGGAGAAACAACACAACTATTTGTAAGTAGGAAGATTTGTTTTAGTTTTTGTTCTAAGGAAGGCAAACGCATTCGGAAAATATATGGAGGTGTACATTTTAATGGAAGGAACAGGAAGCTTACAAAAGAACCCCAGAGCAAATGCCACCAATGTATTATCCTGGATGATATTGGCCAGCCAAATTTTAAAGAAAACACAATTGCACATATCCCAATAATGCAAAGCATCAAGGGAAACATATGCAAATCCCCATGATGGTACAAAAGGTGGCAGTACATGAGAAACTAATGGCTGGCATATGTTCAGCCTTGGAATTATTTACACAGTTTTATTTAAAGAGAAACAGGGTTTTTGTGCATGAGGTGATGTAAGTTCTATTTAAGCAATGTGCTAATGTCAGGAAGTCAAGTGTAATGATGATGGACTGTTAGAAAAAATGTGATATTAACTTTCAGAAGGGGTCGCTTTTGATAAGGGCAAGGTACTTATGCTTGTGACAATGGGAATATTAGGAAAGTATGAAGTCTACACAGAAGTGGAGTACAAATATGCATAGTTGCATAAGTATGTGCTCAGAGTGCAGGCAAATGTGATATGCAGGATTGTTTTAGAAATAGGTAAAAACAGCGATACATGCAATTAATAGAAATATAATTACACAGACATATAGATAGACACACACAGACAGGCAGAATAGGAATGGCAGTGAAGTACTGAAGTGACGCCAACCCCACACCCACCTCGTAAACATGGACAGGCATTGAGGTGTGCCTTTGGGTCATTGCCAGAATGCTCACGCCATTTCACCTCACCCTACCCTGCAGACACAGACAAGAATCGAGGTGTGCCTTGGGGTATTCAAACTTTACACTCATCCCATTCCATAAGGAATACGCTGAAATGGGTACAGTATAACAGAATGGAGTGAACTTTGGGGCTGAAGGGTCAAAGGCACACCTTAATACCTGTCACTGGCTGCAGGGTGGGAATGAGGGTGGAAGGCGTGAGCATTACTGTTGACAATCCAAGTCACACCCCTGACGCCTGTCAGTCCCTACAATGAAGGGTGTTATGGTCAGAAACCCTAGTGTCCTGGGCGTTTCTTGGTATTTTCACTGCAAATTTTCAGCATGGGCTTTTGTGACCCCACCGTATGAACAGTGACACTATCAGTTCATTAACCGAGAAGAGATTTTACACAGCAACTGTACTATTTGGCACCACTGGTCCAAAAAGAACAGGTTGCTCACCTGTAACAGTAGTTCTAGGAGTGGTATATGTTGTTCATCCACACTCTCTGGCATGTCCCTTTCCCCTTTAAATCTGGTCAGAAGTCTTCAAGCTGGCTCCTTCCACCCACCCAGGTGGTAAATACCTCGGCTCCGCCCCATGAGGCCAAATTTTAGCCCGCTGGAAGTAAGGTTGTGCGCCTAAAGCCGGGGAGGTTGGGTGGGTGAGTGTGGATGAACATATACCACTCCTAGAACTACTGTTACAGGTGAGTAACCTGTTCTTCTAGGAGCATGGATATGTTGTTCATCCACACTCTCTGGCAGACTCTAAACAGTTCGGGAGGAGGGAGGCAAGGCGCACACCCCCTACTTGGTAAATAAAGATTGGAGAAACGAGACCCCCAAACCAGCATCCCGGCATGACTCAAGGTCGATGTGGTAGTGGGTAATAAAGGTGTTAGCTGACTTCCAGATAGCAGCCCAACAGAGTTCCTGGATAGGGATGTCCATGGAAGCAGCCACCGATGAAGCAGTATGGAGGGTAGAATGAGCTCTTATCCCCTGGGAGGCTCCTTGCCCGCCAACTCATAGCACAGACCTATGCATGATGTAATCCACCTTGCAATGGTCCATTTGGCTGCAGGTCTGCTAGAAGTGGCTTCAGCGTAGGTGACAAACAGCTGCAATACCTCTCCACGAATTTCAGCCGTTCTTTCCTTATAATAGGAGAGAGCACATCTCAGGTCCAAAGTATGGAGCCTGTACTCGGTGTCCGAGGTGTAATTAGGGTAGTATATCAGCAGAGTTAACACCTGGTTAAGGTGAAACTCTGACAACACCTTCGGAAGGAATTTCAGGTGGGGGCACAGGACAACTTTGTCCCTGTGAAAGACCAGATAACGGGAGTCCACCAAAAGCTCCTGGAGCTCCCCTGTCCTTCTGGCAGACGTGATAGCCACCAGGAAGGGCATCTTCCATGACAAGTGTGAAAGTTCACACTTGTGCATGGGTTTGAATGGCTTGCCCATGAGCTTTGCCAAAACCAGCAACAGATCCCACGGAGGTGAAGGTTCATGCACCAGACCTTTGAAGAAGCGCCCGAACACTGTCTCCTACACCAGTGTCGGCTGACTGGCCCACGTCTGGTAAGCAGAAATGGCTGCCAGGTGCACCCTAAGGGTGATGACCGTAGACCCCCGTTTGGAGAGAGACCAAAGGTAGTCGAGAATGTTAGCCACAGAGCAGAAAAAGGGGTCCAGACTCTTACCCTGACAACAAATGGAAAATCTTTTCCATATGAAGGAGTTACATTTCCTGGTCAGTTCCTTACGAGATGCCTCCACCACGGTGTAGACATCCTCAGAAAGACCCACAGCCTGGAACTCTAGCCACTCAGGTACCAGGCTGTGAGGTGCAGGGATTGAAGGTCTGGATGGAATACCTTCCCCTGGTTCAGAGATATCAGGTCCGGGTGTGTACAGAGCTGCTCCAGGAGCCTACAGCTGAGGCTGAGGAGATCTGGGTACCAGAACTGGTGCGGCCAGTCCGGGGCTACCAGAATCACCTTCGCCTTGTCCCTCCTCACCTTGAGTAACACCTAGTGGATCAAGGGAAATGGAGGGAAGGTGTAGAGGAAGCCTGGGGTCCATGGCCTTGAGAAGGCATCCCCCTGCAGTGAGCCCTGCTGAGGGGGACAGGCATGGAACAGCCTCAGCTTGGTATCTTCCCTGGAGGCAAACAGGTCCACCAACGGTTTTCCCAGCGGGAGAACAAGTTGTGAGCTACCTCTGGATGGAGAGACCGCTCATGGGATGTCTGGCCTATATGGCTGAGAGTATCCGCCAGCTGGTTTGAGACTCCTGCCACATGAATGGCTAGGAGATCCGCCTCCAACCGGCTGACGAGGGTCCAGATGCGGAGCACCTCCTTGCAAAGCAGACAGGAGTGCGTGCCGCCCTGTTTGTTGAGGTAGTACATGGTTGTGGTATTGTCCGTCTGGACTTGAACCACTTGACCCCAGAGCTGAGGAGCGAAAGCTGACAGTGCCAGTCTGAGTGCTCTGAGTTCCACCAGGTTGATGTGGCATTGGGACTCCTGAACCCATGGGCTCTGTTGTCCCCCATATGGGCTTCCCAGCCCATAAGAGAGGCATCGGTCATGAGAACGACCGTCGGCTTGAAGCGGACAAACGGGATCCCTTCCTGCAACGGGTCTGGGGTGGTCCACTACTGGAGAACATCCCACATCTTCTGGGTCATAGTAATCAGCTGGTCAAAATGACCCTGGTGCTGAGTCCACTGAGTGGCCAGCTCCCATTGGAGGGGCCGCATGTGCCACCTGGCCCAACAGACCACTGAGGTGCATGCCGCCATGTAACCCAGAAAGCGCATAAAGTCCTGGGCGGGGCACAAGTGCCCAACCAGAAATGTTTGGGCAAAGGAGGAAAGAACCTCCACCCTGTCTGCTGGGAGCTGAACTCTGGCTTGACGAGAGTTGAGCTCTGCCCTGATGAAGCCCATCACCTGCGAGGGCATGAGTTCCGACTTGGCCTTGTTGATCAGGAGGCCTAGTTGGGGGCAGGTTCGAAGAGCCAGATCCCTGGATCTCTCCACCTCCTGGAGGGAGGAATCTTCCAAGAGCCGGTCATCGAGATAAGGGTAAATTTGAACTCCTTGACGCCGGAGATGGGCTGCCAGCACTGTGATGCACTTGGTGAAGACCCTGGAGGCCAATGACTGAATGGCATGGATCAGAACTTGTACAGAGTCCCCTCGACCCTGAAGTGGAGGAACCGCTGATGGGACGGACGGATTGGGATGTGGAGGAATGCGTCCTGCAGATCCAGTGAACAGAACCACATGTTTCACTCCAGGGATGGTATGATCTGGTTCAAGGTTACCATCTGGAAAGTGCAAGACCTGAGATATTGATTCAGGTCGTGGAGATCTAGGATGGGGCGCCATCCCCCCCTCCGCTTGGGTACCAGGAAATACCTGGACACGAAGCCTGGGTCTGTAGGAGGATCCAGCACTGGAGCTACCACCTCCTTGTGGAGGAGCTGAGCAACATTGTCTCGTAGAGCCAACTGAGTGCAAGCTGAGATCCTTTCCTCCCAAGGGGCATGGGCTCGGCTGGGAGGGTACTGCTCGAATTCCAGAGGCAGTCCCTGGCCGACCACTTCTAGAACCCACCCCTGTCTGAGGTGATATCGGACCAGGTGAAAAGAAAGTGGCAATGCCGGCCCCCCAAGGGAGGACCCAGAGCTGGCATGACCGGTGTAGGGGTGGCAACCACCCCCAACCTGTCACTGAGCAGGCTTAGAGGAGGAGAAGGAGGCTCCTGGACCGGCACCTCAGCTTCCTTTACGGGGCTGTTGAGGACCCTGCTTGGGCCTGGGGTGCCAAGCTTGAGCCTGCTGTTGCTGCTGGTCTCCTTGATAGGAGGGCTGCCTAACTGCAGAGGAACAGTGCCGAAAAGGCTTCTTCTTGCACTTCTGCTGGTTCTTGCCCGAAGTACCCTTCGCAAAGGCAGCATCCAAGGTGGCACTGGATTGCTCTATGCTCTGGAGGTGACCAGCCACTCCTGGACTGAAGAGGTTGGTGCCTAGCAAGGGCACGACAGCTAACTTGTGCTGGGTATCCGCCGGGAAGGAGGATAGCCTCAGCCAAGCCCTGCGGTGAGTGGGCACAGGAATCTCCAATGTCCAGGGCCGTCTGGAGCTGCTGTTTTGCAACAGCACGGCCCTGATCACTGACCTGCTTCACTGTGGTCTGCATGTCCACCGGGAGATGAGGGAGGACTTCATCCAATGACCCTAGGAGGGCATGAGAGAAGTGTGCCATGATAATAGACCAGCTGGCCTGACGAAGGCCTAAGAGGAGGCTGCATAGACCTTATGGGCAGAATGGTCCATATTCTTGGACTCCTTGTCTGGAGGTCGGTCAGTGTCAGACGTGTTTCCAGTATGGCTGAACACAGAAGCAGCCACTAGGCTTTCGGCCGATGGATGCTCTGTGAACCCCACCAGGGACCCCATGTGCATCATATGCTTGCGGGCCATGCAGGCAGATGGAGCTGGGCAGGAAGCAGGATGCTGCCAAAGGCCAAGGGCTGGGCCAACGATGGCTTCGGCCACTGGAAAGGCCTCTGTCGGGGTATCCCCCCTTTTGAGGATATCCGTAATGGGGTACTCTGCCTTTTTCTGGATGGGCTCCAGGGGCATTCCGGTGGATTTGGAGATCAGGCGGAGAATGCCTTGAAAGGAGGGAGGACCTTCCTCCAGTCCTGCCATGTATGACTCATCATTCCCCAGATGAGAGTGTAATCCAGTGTCGTCTGAGTCCAAAGAGTCGAGGTACAAAGGTCTCCCGCCTAGGTCTCCCTCGATACATCAAGGGCGATTGGGGATGACCGTGATCGACAGACGTCGGGAAAGCCCGGTGTCTGGTCAGTCCTCTTTCGAGGGAGCCCCTCCCTGAGGCTGCTTAGGCGGTGGCTCCACCAAAATCGGTGGAGAGACTGGAATAGGCCAAGCTGGGATACAGGCCAGCTCCACGGGTAGTGGAACTGAGGCCTTCGGTTCTAGAGGGGTCAGTCTAGGAAGCGGGAGCCAAGTGATGGCCGGCAGAGCCGGTTTCTGCCTGGTCAAAATCAGCTGTTGCCACATCAGATCCTCACAGCGTCAATGGAGTTTCCATCGAAGCCTTTCCTCATCTGAGGATGATGAGGATCAGTGGCAGTGCCTCTTTTTTGAGTGTTTGTGACCCTTTTTCGGTCGTTCGACCGAAGGCGTCCTGGTCCTCGATCGAGACCGACAGGGTCGGTTCAGTCGATCGGGAGACACTGGAGTCAGTGAAAACCGAGGTTTCGGCACATTTTCCCTGATCGGAACACCCAAGGGCAGTGTCTCCTCATCGGGAAAGAAAAGATCAGGAGTCCTTTCTAAGGAATTGTTGACCAGAGTCGGCGATAAAGGCTCGATCGGGTCGAGAGTAATCTCGAACGGTTCAGCCGTTTCCTTGGTCTTGGTCCCTTGGCCAGATGGAAGGTCCATAAAGCCAGCAGCCGAGGAAGCAATCTCAACTGAAGTCGAGACCGCGTGTTCCTGGGAGTCGGACCTCTCCTGGTCCCAGGAGCATCTCCTTTTAGAAGAAGACTTGGGTCCTTATCCCTCTTCCGAGGGCGGGAGGAGTGCGAGCCTGAGGGCGCCTCACCCCTGGTGGGGAGAGACTGGCACAACTCCCTGAAGGAGCCCATAAAAGTAGAGCCAAGGTTGAGTGGAACGAAAAAGCTTCAACAAGCCAAAGCTTGAGCTCGCTTCCTCCTCAAAAGCCTTCATCTGCTCCAGCTGCTTGGCGGATCCCGCAGCCGCGGAAATAGTCCACCACACCTCTTTTGATTTCACCAGTGGGTTTCTAAGCTCTGGTCTCCCCAGTTTTAGGCATGCCTTGCAGTTGTCCAGAGCGTTGGGATGGAAGGCCAAACAAAAGGTACAAGACATGGTGTCATGTACGACACCTAGGCAATAGACACACGAGAGGTGGGGATCGGTGCACGACATCTTCTGGCCACAGGTACACCGGTGAATTCTGGGGGACAATTTGTCCTCCATGTCCAATGCACTGTAATCGGAGTCGTTTACTCTGATGAGTTTTAGACTAATTTGCGGTGAAAACCGACGTTGCGAATCCAGGGCCTAAGAATTGCTAAAGTAGCATGAGGGGAACCTGAATCTTCCAGCGGAAAGGAAGATCTGGTGTCATGGGGCGGAGCTGAGGTATTTACCACCCAGGTGTGTGGGAGGAGCCAGCTTGAAGACTTCCGGCCAGATTTAAAGGGGAAAGGGACATGCCAGAGAGTGTGGATGAACAACATATCCATGCTTCTAGAATACATTTTGGACAGGATGTAAAAAATGACAGCTGTACATTTCTTGCTTCAATAACTGCTCAGCACATCTGTTGCATGACCTGTTTATTGACATTTTATATCTGCTATGGCTGTATGGCTGAGAGGGACTTGGGGGGGTGGTGGATGTCAAGATGAACAACTCGGAGACTTATAGGGGGGCAGTGGCCAAGGCCAACACAATGCTGGGATGCATCGCTAGGGGGATCACTCCAGAAGGAGAGAAGTGATACTCCCTCTGTATAGCTGCTTGGTGAGGCCGCAACTTGAGTACTGCATGTAGGTTTGGAGGCCACACTTAAAGAGGGACATTGAACTCCTGGAGAGGGTCCAGAGGAAGGCAACCAAAATGATCTGGGGCTTGGGAGAAAAGAACCTATGGGGAGAGGCTCAAAGAGCTAAATATGTACACACTGGAAGAGAGAAGGGACATGATAGAGGTCTTCAAGTACATGAAGGAGTAAGCGGGAGGTGCAGTCATGGTGCTCTAAAGGAAGAAGTGGGCAACTGGACAGCATGGGTAGAAACTGGGGCGGAGACTCAGGGGAGAAAGGTGGAGGTGCTACTTCACTGAGAGGGTGGTAGAACCATGGAATGCACTGCCTGGGGGGGCTGGTGGAGGAAGATACTGTGGAGGGGTTCAAGAGGGGGTGGGACAGGTACAGGGGAAGGGTTATGGAAGCAAAGTCCAATGAAGCGGGAATACCCTGGACTGGAAAGGGAGAAGCCTGAGAGGGCGGGGGGGCAGCAAGGTCAGCTCCCAGGGTGGGAACTGACCAAACAAGCAGACACAAAAGCCCACTAGGCCTATTCTGCTGGCATTTTTGTAATTTAGAATGTCTGTATGCTTACACCAACATCATGAACCATAAAACAGATTACTTCCATAGCTAGGGAGGCAGTATAGCACAGTGGTTTAAGGCTCTTAACTGCAAATCTGGAGATCTGGGTTTGAATCCCACAGCCCCCACTTGCCTACTGGGTGACCCTGAGCAAGTCACTTTAACTTCCATGTGCTCCCAGGTTGCCCCTGTAAACTAGCTTTCAGCTTAGTGTGCCACTCCTGGTTAAACAATTGAAAGGAAAAAAAAGACAATATATTATTTTTCTTGCTTTATTTTGCTACTACAAGCTCATGCCCCTCCCACATGAATAAAAAAAAAGGGGGGGTTGGATCTTTAGGAGCTTGTGTGTGTGTTTTGCGGGGGGGGGGTATGCCTAGATGCAGTTTCTGGCACTCCTTAATTGCTTCCCCAGGCAGCTCTGATAGTCAATTGTTCCAACATGATAGATCCACCTCATGCCCGCCCATGAAAAAGAAAGAATAGTGCACGCAACAGATCTTAGAAACATCACATTTTTAAATGTCAGCTCTGATCTGTTCAGTCTTACTTTTTTCCTGGCTCAGTTTATAATATCAGTGGGAAAAAAGTAGGAAAAAACAACACCCAGCCTTTTGCTTCTACAAGTAGTTGTTAATTACAACTGGTATATTTTAATATATGCAAGGCAGCTCCACCCACAACTTCCCTAACACAGACAAATGGCATCAGTGCTCACTGATGAGTTAAAGTCCTCTTTCTAGTGTCCCTGATGAAATAAAATAAAAAATAGTTGAGATTTTTTTTAATGTCAGTTCTGATCAGAATAGCTTTTAAACTCACCAGTTTTTTTTTTCTTGTTCAAGGTTTTCTTCTCTCCTTTTACTGATAGTACAAAATAAAAAATTACTCACCTTAGTAATCGTGTTTCTTCTAATGGAGTCTTGCTGTATACTGACATATTGCAGTTAGCCCCAGCACTTGAACTGCTCTGGAGAGGAAAGTTAAATTCTATGCAAGGCATAGAACGTTGAGCTCGAGCTCGGTTCAAACCTCTGCACTTTGAAGTGTAACCATCAGATTCTTATGAGCTAATACTAACTAAACCCACTATGTGGAAAATGTAAAGTTTTACTAGCCAAATGGCAACCAAATATTTTGGATTCCCCCGAAAGACTCAAGTCGAGAAATCCAAAATCAAAAACCAGGTAGGGAACAACTTATGATTATTAAAATCAACATAACCCACTCCCGCTCTCTAAAAAGAGGGAGTGCCCAAATGCACCCCTGGGGTGCAACACTGCACCTGCCAGCCCACTTCCCAAAAGCCAGGTTCTGAGAGGGGAGGGAGATCAGAATACAGCAAGACTCCATTAGAAGAAACACAATTACTAAGGTGAGTAATTTGTTCTTCAAACAACATGTAGTCTTTGCTGTATTCTGACATATTGCAGACTACCAAGCAGTACCTCCATGGAGGAGGGATTCAAACCTATTTTGGGAATAGGCTCTGCAGTACTGCTGTACCAAACCGAGCAACACTCCTTTCCTGAATATCCAGAAAGTAATGCTTGGTGAATGTATGGACTGTTTTCCAGGTGGCTGCTTTGCATATCTCTAGTAAGGGAATATCCTGGCAGCAGCTGTACCTCTAGTCGAATGAGCCCTCAGACCTGAGGGTGGTATTTTGCCTAGCTTCTCATAGTAGAATTGTATACAAGAGACAATCCACCTGGCAATAGTTCTCTTAGTGGCAGGTTTGCCCTTCCCAACTTCCCCATAAGTGAGAAACAACTGGAGGGAATCACACCTGTGTGCCTTAGTATGCTCAATGTAGTAGCTAAGGACCCTTTTAACATCTAAATTGTGTAATCTTCTCTCTCCTGAAGAATAATGATCAGTGAAGAACACAGGGAGAGACATGGATTGGCTCAAATGAAAATCTGAAACCACTTTAGGTAAGAACCTCCTATTGGTTCTAAGGACCACCTTATCTCTAAGGAATGAGATAAAATCAGGCTCCACTGACAGAGCTTGCAATTCACTGATACGTCGGGCAGAGGTAACAGCTACCAGGAACACATTTTTCCAAGTTAAGTACTTAAGCTTTGCTGAAGACAAAGGCTCAAAAGGGGGTTGCATAAGCTGAGCAATGCAAACATTAAGGTCCCAAGCAGGAGTAGGATCCCTAAAGGGGGGATTGGTATGAAGCAATCCCTTGAAAAATTTACAAAAAACAGGATGAGATGCCAGTGAGGAGGGCTTTCCCACTGACAGAAAAGCAGAAACAACTGACAAGTGTACTTTGAGAGTAGCTGGTCTGAGGCCTAGGCCATTAAGATGAACCATGTAATCCAGAACTGTACACAAATCAGCAGTATCTGGAGAAATATGTTTCTTGGAACACCAAATGCTGACTCTTTTCCATTCGGAGTTATAAGGTTTTTTGGTGGCAGGTTTTCAAGAGGCTTTGAGAATGTCCAGAACCCCTCGAGACAGATGAAAATTTGCATACTCTTAACTCTTCAAGAGCCATGCCTTGAGATTGAGAGATCGAAGGTTGGGGTACCAGATCCTCCCCTGAGAGGAGGTTAACAGGTTGTGATTCCTGGGAAGAGACAGGGGAAGATGGACTGCTAGGGGCAGCAACAGGGGATACCAAGGCTGCCTGACCCAATCTGGGGCAATGAGGATCACTCTGCAAGACTGTGATCATATCTTGACCAGAACCTTGGACAGTAGAGGAAAAGGAGGGAAGACGTACAGAAATTTCCCTTCCCAATCCAGAGCCAGAGCATCCAGAGGGACCGAGCCCAGGACTGGGGGTCTGCAATAGAACAGAGAAAGTTGGTGATTGCTTGCCTGGGGCTGCAAAGAGATCTCTGGAGTACCCCATCTTGAAAAAATCACTTTTAACACTAGGGGATCCAGGGGACCATTCGTGATGGCCCTGGGAGATTATGCTCAATGCATCTGCTAGTACATTGTCCTTTCCTGGAAGGTGGACTGCTACCAGAGAGGTCTATAGAGAATAAGCCAGGGACCATTATTTCATGGCTGCCATGCACAAGGCCATAGACTGAGTGCCTCCCTGCTTGCTGATGTACCACATGGTGGTGGTGTTGTCTGTCCTGACCTTAACCACCTTGTTCTGTACTGATTCCGAGAAGGCTTGCAGGGCCAGAAAAACTGCCCTGAGCTTCAGGAGATTGATGTGGAGAAGAGACTCCTGAGTGGACCACACTTCCTGAGCTGTGAGAGTCACCAGGTGAGCTTCCCACCCCAGGAGAGAAGCATCTGTGGTGAGAATCACTGCATGAGATTGAGCGATGAATGGGACTCCTTGCCTGAGATTGTCCTGATCCTGCCACCATTGAAGAGCTGGGATTAGGGTCTGAGTCACTGGAATAAGCTTGGTTAGAGGGTCTTTTTTCTGAGACCAAAAGGCCCTCAGGTGAAACTGAATGTCCCTCATCTGAAATCTGGCCCCTTGGACCACTGCCGTGGAAGCTGCCATGTGGGCCAAAAGCTGTAGGAAGTGTCTTGCTGATCGAAAAACCAGAAGGTGGAAGGAAGAAGCCAATTCTATGATGGCTCTTACCCTTACCAGGGGAAGAAATGCTCTTGCTTTGACAGTGTCCAGTTCTACCCCTACAAGGTCAAAAGTTGCACTGTCTCGAGAACTGACTCGGGAAAATTGAGAAGGAAACCTAGAGAAGTGAGTACTTGCTGGGTCACTTTTAAATCTGACTTGACTTGGTCTGGAGACTGACCCACTATGAGCCAGTCATTCAGGTACGGGAATATAAAAATATTTTTTCTCCTTAGGAATGCCACTACTACTGTTAGGCATTTTGTGCACACCCTTGGAGTTGATGTTAGACCGAAGGGCATTGCTCTGAACTGGTAATGGCCTGAAGGCAGTTCAAACCTGAGGTACTTTCTGTGGGAGCACCTGATGGGAATGTGAAAGTAGGCATCCTTTAGGTCCAGGGAGGATAGCTAGTCCCGTGGCCTTAGAGAGGGAAGAATTGTGCCCAGAGTCACCATTTTGAACTTTGGCTTTAACAGATGTTTGTTCAGGTATCTTAAGTCTAGGATGGGCTGCACTCCCCTGTTTTTTTCAGGGTAAGGAAATACCTGGAGTACAGACCTTTGCCCCTGTGGATTGTAGGAACCCTCTCTATGGCCCTTAAGGCCAGTAGAGATGAAACTTCTGCCTCTAGGGCAATGGTTTCAGAGATGCTTGCAGGTGTAAAAGATCTGGCTCTCAGCTTTGAAAATTTTTTGAAGTTGAAAGCCAGTCCCTGGCTTACTACCTCCAAGACCCACTTGTCTGACGTAACAGACTTCCAGCCCTGGAAGTAGTAAGCCAGCCTGACTCCTACAGGAATGGAGGAGTCGACCTGGGCTGACACATCAGAGTGTCTGCTTGGCAGGAGCCTCAGGCTGAGAGGTGGATGCAGCCCCTGCTCATCCCCCTTCTGCCTCTCCCTCTGAAGAACCCCCTTTGGGAAAAAGGAGAGGAGGCATGTGCTTGGTAAGAAAGGCCTATGAAAAGGCCTGCCCCTGCCCCTAGCTTGCTGCCTTTGAGGAGTTGTCTGCCTTACCTTGGCCTGTGCACTCCTACAGGTGGTCCTGTATTCATCCATCTTCATATAATTCTCTGTCTGCTCCCCAAACAGAGTATTATTAACTACAGGGGAAATCCATAGCCTTAGTTTGGGTATTCTGAGATAGGCTAGTACACCTGAGCCAAGCTAGTCTCCGAAGAGCCACAGATGTAGCCATGACTCTAGATGATACATCATTGGAGTCTACAGCAGCATGAAATTGGATCTTCGATGCCTCAATCCCATCCACAGCCACCTCCCCCAGCTCCTTGGCCAGCTGGGGAGAGGTCTGCTTAGCCAGTTCCAGTACAATGTCCCACCTGGATTTCTGGTACCTGGCTGTATAGACCATATAATTAGCCTGCCTGAGTTCCAAAGAAGATGCCATGTACTGCTTCTCTGCCATGGCATCCAACTTCCTGGAGTCTTTATCTGGGGGGGGGTGAAGCCAAGGGAATGTTAGCCTTATCACAGGCTGCAGCCTGCATGACCCCAACATGGCTGCACTGCTGGTACAAGTACTCCATACCTGAGCCCAACAACATGAACCCCCTATCCATCCGTCTGTCCACAGGAGGTAATGAATTTGGAATTTTTAACAACTTTTGTGTCTGTTTCCCAAAAGAATCGTGAAGAGGAATAGACAACCTTTTGGACTCTGGGATGTCCATCATCTCCACATAGTCAGGCTCCTCTTGTTCCTCAACAGCTTCTTCCATAGGGAGCTGGAGTGTTTCTGCCACTTTCCTGTAGAAGATAAAGTGGGAAGGGGACTCAAAAAGCCTAGGAGGGGAAACACCAGAAAGCCTGTCTGGTGAGATGTCTGGTTCTATGGGCTCTTCCAGACCTTCTATTGCATCATCACCTTCATTGTCATCATAGTCATCACCCCCCTCCAAGTCCGGTTCATAAAAATCTTCAGGGGAATAATCTTGAACCGGAGGAACCAACCGAACCAAACGCCTGCCAGAAGGTGCCGGATTGGTCAGAATGGAACAAAGCGATTCCACTATGCAAATCACTCAGGCAATTTCCTCGGTGGTCAGATGATGCAGTTCTGGATCCGAACCGACCGATTTATCTTTTCTTTTTCTTTTCAACAGAACCAATCCCTCAGAATTGGCTCTCCTTTTGCCTGAATGAGTCTCGCCCTGGTCAGAGGGCACTCCTTCTGGTTCAGTTGGAACCGAACTGGGCTGGCCGTCCAGGTCAGTGGACTTCTCAGCTTCCTTTTCCCTAAGCTTGCCCAATCTTTTACCAAGGTGGCTTTAGGGAAATTCTTGCAGATTTGGCAGTCTGGATAGAGGTGGTCAAATACCAGACAATAAACACAAGTAATGTGGGGATCAGCCTTAGCAAAGGCCTCCCCACACACACTGCAGTGTTGAAATCCAGTGGGTCCGATTTTTCTTTTGGGTTTCTCAGACGTGGCCATCCTAAATCAACAAAACTTACCCTTTACTTGGCTTCAGCCAGGCAAGACTCCCTTATTGGTTTCTAATCGTGTCACAGGTATTTGAAAAAAACGTAAAACCACATTTTTTTTTAAAACTGATAAGAACCGGTACCACACACTAAACTTGACAGAAAAATCAAAAAACACAAATTCTACACAGCAACTGGTTCAGCCAAACCAGTTGGAAAATAAGTTTACAGTATCCACAAGTTTTTCAAATCTAGTCCACTACCTATGTACTTACTGTACCACAGACAGAGATCTGAACTGAAAAAAAAAAGACTTTATCGGTAAAACTGGCGACTTTAACCGACCAAGAAGCATGAGCAGAGCAGGAATCTCGAGAGCAACTGCTAAGTTAGGCAGGGTAAAAAATCTGACGGTTACACTTCAAAGTGCAGCAGACAGAGGTTTGAACTGAGCTCGAGCTCAACATTCTATGCTTTGCATAGAAATTAACTCTTTCCTCTCCGGAGCAGTTCAAGTGCTAGCGCTAGTGCTGGGGATAACTGCAATATGTCAGAATACAGCAAGACTTCATGCTGTTTGAATAAGACATAGCTATTTCTTCCAACAATACATGGAAGAAAACCCTGTGCTATATATCACTGTTTTGCAAAATGTAACCCTACAATTTTTTATTTGTAAGACAGCATATATTTATCCTAACAAATCTGTCCTACTGCCACATTCAAAACACTATCCCCTACCTACTTGCCACATATTAACTCAATTATATTTACAAAAAAAATTCTAGGCACTTAACCATTATGTATTCCCCAGTCCCATCCATTTACAACACTGCTACACTTATATATAATACATACTTCTCAAACTTAAAAGAAAAAATACACTTCATCATCAAAGTGTGTGTTTACCAAGTACTGTGCCTATGATTAAAATAATTTGAACCACCTCCCCAAAAAAATGTGCCCTCACATGAAACTGCATGTTTAACTGTAAAGATAATTAACAAAATTATTTCTAAATGCATTACTAACACCAATGCTTTCAATGTTTTTAAACTACTAAAAAGACAAATTTTATATATATATATATATATATATATATGTATGTATATAGATACAGATAAATAGAATATTAGGTTACAATGAATTACAAGGCTGTAATTCCATCGATAGGTTCTGGGGACATAGATAACCTCGAGAGCGAACCTTGAGAAGTTTCTATGTCCCCAGAACCTCGAGATGGAATTTCAACCAAGTAATTCACTGTAACCTATTTTTTTTAATTTTTGTAATATATGGATGGGAGTAGGTGGTGAGGTCTTACTTGTTGGAGTGTTGTGTAGGCTGAGGCATGGCTTGAATAAGGAATCAGGAAGAAGTTTGAAGAGGTCATCAGGAAAGTGCCGGAAACAGTTCGTTGTAAGAGTAACAGCTAAAGGCTTTTATTTTTTGAAAGGTATTTTGACTTTCCTGGTCAGAGATGAACAGTTGCCTGTTTTCGATAACTGTTTGTGACTTTGACAGAGATATTACTGTTGCTTTTTGTGCTAAGATATGCCGACGGAAAGTTCTGTGGTGCTCGTTTACCATGGAGCCATTTTTTATATTCTCCGTGCTGACTGCTGAAGAAGCTGGCTCACAGTGAGTGCAAGGTGGCAGGGTCCACTTGTGCAGGAGTGATAATACTATTGTTCTAAAGTCTGAACAATAGTATTATTGGGAGTGAAGTGTGCCATTATGGGGAAATGGTATCTATTACAAGGATTTTTTTGTACTGTTTTTGACAGTATTATTTTCATGATCCATATATTACATATATGTATACACTGAATATGGTAAACAAATATTGTTAATCCCAAAAGCTGAACTTTATGTTTTTAGTATATAAATGTTTAAGAAAAACCTGTGGCTCTTTCAACTTGAATCAGAATGCTGTGTCTACTGTTTTCCTTGGGAGCTGTAGTTTCAGGCACTCCTTAATTACTCTTTCCTTCTGAGACCCCAGGTGGCGCTGATAATCATTTGTTCCAAGGGTTTTTAAGTCAATTTGAAGGCATTAAGCATCTTCTGTTCTTCTAGTCCTTAATAAATTGCAGGGGCTCCACAACTCGATCACTCCAGAGACGTGTTCTGTTGCTAGGTCTGGGTCCCAAACTAGTGTGTCTTGTTCCAACATGATAGATCCACCACATGCCCCTCCCACATGAATAAAAAAAAAAGGTGGGGGTGGATCTTACTCCCCCAAAAAGACTAATGCTGCCTCCCACTACCCAGGTTCCAGTTCTTGTACCGCCCATTTAAGAAAGAAAATAGTACACTGCAACCATTGACTAACATGAAAGCATATTTACTTGAGGTCAGAAAACATTTCTTGGAGGAGGCTATTAACACCTTCAGTCAGTTCCACTGATAGAAGACATAACATCACTCCTTTTGTACATGTAAAACATCTGCAGGCTCCACCTAGTGCAGCTGTAAAAAGGAGGTGTTAGAATCTGCCTGGATTTAAGGAAACTTAATAACTGTCAGAATTTGACAGTTATCCTACACCCAGAATAGATGATTTGGTGGACAGACTGGGGAGTGCAAAGTACAGATGAAGCCACTTAATCGGGACGTCCGATTAATTGGGACATTTCCATGGTAACCGATTATTCCCCTATTATAGTTAATGGGAGCTCCTGTCGTTTAATAGGGATGCCAATTTTGGCTAATTGGGACTTTTTGGGGGAGTTTCCTTATAAAATTAGATCCTGTGAGCAGTGTTTTTCAACTGCCATTCCTTGCTGGACATGAACATGGACTCAAAACATAAGGAGCTGTCCCTTGCTGAGCATGTTAAGGTTCTTGAAGCTCTTCAAGGACCAAAAACCTCCTTGTCAAAGGTAGCTCTTGCCTTTGAGATATCAAAAAGCCAGGCTGGCAGAATCAGCCAAAATCGTGATTCAATCATGGCTGAGTGGCTAGCAAACAGCAAACCTCAGAGAAAAAGGAAGAGAGAGATGGAAAGGACTCTGAGGTGGAAGAAGCACCATTCACCTGGTTTAATAATGCAGTTAGCAGAGGTGCTCGAATCTCCAGGTCCCCTTATGAAAAAAAAAAGCTAATGAACTGGTGGCACAGCTAAACCACAAAACATTTGCTGCTTCTGATGGCTGGCTCTCATGGTGGAAGCAGAGGCGCAATATTGTTTGTAAAAAGGAACAAGGACAGCGTGGTGATGCTGATAGTAGTGCTGCAGGGGACTGGGTGCAAAGCATGCTACCAGCTCTATTGCAGGAATATAGACCTGGTGATGTCTACAATAGAGATGAGACTGGACTGTTTTATAAAGGGTACCCAGATCGTGGCTATATGCACAAACACTCAGTTGTTTTGGGGGGGGGGAGACGGCAAAAGAGCGTGTTTCTTTGCTTGTTTGTGCTGACATGGATGGGACTGACAAATGGCCACTTCTCCTGATCGGCTCAAGTAAAAAGCCCAGATGTTTGCCGAAAGACTTAAAATTACTACCTGTCATATACACATCCTCTGCGAATGCATGGATGACAGGTTGGATCTTCGGAGAGTGGCTTGCCTCATGGGAACAGCAGTTGAAGTGAAGGAGGAAAAATCTTACTGTTGCTGGACAACTGCCCTGCCCATCCCCAACACATTATTGGCCGATACCCACACATAAAAATTGTATTTCTGCCTCCCAATACAACCAGTCTAATACAGCCTATGGACATGGGAGTTATTAGAAATTTAAAGGGGCATTACCGTGCGTTGATGGCAACACGCATTGTCAGAGTTATCGATGAAGGTGTGAATGCACAAGCATCCGAAACTGCAAAGGCTGTTACTCTCCTTGATGCAATTTACATGGTGGCATGGAACTGTGTAAAACCTGCCACGATAATGAAATGTTTTCAGAAAGCATTCAACATTGTAAGTGACACTGACGTCCCATCGGACCAATCATCTTCGGATGACGTAGTGACGCCGGAATTCATGTTGGCAGTCGACTTTGCTGAATTTGTTGACATGGATGCTACCCTACCAACCGACGGTGAACTAACAACTGAAGAGATCTGTTTGTTAATTAAGAGGCTGCGCACCAACGAGCTGGATTCAGAAGCTGAAGCTGACAGCCAAGATACCCAGCTTGTTGCTCCAACTAACCGTGAGGCAGTGGCCCATATGCATTCACTCATGGCGTGGTGGCAACACCATGGTAGGACTGACGAGTGGCACATGCTACAAAATGTTGAAAATGCAGTCACTAGTAAGATGTGCTCTGATTCCAGGCAGAGCCAAATTACTATTTTTTTTTTTAAACTGACGTCCAATTTTTAGTTACTTTCAAATAAAGTTTACATGTGCTGTATGTCTATAACATTAAATTGCTATTTCAGATCAAATACTGAGTACAGCATTGTGTTTGGAGAAGTCAAAATCTAAAGACGCTATTAACATGCGGTCTTTGTTGCTTTTCTTTGCATAACTTTGTTACTTCAGGTAATGGGGACGGTTGCCTAAAAGGGATGAATGAATAGCAACAGAATTGTCTCTACTAACCGGCTTCGTCTGTATATCAGTACCCTCGATCTCACCAAGGGTTACTGGCAAATACCTTTAGCTAAAAAATCCAGACACAAAACTGCATTTGCCACTACTGTTGGATTTTATTAGTTCATTACCATGCCATTTGATTTACATGGTGCACCAGCTACATTCCAGCAGTACATGGATATAATTTTATCCCCTCACACTGGTTATTGTGCTGCATACCTGAACGATGTCGTGGTGTACAGTCCAGACTGAAAAAGCCATCTGGAACACCTGCGAACAGTTATCCAAGCTATCAAAAAGGCAGGCCTAATAATTAATCCTACCAAGTGTGCACTGGGCATGCAGGAAACCAGATATTTGGGCTATGTTTTGGGAAATAGAGACGTCAAGCCTGACGTTTCTAAGATAGAAGCTGTTGCTAACAGCCCTGTCCCTGAAACAAAGAAACATGTCAGGTCATTTTTAGGGCTGACTGGTTATTATTGGAGATTTGTTCCCAACTTTGCTGAGTTAGCTACTCCCCTCACTGAACTCACAAAGAAACGGTTCCCAAATAATGTGAAAAGGACCCCAGAGTGTGATGAAACCTTTCAAGCCATTAAGGCTGCATTATGTTCAGCCCCTGTTTTAAGAAGCCCAGACTCTGAGAAACCATTTTTGTTACAAACAGATGTATTAGAGGTAGGCCTAGGTGTAGTCCAGAGTCAAAATATTGATGGTACGGAAGAACAGGTTACTCACCTGTAACAGTCGTTCTAGGAGTAGTAGATGATGTTCATCTACACTGTCTGGCATTGTCCCTTTCCCCTTTAAATCTGCTGGAAGTCTTCAAGCTGGCTCCTCCCACCCACCCGGGTTGTATATACCTTGGCTCTGCCCCATGATGCCAGATCTAAACCCGCTAGAAGCAAGGTTGCATGTGTCCGCAGCCGGAGAGGTCAGGTGGGTCCGTGTGAATGAAAAACATATACCACTCCTAAAAAGGAAAATTACGTACCTACCGTAATTCTTGATCTTCTCTTGTATCTTCACCATTCATTACTTCCTGGGTGTAAGCGGGCGCGCACCGTCACGAAACTTTTTTTAAAAAGTTGCCTAGAAGCCCCGCCCTCGAGGAAGCGGCGTCATGCGTCATGCGCGAGCGGCTGTTAGCGACTGACTCCTCCAACTCAGTTCTGTGAGCCGGAGAGGCAAAAGTGAAAGCAGAAAATATAGATAGCAGGCAAGATAGCCGAGGATAGCAAAGCAAGGAAGAATGAACTGAAAAAGGAATAAGCCGATGGAGGAAGGACAGAGGAGATAAGAACATCCCTAGCCTAGGGAGTGCAGGGCCTCCTTACCTGGGCGACTCTAGGAGGAGAGATGAGTAAGGAAATGAGAAAATAGAAGAAGAAGAAGAAAGAGAAGAGAGAGATGGGATGTTGAAGGGACCAGAAGGCCCAACGAGCATAGTTAGCTTGTAGCTGAAGGCTCGACTAAAGGGGAAGCAAGAATCCCCGGAGATAGAGCTGAAGAGAAGGTTCACCGAACCCGCTAGACAGACTCAGGAGGGCATAGTCCTCATCTTCAACATGCCATTGTTCTTGACACCCACCTCGGCTCCTGGCCGCGGAGGGCCTTTAAGTGGAGGACAGCCGAGGTGGGAAGAATAAAACCCCAGCAGCATGAGAGCGCTGCTCAGGGGTTTAGAAATAGAAAATGTAAGCCTTTCAGGCGTTTCAAGATAGAAATGGGACTCAGACTGACTGGCTAAGGCCGGGCAAGGCTTAGGCTGGCTAAAATTGGATATGGTCAGCAGAGCTCTACTGTAAAAATTGTCCAGGAGGACACTTAAAGGGAGAAACCACTAGCAAAACAGCGAGAGGGATAGCCTACCTTCTCATTTGCTTTCTTGTTTGATTTCTCCATTTTTTTTTTTTTTTTTTTTAGTAGATGCATGACCCAGATACCAAGATGCCTACAGCAGTCGGAGAGTTCCCTCAGCATTTTTTTTTTTTTTTAAAGAGAAAGGAACAGACGTACTCGTTCCTCTGCTCTGCAAGATAAGAATAGAGGGGGGAAACAGATTTCAGGGCAACTATCTGAACACGGGATTGCAGGATCAAAACTGAATAGCCTGAGCCAGGCCAAAAACCCCAGAGGTATCTTGCCATAAGAATAGCAAGAGATAGTTGTGCAGTCTGATCGCCAATGCAATCCACTTAGATGACCCATGAATCTTAGAGTAAGTAATTTTCTGGATTTTAGAACCCCCTCAAAAGCGATATTTTTTTTTTTTTTTTTCTTTTTTTTTTTTTTTTTTTTTTGGAAAATTTGGAAATTTTCCTATATTTCATATAAATGCAGAGAGAGGAAGGAGGCGGGAGGTGGAGAAGCCACAGGAAGAGGCACTGAGGGGATGGTGGGCGGTGTAGTAATGAATGGTGAAGATACAAGAGAAGATCAAGAATTACGTAGGCAAGTGAATTTTCCTATTCTTCCCTGTCAATCTTCACCATTCATTACTTCCTGGGTGAGTATTAAGCTCCTCTTCCCCTGGAGGGGGAAGAGGCCATACCCTGAGGGAACAAGACCCCCAGCCTTCTGCTGGTGAGAAACAGAAGGAGAAGACCCTGGCTTATTCAGAAAGCCTAAGAGGGAGAAGAGCTAGGAGGTGCCTCCCGAGGACGAGGAGACGGAGGGAGCCCTGTAAAAGTCTCCTAGCTCTGAAGAGAAAAGACGGTCCCCGAAGGCGGAGCGAATCACCCTACGCCGGGCCAGGGTGACAACCTGAAAGACGGTAAGCCAGCCCCGCCTGATGCAGATCGCTGTCCCCTGAGCCTGGAAGCCACCCATTGCGCCTGAAGATGCCCTTGCTTGGTGTCTTGCCAGCTCCAGGCCTACGCTGGAGAGAGGGCAACGGCTTTGTCTGGTTTGTCTGTGATCAGGCAAGATGCCAGCAGCTGGGACATCATTGACCACAGATGCCGGTTGTAGGCAGCGTGGTGAGCCTGATGTGATGCAATACAAGCACTCCAGATTAGCAGAAGAGAACATTTTCCCAACGGTCTAACTGGAGAGAGTCCGAATCCGTGGGATGGCTCGGCGCCAGGCAACGGCGCCCAGAAGGAGTATCCAGGTATACCAAACCTGAGGACGGGTTGGGAAGGGAACCTAGAGACTCAGAGGGGGCACAATACCTACGCTGGCAGTCCGCCGGGGCTGGGGAAGAAGCGGCAGGGGACTGCCATGACCGGATAGACGCCTCCTGGAAGGGGATAGGCCAGGAAGGTACCACCAGATGCTGGGCACTGAACTCACCAAGGAATTCACGCGTCTCCCGTTCGGGATTGTCTCTTCGAACGTAGGAAATCCGGAGATCCCTCACCATCTCGAGAGGAAACGCTGATATTCTGTGAAATCAGCATCGAGGACAGATGAGCAGGGGTTCCTCTCCCTGGAGGAGGGAGACGAGATGATGGGGAACTGGAATGCCCAGAGGATTCCTCTGGCGGTGGGGAGAGCCGAAAGACCCGCCATGCATGTACCTAACGATGAGGGAAGGCCAGAGAACCCTGAACTGCTCCCAGGATAACGGACCAGAGGGCCGACATGGCCTGGGAGTGGGGTGGTGAAGGCAGAGATGGGAGAGGGCACCTCCGCGGAGGCAACTGCTTCCTGCGAGGGCTCTGGAATCGGGGAAAGGAGCCCTGGAGAGGGGATCCCGAAATCAGACCAGGCCGCAGAACGGAACCTGGGGAAGCGGAGCCTGAAGAGCCCTGGGGAGAACTCCCCTGTGACGCACGCCGGACCGGCATGGATCCAGAAGGGCAGTCCGCACAAACGCCGAAGGACACCCCAGAACCCTGGAGGAGGGGCGAGGCTCTGCACTGCTCCTGGCCACCCCCTGAGGTGGCTCAAGGAAGACCGAGCAGCAGACCCCTGCCTCGACCCCTGGACTCAGAGAGGCCCTCCTCCCGACACAGCGTCCCCTGTCCCTAGAGAGAGTGACAGCACCCGTAAGGTAGCTGTCACGGCCTCCAGAGAGGGGAGCCTCCCCGCGCCACTCCCCCGCCTGCCCCCAGGCTCCCGCCACCCCAGCCGGAAACCCCAGGAGGCGACAAAGGGGGGACAGAGGAGGGGCCCGCCACGCGCCCTGGCACTCTAGCCACCGGGACCCAGACTCGAAGAGTGGGGTGCCAGGATGGGTCCCGTCTTGAATCATCGCCCTCCGAGGGACGAGACCAGCAGGCCTCAATGCTGGCCACCCAGGGTCCCAGAGTGCTGAGGCCACGAGCGGCCGGTATCAAGGAGCGCCGCCGCCTCCCTACGCCCGGTAGCAGCCAGGCCTAGCTCCACACCCCCGTGGCCAGGCGAGCCCGACACCGCCTGGAGAAGACCAGGCCCGGCGCGCCGGAAGGCGCCGGAAGCCCGGCACGCCGCGCAGCGCCCGCCCTATCCATCGGCCTGAGCGAGCCAAGACAAAGCCCGGCACAGCGCCAGCCCCAATCTGGCGAGCGGAAGCGGGAGCAAGGGAACAAAAGCGCGCTCGATCACCGGCACATAAGCGGGACTCAAAGGCGCGGAAGCGGCGCGCCTCGACCACCGGCACACGACGGTCAGGATCAAAAGCCGAAAACGGGCGTCGAGAATCCACCGACAAACCCAAAGGCGAGGCCCAGCACGCAGAGCCTACACCTCAGAGGTGACTGCGAGCCCGGTGTCGGCGCCCCGGCCGGAAGGACTTCTGGCAGCTCCCCGACACGCCCAGAAGGGGCCTCCTCCTCGGCAAGAAAAGGCGAGAGACCCTCCTCCTCAGACCGTGATAGGCCGGGAGGGACCCGGGAAGGGCCTAGAGACCTTACCTGAGAATCCCTTGAGCGACGTCGTCCCCCGAAGGTCGGCCGGGCTTTGCCGAGCTTGAACGCGCGGACTTCGAGGACACGGCGGTCCATGGAGAAACAGGCGTCGCATGAATCCATGTCATGGTTGGGTCCCAGGCAACGAAGACAAACGTCATGCCGGTCCGAGACGGAGAAATGCCGCCACAGTAACACCACCGACGATAGGGCGCGCCCGTTTCAAACACGCAGCTCCGGACCGGACATAAGCCCAAATCAACAAGAAAAACAGTAGGAAAACACACCGCGCCGCTTTAAAAGAAAAAGAACGGTCTTACCCATCGGCGTCAGTGTGTGGAAAAGAGGAGTCGCTGGCGCGGTGGAAATGGACGCTCAGCGGGTGCTGCCTCGACGGCGGAGAAACAGAACTGAGTTGGAGGAGGAGTTGGTCGCTATTAACGGCCGCGCCGCATGACGATGACGCCGCCTCGAGGGCGGGCCGCTAAGCAAACTAAAAAAAAAAAAAAAAAGCTTCCGTGACGGTGCGCGCTCCGCTTACACCCAGGAAGTAATGAATGGTGAAGATTGACAAGGGAAGATCTACTGTTACAGGTGTGTAACCTATTCTTCTAGGAACGTGGATATGTTGTTCATCCACACTGTTTGGCAGACTCCAAGCAGTTCTCCAGGAGAAGGGAGGCAAGGTGCACACCCCCTACTTAGGGAACAGAGATTGTAGAACTGAGGTCCCAAAACCAGCATCCCGGCGTGACTCAAGGTCGATGTGGTAGTGGGTAATGAAGGTGTTTGCTGACTTCCAGGTGGCAGCCCGACAGATTTCCTGGATAGGGATGCCCCTGGAAGCAGCTACCAATGCAGCAGTACAGCAGGTAGAATGAGCTCTTATCCCTCTGGGAGGCTCCTCACCCACTAACTCATAGCACAGACCTAAGCATGATGTAATCCACCTTGCAATGATCCATTTGGCTGCAGGTCTGCCAGAAGCAGCTTCAGCGTAGGTGACGAACAGCTGGCAAACCTCTCCACGAATTTCCACCGTCCTCTCCTTGTGGTAGGAGAGAGCATGTCTCAGGTCCAAAGTATGGAGCCTGTACTTGGAGTCTGAGGTGTAATTAGGGTAGTATATCAGCAGAGTCAGCACCTGGTTAAGGTGAAACTCTGACACCACCTTCAGAAGGAATTTCAAGTGGGGGTGCAGGACAACTTTGTCCCTGTGAAAGACCAGATAAGGGGAGTCCACCGAAAGCTCCTGGAGCTACCCTGTCCTTCTGGCAGACGCGATAGCCATCAGGAAGTCAGTCTTCCACAAGTGTGACAGCACACACTTGTGCATGGGTTTGAATGGCTTGCCCATGAGCTTTGACAAAACCAGCAGCAAATCCCACAGAGGTGGAGGTTCGTGCACCAGAGGGGATATGTAATCCAGGCCTTTGGAAAAGCGCCCACCCACTGTCTCCTGCACCAATGTCAACTAACCGACCCACGCCTGGTAAGCAGAAATGTCTGCCAGGTGCACCCTAAGGGTCGATGACCGTAGACCCCCTTTGGAGAGAGACCAAAGGTAGTCGAGAATGTTAGCCACAGAACAGGACAAGGAGTCCAGACCCTTACCCTGACACCAAATGGAAGGCATAACATTCCCTGGTTGATTCCTTTCTAGATGCCTCCACCACAGTGTAGACATCTTCGGAAAGACACAAAACCTGGAACTCCAGCCGCTCAGGTACCAGGCTGTGAGATGCAGGGATTGAAGGTCTGGATGGAAGACCTTCCCCTGATTCAGAGATATCAGGTCCGGGCATGCACAAAGCCGCTCTGGGGGCCTGTAGCTGAGGCTGAGGAGATCTGGATACCAGAACTGGCACGGCAAGTCTGGGGCTACCAGAATCACCTTTGCCTTGTCCCTCTGCACCTTGAGTAACACCTTGTGGATCAAGGAAAATGGAGGAAAGGTGTAGAGAAGGCCTGGGGTCCATGGCCTTGGCAAGGCATCCTCCTGCAGCAAGCCCTGCTGAGGGGGGCCGGTATGATACAGCCTCAGCTTGATGTTTTCCCTGGACACAAACAGGTCCACCACTGGTTTGCCCCAATGGGAGAACAGGCTGTAAGCTACCTCTGTATGGAGAGACCACTCATGGGATGTCTGGCCTATGCGGCTGAGAGCATACGCCAGCTGGTTCGAGACTCCTGCCACATGGATGGCTGGGAGATCCACCTCCAATCAGCTTATGAGGGTCCAGATGTGGAGCGCCTCCTTGCACAGCAAATGGGAGTGCGTGCCACCCTGTTTGTCGAGGTAGTACGTGGTCATGGTATTGTCCGTCTGGACTTGAATCACTTGACCCCGGAGCTGAGGAGCAAAAGCTGACATTGCCAGTCTGACTGCTCTGAGTTCCAACAGGTTGATGTGGCATCGGGACTCCTCTGGGGTCCAGAACCCATGGGCCCTGTTGTAGCCCATATGGGCTCCCCAGCCCATGAGAGAGGCATTGGTCATAAGGACGACCATTGGCTTGGGGCGGACAAACGGGATCCCTTCCTGCAACCAGTCTGAGGTGGTCCACCATTGGAGAGCATCCCACATCTTCTGGGTTACAGTGATCAGTTGGTCAAAGTGACCGTGGCGCTGAGTCCACTGGGTGGCCAACTCCCACTGAAGGGGGCGCGTGTGCAACCTGGCCCAATGGACCACGGAGGTGCATGCCGACATGTAACCCAGAAGGCGCAGAAAGTCCCAGGCAGGGTGCATGTGCCCGACCAGAAAAGACTGGGCGAAGGAGAAATGAACCTCCACCCTGTCCTCCGGGAGCCGAGCTCTGGCTTGACGAGTCAAGCTCTGCCCCAATGAAGCCCATCACCTGAGAAGGCATGAGTTCTGACTTGGCCTCGTTGATCAGGAGGCTGAGTTGGGAGCAGGTTTGGAGGGCCAGATCCCTGGACCTCTCCACCTCCTGTTGGGTGGAACCTGCCAAGAGCCAATCATTGAGATAATGGTAGATGCTGGCTACTCAATGCCGAAGTGCAATGCATTTGGTGAAGACCTGGGGGGGGGGGTGACGATGACAGGCTGAATGGCATGGCTTGGAACACGTACAGGGTTCCTTTGACCCTGTAGTGGAGGAACCGCTGATGGGACGGATGGATTGGGATGTAAAAGAACGCATCCTGTAGATCCAATAAACAGAACCACATGTTCCGCTCCAGGGATGGTATGATGTGGCTTAGAGTGACCATCCAAAAGGTGCGAGACCTGAGAAACTGATTCAGGTCATGCAGCTCTAGAATGGGGCACCAACACCCCCCCCCCATCCACTGGGGCACCAGGAAGTACTTGGAGACAAAGCCTGGGTCTGTAGGAGGATCTGGCACTGGGAGCTACTACCTCCTTGCGGAGGAGCTGAACTACGTCATCTCAAAGAACCTACTGGGCACATGCGGAAATCTCTTCCTCCCTAGGGGTGCGGGCTCGGCTGGGAGGGTACTGCTCAGATTCTAGATGCAGTCCCCGACCAACCACTTTGAGAACCCACCTGTCTGAAGTGATAGCGGACCAGGCGGAAAGGAAGTGGTGGAACTAACCCCCCACAGGAGGACCCAGAGCTGGCGTGACACGTACAGGGGTGGCAACCCCCAACCTGTCACTGAGCAGGCTTAGAGAAAGAGGAAGAGGCTCTAGGACCTGAGCCTCAGCCTCTTTTGCGGGCCTGTTGGGGTCAAGGCTTGGGCCGAGGGCGCCAAGCTTGAGCCTGCTGCTGATGTTGCTAACCTCCTTAGTAGGAGGGCTGCTGAACCGCAGTGGAAGAATGCCAAAAGGGCTTATTCTTTTTCTGCTGGTTCTTGCCTGAAGAACCCTTGGCAGAAGTGGTGTTGGACTGCTCTATGCACTGTAGGTGACCAACCACTCCTGGACCGAACAGGTCAGTCCCCAGGAAAGGCACATCAGCCAACTTGTGCTGAGTATCCACCAGAAAGGAGGAAAGCCTCAGACAAGCCCTGTGGCGAGAGGCCACTGTGGCGGCCATCGAGCAGACACAAGAATCCCCCCTATGTCCAGGGCTGTCTGGAGCTGCGGTTTGGCAATAGCAAGGCCCTGGTCACGGACTTGTTTGACCGTGGTTTGCATGTCTGCAGGGAGATGAGGGAGAACTTCGTCTAATGTCCCAAGAAGAAAAAATTACTCACCATAGTAATGTTGTTTCTTCTAATGGAGTCTTGCTGTATTCTGACTATATGCAGTTAGCCCCAGCACTTGAACTGCTCCAGAGAGGAAAGGGTTAACTCTATGCCAAGGCATAGAACACTGAGCACGAGCTCAGTTTTCAAACCTCTGTTCCAGGCACTCCTGAGTGTAACTGTCAGATTGTTACGAGCACTAAACTAACTGACTATAACCCAGAAATTGTTTCTTTAAAAATTTTTCTGCCAAAAGTAGATGAACATAAATTTAGGGTCCAAAGGCTCAAGTTGAGACCCCCAAAAAGAATCCAAGTAGGTAAACAAAGTGTATAACAATAAAATATAAGAACAACAGACCTCATTCAATGAATAGGCAAAGAGGTACACCCGAGGTGCAGCACTGCACCTGCCCACCCACATCCCAAAACAACTAGGTTCCAGGAGGGGTGGCAGGGAGGGAGGTTAGAATACAGCAATATTCCATTAAAAGAAACATTACCATGGTGAGTAATTTTTTCTTCAAACATGAAGACTTGCTGTATACTGACTATATGCAGACTACCAAGCAGTACCCACAAGGAGGAGGGATCTACAGAACCTATTTTGGGAACAGACTCTGCAGTACTGCTGTGCCAAACCTAGCATCACTTCTTGACTGGTTGTCAATGGAGTAATGCTTGGTAAATGTGTGAACAGTCTTCCAGGTGACTGCTTTGCAGATTTCCACTAATTGTATATCCCTGGCAGTTGCAACCGAAGCAGCTGTACCTCTGGTGGAGTGAGCCCTCAGGCCTGATGGAGGCTCCTTCCCCAGTTGTGAATAGCAGAACTGTATGCAAGAAATACAGGTTACTCACCTGTAACAGGAGTTCTAGGAATGTTATATGTTGTTCATCCACACTTACGGGCAGGCTCCTTGCCGCTTTAAATCTTGCCGGAAGGTCTTCAAGCTGGCCCCTCCCACTAACCCGGGTGGTAAAACTCTCGGCTCCGCCCCATGACGCCAGATCTAGTCCGCTGGAAGCCAGGCTGCGTCAAGCTGGGAGGTACAGGTTAGGTGGATGAACAACATACCATTCCTAGAACTCCTGTTACAGGTGTGTAACCTGTATTTAGGGACATGATATGTTGTTCTATCCACACTTACTGGCAGACTCCTAGCAGTCCTCCGGGAGGAGGGAGGCAAGGCGCACACCCCCTACTTAGGAAATAAGGACTGTAGAACCGAGGTCCCAAAACCAGCATCCCAGCGTGACTCAAGGTCGATATGGTAGTGGGTAAAGAAGGTGTGTGCTGACTTCCAGGTAGCAGCCCTGCAGATTTCCTGGATAGTGACGTCCCTGGAAGCAGCCACCGAAGCAGTGGTATGGTGGTAGAATGAGCTCTTATCTCTTTGGGAGGCTCCATGCCCGCCAACCTATAGCAGAAATCTATGCAGGAGGTGACCCACCTGCCTATCGTCCACTTGGCTGCAGGTCTGCCAGGTGCGGCTTCAGCATAGGTGACAAACAGCTGGAGAACCTCTCCCTGAACTTCAGCCATCCACTCCTTATAATAAGAGAGCGCACTTCTAGGGTCCAAAGTATGGAGCCTACATTCGGCCTCCGAGGTATGATTAGGGTAGAACACCGGCAGAGTCAACACCTGGCTAAGGTGAAACTCCGACACCACCTTTGGAAGGAATTGCGGGTGGGGGCACAGGACAACCTTGTCCCTGTGGAAGACCAGATAAGGAGACTCGATGGAAAGCGCCTGGAGCTCTCCCATCCTTCTGGCTGACGTGATAGCCACCAAGAAGGTGGTCTTCCATGACAGGTGAGAGATATCACACCTGTGCATCGGTTCGAATGGCTTGCCCATGAGCTTAGCCAATACCAGCAATAGATCCCACGGAGGTGGAGGTTCTCGCACCAGAGGGATATGTGATCAAGGCCTTTGAAAAAGTGCCCGACCACCTTCTCCTGCGCCACTGACTGCTTTCCGGCCCGCGCCCGGTAAGCAGAGATGGCTGCCAGGTGCACCTTAAGGGTCATCAACCGAAGCCCTTGCTGAGAAAGGGACCATAGGTAGTCCAGAATGCTGGCCAAGGAGCAGGAGGAAGGGTACAACCCCTTATCCTGACACCAAATGGAGAATTTCTTCCATTTGAAGGCATAGCATTTTCTGGTTGACTCCTTACAGGATGCCTCAACGACGTTGAGGACCTCATCGGAAAGACCCAAGGCCTGGAATTCTAGCCGCTCAGGAACCAGGCCATCAGGTGCAGGGATTGAAGGTCTGGGCGGAGTACCTTCCCCTGGTTGACTGAGATCAGGTCCAGGTGGGCTGGAAGCCGCCTCGGGAGCCTGGATCTGAGGCTGAGGAGATCTGGATACCAGAACTGGCGGGGACAGTCTGGGGCTACCAGAATCACCGCCTTGTCCCTCCTCGCCTTGAGAAGCACCTTGTGGATCAAGGGAAATGGGGGAAAGGCTTAGAAGAGGCCCGGGGTCCACGGCCTCGAGAAGGCATCCCCCTGCAGCGAGCCCTGCTGAGGGGGGCGGGCATGAAACAGCCTCAGTTTTGCATTCTCCCTGGAGGCAAACAGGTCCACCTGAGGTGTGCCTCAGTGGGAGAACAGATCGCATACTACCTCCAGCACGAGAAACCACTCGTGAGATGCAGCACCTATCCAGCTTAGGGCATCGGCCAGAGCATTCGAGACTCCCGCCACATGGATGGCTAGGAGATCTGCCTCTAGTCTGCTCACGGGGGACCAAGTGTGGAGAGCTTCCTTGCATAGGGGCAAGGAGTGCGTCCCACCATGGCGGTTTAGGTAGTACATGGTCGTGGTATTGTCCGTCTGGACCTGGACCACTTTACCCCGTACAAACGGAGAGAAGGCGGTGAGGGCTAGTCAGACCGCTCGAAGCTCCAACAGGTTGATGTGGCATCAAGACTCCTGAGGGGACCAAAGGCCATGCGCTCTCCCAGATGGGCACCCCAACCCATCAGAGAGGCATCGGTCGTTAGAATGACCGTCGGCTCGGGGCGGACAAATGGGATGCCCTCCTGCAGATGATTTGGAATGATCCACCACTGGAGCGCGTTCCACATCTCCTGGGTCACTGCCACTGGCTGGTCCAGAGGACCGAAGCGCTGTGACCACTGGCAGCCCAGTCCCCATTGAAGGGGACGCATGTGCCAGCTGGGCCACTGGACCATGCTGGTGCAGGCCGCCATGAGGCCCAGGAGGAGCAGGAAGTCCCGGGCAGGGTGCACTTGCCCAACCAGAAATGATTGGGCAAAGGAGGAGAGAACCTCGGCCCTGTCTGCCGGGAGCTGTGCTCTGGCTCGAAGAGAGTTGAGCTCTGCCCCGATGAATTGAATCACCTGCGTTGGCACGAGTTCTGATTTGGCCTTGTTGATGAGGAAGCCAATCTGAGAGCAGACCTGGAGATCCAGATCCCTGGACTGCTCCACCTCCAGCCTGGAGGGGGCTGCAATCAGCCAGTCATCCAGGTAAGGGTACACCCGGACCCTTCAGCACCACAGGAATGCTGTCACCACTGCCATGCATTTGGTGAAGACCCTGGGAGCTGGAGAGAGGCCGAAGGGCATGGCCCGGAACTCGTAAAGGGACCCCTCTGCTCTGAAGTGAAGGAATCACTGGTGGGACAGACGGATTAGGACATGAAAGAACGTGTCCTGGAGGTCCAGAAAACAGAACCACATGCCTCATTCCAAGGATGGAATGATCTGTGCCAGAGTGACAATCCTGAAGGTTCTGGACCTTAGGAACTTGTTCAGGTCATGTAAGTCTAGAATGGGGCACCAGCCCCCCCCCGTCCGTTTTAGGACCAGGAAATACCTGGACACAAACCCTGGGTCTGGTGGAGGATCCGCTACCTCCCTGATCACCTCCTTTTGGAGGAACAGAGCAATGTTAGCTCGACGAGCTGACAGAGAGGCTGCGGACCCCATAGCCTCCCCATGGGGCGATGGCCCGATAGGGTGGGGCCTGCTAGAATTCCTGAGGCAGACCTTTCCCTACCACTTCCAATGCCCAATGGTCCACGGTGATAGTGGACCAGGTGGAAAAGAAGTGGCAGAGCAGTCCCCCCATGAGGGGAACCCGGGGGGGGAGAGACGAGGCTGGGGGTGACACCCCTCAACCCGTCACTGGGCAGGCGTGGAGGAAGGACCGGCCGAGGGACCCCCTTGGCCTTTACCTCCCAGCTTCCTGCTGGAGGAAGCTGCAGGCTTGGCTTTGGGGTGCCAAGTGTGAGCCTGCTGGCCCTGATGCTGGTGTTGCTGGGCCAGACGTGCCACAGGGGCAGAAGGCCAAAAGGGCTTACGCTGCTGCTGGCGGCCTTTGTCCTTCTGGGCAGACGTGACTGAGTCCAAGGTGGCACTGGACTTCTCGATCCTCTGCAACTGACCCTCCACCCCTGGACCAAACAAGTCAGTACCCAGGAAGGGAATGTCTGCCAGCTTGTGCTGGGTGTCCGTCGTGAAGGTGGAGATCTGCAGCCAAGCTCTGCGGCGCATGGCCACTGTGGCCGCTACTCACCGGGCACAAGAGCCTCCAATGTCAAGAGCAGTTTGGAGCTGTTGCTTTGCCACCGCCCTTCCCTGATCCCACACCTGCTTGACTGTAGTCTGGAGGTCAGCCGGGAGATGAGGAATCATCTCATCCAGGGAGCCCAAAAGGGCATGGGAAAAGTGTGCCATCAGCATGGCTGAACTGGCCTGAAGAAGGCCTAAGGAGAACGCAGCGCAAACTTTACACCCGGAATAGTCCAGTTTCTTGGACTCTTTATCCGGTGGCTTGTCCACGTCCCGAGCATTTCCGGAGCACCGGAAAGAACAGGTTACTCACCTGTAACAGTAGTTCTAGGAGTGGTATATGTTGTTCATCCACACTGTCTGGCATTGTTCCTTCCCCTTTAAATCTTGCGGAAGTCTTCAAGCTGGCTCCTCACCCACCCAGGTGGTAAATACCTTAGCTCAGGTCCCATGACACCAGATCTAGCCCGCTGGAAGACAGGTTGTGCGCCTAAAGCCGGGGAAGTAGGGTGGGTGCGTGTGGATGAACAACATATACCACTCCTAGAACTACTGTTACAGGTGAGTAACCTGTTCTTCTAGGAGCGTGGATATGTTGTTCATCCACACTGTTTGGCAGACTCCAAGCAGTTCTTCGGGAGGAGGGAGGCAAGGCGCACACACCCTACTTAGGGAACAGATATTGGAGAACAGAGTCCCCAACACCAGCATCCCGGCATGACTCTAGGTCGATGTGGTAATGGGTAATAAAGGTGTTTGCTGACTTCCAGGTAGCGGCCCGACAGATTTCCTGGATAGGGATGTCCCTGGAAGCAGCCACCGAAGCAGCAGTATGGCTGGTAGAATGAGCCCTTATCCCTTTGGGAGGCTCCTTACCCGCCAATTCATAGCACAGACCTATGCATGATGTAATCCATCTTGCAATAGTCCGGCTACGCAGGTCTGCCAGAAGCGGCTTCAGCATAAGTGACAAACAGCTGGCGAAACTCTCCCCGGATTTCCGCCATCCTCTCCTTATAGTAGGAGAGAGCACGCCTGAGGTCCAGAGTATGGAGCCTGTACTCGGCATCCGAGGTGTAGTTAGGGTAGTATACCGGCAGAGTCAACACCTGGTTGAGGTGAAACTCTGACACCACCTTCGGAAGGAATTTCGGGTGGGGGCGCAGGACAACTTTGTCCCTGTGAAAGACCAGGTAGGGGAGTCCACTGAAAGCGCCTGGAGCTCCCCCGTCCTTCTGGCTGACGTGATAGCCACCAAGAAGGCCATCTTCCACGACAAGTGCGAAAGCGCAGACTTGTGCATGGGTTCGAATGGCTTGCCCATGAGCTTTGCCAAAACCAGCAAGAGATCCCACGGAGGTGGAGGTTCACGCACTGGAGGAGATATGTGATCCAGGCCTTTGAAAAAGCGCCCGATCACCTTTTCCTGAGCCGTTGACTGACCGACCCACGCCCGGTAAGCCGATATGGCTGCTAGGTGCACCCTGAGGGTCGATGACTGAAGACCCCCTTTGGAGAGGGACCAAAGGTAGTCCAGAATGTTAGCCACAGAGCAGGATAAGGGGTCCAGGCTTTGCTCCTGACACCAAATGGAAAATCTCTTCCATTTGAAGGCATAACATTTCCTGGTCGATTCTTTTCGAGATGCCTCAACCACGGTGTAGACATCTTCGGAAAGACCCAAAGCCTGGAACTCTAGCCGCTCAGGAACCAGGCTGTGAGGTGCAGGGATTGAAGGTCGGATGAAAGACCTTCCCCTGGTTCATTGATATCAGGTCCGGGCTGTACAGCCGCTCCGGGCCCTGCAGCTGAGGCTGAGGAGATCTGCATACCAGAACTGGCGTGGCCAATCTGGGGCAACCAGGATCACCCTCGCCTTGTCCCTCCTCATCTTGAGTAACACCTTGTGGATCAAGGGAAATGGGGGAAAGGCGTAAAAGAGGCCTGGGGTCCACGGCCTCGAGAAGGCATCCCCCTGCAGCGAACCCTGCTGAGGGGGTGGGCATGGTACAGCCTCAGCTTAGTGTTCTCCCTGGAGGCAAACAGGTCCACCAACGGTTTGCTCCAATGAGAGAACAGGTCGTAAGCTACCTCTGGATGGAGAGACCACTCATGGGATGTCTGGCGTAAGCGGCTGAGAGCATCCGCCAGTTGGTTCGCGACTCCTGCCACATGGATGGCTAGGAGATCCGCCTCCAGCTGGCTGACGAAGATCCAGATCCGGAGCGCCTCCTTGCATAGCAGACGGGAGTGCGTGCTGCCCTGTTTGTTGAGGTAGTACATGGTCGTGGTATTGTCTGTCTGGACTTGAACCACTTGACCCCGGGAGCTGAGGAGCGAAAGCTGACAGAGCCAGTCTGACTGCCCTGAGCTCCAGCAGGTTGATGTGGCATCGGGACTCCTCGGGGGTCCAGAGGCCGTGGACCCTGTAGTCCCCCATGTGGGCTCCCCAGCCCATGAGAGAGGCATCGGTCCTAAGGACGACCGTCAGCTCGGGGTGGACAAACGTGATTCCTTCCTGCAGATGACTCGGGACGGTCCACCATTGGAGAGCGTCCCACATCCTCTGGGTGACTGTGATCAGCTGGTCGAAAAGACCCTGACGCTGAGACCACTGGGCGGCCAGCTCCCACTGAAGGGGGCACATGTGCAGTCTGGCCCAACGGACCACTGAAGTGCACGCCGCCATGTAACCCAGTAGGCGCAGAAAGTCCCAGGCAGGGCGCAAGTGCCCAACCAGAAATGATTGGGCAAAGGAGGAGAGAACCTCCGCCCTGTCCGCTGGGAGCCAAGCTCTGGCTTGACGAGAGTCGAGCTCTGCCCTGATGAAGTTCATCACCTGAGAAGGTACGAGTTCTGATTTGGCCTCGTTGATCAGAAGGCCCAAGTGTGAGCAGGTTCGGAGGGTCAGGTCCCTGGACCTCTCACCTCCTGAAGGGAGGAACCCGCCAGGAGCCAGTCGTCTAGGTAGGGGTAAATACGAACCCCTTGATGCCGTAGATGGGCTGCCACCACTGCAATGCATTTGGTGAAGACCCTTGGGGCCGATGACAGGCCGAACGACATGGCTCTGAACTCGTACAGGGTCCCTTCGACCCTGAAGCGGAGGAACCGCAGATGGGACGGACGGATAGGGACGTGGAAAAAGCGTCCTGAAGATCCAGTGTGCAGAACCACATGTTTTGCTCCACAGATGGTATGATCTGGTTCAGAGTTACCATACGAAAGGTGCGAGACCTGAGATACTGATTCAGGTCATGCAGATCTAGAATGGGGTGCCAACCCCCCGTCCGTTTGGGCACCAGGAAATACCTGGAGACAAAGCCTGGGTCTGAAGGAGGATCCGGCACTCGGGCCACCGCCTCTTTGAGGAGGAGTAGCGCAATGTCGTCCCAAAGGGCAGACTGGGCGACTGAGATCCTTTCCTCTCGTGGGGCACGGGCTCGGCTGGGAGGGAACTGCTCGAATTCTAGGGGCAGACCCTGCCTGACCACTTCTAGAACCCACCTGTCCGAAGTGATACCGGACCAGGCGGAAAGAAATGGTGGAGCTGGACCCCACGGGAGGACCCAGAGCTGGTGTGATGGGTACAGAGGAGGGGCCACCCCGGCCCGTCTACACGCAGGCTTAGAGGAGGAGGAGGCACCTGACCAGCCTCGCCTCCCTTTAGAGGGCTGCTGGGACCTTGCTTAGGCCTAGGGTGCCAAGCTTGAGCCTGCTGCTGTTGCTGACCCCCCTGGAAGGGTGGTTGTCTGACCGCAGGAGAAGAATGTCGAAAGGGCTTCTTCCTGCACTTCTGCTGGTTCTTACTTAAAGAACTTTTAGCAGAGGTGGCATCTAAGGTAGCATTAGACTGTTCGATGCACTGCAGATGACCTGCCACTCCTAGCCCGAAGAGGTCGGTGCCAAGGAAGGACACATCAGCTAGCTTGTGCTGAGTATCCACGGGAAAGGAGGATAACCTCAGCCAAGCCCTGCGGTGAGTGGATACCGCTGCAGCTAGTGAACGGGCACAGGAATCACCCATGTCCAGTGCAGTCTGGAGCTGTTGTTTAGCAACAGCCCTGCCCTGGTCCCTGACCTGCTTGACTGTGGTCTGCATGTCAGCTGGGAGGTGAGGAAGAACTTTGTCCAGCGACCCCAAAAGGGCGTGAGAGAAGTGTGCCATAATCACTGCTGAGCTTGCCTGACGAAGGCCCAAGGAAGATGCTGCATAGACCTTCCGGGCCGAGTGGTCCATAAGTTTGGACTCCTTGTCCGGAGGGCGGTCAGTATCCACCGAGCTGCCCGTCCACCTGAACACTGAGGCAGTCACCAGGCTTTCCGCCGAGGGGTGCTCAGTAAACCCCGCCAAGGACCCTGTGGGCACCGTGTACTTGCGTGCCATGCAGGCAGACAGAGCTGGACAGGAGGCAGGACGCTGCCAAAGTTCCAGAGCCGGGCCAATTATGGCTTCGGCGACTGGAAAGGCCTCCGTAGGGGTATCCCCCCTCTTAAGAATATCCATAAGGGGATATTCTGCCTTCTTCTGAATAGGCTGCAGGGGCATCCCTGTGGACTCAGAAATGAGCCAGAGGATGCCCTGGAAGGAGGAAGGCCTTCTTCCATGCCTGACACGATAGCTCATCGTGAGAATGAAGGCCTGTATTATCTGATCCGGAGGATCCAGATACAAAGGCTGTCCACCTAAATCTCCCTCGATACGCCTGGGGCGATCAGGGGTGACTGTAATCGACAGTCTGTGAGGAAGACCCGGAGACTGTCGGTCCTCCTTGGAGGGAACCCCTCCAAGGGGCAGCTTTGGTGGAGGTTCCACCAATATTGGTGGGGAGCCTGTAACCGGCCGCACCAGAGGGCGCACCGGAGTCCCTGAAGGGACTGGTGCCGGAGGAATCGGTGTTGGAGTAGGCTGAGGCCAAGTGATAGCCGGGACCGCCGAGGGAGCCGGCTTCTGGCCTGCTAGCAGGAGTTGCTGCCACATAAGATCCTCACAGTGTCGACGGATCTTCCGTCGAAGCCTCTCCTCGACCGAGGAGGATGAGGAACGGTGGCGGCGCCTCTTCCGGGAGTGTTTATGTCCTTTCTTGGGTCGATCGACCGAAGAGGACTTACTCCTCGATCGAGACAGACGGTGTCGGCTTTGTCGATCAGGAGAAACCGGACTCGGCGAAAACCGAGGATCCGGTTCCTGTCCCTCGATTGGGAGGCCCACGGGACGGGTCTCCTCATCGGGGAAGGAGAGAATAGGCGTTCTCTCCAAAGAGTCATCGACAGGTGTCGGTGACAACGGCTCGATAGGGTCGAGAGAAATCTCGGCCGGTTCAGCCGTCTCCTCGACTTCTGTGCCTGGTCCAGACGGAAGGTCCAAAAAACTGGCAGCCGAGGAGGCGATCTCGACCGTAGTCGAGACCTCAGACTGCTCCCATCCCAGGAGCGCTTCTTCGACTCAAGAAGAAGGTTTTGGATCCTTTTCCCAGAACGGGAGGAGGCGAGCTCGAGGGCGCCTCACCCTTGGTAGGGAGAGACTGGCACAACCCGAAAGGATCCTGAAAAGTGGAGCCCAAGTTGAGCGGCAAGAAGAAGCTCGCTGGCAACCTAGGCGGCTTCTCCTCAAGGCCGCCATTTGCTCGAGCTGCTCGAAGGATCCCTCGAGTCATGGAAACCGCCCACCTGGCCTCCTTAGATTTTACCGTGGATTGCGGCTCGCGTCTCCCAGCTTCAGGCGTCTTGATGATCCTCCAAACGGTCGGATGGAAGGAAGCGCAAATGGTACATTGCGAGGTATCATGAACAGTACCGAGGCAGTAAACGCACGAGAGGTGGGGGTCGGTGCGCAACATTTTCTGTCTGCAAGGACACCGGTGAAACCCGGGGATGACTTGTCATCCATGTCCGAATCTGAGTCGTAAACTCTTACGAGTTTCAAAGCGAGAAGATGCGGTGAAAACCGTCGAATTGAATCCAGGGCCTCAATCGCTGCAGAAAAGCACGAGGGAACCTGTATCTTCCAGTGGAAAGGAAAATCTGGTGTCATGGGGCGGAGCCGAGGTATTTACCACCCAGGTGGGTGGGAGGAGCCAGCTTGAAGACTTCCGGCAAGATTTAAAGGGGAAGGAACAATGCCAGACAGTGTGGATGAACAACATATCCACGCTCCTAGAAACACTGTCGGTCACCAATCCCTCTGCAGAGGGGTGCTCCGAGAATCCGGAGAGTGAGCCGATGGGAATGGCACACTTCCTGTCCATCCTGGCCGAGGGAGCTGGACAAGATGCCGGCCACTGCCATAGCTCCAGGGCCGGGCCAACAATGGCTTTGGCCACAGGAAAGGCCTCCATAGGAGAATCCCCTTGGTCCAGTATCTCCGTGAGGGGATACTTGGCCCACTTTGACATGGGTTCGAGCTTCATCCCAGTAGATTCTGAGATGAGCCGAAGTAATCCCATGAATGAGGATGGGCTCTTGTCCACCGACTGTCCCCCAGAGGACTCCTGGTCAAGAGGCCTGGAGAACAGGGAAGAGTCACTGTCAGACTCCAAGGAGTCTGCAAAGAGCTGCTGAGGGCCTGAGCCAATTTCCACCTGCCGAGGGCGATCGGGAGTTAGGGTGACCGACAACCGATGGGGCAACCCATGACCCAACAGAGAATCCTTGGTCGGAGCCCCCGGTTTTGGTTGTGGAAGCAGGGGTTCCACCATGATGGGTGGTGCAGCTGGTTTCAGCCGAACAACTGGTGCCAGTTCCTCGATGACCATGAGGGGTTGTACGGTCGCTCAGGTGACAGCCACTTAATGGCCGGGGAAGGCGATGGGAGTCGGCTTGCTCCCAGACAAAAGGAGCTTCTGCCACATAAGATCCTCGTAGCACCGATGTAACTTAGGCTGCAGCCTATTCTCCAAGGAGGACAATGACGAGGATGAGTGGCGCTGCCGCTTCCCTTGGTGCCGAGACTGAGACTGGCAATGTCAGCGGGATCGGCTGGACCAAGAGGAGGTCTGAGACCGAGATCCTCAGTGTTTCCGAGGGTGGGTCTGGGAGGAAGTGAGGGAAACCCGTTCCTCCCCCGGCTCAGGGACCTTAACCAGGGACTCTGGCACAGGAGGCACGGGCAAGTCCTCGGTTTCCACCGGGGGAACTGGTGAAGATGGGCAGTCGGCTTCTTCAGTCGACAGCCCGTCCGACGGGTCGAGAAAAATCTCGACTGCATCGACGGATGTCTCGGCCGGCTAACCTGATGGGGACACCGTGAAGCCAGCGGCCTTAGCCGCAACCTCGACCTACGTAGAGTGTCGACTATCCGGGGAAGGGGACCTTTCCCGCTCCCATGAACGTCGACGGTGCGACTTACCTTTAGAGTCCTTTTTCTTGGACCGAGAGGAGTGTCCCGATGGCCCCTCTCCTTTAGTAGAGTGGGATTGACAAAGCTCCTTAAAAGAAGCTGAGTAGGAGGAGCCCAAGGAGAGCAGGATAAATGCCGTGACCGAGGAAGAAGAAGATGTGGCCTGGGCTGCCTCCTCCTTGAGGGCGATCATTTGCTCGAGTTGCTCAGCCAAGTCCGCCGCTGCAGACACTGCCCAATGGGCCTCCTTCAACTTAACCAGAGGAAGACGTCTCTTGGGGCACCTAAGTTGAAGTCTGGCAGCACGGTCTTCGAAAACGTTGACCAAAAAGGACTTGCACAATTCGCAGGCCTGCGGATTGTGTTCCGAGGCCAAAGCAGTAAATGCACATGGAGAGCGGATCGGTCCGAGACATCTTCTGCCCACAAGGGCACTGCCCAAATCCGGGAGTCGATTTGTCCATCACAGCCGCGAGGGAAAAAGAAGACTGAAGTCTTTTAAACTTTAGAATGAGTTTCGGATTAACTGACGAGTTAAGATCCAGGCCTAAACCGCAAAGCGCTAAGGAGGGAACCTGAGCTTCCAAGCAGTAAGGAAGATCTGGCATCATTGGGTGGTGCCGAGAGTTTTACCACCCGGGCGGGTGGGAGGAGCCAGCTTGAAGACCTTCCGGCAAGATTTAAAGTGGCAAGGAACCTGCCCGTAAGTGTGGATAGAACAACATATCCATGTCTGTAGAAACAATCCGTCTGGCAAAAGTTCTCTTAGTGGCAGGTTTACCTTTACCCACCTCCCCATAAATAAGAAACAGATGGGAGCAGTCATTTCTATGGGGTTTGGTGGATTCTATGTAATAACTCAGAACGCTCTTTACATCAAGACTGTGTAATCTGCTCTCTCCAGAGGAGGAGGAGTGATCAGTAAAAAATACAGGCAGAGTCACAGGGGTCTGGGAGTAGCAAGGAGGGCTCGGGCTCGGACTCTGCCTGCAGGGGGAGTGGAGAGGAGTGGACGGATTGGGGTAGTGGGGACAAGGAGACGCCCTGGGGTGAAATAGGTCCAGGAAAGGGGCACTCCCTGTCTGCTTCCCATACCCAAGGGCTCTGCATATTGCAGACAGGTAACTCAATCTCCCCCGGCTGCTCATCGAACCCGGGCGGTGTTATGCAATGCCAAGTCGATTAGGAACAAGACTGCCATAATTGGGGATCTTGTTAATTTGATTGACCTGGCTTGCATCACCGAGACCTGGTTGGATGGAAATGCTGGCCCTGTTTTGGCTTCAGCGATTCCTCCCGGGTACTCGGTGATACACCACTTGAGGATCGATCGTAGGGGCAGGGGTGTGGCCCTTTGTTTTAAATCAGAACTGAACCTGATGGAAATCTCAGTGGGAACCACCAACTCCTTTGAATGTATCGTGGAAGAGGGTGTGGGATGCAGGATTCTTCTCGTCTACAGTCCACCAGGTGACGGGAATGTTTTCTTGTGGGAAGTTGTGGACTTCATTGCCGACCTAACATTGGGACCCCATAGATGGCTGATCCTTGGAGATTTCAATACTTGGGTCGACGATGAACTCTCGCAGTTTGGACAAGGCTTCCTCCAGTTAATGAATTTACTGGGCCTCACACAGGTTGTTTCCTCCTCAACCCATATTGGTGGTCATTCTTTGGACTTGGTGTTCCTCCTGGGGATGGAGATATCCGACTTGATGGTGGAACCAGTCGGATGGTCGGACCATCATTCCATCACCTTCAGTTTTGAGACCCCCCCCCCCAAGAGGTCTGCCCCTATGGAGATGGTCAAGTACTGCATTTTGAGGGGTGTATCCCCGGATGGCCTGATGGCGGAGCTTGACCTATTGAGCATGCCGAGAAAATTCGTGGATCCAGAGGATCTTGTGCTTGCCTATAATAAGGCAGTGACACAGGCCCTAGATTCCATTGCTCTGGTTCGTGTTTGTCCACACTCCCTTCGCCCTAGGTCTCCATGGTTTGATGAGGACCTGAAGGAGTTGAGGAGAGTTGGACGAGGGCTAGAGAGGCGATGGCGGAGATTGGGCCTGGAGTGTGACAGGCTTAGTTTGATGGACCATTATTCGGTCTATCAAGTCAAGTCAAGTCAAATTTATTTAAAAGACGCCCAATCCCGGAGGCTCTGGGCGCCGTACAAATTTTTAAAAGAACATAATACAAAAAATAAGTGAAATAGCAAATAATGAGTACATCATAGTCTAATGTAGTCTAAACATCAAACGCCTGAGAAAATAAGAAGGTTTTCAGGCAGATCTTAAAAATATTTACAGTCGAGGCCTCTCTGACCATAGTTGGTAATAGGTTCCATAGGCGGGGAGCACATAGCTGAAAGCTCTATCACGGCTGACTGGCCTGCGCCTAGGAGCAGTCAGGAGGCCACTACTGGAGAGGATCAAGAGGCGGACCCGATGGGACAGGTGTCAGGAGGACTGACAGGTAGCCAGGGCCCTGCCCGTGTAGGGACCTTAAGGTGAGAAGACCCACCTTAAGAGGACTCTCCACCTGACCGGCAGCCAGTGCAATTCACATGATGCCGATGTAATATGGCAAAATTTTTTCTGCCCAGTCAATAACCGGGCAGCTGCATTTTGCACCAGCTGCAGTCTCGAGGGAGAAGTCCTCCCTGACCCCGTAGATAGAGCTGCATTACAGTAGTCCAGCCTAGATGTGACTAAGGCATGTATCAAGGTAGGGAGGTCCAGAGACGGAACAAAGGGCCTAATCCTGGCAATGTTTCTGAGATAAAAAAAACAGGTACGAACCACGGAAGATATTTGAGTCTCCATGGTCAAGTTCCTGTCCAGAATCACTCCAAGACTACGCACCGTAGAGGAGGCCTTCAATGAGACAACCCCAAGAACAAGTCCAGTTGCTGAATCAGAGACCTCCATATCACGAACTCTATTCGACTCCACTACCAATACCTCCGTCTTGTTGGGTTCAGTGCAACCAGCTGGAGGCCATCCAGTCACTTATCTCGAGTCAGACAGATGTTTAGTACATCCACTGCATTAGATGTTCCTGGGAAAAGGAAGAAGTATAGCTGAGTATCATCGGCATAGCAATGAAAACTCAGACCATACTTCCTAATGATCCCACCCAGGGGCAGCATGTACACTGCTAACAACATTGGGGCCAGTACCGAACCCTGAGGGACTCCACAAGAAAGGAGATTGGGTGTAGATGAGGAATTACCCATCATAACCCGTTGCCTCCTGTTCGTAAGAAAGGACTCAAACCAGTTGATGACAGTACCGGTGAGTCCACATAAATCCCTAAGGCGAACTAGCAACAGACAATGGTCCACAGTGTCAAATGCCGAAGAGAGATCGAGAAGAACAAGAATTGTCCTGTCCCCGATCTCTAGCCTGAGAGATCATTCTGCACCCATACAAGAGCAGTTTCTGTGCTATGTCTGGCCGAAAAGCCGACTGGAAGGGATCGTACAACTAAGTGAGTCACGGTGCTCTTCCAATTAAGCGCTACTACCTTCTCCACCACCTTCCCAAAAATGGGAGGTTGGAGATAAGTGATGATTCGCCATGATCTCCGGGTCCAAAGATGGTTTCTTTAAAAGGGGTCTCACCAGAGCCTCCTTCAAGGCATCCGGAAAGACTCCCTCAGATAAGGAACACCGTACGATCAATCAACAATTTCCCATAAGAAGGCAAAATTCCTATCCAGGGAAACTGCTGCCACGTGCAGAATCGACCAGCTCAGCTTTTCTGGACCGTGGACAGATTGTGCAACCCACTCTGTCTTCAGCCCAGAAAGGCTTTTTCACAAGAGTAGTGTAAGGAGATTGCTCGATTCTTTGTGGATAAGGGTGCCATGATCAGGTCTGAGGTCCGCAAGACCCTTTCTCTAGGGAGTAGCAGTGGTCGGCAGGAGATGTCAGACCCTCGGTTTGAGTGGTGTGACTTTGATCAGCCTACAATCAGTGATATTGTGATGGTTATTCAGACTTTATGTCCTACCAACTGTGGTTTGGATCCTAGCCCTACGAGTTTGCTTGTTGGCAGCGCTGATGTTATTGGCCCGGTCCTCGAAGAGATTGTCAGGTTATTCTTGGAGAGTGGAAGTTTTCCAGCTTCTCTTAAGGAGGCCATGGTTCGGCCTCTTCTTAAGAAGCCCTCCTTGGATCCTGTCTTAAAAACTACAGGCCTGTCTCTAACCTTCCATTTTTGGGTAAGGTTATTGAGAGGGTGGTGGCTTTACAATTGGATGACCATTTGACTAGCCACAATATCTATGATTCTCTCCAGTCCGGTCTCAGGAAGAGACATAGTACTGAGACGGCTCTTGTTGGGGGTACTAAATGACCTCCTGATAGCAAGAGATCGAAAGACTCATTCCATCTTGGTCCTTCTGGATCTCTCTGCAGCATTTGAAACTGTGGACCATGGTGTGCTGTTGGATCGCCTGCGGTTTATCTGTGGACTATCAGGTGCTGTCCTCAGATGGTTTCTATCCTACCTCACAGGTAGGACTCGGAGAGTAGTGTCTGGGGTTTGTACCTCAGTCCCATTCTCCCTGCCCTGTGGAGTTCCGCAGGGATCCATTTTAGCGTCCTTGTTGTTTGCAGTGTATATGCTGCCATTAGGAGCGATTATTAGATGGTATGGTTTGAGTTTTCACTGCTATGCAGATGATACTCAGCTATACATGTCTTTTCTGCATGAACAGGATGATGCCTTTTCGGTGCTCAACAGCTGTCTGGCTGAAATCCAGGCCTGGATGAATATGAGCTGGCTAAGGTTGAACCCTGAAAAAACTGAGGTGTTGGTTGTGAACCAGAGTTGTCGAGAGGCAGGTGTGTTGGCAGGTTCACCTTCAGGCTTGTGGCTCGGAGGCGTCCAGCTAGCTACCTCAGATCGGGTACGGGACCTGGGCGTTATGTTTGATAACTGTCTGACTTTGAAATCACAGGTGTCAGCAGTTGTCAAAACCTCTTTTTACCATCTCAGAAATATTGCCCGGGTGAAATACCTGGTTCCTCCCGATGATCTTCCAACGCTGATTCACACCTTCGTTACCTCCCGCCTTGACTACTGCAATGCCCTTTACCTAGGGCTGTCGGGGGCTGATATCCACCGCCTGCAGCTGGTGCAGAACGTGGCCGCCAGGCTGTTGACTGGTGCTTCAAGAGCCAGTCATATTACACCTGTGCTCCGCAGTCTGCACTGGCTCCCGATTAAGTGGCGGATCACCTTTAAGGTTGCTTTGTTAACCTATGAGGCCCTACACGACCAGGGACCGAGCTATCTAAAAGATCTCCTTTGCCTGTACTGTCCCTCCCATCCTCTTCGATCCACCGATGAGGGATTGCTAGAGGTTCCCAGGGTACGTTTGCAAACATCGTGAGCAAGAGCATTCAGTTTTGCTGCTCTTTCCCTGTGGAACTCTCTACCTCATCAGGTACAAGATTGCCTGACCATCCAGAGTTTTAAAACTGCATTAAAAACTTATTGTTTTGATCTGGCTTTTGGTAACTGAAGTGTTTTTATGTGGTTTCATATTTATTGGAATTTATATAATGTATGCAATTTTATTTGTTTTATTTTATTGTACAGGTGCCTTGGTTTTGGAAAGGCACCTTTTTATAAATTAAGTGATTGATAGATTGGTTCAGATGAAAATCTGATACCACTTCGGGAAGGAATTTCCTGTTTGTGCGAAGGACCACCTTATCCCTGTGAAATAAAATGAAATCGGGTTGCACTGATAAGGCCTGTAGCTCACTGATTCTCCTGGCAGAGGTGGTAGCAACCAGGAACATAGTTTTCCAAGTCAGGTACTTGAGCTTAGCTGAGCAAAGTGGTTCGAAGGGGGGCTGCATCAGCTGTGCAATACAGATATTCAGGTCCCATAGAGGAGAAGGATCCCAGAAGGGAGGGTTGATATGAGTCAAACCTTTGAAAATTTTCTTGAAAACTGGATGGGAGGCTAGAGAATAGACTTTACCAGCTGAAATAAAAGCAGAAATAGCTGCCAAATGCACCTTAAGAGTGGTAGGCCGAAGGCCTAAGCTATTAAGATGTACCAAATAATCCAAAGCAATGGCAATGTCAGCCGAGTCAGGCTGAATGTGCCTCTGGGAGCACCAGAACCCAAACCTCTTCCATTTAGAACTACATGTTTTTCTAGTGGAAGGCTTTCTACTAGCCTTAAGGATACCAAGAGCTGATTGAGAGAGATGCAGGCCTGCATATTCCAGCTCTTCAAGAGTCAGGCCTCGAGCCTGTGTGAAGATTGGGATACAATATCCTCCCCTGAGATGAGGTGAGGAGGTTGAACTGTCTGGGAAGGCACAGAGGTACTGTCACTGATAGTGACAATAGTAGAGGATACCAAGGCTGTCTGGCCCAGTCCGGGGCTATTAAAACCACTGTGCAAGGTTGGGATCTGATCTTGACCAGAACCTGAATATCAGAGGAAAGGGAGGAAAAGCACAGAGAAACCTGTTGGTCCAAACCAACAGGAGGGCATCCAGAGGAACGGACCCCAGTAGAGGGGGTCTGAAGCAGAACAGAGGAAGCTGATGGTTGTTCCGGGCAGCAAAGATATCTATCTCTGGAGTGCCCAATCTCTTGAAAATGATCTGACAAATGAGAGGATTCAGGGCCCATTCGTGGTGACCTTGGGAAATCCTGCTGAGAGCATCTGCAAGTACATTGTTTTTCCCTGGGAGATGCACAGCAATCAGAGAAACCTGCAGGAAGTAAGCTAGAGACCATATTTTCATGGCCTCAGTGCATAAGGCAAAGGACCGAGTGCCCCTCCGTTGATGTACCACATGGCTGTGATGTTGTCTGTCCCGATCTGCACCATTTTCCCCTGAATTATGTTCAAGAATGTCTGGAGTGCTACAAAGACAGCCCTGAGTTCGAGAAGGTTTATGTGTAGAAGAGACTCCTGAAGAGACCAAGTTCCCTGAGCAGTATGCAGATCCAGATGGGCTCCCCATCCCAGCAGGGAAGCGTCTGTGGTGAGAATAACTGTGGGAACCTGACTGAGAAAGGGGACACCTTGCCTCAAATGGTCCTCTTCTAGCCACCACTGGAGGGCCTGAACTAGAGTTAGAGATACTGGAACCAACTTGGAGAGAGGATCTTTTCTCTGGGACCAAAAGGCTCTCAGATGAAATTGAATATCTCATCTGAAACCTTGCTCCTTGCACTACTGCAGTGCAGGCTGCCATGTGGCCTAGCAACTGCAAAAAGTGTCTGTCTGGTCTAGACACAGATGGACAAAAAAGGGGAAGCCAGAGTGATGAGGGATTGGACCCTTGAGAGAGGAAGAAAGGCCTTGGCCTGAACAGTATCCAGCTCCACTCCTATAAATGTGAGAAGCTGGGCTGGTTGCAGAACAGACTTTTCCCAGATTTAGGATGAATCCTATGGAGTCCAGAAAGTTTTGAGTGACCCCTAGAGCTGACCTGACTTGGTCTGGGGACTGGCCTACTATGAGACAGTCGTCCAGATAAGGGAACAGTAGGATGCCTCATTTCCTGAGGAAGGCCACCACTACTGCCAGACACTTGATGAATACCCTGGGAGACAATGTTAGGCCAAAAGGCATTGCTCTGAACTGATAATGGCCTCAGGGCAGTTCGAACCCGAGGTACTTTCTGTGGGCCTGCCTGATAGGTATGCGGAAATAGGCATCCTTGAGATCCAGGAAGGCTAGCCAGTCTCCTGGTCTCAGGGAGGGAAGAATTAATCCCAGAGTCACCATCTTGAACTTTAGCTTTAATATGTGTTTGTTTAGGTATCGTAGATCTAGGATGGGTCGCCACTCCTCTGACTTTTTTAGGGTAAGGAAGTACCTGGAGTACAATCTCTTTCCCCTGTGAATGAGAGGTACCTTTTCCACTGCTTGCAGAAGCAGTAGGGATGAGACCTCTGTCTCCAAAGCCTGTGTTTCTTCTGGACAGGAGGGACAAAAAGTCCTTGCTCTCAGCCTTGGGAACCTGCTGAATCTGAGAGCAAGACCCTGGCTCATTACTTCCAGGCCTGGAAAAAGTGAACCAGTCTGCCCCCTACAGGGATTGGGGAGGCGACAATGACTGACCCATCAGGGTGTCTGTTTGGCAGGGGGCATAGACTGAGAGAAGGATGCAGCAATTGTCATCCCCCTTCTGCCTCTTTCCATAAAGAACCCCCTCTGCTGAAAAGAGGAGGAGGCCTGGGCCTGGTAAAAAGGCCTTTGAAAAGGCCTGCCCCTGCCAGCCCTAGATTGCTGCCTTTGAGGGGTGGTCTGCTTTTCTTTGGCTGCAGCAATCCTGTACGTGGTCCTGTATTCGTCCATCTTTTTTATGTAAGTTTCTGTTTGCTCCCCAAACAGAGTGTTACTGGTGACAGGAAAACCCATGGTCTTGGTCTGGGTATCCTGAGACAAACTGGTACACCTGAGCCAGGCAAATCATTTCATGAAAACGGATGTAGCCATAACTCTGGAATGAACATAATTTGAGTCCACAGCAGCATGAAACTGGACCTTAGAAGCTTCGATGCCATCCACAGCCACCTGCTCCAGCTCCTTGGCCAGTTGGGGAGGGGTATTTTTAGCCAGCTCCAGAATCATATCCCACCTAGACTTCTGGTATTTGGCTGTATATGCCATATGAAAAAATTACTCACCTTAGTAATGTTGTTTCTTCTAATGGAGTCTTGCTATATTATGACATATGCAGTATAACCCCAGGTTAGAACTGCTCCGGAGGTGAAAGAGTTAACTTTCCATGCAGGGCATGGAACCTTCAGCACGAGCTCAGTTGAACACTCTGTCTGTTGTAGCTCAAACTTAAACTGTCAGATCTTTACGAGCAAAACTCACTAAGGTTCTGTGTGGAAGCCGTAAACCTACACTAGCCCACTGGCTACTAACTACAAAAACACATTTTTGTTCTTGATCCCAAAACAAAGACTCAAGTCAGGGGATTCAAGAAAGAAAAATAAAGCATAACACCCAAGCACCCCAAGAAAGGGTGAAAATAAAGTGGGCATCTATGAAGTGCCAACATTACTGTCCACCAACATCCCAAAAGTAGAGGTTCTGAGAGGACAGGCTGGGGGAGGTCATAATATAGCAAGACTCCATTAGAAGAAACAACATTACTAAGGTGAGTAATTTTTCTTCAAACAACATGAAGTCTTGCTATATTATGAAATATCTGATTACAGCAGTACCTCCATGGAGGAGGACAGAACCTACTTAGGAAATAGGCTCTGAAGCACAGCTGTTAAATCGAGCATCACTCCTAGCCTGGAAATCCAGGAGTAATGCTTAGTAAAAGTGTGAACTGTTTTCCAGGTAGCTGCTTGACATATCTCTAGGATAGGGATGTCCCTGGCAGCAGCCAGAGACGCAGCTGTACCTCTAGTAGAGTGAGCCCTCAGGCCTGAGGGAGGAGTCTTACCCAGTTTTTCATAGCAAAATTGGATACAAGAGACAATCCACCTGGCAATGGATCTTTTAGTGGCAGGTTTACCGTTACCAACCTCACCATAAGTGAGGAACAATTGGAGGGATTCAAACCTGTGACCCTTGGTACGTTCTATATAGTAACTAAGGGCTCTTTTGACATCTAAACTGTGCAATCTCCTCCTGCGAGGAGGAATGGTCAGTGAAGTACACAGGAAGAGATATGGATTGATTAAGTGGAAGTCTGAAACCACCTTAGGCAAAAACTTTCTGTTAGTCCTGAGGACCACCTTATCTCTATGAAAGGAGATAAAATCAGGCTCCACTGACAATGCTTGCAGCTCACTTATGCGCCTGGCAGAGGTGATGGCTACCAGAAACACAGTTTTCCAAGTCAAGTACTTAAGCTCTGCTGAAGACAATGGCTCAAAAGGGGGTTGCATAAGCTGGGCAATACAAATATTAAGATCCCAAGCAGGGGCAGGGTCCCTGAACAGAGGTTAGTGTGAAGCAACCCTTTAAAAAACATTGAGAAACAGGGTGAGCTGAAAAGAAGGGGCTTACCTGCTGATAAGAAGACAGACCACGGCTGCCAAGTGCACTTTTGGGTAGCTGGTCTCAGCCCCAAAGAATTCAAATGCATCAAATAATCCAGGATCGTGGCACGTCAGCAGATTCTGGGGAAATATGATTACCAGCACACCATATGGAAAATCTTTTCCATTTGAATTATAAGTAGCCTGGTGGAAGGCTTCCTAGAGGCCTTCAAGATATCAATACACCTTGGGAAAGGTGTAGGTCAGCAAACTCTAACTCTCCAAGAGCCATGCCTTGAAATTGAGAGATTTGAGGTCTGGATACTAAACTCTCCCTGGGCACACGTTAACAGGTTGTGGATCTGGGAAGACATAGGGAAGGTGGACTGCTAAGGACATGAGGAGTGGGTATCAGGGCTGCCTGGCCCAATCTGGAGCAATCAGGATCATCTTGTAGGGTTGAGATCTGATTTTGACTAGCACCTTGAAGAGAAGAGGGAAAGGGGGAAAAGCATAGAGAAACTTCCCTTCCCAACTGAGCAGGAAGGCATCCAGAGGGACTGAGCCCAACACTGGGGGCCTGCAGCGAAAAAGGGGAAGTTGGTGATTGTCTGGGGCTGCAAAGAGATCTATCTGAGGGGTACCCCATCTGGCAAATACTACCTCCAGTACTAGGGGATCCAGTGCCCATTCGTGATGGCCCTGGGAAATCCTGCTGAGAGCATCTGCTAGGACATTGTCCTTGCCTGGGAGGTGAACTGCCGTAAGAAGGCGTTCAGAGAATAAGCCAGAGACCACAACTTCATTGCTTCCGTGCACAAGGCCGTAGACCGAGTGCCCCCTTGCTTGTTGATGTACCACATTGTAGTGGTATTGTCTGTTCTGACCTGAACAACCTTGTTCTGAACAGATGTGGAAAAAACCTGGAGTGCTAGAAAAACTGCTCTGAGTTCCAACAAATTGATGTAGAGCAGAGATTCCCGAGGGGACCACAACCCCTGGGTAGTAAGGTCACCCATGTGAGCTCCCCACCCCAAGAGGGATGCATCTGTAGTAAGGGTCAAGGAGTGAGACTGGGGAGTGAAGGGAACCCCCTGTCTCAGATTGCTCTGATCCTGCCACCACTGAAGGGCCTGGATCAGGGTTCGAGTCACTGGGATCAATTTGGTTAGAGGATCTGTCCTTTGAGACCAAAAGGCTCTCAAATGGAACTGGATGTCCCTCATCTGAAATCTTGCTCCCTGCACTACTGCTGTAGAAACAGCCATGTGCCCCAGGAGCTGTAGAAAATGCCTTGCTGGTCGAGAGACCTGCAGGGTGAAAGAAGAGGCCAGAGAGACCAAAGTCCTTGCTCTTTCCAGAGGGAGGAAGGCTCTGGCTTCTTTTGTGTTCAGTTCTACGCCTATGAAGGTGAGAAGCTGGACAGGCTCCAGAACTGACTTTGGAAGACTGAGAAGGAAACCTAGAGATGTAAGCAGTTGCTGAGTTACTTGTAGGTGTAGTTTGACCTGGTCTGGAGACTGGCCTACAATGAGCCAGTCGTCCAGATAAGGAAAGATGGCAATCTTTTGCCTTCTTAAGTGAGCAACTGCTACTGCCAGACATTTTGTGAACACCCTCGGGGCCGAGGTGAAGCCGAAGGGCACTGCTCTGAACTGGTAATGGCCTGAGGGCAGTTCGAATCTGAGGTACTTTCGATGGGAGCTTCTGATGAGAACATGGAAGTAGGCATCCTTGAGGTCCAGGGAGGCTAGCCAGTCCCCTGGCCTTAAAGAGGGTAAAATAATTCCCAGAGTCACCATTTTGAACTTTGGTTTTAAAAGGTGCTTGTTTAGATACCCAAGATCCAGGATGGGCCGCCATTCTCCTGTCTTTTTTGGGGTAAGGAAGTACCTGGAGTACAACTCTTTGCCCTGGTGTATGGGTGGAACCCTTTCCACAGCTCTGAGAGCCAGGAGGAAAGAAACTTCTGTTTCCAGGGCAAGTGCCTCGGATGGATTTGCAGGTGGAAAGGACCTGGCTCTCATCTTCGGAAATTTTTTGAAGCTGAGAACCAGTCCCTGGCTTACTACTTCCAGGACCCACTTGTCTGATGTTAAAGACTTCCAATCCTGGACAAAGTAAGCCAGCCTGCCCCCTACCGGTAGTGGAGAATCGGCCTGGCCACCCCATCAGGAGCCTGTTTTGCAGGGGCTTTGGGTTGAGGGGTAGAAGCAGGCTTACTAGAACCCTGTGCCTCTTCCTCTAAATAACCCCCTCTTGGCATAGGCAGAAGAGGAGGCCTGGGCTTGGTAAAAAGGCCTATGAAAAGGCCTGCCTCTGCCCCTGACATGCTGCCTTTAGGAGTGGCTTGCCTTTCTTTGGCCTGTGCGCTCCTATAGGTGGTCCTATACTCATCCATTTTCTTCATATAATTCTCTGTCTGCTCCCCAAACAGAGAATTGCCCATAACAGGAAAATCCATAGCCTTAGACTGAGTATCCTGTGACAGGGCAGTACATCTGAGCCAGGCCATTCTGCGAAGAGACACGGATGTAGCCACGACTCTTGATGAAGCATCATTAGAGTCTACTGCAGCATGAAATTGCACCTTGGATGCCTCAATACCAGCCACAGCCACCTGCTCCAGATCCCTGGTAAGCTGGTCAGGGGCCTGTTTTGCTAGGGCCAGCACAGTATCCCATCCGGATTTCTGGTACCTAGCTGCATAAGCCATATAATTTGCCTGTCTGAGTCCTAAAGATGCTGCCATGTACTGTTTCTTTGCCATGGCATCCATCCTCCTGGAATCCTTTTCAGGAGGGTGAGAGGCTAGAGGAATATTAGCCTTGTCACAGGCTGCAGCCTGCACTACCCCCACATGGCTGCATTGCTGAGAGAGGAACTCTGTATCAAAGCCTGATAATGTATACCTCTTGTCCATCCTTTTATCAACAGGAAGGATAGAGTGAGGAGTTTTTAGAATTTTTACTGCTCTTCTTGGTCATCAACAGCTTCCTCAACAGGGAGTTGGAGAGTTTCAGCAACTTTCTTATAGAACATAAAATGAGAAGGGGACTCAGATAGCCTGGGGGGAGGGGGAACCCCTGAAGGTCTGTCTGGAGAGATGTCCGGTTCAATGGGCACATCCAGACCTTCAAAATCACATTCACTCTCCTCATACCCCTCCTCCCCTTCCTCCGGTTCATAAAAATCCTCAAAATCATAATCTTGAACCCGGTGGAACCGTCCGAACAAGCGCTTCCCTGATGGTGTCGGTTCGGACGGAACCGGGAAAGAGACTGGACAATTGAATAGCTTTAGCTATTTCCTCAGCTGTTGGAGAAAGAACTTTGGCTCCACACTAGCTGACTTTCTAGCCCTTTAGTTAGAACGGCTCCTCAGAGCTGGCTCTTCGTTGCCCGAGAAAGTATCGCCTGGTCAGATGGCACTCCCTCAGGTTCGGTTGGAACTGAACCAGGCTGGCCATCCGGGTCAGTGGATTTTGGCCTCCTTTCCCTAGAGCCTACCAACTCTCTTTCCACAGTGGCAGCAGGAAAATTCTTACAAATCTGGCAGTCTGCATTGAGGTGGTCAAACCCCAGACAATATACACAGGTGTGTGTGGGTCAGCCTTATGAAAAGCTTCACACAGAGGCCACAGTGCTGAAACCCAGTGGGTCCGGTTTTTCTTTTGGGTTTCTCAGACATAGTGCCAGCCTAACCAAAACTTGCCCGTTAGTGGCAATCCGCCAAGCAAGACTCTCTTATCGGTTCCCAACCGTGTCACGGGTCGTGGAAAAAAAAAACGTAATAAAATCCGTTTTTTTTTAGAACCGATAAGAACCGGGAACCGCACTCTAAAGAGCTAGAAAGTTAATTTAAAACCAATCTGATCGGTTCAAACCGAACCGAAAAAGACGTTTACAAGTTCCACACAGAAGAAAATAAACGTAAGCCTATCTATTACTTACAATACCACAGACAGAGCTTGAATTGACCGATTGCGGTTTAATTTCGGTAAACAAACCGAGAATTACACTTTTTTAACCGACAAATGAACTGAGCAGCAGGAGAAATCTCTGGAGCGACTTTTCAGTGAGGCGGAGTAAAGAATCTGACAGTTTAAGTTTGAGCTACAACAGACAGAGTGTTCAACTGAGCTTGCGCTCAAGGTTCCATGCCCTGCATGGAAAGTTAACTCTTTCACCTCCGGAGCAGTTCTAACCTGGGGTTATACTGCATATGTCATAATATAGCAAGACTTCATGTTGTTTGAAAGTTGTACTGCCTGAGTAACAAAGAAGATGCCAAGTACTGTTTCTTAGCCATGGCATCCACTTTCTTGGAATCCTTATCTGGGGGGTGAGATGCCAGGGGAATATTAGCCTTGTCACAGGCTGCAGTTTGCACTACCCCAACATAGTTGCAATGATTGGTAAGGAATTCCGTTCCAGGGCCTGACAGAGCATATCTCCTGTCCATCCACATCCAGCACTGGTGTGTTGGAAGTTGTAATATTTTTGGGGTCTGTTTCCCCAGGGACTTGTGCAGAAGGATAGACACCCTTTTGGACTCTGGGACATCCATCATCTCAACATAGGCTCCTCCTGATCCTGTTCAGCTTCTTCCACAGGGAGCTGAAGAGTCTCAGCCACCTTCCTGTAAAACAAGAAGTGGGAGGGGAACTCAGAAAGCCTAAGAGGAGACATACTGGAAGGCTTGTCTGGGGAGATGTCAGGTTCAATAGGCTCATCAAGGCCATCGTAATCTTCATAATTTTCGTCTCCTTCCCATTCGCCCTCATAAAATGCTTCAGGGTCATAGTCAGAAGCAAGCAAGTCCAACTGAACCAACTGTCCGAGTCGGTGTCGGTTCGGTTGGAACTGGGCGAAGCGACTGCACAATAGCGATTGCTTTGGCTATCTCGTCGGCAGTCGGAACATAGGGACTGGGAATCGAACCAGACGACTTGGCGTTTTCTCTTTGCAGGAACTGATTCTGCAGAATCAGCTCTCCTCTTGCCCGAGGGGGTATCGCCCAGGTGAGTGGGCACCCCCCTCAGGTTCGGTCGGAACCGAACCGGGCTGGCCATCCGGGTCAGCGGATTTTTCGGCCTCCCTTTCCTTTAGCCTACTTATTTTTCAGCAGTGGCTTCTGGAAAGTTCTTGCAGATTTGGCAGTCTTCCTTGAGGTGGTCAAAACCCAGACAATAAACGCAGATGAGGTGGAGGTCAGCCTTGGCAAAGGTCTCCCCACACTCAGTGCAGTACTGAAACCCAGTGGGTGCGGTTTTCTTTTTGGGTTTCTCAGACATGCCTCAATAAAACAAAGTTACCCTTACCAGCATTCAAGCCAGGCAACGACCAAAACCTATTGGTTCCAACCGTGTCACGGGTTGGATGAAAAAAAACAAACAGAAATTGTAGTGTTTTTTTCAGGAACAGATAGATACTGGAAACCATGCACTAATTTTTTTTTTTTAAACTTAGAAAGACAGATTACTTCGGTTCCCAACCAGACCGACCGGGAAGAAACCCAACAGAAAAACAATTTCCTCACAAAAACACACTATTACCTACTAATACACTTACTGTACTGGGACAGAGATGTGAACACCGAAAGTAAAGAAACAGTTTGGAAAAACTGACCGATTTTTACTGTGACTGAACTAAAATGAAGGAAAGGATCTCCGGAGCGACTTCTCAGTTGGGCAGAGTAAAGAATCTGATGGTTATACTCAGGAGTACCTGGGACAGAGGTTTGAAAACCGAGCTTGAGCTCAAAATTCTATGCCTTGGTATAGAGTTAACCCTTTCCTCTCTGGAGCAGTTCAAGTGCTGGGGCTAACTGCATATAGTCAGAATACAGCAAGACTTCAGGTTGTTTGAAGGGCATGAGAGAAGTGTGCCATAATGACTGCTGAGCTGGTCTGACGAAGGCCCAAGGAAGAGGCTGCATAGACCTTTCAGGCAGTGTGGTCCATATTTTTGGACTCTTTTTCCAGAGGTCGGTCAGTGTCGGCCGAACTGCCAGTACGTCTGAATACAGAGGTAGTCACCAGGCTCTTGGCCTAAGGGTGCTCCGTGAACCCCACAAGGGACCCCATGGGCACCGCGTACTTGCAGGCCATGCGGGCAGACGGTGCTGGGAATGAGGCAGGGTGCTGCAAAAGTTCAATTGCCGGGCTAATGATGGCTTCAGCCACTGGAAAGGCCTCCATTGGGGTATCCCCTCTCTTCTAAATATCTGTGAGAGGGTACTCCACCTTTTTTTGGATAGGTTCCAGGCGCATTCCGGTAGAGTCGGAAATGAGACAGAGAATCCCTTGGAAGGAGGAAGGGCCTTCCTCCATCCCCGTGCCATTGGATGACTTGTCATCCCCTGGAATTGAGTGAAGCCCAGTGACATCAGAGTCTGAGGAGTCGTGATACAGCGGTCTACCACCTAAATAACCCTCGATCCTCCGAGGGAGGTCTGGGGTGACTGTAACTGACAGACATCGGGGAAGGCCGATGTCTAGTTGGTCCTTTTTCGAGGGAGCCCCTTCCTTAGGCCACTTAGGTGGCTGTTCCACCAGAATAGGTGAGACTGGGATAGGCTGAACTGGAAGGGTGGAAGAACCAGGGACTTTGGTTCCGGAGGGGTCGGCTTCTGCCTGGGAGGCAAAAGCCAAGTAATGGCAGGGGTGGGTGGCAGAGCCGGCTTCTGCCCGGTCAGGATCAGCTGTTGCCACATAAGATCCTCACAGTGCTGAAGGAGTTTCCGATGCAGCCTCTCCTCGTCCGAGGATGAGGACCTCTGGCATTGCCTCTTCCTCGAGTGCTCATGGCTCTTCCTCGGTTGTTTGGCTAAGGGGGTTCTGGACCATGACCGAGATTGGGGAGGCCGACTCAGTCGATCAGGAGACACCGGTGTGACTGGTGAAACCTTCGGGTCCGGAACTGGGTCCTTGATGGGGACACCAGCACGCTGGATCTCCTCATCCGGAAATACCAGGACTGGAGTCCGTTCTAGTGAATCATCAGCACCGGCCGGCGACAAAGGGTCAATCGGGTTGAGGATAATTTTGACCTCGTCTGCCACTTCCTCAGTACCCTGGCCAGACAGAAGATCCGTGAAGCCGGCAGCAGAGGATGTGATCTCGACCAAGGTCGAGACTGCGTGTTCCTGGGACTCTGACCTTTCTCGGTTCCAAGAACGTCTTCACTGGGACGAAGACAACAGGTCCTTATCCCTCTTCCGAGAGCGGGAGGAGTGCGAGCCTGAGGGTGCCTCTCCCTGGGTGGGGAGAGATTGGCACATCAACTTAAAGGATCCCATAAAGGTGGAGCCCAGGTTCAGCGGGACAAAGAAGCTTCGGTTGGCCGAATCGCAAGCGGCTTCTTCCTTGAACGCCTTCATCTGTTCCAGCTGATCAGTGGAGCCCGGGGCCGTGGAAACCACCCACCCAGCCTCCCTTGACTTCACTGAAGGGTTCCTTTTTTCCCGGTCTCCCCAGCTTCAGGAGTGCCGTGCAGTCATCCAGGATGTTGGGATGGAAGATCAAGCAAAAGCTACATGATGAGGTGTCATGGCCGACACCTAGGCAGTAGACACAGTGAGGTGGGGATCGGTGCGTGACATCTTCTGGCCGCAGGGACACCGGCGAAATCCCAGAGAAGATTTCCTGTCCATAATCGATGCTGCAAAAGCGCAATCACTAACTCAAACGAGTCTGAGCTTCTGTAAAACCGATAGTTGGAAAGACAGGGCCTACAAAATGCGAGAGCTAGAGGGAGGCAACCTGTATCTTCCAGTGGAAAGGAAGATCTGGTGTCATGGGGTGGAGCTAAGGTATATACCACCAGGGTGGGTGGGAGAAGTCAGCTTGAAGACTTCTGGCAGATTTAAAGGGGAAAGGGACAATGCCAAACAGTGTGGATGAACAACATATCCACGCTCCTAGAACATCCTATTCTGTAGCTGTACATGAGTAGGAACTTGCTTGACAGAGAGGAAAGGTATTCCACCATTGAAAAGGAATGTTTAGCAGGCAAAGTGGGCCATGGAGTCCCTTAAGTTTTATTTGCTAGGATCTGATTTTGTACTTATAACAGATAACAATCCTCTCTGTTGGCTTAACCAAATGAAAGATAAAAATTCCAGAATCAGAAGGTGGTACCTGGCACTACAGTCATTTAAATACAAGGTGACACAAATATGGTAAACAGAATAGCAATGCTGATTTTCTGCCAAGATATGGATCAGGAATTGAGGGTTCTGAAGGTTGAAAAACAAATGTATGAGTTTAAACTTTATGTTTGCTGTTCTGTTATACTGCACATGCGCTTAATTTCTGAACGTTAGAAGTTAATGTTGGTACAGAATTAACAGAAAGTTTTGGAATCAAGTTCAATAAAACAGGTTCCCTCTTGGGGGGGTGTACATAACAGGGTTGAAAAGGACCCTGTCCCAGTTGTTATGGAGAGTTTGAATGCAGGGACCTGTTCTGTCCTTTCCTTTCCTGTCTCTTATCTGTCTGGTTGCACAACCAAATTTCCTGAGAGACCTAAGATTCGATCACCCCAATAGTCTTGCAGTTCTTCATCTCTGTCTTCCCTTGCTGTTTCTGTCTTTTCCTCCATTGCATATCTGCTGGTATAACAATATATGCAAATCATTAAGTGGAAATGTAACTGATATTGGGATCCCTTTGTTTAGAAATTATGTAGTGTTACTGTTGAAATGTATATAATTATAGTTTGAGATGATTGCAAAAAGCTACTGGGAACTCAAGGGGTTAAACTGAGAGCAGTTTTAAAGCCCTTTTTCAGAAGAGCTGTGGATAATGGGTCTCAGTTCTGAGACACTGTGTTCTTGCTGACCCTGTCTGATGCTTACAAGAACACTGGAAATTTACAAGAACATTTTAGAGAAAAGGATGCTGGTTAAAGAGGGAGGTTGCAAGGACTTATAAAAACAGAGCTGCAATTTCTTGCAAGGGACACAGAGAGACTGAAGGAAAACTCAGATGGATCTACTCTGTTCATTTTGCCTTTTTAAATAGTTATACTGAACAAGTTTATTTTTTTATGTTACTGCTTGTACAAATAAACACCTTTTGCAAATTCTACAACTGCTCCTAGTTTTTCCTTTGCTTCCTGACCTGTGCTTTGAAGACATCCCCGCTACCAATGAACCTCGTGCAGATGTACCAGATTGTGACTTCGAGTGGTACCTCTTCTTCGACCGGTGGGATGAAGAAGAACTCGAGGCCGAGCAGTGCCAGGTTCCCGACGAAGATCAAGAATGGGCCTGCTTATTTTGTGCTTTCCGGAGGACCGCCCTTCCTCATGAGCACTGGACTGCCCATAATCAGACCCCCCCCATAGAGGGCAGCGGACCTGACCCAGCCCTGCTGGAAAAACAGCTTTCGTGCGAAGTCTCCCTACCGTCACCAGCCCCGTTCATGGTCGACTATGACGATGGCGGGCTGAAGAAGACTTCTTCTGTACTTCGTTGAAAAGAATAAACTTTTTTTTTTTTAACTAAATAATGAATATACTAAAGTCTAATCAAATGCTGAACGACTATGCTGCTGCCGTATAGATGTGAAGATCTGACCCCCCGGAGGGCGAGCGATGTCATCACTTAAGTGCACTCGACAGTGGGGAAAAAAGGAACTGAGGTAGTTGGAGGGTCGACACCGAGGTAGTCTATACAGTGCAAGCTGGTCTCATGGTGCCACACATGAGCAGTCCTATCCTGGTGCCAGCCCTCCTTTAGATTTTTGGATCAGGTTCAGTCCTAGCACCTCTGACGTAGTCCCATCAGTGTGAATGCGTGATGGAGACTTTATGTCCAGGAAGATCATCTGGTTCCCTCTGGCGAGAACCACATTGTAACACAGCTTTCTCTGGTTTCTGGGAACCGATCAGGAACCAGAAAGCCACAAATTATAAAATGATTAAATAAAACACCCTAATGCACAGTAATTAAAAAATGGAAATTATGTACCTACCGTAATTCTTGATCTTCTTGGATGAGTCTCCACCACTCATTCACACTAATGGGATCAGCGCCGGAGGCACTACGACCCATCGGGAGCCAACTTTTTTGTTGGAAGGTTGGCACCTGAGATGGCGCCGCGAGGAGCAGCACCGTGAGCCTCGGCTCGTGCGGTAATAAATATCTCGGTGTCGACCTTCCAACCGCCTCAGTACCTTTTTTTCCGAGGAGGTTCATCTAACTAACCTAGAAGGATAGCTAACCAAAAAACGGACATAAGATAGTCCGGAAGACCTGTATAAGAAGGGGCAACAAAGAAGTCTTCACAGCCTAAAGATTTGAGGGAGTGAAGACCAACAACAGAGGTGAGCTTGGGGGATGGAGGGTGGGCGTGTGAATGAGTGGTGGAGACTCGTCCAAGAAGATCAAGAATTACGGAAGGTACGTAATTCCCATATCTTCCTGGACATAAGCCTCTACCACTCATTCACACTAATGGGACAGTACCGAGCTAATAATCCCCCAAGAGGGTGGCAGAAGAGAGCAAGAGCTCACAGTTTTAGGACAGAAGTCCATTAAGGATGGTTCTGCCAAAGGACAGATGTTGTCTGGCATGGACATCCAGGGCATAGTGTTTAACGAAAGTATGCACTGAGCTCCAGGTAGCCGCATTGCAAATATCTGCAATGGGAACGTTGCGGATTTCTGCCAGAGATGCCGCTATCGCCCTAGTAGAGTGAGCGTACACTCTGCCCTCCAGCTTAACCTGCGCCATGGAATAACAGTGGTGCAGGCATGCCACTAGCCATGCTGAGATACACCTGATAGCAACAGGTTGACCCAGCCTGGTCTCACTGAAAGAAACAAAACAGTTGTTGAGCTTTACGAAAGTCCTTTGTTCTATCTAGATAGAAACGTAAAGCTCTCTTGACATCCAGGGAATGAAGAAAACGTTCTCCTTCATTTTGGAAGTCCACAAAGTAAGAGGGAGGGACTAAAGGTTGGTTTAGATGGAACTCCGAAACAACCTTGGGAAGAAATTTAGGATGGGTTCTAAGGACTACTTTGTCTTTATGGAACACAGTATACGGAGAGTCTGTGACCAAGGCATGTATCTCAGAAACCCTACGGGCTGAGGTAATGGCCACCAGGAAGGCCGTTTTCCAGGTGAGAAATTTTAACTCGCAGGTAGCCAGCGGTTCGAAAGGCTTTCGAGTGAGCATGTCTAGTACAAGATTAATGTCCCAGGCTGCAACTGGATGTCTTATAGGAGGTCTGGTATGCAGAATTCCCTTAAGAAACCTCTTAACCACAGGTAACTGAGCTAGTGACAAGAAAAGTACCGACAGGGAAATCTGAGATTAAGAGGTTTGTCTTGAAGTGGGAGTGGTTTCGGCTGAGCTGCCGACATACTGCTGAGCAGTGGAAACCACATTTGTTGAGGCCAGAAGGGAGTAATGAGGATCATTTTGTCCCCCTGGGATTCGAACTTGAGAAGTACCCTCTGTATTAGAGGAAGAGGCGGAAAGGTGTATAGAAAGTGTTTTGTCCACTGCAGCTTGAACGCTTCCTGACAGAAAATGCCAGGCCCTGGATTTCTGGAGCAGAAGAGAGGCAGTTTTGTGTTGAGTGGGGATGCAAAAATGTCCACGTCTGGAGTTCGCCACTCTGCAAATATTGACTGAACTACGGCTGAGTTGAGAGACCATTCGTGAAGATCTGTCTCTGTTCTGCTGAGGCGGTCCGCCAGTTCGTTCTGTACTCCTGGCAGGTAGACCACTTGAATTAGAGACTTGTGCTGCAAGCACCATTCCCACACTCTCATTGTTTCTCTGCATAAGGGGTAAGAGTGAGCGCCGCCTTGTTTGTTGATGTAATGCATCACTGCTTTGTTGTCCATTTGAAGGAGAATGCTCTTGTGACAGAGAATGTCCTTCAACGCCCGGACCACATAAAGGACGGCTCTCATTTCCAAGACATTTATTTGGAGCTGGGACTCGACCCGAGTCCACGTACCTTGAGTGTGGAGAGCCTGACAGTGAGCCCCCCATCCCATCAGGGACGCATCTGTGATAATGGAAATCTGATGATCCAGAGGAGCAAAGGGATATCCTTCTAGGGATTGTTTCATACTCATCAGGTGAGTGACCTCCTTAGAGGTTCTGTCACCTTGATGAGAAAGGATCATGGGTGAGTGGTTGGGGACCACTGAGTACTGAGCATCCACTGAGAAGTTCTCATGTGAAGGCGTGCTAGGGGTACAGTGAACACTGAGGATGCCATGAGACCTAGCATCCATTGCATCGAGAGAGCCAGAACTGAGTTGCTCTCCCCGATGTGACAGGCCACTTGAAGGATATCGCTCCTCCTGTCCTCTGGAAGAAAAGCCTTCGCACAGGAGGTGTCCAGAAGAGTTCCTATAAAAAGGAGTCTCTTGGAGGGCTGCAGCTGCGATTTTTTGAGGTATAACAGGACTCCCATGGATGTGAGAAAGCTTGAAGCCGTGGCTACGGCGTCCAGAGTTCCCTGACTGGAAGGACTTGCCAGAAGCCAGTCGTCCAGATACGGGAACACTTGAATTCCGATCTTTCTGAGATGCGCTGCGAGAACTGCACAACACTTTGTAAAATCTCGTGGCACCGAGGATAGCCCAAAGGGCAGGACTCTGAACTGATAATGTTGTCCCAGAGCCACAAACCTTAGGAATTTGTGATGCTTCGGGTGAATAGAGATGTGCTGGTAAGCATCCTCCATGTCTAGGGAGGCTAGCCAGTCATGCTGATGAAGTAAAGGTAACAAGGTTCCTAGTAAAATCATCTTGAATTTCTCCTTAGGCAGAAATTTGTTTAGCTCTCTGAGATCCAAAATGGGACGCATGCTACCGGTTTTCTTTGGAACCAGAAAGTAATGGGAGTAGAACCCTGTGCTCTGTTGATGCAGCGGAACTACTTCTACTGCCCTGTTGTTCAGAAGGCCCTGAATCTCGGAGGCGGGAAGGTCTGACTGAAGTGTTGACAGCCTGGGCTGTCGTTTGGGAGGATGATCCGGAGGGGTCTCCATAAGATTGAGTGAATATCCCTCACGGATTATCCGGAGGACCCATTTGTCTGAGGTTATGGACTTCCATTGATTGTAGAAGTGCGTCAGATGACCTCCCAGCGCTGAGGTGGGACTTGGGCCAACAACTCAGAAGGTGGCGCTGGGCGCTTTAGGTCCTTGCGCCTTCTGTTGCATTTTCTTTTGAGACAGGGGGCTTGGTTTTATGAAAACTTCCTCTGCCTTTGCCTCGAAAGGACTGACGGTTATGGAACTGGCGTTTATTAACACCCTCTCCAGAGGGGACAGGAGGAGGTCGAGCCAACTAAATGGCTGAACTAGTTTTTTGTGTAGCTTCTAGAGCCTGTTCTGCTTGAGGGCTGAAGAGATACACACCATCAAAAGGCAACGCCATTATCTGCTGCTGTGCGTCATTTGTGAAACCTGAAGTGCGCAGCCAGGAATGACGGCGGGTACAAATGCTGGCCACCGCCGCTCTGGAAGCAGTATCGGAAGCATCCATAGTCGCTTTAACCTGCTGGTTGTTGGATTCAATACCCCTGGTAATGGTTTGAAAAAGCTCCAACTTTATATCCAATTCCAGTAGAGCTTCAACCATCTGTTTGAGTGAATGCCAAAGGATATACTCATATTGAGAGAAATATCGCTGATAGATGGCAATATGCATACCCAGGGTGGAAGCAGTAAAGACTCTCTTACCTAAAGTGTCTATCTTACAAGATTCTTTGTTAATAGGTCGAGCTGTAGTAGTTTGGGGAGGACGGCCTTATTATTCTCTGCCAAAACTACAATAGGATCCGCAAAGGCTTGGGACGCCAAAATGGGTCGATCCTTGGGGGCTGAGTATTTCCTATCTATGGATTTAGCCACTGAAGTAATGAGAGCAAGATTACTCCATACCATTTGAGACAGCGTCTCAAAGGATGGCTGTACCGGAGGAGTCAAATCCATAGGGATCTCCGGAGCATGGAGATATAGGAGTCTTAGCAATTTCCCAGGATCGATGTCTGTAGTTTGGAGAGAAATGGTGGAAATTAAGTTTTTCAGCAGAGACTTAAAATACAGGTCCTCGACCACAGGCTCTGCAGCAGGAATAGATCCTGTTTCTTCCACTTCATCACCCAGCCTAAGGTCTGGGTCAGGCTCAATGTCATCTCCAGACAGTCCAGGAGGGACTGCATGGACAGGAAAGGAGTGGAAATCAGATGGAAGTGAGGAAGGAAAAGGGTTAAAGGAGGAGTCCTGAGAGGAGGACGACGCCCTAAGGACCCCCAGCACTGCAGAAACGCATGGCACCGATTAAGCGCATGGCACTGAGGACGGTGCTGAGAAACCGCACGGCACCGAAGATGGCGCCACGAGGCTGGATGGCACCGCAGTGCCGACAAAATGCAAGGTGCCAGGTAACTCCACAGCGCCAACAGGCACATTGGCACCGAGCGCGCCATCGATGCCAAGGGCATCGAAAAAAGCCCAAGACTCCGGAAAACAGGATTTGAAGGAAGGAAGAGGAGCAGGAGATAGAGGCATCGGTGTGGCCCCCTGCGCTGCAGTCATATGAGGGGGGGAAACACCTAAGCGCAGAGTCGACAGCACCAAAGACAGTGCCGCGCGACCAGGGAGGCTCAACCGCCCTACCTGGTCTCCCAAGAAGCCCGAAGGCCCCTGAGAGACTGGGCCAGGCAGTTGGACAAACCTCCGAGCCCACTGCTCCATAACAGCAACTCACTGATGAAACTGCTCATCTGAAGACCTACCAGAGGGCAGGGTAGGGCTCCGATGTCGAAGATGTCGGCTACCAGAAACAGAAGCTCTGAAGGAGGAGACCGGCAACTAGTTCCAATAACTAACTGTCTACGCGCAGACATATCAGAGGGCAACCTCGAGTGATGCCTTCTCTTTTCTGACCTATGGGCCGAAGAAGAGCTCGAGGCCGAACAGCGCCGAGAATGTGACCGTTTATTTTTATGCTTTCGAGGGGACCGCCCGCCCCCTCAGGCATTGGACTGACCGTTGTCAGACCCCCCCCTCCGGAGAAGGCGGCGGACCGGACCCAGCCCGACTGACTGAACAGCTTTCATATGTAGTCTCCCTACCTTCACCTGATCCACTCATGGTCGACTCCGTCAAAGTAGGCTGAGACTTCTTTGTAAATGAGAATAAACTTAAGCGATACTTATTCGAGATATTACTACAAAACAATAAAACTGAAAACTATGTGTAACCCCTTTGTTATGGGGGTTACTAGAATCCCAGTAAGACTTAGTAGTAGGCAGGAAGGCAGCTTGTGAAACTCCAGTTAAATGGGTTTCACACTGTCTCACTCTGTTCTCAGTCACAGCTGAGACTTGAGAGATGACATCACTATAGAACTGTCGCAGCTGCATGAGCCACATTGGAATCTACAGCTCAGGGAGTGAGTTTAGAACTTTGGGAATTTCAAAGGGAGTCTTCCGTTTGTCCTTAAGCAAGAAGGAAGCATCAGTCTGCTGTTTGATCTCTCACTAAGAAAAGGAAGTGTTCCTGTGTTTACCTTTTTAAAGTGGTGGAGACCATCCCCCGGTTCTCAGTGCCTCCCTCCCTCCGGGGGGAGAAAGTTCTCTGTGGGTTCCAGGGGCAATCCCTTCTCCCACCATGGAAGGAAGCTGCCTGATTTCATTTAGTCTGTTCTTGTATAACAGCAAAAAAAGTGTTACTTCGCCTGTGGGGCACCTGCAACGAATGGGTGAGTGTTTGGCTCCATTTGAAGTGGCAAACATATTGTTTTCTTCAGTTGGGATATGAATGGGAACTGCTATTTGGGAGGACTATGTCAACTAGGACGAACAAATGGAGCAGTCAAACAGTTTAAAGTTTTAAATGGATTTAAAGTTTGCTGTATAGGGGGTGCTTCAGGTCATCCACCATTCAATCTACAATTTAAAGTTCTAAAGTTTTCTGTGTGTCCAGAGAAATGGCCGGGTATGGGCTGTGGGAGCTGGAGGTGGGAAACACCCCCCCATCTTTAGTAACCAGGTCCACCTCTACAGATTTCCTCTGTGTTTTGCTACTTGCCTCATGCACTTGGCCAGTGATGGGGTGGGTACCCAGACGTGGGTCGCAACTTGAAAATCTCTCTAGGAGTCGCAGACTCTAAGTGGTGTGGGGAGCCACAGGATGGGAAAATTACTCCTTGTTTGGTGGGAGTTTCGTTTGGAAGTAAGAAAACAAATCTCTCTAGGAGTCGCAGACTCTAAGTGGTATGGGGAGCCACAGTTTGGGAGTCTCCTTGTTTGATGGGATGTCTTTCCAAGTAAAGTTTGGGTTCATTCTTCAAGTGGACCGTCAGTCGAGTGGCCGGCAGAGGAGCCGGGGCCAGTTGGGCTATGTATCCAAAGCGCATGCAAAGTCCGGGCTGAGTGCCTGGTGGGTCCAAAGCCAGACAACTGTAGTAATGTGTTCATTCCTCAAAAGGACCGCTGTGTTAACCTCTAATCTGCACATACAGTATCGTAGCCCTTTGGGGGACCATGCAATGCTTTGTTTATGTTCAGTTAGTTAATAAATAAAGCCACACTGAAAAATCCCAATTCTGGTTCTGGACATTACAGTTATTGCTTCCTGTAGTTTGGATTTACTTGGGTGCCCCTGTGCAGGGTAGCCAAACCTAGGTCCCTTGTGCCAGGTAACCTCATCCTTCCCTGAACCCAGGTCCCCCACCAGGTATTGCTGCCAAATGCCAACAGCATGCCACCTGTCGTTTTAGTAAAAAGGCAGGGGTGGGGACCCCATTATGTGTTAATTATGCTGCTAGTTTGAAGTTTGACTCCCGGAGGGAGCGACGTCATCAATGAAGTGCACTGACTGGCGATTAAAAAGGAACTGAGGTGGTTGGAAGGTCGACGCTGAGATATTCGACACGCATCGAGCCGAGGTCGGAGTGGCCCCTCACATGCCATCTCAGGCACCGACCTTCCAACAAAAAAGTTTGCTCCCGATGGGTCCTAGTGCCTCCGGTGCTGATCCCATTAGTGTGAATGAGTGGCGGAGACTTATGTCCAGGAAGATCTCATTTTTTGAATAAAACAGGAAATGTTTGTAATAAATATATAAAAAAGACCAGAACACTGGATACAACTTCGGGGTGACTGTTATCTTCAAGCGGAGAAACACATTTGGTGTTAAGCCAGTAGAGGCAGCATGACCACAGCACAGAGTTTAAACTTGAATTATAAATTCCAAAATTTACATAAAGTTCCAGCTCTGCTGCAGGGCTTACTTTTGTAAGGCATCACTGATGGATTCTAGTTAAAAGCTTAGCAACCTCAATGGAAAATTTTAAAAAGTGACCTTATTGACTTGAGCTATTAATTACAAAATTAGTAATAAAAGCGGTTTAAAAAAAAAATCTGAAAACTAATGAAAAATCTAAGGTTGTCACAAATACACTGCTGCTGCATGTCACTGTTGGTGGTCCCCAGCTAGCAAAAGGTTTGAGGGATCCTGACAATGACGGCTTGTAGTTCCAAAGACGTGGCCTGATGGAGAAGATATCCTTGAAGAAGATACACTGCTAACCACAAAAAAACCCCCCAAAAACTGCCAATGAACAAATACTGCTGCCATAAGAAGTCTGTTATCTCCTTTGTCGTAACAATGCAGTCAAATGCCTAAAGCGGCACTTTAGTACTTTGCTCCCATTTAAAGGGAAACTGTCAACCCCTTAGGTCTCAAAGTATCCCTAGTTTAAAAAACATATTTTATGATTGCCAAAATTCTGTAAAGATTGTTGATATATCTGGTAGTTTGATTCTGACTCTTATTTTCTGTAAAAAAGTGAAAAACAGACTGCCCAACATACTGGTGTTATCACACCAAAACAGGTTTGTTTACTTTACTTGATCAACTCTAAATGCATCTTTCCTGGACTTGGAAACACCCACAAAACAATCTAGCCCCTTATGATGCAGTGGGAGTTTAGGAGGCTATTTCCTTATGAGTGACTGCACTGTTTAGATGTGTTTCTAATGCTCAGTAAGTATGCAGTAAGAACAGAACCAGGATTGTAAACAAAACAAAGTTGTTTATAAATATACACTGCCATGCATTTCAGTTCTGCTAAGCAACGAGACAGACAAAACAAACAGCAACATCAGTGAATTTTAGAGAGGGTACGCTATCATAAAATGTGGGGTTTCAACTATAAATAATATGATGAAAAACAGGTTGACAGTGTCCCTTTAAACAAAACAGTTTTTTTGAACATAGGAAAGTACAGTGCATACAGATTAGAAAGAGCCCAGTGACAAAACAGCCCAGATTACCAGTTTTTATTAACTCTTCCACTGCTGCAATCAGCAGCAAAATAATTTTATTAAATTTTAGCAATTTTTTGTTATTACATAAATTGATACATTTCTACATAAAATATTAGGAACAGATTCACACTCATACTACACAATGTATAAATTACACCGCTGAGTGGGCATTACTGCCCTTCCACACAGACATCCACAATCACTGGCGTTAGCACTGTAGGGTGTGCTGGGAGGGGAAGCACAATGCTATAATGATTAATGGGACACTTTCGGCCTCTCACTATTCTCTGCAAAGCATTCATTCAGATCTTCTGTACAGAATATTACAATACTGAAACTCGGTGCAGTCAAGACAGACTGAGCTGCGCAGAGTGCATGGAGTGGTAAGAGGCACAACCATGGCCCAAGTGTGCACATCTTCAACTGGGCCAACTATATAATGAGCTCGGAAATACTACTGCTATTCAGTAAGTGTCCTATGGGCAGTGATCATGATGCCCTTTGAGTACAGGCAGTTTTACAGACATCATACGTGGCCACAGAAGTGCTGCATTTGTGTAGGTGCACCCTTTTGGTTTTGAAAACCTGATCTCCTTCAGGTCCTCTGCCACAGAATTCATTTCACACATCTTGTTCAGAACTGATATTAGATCTGAAAATCGTACCCTGTGCACGCTGTTGCTGATGATTCAGAAAATTATATGAAAAGGAGTGGAGAAAGATCATCCTTATTGTTATTTTACCAAGTCGAGACTGCAATCCACCCTTTGTTCAAATAAGCCACCATGTTCACAGTTTCAATACAAGACAGTATGGTAACACAGCAGCTACCTGTGTTTTATTTTTAGAAAGGTATGCTTCAGCAAAGCAGTGCTTTGTTTCTCTTACTGAGCCAACTTATTTTCAAAATGTGACATCGCTTTAGTAAGCAAATGCAGTTGTAGCCATATCTATACTAATTAATTAAGTACCACATGGGAGATTTGTTCGGGAAGGGAGGACGGGCTGTGCTTCTCTGATTGCCAGCCAGGTAAAAAAATCCAAACTATACTTTGAAAAGCCAAAACTCATCACCCTGCTTACATAAACATGAAAAGCAGTGGAGGATACTGTAGCGAATCTCTATAGAAAAAAAATGCTGCTCACTAAAGACAGGCTGTCTTCTTTGTTCAAGCAAGCAATCATGACAAGTGTCTGAGGAATGACAGCCGAATTAGCATCTTAGGTATTTGTGTAGTCTGTGAACTGAAGTCCCAGTTGTTTATAGACTTGTATCCAACCCTGAAAATAGGTATCAGCACCAGCGTTGTTCCTAGCAGATCTCCCACACAGTAAAATTAATTTGTAACAGCTATACTGTAGAAATCCAGTACTTAAGCATGTTATAAAAGTGTGTGTGACAAGCATTAATGTGGATGTACATACAGCATTATGCCACATGAAGCAGTACAGAGAAAAGCAGTACTGCTCTGAAATTCTGACCACTGTATACAAGTTCAACTTTGACATCACTGTCTAAAGCTTGAATAACAGACTTTTTTCTGTCCAGTAATATGCATGTGTATGTATAATAAGAGGGAGGGGGAGATATCTTCATCACCAAAAAGAAAAAAACAATGCATATGTTAGGATTACAAAGCCACAAAAGGAGGAAAATGTGGCATTAGGGTCTTTGACCCAAATATCCACCACCATTACCTCCCCTCATAAGCCACAGCTAAGCAGGTTCACGGCTGTGTCCCATAGGTCTGCTGCTTCAAGCTACAGGTCAGGGGTCTTTGGAGTTTGTTTTTTTTAACTTTTGCAGCCTTTAATGTTTTTGTCTCTGTCAAGCTTTAACTCTGAAAAAACTGTGGCATTTTTTTCAAGCGGTCTGCATGTGCACATTTAAAACCTTAGGGTAAAATGCAGTTATAACCCTCCCTCCCCCCAAGGCACTTCCTTGGAACAAACTCCAAAGATCCTGTAAACTTCATAATTTAACTCTGCCTAGTTTTTTTCACTATGAGGAAAACATCTGAGATATTCATGTAAATTAAGAAACTAATGATTTTTCATCCACCAAACCGATCTTTATCACATTTGCCAAACAAATTAGCCCCCGGACTGAGACTGTGTATGCCAAATTTTACAGTCCTAGATGGTGGAGATATAAGTTGTCAAAAAAAAAAAAACCCACCTGTTTTTTGACGCAGTCATGAACTCAACCCTAACATACAGGTGTGGTACTGCCTGTATATAATATAATGTATGTAAGTAATAAGCCACAACAAAGTGTTCATTATAGGGTGTAGAAAGGCACTAGGCCAAAGGCAGAGTGTCCTTACCCCAGGAAGTGCAGTAAAATCTATTTATTTGCTTTTGTTTACCAGGTAAGCACACTAGACAGCCAAGTGCTTATTTTCAGGTGTGACCTGGGAGATTACAAGGTACATTCAAGAACATCAGGCATAGCAGGGTCCATACAAGAACATTAGGTATATACATTACAAGCAGAAGGTAGATAACAGCATGTCATAAGCATGGAAGACCGTAATCAACATAACAGGGCAGCAACGCCCTAAAGGATATGGGTAGCAGGTTAAATGAGTAGTCACAACATGATGCACACCCTGGAGGAGCTTATTACCTTCATAAAACTGCTCTAAGTAGTTTTTTTTAGGAAGGAGAATGACATTCGGCACCTGACTGTGTTTATAGAGATATAATGCATGATCAGGTGATGTCTCTCGATAGTTCTGGATTTTTTTCTTGCCATTTTATAAATCAAGCAATCTAGTTATCTATCTAAATACACACACACACAACAGGGTGCGCACTGTGCTCTGATATATCTACACCTTGGTTGTGTTTAGGCGCAAGGCAAGACTGAATGCCTTAAACCACCCAAAAATACAAACATTAGACTCTGACTACACACCCTGAAGTGTGTAATCGCACTTATTAAACTAGGTGCAGAAGTTACAGAAAACAGAACACAAGAAAATGGTGCAGGTGTGTGGTCACTGGGGAAAAATGCATGGCCATGCGTATCTCTCAACCTCTCAGCATTAAAAAAATCATAGCACTGGCCTTCACAAATCATACCAAATGGTCAGAATGTGCAGCACTTTCTTATTTTAAACCATAATACGTCTACAAATAGTGGGCATTCGTGATAAGGAATGTCTCTATCAACTTAATTCAATGATTTAATAGTCCCAGAAATAGCTCTAACATTATTGAGAACATCAGTAAACCTACGCAGAGCAAGGATAAATCTGAGTGTGAAAATCACAGCACTATGTGAAATTCATAGCAGTTGAGAGGTATGTGTGTTATCTTTACACCGGTGGTAGAGAAGGATTTTTCTAACCCACAAAAAAGCCCCAAGAAGTGCAAATATGAGATCTCAACCACACACCCTGAAGTGTGTGATCACACTTACAAAATAGGCACAGAAGTTATAGAAAAAAAGAACACATGAAAACAGTGCAGGCGTGCGGTCATTGGTGAATAATGCATACTCATGTGATATCTCTGCACCAGTGGTAGAGCAGGATTTGTTCTTACCCATTTTAAAAACATATTCATGCAACACCAATGAGAATAAATTTTACCAGATTGTTTTTTTGGCCCTGGCCCCCAATTCCTACTTTTTGAAAGTTCAGCTCCTGCCTCGCACACCGCCCCACCATGTCCAAGCTTACCCCATGGGTGGGGCCACCAGGCAGGCATCCACCTCCCAATGGACACATGGGAACGAGCCCTGGCTTACCCCCCAGGGTGGGGCCATGGGAGTGGGACCCCCCCCGGTGAACAATTGGGGCAGTGGAGACGGCGGCGGAGCACAGTGTCATGCCTGGGGACCGGGATTTTTGGATGCTCATTGTTCCCCTGGACGCAGGATGTGCAATGACATCTAGTGTCTGTCCCACCTCTGATGTAACCTGGTGCTGGTTGTTGCGGGTCCCCTGACATGCCAGACATTCGCCTCCTTTCCCACCTGGGAAGGGGAGCCACCCCTCGGGCGCTCAGCCCTTCTCTGCCCAGCTGGCCCTCCGACTCCCAGATCCATTCCCGAACCTGGGATGTTGGTGTCAGATGCGGACACCTTGCCGCTGCACTGATGGGCCAGCTGTAATCTTACCAGATTAAGTGTATTATTTTTGCTAATGACATATCTAGTACTAAGACAAAAATTCATCAAGTGATATTGTTGTATCTAAACTCAAGCTATATCTTCTTGAAGGTTAGGAAGGTCCTAAAAGATATCTTGAATGTTAGAAACTTTACAATGGAACACTTAATCAACAAGAGAACAGCCTTCACAATGCTGGAGACATCATAATAGACATATGGAGCACTGAAGCCAGCAGTTGAAATCAGAAAAAAACAGTTAAATCTTCCTGCAAACTGTGGATTGAAATGTCAGAGCTACTAAACTGATGCTGCATTATCTGAATATATAAAGGTCTAACAAAATACACAGTTCATCAACTGTGAGGGGACATGACTCTCCGCCACTTATTAGTTATGGTCATGACCACTCGCACTTGAAGATAAATTGCATATCTGGAGTCAGTATCCACCATAGGTAAAGATGACTGCCACAAAAGGTCACCAGATGTGCTGCTGCATACTCGCGAATGCAGGGTGCTGCATTTTCCAAGCAAAAATGTTTAATACCAAGCCATTTTATAAGTGTCATGACACACACAAGGGTGCTGCATTCCTTGGTAGAGATTGACAATATGGTGTGTGCGTGTGTGTGTATGTGTTGAGGAGTACGAGGCAGAACACATAAAACGAATGACTATATCTCCCAACAAATGTACAGTGTTGTGTGTTACTGCCCACATATAACACTGACAATAAAAGGTTAAGGGGGATGCCCACTATCCTGAAATGACTGTGAAAGGGTTGGGAGGTCCCTATTAAGAAAACTGCAATGCAAAAAAAAAAAAAAAAGATCTTTGCTAACTTGGCTTTTGTGATATTTTTCATCCTAATCTGGCTGACTCTGCAACCGCCCACCATCCCAATCAATTACATATCCCAGTGTGCCCCACTGCTGAGCCTCTGCAGATGTCAGCAAGGGACTCAGCCATGGGGGACATCTGAATGCCGCATCCGCTTGCCAGTAGCAATAGACAGAATCATGGCATATTTTGGCACTGAAAGCTGCTGACACTACCAGTACTAGCCTCCCTTAGCAAGCTGTCAGGGAGGGAGGGAGACTAGTGCCGGCAATGTCAACGGCTATGAGGGCTGTGATATGCCAAAACCATCTCTCACTATTAACAACTTGGATGACCCCTGTGGCTAAGTACCTCACTGATGTCACCAGATGCTCAACCATGGGGCACCACTGGGATATGTATTCCACTGGAATAGCGGGTGGGTAGGTTGGCGCAGGATCAACCAGACACTGATGTAAAAATAACTGAAGGAAGCTAGCAAAAATATTTTTGCTGCAATTTTCTGAACTGGGACCTCCTGGTCCTAACACAGTTGCTTACGGGCAATGAGTGACACTTTAATCAGCTAAAGGAACATCATGTATTTTCAGTGTTCTCTCTCCGTTACCTTCGTACTGTTTAAACCAAAGCTAGACTGTAAACATTTAACTGCTTTTTTCTCCAGGCTTTGAATGCTACACTGTACTTCAGCTCCTGATGGAAGTGTTAGAAAGCAAAGCCACCGATTCTTCAGTTACTCTGATGCCAGTGGCACTTAACAGCTTGAATGCAACAGGTTCTAGGTTCTTTTTTTTAATTTTAGTTTATTCTTTGACTCAATTAGATGCTCCATTTTATAATTCTACCACTACCACTGATGTAGATGCAACAGCGTCCGCTGAATTTTGAACCTACAGGGCTTCATAGTGCAAGACAGAAGCTTCAATACCCTAAGCACATTTTTTTTCTTGATTACAGACCGACTCATGTCACAGTTACCTTGGAATACCAGACTGAGGTACATCTGTTGCATGTCTGTCCTAGAGGTATCTTGTGTAGAGACCTATAAAGACTGCTCACTCACCCTGAAAGTTAACTTAGCATGCACATAACTGGGGGAAATGTATGTGCTGCGGTGTGGGCTAGCAGCAATAACAGATGGCAACAAACTATAAGTAAGCAATGCATTTTGTGAAAAGTTTTATAGTTTCCCAAATTGCAAGAAGCCACAGTGATGAAACCTTGCGACTCAAGGACGGAACTATCCAGACAAGCACTGCAATTTACTACTGAAATGTGGAACCGAGTTTTAAGCTACACTGCATTGTTGCAATCCTGTGTATAGCCCATGTGCCTGCTGCTTGTAGCAATACAGGTAAAGAACACCACTTTACAGTGGGTATGAAAAAAGGTATCAGGGCCACTGGTTGACACAGCAGCGCGCAATGGCGACTCAGGTTCAGAAGCAGACTTGTGATGTGGCCATATGGCCTGGAGAGGCTTGGGAGGTGCTGCTAGCTGGGAGGGATGGCATTGGGTTCCAGCAACACCTGTGGAGAGTCAGGAAGCCTGCTCCACCACAGGTCATTGTGGGTGGGCACAGGGCCAAACAGCTGGCCATTACCAGGCACCACTAGAATTGGGGAGAGAGAATGGCGAGGAGGAGAAAGCTAGATAAACAAAGGCATTGTACCATTTGTGCCACCAAAAGAAATGAAGCATGTGCATGTTCTTTGGATTTTTCTATATTTGGCCCCCAAGGTATTGTTCCATGGTATTGCAGGTTTCCTTTTTTAACCCCTAATTTTTTATCCCAATATCCTCTTCCCTTGACGCAACTTGTATTCTGGTATGGACACTATTGTTTTATAACGTAACCCAAACTAGGATCCTGCAACATGACTGCTGCCTATAAAATGGTTGGGTCACTGAAATACAGCATGTTCCTGATGTCTGGTTCAATCAATTCCTTGCTAGCAAAAGGAAAGTACAGTTACATAAGAACTTACCGTAATGGTAGATCTTCGAGAGAGGTTCCTGCAGTATGTCATAACATGTAGGACTAGCGTCACCTAGCGTCTGGACCGCACGGCAGACTTTTCCAGCAATGCCTGATGGGGGACCGCCCACCCGACGTCAGCGTGACCCTATATAGTGGGCGATCCCCATGCCCACCCTCCAGTTCTTTCCCGCCGGATCCTCGTGCAGTTACCTAGTGGTAGACTTGCTCAGTGATCGCAGTTTGTTTCTGTTGCACCTTTCTGAGTTTTTTAGTCTTTTGAGCGTTTTCTATGTCTTCTCCCACATCGAAGAAGAAGTGTGAGACTTGTGGCACCCAGATCCTGCACAAAGATGGCCACCATAAGTGTTTCATCTGTCTAGACCCGGACCATCCCATGGCTACCTGCCCAGACTGCCAGCCTTTCAACCAGGCCACCCGGAAACAGAGACAGCAGGCTCTGGAGGCCCGCTTGCTGAAATCTTGGTTGGCTTCACTGGAGAAGCAGATGTAGTGGATCAGGGAGTCATCCTCACCTTCAGCTTCTCCTTCTAAGAAAAGAGAAACACTGGGAGCGGGAGCACTCGTCACATGGTTCCAGGGCTGAGTGTTCCAGGCCTTCCTCCAGGAAGGCTTTACCCCTGCTGCCTCCAGTCAAGATTGTCCAAGCCGCATCCAGGGATTCCAGTGGAACCATTGCAACCTAGCTCCAGGTCTTGGCAGGTAAGTTGGCCTCCGGCGACCACCCTGCTTCAGCCATTAAGTCTGCCCCCGGCTCCTCCGGGGACCGGCTTTACCCCTGCTGCCTCCAGTCAAGATTGTCCAGGCCGCATCCAGGGATTCCAGTGGAACCATTGCAACCTAGCTCCAGGTCTTGGCAGGTAAGTTGGCCACCGGCGACCACCCTGCTTCAGCCATTAAGTCGGCCCCCGGCTCCTCCAGGGATCGGCTGGCCACCAGTAAGTCAGCTCCCTGCTCCTCGGGGACCCGCCTGGCCTCAGCCACTAAGTCGGCAGAGGGCTCCTCCCCCTCAGCACCGGCATCTGATGTCGACCTCCTCTGGCGGTCACACAGATGCAGCTGTCCCATCAGGGACTTCTGTTGGCCAACCTGATGCCCAGACGAGGCCCGTGAAGACTGCCCCTCTTCCCCCCCCCCCACTGGTAGCTCAGCCGTCAAACCAGCTACTCCAGGTGGAGAGAGTGCCGGTCTCCTGGGTGTGAATCACACTCCAGTATCTGACCCCCGCTCCATCTTTGGGGAGGAGGTCCCTCCTACTCCATCTGGACCTGACACAGAAGGCACCTCCCGTCCCTCCCAGGAGGATTAGTTCTCTTCCGGCTACAGACCTGACGTGGACATTCCTCCTTCATCAGTTCCAGCAAAATCTATCCCGACACCGGACCCTCTAACTTCTGTCTCCTTGCCGGGACCTGTTCATCTGTCCCGGCCGCTGGCTCCTTCGGCAGACCAGGTTCTCCCGTCAGATCCCCCAAGTTGGGTCCCGACGCCAGCCTACCAAGCGCCAGATCCATTTCTGATGCTGGGCCAGCAGCACCGGGCCTGACAACTGCAGTTCCAACGTCGGCTGTGCCTGTGTCAGATCAGCCTCTCATTTATACCACAGCTGGTCCTTCATGGGCTCCCCCAGCGTCAGCTCCCCTGACGTCGGGGATTTTCTCAAGACCCCTTCCTGTCCCGCATTAACCTTCTGGGTATTCTTTGGACTATTTCCTGGCTGGCCCACCACGACTGGCATCCTGCGGGGCATTACTTTCCAGGTTATTCCCCGCACCTGGGATATTCTCCTCAGGGATACCATGGGTACCACCACCCACCACCCGGTGCTATCCCTCCTCCTCCTCCTCCTCCTCCCCCTCAGCCGGACCTCAGGACCTTCATCCAGTCCTCGTGGTAGGAGGCGTGGTCTGAGTTGGTGACTGACCTGGAGAGCAGACTCCCACCACCTTGTTCCCCTCCCAGGTCCTTGTCCCCCATGAGCTTTTCTCTGTCTATGGTTCATGTTGGGGACTAACTCGCGGGATATACCTCTTCTGGATTTTGGATTTTGGTGTAGAACACAATCTGGATTCTGGGGAGGATTCTTCGGAGGAGTCATCGGGTCATGAATCCCCGGTCCCTAAAGAGAAGGCCTCTCCCAAGTCCACCCCTGAAGAGCCTTCCTTTTGAAGGCCATACAGCAATTCTATGAATGGGATTCAGAGGAGCAGGATCCCATGAGAAAAAGACCTGCTGAGCATCTGAATCTTGAGTCTCTGTCCCCCTTTCCTGTTCCTCCATGGATTGGGCCTCATCAAGATCTCACCACGACCACCTGGCAACTGACCCACTCCATCCCAGCTGTCCACAAGAGAGCGGACAGGACTTACCGGGTGCCTAAGGATGCTCCTTTTCTGAGTTCGCATCCTAAGGCTGACTCTGTTGCCATTTCAGCAGCTCCATTGCCCCTAAGCACATGACACTTCTCCTCCGGACAAAGAGTCAAGGCAGATTGACCAGTATGGGAAGAAAGTCTATTCCTCAACTATGTGTGCATAGTGGTCCCTTAATTATGTAGCCCACATGGTGTCTCACCAAAAGGCCACTCTAGCCAAGCTTGAAGCCCATGTCCAATCTATGGAAACTTCGGACCTTAAGGAGGAGTTTGCCAAGGAATTTCACCAACGAGGTCCAGGCTGCGATTCACGATGCTCCTTTCAGGGTCTTGGTGCTCTTTGGTGGCGACACCAAAGATATTATTACAGACCTTCAGGACCACAGCCAGACCCTTAGGTCTGTAAGGTCCATATACCGATCGGGTGCCCAAGCACAACGGCCCTTTTGGAAAAGGACCTGGAAGCAGCATAGACAAGCCCAGACTCTTCGTCAGGGCAAACGCAAGGCCACAGAAACCTTGTCCTCCCCACCTGCCTCCGAAAATCAGCGTCAGTCTGGGGGCCCTCCCACGGCCCACCCTGCCACCTCCTGACTCCTTTGCCCCACCCCCTCTTCAGCCGCAGTGTGAGGAGCCGGTGGGGGGCAGATTTGCTCGCCACGCGCAGGAGTGGCAGAGCATCACCTCCGACGCCTAAGTCCTGCAGCTAGTGTCCCAAGGACATACCCTGGAGTTTCTGGAACCTCCTCCAGAGGTGGCACTAGTCCTACATGTTATGACCTACTGCAGGAACCCTTTCCAAGTAAGATCCTCTGTTTATGTGTATAAGGGTTGGGGAAGAGTTCAACCACGGAGTCTGAAACTCTTCTCTGTTTAAGGGCTGGATTTTAAAAAGGCACTCATTGTTCTCATAAGGAGTGGGCTGAGTGCAGCACAATTGCACCTGCTAATCTGTGAATGACTACTCCACCCAACAACTCACAACACTAGCCCAATTTTACAGCTGCTTCTGGGAAGACCTCTCCTGCAAGCAACCACAAGAGAGATGCATATGGTAAACATGTTCAGTACACACATAGAAAGGTCAAAATGTCACAACAGCAGCACTCTTATCTACACTCCCAGAGGTCCCATTTAAAATCTGGCCCCAAGAGTCACTTTTACAATTTTTAAAGAAAGAATTTAGGATCCATGAGAGAAAATACAGGTTACTCACCTGTAACAGGAGTTCTAGGAATGGTATATGTTGTTCATCCACACTCATTGGCAAGGATACCTGCCAATGAGTGTTCATCCACACTCATTGGCAGGTATCCTTGCCGCTTTAAATCTTGCCGGAAGGTCTTCAGCTTGCTCCTCCCACCCACCGGGTGGTATAACTCTCGGCTCCCGCCCATGACGCCAGATCTGCCTGAAGCCTAGGTTGTGCGTCGAAGCCGAGAAACAGGGTCAGGATGAACAACATATACCATTCCTAGAACTCCTGTTACAGGTGAGTAACCTGTATTTCTAGGGACATGGATATGTTGTTCATCCACACTCATTGGCAGACTCCCAGCAGTTCTCCGGGAGGAGGGAGGCAAGACGCACACCCCCAATACTTACTTGGGAAAGAGACTGGAGAACCGAGGCCCCAAAACCAGCATCCCGGCGTGACTCAAGGTCGATGTGGTAATGGGTAATGAAGGTGTTTGCTGACTTCCAGGTAGCAGCCCTGCAGATTTCCTGGATAGGGACGTCCCTGGAAGCAGCCACCGTTGCAGCAGTATGGCGGGTAGAATGAGCTCTTATCCCTCTGGGAGGCTCCATGCCCGCCAACTTATAGCAGAGATCTATGCAGGAAGTGACCCACCTGCTTATCGTCCGCTTGGCTGCAGGTCTGCCAGATGCGGCTTCAGCGTAGGTGACAAACAGCTGGCGAACCTCTCCCCGAATTTCAGCCGTGCGCTCTTTGTAATAGGCGAGCGCCCTTCTAGGGTCCAAGGTATGGAGCCTATATTCGGCCTCCGAGGTGTGATTGGGGTAGAACACCGGCAGAGTCAACACCTGGTTAAGGTGAAACTCCGACACCACCTTCGGAAGGAATTTCGGGTGAGAGCAGGACCTTGTCCTGTGGAAGACCAGGTAAGGAGACTCGATGGAAAGCGCCTGGAGCTCTCCCATCCTTCTGGCTGACGTGATAGCCACCAAGAAGGCGGTCTTCCACGACAGGTGAGAGAGAGCACACCTGTGCATAGGTTCGAATGGCTTGCCCATGAGCTTTGCCAGTACCAGCAGTAAATCCCACGGAGGTGGGGGTTCCCGCGACTGGAGGGGAATGTGATCAAGGCCTTGAAAAGCGCCAGACCACCTTCTCCTGGCCACTGACTGCTTCCCGCCCGCGCCTGTAAGCAGAGATGGCTGCCAGGTGCACCCTTAGGTCGCCGACCTAAGCCCTTGATTAGAAAGGGACCATAAATAGTCCAAGATGCTTGCCAAGGAACAGGAGGAAGGGTCCAAGCCCTTTTTGTTTGACACCAAATGGAAAACCTTTTCCATTTGAAGGCATAGCATTTTCTGGTCGACTCCCACGGGACGCCCAACTACATTGAGGACCTCGTCGAAAGACCCAAGGCCTGGAACTCTCAGCCAGGAACCAGGTCCAGGTGCAGGATTGAAGGTCCGGATGGAACACCTTCCCTGATTGACTGAGAGCAGGTCCGGCGAGCTGGAAGCTGCCAGGAGTCCTGGAGCTGAGACTGAGGAGATCTGTACCAGAACTGGCGAGGCCAGTCTGGGGCTATCAGAATCACCTGCGCCTTGTCCCTCCTCGCCTTGAGAAGCACCTTGTGGATCAAGGGAAATGGGGAAAGGCGTAAAAAGGCCGGGGTCCACTGCCTCGAGAAGGCATCCCCCTGCAGCGAGCCCTGCTGAGGGGGGCGGGCATGGAACAGTCTCAGCTTCGCGTTCTCCCTGGAGGCGAACAGGTCCACCTGAGGTGTGCCCCAATGGGAGAACAGATGCTGTACTACCTCCGGCAGGAGAGACCACTCGTGGGATGCAGCCCCTATCCGGCTCAGGGCATCGGCCAGGGTGTTGGAGGCTCCGCCACATGAATGGCTAGGAGATCCGCCCAGGCTGCGCACGAGTGACCAAATGCGAGAGCCTTTGCATAGAAGCATGGAGCGCGCCCGCCTGGCGGTTTAGATAGAACATGGTCGGGTATTGTCCGCCTGACTGGACCACTTGACCCCGGAGGAACGGAGCAAAGGCGGTGAGAGCTAGGCGGACCGCCGAGCTCCAGCAGGTTGATGTGGCATCGGACTCCCTGGGGACCAGAGGCCATGAGCCCGGTGTTCCCAGATGGGCACCCAACCCATCAGAGAGGCATCGGTCGATAGAGAGACCGGCTGCTCGGGCGGACGAACGGATGCCCTCCTGCAAATGATCTGGAACGGTCCACCACTGGAGAGCTGCTCCACATCCCCTGAGTCACCGACACAAGCTGGTCCAAAGGATCCAGCATGCCAGACCACTGGCTGGCCAGTCCCCATTGAAGGGGACGATGTTCCAGCGGCCCAACGGACCACGCTGGTGCAGGCCGCCATGAGACCCAGGAGGCGCAGGAAGTCCCGGCAGGGGGCAATTGCCCAACCAGAAATGATCGGGCAAAGGAGGAAAGAACCCGCCCTGTCCGCCGGAGCCGCGCCTGGCTCAAGAGAGTCGAGCTTGCCTCGATGAATAGAATCACCTGCTTTGGCTCGAGTCTCACTTGGCCTCATTGATAAGGAGGCCCAGTTGAGAGCAGATCTGGAGGGCCAGATCTCTGACCACCCTCGCCTTCCTGGAGGGAGCTGCTATCAGCCAGTCGCCCAGGTAAGGGTACACCGAACCCCTCGGCGCCAGGAATGCTGTCACCACTGCCATGCATTTGGTGAAGACCCTGGGAGCTGGAGACAAGCCAAGGGCATGGCTTGGAACTCGAAAGGGATTCTTCCGCGGAAGAGAAGGAATCTCTGGTGAGACGGACGGATAGGGATGTGAAAACGTGCCCTGTAAGTCCAGAGAGCAGAACCACGCCGTGTTCCAAGGATGGTATTATCTGAGCCAGAGTGACCATCCTGAAGGTTCGAGACCTTAGGAACTTGTTTAGTGTGTAGGTCCGAGAATGGGGCGCCAGCCCCCGTCCGCTTCGAACCAGGAAGTACCTGGACACAAACCCTGGGTCTGAAGGAGGGTCCGCCACCTCTTATCACCCCTTCTGGAGGAGGGAGGCGATGTCGGCTCTCGACGAGCCGCCAGTGAGGCTGGGACTCAAGCCCCCGAGGGGCGACGGCCTGGAAGGGTGGTGCCTGCTCAATTCCAGAGGCAGGCCTTCCCACCACTCTCCAAGACCCACCTGTCCGTGGTAACAGCGGACCAGGCGGAACGGAAGTGCCGGAGCCGCCCTCTCACCGGGGACCTAGGGGTAGGCAGACGGATGGGGGCGACACCCTCAGCCCGTCACTGGGCAGGCTTGGAGGAGGGACCGGCCGAGGGACCTCCTGGGCCTTTTCCTCCCTGCCTCCTGTTAGAGGAAGCCGGCGGCTTGGGTTTGGGATGCCAAGGCCGAGCCTGCTGGCCCTGACGTTGCTGGGCCGGGCGCGCCGAGGGCACAGAAGGACGAAAGGGCTTTAGGCTGCGGTTTGCGGCCTTTGTCTTCTGAGCCGGAACAGACCGAGTCCAAGGTAGCATTGGACTTCTCGATCCTCTGCAGGTGACCTTCCACCCCAGGGTCAAGAGGTCAGTCCCCAAAAGGGAACATCCGCCAACTTGTGCTGGGTATCCGCAAAGGTGGATATCCTCAGCCAAGCCTGCCGACGATAGCCACTCGCGCCGCCACCGATCTGGCACATGAGTCCCTATATCCAAAGCAGTCTGGAGCTGCTGTTTGGCCACTGCTCGCTCCCGGTCCCGCACCTGCTTAACCGTAGTCTGCAGATCGGCGGGAAGATGAGGGATGACCTCATCCAGGGAGCCCAACAGGGCATGAGAAAAATGTGCCATGAGGACGGCCGAACTGGCCTGGACGAGCGTCGAGAGAGGACGCAGCGTGACTTTTCGCCCGACATAGTCCAATTTCTTGACTCCTTGTCAGGAGGTTTGTCCACATCCTGGTGCTAGCCGGGCGCTCGAAAACGCTGTCGGTAACCAACCCTCAGCAGAGGGTGTTCCAAACCGGACAAGGAACCGTAGGGGCGATACTTCCTGGCCATCCTGGCCAAGGCGAGGGCAGGAAGCAGGGCGCTGCCAAAGCTCCAGTGCCGGACCTACTATGGCCTCGCCACCGGAAAGGCCTCCGCCGAGAATCCTCGGTCCAGAATCTCCGTGAGGGGATACCTGGCCCGCTTTGGAACGGGTTCGAGCTCCATCCCGTGGACTCCGATGAGCCGGGCAGTCCTAGGAAGGACGACGGCTATCGCCCATTGACTGACCTTCCTGAAGACTCCAAGTCCAGTCGCTGAGAAAAGGAGGAATCATCTTCGACTCGAAGAGCCCTCAAGAGCTGCCTCTGGCCTGAGCCACCCTTCACCTGCCGAGGTCGGTCGGGAGTGAGGGTAACTGACAGCCGATGGGGTAGACCCCTAGCCGACCGAGAATCCTTGGTCGGAGCCCCAATTGGTGGCTGTGGAGGACGGAGGTTCCACCGGAATCGGTGGAGCAGTTGGTTTTGGCCGAACAACCGCCTGGGTATAGGCCTCGGATAAGTCGAGGGTTGTGTCGGCCGCCCGTGACAGTTACTTAATGGCCGGAGAAGGCGACGGGTCGGCTTACCTCGCCAGGAGGAGCTGTTGCAACATAAGGTCTCGTCATCGACGTGAATTACGCTGAAGCTTCCTCCGTCCGAGGAGGAGGATGAGGATGAGCAGTGACGCCGCCATCACTGTGCCGAGGACAGAGACCGCCTGACGGGTGGGATCGCTGGACCGCCTAAGAGGTCCGAGACCGAGACCGAGAGTCCCGGAATTTCCGAGGTCGGTGCGGGGAGGTGTCGGCCGGAACCGGCACTCCCTTCGGCTCGGATGGTCCATCCGAGGGCTCCGGAACCGGAGGCACAGGCGAGCCCACGGGATCCCCAACTCCTCCCGGGGAACCGGGAGAGGGGAATTCGGCTGCTAAAGGCGATAGCTCCGTCCAACGGTCGAGAAAATCTCGACTTCGCCGGGTGGGAGTCTCGTCAACTGACCTGACGGGACACCGTGAGGCCAGAGGTCCGAGCCGAGCGTCGATTTCCACTGGGAGGGACCTTCTCGCCTCCCAAGAGCGCCGACGGAGGGACTTACCCCTGTCCTTCTTTTTGGACCGAGAATAAGGTCCAGTAGACGTAGGCCCTTCTCCCTTAGTGGAGAGGGACAGACAAAGCTCCTTAAAAGAAGCCGTGTAGGAAGAACCCAGAGAGAGCGGGATAAATGCCGCGGCCGAGGAAGATACGGCCCGCGCCGCCTCCTCTTCGAGGGCGATCATCCGCTCGAGCTGATCCGCCGAGCCCGCCGCCGCGGACACCGCCAACCGGGCCTCCTTGGACTTCACCGGAGGGAAACGCTTCTCGGGACGGCCCAGTTGCAATCGGGCAGCACGGTTCTTCGAGGACGAGGTCAGAAAGATGAGCACAGGTCTAAGCCCATGGTCGCGGCTCAAGGCCTACAGTAGACACACGCGGAGTGTGGATCCGTCCGAGACATATTCTGAACACCCGCATGGGCATCTCCAAACTGGAGTCGATTTGTCCATCGTAGCTGCTGTAGGATCAAGATCAAGTCTTTTCAAAAATTTATTTTTAACCCAAACGGAGAAATAGGAACCAGTCTCAAACGCAGAGCGTTAAAGAGGGAACCTGAGCTTCCAAGCGGTAAGGAAGATCTGGCGTCATGGGGCGGAGCCGAGAGTTATACCACCCGGGTGGATGGGAGGAGCAAGCTTGAAGACCTTCCGGCAAGATTTAAAGCGGCAAGGATACCTGCCAATGAGTGTGGATGAACACTCATTGGCAGGTATCCTTGCCAATGAGTGTGGATGAACAACATATCCATGTCCCTAGAACTGAAGAATTCCCACCATTCCCATTTTATAATGTAAAAAAGACTGGCCCAAGACAGTCCAGAAATAACCAGGGTGGGTATGATAGAAACATGCCTGACAAAGCAAAGCAGGTCAGTAATTGAAAATTACACTCACCGTAATTGCAGATTTTCCAAAATATCTTCACCATTCAATTACACTGATGAGTCTAAGTCAGAGGCACTAGGACTATGCGGGAGCAAAGTCTTGTGCAGCTCAGGTAGGGGACTAATATTGGTGCTGGCACTGCCCAGTGCACGTGAGTCAGCCAGTAACTGATGCCGGCCCCCTCCCTTCCTGACTTCTGTTTGCCAAAAAGAGAGAGTGCTATAGACTCCTAGTCCAAAGGGATAGGAAAATGATATAAAAATACTAACACAATAAAAGTTGACTACCAACTTAGTAGAAATAAGGGTTGGACCGAAGGGTGGCACAAGAGTAGTGGGTATAAGAGCCAAAGCCTTTTTCAGCCATCTGGATATGAAAGTGGAGACGGAGAAGGGCAGCAGCCCTGGCATTAGGCTCTGGTTGGTACACAGAGACCTAGGGGACCTCAGTGTAGTTAAAATGGTCGAATGTCATCTTAACTAAAAAAAAAAGTTCTTGTACTGCCAACATGACAAAGAATTTAGTAGCGTTAAGAACCCTGAAACTCCTGAAGAGGAGCAAATAGCAGGTGTGATCGGTCAGAGTCTCTGAGCACAAATACTATCTTCTTGCCAGTACAAAAGGAGTAAAGGAAAAAAGAGATAATGGACGGAAAAACCCGAATATGAAAAGCCTGAATTCCAATGGCTGAGTGTAGAATATAAGCACCCAGACCAAGAGGCTGAGGAGTTCAGTGCAGAAAATTCTGCTGCAGCCGCCTCTCCCTGCAATACAGGATAAAGGAGAAAAAGCTGCCCTTGTCCCATGTGCCCCAGGTACTGCCACATGGCAGAAGCTTAGAGGTACAGATAAGATGGGGCCAACATAACAATAGGGATGTGCTCTAAGAGGTACCCCTTCGTAGGGAGAGGAAAATATACCAAGGGCTTTTTATTTTTTTTGCTGGGAAGAGGGTATGGGGACCCACATCCCAATTTTGTGTTTATTAAAAGAAAAACCCTCAAGAGAGGAAAACAGTTCCCAAGAGGGATTGACAAGAAGGATGCCAGTGTGTTGAGGCACAACTGAGTGAATTGCTCAGATCCTGGCTCTTGCCTGAGCAGAAGATGGTAGGTGGGCATATGTATGAATGGTGAAGATATTCTGGAAGATCAACAATTATGGCGTAATTTTCATATCTTCTAGGAATCAATCTTCACCATTCATTCACAATGATGGATCACAGTACCAAGCTTTCCCCAAAAGAGGGGAGGTATCCCACTGCCCTCTGTGTCATGGAGCACCACCTGAGGGCAGGGACTCCTTACAGACTAGGCAGGACCACAGACTGGTCAGGGGCATGAGGAGGTTCCCATGGCCTGAGAACAGGAGGGCACCCTAATAACTCATGCCTGACCGGGCAGGAAAAGAAATGAGTACCCTGGAAATGCTAATTGAGCACCTTACACTAGGCCACTGATGCCAAATGGGAAAGGCAAAGCCACATTGTCCGCCAAATGCAGACTGCTGTTCCTACCAATCTGGAAACAACCTGACTGGTGTCTATGACACATTTGATTAGTGCCCTTCCATCTCCAGGCCCTGAGCAGAAAGGCAAATGGTTTTCCAGGTTGATTTAAGACCAGGTACCGAAGCTAGGACCTGACCTAGCTTCGACCGTAGGTGCTTTTTGTAAGCTGCCTAATGTGTCTGGTGTGAAGCAATGCACATGATGGTGCATGCCATGGTAAAAATCCTCCTCCCCAGGCATCCACCTCTGCAGAATCAACCACGGGAGGATGGTCATGCACAGAGCTTTTAGGCCCAGTGGAGGTCTGCAGTACCAAAATCCCTGGGAAGGGGTGAGGTATAGCTCTAGCAGACCCCACAGGAGTGCAATACCAGCATTGGACATCCATTGAGGCTGGAGAAGGGGAGAAAGGATGGAGCCAGGCATTCCTGGATGCCTCCTCAAAAGCACGACACCAAGCAGTGATGATAGAGTCATCACTGAAATCCCCAATGAATCTCAGTGACAGGGTAGTGGGACTGCGACCTAACAAAGATCCCATATTTAGCTCCTTCAGCATTTCTGTTAGGAACTGCTGGTACATAGCGTACTCAGCATCTGTGGATATGTGAATGGAAAAGTCCTCTTCCTCAGAGGAGGTAGTAGAACAGGAGGAGCTGGATTTGGAGAACAGAGGTGCCAGGGCCACGGGCCAGTAAGACTGCAGGTAGTAGTGCTGAAGACATTGGTCATTCTTCCGTACTGATGCCAGGCAATGAGCCCAAGAGGACCCATACCACCTGGCAGTACCGGGGGAGAGGGGGGCAGAGGACCAGGAGGGGTGTAGAAATCAGAGGCTTCAGGCTGTCTTCCAGGGCTGCAGGAGAACTCAGGAGATCTCTCCTGTGGGGAAGGACCTGGTAAACTCACTCAAGTGGAACCAGCCAATCTGAGAGAGATGGTGCCCATGGGACAACCCCCTGGTGAGGGGGAGCAGCCTGATCCTCACCAGTGATGTAAGCCAGTTCCAGGGAGAAACAATCCACTGGGCCAACACTAGGACTCCAGCTGGTACTGCCACCAGCACCTGTTACAGGGTCAGCAGCAGGTCCAGTAGTGGGTCCCTTCTCCTTACCAAAACTGGCGCTGCTTCCCTAGCCAACCCCTACTCCAGAGCCAGAGTCACTCCTGGAACTGCCCCTGTACCTGACACCAGGACCAGATCTGGCACCGTGAACTGCACCAGACCCAGAACCTCAGATGGCACTGAGGCCTGAACCCGCACTGTGGATGGTACCAGAACCAGACCTGGCACAGGCCTAGAGACGACATTGGAGGTGACTGTCACCATCACTACCACAGGTGCTGGACTTGGAACTGGGCCCAGGGTGAGTTCCATTATTGCCATCCCTGTCTCTGAGACAAATGTCAGCATTCTCCTCTTACTCCAAGCCACCATGGTACTTAGGGAAGGGGAAGACCACCACCTCAGACTCAGGGTAAGCTCTGGAACCGACCCCTGTCCTGGCACCATGAACAGCACCAGAAGGGGACCCGATCTTTCAGTCAGCACTGCCCTGCTCACCAGTACTGGGGGTGGCACCAGGAGCTGGGGTGGCACCAGGTTATAATACTGAGGTGCCCATCAGTGTAGACCAAGCGTATGGCTTTGGGCTCACCACCGGTGGCATCTGCTATCTAGGACAGCAGACAGCCTTTGGGGGGGGGTGCTCAGCTGACCTCATGGAAGGAGTCAACTGTCCACCAGACCCCTCTCGGACCTCTGACAACTCCATAAGATGAGTGCAGCGAGGATTCTGGTTTTCCTCTGTACCAGAAATACTGGAAAGGGACCTAGGGGAGAGTCCCAGCCACCCTTTCTTGGCACCTCTTGTGTGATGCCTGCCTCCAAAAGTAGGGGCGAATGACCCCACCTTAGCATGCAGATTTTCCCAGGTTGCTTATCCACAGAGAAGCAGGCAACGCACCTATCCATGTCATGGTCAGGTCCAGGGCAGGCCTGGCACTTCAGATGCCGGTCCCATGATGCGAGATGGCTCCCACAGGGGTACTGAAATGTGGGGGGCATAGCCTTTCTTCTTTTGTCCTTTGAACTTGGCATCTTAATGGAAGAAAATAAAACGAGAAAGAAAGAATTCAGCTCCGAACTAGAGAAAAACAAAACCAGAACCATGACAAAAACGGTGGCAAAAATGGTGACAGGTGTTCAGTGTCAAAAAGATGGTAAGTGGTGCCAAACTGAGGAAAAATTGCTGATGGGGCAGTAGTTTTAGACTTCAGTTGCTCCCACGGAGCACACTCAATAGTGGGAAAAACAAAATTGAGGAAGGAGGGGGCCAGTGTTAGTTAATGGGTGGCTCATGTGCGTAATGTCAGTACGTTGGCCATGTGGGCAGTGCCAGCACTAATGCTGGTTCCCTCCCTAAGCTGCAAAAGACTTTGCTCCCATGGGGTCCTACTGCCTCCAGCTGAGACCCACTGGTGTGAATAAAAGGTGAAGACTGGTTCTTGGAAGATCCTGTATATCCCAAACTGCTGCTTAGCATCTGATTTTCTTTCGATTCCTCTTTTTCTTGGCCTTGCCCTCCTTCCACCTGATGTGACTCAGACTCCCAGTGCAGTAACGACACAGGTGGTACAGGCAGGGACACCACTGCACGTTTCTTTACATCTGTACTCTGCTCAGTGCTGTCAAAAACCCCACAGAGGTCAGAACTCTGATTCTCTATGGCAGTTCAGCCCTAGGTTCTGCAGAAGGGCTCCTTAAAGAAGCAGTGCATGTTACAGGTGAAAGGTTTGAACTATATTTTTTTGTTCTAGACTTCCCCTTATCTCTCATCTTGTATTACACCCTTTTCCCTCGATTTTGAGGCTGCTTTAGCACTTTTCTCGACATTCAAAATAATAAAAGGAACCCTCCTTTTAATATAGCTCTGTCCATGTTTTTATCACTTTTCTCTGCTGTGTTTTGAACACCCACTGTTTAACATCAATTTTCTTGTGACTAAAGTGGCATTTCAAGGGGACACGGCTGACTGACCCAGTGCCTCATGGGAGACCTGGGTTCAAACATGAGCCTGTGCCTTGTTCCCTTGGCTGAAAAAGGGTGGATACATCACAGAGGTGAAGCTCTCACTGTCTGGGGAAGGAGGACCCAGCCATGTCACTCTACTACACCAATGTAATCAAGTGATGAATGGGATTTGGTGAGATCGCTACAAAGACAACTGCCTGCATCTCTCATAAGCAAGGACTGTTATCGATAAGTAGACAGAAATGTTGTGGGGGAACAAATCAGGTCAGCTTTGCAACTATTAATACCCCCTTCGTTAATCTGGCACACCTAGTCTTCCTGCAACTACTACAGTTTTTGGACATGATTAGATTTTAAACAGATGTTTCACAATGATACACATCTTAAAAAAGAAAATGGTGGCTATGTGAGCTTTTACAAATTCATTTACATTCTGTCTGCCTTGGGACACTCCTACCAATACTAAAAATGTTGAACGTTAGGGCTACTTTACCTATGACATTTCTAATTGCATAATTGTTACTTTTGACAAAGCTGCACACCAGATTAGCCTAATTCCTTTTTCAAGTAACAGATGTATTAATTTCTAAGCTATTATATGTGTTCTTTAAGCTAACTTGCTACAAAATCCAGGACAAGGATCTAATAAAGCCGTTAGTAAATATGGAGTCAGATGGTGTACCTAACCTGTTGACAATAGAACTGTGTGGTTAACTTACTTTCGGACTAGATGCATTAAAGCATGTGACCTCTTTTGAGTGGTTGCAACATAAGAAAATCCACGTTAACAAGCATTTTCATCAACAGTTTCTGAGGCAAAATGTTATGTTCACAGTTCTGCAATCTTTTCTCAATCTGGCATGAAATTATTACTTTAAAAAACTCAGAGAAAAGTCGGCCCGGTGGCGCTGAGGGTTGAGGTGCTGGACACCACACCTTGCACTACACTGGTGACCCGGTTCGGTAATGGCGCCAGGCTGTAGGGGTCAGCGGGGTAGGATCGAGCATCCGGAGGACTGCTCTCCTATCCCGGGGAGGGCTGAGGACTTACACTGCTCTGCAGCGGCCCCTGTGATTACCTGGGGGGGGGCACTACAGGGTTGGTGCAACAAGAGGTGGAGTGTGGCAGATGTCAGCATGACGTGCCTCAGGACGCCATTGCACGTCCATACTCCAGGGGATCTAAGGGAGGAAAATGGTTGGGCGTGACCGTGCAGCTTGATGGCCGCGCTATGCTCTGCCTGGAGGACTGTTGTGGAATCGCGCTGGGGGTCCGGCTGGCTTGGCCGGAGTGGCATGGGGGCCCTCCGGCAGGTCTGCAGCATTACAACTGAGACGAAACTCTATGCTGCTTGAAAATGACACAGAGGTGCCAGGTGAGAGACCACTTGAGAGGATCTGTCTCTGTTCTGCTGAGACAGTCTGCCAGCTCATTTTGTACTCCTGGCAGGTAAACTACCTGAATCAGAGCCTTGTGCTCGAGGCACCATTCCCACACTTTCATTGCTTCCCTGCATAATGGGTAAGAGTGAGTACCGCCCTGTTTGTTGATGTATTACACCACTGCCTTGTTGTCCGTTTGAAAGAGAATGTTCTTGGGACAGAGTATGTCCTCCAAAGCCTGGACTGTATAGAGAACGGCTCTCATCTCCAGGACGTTTATGTGAAGTTGAGACTCGTCCTGAGTCCATGTACCCTGGGTATGGAGATCCCGGCAGTGAGCTCACCAACCCATCAGGGATGCATTCGTGGTAATGGTTACCTGATGATCCAGGGGGGCGAAGGGATATCCTTTCAGAAGATTGTCCTCCTGAGACCACCAGGTGAGTGACCTTTTCAGAGGTTCCTTCACCTTGATGAGAAAGGACTGAGGGTGAGTGGTTGGGGACCACTGAGTACTGAGCATCCACCGAGAGGTTCTCATGTGGAGACAAGTCAAAGGTACAGTGAATGCCGAGGATGCCATGAGATCCAGCATCCATTGTGTTGAGAGAGCTCGTACCGAGCTGTGTTCTCTGATGAATCAGGCCATCTGCAGGATATCGTTCCTTCCGTCCTCAGGAAGAAAGGCTTTCACAAAGGAAGTGTCCAGAAGGGTTCCTATAAAACGGAGTTTCTGGGAGGGCTGCAACTGTGACTTTTTGAGATTCAGCAGGACTCCCATGGACGTGAAGATGTTTGAGGCTGTGGCCACGGCCTCCAGAGTCTCTTGCTTGGAGGGGCTTGCTAAAAGCCAGTCGTCCAGATATAGGAATACTTGGATTCCGATTTTCCTTAGGTGCACCACTAGAATGGCACAGCATTTTGAAAAGACTCGAGGCACCGAGGATAGCCTAAAGGACAGGACTCTGAATTGATAGTGCTGACCCAACGCTACAAACCTTAGGTATTTGTGGTGATTTGGGTGTATGAGAATGTGCTGGTAGGCATCCTGCATGTCCAGGGAAGCTAGCCAATCGTGCTGATGAATCAAAGGTAACAGGGTACTGAGTAATATCATCCTAAACTTTCCCTTGTGAAGGAATTTGCTTAACTTTCTGAGATCCAGAACAGGGCACATGCTGCCAGTTTTCTTTGGAACCAGAAAGTAATGGGAGAAGAAAGCTGTGTTTCGTTGATCCAGCAGAACTACTTCTACTGCCCTGTTGTTCAGAAGGCCTTGTACCTCGGAAGCAAGAAGGTCTGATTGTGCCACAGACAATCTGGGCTGTCACTTGGGAGGATGATCCGGGGGGGGGGGGTTCTGACGAACTGAGAGAGTACCCCTCACGGATTATCCTGGGGACCCATTTGTCTGACGTTATAGATTTCCACTGATGGTAGAACTGAGTTAGACGTCCTCCCACTACCAAGGAAGAGTCCCCCTCGGGCAGTTGAGGTGGGACCTGGGAAGGGAACTCAGAAGGTGGCACTGGGCGCTCTGGGGCCTTGTGCTTTCTGCTGCGTTTTCTTCTGTGGCTGAGGGTTTTGGTTTCTGTTAAAACCTCCTCTGCCTTTACCACAAAAGGACTGACGGTTGTGAAACTGACGCTTGTTCCCACCTCTCCGAGAGGTAGAGAGCGGAGGTCTAGCTGTCTTAATGGCAGACCTAGTCTTCTGTGTGGCCTCTAGTGCTTGTTCCACCTGAGGTGCAAACAGATACATACCGTCGAAAGGTAAGGCCATGACTTTTTGTTGGGCGTCATTCGTAAAGCCTGAAGTATGCAGCCAGGAATGGTGACGGGTGCAAATTCCAGCTGCCGCCGCTGCCCAGGAATCAGTATCGAAAGCATCCACTGCAGCTCTAATTTGCTGATTATTGGGCTCGATAACTTTAGTTTTGGTCTGTAGTAGCTCTCAGTTAACCTCCGATTCGGGCAGGGCTTCTACCGTTGCTCTGAGAGAATGCCAAAGAACATACTCGTATTGAAAAAATATCCTTGGTAGCTGGCAATACGCATACCCAGGGTTGAGGCAGCAAAGACTCTCTTACCCAAGGTGTCAATCTTGCGAGATTCCTTGGTTATGGGATGGGCAAATTCCTGAGGGAGGACAGCCTTATTCTTCTCTGCCAGGACCACTATGGCATCCACAAAGGCTTGAGGGGCCAAGATGGGCGATCCTTGGGAGAGGCATATTTCCTGTCTATGGACTTGGCCACAGAGGGAATAAGAACTGGATGCTTCCACACCATCTGGGAAAGAGTCTCGAAAGAGGGCTGTACCGGAGGGGTTAAATCCATAGGGATATCCGAAACATGAAGATATTGGAGACACAGAAGCTTCCAAGGATCAATTTCCATAGTCTGGAGAGAAAGAGTAGAATTTAAATTCTTAAGCAGAGCCTTAAAGGAAAGGTCTTCACCAACAAGCTGTGCAGCAGGATTGATCCCTGCCCCTAGGGCTGAATCAGCATCAACATCATCACCCAGCCGAAGATCCAGATCGGGCTCAAAATCATCTCCTGACAGCCCAGAGGGGACTGTATGGACAAGAAAGGAATGAAAACCAGGAGGAAGAAGAAGAAGAGGAAAAAAAAATTGGAGTCGAAAACCTCTGGGAACTATGTGGCGCAGTACACATCCCTGGCGCTGCAGAGGAAAATGGCACAGAGAACAGAGATGGCGCAGACACAGAAAACAGCGCAGCGCATGGCGCCGACAGGAGCTTAGGGCGCAGAGGATGGCACGGTGGATCACCTCGGCAGCACTGCAATGGCGCAGATAGTTCAGGACGATGCAAAGACGATGACACAGACGGCGCCGACACCACCTGCGGTGCTTGAAAAGGATCTCGGCGCCAGGGAAGCTCGCACCAGTGGTGACAGTACCACTATAGAAGTCTGAAAACTGTGATTGGAAGGCAAAGGATGAAAAATGGCAGAAGATAAAGGCATCGATGTGGACCCCTGCGTTGCAGTCATGTAAGGAGGATAGACACCGAAGCATGGAGTCGACGGCACAGAAGAAGGCGCCGTGTGACTAGGAAGTCCTAACTGCCATGTTGGCTGATCCGAAACTGACAGACCTGAAGGCCCCGGTGATGGACTGGCCGGATCGGGCAGTCGGGACAACCTCCAAGCCCACTGCTCCATAAGAGCGGCCCAATGGTGAAACTGCTCATCGGAAGCCCCTCTAATAGGCGGAGTGGGGCTCCGGTGTCAAAGAGGCTGGCTACCAGAGACAGAAACCGTGATTCCGAAGAGGCAGAGATCGGTTCCGACCCTAATAACTGACCGCTCACGCAGACGCATTCAAAGGATGACCGAGTGATGTAGTTTCTTCTTCACCAGTAGGTCAAGAAGGACTTGAGGCCAAACGGGTGCCGAGAACAGGACGGTTTCTTTTATGCTTGGGGGACTGCCCATCCCTCGAGCACTGACCGTCTGCTGTCAGACCCTCCGGAGAGGGCGGCGGACCAGACCTGGCCCGGCTGACTGAACAGCTTTCTTCTGGAGTCTCCCTACTGTCACCTGCCCTATTCATGGTCGACTCCGTCAACGGAGGGCTGAAGACTTCTTTCTTGTACAAGTAAGTAGTTTATTAAAAAATGTAATAGGTACTTTTCAAGATAAAATATAAAACTGAAAACTAAGCTGCTAGTTTTAAGTTTGACTCCCAGCAGACAAGCGACGTCATCACTGAAACACACTCAACGGCGGAAAAAAAGGAACTGAGGCAATTAGAGGGTCGACGCCGAGATAGTCTATACCGCATGTGCCTGGCTCATGGTGCTGCTTCCTTGGGGCTCCATCTCGGTGCCAGCCCTCCTGAAAAAGTTTGCTCCCACTGGGTCCCAGTGCCTCCAGTGTACTCCCATTAGTGTGAATGAGCGGTGGAGACTTTATGTCCAGGAAGATCCAGGGTACTGCGACTCGGTGCAGTGTCTGGAGGTCCCTGCGTGTAGGATCAGAGCTGCTCCTTGGGAATGTGGGTCGGGCAGGAGCCGAATAAGGACCTAATCTGAATACCAGTGTTGATTAAAAAACCAAAAATGTTTACAACCAAAAGGAAACACAAGTTAAGACATCTGTACCATGATTTTTGGTTCAGCCAGAAATGGAAATGGCTTTGTTTCTCTTCCCTGACTGGCTAATAATGGCACCATGTGCAGTGTGGTACGGTAGCTCAAAGCTTGTGGAAGTCAAACAATATTTTTTTTTTCTAGCAAGTCAAAAATCTGTATCCTTTTTTGTTTTAGTCTCTGACCCTCTCTGCTATAGACACTAAGAAAATAATGCTCTCTATGAACACAGAGGGTATTTTAAAATGGCAGGATGTCAAGAATAGTAAAAACACCTTGAATAAACAGAAATGAAAATTACGTACCTACCGTAATTCTTGATTTTCTCTTGTATCTTCACCATTCATTACTGCTTGGGTTAGTGCCGGAGGCGCGCACCCGCTACGGGAGGTTTTTTTTTTTTGAGTCGGCTCCAACGGCGCCGCCCTTGAGTGCCACGTATCAAGGCCACAAGGCGCGAGGGGCCATTAGGTGCCGTAGACTCCTCCTCTATCTCAGTTCTGGTAGTCGGAGAGGTGAAAATAAAGGGTAAGAAAAAAGGAAAGCGAGGCAAGAGAGCCGAGGGACAGAAAAAGGAAAGGATATAAACTGAAAAAGGAATAAGCCGGTAGAGAATAGACCGAGAAGAAGGATTCCTACCCTAAGGGACCGCAGGGCCTCCTTTCCGGGGTGGCTCTAGGGGAGGAACAGAGAGAAGGAAGAGAAAGTAGAAGAAGAAGAAGAAAAAGAGGCATGTTGAGAGAGAGAGAGAGAACAGTGCCCATCGAGCATTGGTTGAGAGGCTTATAGGCTCGAAACTAACAAGGGAGCAAGAATCCCAGTTGCTAGGACTGAGGCGAGGTTCAACTGAACCACGTGAACAGATCCGAAAGAGGGCAGACTCTCTGAACTCTCAACATGCCAAGTCCCTTTATCCTAGCTGAGGGCTCGTAGACTGCCCGGGCAGAAGCCGTTCCGGGTAGAGCGCCCACCCAGGAAGGGGACTAAGTCCCTTAGCACCTTGTTAAGTGCTAACACAGTACTGTATGGGAAAGACTATGCCTTCTCGAAGGCAGTTTTGTAAGAAAGATAGAGTGAACTTCATCATACTCCCTAAGGCAAGGCAAGTAGACGCTCAGAGCTGACAAGTTTAATCAGCAGCTAGAAGAGCTCAAAATAATACCTGCCAGGAGAATGCAGACTCTCGCCGAGGCCAAGTCAGAGCATGGCCTCTTAGGCTGTGAAACTGCATAACCTGAAGAAGGCATTTTAGGAATCATACCCTAAGGGCAGTCAGAAAGAGTTCCCTCAGAATTTAGATAAAAGTACACCCGTGTTCGTTCCCCTCTTTACCTTAAGGAAAAAAGGGAACCATTCATTAAGAATGGAGAACAAAAATTTTTTTTTTTTGGCATAAAGCCCAAGGGAAGGAAGAGGAACGAGACGAGAGGGGGAGACGCCACAGAAGGAGGCCACTGAGGGGAAGGTAGGGAGACAGTAATGAATGGTGAAGATACAAGAGAAGATCAAGAATTACGTAGGTACATTAATTTTCATATCTTCCTTGTCAATTACCATTCATTACTGCCAGGAGTACAAGCCCCCTTAGAAAAAAAGGGGGGTAGAACCCTGAGGGAATAAGACCCCCAGCCTCCTGCTGGTGAGAAACAGAAGGGGAAGACCCTGGCTAATCAGAGAGAAGCCTATGGGGGAGAAGAGCTAGGAGGTGCCCCGAGGACGGGGAGACGGAGGAAGCCCCTGCAGTAATCTCCTAGCTCTGGAGGAAAAGAGACGGGTCCCCCAGAAAGCGCTGCGAATCACCCTACGCCGGGCCAGGGGTGACAACCTTGATAGACGAAGCCATGCCGTCTGCCTAATGCAGATCGCTGTCCCCGCAAGCCTGGAAGCCACCTCACTGGCGTCATAAGATGCCCTTGCTTGGTGTCTTGCCAGCTCCAGGCCTAAAGCAGAGAGGGCAATAGCCTGTCTGGTTTGCTCCGTATCAGGCATTGATGCTAAGAGCTGAGAGAGCATCGACCACAAATGCCTACTGTAGGCAGCGTGATGAGCCTGATGTGAGGCAATGCAAGCCATTGCACGAGAGGAAGAGAACACTCTTCGCCCCCACCGGTCGAACTGTAGGGAATCCAAATCCGGTGGACAGTCGTGCGCCAGGCGGTGGCGCCCGGAGGGAGTCTTCAGGTATACCAAACTTGAGGGCGGGTTGGGAAGAGAACCCAGGGATTCCAAAGGGGCACAATACCTTAGTCGACAGTCTGCCGGGGCTGGAGAAGGGGCGGCTGGTGACTGCCAGGAATGGATAGACGCCTCCTGGAAGGGTATATGCCAGGAAGGTAACACCAGGTGCTGGGCACTGAATTCTCTAAGGAATTCACGCGTCTCCCGTTCGGTATTGTCTCGCCTAAAGTAGGAGATTTGAAGATCCCTCACCATCCTCGAAAGGAATCGCTGATATTCAGTGAAATCAGCATCGGAGGAGATATGAGCAGAGGGTTCCTCTCCTTCAGAAGAGGGAGACGAGGATGATGGAGAGCTCGAGTGTTCAGAAGATTCTTGCGGCGGTGGGGATAGGCGAAAGACCCGCTCATGAATATACCTGACATATGAGGGTAAGGCCGCCGCAGAACCTCTGAACTGCTCCCAGGACAACGGGCCCGTAGGACCAACATGGCCTGGAAGAGCAGGGGGTGGCTGCAGAGGCACTGGAGATGGGCACCTACGAGGAGGCAACTGTCCTCTGCTAGGGCTCTGAAATCCGGAGAACGGAGCCCAAGCTGGCGGGATTCCGGAAAACAGACCAGGTCGCAAAACGGAACCCTGGGGATGGGAAACCTGGAAGAGCCCAGAAGGGGATCCTCCCCTGTGACGAACCTGGGACTACATGGATCCAGAAGGGCAGTCCGCAGCAACGCCACCGGAGGGGACCCCAGGGTCCAAGAGGGAAAGGCGGGGCCCAGTGCTACGCCCTAGCCAACCCCGAGGGGTGTCCGGCAGAGACCGCGACGACTGCACCCTGCCCCTCGACCCCTCGGACTCCGAGAGCGCCCTCCTCCTCGACCCCAGCGTTCTCCCACCCCAAGTGACTGCAACAGCACCTGGGAGGGTAGCTGTCACGAGCCCCCCCAGGAGAGAGAGCCCCCCTCCGCCCCCTACTCTATCGCTCCGGGACCCAGGGCCACCCCTAGCCTGAGGGGAGGACAGTGGAGAGGCCCTGCCAGCCGCCTAGCACCACGTGCACCGCATCAAGAGGAAGAGACCAGCTGAACTACAATGTTAGCAACCTCGGGGTCCCCTGGAGAAACGGGTGCTGGTGCCAGAGGCGGCGACGGGATCCACCTTGGCCCACCTGCACCCGCTTAGGCCTGGCCCCCTCAAGGCCGGGTTAGGCTCACGGGCGCCGCCCCCGGCATCGGAACCCAACCTGGCGCCGCCGAGAGAGCGAACCGGGCCTGTGGTGCTGTGAGTGGCACCGCCAATGGCGCCATCTCGATCACCGGCACCAGATCCGAAATGGCGCCGGAGGGTGGCGTCGAGGGTCCACCGGTGCCGGGCCCAGCAGGCACGGGCCTCGACACTGGGGGAGCCTGCACCTCCGAGGAGGTGACTGCCGAGGCGGTGTTCCTGCCGTGGCCCCGGGAGGGACCATGATGTTCCTCCGACACCGCCAAAGAAGCTTCGGGTAAGAAAAGGTGAGGAAGCCCTCCTCCACGTGACCGTGAGTAGGCCCGAGAGGGACCCGGTTGAAGGCCTAGAGACCTTACCTGGGAATCCCTGGAGAGACACCGTCCCCCGAAGGTCGGCAGGGCCTTGCTGATCTTGAACGTGTGGACTTCGAGGACACGACGGTCCATGGAGAAACAGGCGTCGCACGCGTCCATATCATGGTTGGGTCCCAGGCAACGGAGACAGACATCATGCCGGTCTGAGACGGAGAAATGCCGGCCACAAGAGCACCGACGCATACGGGCACGGCCCGCCTTCGACTTACGCTTTGCCCCCGAACCTGACATGATGCGAACTAAACAAGGCAAAAAAACAGCAATAAAGCACTTGGCGCCGTCGACAGAAAATAAAAGAACGGTCTTACCGGGAGACGGCGTCGAGCGAGTCTTGAGAAGAAACTAGGAGTCTTGACACAGAAACCGTTAACTACTGTTAACTACCGCGCAGCAGGTGCAGTCTCGACGGCGGGAGAAACAGAACTGAGATAGAGGAGGAGTCTACGACACCTAACAGCCGCCCCTCGCGCATGACGCAGTATGTCGCGCTCGAGGGCCGCGCCGTTGGAGCCGACTCAAAAAAAAAAACTCCCGTAGCAGGTGCGAGCCTCTGGCACTAACCCAAGCAGTAATGAATGGTGAAGATTGACAAGGGAAGATTAGTTAAGTCATAGAAAGGGCCTAAGCATGTGTCCTGTTTTGTCTTATCTCCTGTCATCTGTTTTGCAACTGTCATTTTTACTAGAAGGAAGTCAGAGTACTTCTTAAACCTTTTCAGTGCTAACCACTGTGTACAATGAAATCCTTGCAGTACTCAGCCTATCACTGCATTTTTGCTGTTCCCTTCAGCCATTTTTTCCTACTAAGCAGTCGCTGTTCTAAAAGTAAGCACTTATGTTGCTCTTTTCATTTGTGAACTAATTCCTAAGGGTTAAATGCACACATGTCCTGTATATTAAACTCATCCTTAGACAAAAATCAGTGATAGAAAAGTAACCAAGTGATCTTGAATCATATCTCACAATTATCAAATTTCTAATATATTTCTTGTAAGTGATACAGAAATTTCAGCATTCAGCAGTATGCCTTAGTTTTGCAGCATCTGCAGGTTGGCTTGCCAATATGGCCGAAAGGGTTGGCTCAAGGGGTTGCAGGTTTAAATTCAGCAGACGCTGGCATCCCTGCCTTTCAAATAAGGTTTCTCAAATTTCAGTCAACTGTTGTGTGTACGCAATAAGATATGACAGGACGTGCGGCTATGCCGTAATAACTGGACGCCCTGAGCACACACCCTGAAATGTGTTGCTGTACTTATAAAATGGTGGGAAAAAAGCCCTAAAAACTGAAAAGAGATATTAAAAGAGTGTAATTACTGTACAGTCATGTGACTGGATTCCAATAAACATAGCACAGGATTTCTCTTAATATACATACAAACCCATACATAACCATTACTGAGTTTAGCTTTCAGTGGGTCAATGTGACTTCCCCATTACAATTAACAGGCAGCCATAGCAGTGCGCAGTGATGAAGGGAACATTCAAGGTGGTTCATGAACTTTCTGTGCACAACTAGGTCAGAGAAACTGAACTCTAAAACCTCGAAGCACCAGCCTTTTGTGGTTCCTGTAATTTGAGTCCTAGTTACAAATTTCATATCCATGCTGATGGCACTTGGTAATGCAGAATGCTGAGCTTGCAGATTTACTCCTGTGTCTCATCTAACCGCCACTTCAAGAAATCCTCCTTCCGAGCATCTGGTTTGATCTGGTTACGCATCCCACCGAGGAGATTTGAGGTGGCCTCTGTCGCCACAATGAGTGGTTTGACCACAGTGGGTGGGATCTGCCTCAGGACTCCACCCACTGCTCCAGTGATGCCCTTCTGCTCATGTCCACGTGTAGCAACGTCACAGATAGTCTGGGCCGTGTCAATCACTCCCTTAAACACAGAAACAAAATGCTTGATTAGCCAGAGTCTGCTTTCTTTTTCATTAGTGCTTTTGTTAGGCATAATCCTCCTATTATTGTTTTTCGAAAGTCCCACCCTGAATTTTAAGGACAATCCCCTTTATAAAAAATAATTAACAGGAAGAAAAAGTGACCACAGTAATATTGTTTCTTCTATAAAGGAGTCCTAATGTATTCATAGAAACATAGACGATGACGGCAGATAAGGACCGCAAGGCCCATCCAGTCTGCCCATTTCTTTTTCTACCTTATGGATGTGCCATTGGCCTTTGCTCTGTCAATGGCTTATCTATTCATACTCATCTGTATTGCTCCCCTTATGCCTATCCCATGCTTGTTTGAAGCCCTGCACTGTATTCATACCCACCACTTCCTGAGGTAGACCGTTCCATGCATCCACCACCCTTTCTGTGAAAAAGAACTTTCTCACATTAACCTTAATCGGCCTCCCTCTAATCTCATGCTGTGTCCTCTTGTCCTGTTATTTTTCTTATATTGAAACATGTTAGACTCCTTCACCTTGTTAATGCCCTTAAGGTGTTTGAATGTTTCGACCATATCACCTCTCTCCCTCCTTTACTCTGTCTAGGGTATACATATTGAGCTCCATTAATCTGTCCTCATATGTCTTCTGATGTAGTCCCTGCATCATTTTGGTTGCCCTTCTCTGGACTGCCTCAATTTTGTTAATGTCCTTGTGAAGGTGTGGACTCCATTACTGCACACAGTACTCCACATGGGGCCTAACCAGTGTCTTGTAAAGAGGGATTATTACCTCCCTCTTCCAACTTGTGATACCCCTACTAATACACCCTAACATCCCCCTAGCCTTACCTACTGCTTTAGTGGCCTGCTTGGATGATTTCAGGTCATCGGTGACGATGATGCCCAAGTCTCTTTCTTACCTTGTGACTGCCAACAACTCCCCTCCCAGCCTATAGGTGGCTTCAGGGTTTCTCTTCCCTATGTGCACAGTCTTGCACTTCTTTGCGTTAAACCCCAATTGCCACTTTTCCGACCATTTTTCTAGTTTATCCAGCTCTCTTCTCATTCTACCCACCCCATCTGGATCATCTACTCTGTTGCAGATCTTGGTGTCATCTGCAAACAGACAAACCTTACCCTCCAGTCCATCTGCAATGTCACTGACTGTATACCGTTTACTACCACTCTGTTTTCTGCCTGTCAACCAGTTTGGCACCTAGTTGACCAAATTCTGACCCACCCCGAGCCCACCCAGCTTATTAATCAATCTTCTCTGTGGAACAGTATCGAAAGCTTTGCGAAAGTCAAGGTAGGCAACATCAACTGCTCCTCCTTGGTCCACCACTCTGGTTACCCAGTCAAAGAAATCTATGAGATTAGTTTGACAGGACCTTCCTTTTTGTAAACCCATGCTGTCTTGGATCCTGTGCTCCTATGGATTCCAGGTGTTGCACTATCCTTTCCTTAAGGAGTGCCTCCATAATCTTGCCCACTACTGAGGTAAGACTGACTGGTCTGTAGTTCCCTGCCTCCTCCCTGCTACAACTCTTGTGGAGCGGGATCACATGAACCCTTCACCAGACTTCTGGGACCTCTCCTGTCCTCAGAGACTCACTAAACAGTTCTGATAATGTCTCTGCTAGTTCCACCCTTAGCTCCTTTAGTATCCTGGGATATATGCCATCAGGTCCCATTGCCTTGTCCACCCTGAGCTTAGTGAGCTCTTGCAGGACCCTTTCTTTTTGTGAACGGACTAGTGCACACCTCCCTCTCCCATGTCCATAGTGCTGAGCTGTGGGCCCTGCCCTACCTTCTCTTCAGAAAATACTGAGCAGAAGTATCTATTTAGGATAGATGCTTTTACGTGGTCCTCCTCCTCCTCGTATGCCCCCTTATCCCCTTTGATCTTAGCAATACCCCCTCTGGACTTTCTCCTTTCACTAATGTATCTATAGAAAGTCCTGTCACCTTCCTTTACTGTTTGTGCTAGTGTTTCCTCGGTTTGGGCCTTTGCCTGCCTTACTGCCTTCCCTGCTACTCTTGGGAGTATCTTCATCCTGCTAGTTCCCTTATATTTCCTGAAGGCTAGCCTTTAGCTCTGACCTTTCTGCTACTGTATTTGAGAACCAAAGTAGTTTTTTTGTTCTTTTGCATTTCCTTTTCTCTCTAACACAATGGGATGTTGCTTCAAGTATTGCATCCTTAATGCTTGCCCACTTTGCCTGTACCCCCTCACCTGTATTTCTTTTTGCCAGGGGTAGCTTAACTCTGTTGGCCATCTTATCAAAGTCAGTTCCTCTGACGTCCCATATTTTTGCCTTGGAATGGGATGATTTAGTTCTAGTGGCCAAATTGAACCATACCATGTAATGGTCACTGGCCCCTAGGTGACCTTCTACCAGGAGATCTGTGATCCTTTCCCTGTTAGTCAGTACTAGATCTAGGATATCCCTGTCTCTTGTGGGTTGTTGTACCAGTTCTTTGAGGCCCTCCCCCTCCAGGGAATCCACCATGTGTCTAGTTCTGGCAGATGTTCCTGCTGGTATTGACCAATCAGTATCTGGCATGTTGAAGTCTCCCATTATCAGAACCTCCAATTCAGCTGTCATGTTTTGTATATCCTCTAACAGTAATGTGTCTATGTCCTCCCCCTGGTCTGGAGGCCTGTAGACAACCCCAGTTCATATTCTGACATATGCAGTAAGACCCTGCTGTTGCACTGCCCTGGAGAGGAAAGAGTTAAAGGCTACATTCTATGTAGGCACACACTCGGGTTCAAATCACTGTCCCCTGGTACATTCTATTCAACCGTCAGATTCTTACGAGCAACCCAAAAAAGACAAAGGCAGATGAAAAACAATTTGGAAATGCTAAAGCATTTAATAGGAACTTAACCAAGACCCTACCAACCCCAAAATGGGCTAAAAGACTCAAGTCACAGATGCCCACTAAGAAAACTAATGTCTAATACTCAACAAAAACACGTAAGCTGGAGTGCAGAGACCCCAGGTTCTGGTAGGAAAGGCAGGGTAGGAGGTCAGAATACATTAGGACTCCTTTAGAAAAAACAACATTACTGTGGTAAGTAAGTTTTTCTTCAAACAAGAAGAAGTCCTAATGTATTCTGACATATGCAGACTACCAAGCAGTTCCCTTGGAGGATGGGACAGAACCTACTTAGGAAAAAAGCTCTGCAATACTGCTGTTCCGAACCTGGTATCAGTTCTCGCCTGAACATCCCAGGCTGTAATGCTTGGTAAATGTGTGTACAGTTTTTCACGTAGTTGCTTTACAGATCTCTGATAAGGGAATGTCCCTTGCAGCTGCTATAGTGGCAGCTGTACCCCTGGTAGAATGAGCCCTGAGGCCTACAGGAGGGTCCTTTCCTAGTTTCTGATTGCAAAAATGAATGCAAGACACTATCCATCTTGCAATGGTCCTTTTAATGGCAGCTTTACCCCTACTCACTTCTCCACAGGTAAGGAACAACTGGCTAGTGTCACCCCTATGGCCTCTGGTGAGATCCAGATAGTAGCACATAGCCCTTTTCACATCCAGGCTATGCAGCCTGCGTTCCCCCAAACTGGAGTGATCAGTAAAAAAGACAGGCAAGTTCATGGACTGGTTAAGGTGGAATTCTGAGACCACCTTGGGAAGAAATATCCTATTTGTTCTAAGAACCACGTTATCATTGTGAAAGGAGATATAGCTGGGTTCCACTGATAACGCCTGTAGCTCACTGATACGTCTCGCTGAAGTGATGGCTGCTAAAAACATAGTCTTCCATCTCACATACTTTAACTCTGCTGAGAACATAGGTTCGAAGGGAGGTTGCATCAACTGGGTTATACAAATATTTAGATCCCATGACGGGGTAGGCTCCCTATGAAGAGGGTGTAAATGCAATAACCCTTTGAAAAATCTTTTGAATATAGGGTCAGAAGCCAGGGAAGAAGATTTCCCTGCTGACAAGTAAGCAGAGACTGCAGCCAAATTTACCCTTAGAGTGGAAGGCCTAAGGCCTAGAGAATGTAGATGAGTCAAATAATCCAAAAGTAGTGGAATTCTCACCTCCAGTAGTTCCACGCCTAACTGGCTGTACCAAATAGTGAACCTCTTCCATTTGGATGAATATGTTTTCCTAGTGGCTGGCTTCCAGGCAACCTTTATGATATTCATGACAGAGTCAGAGAGATTCAAGCCAGCATACTCTAACTCTGCAAGAGCCGAGCCTTCAGTCTGAGGGACCCCAGGTTGGGGTACATGATCCTCCCTTGGGATGAGGTCAACAGGTCATACCTCATCAGCAAGCAAATTGGGCTTGTCCACACCAGGTTCGCCAAAAGTGAGTACCAAGGCTGCCTGCCCAATCTGGAGCTATCAGGATCATCATTGCAGACCGACCTCTAAGTTTGGTCAATACCCTGAGTAACAGGGGGAATGGGGAAAAGGCATACAGGAATTTCCCCGACCAGTTCAACAGAATGCATCCAGTGGGACTGTGCCCAGAACTGGAGGCCTGCAGCAATACTGAGGTAACTGGTGATTGGGGAAGCAAAGAAGTCTATCTCTGGAGTGCCCCAAAGCCTGAAGATGCTCTTGAGAACTAAGTGATTCAGAGATTACTCGGGGTGGTTCTGGTTCATCCTGCTGAGAGAGTCTGCCAGAAATGGAAATTACGTACCTATCGTAATTCTTGATCTTCTTGGACGAAGTCTCCACCACACATTCACACTGACGGGATCTACGCTGGAGGCACTAGGACCCAGTGGGAGCAAACTTTTTGCAAGAGGGCCGGCGCCAGAGATGGAGCCATGAGGAGCGGTGCCACGAGCCTCGGCTCGTGCGGCAAAAACTATCTCGGCGTTGACTCTCCATCCGCCTCAGTACCTTTTTTTCCGAGGAGGTGCAGCGTAACTAACCTAGAAGGACAGCCTAACAAAAACCGGACATAAGATAGTCCAAACGACCAGTATAAGAAGGGTCAACAAAGAAGTCTTCACAGCCTAAACATTGAGGGAGTGAAGACCAACAACAGAGGTGAGCTCGGGGGATGGTGGGTGGGCGTGTGAATGAGTGGTGGAGATTTCGTCCAAGAAGATCAAGAATTATGGTAGGTACGTAATATCTTCCGGGACATAAAGTCTCCACCACTCATTCACACTGATGGGAGAGTACCAAGCTAATAATCCCCCTAGAGGGTGGCAGGAGAAACCAAGAGCTCACAAATTTCGGACAAAAGTCCGTTAAGGATAGTCCTGCCAAACCAAAGATTTCACCTGGATTGAACATCCAGGGCATAATGCTTGACTAAAATATGCACTCAGCTTTAGGTAGCCGCATTGCAAATGTCTGCAATGGGTACGTTGCGGATTTCTGCCAGGGATGCTGCGACTGCTCTAGTAGAGTGAGCGTACACTCTGCCCTCCAGCTTAACTTGTGCCATGGAATAACAGTGGCAAAGGCATGCCACCAGCCATGCCGAAATGCATCTGACAGTGACAGGTTGACCCAGCCGGGTCTCGCTGAAGGAAACAAACAGTTGTTGAGCTTTGTGAATTTCTTTTGTTCTATGCAAATAGAAACGCAGAGCTCTTTTGATATCTAAAGAATGAAGGGTACGCTCTCCTTCATTTTGGAAGTTCGCAAAGTAAGTAGGTAGGACCAAAGGTTGGTTTAGATGGAATTCTGAAACAACCTTAGGGAGAAACTTAGGATGGGTCCTAAGAACTACTTTGTCCTTATGAAATACAGTATATACAGAGGGTCTGTGACCAAAGCAAGTATTTCAGAAACCCTGCGGGCCAAGGTAATGGCTACCAGGAAGGCCGTTTTCCAAGTGAGAAATTTTAGCTCACAGGTAGCTAGAGGCTCAAAAGGCTTTCGAGTGAGCATGTCTAGCACAAGATTAATGTTCCAGGCTGCGACTGGACATCTGATAGGAGGTCTGGTATGCAGAATACCCTTAAGAAACCTCTTCACTACACGTAACTGAGCCAGTGACAAGGAAAGTACTGGCTCATGATAAGCTGAGATGGCACAAAGGTGAACTTTGACTGTAGACTATTGTAGACTTGAATTTGAGAGGTCTAAGAGATACTCTAGAACTTTATTTGGTGGGCAGGAAAGAGGATTCAAAGAGGATTTTGCACACCAGAGAGAAAAACGCTTCCATTTGGCTGTGTAAGTTTTTCTGGTGGCTGGCTTGCACGCAGTCAAAAGAATATCAAACTCCCCGAGAGACATTGTACCTATTCACCTCTATCTCTTCAGGACCCAAGCGTGAAGGTGAAGCAACCTCAGATTGGGATGGAGAACAGGACCCTGGGTCAGAAGGTTCATCTGAAGGGGAAGCGCCTTCGGAGGGGTTGCCGACAACTGTTGAGTAACGGAAACCATATCTGTCGAGGCCAGAAGGGAGCAATGAGGATCATTTTGTCCCCCCCCCCCCCCGGGACTCGAATTTGAGAAGTACTCTCTGAATTAGTGGAAGAGGAGGAAAGGCGTATAGAAAGCATTTTGTCCACTGCAGCCTGAATGCATCCTGACAGAAAATGCCAGGCCCTGGATTTCTGGAGCAGAAGAGAGGCAGTTTTGTGTTGAGTGGGGATGCAAAAAGGTCCAGGTCTGGAGTTCCCCACTCTGCAAACAGTGACTGAACTACGGTTGAGTTGAGAGACCACTCTTGAGGATCTGTCTCCGTTCTGCTGAGACAGTCTGCCAGTTTGTTCTGCACTCCCAGCAGGTAGACCGCCTGAATTAGAGCCTTGTGCTCTAGGCACCATTTCCACACTCTCATCGCTTCCCTGCGTAAAGGGTAAGAGTGTGCACCGCCCTGCTTGTTGATGTAATACAGCACTGCTTTGTTGTCCGTTTGAAGGAGAATGTTCTTGTGACAAGAGAATGTCCTTCAAAGCCCGGACTGCATAAAGGATGGCTCTCATTTCTAGGACATTTATGTGAAACTGGGACTCGTCCTGAGTCCACGTACCTTGGGTGTGGAGATTCTGATAGTGAGCTCCCCACCCCGTCAGGGACGCATCCATGGTAATGGAAATCTGATGATCCAGAGGAGCAAAGGGATACCTTTCTAGAAGGTTGTCCTCTTGCGACCACCAGGACAGTGACCTCTTCAGAGGTTCTGCCACCTTGATGAGAATGGACTGAGGGTGAGTGGTTTGGGACCACTGGATGCTGAGCGTCCATTGAGAGATTCTCATATGGAGAAGTGCTAGGGGTACAATGAACGCCGAGGATGCCATGAGACCCAGCATCCGTTGCATCGAGATAGATCGCACTGAGCTGTTCTCTTTGATGTACTGAGCCATCTGCAGGATATTGCTCCTTCTGTCCTCTGGTAGAAAAGCTTTCGCACAGGAGGTGTCCAGAAGAGTTCCTATGAAAAGGAGCTTCTGGGAGGGCTGCAGCTGTGATTTCTTGAGATTTAGCAGGACTCCCACGGACGTGAGAAAGTCTGAGACCGTGGCAACGGCATCAAGGGTTCCTTGCCTGGAAGGGCTTGCTAGAAGCCAGTCGTCCAGATATGGGAACACTTGTATTCTGATTTTCCTGAGATGCGCTGAGTATTGCACAACACTTTGTAAAAACTCGCGGCGCTGAGGACTCTGAACTGATAATGCTGGCCCAAAAACACGAACCGTAGGCATTTGTGATGCCCTGGGTGAACAGGAATATGTTGGTAAGCATCCGGCATGTCCAGGGAGGCTAACCAGTCGTGTTGATGAAGCAAAGGTAACAGGGTTCCTAGCGAGATCATTTTGAATTTCGCTTTGGGAAGAAATTTGTTTAATTTTCTGAGGTCCAAAATGGGGCGCATGCCCCTGGTTTTCTTTGGAACCAGAAAGTAATGGGAGTAGAACCCTGTGTTCCGTTGATCCAGCGGTACTACTTCCACTGCCCTGTTGTTCAGAAGGCCTTGTATCTTGGAGGCAAGAAGTTCTGACTGAAGTACTGACAGCCTGGGCTGTCGTTTGGGGGGACGATCCGGAGGGGTCTCTGAAAGACTGAGGGAATACCCCTCGCGGATTATCCAGAGGACCCATTTGTCTGATGTTATGGACTTCCACCGGTTGTAGAATTGAGTCAGATGACCTCCCACCGCTGAGGAAGAGTCCCCCTCGGGCAGCTGAGGTGGGACTTGGGCCAGTAACTTAGAAGGTGGCACTGGGCGCTTTCGGTCCTTGCGCCTTCTGCTGCGTTTTCTTTTGAGGCTGAGGGGCTTGGTTTTATTAAAACCTCCCCTGCCTTTGCCTCGAAAGGACTGACGGTTATGAAACTGGCGTTTGTTACCTCCCCCTCGAGAGGGGGCGGGAGGAAGTTGAGCCAATTTAATGGCTGACCTAGTCTTTTGTGTGGCCTCTAGAGCCTGTTCTACTTAAGGGCCGAAAAGGTACACACCATCGAAAGGCAATGCCATGACCTGTTGCTGGGCATCATTCATAAAACCTGAAGTGCGCAGCCAGGAATGGCAGCGGGTACAAATGACTGCCGCCGACGCCGGGGCAGTATCGAAGGAGTCCATAGCTGCTTTAACCTGCTGGTTGTTGGACTCGATACCCCTGGTTATGGCTTGAAGAAGCTCTGAATTAGTGTCTGACTCCGGTAGAGCTTCAACCATTTGTTTGAGCGAATGCCAAAGAATATACTCATACTGAGAGAAACAGCCCTGGTAGCTGGTAATACGCATACCCAGGGTGGATGCAGCAAAGACTCTCTTACCTAAAGTATCTATCTTACGAGATTCTTTGTTTATAGGTTGAGCTGTAGTAGTCTGAGGAAGGACGACCTTATCATTCTCTGCCAAGACTACAATAGGATCCGCAGGCTTGGGAGGACAAAATAGGTTGATCCTTAGGAGCAGCATACTTCCTACCTATGGACTTAGCCACAGAAGGAATGAGAGCAGGATTATTCCATACCATTTGAGAAAGCGTCTCAAAGGAGGGTTGTACCGGGGGAGTTAAATCCATAGGGATGTCCGGAACATGAAGGTATTGGAGTCTTAAAAGCTTCCCAGGATCGATGTCCATAGTTTGGAGAGAAAGAGTGGAATTCAAATTTCTCAGCACAGACTTAAATGACAGGTCCTCGACCACAGGCTCTGTAACAGGATTAGGTCCTGCTTCTTCCACATCATCACCCAGTCTAAGATCTGGGTCCAGCTCAATATCATCTCCTGACAGTCCAGGAGGGACTGCATGGACAGGAAAGGAATGAAAATCAGCAGGAAAAGAGGAAGAAAAAGAATTCAGAGAGGAGAAGCCCTGAAGATTGGCTGATGAAAGCCAGCCTCGGGCGCCTAAGAACACGGCGTCAAGAATAACATCATACCGAAAAGCCGCACAGCACGGGCGAGGCGCCGAAAGGGCACACGGCGCCGAAACTCAACAGCCTAAAACTGCACGGTACTGAGGACGGCGCCGATAGGCGCACTGGCGCCAAGGATGGCGCTAATAAGTGCATTGGCGCCGAAATCGGCCCCGAGCGACCCACCAACGGCGCTGACACCAACCCAGGGCCCTGAAAATTAGGATTTGAGGGGAAAGAAGGAAGAATAACAGGAGATAGAGGCATCGGTGTGGCCCCCTGTGCCGCAGCCATGTGAGGGGGGAAAACACCTGAGCGCGGAGTCGACGGTACCGAAGAGAGCGCCACGCGACTAGGGAGGCCCAATCGCCCTGCTTGATCTCCTGAAGAGCCAGAGGGCCCTGGAGTGACCGGGCCAGGCAGCTGGACTAACCTCGTGGCCCACTGATGAAACTGCTCACTGGAAGCCCTACCAGGAGTCGGGGAAGGGCTTCGATGTCGAAGAGGCTGGTGACCAGAAACAGAAACCGGCAACTCCGAATGAGGAGACCGGCAACTGGCCCCAATGACCGACCGCCGACGCGAGACATATCAGAAGGCAACCTCGAGTGATGCCTTCTCTTTCTGACCTACGGGCCAAAGAAGAGCTCGTCGAACGGTGCTGAGAATGCGACTGTTTTTTATGCTTCCGGTGGGGGGCACCTTCCTCTCAGGCACTGGGCTGCCTGTTGTCAGACCCCACTCCGAGAAGGCGGTGGACTGACCCAGCCCAGCTGACCGAATAGTTTCACGTAAGTCTCCCTAACGTCACCTGACCCACTCATGGTCGACTCTGTCAATGTAGGCTGAGACTTCTTTCTTTGATAGGAATAAATTATCGTAAGCAGTACTTTATTCGAAAAATACTGCAAAATAATAAACTGAAAATGATGCTGCTAGTTTGAAGTTTGACTCCTGGTGGGCGAGTGACATTGTCACTGAAGCGTACTCCACGGTGGGAAAAAAGGAACTGAGGCGGTTGGATGGTCGACACCAAGATAGTCATTGCCGCATGAGTTGAGGCTCGTGGCGCCGTTCCTCGCGACTCCATCTCTGGCGCCGGCCCTCCTGCAAAAAGTTTGCTCCCACTGGGTCCTAGTGCCTCCAGCGTAGTTCCCATCAGTGTGAATGAGTGGTGGAGGCTTTATGTCCAGGAAGATCATACTCATATTGAGAGAAACAGCCCTGGTAGCTGGCAATATGCATACCCAGGGTGGAGGCAGCAAAGACTCTCTTACCCAAGATGTCTATTTTATGAGATTCTTTGTTTAAAGGCTGGGCTGTAGATGCCTGAGGAAGAATGGCCTTATTTTCTGCCAGGACTACAATAGGGTCCGCAAAGGCCTGGGAGGCCAAAATGGGTCGATCTTTGGGAGCAGCATACTTCCCGTCTATGGACTTAGCCACAGAAGGAATGAGAGTGGGATTATTCCATACCATCTGAGAGAGCATCTCAAAGGATGGTTGTACCGGGGGAGTTAAATCCATAGGGATCTCCGGGACATGAAGGTATTGGAGTCTTAAGAGCTTCCCAGGATCGATATCTGTAGTCTGGAGAGAGAACAGAATTTAAATTTTTCAGCAGAGACTTAAATGACAGGTCTTCAACCACAGGCTCTGTGGCAGGACTGATCCCTGCTCATTCAACATCATCACCCAGTCGAAGATCTGGGTCAGGCTCAATATCATCTCCTGACAGCCCCAGAGGGACTGTATGGACAGGAAAGGAGTGAAAATCAGTAGGAAGCGAAGCAGAGAAAGGATTTGGAGTCGAGAACCCTTGAAGGCTGGACAGCACCAAGCCTCGGCGCAGAAGAACACGGCGCCTTCAGAAACAACCCAGCACAAAGCGCTGACAGAGACCATGGTGCCGACAGGCGTATCAGCACCGAGGATGGCGCCGACAACCCCAGCGGGGCCGAGGATGGCGCTGACAACATCAGCAGAGTCGAGGATGGCGCCGACAGGTGCGCCGGTACCGAGAGACTCATCGATGCTGAGGTGTCCCGATGGCGAAAGCAGTCAGGGCACCGACAACCCTACTGGTGCTGAGGATGGTGCAGACAACCTCAGCGGCGCCAAGGACGTGCACCAATAGGCGCACTGGGCGAGCGAAAGCTGAGACCATTAACGCCGTGAGCGCCCCGACAGCGCTGAAAGCAATCCAGGGCCCAGAAGACTTCGATTTGTAGAAAACGAAGGAAGAATACCAGGAGATAAAGGCATCAGTGTGGCCCCCTGCGCCGCAGCCATGTGAGGGGGGAAAACACCTGAGTGCGGAGTCAACGGCACCGAAGAGGGTGCCGCGTGGGTAGGAAGGTCCAACCGCCCTACCCGCTCCCTTGAAAAGCCCGAGGGCCTTGGAGAGACTGGGCCTGGCAACTGGACCAACCTCCGAGCCCACTGCTCCATAAGAGCAAGGCACTGATGAAACTGCTCATCGGAAGCCGTTTCAAGAGGCGGGGAAGGACTCCAAAGTTGAAGAGGTTGGTCACCAGAGGCAGAAGCCAGCGACTCCCGAGGAGACCGGTACCTGACCCCAACGACCGACCGTCGACGTGCAGACATACCAGAAGGTGACCTCGAGTGATGCCTTCTCTTTTTTGCCCTGTGGGCCGAAGAAGCGCTCGACGCCGAACAGTGCCAAGAGTATGGCCGCTTTTTTATGCTTCCGGGGACTGCCCATCCCCTGGGATCGGACTGCCCATTGTCAGACCTTCCTCTGGAGAGGGCGGACCGACACAGCCTGGCTGACTAAACAGCTTTCATACGAAGTCTCCCTACCGTCACCTGACCCACTCATGGTCGACTCTGTCAATGGAGGGCTGAAGACTTCTTTTTCTTAATAAGTGAAGTTTAAAAGTAAGCTGTACTTATTTCGAGATAAATTACAAAATAATAAACTGAAAACTATGCTGCTAGTTTGAAGTTTGACTCCCGGTGGGCGAGCGACGTCATCACTGAAGCGCACTCGACAGCGGGAAAAAAGGAACTGAGGCGGTTGGAGGGTCGATGCCAAGATAGTCTTTGCCGCACAAGCCGAGGCTCATGGCGCCGCTCCTTGCAGCTCCATCTCTTGTGCCGTCCCTCTTGCAAAAAGTTTGCCCCCACTGGGTCCTAGTGCCTCCAGCATAGATCCCATCAGTGCGAATGAGTGGTGGAGACAATGTCCAGGAAGATCACTGTCCTTCCCAGGAAGGTGAACTGCTGACAGAGTCACCTCCAGAGAGTAAGCCAAATTCCATATCTTCATGGCTTCGGTGCACAACAGTGTGGACCTTGTGCCACCCCGTTTGTTGATGTAAAACACTGTTGTGGCGTTGTCTGTCCTGACTTGTAACACCTTCCCCTGAACCATGGGAGAAAAGGACTGAAGGACCAGCAGCACTGCCCTGAGTTCTAATAGATTTATGTGCAGAAGACGTTCTTGAGGGGACCAGATACCCTGAGCTGTATGATCCCCCAAGTGAGCCCCCCCCAGCCTAAAAGGAATGCATTCGTGGTGAGTATCACCGTGGAATTTTCCTGAAGAAATGGAATACCCACCCTGAGGTTGTCTCTCTCCTGCCACCACTGCAGAGCCAGGAGAAGTGTGGAAGTTACTGGAATCAGTTTGGATAAGGAATCTCTGCTCTGGGACCAAAAAGACCTCAGATGGAACTGAATGTCTCATCTGAAACCACTGCTGTTATGGCTGCCATGTGCCCAAGCAACCGCAGGAAGTACCTGGCTGGCTTTGGGGAGTGGAGTCTGAAAGACTCTGTTAGCTGTACCAGGCTTTCCACCCTGTATGGTGGGAGTTTTGCTCTTCCCAGAATGTCCAGCTCTGCACCTATGAACAGCAGGCGCTGGACTGGCTCCAGAACTGACTTCTTTGCATTTATTAAGAAGCCCAATGAACGAAAAATATTCTGAGTGACTGCTAGGGCTTCTAGTACCTGCTGTTGAGACTGACCCACCAACAGCCAGTCGTCCAGGTAGGGAAAAACCGAAACTCCTACACGCTTTAAGTGTGCTATTACCACTGCCAGCCATTTTGTAAACACTCTAGGAGCTGAGGTCAGACCAAAGGGAAGGGACCTGAACTGGTAGTGACTTGATGGCAGTCTGAATCTTAGGTATTTTCTGTGTGGCTACCTGACAGAAATATGGAAATAAGCATCCTTGAGGTCTATGGATGCTAGCCAGTCTCCTTGCCTGAGAGTGGGTAGTATCATTGCCAAAGTGACCATCTTGAATTTTGGTTTTCTTAAGTGTTTGTTCAGGAACCTCAAATCCAGAATGGGTCACCAATCCCCATTTTTCTTCAAGGTCGGGAAGTACCTTGAATATAACCCCTTTCCCCTTTGGGACGGAGGAACAGGTTCTACTGCCCTGTCCTGGAGTAGGGCTGTAACTTCTGATTCCAGCAGGGAGATTTCTGCTGTGGAAGCAGGTTTGAACAGCCTTGCTCTTAATCTGGGAAAATGTTTGAAATATAGAGCAAGGAATTTGCCCACTGCCTCCAGAACCCATTTGTCTGATGTTACAGACTACCAGTTCTGGAGGTAGTGGGTAAGCCTGCCCCCCACTGGAAGAGAAGAGGTGATGCAAGACTCCTCATGGAGTCTGTTTAGCTGGAGTCCAGAGCTCGGAAGCTGGGCTGGGACGAGTGGCACCTCTCCTGCCCGTTCCCCTGAAATAACCACGCTGCTGCTGGTAAACAGGGAAGGCCTGAGCCTGGTAAAAGGGTGTCTGGTAAGGCCTGCCTCTGCCTCCCCTACCTTGCTGTTTCTAAGGGGTGGCAGCTTTTTCTTTGGCTGCAGCACTCCTATATGAGGTTCTATACGCATCCATTTTCCTCAAAAAAGGCCTCAGTCTGTTCCCCAAAATGGGAGTTCTCAATCCAAGGCTTTGGTTTGTGTGTCCTGAGAGAGGTTTGTGGTTCTAAGCTAGGAAAACCTTCTCAGGGAAATGGAGGTAGCCAAAATCCTGGATGCCGAATCACTGGCATCCACTGCCACGTGGAACTGCTGTTTGGAAGCCTCTTTTCCACTATTTGCCATCTCTCCCAGATCAGCAGCTGCTTCAGCTGGAAGTTTGGCTGCCAGAAAGGAAACTGCCTCCCACAGTGTCTTTTGATATCTCGCCACATAGGCCATGTAAGAGGCCTGCCTGGCAATGAGCGAAGACCCCTGGTAAGACTTTTTAGCCATGGAGTCAATCCTCCTAGAATCTTTTTCAGGAGGGTGGGAAGCTAATGGGATGCTTGCCTTCTCACAGGCAGCAGCCTGAACCACCCCTTCATGGCTGGGGTACCCTGACAGAAATTCTGTACCTTCTCTGGCCACTGGGTACTTCCTCTCTGTCCTTTTATCCACAGGAGGAACAGAGGTGTGGGGGACTCAAGATTTTTAGAGTTTGTCTCTTCAGAGACTTGTGGATGGGTATCACCACCCTTTTAGAGGCAGGGACATCCATCATTTCTACATAATCCAGTTCTTCCTCTTCCTCTGAAGATTCATGAACCGGTAATTGAAGGGTTTCGGCCACCTTCTTCATAAATGAAAAATGAGTGAGAGCATCCTCCAACTGTTTAGGTGGGGAAATGCTTCCCTCATGTTCAGGAGAAACCTCCGGTTCAATTGGACCATAAAGGTCCTCCTCCTCCTCTTCATCATCCTGCTCACATTCTGGATCCCAGGGATAATCACATTCCAAGGGGTGTGAAGGGATCAGGACCGACTGAGGAGTTACTGGAGGAATCACCGGTTAGGGTGCTTGCAGGGATTGTATGATGCAAACAGCATTAGCGATCTCCTCTGCGGACGGAACCGCAACCGGACATGACTTGGGAGTCGGTTTGGTGCATTTCTCTTTGCGGAAGCCAGTTCAAGGGCTGACTCTGTGGTTCTTTTACGAGGAAGGGTATTGTCTTGGTTAGCAGGGACCCCCTCCGGTTCATTAGAACCTGAACCGGTTTGGCCATCCGGGTTTGTGGATTTTTCGGCCAATTTCTCATTCAGTCGGTTAAGGTGCCTATCAAGCATCGACTGAGGGAAATTTCTGCATACGTCACAGTTTGCCTGTAAGTGTTCCAACCATAGGCAGAAAACACAAGTAGTGTGGGGATCGGCCTTGGCAAAAGTCTCCCCACACTCAATACACTGTTGAAAACCGGTGGGATCGGTTTTCTTCTTAGATTTCTGTGACTCCATCTAAGTTATCCCAAAGGCGGTTAGGCTGGATAAGAACCAAAATAGTTCTGGTTAACAGACCGGTATTAGTGGTTCAAGAAAAAAATGACAAACTCAGTTTTTATTAACCAGAGCTAACCAGACTTAATTTTGAAAGAAAATGAAAGAAAAAAAACTCGGTACTCCAACGGTTGGGTGGCAACTGCTAAAGGAACGAGGACTTACCCACCAATAGCAAAAAACCTATGACAATTCTAACTGTACTGAGGAACAGCAAAAAGAAACAAGAAATACTAATATTTTCAAAATCGGTGAAATAACTGAGGCGAAAAACCACTTTTCACTGACGAGAAGCTGAGGAGAATCTCCGAGGCGTCTTCACAGTAAGGCGGAGTAAAGAATCGGATGGTTGAATAGAATGTATCAGGGGACAGTGATTTGAAACCTAGTGCATGCCTACAGAGAATGTAAGTTTAACTCTTTCCTCTCTGGGGCAGTGCAACAGCAGGGTCTTACTGCATACGTCAGAAAACATTAGGACTTCTTCTTGTTTGAATACAGTTATGGATGTGGTTTAATGAGGTTCATGTAAAAAACTGAAGTGGGTACTTGCTTGATGCTGGTCTGAATAAGGGACACAAGGAAAATACAGTAGACTATGACTACAGGGGCAATGGAAACTTTTGGCAATCCAGCAGTTTTTTTTTTTTTAGCAACTGCCAGCCTCAATCATCATGGCAGCAGAAGCTGCAGCCCACAGATACTCTCTGTAGCCTTCCTGCAGCAGGATCTGTAGATTCTGGACCTGGACGAGCTAGGCTAAGACTCACACAGACCTCTCTGCCAACTAACTCCCCTGGTCAGTCTCAGAGTATGGCCTAGAAGGTTGGGACTTCCAGGCCTTGTTAAGGCTAATGCATTCAAAAGGTCCCCAGAATGAGGGCCACAGCAAGAGGATGTCATACATGGGTATCCATGGGATTCGTCCAGATATTAAATGAGCAGGCCAGACGTCGCAATTCTGAAACTCCATTGCACCTTCCTCTCTAAGCAATCTGATTACCATGCATGGTACAATATAATGGACATTTAAAACTAAAACTACAACTAAATCGGTCAAAAATACAGGTTACTCACCTGTAACAGGAGTTCTAGGAATGGTATATGTTGTTCATCCACACTTATTGGCAGGTTCCTTGCTGCTTTAAATCTTGCCGGAAGGTCTTCAAGCTGGCTCCTCCCAGCCACCCGGGTGGTAAAACTCTGACTCTGCCCCATGGCGCCAGATCTGGCCGCTGGAAGCTCAGGTTGTGCGTCGAAGCCGGGAGGGTCGGAGTGTAGGATGAACAATATATACCATTCCTAGAACTCCTGTTACAGGTGAGTAACCTGTATTTAGGACATGGATATGTTGTTCATCCACACTTATTGGCAGACTCTCAGCAGTTCTCCGGAGGAGGGAGGCAAGGCGCACACCCCAATACTTACTTGGGAAATAAGGACTGGAGAACCGAGGCCCCAAAACCAGCATCCCGCGTGACTCAAGGTCGATGTGGTAATGGGTAATAAAGGTGTGTGCTGACTTCCAGGTAGCAGCCCTGCAGATTTCCTGGATAGGGACGTCCCTGGAAGCAGCCACCGATGCAGCAGTATGACGGGTAGAATGAGCTCTTATCCCTCTGGGAGGCTCCATGCCGCCTAACCATAGCAGTGATCTATGCAGAGGTGACCCACCTGCCTATCGCCTGCTTGGCTGCAGGTCTGCCAGGTGCGGCTTCAGCATAGGTGACAACAGCTGGCGAACCTCTCCCCGGAGCTGGCGATGCGCTCCTTATAATAGCTGGCCCTTCTAGGAGTCCAGTGTATGGAGCCTATATTGAAACTCCCGAGGTGTGACTGGGGTAGAACACGCAGAGTCAGCACCTGGTTAAGGTGAAACTCCGACACCACCTTCGGAAGGAATTTCGAGTGGGGGCGCAGGACAACCTTGTCCCTGTAGAAGACCAGATAAGGAGACTCGATGCAAAGCACCTGGAGCTCTCCCATCCTTCTGGCTGACGTGATAGCCACCAAGAAGGCGGTCTTCCACGACAGGTGAGAGAGATCACACCTGTGCATTGGTTCGAATGGCTTGCCCATGAGCTTTGCCAGTACCAGCAGTAAATTCCACTGAGGTGGAGGTTCTCGCACCGGAGGGGAAATGTGATCAAGACCTTTGAAAAAGCGCCCGACCACCTTTTCCTGCGCGCACCAACTGCTCCCGGCACGCCTGCAAGCAGAGATGGCTGCCAGGTGCACCTTAGGGTCGCCGACCTAAGCCCTTGACTAGAAAGGGACCATAAATAGTCCAGAATGCTTGCCACAGAACAGGAGGAAGGGTCCAAGTCCTTGCCCTGACACCAAATGGAGAATCTCTTCCATTTGAAGGCGTAGCATTTTCTGGTTGACTCCTTACGGGACGCCTCAACAACATTGAGGACCTCGTCGGAAAGACCCAAGGCCTGGAACTCTAGCCGCTCAGGAACCAGGCCGTCAGGTGCAGGGATTGAAGGTCCGGATGGAACACCTTCCCTGATTGACTGAGAGCAGGTCCGAGCAGCTGGAAGCTGCCTCGGAGCCTGGAGCTGAGGCTGAGGAGATCTGGGTACCAGAACTGACGGGCCAGTCTGGGGCTATCAGGATCACCTGCGCCTTGTCCCTCCTTGCTTTGAGAAGCACCTTGTGAATCAAGGGAAATGGGGAAAGGCGGAAGAGGCCCGGGTCCACAGCCTTGAGAAGGCATCCCCTGCAGCGAGCCCTGCTGAGGGGCGGGCATGAAACAGCCTCAGCCTGCGTTCTCCCTGGAGGCAAACAGGTCCACCTGAGGTGTGCCCCAGTGGGAGAACAGATCTTGTACTACCTCCGGCAGGAGAGACCACTCGTGAGATGCAGCCCCTATCCGGCTCAGGGCATCGGCCAGGGTGTTGGAGGCTCCTGCCACATGAATGGCTAGGAGATCCGCCTCCAGGCTGCGCACGAGTGACCAAATGCGGAGAGCTTCCTTGCATAGAAGCATGGAACGCGTCCCGCCCTGGCGGATTAGGTAGTACATGGTCGTGGTATTGTCCGCCTGGACTCGGACCACTTGACCCCGGAGAAACGGAGCAAAGGCGGTGAGAGCTAGGCGGACCGCCGAGCTCCAGCAGGTTGATGTGGCATCGGGACCCGCTGGGACCAGAGGCCGCACTCGGTGTTCCCCAGATGGGCACCCCAACCCATCAGAGAGCATCGGTCGATAGAGAGACCGTCGGCTCGGGGCGGACAAACGGGATGCCCTCCTGCAGATGGAATGGAACAGTCCACCACTGGAGAGCGTTCCACATCTCCTGGGTCACTATCACTAGCTGGTCCAAAGGATCGCAGCGTTGTGACCACTGGCTGGCCAGTCCCCACTGAAGGGGGCGCATGTGCCAGCGTGCCCAATGGACCACACTGGTACAGGCCGCCATGAGACCCAGAAGGCGCAGGAAGTCCCGGGCAGGGCGCGATTGCCCAACCAGCAAGCCGCCAGTGAGGCTGCGGACCCCGACGCCCCCCGAGGTGCGACGGCTCAGAAGGACGGGGCCTGCTCGAATTCCAGAGGTAGGCCTTTTCCCACCACCTCCAGTACCCACCTGTCCGTGGTAACAGCGGACCAGGCGGAAAGGAAGTGTCTGAGCCGTCCCCCCACGTGGGGAACCAGGGGTGAGGTGACAGGGATGGGGGCCACACCCCTCAGCCCGTCACTGGGCAGGCTTGGAGGAGGGACCGGCCGAGGGACCTCCTGGGCTTTTACCTCCCTGCTTCCTGTTGGAGGAAGCCGACGGCTTGGGCTTGGGATACCAAGGTTGAGCCTGATGGCCCTGACGTTGCTGGGCCGGGCGCGCCGCGGGCGCAGAAGGATGAAAGGGCTTAGGCTGTGGCTTGTGGCCTTTGTCCTTCTGAGCGGAAGAGACCGAGTCTAAGGTAGCATTGGACTTCTCGATCCTCTGCAGGTGACCTTCCACCCCAGGGCCGAAGAGGTCAGTCCCCAAAAAGAGAACATCCGCCAACTTGTGTTGGGTATCCGAAGTAAAGGTGGATATCCTCAGCCAAGCCCGACGACGCATGGCCACTGCGGCCGCCACAGACCTAGCACATGAGTCCCCGATGTCTAACGCAGTCTGGAGCTGCTGTTTAGCCACTGCCCTGCCCTGGTCCCGCACCTGCCTGACGGTAGTCTGCAGATCAGCGGGAAGATGAGGACAACCTCATCCAGGAGCCCAACAGGGCGGAGAAAAATGTGCCATGAGGACGGCGAACTGGCCTGACGAAGCCAAGAGAGGACGCAGCATAGACTTTTGCCCGGCATAATCCAATTTCTTGGATTCCTTGTCGGAGGTTTGTCCACATCCCTGGCGTTCTCGCACGCGGAAAACGCTGTCGGTAACCAACCCTCGGCCGAGGGGTGTTCCAAAACCGGACAGGGAATCGAGGACCGTGATACTTCCTGGCCAACCTGGTCAAGGCGGTGGCAGGAAGCAGGACGCCTGCCAAAGTTCAAGGCCGACCCACTATGGCTTCGACCACCAGAAAGGCCTCTGTAGGAGAATCCTCGGTCCAGAATCTCCGTGAGGGGATACCTGGCCCGATGAAACGGGTTCGAGCTCATCCCGGTGGACTCCGAGATGAGTCGGCAACCCTAAGAAGGACGAGGGCTATCGTCCATTGACTGTCCTCCGAGAACTCCAAGTCCATGCGCTTGGAGAAGAGGAGGAACCATCATCGGACTCAGAAGAGTCCTCAAAGAGCTGCCTCGGCCCTGAGCCACCCTCCACCTGCCGAGGTTTATCGGAGTGAGGGTGACCGCAGCCTATGGCAAACCCAAAGCCGACCGAGAATATTTGGTCAGACCCCAACTATGGCTGTGGGGCGGAGGTTCCACCAGAATCGGTGGGGCAGCTGGAATTGGCGCGAACAACCGGCCTGAGAACAGGCCTCAACTACAACGAGGGGTTGTTTCGGCTGCTCGGTGACAGCCACTTAATGGCCGGGAGAGACGACTGGGTGGCTTATTCCGGTCAAAAGGCTATTGCCACATAAGTTCCTCGTACCTCCGATGCAACTTCGCTGAAGCCTCCCTCGTCCGAGGAAGAGGAAGAAGCGGCGCCGCTTGCGAGACCGCCTATGGCGGCAGGATCGGTTGGACCGCGAGGATGTCGAGACCGAGAGTCCGACTAGGCCGAGGAAGACCAGGAGAAGTGTCGAAATCGGCACTTCGCTTGACGATCCCACCAAGGCTCCGGAACCGGAGGCACGGACGAGCCGACGGGATCCTCAACTCCCACCGGGGGAACCGGGGAGAGGGGATTCTCAGCTTCTCCAGCCGACAACCCGTCTAACGGGTCGAGAAAAATCTCGACCGCGTCGACAGGAGTCTCGGTCAACTGGCCTGACGGGGACACCGTGAAGCCAGTGGCCGAAGCTGAGGGGTCGACCGAAGTCGACTGTCGACAAGGGGAGGGGGATCTTTCCCGCTCCCAAAAGCGTTGACGGAGAGACTTACTTTTGCTCTTTTTGGACCTGGAAAAAGGTCCTGAAGAAGTTGGACCCTCACCTTTGGTCGAGAGGGTCAGACAAAGCTCCTTAAAAGAAGCCGAGTACGAGGCACCGAGAGAAAGCGGGACAAATCGCAGCCTTGGTAGGCTTGACCGCGCCCTCCTCTTGACATCATCTGCTCTAGCTGATCCGCCCGAGCCCGCCCGCATGACACCGCCAATCGGGCCTCTTTTAGATTTCACCGTGAATTCTTTCGGGCGCCCTAGTTGTAATCGGGCAGCACGGCTCTTCAAGGACGAGGTCAAAAGGAAGAGCACAAGTCGCAGGCTCTGGGGTCGTGCTCAAGGCCCAGGCAGTAGATGCGCGTGGAGTGCGGATCCGTCCTAGACATCTTCGCCCACAAGGGCACCTCGAAAACTGGAGTCGACGGTCCGATCGTAGCCAGCGAGGAGAAGAAGACCAAGTCTTTTAGCAAAACTTTTAATTTCGAACTTTTCAAGAATTAGGAACCAGTCTTAAACGCAACGCGTTAAGGAGGGAACCTGAGCTTCCAAGCGGTAAGGAAGATCTGGCGTCATGGGGCGCAGCCAAGAATTTTACCACCCGGGTGGGTGGGAGGAGCCAGATTGAAGACCTTCCGGCAAGATTTAAAGCGGCAAGGAACCTGCCAATAAGTGTGGATGAACAACATATCCATGCCCCTAGAACAGACATTTTCTCAGTGCTTATGAGTAGCAACTTCATTCCGTTTACAGTAGGTCTATTCATCTTTATCCATTTTGCCTATATTTTATCTCAGTGCTTTTCTTTTGAATCGGGAAAGCGCATACTTCATTATTTTTCTGACTTTACAAACCTAACCAATTTCTGAACCTTCATTAAAATTAATTTGGAAGGAAATCTGGCGGACATGCTATCTGATTTTAACCCTATGAAACGCCCTCTGCCATCAGATAGTAGTTCTGAAGAAGGTGATTTCCAGGAATCTAGTGCCAAAAAGTTAAACATCGACTCTCCTGTCACTATTGAACATTTTCAAATTTAATGCAAGAAATAGTTGCCATTAAGATTACGCTGGGGTCCATGTCAGAGGATCTAAAGGGGGTGAGAAAGGAGCTACAGGTTCACTTCAAAAGGATTCAGGATGCTGAGGTCAGAATTAGCAGCATAGAGGATGTTATGACTAAAGAGCAAATTGAAAGGGTTCACAATATTAGAAGAATTACGACCCTAGAAAGTAAAATTGAAGACCTGGAAAGTAGAAACAGAAGAAATAATCTGAGGATATTTGGTCTGTGAGAGGGGTTGGAAGGAGCTCATCCAATAGAATTTGCAAATAGATTCTTTTTAAACATTGCAGGACCTCCTCCGGATGGCTCAAAATACTTAATTGAAAGAGCACACCGCTGTCTCAAACCGAAACCAGGCAAAAACGAAAGTCCTAGATCATTCATTTTAAAACTGTTAAACTTTAAACAAAAAATTCATATACAGAGAGCCCTCAGAAATACTGTAACTATCTCTTTTGAAGGGTGTTCTCTCAAGATATTTAATGATCTGCCTCCAGAAACCGTTAAAAAGAGAGATGCATTCTTCCCTATTAAAAAGAAGCTATGTGAAGCAGGCTTAAAATATGGATTGTTTTTCCCTACAAAACTGAGAATCTGGTCCACAAGTTATGTTAAAGAGTATAATGGGTATGAAGCAGCTAAAATCGGACTTCACAAAGACTTTCCTCAGATTTTTAAAAGCTTTGACTTCTAAATGCATTGACATTCACGTGCTTCATTAAACTACTGATGCATGTTGCTTAAAGTTTACTCATTCATTCCGTGACCCAAGTTAGTTTTGATTTTTCCTTGGTTGTGCACTGCTTCAGTCCCATGTATTATTTTGTGGTGATTTCTTATATATCCTTTGATCATGATGCTCTCTATATTCATGGGTTGGGGGGGGGGGTCATATTCTTGATACATAGCTTTTTTTTTCTAACTCTTTGGTCAGGAGATGCTGTGGTTTGGCCACGGAGAGTCCTTTTCAGCAACTAAATGGGGGCTTGCTGTTTGATGGAGAGTAGTTTTGTGACGCCAATACAACATGCTACTGCCCATGTATAAGTTGTGACATCAGGGCCTAAAACCTGCTGATTAGGTACTACTCTGATGCTTTTTATGGGGTTTAGGCTATGTTAGTGTGTCTACCCCAGGTCTGAATATGTTCGTTTTCATGGGTATTTCATTTGTAGCATTTGCTCTATGCACAGCGTGCCTTCTTAAATATACTGTGGTTCCGCTTTTCAAAGGAGGTATTAAGACTTGTCTGGGGCCAGCCAGTAGTTATAATCCCATATATGTAAATAAATGAAATTTTTTGTTATGTTTAACATTTAATGAGCCCCAATCTCCTGATCTGGTGCTGTAGTGGTGCATCACGGTAAAACTTTGTTTGTTTTGGTTACTGAGTGCAGTGCTCTGTCAAGGAAAATTTCATTTTCTACCACTGTCTTTTTTACTCAGTTTTTTTTTTTTTGAAATCATAACGGTGAAATTTAGAATTCACATCTCGTGCCTGTGGTGTGATGGAATGACTGGGTTCTCCATGCACCTGAGTAACAGTGCATGTGCAGATCTCTGAATCGGGGAAGCTTTGTGACCCTACCAGTTGTATGCTGGGAGGTCAACCTGAGAAGACATGGCGTCTAAATAGTAAGACAGTCGGGGTGGGTCAGAAGTTGGTCAACTGGGTGGCAAACTGGTTGACGGGCAGAAAACAGAGTGGTGGTAAATGGTATACAGTCAGAAGAGATGCAAGTCACAAGTGGGGTACCTCAGGGATCAGTCCTGGGGCCAGTCCTCTTCAACATCTTCATTAGTGACCTTGCAGATGGACTAGAGGGTAAGGCTTGTCTGTTTGCAGATGACACCAAGATCTGCAACAGAGTAGATGATCCAGATGGGGTGGGCAGAATGAGAAGAGATCTGGATAAACTAGCAAAATGGTCAGAAGAGTGGCAACTGGGATTTAAAGCAAAGAAGTGCAAAATCATGCACATAGGGAAGAGAAACCCTGAAGCCACCTATAGGCTGGGAGGGGAGTTGCTAGCAGTCACAAAGGAAGAAAGAGACTTGGGCATCATCATCATCACTGATGACCTGAAATCATCCAAGCAGACCTCTAAAGCAGTAGGTAAGGCTAGGGGCGTTAGGGTATATTAGTAGGGGTACCACAAAGTCGTAGAGGGAGGTAATAATCCCTCTTTACAAGACACTGGTTAGGCCCCACCTGGAGTACTGCGTGCAGTATTGGAGGCCACACCTTCACAAGGACATTAACCAAATTGAGGCAGTCCAGAGAAGGGCAACCAAAATGGTGCAGGGACTGCATCAGAAGACATACGAGGACAGATTAACAGAGCTCAATATGTATACCCTTGAGCAAAGGAGGGAGAGAGGTGATATGATCGAGGCATTCAAACACCTTAAGGGCATTCACAAGGTGAAAGAGTCTAACATGTTTAAATATAAGAAAAATAGCAGGACAAGAGGACACAGCATGAGATTAGAGGGGGGCCGGTTAAGGGGGAATGTGAGGAAATTCTTTTTCACAGAAAGGGTGGTGGATGCATGGAATGGCTTACCACAAGAAGTGGTGGCTATGAATACAGTGCAGGGCTTCAAACAGGCATGGGATAGGCATAATGGAGCAATACAAATGTCTATGAATAGATAGGCCACTGACAGAACAAAGGCTGATGGCACATTTATAAGGTAGAAAAAGAAATGGGCAGACTGGATGGGCCTTGCGGTCCTTATCTGCCGTCAACTTCGATGTTTCTATGTAGACAGTCGCAACATATTTCTTTTTAAAATACTTTGTTTAATAGGGTGTACCTCGCGACTGTAGTTCATAGCTGCATTACTTATTATTAATTTCTTTTTTAAACCTACAGCAGTTTGTGAAGGGGGTTTGGAGCGCTGAGGGACTTAATATTTGAAGCAATTTGGTGAGTATTTTTAACTATGATCCTAATGGAGAGATTAAGACCTCATTACTTGGAACTGCTCTAGGTTATCAATTACATATGTTGTGGCATTATATTTAATTCAATTATATTCTTACTAGTCGTTTTTAGAACTTGAGGAAAGCACGGTATGTTTTCTGGGTACACACTGTCTGTGGTTGTAAGGTCAGTGTGTAATAGTTCACTAAATGTTAAATCACCTATTAGTATTATAACAACATAATTCATTGCATGACAGCTTAAATATTTTAATTATCTATTAGAGAGAGGCCTTTTGTTTTGCTTGTTGTATTGCAAACACATTCGAGGATAGTCAGTGGGGTGGAGGATAGAGGATTCATTGCTAAAGCTGATTTATCAATACTGAATGGTGTCTACCCTCTCTGACATGGAGACTTTAACCATTATTTGTTTATTGCTTTTCGTCTTTCCTACTTTTTTTTCTCTCTGCTCTACTATGCTTTACCTGTTTTTACTTTTTTAAGAAGTGGGTGGTGCTTTGCTTTAGGTTTACATTGGGATAGAATGGGGAATCTATCGGGTACCATGTTTTCTAATTACTTCGTTATTTGTCGATATGACTTCAGATAGCTTTACATTGGTAACATGGAACATTAGGGGCTTGAATCACAAACTGAAAAGGTATTCTGTTATTAGACATCTCAAGAAGTTAGCTACTTCAATTGCTTTTACAGGAGACTCACTTAACTGAAGAACATTACAACCTAATGAGGAGGGAATGGGCAGGTATTTGGGGCTGGGAATAGTTCTAAGAAGGCTGGAGTCCTGATTCTATTTAACAGGAGTATTCAGTTTCAGCTGGGTGCCCAAATATCTGATCCAAATGGCCATTATGTGCTTGTATCTGGTAGAATAGGGGAGGAAGAATACACTTTTATAAACGTCTATGGACCGACCTTGCAGTACCATATGATTTTTTATAAAATATTTAACTTGGTTAGGAAATATGGGGACACTACCCTAATTATTGCAGGTGATGTGAATGAAGTTCTTAACCCTATACTTGATAGGTCCAGAGCTAAACCCAATAGATCAAGGGTTGACAAAGACCTAGATAGCCTTATATCCAATACTAATTTAGTAGATGTCTGGTGTGTTCTTAACCCTCAACGTTGGGAATATACTTATTGGTCACCATGTCACATATCCGGATCCAGGATTGATTATATTTTTGTCCAAAGGGGAATGCTGAATAGGATCAATTTTGTAAACATAAAAAACTCAGTGATTTCCGAGCATTCCCCAGTCCTTATTAATTTTAGTAAGCCACTACAGGATAAAAAAGACAGTAGATGGAGAATTAATAATTTCATTTATCAGATGTACAAATCGTTAAGGAAATTAAATCACACCTAAAGGATTTCTTAGAGATTAATGATCCTAGAGGCACATCCTGGGGTAACCTGTGGGATACACTTAAATGCTGGCTAAGAGGTATTTTAACAGGCATGGGGAAAGAAATAAAAAACAAAGAATTAAAACTCAGGTTGATTTATTAACAAAAAAAGGGGTAGCAGAGCAGAGCTTAAAAGACTCTGATTCAGTTGATATTTGGAATGAATGGTTGAAACTAAAAACGGAATACAATGAGAATATTAGAGCTGAGGCAGAATGTGCTATTCGTAAGGCCAAATTGAACTATGTAGATTCGGGCCCAAGGGCCTCTCGGCTCTTAGCTATAAGATTAAAACAGAATACTGCATCTACTAATATTCCCTCTATTCGTGAACAAGAGAGTAACCAGATCATCACAAATCTAAGAAAGATACATGAGAATTTTTATAAAAAAATATATGACAATGATATTGTTAACATAGTTGGCAATCTTTAGGATTTTTGTGAGGGTTTGGATATTCCATGTGTGGCACAGCAAGATAAACAAAAATTGAGTTCTTTAATAAAGTACAGTTACGTAAGAACTTACCGTAACAGTAGATCTTCGAGAACAGCTCTTGCAGCAGGTTACACCATTAGGACTGAAGCTGGCAGGCGTCAGGACCCCACGGAAATCTTCTAGCTAGCAGTCTTCAGCGGGGACCGCCTCCGACGTCGGTCCCACCCCCGATGTCAGACGTAGTACATAAGGAGGCGGTCCCGCCAGAATCCCAGATTCTCCACCGGAGACTTCCGCCGCTGGATGACATCAGAAGTGGAGACCGAGGATCCGCCATCAGAGGAAGAAAACAGCGAAGCTCCTGCCGAAGTCTGGTTAGGCCTTACCTCCTCCAAGGGGGAATGGTGGGCGGGAAGGTGCCTGCTGCAAGAGCTGTTCTCGAAGATCTACTGCTACGGTAAGTTCTTATGTAAGTGTACTATCTTACTTCGAGATACAGCTCTTGCAGCAGGTTACACCATTAGGACTGATTCCCAAGCAATAGCACCTCTAGGCACTCTGGGAGGAGGCATAACGGAGAGATCTTGAAAAATCCTGACTCTAGGACAGGAGACCCTGTAGAACGGCGAGGCCAAAACCAGTTCTCCGCCGTGAGGCAATGTCCAGGCTGTAATGCCTGATGAAGGTGTGCACTGAGCTCCAAGTAGCTGCAGCACAAATGGCTGAGGTGGAGACGTTCCTCAGTGCTGCGAAGGAAGTAGCCACCCCAGTCGAGTGGCCCTGAACTGTGCCCGGAAGGGGCTTCTGTTTGTTGTTGTAACAAAACGAAATGCACTGGACAAGCCAGCGGGAAAGGGTCTGTTTTGAGACTGGTTGGCCCAACATCCTCTCCGTGAAGGAAATAAAGAGCTGCTCGGAGCTACGATGCTGTTTGGTCCTGGTCAAGTAGTATCTTAAGGAGCGGTGAACATCCAGGGTGTGAAGCAATGCCTCTCCTCTATTGGTGTACCTGGGGAAGTACACACACAGATCGATGTCCTGGTTAAGAGTAAGGGCAGAGACCACCTTAGGCAGGAATTTAGGATTCGTCCTCAGAGACACTCCGTCCTGGTGGAAAATTAAAAAAGGTTCCTTACACATAAGGGCGTGTAGCTCAGAAATTCTCCTTGCTGACGTGACAGCAACCAAAAATAACGTTTTCGACAGAAAAGCGCGGCTCGCAATCTGCGGCAGGTTCAAGCGGGCAGCGTGAGCTGCTCCAGGACGAAGAGTAGGTCCCAAGGAGGGACGGGATCTTTGATGGGTGGCCTAAGGTGTAACACCCCCTCATGAAATCATGAGAGGCATCGAGTTGTGCCACTGTGCATTGACCTATCGGGTAGTGGTAGGCCGGAATTGCACAGAAGTGAACTTTAATCGAGGTAGGCAAGGCCTGAGTGGACGAGAAAACAGGTATTCAGAACTGATTTCTCTGGGCAATCTAAAGGGAAAGGCAGCGTGCCTGAGACCACAGGCAAACGCGGCACCATTTTATGGCTGACGTCGTGGCGCCTGGTCGCTTTCTGTGGCAGAAAGAACTTCCGCCACCTCTTCATAGACCCCGTGTCGCATAATGGTTATGTCTCAGAGAGCCAAGCATGCAGGTTCAGTGAGCGTAAGTCTGAATGGACTAACGAACCCCCTCTTGAGACAGCAGGTGGGAGCTGGAGGGCAACAGGAGTGGAGGTTCCCGGGACAACTGGGTCAGCATGGGGAACCAGATCTGTCTGGGCCAGAAAGGCACTACCAGGATCATTGTTGCGTGCTCCCTGCGCAGTTTGAAAAGAACTCAATGTTGCTGGTATACCTTCTGCATTATTACAAGGTGTGCCTACAGGTGTGTGCTAACAGATTACTGCTGTAATCTTCTGATTCAAATTGTCTTTTGCAAGGTATATCTTCTGTTACTGCTTTATTTTTCTCTGGAGCAAAGTGTTTCTTACAGGGTATATCTTCTCTGAAATTATTACAGGTGGTGCTTTACAGGTTTTACAGTTTTATCTAACATTAGGATAAGCTTTCAGGGTTACTGCATTTGTTGTTGACTGTTTTGCTCTTACCTCCTTGTTCTTTCGTCTGTGGTTCTTCTTTTAGGCAGGGAAGGGCCAGCCACCCACCCCATCCCCAACCACCCCACGCCACACTCCTTTATAGGGTACCACAGTTGTGACATTTCCTGTGGCAGAGCAGGAAGGGGCGGATCAGTGGGGCCTCCACAAGGTGATCTCATTTACAGGGGCACTAGTAATTTAACTTGTTATAACAAGTTAAACAAAGCACAATTAAACCATTACTTACATTTTTTCCCTTTTTTTTTCCTTCTAATTACTCTGACTAGGTTACAAACCCAGCAACTTATTTGGAATGGATTTCATTAACTGCAGGTACTGTGGAACAATTTTCAGAAGGACAGTCTTACAGGATTTAGGACACTGTCCTACATGCTGGGCCTCTGGAGATCTTAGGGCTCAGCTCCGGCAGCATGGGCAGAGATTGCACGCCTCAAATTTCATATTGAAGAGGAAATACATTATAAGAACCACCCACCATTTCCCAGCATCCAACAGAAAAACCTCGACGCAGAGGGTAGTTGGTCCAGGAGGTTGTGCAGGTGGTTGGAGAAGCAAATCAGGTGCCCCATCACTCTGCTCTCCATCACATTGCCTCCAAAACCATATAAACACTACAAACAGGTATCTGCCTCTATCTCTGAAATCAAATAAAGAGGCAGAAGACACTGCAGAGCAGGACACTGCGGCACAGGAGCTAGCACAACAAAACTCACCCAAATCAGAAACCAAAACTAAACAAGCACAAAGGAAATCCAAAAAACTTCTGATCATAGGAGACTCCATGATTCGGGGAGTTGATACCCATCTCCAGCCAGGGGTGATGGTCAGATGTCTCCCAGGTACATCAGCATGGAGAGACACTGACTGCATTGCTAAAATTGTTCACAAAGCAGGAGAAAACATTGATGTCCTAGTACACATAGGGACTAATGATCTTGCCAGCCGGTCAGTTGTGGAGACCAAGGAACACCTGACTAGGCTGGGTGACAAACTATCATCTATTTACGTCAGCATCTCCTTCTCTGAGATCCTGCCAGTCTGGGAGAGGGAGCAGATGGACGGAAGGTCAGAGAAGGGAGATACGGAGCTAAACCGTGGCTCAAGGACTGGTGCCAGGAAAAGGACACAGATTTGTAGAGAACTGGCAACAGTTCTGGGGCGAGATTCTTTAAATTTGATGGACTGCATCTGACTAAAGAGAGTCAGTGCATTGGGGCAGAAGTTTGGCGTCTTTGCAGAATATTTAAACTAGCAAATGGGAGAGGTGCAGCACCCACATCACGTCGAATGGGAAGACACACCCCTCCCCTCAGCTAGTGGTCAAACAGGAATTCAGCGTGTTTGCCGTTCATTTGCATCACCAGGTAAGAAAAAGGTTTGGCCCCCATACGATGCACAGGGTAATGCCAAACTTCACCCAACAACTAACACACCAAAATCTGGCCAATGGAAAATCATGTACACAAATGCTCACAGCCTGGGAAATAAGATCCCAGACCTGCAGGCAATAATGTCAGAGGCTAAATGGACATAGTAGCAATTAGTGGGACGTGGTTTACCAGTAACCCATGGGAGACTTCAGTACCTAGCTGTCATTGTTCAGAGAGGACCGAGGTGCAAAGGGAGGAGTGGCCCCTGTATTAATGAAATATCAAAGCTACAGAAATTCAGAATACACATAAGGAGCCAGAAGAACTGTGGGTCACCCTGGAAACAGGAAATGGGACAGCCATAAGAACTGGGGTTGTCTACAGGCCCCAGACCAGAGGAGACATAGACACATTACTGTTAGAAGATATACAAAACATGACAGCTAAAGGGAGGTTCTGATAATGGGAGACTTCAACATGCCAGATACAGATTGGTCAATACCAGCAAGATCTGCTGCCAGAACTAGACTCATAGTGGATTCCCTGCAGGAGGGCCTCAAACAACTGGTACAGCAACCCATAAGAAACAGGGCTATCCTAGATCTAGTACTGACTAACAAAGAAGGGATCACAGATCTCAGGTAGAAGGTCACCTGAGGGCCAGTGACCATCACATGGTATGGTTCAATTTGGCTACTACATCTAAATCATTCCATTCCAAGGCAAAAATATGGGACTTCAGAGGAGCTGACTTTGATAAGATGGCCAACAGAGTTAAGCTAGCCCTGGCAAAAGAAACACAGGTGAGGGGTACAGGCAAAGTGGGCAAGCATTAAGGATGCAATACTTGAAGCAACATCCCATTGTGTTAGACAGAAAAGGAAGTGCAAAGAAGAAGGAAACCACTTTGGTTCTCAAATACAGTAGCAGAAAAGGTCAGAGCAAAAGGCTGGCCTTCAGGAAATATAAGGAACACAGCGGGATGAAGATAGGAGGCATATCAAACTGCCTAAGGGAAGCAGGTAAGGCAGTAAGGCAGGCAAAGTCCCAAACTGAGGAAACACTAGCACGAGACAGTAAAAGAAGGTGACAAGACTTTCTATAGATACATTAGTGAAAGGAGAAAGTCCAGAGGGGTATGCTAAGCTTAATGGAGAAAAGGAGCATGTGAGGAGGAGGACCCTGTAAAGGCATCTATCCTAAATAGATACTTTGCTCAGTATTTACTGAAGAGAAGGTAGGGCAGGGCCCACAGCTCAGCATCATGGACACAGGGGAGGGAGGTGAGCACTACTCCCTTCACAAAAGAAAGGGTCCTACAAGAGCTTGCTAAGCTCAGAGTGGATAAGGCAATGGGACCTGATGGCATACATCCCAGGTACTTAAGGAGCTAAAGGAGGAACTAGCAGAGCCATTAGCAGAATTGTTTAGTGAGTCTCTGAGCAGGAGAGGTCCCAGAAGACTGGAGAAGGGCTCATGTGATCCCGCTCCACAAGAGTGGTAGCAGGGAGGGGCGGGGAACTACAGACCGTCAGTCTTACCTCAGTAGTGGGCAAGATTAGAGAGGCACTCCTTAAGGAAAGGATAGTGCAACACCTGGAATCCATAGGGGCACGGGATCCAAGACAGCATGGATTTACAAAGGAAGGTCCTGTCAAACTAATCTCATAGATTTCTTTGACTGGGTAACCAGAGTGGTGGACCAAGGGGAGCAGTTGATGTCACCTACCTTGACTTCAGCAAAGCTTTGACACTGTTCACATAGAAGATTGATAAATAAGCTGGGTAGGCTCAGGTGGGTCAGAAGTTGGTCAACTGGTGGCAAACTGGTTGACTGGCAGAAAACAGAGTGGTGGTAAATGGTATACAGTCAGAAGAGATGCAAGTCACAAGTGGGGTACCTCAGGGATCAGTCCTGGGGCCAGTCCTTCAACATCTTCATTAGTGACCTTGCAGATGGACTAGAGGGTAAGAGCTTGTCTGTTTGCAGATGACACCAAGATCTGCAACAGAGTAGATGAGCCAGATGGGGTGGGCAGAATGAGAAGAGATCTGGATAAACTAGCAGAATGGTCAGAAGAGTGGCAACTGAGATTTAATGCAAAGAAGTGCAAAATCATGCACATAGGGAAGAGAAAACCTGAAGCCACTTATAGGCTGGGAGGAGTTGCTAGCAGTCACAAAGGAAGAAAGAGACTTTGGCATCATCATCACTGATGACCTAAAATCATCCAAGCAGACCTCTAAAGCAGTAGGTAAGGCTAGGGGTGTTAGGGTGTATTAGTAGGGGTATCCAGAGTCGTAAGAGGGAGGTAATAATCCCTCTGTACAAGACATTGGTTAGGCCCCATCTGGAGTACGTGCAGTATTGGAGGCCACACCTTCACAAGGACATTAACCAAATTGAGGCAGTCCAGAGAAGGGCAACCAAAATGGTGCAGGGACTGCATCAGAAGACATATGAGGACAGATTAACGGAGCTCAATATGTATACCCTTGAGCAAAGCAGGAGAGAGGTGATATGATCGAGGCATTCAAACACCTTAAGGGCATAAACAAGGTGAAAGAGTCTAACATGTTTAAATATAAGAAAAATAGGACAAGAGGACATAGCATGAGATTAGAGGAAGGCCGATTAAGGGGAATGTGAGAATTCTTTTCACAGAAAGGGTGGTGGATGCATGGAATGGCTTACCACAAGAAGTGGTGGCTATGAATACAGTGCAGGGCTTCAAACAGGCATGGGATAGCATAAGGGAGCAATACAAATGACTATGAATAGATAGATCACTGACAGAGCAAAGGCCGATGGCACATTTATAAGGTAGAAAAAGAAATGGGCAGACTGGATGGGCCTTGCGGTCCTTATCTGCCATCAACTTCTATGTTTCTATGTTTCTAACTCTCTGGATCAACAGGAAAGGAGGGAAAGCGTAGCATAATCTGTTTGCCAAGGAGAGGGACAATGCGTCTCGCCAAAAAACACCAGGCCCTGGATCTAGTGAGCAAAAATTGGGCAGTTTTGCGTTGGATGGGGAAGCGAATAAGTCCAATTCTGGAGTGCCCCATCGAAGAAACAGATCCTCTGCTACCTCCTGAAGAAGTTCCCACTCGTGGACTCTGGCCTGGGAATGACTCAGGCCATCTGCGATGTGTTGTCACTCCGGGGCGTGAACTGCAATCAGGCTCGCGCCATGTCGGGATTACCCAATCCCACACTCTCACTTCCCTGCAAAGGGTAGGTGTCGCGTCTCTTGTTTGTTGAGGTAATACATCACGCCGTATTGTCTGTTTGGAAGCAGAAAGTACTCGTGCGGATTTCTGACTGGAAGGCCTGCAGGCATAAAGGACCGCCCTCATTTCCAGAATGTTGATGTGGAGGTGAGCTTCCTGAGGGGTCCACGTTCCCTGGGACCTCACCCCGTTCAGGTGTGCTCCCCAACCCAGCCCTGAGGTGTCTGTGGAGAGGACTACCTCTGGGGACGGCGCTACAAACGGAACACCCACAGAGAGTGTCCCTGGGTCTAGCCACCATTGCCAGTCCCGAATCACGGCTTTCGTGATTCTGACCGGCTGCTGCATGTGGTCTTGCCTTTGGTCCCACTGCACTTTGAGCATCCACTGAGTCACCCGCATGTGGAGCCTTGCCATAGGGATGGTTGGAATGGCCGCAGCCATGTGTCCGAGCAGGCGAAAGACCAGTCTGGCGGGGACAGTCTTCTTCACTGAGAGGTCCCTGATGAGGGACCTGATGCGCTCCGCTCTGTCCTCGGGAAGAAAAGCTTTTCCTTGGGTGGTGTCCAGAACTGCTCCTATGAACTGCAGCTTCTGGGACGGTACCAGGAGAGACTTCTCGAAGTTGATAAGAATACCCAGTGACTGAAAGAGCGTCTGGGTGCTCTGGATGGCCAACAACAGCGCCTCTCTGGAGGCGGCCATGAGAAGCCAGTAGTCCAGGTATGGGAACACATAGTGGCCCTGTCTCCTTAGAGACGCTGCCACGACTGCCATACACTTGGTAAAGACCCCGGGGGCCAATGACAGTCCAAAAGGAAGAGCCCAGAACTGAAAGTGGTGGCTAAGGAACTCGAAGCGCAGGAACCTCCTGTGCACTTGAGCTACGGGGATGTGCAGGTAGGCGTCCTGCATGTCCAGAGATGCTAGAAAGGTGTCCTTTCTCAGCATGGGAATGAGCCCTTGGAGGGTCACCATGCGAAACCGTTTGTAGGCGACCGACAGGTTGAGGTCGCTGAGGTCCAATATTGGACGGAGGTCCCCTGTTTTCTTTGGAACCAGAAAGAAAGGAAAATTACGTACCTACCGTAATTCTTGATCTTCTTGGACGAGTCTCCACCACTCATTCACACTAGTGGGATTAGCGCCGGAGGCACTAAGACCCATCGGGAGCAAACTTTTTGCTGGAGGGTTGGCGCGAGAGACGGCGCCGCGAGACACGGCGCCGCGAGCAGCGGCTCGAGCGGTAATGACCGTCTCGGCGACGACCCTCCAACCGCCTCAGTTCCTTTTTTACCAAGGAGGTGCGCAACTAACGAAGAGTAAATCCAACATTAAAAAACGGACATGAGATAGTCCATATGACCCGTGTAAGAAGGGTCAGCAAAGAAGTCCTCACGGCCTAAAGATTTGAGGGAGTGAAGACCAATACAGCGGTGAGCTCGGGGGATGGAGGTGGGAGTGAATGAGTGGTGGAGACTCGTCAAGAAGATCAAGAATTACGGTAGGTACGCAATTTTCCTATCTTCCTGGACATAAGTCTCCACCACCATCTGCACCCAGTGGGAGAGTACCAAGCTGATAATCCCCAAAGGGCGGCAGGAGAGCCAGAGCTCACGTGCTAAGATAGAAGCCCATGGAGATAGTTCTGCCGACACGGAATGTACCTAGCATGAACATCCAGTGCATAGTGCTTAACGGTTGCATGCACTGAGCTCCAGGTGGCGGCGTTGCATATATCTGCGAATTGGAACATTGCGAATTTCCGCTAGGGATGCTGCGACAGCCTCTAGTAGAGTGGTACACTCTACCTTCTAATTTAACTTGAGCCATGGAATAGCAATGGCGAAGGCATGCCACTAACCATGAAGAGATGCATCTAATAGCGACAGGTTGGCCCAGCCGGTGTCGCTGAAAGAAACGAACAGTTGCTGAGTCTTACGAACATCCTTGGTTCTATCTAAATAGAACATGAAGCTCTCTTAACATCAAGGAATGAAGAGCTCGTTCCCCTTCATTTTGGAAATTAGCGAGTAAGCGGGAAGTACCAGAGGTTGGTTTAGATGGAATTCTGACACAACCTTGGGAAGAAATTTAGGATGAGACGGAGAACTACCTTGTCTTTATGGAATACAGTATCACGGAGGGTCCGTAACCAGGGCATGTATCTCAGAGACCCTCAGGGCTGAGGTAATGGCCACCAGAAGGCAGTCTTCCAGGTAAGAAATTTTAGCTCACAGGTAGCTAAGGGTTCGAAGGCTTCCAGTGAGCATGTCCAGCACCAGGTTAATGTCCCAGGCTGCAACTGGACGCTTAACAGGGGTCTGGTATGGAGAATCCTTAAGAAATCTCTTCACTATAGGTAACTGAGCCAGAGTTAAGGAAGAAACCGCTCATGGAACGCTGAGATGGCACTAAGGTGAACTTTAACTGTGGAGTACTGAAGACCTAAGTTTGACAGGTCCAAAAGATACTCCAGAACCTCGCCAGGAGGACAGGAAAAGGGATTCCAAGAGGATTTTGACAACCAGAGAGAAAAACGCTTCCATTTGAAGCGTGACGTTTGGTGGCTGGCTTCCGAGCAGCCAGAAGGATGTCTGAGACTCACGAGAGACGTTGAACCGATTCACTTCTATCTCTTCAGGGCCCAGCATGAAGGTGAAGTGATTTCAGGTTGGGATGGACCAAGAACCCTGAGTCAAAAGACTGATTTGCAAAGGAAGTGGTCTCGGAGAGGCTACCAACATACTGTTGAGTAGAGGAAACCATAGTTGTCGAGGCCAGGAAGGAGCAATGAGAATCATCTTGGTCCCCTGAGATTGAACTTGAGGAGTACTCTGGATTAGAGGAAGTGGTGGAAAGGCGAAGAAAGCGTTTTGTCCACCGCAGCCTGAACGCATCCTGACAGAAAATGCCAGGCCCTGGATTTCTGGAGCAGAAGAGAGGCAGTTTTGCGTTGAGTGGGGATGCAGAAGGTCCAGGTCTGGAGTCCCCCACTCTTTGAACAGGGACTGAGCTACGGCTGGATCGAGAGACCACTCGTGAGGGTCTGCCTCCGTTCTGCTGAGGTGATCTGCTAGGTCGTTTTGTATACCTGGCAGATAAACCGCTTGAATCAGAGACTTGTGCTCTAAGCACCACTCCCACACCCTCATTGCTTCCCTGCAAAGGGGATAAGAATGAGCACCGCCTTGCTTGTTGATGTAATACATCACTGCTTTGTTGTCCGTTTGAAGGAGAATGTTCTTGTGACAAAGGACATCCTTCAAGCTCGGATTGCATAGAGGACTGCTCTCATCTCCAGGACATTTATGTGGAGATGAGTTTCGAACTGAGTCCATACACCTTGAGTGTGGAGGGAGAGACAGTGAGCTCCCCATCCCATTAGTGATGCGTCTGTGGTGATGGAGATCTGATGATCCGGGGAGCAAGGGAATCCTTCCAGGAGTTGCTCTCTGAGACCACCAGGTGAGAGACCTTGAAGGGCTCCGTCACCTGATGGGATAAGACTGGGGTGAGAGTCGGGGACCACTGAGTGGAGAGCATCCATTGGGTAGTTCTCATGTGCAGTCGGGGAGAGGGACAGTGAAGACCGAGGCGCCATGAGACCCAACATGCGTTGCATCGAGAGAGCTGTAACCGATTGGTTCTCCCTGATGTAACGGGCCATTCAAGGATGTCGAGTCTTCTGTCCTCTGGAAGGAAAGCCTTCGCTGAAGAGGTGTCTAGGCGTCCCTATGAAAAGGAGCCTCTGGGAGGGTTGCAGTTGAGATTTTTCAAATTCAGCAGAACTCCCATGGACGTGAGAAGACGAAGTCGCTTGCACGGCTTCCAAAGTCCCTTGGCCAGAAGGGCTTGCTAGAAGCCAATCGTCCAGGTAGGGAAACACCGAGTCCGGACTTTTCCTGAGATGCGCCCGAGAACTGCACAACACTTTGTAAAAATCACGGGCGCCGAGGATAGCCCAAAGGGCAGGACTCTGAACTGATAATGCTGACCCAAAGCTACAAACCTGAGGAACTTCGGTGGGTCGGTGGACGGGATATGCTGGTAAGCATCCTGCATATCCAGAGAGGCCAGCCAGTCGTGCTGATGTAGCAAGGAGAACTAGGGTACCTAGGAAATCATCTTGAATTTCTCCTGGGGAGGAATTTGTTTAACTTTCTGAGGTCTAGAACGGGCGCATCCCCCAGATTTCTTTGGAACCAGAAAGTAATGGGAGAACCCTGTGTTTACATGATGCGGGGGCACCAGTTCTACTGCCCTGTTGTTCAGAAGGCCCTGGATCTCCGCGGTGAGGAGGTCTGACTGAGAGGCGACAACCTGGGTTGTCGTCTGGGAGGACAATTGGGGGGTTTCAAGAAATTGAGAGAATAACCCTCCCGAATTATCCGAAGGACCCATTGTCCGAGTTATGGACTTCCACTGGTTGTAGAAGTACATCAGGCGACCTCCCACGGAGGAGAAGTTCCACCTCGGGCAGAGTGGATGGAACTTGGCGAGCGACTCATAAGGTAGCGCTGGGAGCTTTAGGCCCTCGCGCTTTCTGCTCGTCTTCTTTTGAGGTTGGGCAGGTTGGCTTTTATGGAGCTTCCCTGCCTCTGCCTCGAAAGGACTGGCGAACTATGAAACTGACGTCTGCTCACATGCCCCGAGGGGCAGGCGGAGAGTCTGGCCAACAATGGCCGATCTAGTCTTCTGAGTGGCCTCTAAGGCTTGCTCCACCTGAGGCCAAAAGAAAGGAGCCATCAAAGGCAGCGCCATCACCTGCTGCTGAGCATCATTCGTGAAGCCAGAGTATGCAGCCAGGAATGGCGCCAGTACAAATCACTGGCTGCTGGGAAGCAGTGTCAAAAGCGTCCATGAAAGCTTGACCTGTTGGTTATTGGACTCAATACCTCTAATAGCGGTCAGAAGAAGCTCTGACTTGGAATCCGAATCTGGAAGAGCTTCAACCATTCTTTTCATAGAGTGCCACAGGATATACTCATACTGAGAAAAATAGCCTTGATAACTGCATACGCATACTTAGAGTGGGGCAGCAAAGACTCTCTTACCTAATGTATCAATCTTAGGAGACTCTTTGTTAATAGGTCGAGCTGTAGTAGTTTGAGGAAGAACGACCTTGTCATTCTCTGCCAGGACTACAATAGGATCCGCAAAGGCTTGGGATGCCAAAATGGGGACGATCCTTGGAGCTGAATACTTCTTATCAATGGATTTAGCCACTGAGGAATAAGAGCAGGATTATTCCATACCATTTGAGACAGCGTCTCGAAGGAAGGCTGGATCGGAGGAGTCAAATCCGTAGGGATCTCCGAAGCATGAAGATACTGGAGTCTTAATATCTTCCCAGGATCGATGTCTGTAGTCTGGAGAGAAAGAGTGGATCCCAGGTTCTTCAACAGAGACTTAAAGGACAGGTCCTCGACCACAGGCTCTGTAGCAAAGAAAGATCCTGTTTCCTCCACTTCATCACCCAACCGAAGGTCTGGGTCAGGCTCAACATCATCTCCTGATGGTCCAGAAAGGACTGTTTGGACAGGAAAGGAGTGAAAATTAGGAGAGGAGGAAAAGCAGAAAAACAAGGAGAGTCCCCAAGGGCTGCAGCGCCGAGGGGCAGCCAAGCAGGCTGAAGACTGCACCGAGGCGCCGCAGGCGCCCGAAGAGCCTGTGACCCATAAGCGCCCCAGCGCCCGCGGACGACAGCGCGCTGGCGCGGCAGCGATGCTGCGCCGCGGCGCGTGACAGCGCCGCCCTATCCAGCGGCACCACCAGGCGCCCGCGAGACCCAGCGAGCGCCGTGGGCCAGCGCCATGAATAACTGACACCGAAAAATGGCGCCCGACAATAACAGACCCTGGAAGGCGCGGGAAGAACTGGAACCTGGAAGCTAGAAGGAAAAAACCAGGAGATAAGGGCATCAATTGAGGCCCCTGCTCGGCCATGTGAGGCCACCTAAGCAGGTCGCTGGCACGGCCAGACTAGGAAGGATCAACCGCCCTACCTGATACGCGGAGGGCGAGGGCTCCGAGGCAACAGGCCAGGCAGAAGAAGAACCAACCTCAGGCCCATTGCTCCATCAAGGCAGCCACTGATGAAACTGCTCATCGGAGTCCTACCTATAGGCAGGGAGGCTCCGATGTCGAGGGCGCGATTACCGGAAGTTGGCGACTCGAAGAAGGAGACCCGGCAACTAGCAGATAACCAGGCGTCGGCGCACGAACATACCAGGCGACCTGGGTGATGCCTTCTCTTTTTTTTTTTTTGACCTGTGGGCGAAGAAGAGCTCGAGGCCAAGCAGTGCCGAGAATCACGACCGTTTATTTTTATGCGGAGACGCCCATCCCCAGACATCGGGACTGACCGTTGTAGGAACCCGCTGAGAAGAGGCTGACGGACCCAGCCGGCTGACTGAACAGCTTTCATCTGATCTCCTACGTCACCTGACCTGCTCATGGTGGGCGACTCCGTCCAGTAGGCAGAGACTTCTTCAGTAAATTAAATATTAGAAAAATTTAGAAATAGAATAAAATTAAGCGATACTACTTATCGTGATAAAGTTACAAAAAAGAAACTGAAAACTATCACGCTAGTTTGAAGTTTGACTCCCGACAAGCGGCGGCGTCGTCACTGAAGCGCTCTCGGCGGCGGAAAAAAGGAAAAAGCTGGTTAGGTCGTCGCCGAGATGGTATTCTCGACCGCTACTCGCCATGTCTGGTGATCTCGCGCGACCTCCAAAGTTTCCTCGATGAGTCTCAAGTGGCCTAAATAACAAATGATGGTGGAGACTTATGTCCAGGAAGATGGAGAGATAATGGCACCTCTGGTTCTCCGGGCCGTACTCCAGCCTCTTTTGTGGAAGCACAAGTACTTCTTGCCCGATGAAGAATCTGTGACAACCCAGTAACGTGGGAGAGCAGAGAGGCCTCAGGGTGGCCTGTCCACGAATTCTATAAAGTGGCCTTGTTCGACCAATTGAAGAACCCTACCTGTCGTTGGTAACAGACTGCCACCCACAGCAGGTGGTCCATAATCACGACCCCGACCTTGGTGTCCCCATTGATCCTGAGGGGCGGGAAGGAAGTCATGCTGTGGCGGCTGAGGGTCCTGTAGGCTGGGCCAACTTGGCAGGGTGTTGGCCTCGGCCTGCGGACAACTTCCCTGGGCTCTTGGGAGAAAGAGCCTCTCTCTGTTGCGGGCGGTGCGGGACTGTTGTCTCTCATGTCGGAGCCTGGAACGGCCTGGTTTCCTATGAAAGGAACTGCTTGGGTCTGTACATGGCTTGACAGACCGCCGCCTTCCAGCCTCTTGAAGTTTGGTGAGAACCTTCTCCGAAGACTCACCAAAAAGAACTTCTCCATGGAATGAGGCATCCAGAATGTTTTTCTGGACGTCCGGGGTAAATCCGGAGACATGAAGCCATGAGTGTCTCCGGAGGCATACGCCTGAGACTACCGCTCTGGCTGAGGAGTCCGCGGAATCATACGCGGCTCGCAGCACCTGGGTTCCCACGTTTAAACCCGTGCAGAGGAGCTGAAGCAACTCTTCCTTCTGCTCACCTTCTGGCATCTTTTCTGCCAGATCCAGTCCCTGCTCCCACAAGGCATTCTGAAACTGGACCATGTGGGTTAGATAGTTGAGGGACCTAATGGTGCAGGTAGCAGCTGCATATGTGCGCCTGCCCATTGCGTCCAGTTGCTTGGACTCTGGGTCCGGTGGCAGGGTGCTCAGATGTTGCGGCCTCTGGGACCGGTCATGTGAGGCTGTGATGACCAGGGAATTGGCCAGAGGATGAGATGCCAAGTACTGGTCCCCCCTAGGGGCCTTGTACAGGCGGTCAGCCTTCTTCGGCATCGCCAGGGGCAAGCGTAGGCATTTCCACGCTGCCTTGGTGACGTTCACTAAAGTGTCCACCAAGGGTGGCACCACCACAGGCTTTGGGTCCTTTTGCCGAAGATATCGTGCAAGGCGTAGCCTCTCGGGGTCAAGTTCCTCTGCGTCCCAGCCCATGTTCCCTTGAATGTGTCTCATAATCTCCGAGAACGATGGGTCATCTGGAGATCATCATGGGAGCTCACGTGGGTCCGGTGAGGGGACGCTGATGGGAGAAGGGGATCTGGATCCGTCTGAGAAATCCATCCCGAGTCCTCCGTCGAAGGCGAGTGGCGGCGTCTTCTGGGCCTCTTGGGGCTGGGTGACCCTGAAGAAGATCTGGACGGAGGTCTCCTCTTGTCTGGTCTGCCCCTAGGAGGTTCTGCAAGCTCCTGGGGGGAAGGTGCTTGGCCTGCTGCCCCGGATGGGGTGGGGGGCGCTGGGGCCGGTGGAGTCACGGGTGGAGGAGGAGGAGGAAGAGGAGGAGGAGGTGTGGGAACCACATCCTTCTTTATGGTATCCCACTAGTAGGTGAATAACTCCTTGACCTCTGAAATACTGAGGTCCGACGACGGACCGGGCGCCGGTGGTCAGTCGTCGGGTTCCGGCAGGCTGCAGGGGTCTCTGGTTCAGGAGGGCTCCTGGGGTTCGACAGGACGGGTTTGCCCGCCTGGTCTTGAGCTGAGTCAGCTCCTCCTCCGTGCGCCTCCTGGCCCGGCGTCGGTAGGTGGCGTGGGTGTTCCTCTCTCTACTGGGTCAGGCGTGGTCCCCAGCCGGGCGTCCATGAGTGGACAAGAGCCTGACCGGCGACGGGCAGTCGGCAGGTCCCGGGACCGGTGATGCTTAGCCGACATCGGGTGGGCCGACGTCCTCCTGAGCGAAGTCAGCTCCTTGGTCTTCCGTTGGGGTGGACGGGGCAAGGAGACAGACTGGGTGTTGGGAGCCGAGTGGCGGGAATCGGACTTGTGGTGGTGGCGGTCCCCTGACCTCGGCGAGGCCTTGGAAGCAGATGAAGAAGGCCTGGAGGTCTTAACAGGCTGTAGAGTAGAGGAACCCGAAGATGACTTGACCGCGACCGGGGGAGGCTGAGAGCGGGCCCGGGAAGGAGAGCGATCAGACCGGGAGCCGGAGCTACGGGAGTCGGAAGCCCTAGAAGGGGATTTTGATCTCACCCTCTCCATGTGCTTTTCGAGATGCCGTCGGGCTTTCTCAGACGATTCCCCCTTGGAGGCAGAATCCATGGCCTTCACTCTCTCTTCAAGAAGGTACGCTTGAAGGGCCTTCTGGCGATGGATCCAGGTCCGGCTATTAAATCCTTGACAGAAGGAACAGGCCCGGGTGTTGTGGTCTGGGCCTAGGCACCGCACGCAGGCTGAATGCAGGTCTTTAAAGGGAATTTGCTTCCCACAGGTGCACTTTGATGGATGGCCTTCCGCGGAGGTTGGAGAGGACATCAGATGGCAGAAGTTCGATGAGAAAAAAGGTTTCCAATTCGGAAAAAGAACTTTTCCAGGCGTCGCGCGCTAGAAACAGACCGAAGGTTCGAGACATGCAAGTCGATGGCGGGAAAGAACTGGGGATTCTGGCTGGACCGCCTCCTCATGTACTACGTCTGACGTCAGGGGCGGGACCAACGTTGGAGGCGGTCCCCGCTGAAGACTGCTAGCTAGAAGATTTCCGTGGGGTCCTGACGCCTGCCGGCTTCAGTCCTAATGGTGTAACCTGCTGCAAGTGCTGTATCTTGAAGTAAGATCTGTAGGTGAAGTCTTACAGGCAATTAATTCTCTTACAATCAATAAGGCGCCTGGTCCTGATGATTATTCTGTGAACCATTATCGAGTTTTTGCTGCTGAAATTGCTCCAATTTTAAAGGAAGTTTTCAATGAAGCTGTTATGAAAGGTAGCTTATCTAGTGATCAAACCAGAGGGCTAATAACATTACTTAATAAACAGAGGAAAAACTCACAGGATTGTAATAGTTTCAGGACAATTTCATTAATAAATACCGACATTAAAATACTTGCTAAAATATTATCAAGTAGACTGGAACCAGTATCTTCCTATTTAATTTCAGTACAACAGACGGGGTTTATGAAAGGAAGGTTATCTTCAGATAACACAAGGAAGCTTTTTCATATTATGGAACAAGCAGGCATCTATGTAAACCCATGAGGTCTATTGTCTGTGGATGCTGAGAAAGCATTTGATCGAATTCTTTGGCTTCATATAACTAATGTTTTAAAACTCTCAATTTCCGGATATGTTTATTAATTGGGTTAAGATATTATATACTAATCCTACGTCGGCTGTAGTTACGAATGGTATGATCTCTCCCTATTTTCAGGTTAGAAGAGGGACTAGACAGGGTTGTCCACTTTCACCTTTGTTATTCAATCTAACAATAGAACCATTAATAAGGAAACTTAATACTGATGTTACACTAAAGGGCCTAACCTTAGGTTCTCAAGAGTTACGCACATCTGTGTATGCAGATGATTTACTCATTACTATTGTGGATCCCAGCACTTCTATCCCTCAGATATTAAATATATTAAAGCAATTTGGAAACTTTTCAGGATACTAGTTAAATATAGGGAAAACAAGCTTTTTGCCTTTGAATAGACTGTGTCTCAAAGATGACATAACCAAACATGGGCTCTCGTGGGCTGTGGAGCATATAGACTACTTAGGCATCAAAATATACAAGACAATTAATAAAACAGTATAAAAAAAATTTGGCTCTACTTAAAACCAAAGTATTAGATTCTTTAACAAAGTGGAACAAACTACCATTGGGTTTGTGGGGAAGGCTTGATTCGGTCAAAATGAATATCTTACCCAGGGTTCATTACATCTTTAGCATGATGCCATGCTATATTACTAAAAAGTGGATTGAGGGTTTAAACTCTCAATTATCTAAATATATATGGGGTTATAAGAATGTCAGAATGGCTTATTTTAAGCTTTCTAGAAATATAGAGAATGGAGGTCTAAAAGCTCCTGACTTGTTCTTGTATTATTTGGCAATAAGGCTTTCTCAGATATCTCACAGGGTGAAATCCTTTGAAGTGGCTACTTAAAGGAGAAGACTCCTGTATATTTATAATTTGGATATGTCTGATGTATTTATTACACATTACATCAAGTACTGTACATATGTCAATAAGAGATCAGCCATTACTTCTGTTGCAACACATATCTAGAGTTTGAGGCTCTGACACAAGGTAGTAAAATGTCAAGCAAGCCTCCATTTACATGCAAATGAGTCACTTGTAATACAGCCCCTCCCATTCCTTGATGTCACTGCAGCAACAATGCAGAACAAAACATAAGGATATCAACGCTGTCTATCCTGATTTTAGTTTAAGTTTGCAATGGCTTAAGACAGTTCTGTCATGCAACTCACACAGTGAGTGGTACTTGTAGCCTTAATACTGCATATGTAGAGCAAATAATACATCTAATAGTATTGCATTCATAAGAAACAAAAGCTGTTCCTGTGTACTGCTCATTTCTCTCTGTGAGACAGTTGTAACATGTTGTGGAAAGCAGTAGACTGAATTAGTTAATCAACCAATCAAGCAGTCAATCAATCACTCTGTAGTGAACCAGATGAACACCCTTGAGAGGATTCATTTACAAGGTAGGCTTGAGCAGTTTCCAAAAGGATCACAGAAGACTGAATTCTTCCTTTGCACAAATTATACACTCCCCTTTTAGCAGCCTGAAAGTGGAGAGCTAGATCACTTACTTTATAAAGTGTATTGTTTTACATTTAAAATGCTCCTTACATCTGGGTTCTGACTGGAAATACCAAGACACAGAATGCACATGACATGGGAAGAATGAGCTAAGCAAATACAGAGTACTACAAACACTGAGACTGATTAGTTTGTTTACCTACAACAGCTGAAGTGTAGCATCTGATTTGTGAGGGACATCCTACCTCAAATGCTGGCATTACAAAGGTGGGGCTGCCACAGCTTGTTTTCAGTACCTTCAAAGTGAAGTGCTGTAGCTCTCACATCACTGCTAATGATTTATAATGGGAGTGGGGGCACTGTTAAAGTCATGGACCTGAGGGGTCATCACAGTTCCCAATGAGGTTAGGGGAACTTGTTAAGTGTTAGAGAGTAAGGGACTTTAGTAGGATTTGAACCAGAGTTTCCCAGTTCTTGTGCCTGTGCTTTACCCACTAGATTACTGTTCTTCCATATGCTGCAGCTGATGTCCTGGTAACCTATTCCTTGTTATAGCTGTACTCTTTATTGCCTTACATCAGCCATCCAATCACTGACTGCCTAGTTTCAAAGGGAAAGGGGTATTTTTGCAAGATTGTGTCTCACTGTTGGTGTCAATCAAAACAGAGAATGCTAACACACAGAACATAATAAAAGAAGCTATATAATGCCACTTAAAACTCTTGTTGTACCCAGAGTCATTTATTGGGTAAACTGTTTTTGCTAACAGAAACATTAACACAACTCATACAGGCATTTCCTTATAGGCATACTGTATATACATGTCAAATCAGTGCTGAATCACACTCATATGGTACTAGTCCCTATTAGACTTGCACTTCAGGATGTGCACAGCACTTAAAGAGTTCCCCCATTACTCAAGTGGAGGACCAAACATTGTGGGTTCTGTTTACTGGTGGAACAGCATTTACTGCAGCACCATTATCTGTTGCTGTGATGACATCATCCTCCAGCAGCACTGATGGTAAAATGGAGGACTAACACATTGATAACTTCTGGGGGCTGTATATTTTTGTTTATAATCTAGATTTGGACAGCAGTAGGACTGCTGGCAACTAGAGGAGGAACACAACAGTTACACATAAGGACTTGGGAAAATGTGGGTGTGAAACTATGGAAGACTTCCCCTTTAAACTCTGGAATGGGTTACAACTGAAAAGCACCTACCAATGCTTGGGGGTAAACCTACACTCAATGATTTATGCTAAGAAAATAAGGATTACAAATTTAAAGAGTATACAGAACTCTCTTAGGGTACTAAGATATGTTAATTCGCTTATTCCATTGTACAGCTGGAACTCTAAAAAAAAACAGCCAATCTGGGGAAATTCCAATATTTCAAAAGATGGGGTTACTTTCATTAACCATCTTTGGGTACAAAAAGGGGTGGTGAAAGTTCAAGATATTGTCAGGGCAGATACTTTTTCTTTTTCTTGGTTAAGGGATAAATATGGGTTTAATGAAGAAGACTCCAGGTTTTATGAAGATTTATATATATAGAAATAGCTATTAACTCCTCTATTCAATTAAATACTGAGCCAGATGTGAATACCAACAGCTTTTTGGGAATTATGCTTACAGCGCCATCAATTTCAAACTTGTATGGCCTTCTTTTAGATTTTACCAGAGGTCGAGCATCTGAACAGATAAGATGGTGGAACCGGGACTTGGGGGTAAGTACTGATAATTGGGACTGGAAGAAAATATGGAAGTTCTCTACTAAGGCCTTTAATGCAGTTAACCTCAAATTGATTCATTTTATAACTCTTCACAATTTGTATTTTACACCTCATCTGAGATGTAAACTTATATTATGAACCAGCGGTCGTAAATGGACATCGCTGATTGACTGAGACGTTTTTGAAGCCGTGATATCTAGCTACATCATCACGGTTTCAAACAGCCTCCGACCACCAGCCTCCTCACTCGTAAATCAACTACTCTGACAGAAGCATTCCCCACGTCTCTCACCACACTGCACAACACCCCTCAAAACCACCGGCCGCAGTCGGAGCAACTAAGACCTCGTGACAGCGACTATATAAAAATACACAAATCCTCACAAAAATATACAAATTAAATTATCTGAAAATGTTGCACTGCTGACTGCCCGAATTGAAGCTTACATATCAGCGCCTGCTCTCCCCGCAGTTATCATGCTCAGCCGCCCGTTTTCCATACATACAGTTCACTCTCAAATGTTTTCCTGTAGTCAAGCCGCTCACCTTTAACAGCCATGACCGGACATAATCCTGTGTAATTTAAATTAAACTGATGTCGAAAAACTAGTTTATTCAATGAAAGGAGGATTTTTGGTACCAAACACTTTTCAAAAGTAAAGCCGTGACCTAACGCGCCTGTGGCGAATCGCTGACGCATGCTCACAATCACGGCTTTAGTTTTGAAAAACAGTTCCCTTTGAAAATAACCCTCGTTTCAAGAAATAAAGTAGTTTTGGGGCATCAGGGTGAAGTCAGACACTGATTTTAATGGTAGGATAATAATTGTTTAAAAAAAGTAATTTTGCAGCATACAGGACTGCACTTGCGTTTTGCCGGTGGAGCTCCTACTAGCTGAAGCAAAACCTTCTCAAGTCTCCTAAAAAGCAACTACAGATTTAAACAAAACAAATGAGAAAAACTAATTCAAGCACACATAGCCTGGTTTCTCATGCTACTACCAAAACATTACAAGAACACTACCTATTGCCCACAGCAAAAAACAAAGGGACTATATTCTATAAATGTATCCCTACACATTAGAAAATGTATTATTAAAACAATTTGGAAACATTTTTTAAATATTTTATGCACATATATGGATTCAGTTCATAATAACATAATGCACTCCAGGGTGTGGTATATCATAGGATATCGTCACTCTCGGTCGTTGGACGATCGCCCGCGGCCTCGTGCCCAAACCACCCGAGGCATGACGAAATCCCACGATATACCACACCCTGTCGTGCATTAGTGCTTAATTATACAATGGCAAGAAAGAATCTTGGACTGTGATTGGTCAGTTTGGGGCTGGACCCATGGCGTTATCCCAGCACGTCGCCACAGGTCTAGTCTCAGCACTGTGAACCTGCTGCTGAGCATCTTATTGATTGTTTTTGCAGAGCATCTGATTGATTGTTTCATCTTCTCTTAAAAGCAAAAAATATGTTTCCACACAAAAACATCTTTAAAATTATTTTTTTTATTCTGTATAACAATGAGCCATTGTATAATAGGAATAATGCCACGACAGGGTGTGTTCGTGCTGGGATAACCGCCACGCCTGGGGCATTGGGCGCACTCGCCTGCGCCTCGCGCCCAACCCCCCCAAGTGTGGCGTTCTCGCAGCACGACACACACCCTGTCGTGCATTATTCCTTTAATAAATCACACTTGACTTTTACAACTACAACTGTTGCAGGCATAATGTGAGTGGCTGGTCCCAGGGATTGGAAGTACAGGCAAACATTTTGACTGTACTTGACATTAACAACAGCCAGGAACCCTGAGAGCCACAGCAGTCATTCATTGCACTCGGGGTTTCGCTATAGCAAGGTTCACTATAGCGAGGGAGGACTGTACTTGTAGCATATATTTAGGCCAAATTATATATTTATGAAATTACGTACCTACCGTAATTATGATCTTTCTGTGTATCTTCACCATTGGGTATATGGCCAAAGGTCATGACCCCGTGGGAGCTTTTTTTTTTTTGGATGGGCAGAGTTGACGCACTGACGGCACCGCCCTCGAGGCCGACGCACTGCGTGGCACTCGCGTGTTGGCCATTATGTGCTGTCGGCTTCGCCCTCCCACCAGTTCTGAGTCGCTGGAGAGGTGAGGAAAAGGGTTGAGAGGGTGGGACAAGAAAGTCCAAGGGACAGATGAAGGAAAAGATATAGAACATAAAGCAGAAGTAACGACTGAGAGGACAGATTAAGAGAGAAGTCTAAGGGGATTGGGTAGGGGCCTCAATCTCTGGAAACAGGAAAAGAGGGAAGAGGAAGGATTTAGGATAAGTGTGAGAGGAGGAGGAAGGTGACAACCATAACCTGATCCTTGACTTATCTCCAGATTGTACAGGAACTGCAAGGAGTAGCCAAAGGGCTCATTGTCAGAATTCAAGGCATGGAATCACTGGCAAAAACTCCAAAAGCAGAAAACGGCTATTCTGGAAGAAAGATAGGACACAGGAAATTGTCCCTCTCTCAGGGAAAAACAGTTTTTGGTGAAAGAAAATTCTGTTTTTTTTTTTTAACTATATGTCCACTGGACAAAGCAAATTAAGATGGATGGGAATGAAGGAGGAGGAGGAGAGAATGGAGGGCAACTACCAACTCCCACCCCAAAGGGGTGGAGCTAGAGCACTGGAGAAGGAGTGCCCCCCATGTTGACCACTCTTCCCTTTGAAACATCCACCTGTGTACCCCTGTCTATTCTACCCCTGACAAGAGAAAGGAGGGGGGGCAAGACTGGGCACAGAGAGGGAGGGGGACCCAGAGACTAAGGCCCCAGGGGGATTGGAGGGCAGGATTGTGATGAATGGTGAAGATACACAGAAAGATCATAATTACGGTAGGTACGTAATTTTCATATCATATCTGTGTCAATCTTCACCATTCATCAACTTTGAGTGAGTGCCGAGCCCCCCCGAAGTTTTGTTTTTCCTCTAATCCTAAGGGACAGGGACCCTTAGCTCTCAGTGAGTGACACACTACGAGGGAGAACCTTCAGGGCCTGGAGAGGCCCGTGTGTGGGGATAGTGAGAAGGGCCCCCCCCCCCAGAGGGGGAAGGAAGTTGCCCCAACAAACACCATCTCGCTCTACTGGAGAACAGATAGGTTCTCTGGTGAGCGGTGTTAATCACCCTTCGCCGGGCCAAATGTGACAACCGGGAAAGACGCAGCCATGCCGTCCGCCTAGTGCAGATCGCTGTCCCTACGACCCTGGTAGCTACCTTGCTGGCATCGTACGATGCCCTCGCTCGGTGCCTTGCTACCTCCAGGCCATGTGCAGAGAGTGCAATGGCTTGTCTGGTTTGCTCCGTGTCAGGCATTGAGGCTAGGAGTTGACCGAGCCTGGACCACAGGACCCTGTCATAGGTTGTGTAGTGGGTCTGATGTGCTGCAATAGAGAGAAGTAACCATGCCGAGTAGAAAGTCCTCCTACCCCAGAAGTCAAATCCCGTGGAGTCTCGATCTGGGGGCTGGTCACGGTGAAGGGCACGAAGCCCATCGGGAGTGTCCAGTTGCGTCAATCCTGACTGAGGATGAGGCATAGAACCTGGAGACTCCGGGGGGCACAATACCGCTGGCAGAGATCCCTGGGGGCAGAGACTCCGGAAAAAGGTCTCTGCCAGGAATGCAATGACACCACCTGATAGGGAGCAGGCCAGGGGGGCACCACAAGGGTGTCCTCGCCGAAATCGCCTAAAAAGACATGTGCCAAGTGCTCCGGATTGCTTTGAGTGGGAGGTGTGATACACAGGTCCTCCAATATCCTCACAAGGAATCGCTGATACTCTGCGAGATCAGCAGCTGGAGAAATGTAGACAGAAGGCTCCTCTCCCCCTGAAGAGCGGGATGAAGAGTCAGAGGACCTAGGCTGTTTGGAGCATGACTGCTCAGGGGGAGGTTGAAAAACCTGTCTGCCCATGGCCCTGAAGTAAGCGGAGAACTGAGCAGCCACGGCTCTGAACTGTTCCCAGGTGAGAGGCCTGGAAGGACCAAGTATACCAGGGAGCGCAGTAGAATGCGGCAGAGGGATGGGGACAAAGCCAAGAAAAGAAGTCGACTGACCTCTGCCTGGGCTAGGGGGCGGACCAAGAACTCCAGGAGAAGGAGCTCCGGAAGAACCCACAGCCGACAGCTGAACAACCATTTCGGACCTGCCTTGGCTGCGCCCGGAAGAATCCCCCGTGAGGTGACTGGGGCCATGTAGATCCAGAAGGACTGTCCCCTACCTCCAAAGAACAGGGGCCTCTCAAAGGAAACCAAGGGGGAAGAGCGGAGATCCGCACTTCGGCTCCTCCCAGAACCCGGGTGGGTTCCAGAAAAAAGCCGCCAAACAGAACTCACACCCCTCGACCCCTCGGAATCTGACAGTGCCCTTCTCCTCGAAAGAGCCAGCCTAGGCAGCTGGCAACCTTGGTCAGCCCCTGAAGGAGCTATCCAAGGAGCACTGCCCTCCCCTCCTGTGGGTGCTCCGATCGGCCCCAAAGTTGGGCGATCCAGGTACACCACTCGAGGAGGTACCACCACTGAGGGGTCAGCAAACCCTCTCAGGCCAGGCTGCAGAGCAATAGTGGCGTGCACCACTGCCTGCTGGTCAGCACCCCTGACCCTGGCTACAGTAGTCGCTGTCCGGTCCTCAGAGGGGGGCTGGTCACAGCCTGTCGAGGACACTACTAGAGTGCCCACCTGGGCAACTAGCTCTGAGGAGCCAGACTGACTGTCCGACCCAAAATCCGACTCCTCCTCCAAAGAAGTGGAAATTGAAGTCCTGTGCCAGACCGTTGGTGGGCGCTCTGTGCCATCTTGACCAAACGGGGCACCAGAAAAGGAGACTGCACCGGAGATAGTTCCAATGCCCTCCTCAGCACCATGAACAGTGGCAGGAGGAAGCACAGCTCCAGCAAGGGCAGCAATCCCGGTGTCAGAACCTGACACGGCACCGTCCGGCCCCATGGCGCCGCTAACTGCTCCAGGGACAGAGACAGCGCCAACGTCGGCTCCAACAGCCCCATCGGTGTTGAGAATGGCGTCGCCCAGCCACATGGCATCGCAAGTGGTGCCAAGGGCAAAGACGGCGCCAACAGCGGTCTCGGCGCTGAGATCCGGAACCCCCATGGTGCCGTGAGCTCACCTGGAACAGCGAATGATCCCAGAGGAAGACACGGTGCCGTGCTCAACCTCAGCGCCACAAATGGTGCTGAGGTGAGAGAAAGATGAAGACGGCGCTGTAGGAACTCCGACGGTGCCACTAGCACTATTGGCGCCACAGTAGCCATGGCGCCGAGTGACCGGCTGGTGCCGTCAGGGCCCATGACACCGCAAATGCCACCGAGCTGCGGGAGCCTTCACCCTCGAAGGGGCGATTGCCAAAACGGTGCTTCCTGTCCATCCCCCGGAAGGAACAGACTGGGCCTCCTGCACAGTGGGAGGAGCCTCGGCCATGGCTAGGCTGGGTAAAGCCAAGGCTCCCTCATCCTCGGTTCGTACAGAACTGAGAGGGGACCCGGATGAAAGGCTGAGAGTACATGGCTTGGCCAGATGAGTACGAACCCAACCCACGAAAGTCGGTGGAGCCCGCCCCACTTTCCACACATGTTGTTAGATTACTCTCCAATCTATGGAGAAACAGGCGTCGCACGCATCCATGTCATGAAGCGGGCCAAGACACATAAGACAACAGTCGTGCTAGTCAGTGATGGAAAATTTTCGGCCACAGGGGCACCGTCGCATGGGGCACCACCCCGCCCTGGAAGATTTCTTGCCCTCTGACTGAGACATGACCTACGGAGAAAAAAACACCAAAAACAGACTTGACGTTGCAGAAAATAGAATAATTGGAAAGGTCTTACCGGGCGATGCCGAGTATGGCAAACAGAACTGGCAGGAGGATCCGACGAACTACAGCACCAAAACTGAAAATATCGGATTAGAACTGCGAAGCAGGTAGGCCTCAAACTCTTCTAGCTTCCCACGAGGCGACCTTGACAGCGGGAGATGAAAAACTGGCAGAAGGGCGGAGCCGACTGCACATAACGGCCAATCTCGAGCAACACGCGGTCGTCGTACCTCGAGGGCTACCGCCAAAAGGCCGACTTTGCCCATTCAAAAAACACTCTAGGGTCATGACCTCCGCCATATACCCAAAGGTGATGAATGGTGAAGACTGACACAGATAAGATCTATGGAATTAGACACATCCTTTTAAAAACAATATGGTGGACAGGATTTCAGGATAAGATCCAGATTTCAAAGTGTAAAATACAAAGATTTTATTTAAAAATTGGGGTTTCTGCCACCGCATGAACTTTTAAAGTTTAAATGAATTTAGTACTACAATCTTACCAAATAAATTAATAAAAAATAAAGAAGCTGCTACAAAATCCTGTCCCAAAATATCATCTGCCAGAGGTGTGTCACATTCTCTAAACTACCCTGTGCATTTTCACAGCATACGGTTCATAAGACCAGCTTGGTTTCTAGTATCCTGCACTGGGTGGCCTGCTTTTTTGTATATCTTTCTGGCAGACTTATTTATTGTTTTTGTGCCATGTTTTCACCATGCTAACTGTACCCCCCCTCCCCTTGAGTCACACCTGAAATGAGCCTTGAAAAAGTAACCCTTTCCCGGATACAAATTCAAAATAAATAAAAATAAATAAAAATTCCTTCTACTGATCCTGAAGGATCTTCTTAGCTGCATATTCATATAGGAACTTAGTAGACAAACCAATGCCAAGGGTCCACTACAATGATAAAAACGACAATTTTATCTCCTATTAGCTTTTTATTTTTCCAAGGTAAAAGGTAAGTTACTTACCAGTAACAGTAGGCCTTTAAGCCTTTGGAACTGTAAGCCTTCTGCATCAGGAACATTTGGAAATGCTTGCCTTACTGGGGCCGCCCGTGCTGATTCATCACATGCTGACGTCGCCTATATAATGTAGGTGGCTCAATACCTCCTTAGTTTTTCCCACTGGAGACAAGCTCAGAGTTATATAATACTGATGAGAAATGGAAGACAAAATCCCCAACCAGGCAGACAAGAGATGCGGAAGTTCTGGAAAGAAAAGCACACTGGAAGAGTTGAAAAAAAGCAGACGGCCAGGCGTGTAGTAATATACATGTCTTCCAGAATATACCACCTGAACATACAGTAGAGGGGCAGGTGGGAGAGTGAGCTGTGGCTCTATGGAAGAGATTTTCTCTCGATCTACTGTTACGGATATATAACTACCTATGTTCTGCGAGATAAAGCCACACCTTTGGAACGATTCCCAAGGTGTACCAAACTAAAGAATGGGAGTAAGACCAGACAGGAGGGACACAAAGTCCCAGAAGACAACAGGTTTTGGAGGATGCCAAGGCCATCTATGGGACACCAGATCCAAGCTGCAGTATTTAGAAAAAGAATGGATCATAGTCCCTGTGGCAGCAAAGCATATATAAGATGTCAAAACAGAATAAAAACAAGCTGTAATAGATGCCATGCCATGGGTGGCAGACCCCTGATAAAGACCAGGAAGCACCTTACCAGGCTTCCAGAAACAAATGCAAGATGCCAACCATGTTGGAAAAGTAATATCCCAAAACAAGGGTGTCTGCCATCATGGTGATGAACAAAACAAAAAGCAGTGAGACATGTATGCAGTGAAGAAGAAGTGTAAGGCTGATGGCCACCCAGAGAATGCAGGGTAACTACACCAACACTCAGAGGGGAAGGATATAAACACAGGAGGGTGGAGAGCCTAACACAGTACAAAGACAAACAGCGCCTTGGGAAGGAACCAAGAATGGGTATAGACAGAAAACCGAATCCTGAAGAACAATAAGGAATGAGGTTCCACAACCAATGTCTGCAATTCTGAATCCTAGTGAGCGAAGGATATGGCAACCAGAAAAAATGCTGTCCAGGCAAGCAAATGCATTATCATAGGGAAGGGACTCCAAAACATAAGATCCCATACTATGACTGGTCCAAAGGCTGAGTGATACCAAAGCAGAAGCAGTGTTAGGAATGTGCTGTACACTGCCAACTGGGCTAGAGCCATGTCCATGTAGAGATCATGAAAGGTGGAAAAGGCTAAAGAGGGCATCTGCTCTGAAGAGTACAAGAGGCTAGAGTCTGACAGGAACAAGAAGTAAACCAATGCAACCTGATTGGACAGTAGAAGGGTCCAGGGAGAGAGGCACATAAAATACTAAAACATCACCTATGTAGGAAATTCTAGTGCTGGGGATATGGCATTCAAGCCACCAAGAGAACGTCCGAGGCAGCAGGGAAATCCCTGAGTGGGACATAGCCACTGCAGCAGAGGACAGGCGTGATGCTGCAGGAATAGAAGGTCCACATAAAACAGGCAGCCTGTGGCTGAGAAACAAGCCCCACTCATTTGAGGGAGGGGAGGAGGAGGACTGACTGAAACAGCTGAAGCCGGAGCAACTAAAGCAAATCTGATCAGAAGGGGAGCAAAAGCAGGGGCTAAGTATGTCCTAGTGATAGTTACAATACAAGACACGACCATTACTTTGGTTAATGTATATGCCCAACCAGGCTCACAATCCTCATTTTACATTTCACTCCTGAAGCTGGCAGCGGAGAAAACTAAGGGCACACTTATTATGGGAGGGGATTGGAACATGGTCCATAACAGAACTCTTGATACTACTTCTCAGATTCCAAACCCGAATAATAAAACAGTGAAGAATTTTAAAATTGTGAACTGAGCTAGGACTTGTGGATATTTGGCACTTCAAGTACCCCAAGGCTAGGGAGACTATACCCCACAGCTAGGGAGACTATACGTTATTCTCCCGGTTTAAAATATTTTCAAGACTGGATTTTTTTCTAACCTCATCTTGAGATCAACCCTTGGTCTCTTCGCTTTGGGTTGGGACCTCCACCCTGTCTGACCATCAACCAGTTTTCTTGGAGGTGGACCCAATAATATTATTACTATTTCCAGAAGAAACACTCACTGGAGATTGAACATTATTACCCTTTAAGGGACCCTGAAATCCTTCAAGAAATAAAAAACACCTTGAAGGTAACAGTGGAATGTAATGATAGACCCCATACCACACCTCAGCTTATGTGGGACACTACCAAAGCCATACTTTGAAAGAAGTTAATTTCAATAGCTGCTCATAAGCAGAAGGAGAGACAGAAGCATCTTATAGCTCATCTAGCCTCCCTTCATGACCTGCAGTCTCGACAGAAACTTTAATGGTCTTTAAGACTAGACACTGAAATTACAGCTGCTGGGTGCAAAATCCCAAATATACAGAATATGGAAACTGAGAAAGCTCTTCATTATTTAAAATAAATATATTATTTGGGGGGGCGACTAGGGCCACTAAAATATTGGCATACCATTTAAAGCAGCAAACCGCTAAATCAGCTGTCCCAAAAATTAAAAACTTGAACTCTGGTCAGAGAGTAAACACAGTCCAACACATAAATCTCAGACGCTTTTGTCTTATACCATCAAACTCTTTACAGTTCTCATATGGAAACTTCCCCACAAGCTAAACGCAATTTTTTACAAGCTCTTAATCTACCTCATATTACAATTGCCCAGCAAAGTGCTTTAATTGCCCCAGTTACTCAGACAGAAATCACAGAAACTTAAAATTCTTAAAACAGGCAAGTGTCCTGGACCAGGTTGGTTTAGTGGGGAATTTTTTAAAATCCTGCAGAAGGACATATCCCCTCTATTACACCGGGTCTTTAATAGATTGTGTGGGGGAGGAACCTTGCACCTTCTTGAGCAAATATGCGGCATTACAGTCCTTCCTAAACATGGCAAGGACCCAATATTATGTAACTCCTACCGTCCCATTCCGCTACTAAATATTGACTATAAAATTTTCACCGCGATTATAGCTAAAATATTAAACCCAATACTTCCAACTATTCTGGCACTTGATCAGATGGGCTTTGTTACTGGGCGACAGGATCCCGACAATGTCAGGGGCATTGTGGATGAAACTGAGGCCATTAAGCATTCACTGGCATGTGTCATGAGCTTGGACACTGAAAAAGCCTCTGACAAGGTCATCTGGAGGCTTTTATTTCTTACCCTGGAGTCATTTGGTTTTCCCCAGCAAGTCATTGCAGGCATGCATTCCGTATATGCCACACCTCAGATATATGTTCATACCAATGAATACCTCCCCTCGTGTTTTCACCTGTATAGTGGGACGCGGCAGGGTTGCCTTCTATCGCCCCTCCTTTTTGCACTATATATTGAACTCTTGACAAAAAGCATTAGAGATAATGGTAAAATACAAGGTGTAGAGGTCGGGGGACAACAACACAAAATCTCACTCTACGCGGACGACATGCTCTTGTACTTAGTGAACCCAGAGGCTTCCATTCCTGAGGTTTGCTTGGCTCTAGAGACATTCGGCCAACATGCTGGCTACATCCTGAGCAAAACCAAAACAAAGGTTTTGGCATTTCATTAGTCCCCCTCAACTCCTATTACACTAATGTTACCAATTAATTGGTCAGCTAAACAGATAAAATACTTAGAACTACAGATACCTAAGAAGTTACATGAGCTTTCTGAAGCTGACTTTGGGCCGCTTTTCAGAAAGGTTCAGGATGACATGAAACATGAAAAGTACCTGGAGATTTTCATCATCAATTCATAAAATATACAAACCCACTCTTAACCAGAATGTTAGGTTATAAATACTACCATGGGACAAAGTTCTTTGCTTTTTAAATTGCCAAGTTTCTTTAATTCTGTTTTTAAAAAAAATTGACAGTTTAGGCACATCTATTTGTAAGTTTAAAAAAATATTGAAGGAGTAATAAGAGCAATGTATGCGAGTGCCTTGGATAACTGATGTATTGTTAGTTTGAACTCGTACCCTGTGCGTTTTTTTATATTGTTTTTTACAACTCTGTTATTAGCTTATATTTATTTGTATTTTGTTATCTGCACACTGGTCGACCATGTAAATGGGTCTTTGGCCCATGGACTTACCAGAATAGACAAATAAATCAATCAAATACTGACTTTTTGCTTGGTCTCCCTATGTGTTCCTGCATACACTCAATCGTTGTGAATATTTTGCCTAGATATCTATATTTATTCCAGTGCCTCTCAATCACTATACCCACTCTACAATTTCACAAATGGCATCAAGCTTTGTCAAGATTCATATGGGCCATGAAACACCCAAGGCTTAAATGTAAGCTATTGCAGCTGCCCAGATGGGTGGGGTGGGGGTGGTCTGACTATACACTTGAAAAATGGAAATTACGTTCCATTTAGCTGTGTAGGTTTTTCTAGTGGCTGGCTTACTTGCAGCAAAAAGAATATCTGAAACTCTATGAGAAACATTGAACTTATTCACCTCCATCTCTTCAGGAGCCAAGCGTGAAGGTCAGCAACCTCAGGCTGAGATGGACCAAGGGACCCTGGGTCAGAACGTTCATCTGAAGGGGAAGCATTTTCTGGTAGGTTTCAGATAGTCGGTTAAGTAGCTGGAACCATATCTGCTGAGGCCAGAAGGGGGCAATGAAAAGCATTCTGCCCCCCTGAGACTCCAATCTGAGTAGTACCCTCTGAATTAGGAGAAGAGGAGGAAAAGCGTACAGAAAGCGTTTTGTCCACCACAGCCTGAATGCATCATGACAAAAAATGCCAGGTCCAGGATTTCTGGAGCAGAAGAGAGGCAGTTTTGTGTTGAGTGGGGATGCAAAAAGGTCTCAGTCTGGAGTCCCCCACTCTCCGTGACTGAATGATGGTTAAGTTGAGAGACCACTTGTGAGGATCCACCTCTGCTCTGCTGAGACGGTCTACCAGCTTGTTTTGTACTCCTGGCAGGTAAACTGCCTGAATCAGAGCCTTGTGCTCCAGGCACCACTCCCACACTCTCATTGCTTCTCTGTATAACGGATAAGAGTGTGCACCTCCCTGTTTGTTGATGTAGTACATCACTGCCTTGTTGTCCGTTTGAAGGAGAATATTCTTGTGACAGAGTATGTTCTTCAAGGCTCGGACTGCATAGAGGACACTCATTTCCAGGACGTTTATGTGAAGCTGAGACTCGTCCTGAGTCCACGTACCCTGGGTGTGGAGATCCTGGCAGTGGGCTCCCCAACCCATCAGGGACGTGTCCATGGTAATGGATATCTGATGATCCAGAGGGGCAAAGGGATATTCTTCCCGAAGATTGTTCTCCTGCGACCACCAGGTGAGCAACCTCTTCAGAGGTTCCGTCACCTTGAGGAGAAAGGACTGAGGGTGAGTGGTTGGGGATCACTGAGCATCCACCAAGAGGTTCTTATGTGAAGACAAGCCAAGGGCACAGTGAACACCGAGGATACCATGAGGCCTGGCATCCGCTGCATTGAGATAGCTCAAACCAAGCTGTGTTCTCTGATGTATCGGGCCATCTGTAAGATATCGCTCCTTCTGTCCTCTGGAAGAAAAGCCATTGCACAGGAGGTGTCCATAAGAGTTCCTATGAAGAGAAGCTTCTGGGAAGGCTGCAGCTGCGATTTGTTGAGGTTCAGCAGGATTCCCATGGAGGTGAGGAAGTCTGAAGCCATAGCCACGGCCTCCAGAGTCTCTTGCCTGGAGGGACTTGCTAGAAGCCAGTCATCCAGATATGGGAACACTTGTATTCTGATTTTCCTGAGGTGTGCTGCAAGAAAGAGAAATTACGTACCTATCATAATTATGATCTTTTTGTGTATCTTCACCATTCATCACAGATGGGTACCGGCCGGAGATCAGGGAACCTTATTTTTTTTTTAAAAAAGGATAGGCGGAGTTGACGCAGCATCGGCGCCGACCTCGAGGCCGACTACGTGGCGCCCGGAGAGGTAAGAGGAAGGGATGGAGGGTGGGACAAGAGAGTCCATGGGACAGAAAAAGGAAGAGAAAAACTGAACTAAAAGGAGAAATAACGACTGAGAGGACAGCACAGAGGAATTAAGACTAAGGGGATTGGGTAGGGGCCCCAATCTCTGGAAAAGGAAGAAGGAGGGAGGGGGGGAGAGAATTTAGAGAGTGAGAGGTAACAAGGATCCAGGACCCTTGTCCGCACCAGACTGTATAGGAACTGCAGGGAGTAGCAAAGCTCATTTGCCAGAATTCAAGGCACAGAATAACTGGCAATACCCCAAAAGCAGAGTCGGCTATTCTGGAGAAGGACAGGGTACAGGGACTCAGTACTCTCTCTGTAAAGATATTTGGTGAAAAAAAGGGGAGTTCTTTTTTTTTTTAATTAGATGGATAACAGAAGGAGGGCAACCACCAGCTCTCACCCCATAGGGGTGAAGATATGTAGTAGAGAAGGAGTGCCACTCGAACTGTACCCCTTAGGAAGAAAAACTACCCCCCTGTGTGTCCCAACTTTACCCCGCTCAAAAAGAGGGGTAGGCACAGAGGGAGGAGGATCCAGAGACTGGAGCCCCAGGGGGATGGCGGGCGGGATTGTGATGAATGGTGAAGATACACAGGAAGATCATAATTATGGTAGGTACGTAATTTCTGTATCTTATCTGTGTCAATCTTCACCATTCATCACAGATGGGTGAGTACCAAGCCCCCCGAAGGGGGTTGATTAATTGCACCCTAAGGGACAGCATCCCATAGCCCCCAGTGGGTGACACACTAGGGGAACCTTCTGGGCCTGAGGAGGCCTGAGAGTGGGAGGCGAGGCGGGGTCCCCGGAGGAAGAATTTGCCCGACAAACATCGTCTCGCCCTAGGAAAAGGAGATAGTTCCCTGGTGGCTGGAGCAAATCACCTCACGCCGGCCAAGAGGTGACAACCGGGAAAGGCGAAGCCACGCCCCATCTCCTGGTGCAGATCGCTGTCCCTACTACCCTGGTAGCTACCTCACTGAAGTGCCGTAAGATGCCCTTGCTTGGTGCCTTGCTAGCTCAGGCCACGTGCAGAGAGTCGATGGCTTGCCTGGTTTGCTCCGAGTCAGGCAAAGCAGCTAGGATCTGACCCAGAGCTGACCACAAGAACCTGTTGTAGGCAGCATAGTGGGCCTGATGGCCGGAGATGGAAGAAGCAACCATGCCGGTGAAAGTCCTCCTCCCCAGAAATCAAAATCGAAGAGTCCTGATCTGGGGGCGGTCACGGTGGAGGCGCGGCCCGTCAGGAGTGTCCAGGTGCATCAATCCGGACTGTGGATGAGGCACAGAACCTGGAGACTCGGGGCGCAATACCTCTGGCTGAGGTCCCTAGGGGCAGGAACTCTGGAGAAGGGCCTCTGCCAGAAACGCATGGACGCCTCCCGAAAGGGAGCAGGCCAGGGCGGCACCACAAGAGTGGCCGCACCGAAATCGCCTAGAAAGGCGTGCGCCGCATGCTCAGGATTGCTGACCAACAGGGGAGAAAGGTGAAGGTCCTCCATCATCCTCATGAGGAAGCGCTGATACTCGGAGAGAACAGCGGCAGGAGAGATATGGACAGATGGTTCTCTCCCCAGAAGAGGGGATGAGGAGCTGGAGGTCACCATACGTTCGAGGGTGGTTGCTCGGGGAGGTTGAAAACCTGGCTGTCCATGGCCCTACGAGGCAGGGAACCAGCAGCCACCGCTCTGAACTGCTCCCAGGTGAGAGGGCCGCTGGGCTAAGAATGCCTGGGAGGCTGGCTGGAGAATGCGGCAGAGGGATAGGGGCAGAGCCAAGAGAGAAGTCGGCTGACCTCCGCCAGGAGCTAGGGAGGCGGACCATGGACACCCGGGAGGGGTCCCGGAGAACTCCGCAGCCGACAGCTGGCGCACCCGTTGGTACTGCCTAGGCTGGCGCGCAGAAGAATCCCCCAGTGAGGCGAGCCGGGGCCGTATAGATCCAGAAGGCGGTCCCTGCCTCCAAAGAATGGGACCCCTCAAGGAACCAGAAGGGAAGGCGGGAAGTCCGCACTGTGGCTCGTCCAGGGCAGGTTGGACCCCAGAGAAAGGGGCGCGCCGACCCCACACCCCTCGACCCCTCAGAGTCCGAGAGGGTCCTGGTCCTCGAGAGGGCCAACCTAGGCAGCTGGCAGCTCTGGGCTGCCCCCGAAGGGGAGACCCAGGGAGCAGCACCCTCCCTCCCGTAGACTTCCCGATGGGCCCCAAAGTTGGGCGATCGAGACACACTATGGGAGGGGGTACCACCACCAAGGAGTCAAGGAACCCTCCAAGGCCAGGTTGCATGGCAATGGTGGCTCGCACCATAGCCTGCTGGTCAGTACCACTGACCCCAACCTCGGGGAGAACCTGACACTCCTCAGAAGGGGACTGGCTGCGACTCATTGTCGAGACCACCGGCTCATCCTCCTCTGCAGACAACCTCGAAGGGTGTGACTGCTCGTCCGACTCCGAGCCCGACTCCGAAGAGGTAGAGTCTGAGGCCCTAAGCCAAACGGTAGGAGGGCGAGGAAAGGCGACCTTACCGAAAGCCCGGAAGCCAAAGCAGTGGCGGTGGCCCCGTGCCCTCCACAGCCCATAGCGAGGGCTGACAGAAAAAGCGACAGGGCAGCTCGGGCCAAGGTCTGAGCTAGGGCCAGCCACGGCGCTGTCAAGTCCACTGGCACCGGGGGCAGTACCAGGAACAGAGACGCCGCCGAAGGCAGCCCCAGCAACGGCCTCGGCGTCAGCGCTGCCGCCAGGCCCCTCGGCGCAGTGAACGGCACCGAGGACGGGCGCTTCACCAATGGCCCCAAAGCAGACTCAGCGCCGACACGGCACCATCAGGCCCCTGGCGCCGTGAGCGGCACCGAGCACCAACTGCACCGGGCCGGCGCTGACAGGCAGCTCGAAGGCCCCATGGCGCCCGTGCTCAACCTGCGCCGAGGCAAGACATAGAGTGACGCCGAATCCAGGGTCCGCAGCTGCGAGCAGCGTCGCGCCGTCGTAAACCCACGGTGCCTGAGAGGCGGCGGCGCCCGTGCGTCGGCGCCCGACAGAGCCGCGGCACCGCAAGCGGGCGCCCGAGGCCCGCGATGGTGCCAACCGACAGTGTCGACCTGGGCCTTCCGGACCGTGGGAGCGACACCAGGGGAGCCTTCACCGCCGAAGGGGCGAGTGCCATAGCGGCGCCTCCTGCCCCCTCCCGGGAGGAAGCGGGACAGGCCTCCTGCGCCGCGGGAGGAGCCTCGGCCAAGGCTAGGCTGCAAGAAGCCGAGGCTCCCTCCTCCTCGGTCCGTATAGAACCGGGAGGGGACCCGAGGAAAGGCTCGAGGAGGCCGCGGCTTGGCCCGGCAGAAAAGAAACCCTACCTTCAAAGTCGTCGGAGCTTGCCCTTTACTTTGAACGGTGCGCTGTTCTAGGACGCGGTGGTCCATGGAGAAGCAGGCGTTGTATGAATCCATGTAGGTAGGCGAGGCCAAGACACTGTGAGACACCGTCATGCTGGTCGATGTGAATTCTTGCGCCGCCGCGACCCGGCATAGGGGCCGCCCCGCCTTAGAAAGTTTCTTGCCCTCCGACCGCGACATGACCTGCGGAAAAAACCACCAAAAATAGACTCGACGTCGCTATACTTTAAAATAAAAGGAAAGATCTTACCAGCGACGTCGAGTGGAGGCAGAACCCAGAACTAGCAGACCGACGGACTGACGAACGCACAAATTCGAAGGCTAAGGCCTAACAACTGTCAAAAAACTTCTTCAGTGGCTTCCCACGAGATGACCTCGACGGCGGGAGACGAAGAACTGGTAGGTAGGTGGAGTCGTGCAGCTTGCGGCTAATCCTCGGCGCCACGTGAGTACGTCGGCCTCGAGGGCGGCACCGATGCTGCGTCGACTCCACCTATCCTTTAAAAAAAAAAAAAAAAAAGGTTCCCGCGGGGTCCTGATCTCCGGCCAGTACCCATCTGTGATGAATGGTGAAGATTGACACAGATAAGATCTGCAAAACACTTTGTAAAAACTTGAGGCGCCAAGGATAGCCCAAAGGGCAGGACTCTGAATAGATAGTGTTGACCCAATGCCATGAACCATAGGTATCTGTGGCGCTTTGGGTGTATGAGAATGTGTTGCTAGGCATCCTGCATGTCCAGGGAGGCTAGCCAATCGTGTCAATGAATCAAAGGTAGCAGGGTACCAAGTGATATCATCTTGAACTTCTTGTGAAGGAACTTGTTTAACTTTCTGAGATCCAGAATGGGGTGCATGCCGCCAGTTTTCTTTGGGATCAGAAAGTAATGGAAATAGAAACATGTGTTTCATTGATTCAGCAAACCTACTTCTACTGCCCTGTTGTTCAGAAGGCCTTGTAACTCGGAAGCAAGAAGGTCTGACTGTACTGCTGACAGCCTGGGCTGTCTGGGAGGATGATCTGGAGGGGTTTCCAAAAGACAGAGAGTATTACTCGTGGATTATCCAGAGGACCCATTTGTCTGATGTTATAGATTTCCACTGGTTGTAGAACAGAGTCAGATGTCCTCCCACTGCTGAGGTGGAGTCCCCCTCGGACAGCTGAGGTGGGACCTGGGCCAGAAATTCAGAAAGTGGCACTGGGCACTTTGGGTCCTTGTGCCTTCTGCTGAGCTTTCTTTTGCAGCTGAGGGTTCTGTTTTTTGTTAAAACCTCCTCTGCCCGGAAAAGGACTGATGGTTGTGAAACTGTTGCTTATTGCCACCCCCTCGAGAGAGGGCAGGCGCAGGTCTGGCTGTCTTAATGGCAGACCTAGTCTTCTCTGTGGCCTCCAGAGCTTGTTCCACCTGAGGTCTGAACAGATACATACCGTTGAAAGATAAGGCAATGACTTGCTGCTGGGCGTCATTTGTGAAGCCCAAAGTACGCAGCCAAGAGTGGCGATGGGTGCAGATGCCAGCCGCCGCCACCCCAGGAAGCGGTATCGAAGGCATCCATTGCAGCATTAACCTGCTGGTTATTGGACTCCATACCCCTAGTTACGGTTTGAAGTAACTCTGAGCTAATCTCCAATTCAGGCAGAATTTCAACCACTGCTTTCACTGAATGCCAAAGGACATACTCATATTGAGAAAAATAGCTCTGGTAACTGGCAATGTGCATACCCAGAGTTGAGGCGGCAAAGACGCTGTTACCTAAGGTGTCTGTCTTGCAATATTCTTTATTTATAGGCTGGACTGTAGATCCCTGAGGTAGGACAGCCTTATCATTCTCTGCCAGGACTACAATGGCATCAGAAAAGGCTTGTGAGGCCAAAATAGGGTGATCCTTGGGAGGGGCATACTGCCTAGCTATGGACTTGGCTATGGAAGGAATGAGAGCCGGATTCTTCCACACCATCTGTGAAAGGGTCTTGAAAGAGGGGTTACATCCATAAGGATTTCCAGGACATGAAGATATTGGAGACGCAAAAGCTTCCCAGGATTGATTTCTGTAAGAGGGGAGACAGAGACAGAGACAGAGACAGAGAGAGAGAGAGAGAGATTTAAATTCTTGAGCAGAGACTTAAAGAAAGGTCTTCAACAACAGGCTCTGCAGGAGGATTGATCCCTGCTCCCAGGGCAGTGTCATCAACATCATCACCCAGGTGAAGATCTGGTTCAGGCTCAAAATCATCTCCTGACAGTCCGGGGGCTGTTTAGACAGGAAAGGAGTGAAAATCAGGAGGAAGAGTAGAAGAAAGAATCGAGTCGAAAACCCTTGAAGACTGGACGGCGCCGCACTCAGCCCGGTGCCGTGAGGAAAGCAGGTGCGAGAAGAAGGAAGGAGTCGCTATCAGAAACAGCGGCACACAGCACCGACAAGAGCAGCGGTGCTGACAGAGCCGACAGCACCGTGGATGATGCCGACTAGAGTCCACAGCGCCGCACACGGCACCAAGAGTGTCAAGAGGGTCTGAAAACTGCAATTTGAAATAAAGGGAAAATGGCGGGGATAGAGGCATTGCTGTGGACCCCTGCGGCGCAGCCATGAGGGGATAAATGCCCGGCCAGAGTCGATGGCACGAAGAAGGCACCGCGCGACTAGGAAGGCCCAACCACCCCACCCATCCTTCCGAAACCGAACGGCCCGAAAGCCCCGGTGTTGGACTGTGCGACTCGGGCAACTGGACCAACCTCCGAGCCGACTGCTCCATAAGAGCAGCCCACTGGTGAAAATGATCATCAGAAGCTCCTCCAATAATCAGAGAGGAGCTCCAGTGTCGAAGAGGTCGGCCACCAGAGACAGAAACCGGCAACTCCGACAGAGGTGGAGACTGGTGCCTGGCCCTAATAACTGACCGTCTACACGCAGACGTACCAGAGGGCAACCTTGAGTGATGCCGTTTCTTCTTCTACTTATGTTTCGAAGAAGAACTCGAGGCCGAATAGTGCCGAGAATGGGACCGTTTCCTTTTATGCTTTTGGAGGGACCGCCCATCTCCCTTAGCACTGGACATCCATTGTCAGGCCCCCCCCCCCGGGGAGGGCGGCGGACCGGACCCGGCCTGGCTGACTGAACAGCTTTCATACCAAGTCTCCCTACCGTCACCTGACCCGCTCATGGTCGACTCTGTCAATGGAGGGCTGAAGACTTCTCTTGTACAATTGTTAAAATTAGTAATATAATCGGCATTGATTCAAAATAATCTACAAAACAATAAACTGAACTATTGCTGTTAGTGAAGTTTAACTCCCGGTGGGCGAGCGACGTCACCATTGAAGTGCACTCGACGGTGGGAAAAAAGGAACTAAAGAAGCGGTTGGAGGTCGACCGAGATAGTCATTACCGCACGAGCCAGGGCTCGCGATGCCGCTTCCTCACGGCTCCATCTCAGGCGCCGGTCCTCCTGAAAAAGTTTGCTCCCACTGGGTCCTAGCGCCTCCAGCAAACTCCCATTAGTGTGAATGAGTGGTGGAGACTTTATGTCCAGGAAGATCGGTTCTTTAATGGTCCATGCCTACTATATTGACTTGCATATAAGTCGTATTTTTGGGAGTTAATTTTCAGTCTCCAAACGCATGTTCCAACTTATATGCAAGTCACTGAGAGGAAGTTAAAAAAAAAAAAAGACTACTGAAATCCTGATTGCCTTTAGCTCCTACGCTACTTCAGACGCTGACACCTAATTAATAACTGCTCCAGACTCCTGCCATTAAGACTGACTCCTCAATTTCAGAATCAGTTTCCACAGAGGGGGTATTAATCATAGCTGTTGTGCCACAAAGGAAAGCAGAAGTTGAGGAAAAGTCCTCCAGAGCATGTGGAAGGTCAAGCTAGTTCCTTATCACCTGTGACTTCTGGGGTATTGGGTTCCTCCTCTTCCTCCTTGAAGTAGCATTCCTAATCTGTGACAGTGGGTGCAATTGGGGCAGGAATTTTTGATGACTGTTCTTTCATGGTTTGGAAAAATTTACCATATTTGTTTGAATTCCTCCATGGAGGACATGTGGATATTGCCTTCTGGTTGGACAACAGGTTAATTTACTTTTTTCTTATCAAACTTCAAATATTTTCTTTTTTTGTCTTTTTGAGGGTCGTATGAAAGGATGAAGTACTCCTCTGCCTGCATTTTCTTGGACTCCTTTTCATCTGAGAGTTCCTCAACTGAGGATTTATGCTCTTTTGCGGGCTTCCTTGTAGACTTTGCTTTAGACTGGACTTGAGGAGAAGCTGTGTCAGTTGACATTATCACACAGATCTTTTCAGTCATTTTAATATGGGAACGCTTTTTGTTACTAGACAGAGAAGCCAGAGCAGAGAGCAACTGCCTTTTTGCTTGTCTCTTTTTTTCTGTCTATTAGGACAACACAACATTGCACAGATCACAGTTTTGCAATAGTGATCTAAACTCCAAACATTTGTAGCACTCTATCTGACTATCTACCTTAGGCAAACAGAGGCTTTTGTTTCGATTCTGACTCGGAGATGACCAGAAAACAGAACCACAGAAAAATCACTTACATCAGTCATTGAAAGACAATTTTTTTTATGTTGACCACAGTCATTGTGAAGTGATTAGTTTTTTGTTCGTCTGACCACTGTTGTGAGAAGAAAAAAAACCTAAAGCACTCTCATTCCGGCTTCCATCTGTCCACCCATGCAGCGATAGCTCCATCACCACTTATCGCCCATCACACCCCCCCCCCCACTCAGGTCTGACCAGTCAGGAATGCCGATTGATCTGACTAGTCCCCAGCCTGAGGGTAATCTGGAGACGTCAGTTGGAGAGGCAAGAACGGACCGGGGAACCGGCCCAGTGGCGCTGAGGGTTGAGGTGCTGGATGCCACACCTTGCATCACGCCGGTGACCTCTGTTCGGAAGCGAGCATGGGTCACCGGGGGTTGGAGGGGAGGAGATGGACTGAGCATCCGATGGACTGCTCTCCATATCCTGGGAGGGTGGGAAAGTACAGTTGTGTAAGAACTTACCGTAACAGTAGATCTTCGAGAACAGCTCTTGCAGCAAGTTACACCATTAGGACTGAAGCCGGCAGGCGCCAGGACCCCACGGAAATTTTCTAGCTAGCAGTCTTCAGTGGGGACCGCCTCCGACGTCGGTCCCGCCCCCGTCAGGCATAGTACATAAGGAGGTGGTCCCCCCCATAATCCTCAGTTCTCCTGCCGGAGACTCCCGGCCGCTGGATGACATCAGAAGAGAGGACCGAGGATCCGCCACCAGATGGCAAAGACTATAGAATAGGAATGTCCCATCCGATAAGATGGGTGCTTGACTACGACCTACCTCCAAAAAAGGGGGATGGTGGGCGGGAAGGTACCTGCTGCAAGAGCTGTTCTCGAAGATCTACTGTTACGGTAACTTCATACGTAACTGTACTGTCTTACTTCGAGATACAGCTCTTGCAGCAGGTTACACCATTAGGACTGATTTCCAAGCAGTAGTGGCAATCATGCACCACCAGGAGGAGGAAAGGTAGAGACCTCGCTATAACTTGAGCCTAGGACAGAAGTCCCTGAAGGATGGCTAGACCGAACCCCGCTCTTCGCCTCAATGCAATATCCAGACTGTAATGCCTGAAAAAGGTATGCACAGTGCTCTAAGTAGTTGCAGCGCAAATAGCTGAGGTGGAGACGTTCTTTAACGCCGTAAAAGAAGTAGCCACCCTTCTTGTGGAATGACCCTTGACCGCGCCTGGTAAGGGTTTCTTGTGCTTGTCATAACAAAAGTGATGCACTGGATGAGCCACCTCGAGAGTGACTCTTTGGAGACAGGAGCTCCATTCATCCTGTGAGCAAAGGAGACGAAAAGTTGGTCCGACTTTCGGAGCTGTTTGGTTCTGGTCAGATAGTATCTGAGGCACCGATGCACGTCGAGGATGTGCAGAAGGGCTTCTCCTCGATTAATGTACCTTGGAAAATACACTGGTATATCAATATCCTGATTAAGGGTGAGAGCTGAAACCATCTTAGGCAAAAACTTTGGGTTTGTCCGTAGGGAAACCCTGTCCTGATGGAAAACCAAATAAGGCTCTTTGCACATAAGAGTATGCAATTCCGAGATCCTTCTAGCCGGAGTAACAGCAACTAAAAATAACGTTTTCCAAGAGAGAAAACGTAGCTCACAATCCGCGGCTGCTTCAAAAGGTGGCAGCGTAAGCTGCTCCAGGACGAAAAGTAAGTCCCAAGGAGGGATTGGATCTTTGATGGGAGGCCTAAGGTGGAGGACTCCCCTTAAGAAGGCGTGAGTAGTGTCCAGCTGGGCCACTGTCCGATGGCCTACGGGGGCATGGTAAGCAGAACTTGCACAAAGGTGCACTTTAATCGAGGAGTAAGCCAGTCCGGAGTGGAAGAGGGAAAGCAGGTAGTCCAGAAGAAAAAATTACTCACCTTAGTAATGTTGTTTCTTCTAATGGAGTCTTGCTATATTATGACATATGCAGTGAGTCCCAACCTTTGAACTGCTCCGGAGGTGAAAGAGTTAACTTTCCATGCCAAGCATGGAACGCTGAGCTCGATTGAAACTATGTCTGTTGTTCTTCAAACTCAAACCATCAGATCTTTACGAGCTAAACTCACTGAGGTCCTGTGCGGAAGCTGTAAACCTACACTAGCCAACTGGCTGCTAAACATAAGAACACATTTTTTGGTCCCAAAACAAAGACTCAAGTCAGGAGACCCAAAAAATGAAAAACACAATACCAAGTCACCCCAAGAAAGGAGGAGTGAAAAACAACAAGGTGGGCACCTACTAAGTGTCAATACTGCACTGCCCACCCACATCCCAAAAACAGAGGTTCTGAGAGGGGCAGGCAGGGAAGGAGGTCATAATATAGCAAGACTCCATTAGAAGAAACAACATTACTAAGGTGAGTAATTTTTTCTTTAAACAACAAGAAGTCTTGCTATATTATGACATATGCAGACTACAAAGCAGTACCTCCATAAAGGAGGGACAGAACCTACTTAGGAAATAGGCTCTGAAGCACAGCTGTGTTAAACCGAGACATCACTCCTAGCCTGGATGTCCAGGGAGTAACAATGCTTGGTAAAAGTGTGAACTGTTTTCAGGTAGCTGCTTGACATATCTCTAGAATAGGGATGTCCCTGGCAGCAGCCAGGGAAGCAGCTGTACCTCTGGTAGAGTGAGCCCTCAGGCCTGAGGGAGGAACCTTACCAGTTTTCAAAACAAATTGGATACAAGAGACAATCCACCTGGCAGTGGATCTTTTAGTGGCAGGTTTCCCTTTACCAACCTCACCATAAGTGAGGGACAGTTGGAGGGAGTCAAACCTGTGACCCTTGGTACGCTCTATGTAGTAACTAAGGGCTCTCTTCACATCTAAGCTGTGCAGCCTCCTCTCGCCAGAGGAGGAATGGTCAGTGAAGTACACTGGAAGAGATATAAATTGATTAAGGTGGAAATCTGAAACCACCTTAGGCAAGAACTTCCTGTTAGTCCTGAGGACCACCTTATCTCTATGAAAGGAGATAAAATTAGGCTCCACTGACAAAGCTTGTAATTCACTTATGCGTCTGGCAGAAGTGATGGCTACCAGAAACACAGTCTTTCAAGTCAAGTACTTAAGCTCTACTGAAGACAAAGGCTCAAAGGGGGGTTGCATAAGTTGAGCAATGCAAACATTAAGATCCCAGGCAGGGGCAGGGTCCCTGAATGGAGGGTTGGTGTGAAGCAATCCCTTGAAAAACTTGGAGAATACAGGATGAGCTGAAAGAGAAGAGGGTTTACCTGCTGAAATAAAAGCAGACAAAGCTGCCAGATGCACTTTTAGGGTAGCTGGTCTCAGCCCCAAGGTATTTAAGTAGACCATATAATCCAGGACTGTGGGTAAATCCACAAATTCTGGGGAAATATGCTTTCCAGAGCACCATATGGAAAACCTCTTCCATTTGGAATTATAAGTAGCCCTGGTGGAAGGATTCCTAGAAGCCTTCAGGATATCCATTACACCTTGGGAGAGGTGTAGATCAGCAAACTCTAACTCTTCAAGGGCCAGGCCTTGAGATTGAGAGATTTGAGGTTCGGGTACCAAACCCTCCCCTGAGCACAGGTTAACAGGTTGTGATTCCTGGGAAGACACAGGGGAAGATGGACTGCAAAGGACAGTAGGAGTGGATACCAGGGCTGTCTGGCCCAATCTGGAGCAATCAGGATCATCTTGCAGGGTTGAGATCTGATTTTGACTAGCACTTTGAACAAGAGAGGGAAGGGGGAAGGCATAGAGAAACTTCCCTTCCCAATTGAGAACCAAGGCATCCAGAGGGACTGAGCCCAACACTGGGGGCCTGCAGCAAAAAAGGGGAAGTTGGTGATTGTCTGGGGCTGCAAAAAGATCTATCTGCGGGGTGCCCCATCTGGCAAATATCACCTCCAAGACCAGGGGGTCCAGTGACCATTCGTGATGGCCCTGGGAAATCCTGCTGAGAGCATCTGCCAGGACATTGTCCTTGCCTGGGAGGTGAACTGCCGTAAGGGAGGTGTTCAGGGAGTAAGCCAGAGACCACAACTTCATTGCTTCGGTGCACAAGGCCGTAGACCGAGTGCCCCCTTGCTTGTTGATGTACCACATTGTGGTGGTGTTGTCTGTTCTGACCTGTACAACTTTGCTCTGAACAGATTTGGAAAAAACTTGAAGTGCTAGAAAAACTGCTCCGAGTTCCAACAGACTGATGTGGAGCAGAGATTCCTGAGGGGACCACAATCCCTGGGTAGTGAGGTCGCCCATGTGAGCTCCCCACCCCAAGAGGGATGCATCTGTAGTAAGGATTAAGGAGTGAGACTGAGTGACAAAAGGAACCCCTTGTCTCAGATTACTCTGATCCTGCCACCACTGTAGGGCCTGGATCAGGGTTCGAGTCACTGGGATCAATTTGGTTAGAGGGTCTTTCCTTTGAGAACAAAAGGCTCTCAAATGGAACTGGATGTCCCTCATCTGAAATCTTGCTCCCTGCACTACTGCTGTAGAAGCAGCCATGTGCCCTAGGAGCTGTAGAAAATGCCTTGCTGGTCGAGAGACCTGCAGGGTGAATGAGGAGGCCAGAGAGACCAGGGTCCTTGCCCTGTCCAAAGGAAGGAAGGCTCTGGCTTTCTCTGTGTTCAGCTCTACGCCTATGAAGGTGAGGAGCTGGACAGGCTCTAGAACTGACTTTGAAAGATTCAGAAGGAAACCTAGAGAGGTGAGCAGTTGCTGAGTTATCTGTAGATGTAACTTGACTTGGTCTGGGGACTGGCCTACTATGAGCCAGTCGTCCAGGTAAGGGAAGATAGCAATTTTCTGCCTTCTTAGGGAAGCAACTGCTACTGCCAGGCATTTTGTGAATACCCTTGGAGCAGAGGTGAGGCCAAAGGGCATTGCTCTGAACTGGTAATGGCCGGAGGGCAGCTCGAACCTTAGGTACTTTTGATGGGCGCTTCTGATGAGAATATGGAAGTAGGCATCCTTGAGGTCCAGGGACGCTAGCCAGTCCCCTGGCCTTAGAGAGGGTAGAATAATTCCCAGAGTCACCATTTTGAATTTTGGTTTTAAAAGGTGCTTGCTTAAATATCTGAGATCCAGGATGGGCTGCCATTCTCCTGTCTTTTTTGGGGTAAGGAAGTACCTGGGGTACAACCCTTTGCCCTGGTGTAGGGGTGGAACCCTTTCCACAGCTCTGAGAGCCAGGAGGAAGAGACCTCTGCCTCTAGGGCAAGTGCCTCTGGTGGATTTGCAGGTAGAAAGGATCTGGTTCTCATCTTTGGAAACTTTTGAAGCTGAAAACCAGTCCCTGCACTACTTCCAGGACCCACTTGTCTGATGTCAGAGACTCCCAGTCCTGGACAAAGTAAGCCAGCCTGCCCCTACAGGTAGCTGAGAATCGGCCCTGGCAACTCCATCAGGGTGCCTGCTTGGCAGGGGCTTTGGGCTGAGGAGTGGAAGCAGGCTTGCTTGTACCCCGTCTGCCTCTCCCTCTAAAGAACCCCCTCTGGGCATAAGCAGAAGAGAAGGCCTGGGCTTGGTAAAAAGGCCTATGAAAAGGCCTGCCCCTGCCCCTGGGAAGCTGCCTTTGAGGAGTGGCCTGCCTTTCCTTGGCCTGTGCACTCCTATACGTGGTCCTATACTCATCCATTTTCTTCATGTAATTCTCTGTCTGCTCCCCAAACAGAGAATTACCCACAACAGGAAAATCCATGGCCTTAGTCTGGGTATCCTGTGACGGGCTAGTACATCTGAGCCAAGCCATTCTGCGAAGTGCCACAGATGTAGCCATGACTCTTGATGACACATCATTTGAGTCCACTGCAGCATGGAACTGCACCTTGGATGCCTCAATAACATCAGAAGCCACCTGCTCCAGCTCCTTGGCAAGCTGGCCAGGGACCTGTTTTGCTAGAGCCATAACAGTATCCCATCTGGATTTCTGATATCTAGCAACAAAAGCCATATAATTTGCCTGTCTGAGTCCCAAGGATGCTGCCATGTACTGTTTCTTGGCCATGGCATCAATCCTCCTGAGTCCTTATCCCGGGGTGTGAAGCCAAGGGAATATTGCCTTGTCACAGGCTGCAGCCTGCACTACCCCAACATGGCTGCATTGTTGAGTAAGGAACTCCAGTATCAGAGCCTGACAATGTGCCTCTTGTCCATTCTCTTATCCACAGGAGGTATAGTGTGAGGAGTTTTTAGAATTTTAAATGTCTGTTTCCCAAAAGATTTATGCAAGGGAATAGACGGTCTCCTAGACTCTGGGATATCCTTCATTTCCACATAGTCAGGCTCCTCTTGATCATCCACAGCTTCCTCCATAGGGAGCTGGAAGGTTTCAGCCACTTTTTTATAAAACATAAAATGAGAAGGGGACTCAGAAAGCCTAGGAGGAGACACTCCTGAAGGTCCGTCTGGGGAGATGTCGGGTCAATGGGCACATCCAGACTTTCAAATCCACATTCACTCTCCTCATACTCCTCTTCCCCCTCCTCCAGTTCATAATATTCCTCTAAATCATACTCTTGAACCGGTGGAAGCGGCCGAACAGGGCGCTTACCTGATGGTGCCGGTTCGGTCAGAACCGGGGAAAGCAACTGGACAATTTTAATCGCTTTGGCTATTTCTTCAGCGGTTGGAGAGGAAAGTTTTGGCTCCACACCAGCTGATGTCCTAGTCCTTTTTGCTGGAACCGACTCCTCGGAGTTGGATCTCCTTTTGCCCGAGGAAGTCTTGCCCTGGTCAGAGGGCACTCCCTCTGGTTCGGTTGGAACCGAACCAGGCTGGCCATCCGGTTCAGCGGACTTTTTGGCCTCCCTTTCCCTGAGCCTACCAACTCTCTTTTCCAGGGTAGCTGCAGGAAAATTTTTACAAATCTGGCAGTCTGCATTGAGGTGGTCAAACCCCAGACAATAAACACAGGTGGTGTGGGGGGTCAGCCTTGGCAAAGACTTCCCCACACACACTGCAGTGTTGAAACCCAGTGGGCCGGTTTTTCCTTTGGGTTTCTCAGACATAGTGCCAGTCCTAACCAAACTTACCCGTTTATGGCAATCCGCCAGGTAAGACCCTCTTATCGGTTCCCAACCGTGTCACGGGTCGTGGAAAAAAACATAATAAAATCCGTTTTTTTTAGAACCAATAAGAACTGGTAACCACACTCTAAATGACAGATTAAGATATTTTAAACAACCTGATCGGTTCAAACCGAACCGATAAACCGTTTACAAGTTCCACACAGAACAGAATTAATTTAAAACCTATCTAGTACTCACAAATACCACAGACAGAGTCTGAACCGACCGGTTGCGGTTTAAATTCGGTCGAAAACCGAGAAAAACAATACTTTAACCGACAAAATGAACCGAGCAGAAGGAGAAATCTCTGGAGTGACTGTTCAGTGAGGCGGAGTAAAGAATCTAACGGTTTGAGTTTGAAGAACAACAGACAGAGTTTCAACCGAGCTCGAGCTCAGCGTTCCATGCCTGGCATGGAAAGTTAACTCTTTCACCTCCGGAGCAGTTCGAAGGTTGGGACTCACTGTATATGTCATAATATAGCAAGACTTCATGTTGTTTGAACCAGCTTTTCAGAACAGTCTAATGGCGAAAAAACGTGTGCTTCAGCCCACAAACAGAATTTATGCCATTTCATGGTGCACGTTGCGTGGGTTGCCGGTTTTCTGGCGGCAGAGAGAACGTCTGCCACTTCTTGCGAGACCCTGTATCGCATCATGGCTATGTCTCTAGGAGCCAAGTGTGCAGATTCAATGAACGTAAGTCTGGATGGACCAACGAACCCGCCTCCTGAGACAAAAGATGGGAGCTGATTGGCAAAGAAACTGGAGGTTCCCAGGATAGTTGGTACAGGATAGGGAACCCAATCTGTCTGGGCCAGAAGGGCGCGATCAAAATGAGCGTTGCTTGCTCCCTGTGAAGTTTAAAGAGAACTCTCTGGATCAACGGGAAAGGAGGAAAGGCATAGAGGAATCTGCCTGCCCAGGAGAGGGACAATGCGTCTTGCCAGAAAACACCAGGCCCTGGATCTAGCAAGCAAAAATTGGGCAATTTTGCGTTGGATGGGGATGCGAAAAGGTCCAACTCTGGAGTGCCCCATCTGTGAAACAGATCCTCTGCCACCTCCTGGAGAAGTTCCCACTCGTGGACTCTGGCCTGAGAGCGGCTCAGACGGTCTGCGACGGTGTTGTCCACTCCCGGGACATGAACTGCAATAAGGTTTGCGCCGTGTCATATTACCCACCACACTCTCATGGCCTCCCTGCAAAGTAGGGAGAGCGTGCGCCTCCTTGTTTGTTGAGGTAATACATCGCCCGTAGTATTGTCTGTTTGCAACAGGAGAGTACTCGGTGGGATCTCCAACTGGAAGGCTTGCAGGGCGTAAAGGACCGCCCTCGTCTCCAGTATGTTGATATGGAGATGAGATTCCTGGATTGTCCATGTGCCCTGAGACCTCACCCTGTTCAAGTGCGCTCCCCACCCCAGCCCTGAGGCGTCTATGGAGAGAGTTACTGCTGGAGACGGCGCTGTGAAGGGAACTCCCTCGGAGAGGTTTCCTGGGTCTAGTAACCATTGCCAGTCCTGAATCATGGCCTTCGTGATCCGAACTGGCTGCTGCAGATGGTCTTGCCTTTGGTCCCACTGCACCCTCAACATCCACTGGGTTACCCGCATGTGGAGTCTTGCCATCGAGACTGTTGGAATGGCCGCAGCCATGTGACCGAGCAGGCGAAGGACCAGTCTGGCCAGGACGGTCTTCTTCGCTTACAGGTCCCTTATGAGGGACCGAATGCGTTCTGCTCTGTCCTCGGGAAGAAAGGCTCTTCCCTTGACGGTGTCCAGAACTGCCCCTATAAACTGCAGTTTATGGGACGGTACTAGGAGAGACTTCTCGTAGTTGATGAGGATGCCCAGAGACTGAAAAAGGGTCTGGGTATGCTGAATGGTCATCAACAATGCCTCCTTGGAGGGGGCCATGAGAAGCCAATCGTCCAGGTACAGGAACACGTAGTGGCCCTGTTTCCTCAGAGACGCCACCACAACTGCCATGCACTTGGTAAATACCCGAGGTGCTGATGACAGCCTGAAGGGAAGTGCTCGGAACTGATAATGGCGACCGTGAAACTCCAGGCGCGGGAACCTCCTGTGCGCTCGAGCAATAGGGATGTGCAGGTAAGCGTCCTGCATGTCCAGGGACGCCAAGAAGGTGTCCTTCTTCAGCATGGGGATTAGACCCGGAAGGGTCACCATGCGGAAGCGCTTGTAGACTGACAGACTGAGGTCGCTGAGGTCCAAAATTGGACGGAGGTCCCCTGTTTTCTTTGGAACCAGGAAGAAGTGTGAATAGTATCCTACCCCTCTCTGGTTCTCTGGAATGTGCTCCAAAGCTTCCTTTTCTAGAACCGTGAGCACTTCCTGCTGTATAAGCAGGGCATGCTGACCCGAGTAGCGGGAAAGCAGAGGAGGCCTTGTGGGTGGGTTGTCTACGAATTCTATATAATGGCCTTTTCCGACCAACTGTAGCACCCACCTGTCGGTGGTGATCGACCGCCACCCTGGCAGGTAGCATGCGACGCGACCCCCGACCTTGGTTTCCCGTTGATCCTGAGAGGGGGAGGGCCAGGAAGGAGTCATGCTGTGGCAGCATTGGATCCTGCAGGTTGGGCTGACTTTGTGACTCGTTGACCTCTGCCTGAGGATGTCTTAGCCTGGGCTTTCCGGGTGAAGGAGCCCCTTTGTTGCTGGCTGGAACGTGGTTGCTGCCTTTGAGTCCGGCTGCGGAAACGACTCTGGTTCCTGCGAAAGGAACTGAGTCGAGACCTGTACATAGCCTGCACAGATGTAACCGCCTTCCCGGCTTCCTGCAGTTTGGTGATCACCTTCTCCGAGGCCTCGCCAAACAGAACTTCGCCATGGTAAGGGGCGTCCATGATATTCTTCTGGATGTCCGGGGTAAACCCGGAGACAGGGAGCCACGAGTGTCTCCAGAGACACACGCCTGAGGCTGCAGCTCTGGCTGAAGAGTACGCAGAGTCGTATGCGGCTCTAAGCACCTGAGTCCCCACGTCCGAACCCATATGGAGGAGTTGTAACAGTTCCTCCTTTTGGCCACCGTCTGGCATTTTTTCAACTGGGTCCTGTCCCTGTTCCCATAATGCATTCTGGAACTGAACCATATGGGTGAGGTAATTCAACAATCTAATGGCACAAGTCACAGCCGCGTACGTGTGCCTGCCCAGGAGATCCAACTGTTTGGACTCCTGGTCTGGTGGCTGTGTGCTCAAGAGCTGCGGTTTTTGAGACTGGTCATGTGAGGCCGTGATGACCAGGCAGTCAGTCAGAGGATGGTTCGCCAGGTACTGGTCCTCCCTTGGGGCCTTGTATAGGCGGTTAGCCTTCTTTGGCACTGCCGGGGTCGAATGTGGATGCTTCCACGCAGCCTTGGTGACGTCCATGAAGGTGTCTACCAAGGGTGGCACTACCACAGGCTTGGGGTCTTTTTGCCGAAGGTAGCGGGCAAGGCGTAGTCTCTTGGGGTCTAGCTCTTCAGCGTCCCACCCCATGTTCTCCTGGATATGCCTCATGATCTCAGCGAACGAGGGGTCATCCAGAGGAGACCTAGGAAGGTCGCGTGGGTCTGGAGAAGGGACGCTGATTGGAGAAGGAGATCTGGAGCACACCGATGTGTCAGATCTGGAGTCCTCCCCGGACGGGGTATACCGCGCCGTCTGGGTCTCTTGGGGCTGGGGGACCCTGAAGTGGATCTTGAAGGAGGCCTTCTCCTGTCCGAATATTTGCCCCAAGGAAGGGATGCTGGCTCCTGGGGGGGTCGATGCCCGTCCTGCTGACCCCCTGGGTGGAGGTGGGGGTGCAGGCATTGGAGGGGTAGTCGGCGTAGGAGGAGGTTGTGTGGTGACCACATCCTTCTTGATGGTGTCACACCAGAAGGTGAAAAGCTCTTTCACCTCTGTCAAATTCAGGCCCGACGACGGGCCGGGTGCTGGTGGCCTGGGGCCGGGCATCGGGTCCCCGGTGGTCTCCCGCTCCGGGGAGGGTTCCCGTGGCAGCTCGATGGGACCAGAGTCGCCTGCCTGGTCCTCGAGCCGGGTAGTGTCCTCCTCCTCCGACTCCTTCGGACCGACGTCGGTAGGTGGTGGTGTGGTTCTTCCCTCTGCAATGGCCGACGCTGGTCCCCCAGCCGATGTCCTCGGGGGCGAATGCCTGACCGGCAATGGGTGTCATACGGTAGACGGTTCCCGGGAGTGCCTATATAGTTTGACCGACGTCGGGTCCGACGTCCGCTTCAGGGAGGTCAGCTCCTTGGTCTTGCGCTGGGGTGGCCGCGTTTGGGAGACAGACCTGACGACGGGAGGAAGACTTGTGGTGCTCCCCAGACCTGGACGAGGCCTTGGACGGAGTGGATGAAGATACAGGCCTGGAGGTCTTGACAGGCTGCAGAGAGGAGGAACCACTGGCCGATCTAACGAGGACCGGGGGAGGATGAGAGCGAGCCCTAGAGGGGGAGCTATCAGACCTGGAGCCGGAGCTGCGGGACTCCGAGGCCCTGGAAGGGGATCTGGGTCTCTCCTTCTCCCAGTGCTTTTCGCGATGTCTGTGGGACTTCCCAGATGACTCTCCCTTGGAGGAAGGCTTTCTATCCATAGCCTTGAGTTTTTCCTCAAGAAGAAAAGCTTAAAGGGCCTTCTGGTAGCGGATCCTTGTGCGGCTATTGAAGCTCTGGCAGAAGGAGCAGGCCTGGGTGTTGTGGTCTGGGCCCAGGCAGCGCACACAGGCCGAGTGAGGATCCTTGAAGGGGATCTGCTTGCCGCAGGCACATTTCGATGAATGCCCCTCCAGAGAGGTGTTTGGAGAGGACATCAGATGAATCCAGTGAAGAAAGTAGAAGGTTGAAGTTTCCTAGTTGTCGCACACTAGAAAGTGACCGAGAGGCCGCTGCTGCGATGTCGACGGCGGGAAAAGAACTGGGGATTCTGGCGGGACCGCCTCCTTATGTACTATGCCTGACGTCGGGGGCGGGACCGACGTTGGAGGCGGTCCCCGCTGAAGACTGCTAGCTAGAAAATTTCCGTGGGGTCCTGACGCCTGATGGCTTCAGTCCTAATGATGTAACCTGCTGCAAGAGCTGTATCTCGAAGTAAGATCAGAACCATCTGGCGCCCGGTTAGTGACGGGCGTTGAATCCTTATGCATCAGCTGAAGTCGGGCATCAAGCCCAGCCGGTGACTTAAGCTAAAAGGGTGTCATCGAGAGCGCTGCCACCATAGCCAACGTCGGTGCTAGGAAATCATTCCAGGAACCCGACATTGGTCCCAAAGGGATGGAGCCATCCAGCATCCTATCTGTGATGGCTGTCAGATCCCCGGGCATTGGCTGAAAAACAGGCATTAGGTCCAGCCGGCGACTCAGGAGGAGAGGGTGGTGTCTGGTGTGCTGTCTCCATAGCTGACATCAGTACAAGGGGATCAGGCTGATCGGGGAAACCTGACGTCAGTCCTAAATGGACGCAGCCATCTGGTGTCCGCTCGATAATGGGCGTCAGATCTTCGAAGTCCAGCTAAACTGGCGTCAGGCCCCGCAGACAACTTAGAAAGGTAGATCAACAACCTAACATCAGTTTGAAATGGATGGAGCTAACCGGCATGCACTCAATGATGGGTGTTGGATCCTCGGGCATTGGCTAGGAAAGGTGTTAGGCCCCGCCAGCGACCCAGGAGGGTGAAGCAGCATCAGGCACACTCTGGAGTCATCACAGGAGGCTCAGGCATCGGCCGTCACTGGACTGGCGGCTCAGTCTGCATCCATCAAGGACAGAAAGGTCTGATGGGGAGCTGGCTCCCAAACGGGGCAGGGACACTGCTCTCGCGAGGAAGGGGAGCATATGCCCTGCATGTCACCTGGAGGAGCCAGCCCCTGACACTGGGGAGGAGTTGGCAGACACCCTGGCCGGAAGGATGATGGGCCGAGGCCTGCCACCCGAAGATGCACTGGTCGCACCGCCTGGTTTAGGACCTAAGCTGCAGGGGCAGAGAGGAGGGGGACAAAGTCTCGAGCCCCTAAGAACCTCCTCCCGAGATGCCATGGAAGCAGGGTCAGTCACCAGGGACCCGGAGGCTGCGGTGGAAGGGGGGGGTTTGTCCTCCAGGGGGAGGAAGGCTGCGAGATGGTCGCCGGGATCACTAGGGACCAAGATAGTGAAGCTCACCCGGGTTTCTCCATAGTCATCTCCCGGTGCTTCGATGTCTCTGGTGAAGCTCCTTCTCCATCTAAGGTAGTTGCTGTTCAGCAGGAGAGCCTCGATGGTCTTCTGGCAGTGGAACCGAGGGCACTGGGGAGATCTAAGTGATGCTTGCAGACCTCTCAAGTCTTGAACTGGGCCTAGGCCTAGTTGGCTGGCTGAAAGGCTGTCCCACAGTGCCGGTTGCTGAAGCCACCGCATGGAGGAGGCTGGAGAAGAGAATCCTGCAATAATTGCTGTAAAGAAAGAAATCTGCTAATTTTAAGATAAAAACATAAATGCAGATAAACGCAAAAAAAGGCGGTCGACTCAAGTAGAAGGCATCTGTGGAGCCGATGTGCATGGGTTGACGGTGGGAAAAGAACCGAGGATGGCCTGGGGAACCGCCCCTTTTATACCATAGGTAACATCGGGACCAGGCCAGCGTCGGGGCCAGTCCCCGCTTTAGACTGCTAGCTAGAATTTTTCCGTGGGGTCCTAATACCTGGCAGTCTAGTCCTAACGGTGTTACCTGCTGCAAGAGCCCTCTCAAGGTAAGATCTTAGGATTGGTCCGTAAGGTCACCCGGTCCTTGTAGAAAACTAAATAAGGCTCTTCTTTATACACCACAGCCTGAAGCGCGGAAATCCGCTGAGCAGAAGTAACTGCAACTAAAAATAATGCTTTCCACAACAGAAAGCATAGCTCGCAAAGGCAAAGTGAGTTTTTCCAAAAGAAACAAAAAGTTTCATGGAGGGACGGGGTCCCTAATTGGAGGGGGAAGGGCTTTAGATGCAAGATGGCACGCAAGAAGTTATGAGGCAAATCAAGTTGAGCGAGGGCCTTTTCCTGTACTGGTGCATGATAAGCAGACATAGTGCAAAGATGCACCTTAATGGATGAGTAGCTAAGGCCGAGTCTGAGAGTGAAAGGAGGTACTCAAGGACTGAGTTTACTGGACAGTTAAAGGGGTCAAGGTGGCGAGTGGCGGCCCAGATGCAAAACTGCTTCCGCTTCATCGCGTGGGTAGCCCTAGCTGAAGGCTTCCAGGCAGCAAATGGAAATTATGCACCTACCGTAATTCTTGAACTTCTTGGACGGAGTATCCACTACTCATTCACACTAATGGGAGTACACCAGAGGCACTAGGACCCAGCAGGAGCCACACTTTTTCAGGAGGGCCAGCGCTGAGGTGAAGTCATGAGGGAGCGGCACTGCAAGCTAGGCTCGCGCGGTATAGACGACCTCAGTGTCGACCCTCCAACCACCTCAGTACCTTTTCTTTCTGAGGAGGTGCAGCGCAACTAACCTAGAGAGGCCAAACCTAAATAATGGACATTAAGATAGTCCGAATGACCCGTGTAAGAAGGGTCAAACAACAAAGTCTTCACAGCCAAAAGACTGAAGGATTGAAGACCATAAACAGAGATGTGAGCTCGGGGGATGATGGGTGGGCGTGTGAATGAGTGGTGGAGACTCTATCCAAGAAGTAAAGAATTACGTTAGGTGCGTAATTTCCATATCTTCCTGGACATAAAGTCTCCACCACTCATTCACACTAATGGGAGAGTACCGAGCTAAAATAATACCCCCCAGAGATGGGCGGCAGACGAGAGGAGCTCACTTAGGACAGAAGTTCATTAAGAATTTTCCTGCCAAAAGACTGATGCTGTCTGGCATGGACATCTTAGGCATAGTGCTCGATGAAAGTGTGCACGGAGCTCCAGGTGGCCGCATTGCAAATGTCTGCAATGGGAACATTACGAATTTCTGCCAGAGATGCCGCGACTGCTCTGGTAGAGTGAGAGTGCACTCTGCCTTCCAACTTAACCTGTGCCATGGAGTAGCAGTGGCGAAGGCATGCCACTAACTATGCTGAAATGTACCTAATGGCAACAGGCTGACCCAGCCGGGTCATGCTTAAGGAGACAAACAGTTGTTGAACCTTGCAGATGTCTTTTGTCCTGTCCAGGTACAACCGCAAAGCTCTCTTTACATCCAAAGAATGAAGGGTACGCTCACCCCCATTCTGGAAATTTGCAAAGTAGGTGGGAAGGACTAAAGGTTGATTCAAATGAAATTCCAAGACAACCTTAGGAAGGAACTTAGGATGAGTCCTAGGAACCACCTTATCCTTGTGAAATACAGTGTATGGAGGGTCTGTGACCAAAATACAGGTTACTCACCTGTAACAGGAGTTCTAGGAATGGTATATGTTGTTCATCCACACTGTCTGGCAGGTTCCTTTGCCGCTTTAAATCTTGCCGGAAGGTCTTCAAGCTGGCTCCTCCCACCCACTTGGGTGGTAAAACTCGGCTCCGCCCCATGACACCAGATCTAGCCCGCTGGAAGCCAGTGCAAGGCCGGGAGGAAGTGTAGGATGAACAACATACCATTCTAGAACTCCTGTTACAGGTGAGTAACCTGTATTTCTAGGGACATGGATATGTTGTTCATCCACACTGTCTGGCAGACTCCTAGCAGTTCTCCAGGAGGAGGGAGGCAAGGCGCACACCCCCTACTTAGGGAATAGAGACTGGAGAACCAAGGCCCCAAAACCAGCATCCCGGCGTGACTCAAGGTCGATGTGGTAGTGGGTGATGAGTGTGTGAGCTGACTTCCAGGTAGCAGCCCTGCAGATTTCCTGGATAGGGACATCCCTGGAAGCAGCAACCGATGCAGCGGTATGGCGAGCAGAATGAGCTCTTATCCCTCTGGGAGGCTCCATGCCCGCCAACCTATAGCAGAGATCTATGCAGGAGGTGACCCACCTGCCTATCGTCTGCTTGGCTGCAGGTCTGCCTGGTGCAGCTTCAGCGTAGGTGACAAACAGCTGGCGAACCTCTCCCCGAACTGTCGCAGTCATTCCTTGTAATAGCGGGCGCTCTTCTAGGGTCCAAAGTATGGAGCCTATATTCGGCCTCCGAGATGTGACTGGGGTAGAACACCGGCAGAGTCAACACCTGGTTAAGGTGAAACTCCGACACCACCTTCAGAAGGAATTTTGGGTGGGGGTGCAGGACAACCTTGTCCCTGTGGAAGACCAAATAAGGAGAGACTATGGAAAGCACCTGGAGCTCTCCCATCCTTCTGGCTGACGTGATAGCTACCAAGAAGGCGGTCTTCCACGACAGGTGAGAGATGTCACACCTGTGCATCGGTTCGAATGGCTTGCCCATGAGCTTAGCCAATACCAGCAGTAGATCCCACGGAGGTGGAGGTTCTTGCATTGGAGGGGATATGTGATCAAGGCCTTTGGAAAAGCGCCCGACCACCTTCTCATGTGCCACCGACTGCTTCCTGGCCCGTGCTCGGTAAGCACAGATGGCTGCCAGGTGCACCTTAAGGGTCGACGACGGAAGCCCTAGCTGAGAAAGGGACCACAGGTAGTCCAGTATGCTTGCCAAGGAACAGGAGGAAGGGTCCAGGCCCTTGCCCTGACACCAAATGGAAAATCTCTTCCATTTGAAGGCGAGCATTTTCTGGTCGACTCCTTACGGGACGCCTCAACAACGTTGAGGACCTCGTCGGAAAGACCCAAGGCCTGGAACTCTAGCAGCTCTCAGGAACCAGGCCGTCAGGTGCAGGGACTGAAGGTCCGGATGGAATACCTTCCCCTGATTGACTGAGATCAGGTCCGGGCGGGCTGGAAGCCGCCTCGGGAGCCTGGAGCTGAGACTGAAGAGATCTGGATACCAGAACTGCGGGGCCAGTCTGGGGCTACCAGAATCACCTGCGCCTTGTCCCTCCTCACCTTGAGAAGAACCTTGTGGATCAAGGGAAATGGGGGAAAAGCATAGAAGAGGCCGGGGTCCACGGCCTCGAAGGTATCCTCTGCAGTGAGCCCTGCTGAGGGGGCAGGCGTGAAACAGTCTCAGCTTCGCATTCGCCCTGGAGGCAAACAGGTCCGCCCAAGGAGTGCCCCAGTGGGAGAAGAGATCTTGTACTACCTCCGGCAGGAGAGACCACTCGTGAGACGCAGCCCCTATCTGGCTTAGGGCATCGGCCAGGGTGTTGGAGGCTCCTGCCACGTGAATGGCGAGGAGATCCGCCTCCAGACTGCGCACGAGAGACCAAATGCGGAGAGCTTCCCTGCACAAAGGCATGGAGCACGTCCTGCCCTGGCGGTTTAGGTAGTACATGGTCGTGGCATTGTCCCTCTGGACCCGAACCACTTGACCCCGGAGAAACAGAGCGAAGGCGGTGAGGGCTAGATGAACCACTCGAAGCTCCAGCAGGTTGATGTGGCATCGGGACTCCCGAGGGGACCAGAGGCCGTGTGCTCTGTGCTCCCCCAGATGGGCACCCCAACCCATCGGAGAGGCATCGATCGATAGACCGTCTGCTCGGGGCGGACAAACGGGATGCCCTCCTGCAGATGTGCCAGAACGGTCCACCACTGGAGAGCGTTCCACATCCCCTGGGTCACTGTCACTAGCTGATCCAGCGGATCGAAGTGCTGTGACCACTGGCTGGCCAGTCCCCATTGAAGGGGATGCATGTATCAGTGGGCCCAACGGACCACGCTGGTGCAGGCCGGTATGAGGCCCAGGAGGCGCAGGAAGTCCCGGGCAGGGCGCGATTGCCTAACCTGAAATGATTGGGCAAAGGAGGAAAGAACCTCGGCCCTGTCCACCGGGAGCCGTGCTCTGGCTCGAAGAGAGTCAAGCTCTGCCTCGATGAAATGTATCACCTGCTTTGGCACGAGTTCCGACTTGACCTCGTTGATGAGGAGGCCAATCTGAGAGCAAACCTGGAGGGCCAGATCTCTGGACCGCTCCACCTCTGCTCTGGAGGGGGCTGCAATCAGCCAGTCATCCAGGTAGGGGTACACCCGGACCCTCCGGCGTCACAGGAATGCTATCACTACTGCCATGCATTTGGTGAAGACCCTGGGAGCTAGGGAGAGGCCGAAGGGCATGGCCCGGAACTCGTAGAGGGATCTCTCCACTCTGAAGTGGAGGAATCTCTGATGTGATGGATGGACTGGGACGTGAAGGAACGCATCCTGAAGGTTCTGGGAACAGAACCACATGCCTCATTCCAAGGATGGGATTATCTGAGCCAGAGTGACCATCCTGAAGGTCCGAGATCTTAGGAACCTATTCAGGTCGTGCAGGTCGAGAATGGGGCGCCAGCCCACCCCGTCCGTTTTGGGACCAGGAAGTACCTGGACACAAACCCCGGGTCTGGAGGTGGATCTGCCACCTTCCTGATCACCCCTTTTTCGAGGAGCAGGGCAATATCGGCTCGACGGGCCAACAGCGAGGCTGAGGACCCCGTGGCCCCCGAGGCGGCGGCTGAAAGTGGAGCCTGCTCGAACTCCAGAGGCAAGCCCTTCTACCACCTCCAACACCCAGCGGTCCGTGGTGATAGCAGACCAGGCGGAAAGGAAGTGGCGGAGCCGTCCCCCCACGAGGGGAACCCAGGGGGGGAGTGACGAGGCTGGAGGCGACACCCCTCAACCCCTCACTGGGCAGGCTTGGAGGAGGGACCGGCCGAGGGACCTCCTGGGCCTTTACATCCCTGCTTCCTACTAGAGGAAGCCGTGGGCTTGGATTTGGGATGCCAAGCACGAGCCTGCTGGCCCTGGTGCTGGTGCTGTTGGGCCAGACGTGCCACAGGCGCAGAAGGGTAAAAGGACTTGTGCTGCTGCTGTCGGCGGCCTCTGTCCTTCTGGGCGGAGGTAAACGAGTCCAGAGTGGCATTGGACTTCTCGATCCGCTGGAGGTGACCTTCCACTCCAGGGCCGAAGAGGTCGGTCCCCAAGAAGGGGTGTCCACCAATTTGTGCTGGGTATCCGCCGTGAAGGGGAATATCCTCAGCCATGCCCTGCGGTGCATGGCCACCGCGGCCGCAACCGATCTGGCACAGGAGTCTCCTATGTCCAGAGCTGTTTGGAGCTGCTGCTTCACCACCGCCCTATCCTGGTCCCGAAACTGCCGGACCATGGTCTGCAGGTTGGCCGGGAGATGAGGGATCACCCCATCCAGGGAGCCCATGAGGGCGTGGGAGAAGTGTGCCATCAGCACGGCCGAGCTGGCCTGGTGGAGGCCTAGGGAGGATGCAGCGTACACCTTGCGCCTGGCATAGTCCAGCTTTTTGGACTCCTTGTCGGGGGGCTTGTCCACGTCCCTAGCGTTCCTGGAACGCGGAGAAAACGCTGTCAGTGACCAACCCTCGGCAGAGGGTGTTCCAAAAACCGGGCAAAGAGCCGGTAGGGACCGCATACTTCCTGGCCATCCTGGCCGAGGGCGTAGGACAGGAAGCAGGTCGCTGTCAAAGCTCCAAGGCTGGGCCTACGATGGCCTCAGCCACCGGAAAGACCTCCGTGGGTGAATCCCCTCGGTCCAGTATCTCCGTCAGGGGATACTTGGCCCGTCTGGATACGGGCTCGAGCTGCATCCCGGTGGACTCAGAGATGAGCTGAAGCAAACCCATGAAGGACGATGGGCTTTCGTCCAGTGACTGGCCTCCGGAGGACTCCAGGTCAACCGGCCTGGAGAACAGGGATGAGTCATCGTCGGACTCCGAGGAGTCTGCGAAGAGCTGCCTAGGGACTGAGCCACCCTCCACCTGCCGAGGACGGTCAGGAGTGAGGGTGACCGACAACCTGTGGGGCAGGCCTTGACCCGACCGAGAGTCCTTGGTCGGCGCCCACGATTTTGGTTGTGGAGGCGGAGGTTCTACCAAAATCGGTGGGGCAGCAGGTTTCGGCCGAACAACCAGCCCAGGCTTGGGCATCTCGACTGCAGCGAGGGGTTGTTTCGGCCGCTCGGGTGACAGCCACTTGATGGCCGGGGAAGGCGTCAGTGACGACTTGCTCCTGGACAAAACTAACTGCTGCCACATCAGGTCCTCGTAGCGTCGACGCAATTTGCACCGAAGCCTCTCCTCTTCCGAGGAGGAAGACGAGGACGAGCAGCGGCGCCGCTTACCTCGGTGCTAAGACTGAGACCGCCGATGTCGGCAGGATCGGCTGGACCAAGAAGAGGTCCGAGACCGAGATCCTCAGTGTTTCTGAGGACGTGACTGGGAAGGAGTGGGGGACACCCGCTCTTCCCTCTGCTCGGACACCTTAACTGGGGACTGCTGCACCGGAGGCGCAGGCAGATCCTCGGTCTCCACCGGGGGAACCGGTGAAGAAGGGTTGTCGGCTTCAGCAGTCGACAGCCCATCCGGCGGTCGAGAAAATCTTGACCGCTGGCCGATGGTGTCTCGCTGGCTGGCCTGACGGGACGCCAGGAAGCCAGCGCCTTAGCCGCAACCTCGATCGAAAGTCGACAGTCGGCTGTCCGGGGAAGGGGACCTCTCCCAATCCCACGAATGCCGACGATAGGACTTACCCTTAGAATCCTTCTTTTTGGACCGAGAGGAATGTCCCGATGGCCCCTCTCCCTTCATGGAAAGGGATTGGCAAAGCTCCTTGAATGAAGCTGAATACGAGGTACCCAAAGAGAGCGGGATAAATGCCGCGACCGAAGAGGAGGAAGATGCGGCATGGGCGCCTCCCTCCTCGAGGGCAATCATCTGCTTGAGCTGCTCAGCCGAGCCAGCCGCCATGACAACCACCCAACGGGCCTCCTTCAACTTCACCGCGGGTATGCCCTCGGGCGCCGAGCTTAACAGGGCAGCGCGTCCTCCAGGATGTTGGCCGAGAACGAACAGCATGACCGCAGGCCTGCGGGTCGGGTTCTAGGCTGGAGGCAGACGCACGTGGAGGCGGGTCCGCCCTGACATCTTCGCCCACAAGGGCACCGCCGAAACCGAGTCGATTTGTCCATTGCAGCTGTAAGGAAAAAGGAAGACCAAGTCTTGAAAATTTTAAAATGAGTTTTGACTGAACCAAGAATTAGGATCCAGTCTATCACGAGAGCGTTAAGGAGGGAACCTGAGCTTCCAAGCGGTAAGGAAGAGCTGGCGTCATGGGGCGGAGCCGAGAGTTTTACCACCCGGGTGGGTGGGAGAAGCCAGCTTGAAGACCTTCCGGCAAGATTTAAAGTGGCAAGGAACCTGCCAGACAGTGTGGATGAACAACATATCCATGTCCCTAGAAGTGTGTATTTCTGATACTCTGCAGGCGGAAGTAATGGAAGAAGAAAAATAACCCTGGCAGCTAGCAATGCACATGCCCAGGGTTGAAGTAGCAAAGAGTCGCTTACCCAAGGTGTTGATCTTGTGAGATTCTTTGTTTATAGGATGAGCTGTGGATTCCTGAGGAAGTACAGCCTTGTCATTCTCTGCCAGGACCACTATGGCATCAGCAAAGGCTTGAGAGTCCAGGATGGGATGATCCTTGGGAGGGGCATTTTTCCTATCTATGGACTTTGCCACAGAGGGAATAAGAACCGGATTGCTCCACACCATCTGGGAAAGGGTCTCGAAAGAGGGCTGCACTGGGGGGGTTAAATCCATAGGGATTTCCGGAACATGCAGATACTGGAGACGTAAAAGCTTCCCAGGTTCGATTTCTGTGGTCTGAAGAGAAAGGCTAAAATTTAAATTCTTGAACAGAGACTTAAAGGAAAGGTCTTTAACCACAGGCTGTGCAGTAAGATTGCCCCCCAACCCCCAGGAGGACTCTGCATCAAAATCATCACCTAGCCGAAGATCAGGATCAGGCTCAAAGTCATCTCCTGACAGTCAAGGAGGGACTGTATAGATAGGAAAGGGGTTAAAACCAGGAGGAAGAGGAGAAGACAGAATCAGAGTCAAAAACCTCTGAAATGCAAGTGGTGCCACCAAAGAGGATGGCGCCGAGTACAGAGACGGCACCAACACAGAGAGCAGCACCGAACGCGGCACCAGCAGGTGCCACAGCCCAGAGCGTGATGCCATCACACCTGGCACCGAAAATAACACCAGCAGTGGATGCAGCACCGCGCATGGCACAGACACCACACACGGTGCTGCGATCAAACTCGGTGCCAGAGAAGCCGGCTCCAATCGCAGCGCCGGGAAGGTTGGCACCGTAGACTGTGGCACCACAACAAAAGTCTGCAAACTGCGATCTGAAGGTAAAGGAGGAAAAATAGCAGGAGATAAAGGTATCGGTGTGGACCCCTGCGCCGCAGCCATGTAAGGGGGATAGACACTGGAATGCAGAGTTGATGGCACCGAAGGAGGTGCTGCGTGACTCGGCAGTCACAACCACCCTGTCTGCTAATCTGAAACCTAAAGACCCAAAGGCCCCGGTGACGGACTAGCCGGTCCGGGCAGTCGGGACACTCTGTGTCCACTGCTCCACAAGAGCAGCCTAATGGCAAAACTGTTCACCGGAAAAAAAACAGTGGGCTGGGAGGGACTCCAGTGTCGAAGATACTGGTCATCAGAGACAGAAGCCGGAGGAGACTCAAAGAGGTGGAGACTGGCTCCGGGCCCCGACAATTGAACGTCTACGTGCAGACATACCAGAGGGTGACCTTGAGTGATGCCGTCTCTTTTTTGACTGGCGGGCTGAAAAAGAGCTCGCGGACAAATGGTGCCAAGAATGGGACAGTTTCTTTTTGTGTTTCCGGGGAGACCGCCCCTCTCTCCTGATCACTGGACCGTTTGCTGTCAGACCCCCCAATCCGGACCAGACCCAGACCAGCTGACTGAGCAGCTTTCATGCAAAGTCTCCCTACCATCACCTGCCCCACTCATGGTCGACTCCGTCAATGGAGGGCTGAAGACTTCTTTCTTGTAGAATAATAAAAGTATACCTTTAAAATGTAATTGGTACTTTCCTGAAATCTTACAAAACAATAAAACTGAAAATTAGCTGCTAGTTGAAGTTTTTACTCCCGGCGGTCAAGTGACATCTTCACTGAAGTTCACTCGACAGCGGAAATAAGGAACTGAGGCGGTTGGAGGGTTGATGCTGAGGTAGTCTATACTGTGTGAACCTAGCTCGTGGTGCCGCTTCCTTGCAGCTCCACCTCAGCGCCGGCCCTCCTGAATAAGTTGGGCTCCTGCTGGGTACTAGCGCCGCCGGCGCACTCCCATTATTTTGAATAAGTGATGGAGACTTTATGTCCAGGAATATCTAGGACTTCTGCCACTCCAAAGGAGACTCCAAACTGAGAGACAGCTAAGTCTGCAGGAGCCATGCATGCAGGTGCAGCGACCTCAGATCTGGATGGACTAGTCTCCTGGGAGAGCAAGTGTGAGCTCAGAAGCAGGGGAAGTGGGGGCTCCACTGCCAGTTGCTGAAGTAGAGGAAACCAGATCTGTTGAGGCCCAAAGGGAACAATGAAGATTATGTCTGCTCCCTCTGACTGCAGTTTGAGGAGGACTCTCAATTAGCGGGAAGGGAGGAAGGCATATAGGAATCTCCCTGTCCAGCAAAGGGACAACGTATCTTGCCAGAAATCACCAGGCCCTGGATCTAGCAAGCAGAAAGTGGGCAGTTTTGCACTGAGTTGGGATGAAAAGAGGTCTAGCTCGAGGCGACCCCATCTGTTGAAGAGATCTTCTACGACTGATTGTAGGAGTTCCCACTCGTGGGCTTTGGACCAAGAGCAACTGAAGTCATCTGCTAAGGTGTTTTGAACACCTAGTACATATACTGCAGAGAGTTCTAGCTTCCCTGCAGAGGGGATACAAATGGGTTCCCTCTGCTTGTTTATGTAAAACACCACCGACATATTGTCTGCTTGGAAGAGTAGGTGGCCCGGGACTAGGTCTGGCTGCAAAGCTTGCATAGCATAGAGGATCACCCTCATCTCTAACACACTGATATGTAGCGATTTCACCATAGCAGACCATGTTTCTTGAGTCCAGCGGTCTGCGAGATGGGTTCCCCAGTCCATGCCTGAGGCATCTGTGGTCAGAGTTTGAGGGGGAGACAACCTCCGGAAGGGCATGCCCGCGGAGAGGTTGGATGGAATTAGCCACCACTGAAGAGTTTGGTGGATTGGTTCAGAGAAGTTGGTCTAAGTAGTCCGTGTGCTGGTCCCACTGGACTCTCAAGTTCCACTGCATCACCCTCATGTGAAGTCGTGCCAATGGCACTGTAGCGATGGCCACCGCCATGTGACCCAGGAGCCTGAGGATCGCTCTAGCCGGGACCAGATGGGTAGAGATTTCCCAAGCATGAGCCTGAAGGTGATCTGCTCTGTCCGCAGGAAGGAAGGCTCTGCCTTGGACAGTGTCCAGAACAGCCCCTATGACATTAAGTCTCTGGGTTGGCCAGGGGGAGGACTTTGGAAGGTTCAATGTGACTCCTAAGTCTCGGAACACAGAAAAGGTATCTTCCATGGTCTGAAGCAGCCTTTCCCTGGAGGGGGCTGTGAGGAGCCAATCATCCAGGTATGGGAAGACGTAGTGACCTTTCCTCCTTAAGGCCACTGCCACTACTGTGAGACACTTTGTAAAGACTCAAGGTGCTGAGGAAAGGCTGACGGCAGAGCCCAAAACTGGCAACGGTGTCCCTGGAAGAGGAATTGCAGGAACCTTTGGTGGGGCTGGATGATCAGGATGTGAAGGTATGCATCCTACATGTCCAATGAGGACAGCCAGTCTCCTTGATGAAGCAGAGAAATCGGCCCTGGAAGGGTCACAATCCTGAACCGCTTGTATTCTATAAATTTGTTCAGGTTGCTGAAGTCCAAGATAGGGTGCAGATCCCCGGTTTTCTTGGGAACCAAGAAAAAGTGGGACTAATATCCCTTCCCTCTCTGGGAAGCTGGAACCGGCTTTATAGTCGCTTGTCCAACAGAGCCTGAATATCCTCTTGAATGAGGGTTGCATGGGATGGGGAATAGTGGGAGGGAGGCGGAGGATTGTCCGGTGGTACCCCCAGAAACTCTACTGTTTGCCCTTTTCTTATCAGTTGCAGGACCCATTGATCAGATGTGATCCTGCTCCAACCCTCTAGATAGAGGGAGAAGTGACACCCCCCCCCCACCACCTCTCCCAGAGTTTGGGCTGGGGTCGGGCAAGGAGTCAGGCAGTGGCGTTTGGGGTAGGTAGAACAGCCTGGAAAGACCTGGCAGTTCTGGGAGCGGGACCTCCGGGATTCTGAGAGGTGGCCTTACACTGAAAGATTCCTCGCTGCTACTGCTGACCTCAGGGTTGCTGTCTGGAGGAGCATCAAAAGGACTGATCCTTAAAAGGCTTTTGATTGGACTGGTACACAGTGTGCACGGGCCAGACTTACCTGAATCTTGGAGATGAGTGATAATTTTCTCAGATTTCTCTCCAAAAAGGACTGGTCCCTTAAAGGGGGCATCCACAATACTGACCTGCACATCCTGGGTGAAACCCGAGCCCGGAGCCATGAGTGTCTTCTTATGCAGACCCCAGTGTCCGCATCCCAAGCTGCAGTATCTGCCGAATCATAAGACCATAGCATGTGGGTGCTGATGTCCAATCCCAACTTGAGGTTAAGGAGCTCTGCCTTCTAGGGGACGTCAGGTAGGGCCTGAGCTAGCTCCATGCCCTGCTCCCAGATGGCATTCTGATATTGGACCATGTATGCAAGGAAATTGAGGGAGTGTATGGTACAAGTGACAGAGGAATACATCTTCCTGCCAAATTGGTCCAGTTGTTTAGACTCTTTGTCTGGAGGCTGAGTGCTCGGGTGTATAGGTCGCTTCCACCTACCATGGGCAGCTGTGATCACCACAGAGTCTGCCATGGGTTGTTCACCCAAAAAGGGTTCTTCCCTGGGGGCCCTGTATAGGTGATCTGATTTCTTGGGTACTGTAGAAGAAGCAGAAGGATGCTTCCAGGCATTCCTGGTGACATCCTGGAAGGTGTCGACCAGGGATGGCACCACTATAGGTTTCAGATCCTTCTGGCAGAGGTACTTAGCCAGGCGGCACAATTCAGGATCCAGATCTTCTGTATCCCATCCTATGTTGTTCTGGATGTGCCACATGACGTCCAAGAAAGATGGATCGTCAGATGGAGACCTAGGGGAGTCCTTATGATCCTCCGGAGGGGAAGGAGCACCCCCCCCACCAGGGAGAAAGATCTTGAGGAGGAGGAAGAGTTTCGTCTCGAATCCTCTAAGGATGTAGACCTAGTGTATGAATGTCGGGACCTACAACCCCTGGAAAGATGCTGGTGTCTATCCGACGATCTGGAGGAGAAGTGGTGTCTCTTACCTTTACGTCCATGACGACCCCTGTCTTGAGTCCTCAGGCAGTGGGGTGGCTTTCTTCGACTGAGGAGTGGGCTCCTTGGGCTGAGGGTAGGCCGTTTTGGAGGTATCTGAGAATGTATACGCTCCTCAACAGGCAAGGAAGGTCTTGGTAAAAGGAGATCACCCTTGATGGTGTTCCACCAGGACAAAAAGAGATCCTTTACCTCCCACAACGGGATACTGGGCTCCAGAGGAGCATCTGGTGTCGGGGGAGTGATGGTCCTGGCATCAGACCTTGAGGCAGTGCTGATGTCTGTGGATTGTGAGCATCCAGCGTCAGTGGTACCATGGAACTGTCATCCGGTGCTGGTTGATCAGATGGCGGTGCCGCCGGCATCGGCATGGGTTCTGGTCGTTCATTGGCCGGTGATGTACACGGGTCTGGTGACGCTGGGTTAGAGGTTGCTGGAACAGACGCTGGGGATACCAGCGTTGAAGAGACTGGCACATGCTGATGACGGTCCGGGGTGGCGGCCGATGTCTGCTTCGGAGAGGCCAATAGAGGGGAGCTAAGTCTTGGGGCTCAGGAGTCACTCCCCCCAGGGAGCTGAGCTCATGCCCTTGGCGTTGATCCAGAGAGTCAGTGATGGAGGCAATGGCTGACTTGGACAACATATTGGCCAAGTGGATAACGGGTAGGGACCCGCCGCCTGAGAAGGGACAAAGCTTCAGGGGCTGGAGGGCTGAGGACTAAGTCCCAAACCCAGAAAAGCCTCTGCCCGACATCAGTACCAGGGCGGGAGGATGGACCACAGGTAGCCTGGAGGAGGTGAAGGTAGCCTGAGTAGACAAGTCCGTCCTCCTGCGGGAGGAGGAACCAGAGCATGAGCCCGACTTGTGCGGGGACCGGGAATCCTTGTCCTTGTGTTTCTCCTTGTGGTGATACTTCCCTGACGACTTCATATGGTAATCCGAGGAAGCTGAAGCCCCTGAGGGTGAAGAAAATGAACCCTTCCCCCTGGTCTCCTTCTGCATGTCTGCCATTTGTTTCTCTAGCAAGAAGGACTTGAGGGCTTTCTGGTGGCAAATCCTGGTCCTGCTGTTTAACTTCTGGCAATGGTGGACGGCCTCAGAGTTGTGGTCGGGGCCCAGGCAGAAGATGCAGGCCAAATGGCAGTCCTTCAATGGAATTTGCCTGTTGCAGGCACACTCTGACTGGCACTGCTTGACAGATGATGATGGGGAAATAGACATGCAAAGAATAAAGGCTACATACTTGAGAAAAAGAAAATAAAAAATTGCTGAATACACAGTAGAAATGGCAGTCGACTAGAGCAGAAGATGTCTGTGGAGCTGATGTGCATGGGTCGACGGCGGGAAAAGAACTGAGGTGGTGCTGGGGGACCGCCCCTTTTATGCCACAGGCAACGTCGGGGGCAGTCCCCCACTACAGACTGCTAACCATAAGTTTTCTGTGGGGTCCTAGCACCTGCCGGCTTCAGTCCTTATGGTGTAACCTGCTGCAAAAGCTCCCCCTCGAAGTGAGACCTTACACTTATCAATACTGAATTTCCTTTGCCACTTGGCGGTCCACTCACCCAGCACATTAAAATCCCAGTTGGAGGCAGTTTTCCTCTTCTCTGGAGTCTCCCATCCTCATTAGCTTTGTGTTACTTGCAGGTATTAATTACCTCACTTGAGAAGCCTGATTCCAGGTCTTCAATAAAAATAATGACTAGCAGAGGTCTCAGTACAGACCCCCTATAGAAGCCCACTGGTAACTTCTTCTAGTCTGTTGTTTCCCCGTGCATCACTACCTACTGAGCCCCATATCCTAAGCAGCTCTCTATCCACTGTGCTACAGTGTATTTCCTGTATCATGTTATGTTGTCCCCTCCTCAGATTCTGTACTTCATGACACAACTCATTCCTCAACTGTTATCTTTCCTCTTAAATAACTGAGGAATTCATTAATGGTATATTTTTGTATCTGGCCCTGCTCTCTATGGTATGTATTGTTCTCCTTATGTCTTAAAGAGCCACTGAAGCCACAAGTGCTACACTGTAGAATCCAAATAAGTATACTCCCAGTAAAGCTCATACCAAAAACCACATTTTTAAGTTATTTCATTTTAAAGTTAGCAGTGTCAGTAAAGAGCTGATGATGATGTCATGTAGGGACCTCAAAGTCTAGTAATCTCTGTCAGCAAGCTTATAGGACCCATTTCTCCAAAGTTGTAAAGATCACGTGCAATGGTTTTCACAAATAAAACAGGCAGCACCAGTCAGTAAACATTCCTATAAAAACTATATATGTTTCAGGTTTTGTAACAAAGTTGATAAAATTGTATTATTTAATGCTGTTCTTGTGTAGTCTGTTTCTCTAGGGTTGCTGGATGCTAAGTCAGCATGCCTCCAGGCTGCTGAAGACATTTGGGGTACTACTCTAATGTGCCTGTTAGGAAATTGTATTTTTTGCTACCATTGTAATGTTGATACAGTAATTTCACTGCTGTTTTGTCATTATTTGCTTTACAATATTTTTTAATAGCGGCCTTATATATGTTAATTCCTACTATGGGTGAAAGTGTTAGCTCTGGTAAAAATGATCATTGTAATTTACAGTAGAACACAGATGAGTCTGCCCACCCCACTGACAAGGAGATGGGATAATTGTTTTAAATTGCCATTCTTAGAAGTTGGCTCAATTGACTGATAGGTGTGAATGAGCTCAGCCTTTCACCATATCAGAAACTTATTCAGTCTGCAAACCTCTCAACAGCGAGCTATGACCCAGCATTCAGCAACCCAGGAAAAAAGGACCGCAATAAAAAGGCACCCAGACAAAATATTGTCAGTTTTGTTACAAAGCCTGAAACACTAATTTTTTAAAGCAATGTTTACTAACTCATGCTGCCTATTTTACTTATGAAAACCATTACATGTGATCTATGCAACTTTAGAGAAACGGGTCCTATAAGCTTGCAGACAGGAAATACTAGACTGTAAGGTCCCTGGATGACATCAGCAGCAGCTCTTCACTGAAACAGGCTTTTTTTGAACAGGTAGTGAAATCAGGGTTACAAAATGGCTAATAACTTTAAAATGAAGTAACACAGAAATCTATATTTTGGTACGCGGTTTACTGGGGATATGCTTATTCTAATTCTGCAATGTAGCACTTTTGGCCAGATGGTGTCAGCAGCTCTTTAAACGCCTTTCTTTTTTCCCCGCACTAGTTCTGTGGTGGCCCTGTCTGGGATACTTCCTTGTTTTTTATCCATTTACTCCTCGTACACAATACACATGATCCACCACATTTTTTTATTAGTCCCTTACAGGAGTTCCACATCTCCACCTCTTTACCATATCCATTTTATCCAGGTTCTTATCCACCGATCTCTATGATATATCAAAGTCTGTCCTCATAAAATTCAGAGTTTTCATTTTTGTTTGAAATTTCACCCTAGCCCTTATTATTTTGAATGATGATACCATATTATGGTTGCCGGACCCCAGATACTCACTCACCTCTACGGAAGAAGCATAGTACTTCCCCCATTGCTCAGAACTAATCTGAATCTACCCTTCTGTGCACTCTTTAACATACTGTAATAGAAAGCAGTCCCGCTACAGCTGAGAACTCCTGCAGTACCTTACCTTTGGGAGAACCACTTTGCCAATGTATTCCTGGTAAATGAAATGATCCCATAGTTACTACCATACCGTAGAGGCTACCATTCTGATTTCATCCCATATTTTGTGACTGTAATCCCCTGCCTGATCAAGGGGTTTATATCATACTCCCACTAATGCTGAAATGTTATTCACCTCAGTTACTTTTACCCATAATGATTCACTTTCCCCTTCTGTCCTTTTACAATCATCCCTTATTTAAACCTCAAACTTTAATCCTTGTTTAATATACTGTACACTGCTACTCCTCCCATTTTGGATTCTTTTTAATAACCTATACCCTTCTAGATTTGTATCCCATTGGTTGGTCATTCCATCATGTCTCCATGATACTGATCACGTCAAACCTATCTACCTTGGCTCAAGTTTCCAAGACATACATTTTTTGTTGAGACTCCTCTTCATTCATACAAGCACACTGCTAATTTAATCAACGTGCCCTTTATTTGTTTGGGTTTTTTTTTTTTTTTTTAACTTTTCCCAGGTTGCATATTTGTTTTCTGACCCTTTGGACATGAGCAAACCCTGACTATCCTCTCACCTAGTTTAAAGACCTAGTGTACTGCCTAAAACTAATGTTAGTTTTTAAAAGCAGTCAACTATTATTTCTAGCTGAGGTACTTATTTATCTCTTCCTTTGGTTAATTAGAAGATTTTCACCTGATGGTAATAGCTGTGATGTTTAGAACATCATTCTGCCTGGCAGCTGACATATTTAGCTCTGCTCCTTCCATTAGATCATCAACACTGTGCCCTCAGAGCGCTGCTCAGGAGGAGCTACTCCGCAGCTGTCAGGTCATACACCTGTGACAGCACAGTCAATGAAGCCACAGTGCTGATGATGTAATGGGAGGAATAGAATGAGTTATGTCAGCTGCCAGGCAGAGAGCTATTTCTCACGTCCAGCATAATATTACAGATAGAAAACTCTCTAATGAACAACAGGAAAAATAAAAAATACTTTAGAAAATAAAAGTTACAACTGACTACTGCATAAAATCTATAACATTCGCCTGTCTGCTATTTTTGGTTCTACTATCTCTTTAAACATTCCATCATTCTGCCTATCCTACCTACACTACCAGGATGTCTGTCCCCCCTTGTACTCAGGTGGAGACGCATCACTCCTGTATAGCAAAAATCATAAAGGGCAACACTCTTCAACAGAAAACTCTCCTCTCCTGGGAAGGGTTCCTGGGGCTTCCTCGCCATGTAGCGGCTCCCGGTGGAGACCGCGAGCACTCACACACTGGCGGGACTGGGGCGGGGAGGCGACGGTGGACGTCTGCGGGAGGGGGTGGGAGTGTGCCCTCCAGACGGTGATTTCGTTGCATGTCCGCACCTCAGGAGAAACAAAAAGGAGGAAAGCCACAGGCACTACATGCTGGTGGGGACTTGCAAGGGGGAGGTGACGGTGGATGTCTGTGGAAGGGGGCAGGAGCGCCCCCCTCTGGGCGGTGACGTCATTACATGTCCGTGCCTCGGGAGGAACAGAAAGGAGGAAAACCCCGTCTGCCGGGAGATGACAGCGGGACTAGAGCGTCCAGCCCACATGTCCAATGCCGACCCCCGACCCGACTTGACTTTTCGTGGTCCCCGCCTCCTCCAGTATGGGGCCGGAGGGAGAGGGGGGATCCAGCACCCGATTCCCTGGTAAAGGGACGGGTTCAGGTGGGCGGTAACAGGCTGGGCCACTGGGTCTCCACCCGCGAGATGCCCAGACAGTCAGTGACCAGGAGGGAAAAGGAGCTTGACCCCCCCAATAAAAAAAAAAGGTGAAGTACTCACCGAAGTCAAAGACAGCTTGCCAATCAACATTAAATTCCACACCAAAAAATGAAAGGACAACATTATGCCCTAAGGGTGTGGAATTACATGTTGATCGGCAAGATATCTACGACTTCAGTCAGTACTTTACATTTTTCTATTAAAGAATGCTGCCCTTTTTTGATCTGTACTGTGGTTTAGCCCTGGTTAAGTACCTGTCCCTCCAACCGAAAGCATGTGCTTTTGCGGTTTCCTCACTCCTGTATTGGCTCTGACATTACAAAAAGTTCCTCAGTGACTTAGGAACTTAAACGCTGACACCTTACACTGTACTGTAACCACGTGTAACTCTATCTAATGAGGCTATACAGTTCCTGGTTTGTGGGTGGCATGGGTAATATGTCACAAACACTACCCAAGCGGTCCTGTACTTTCTCCCCAACTTCCTAAATTTTGACTGCAGGACCTCTAGCTTGCACTTTCTTAGTTTGCACATACCAGCATGGACAACAACCACTGGTTCCTCCCACTCCCCTCTAGTAATCTATCCATCAAAGGCATGAGATCCTCAAATCTTGCACCTAAGGGGCAACAAACCATCCCATATGTACGGTCCCGGTTGCATATGTGTCAATCTACTAATAGAATCCCGTGCATCACAGTGTGCCCTCTATGCTCCTTTTCTCCCTCCCTCACTGGCAGGACATGGGGCTGGGTAATGCATGACCTGTCACTGTACACCACAACTGCCCCTTCTAATGCCATGACATCACTGTGCAGTATACAATGTCTGTTCTGGAGGAGCATGGATGGCTGCTCCTGCTCCTCTACTTGACCATGGCTCCTACCCCGTCTAAAATAAACTCACCTCCAGATTTAGCCAACAAGTCTTCCCTTCATCTTTTCCCGACCCCAATTCTCTTCATATCCCTTGGGTATCTCTCATCCTTTCCATGACAAGAGCTCTTATACCAGTGTTTATTTTTATACCACCCACTATAAGCTAGCTTTCAAGTTATTCTCTACCCAGGGTGAACCAGAAAAACACAAGCAGAACTATAAATGTCATTCCTAAAATAAAAGATAATAATGATATGCTAACTAATAAAAGCTGAATAGTCTAAAACTCAACAGTATTAAAGTTAAACCCAGAAATTTCCCAAATCATTTCTAACGTGTTTGGTTATATGTAAACAAAAATGTCTCATTTTTTGTATTACAAGCTGTTTATACTATGGTTGTGTATCTGAGACTACACAAAGCACTCATACTGTTCAGAGAGAGAAAGAAACTAAAAAGCACTAAGCAAAGTGTGGCAGTCACATGAATGTCACACGATTTGCATCACTAATGCATAAATCTTTTAACACTCTGCCCATTTTTTGCGCTTATGAAAACACATTTCATTCTTAAATACTGTGCATTTCATTTATGATAGGCACTGCAAATGAAAATGACGTATCTACCATCATTCTTGATCTTCCTGTATATCTTCACCATTCATCACTGGTGGATCTAGTTGGAGGCAATAGGACCCTGCAGGAAGCTTATAGCTTTAAGCTTTTTTAGCTTCCTAAGGAGGAGGGGCCAATGTCAGGGACGGCACCACTGGCCGGGAGGTATTGTGGTGCTCGTGAGGTCGGCCAGTAACTCCACGCCGGCCCCTCCACCACCTGAGTTCTGCTTGCTGGAAAGGAAATTAGAGACAGAGGGAAAAGAGGGGATGGTGGGACAAGGGATAGCAAAAGGAACGGATATAAACTAAAAAAGGAATAAGCCAGCCAAAGGAGAAGCGGTAGGACTTTAAGAGGTCTGGGAGGTGAACCCCAACCACCGTGCAGGCCAAGAAGAGGTTAAGAGGATGGGAGGGGAGAAAGGAGGAAGCAAAGAGAGTAGAGAAAGAAAGGGGGGGGGGGAGAGAGAGAACCTGTACCCCAAAAGGGAGTGCCTGAATGGAAGCTCTTCTTGTGGATCAATAGGGGAACCCACTTTTTTTTTATGTGGGTGGGGGACTCCAGAGGCAAGAGAAGTCATAAAGGACAAAAAGCCTCACAGACTCAAGAGTTCTTGAGAAACATCACAGGGTGCCGGGCAAGGCATAGCTGATTCCTGACCAGTGCCACACAAGGAACCACCCTCCTGGTCCACCTGAGAAACAGGGGATGGGGCCACTGGATCTCTCACCCTCTCCCCCCTATTGCAAAAAGGGTGAGGAAAGGACCCACCCCGGGGCAAGATTCCCCCGGAAGAGGGCCACCTAATTAGGAGAACCCCCGGACCCTGAGAAAGATGCCGATTCCCCTGTGCCCAATGCCACTGGGAAAGCGGTGGAGACAGAGGACTTAAGCCTCCAGATGGGGCCAGGGATCTGAAGGGAGGTCCAAGGGGAACTTGCACCATGGGAACCCAGGAGTGGGTTACCAGAGGACAGAAGAAAAGTGGAACAAGCTAAGACTCCAGGAAGTAGGAGAAGGTCCTCAGAACCCCTGTGACCAAGACAGGGACCCAAGAATGAGGGCAACCTTGAACTTCCTGCATAGAATTGAAGGAGCCAAGAAGCCCGGAAAAAAAAACTAAGGAACTCCTGGCCCATGGTGTCCTCCCCAGAGAGTCACCCCCCCGTCAAGGTCATGTGGAGCCCGTAGTAAAAAGAAGGCAAGAGCCCCTGCTTGCCCTCTCCCCAGAGCTGGCTCCCTGGTGTTTCAGATAAGAGTCAGGGGACCTAGAGGTGCAAGCAGAATTACACCCCCAATGGGCCTCAATTAGGTAGAAGGCAAGCAGGGAGGAGGCACTGCCTAGGAGACTGGAGCCCGAGAGGGGATGGTGGGCCGGAAGCAGTGATAAATGCTGAAGATATACAGGAAGATCAAGAATTACGGTAGGTATGTGATTTTCATACGACTTCAAACTGCAAACAGCGGGGCACCACAGGCATCTACACCAGTGCTCACCAGGATACATGATCCAATTCGACAAAGAGAAACAGCAAAGGTGGCACTCAAGTTGAAACCAACACTTGGATATATATCAAAAGGTGAGTTAATTAAGACATAAAAACATAGAGGACACCAAGGACTTACTGCCAGCGCTTCAACCACGTGGGTCTTTATGTGTTAGTCACAGACAGACACAGAATTTATACAGCTCTCAATTAGTCACATGCAACAATCACTGATTGATTTCAGCTCTTAAAGGGACACTGTCAACCCTTTTTGCATCATATTATTTCCAGTTGAAAAAAACATATTTTATGATTGCTTACCTTCACTGAAATTCATTGCTATTGGTTGTTTTAGTTGCTTCATTTCTTAGTAGAACTAAAATGCATGCTAACGGTGTAGTTATACTTAACCTTGTTGTGTTTCAAATCCTTGATTTGCTGTTCTTGCATGCTTCTTAAACATTGGGAACACCCTAAAATAGTGCAGTCACTCATGATGCAATATTATCCTCTCCCCTCACTGCATCATAAGGGGTTAGACTGTGCAGGGGTGTTCCCAAGTCCAGGAAATACGTGGTGGGTGTTGACCAAGGAATGTAAACAAACATGTTTTTGCATGGTAATATCAGTATGGTGGGCAGTCTGTTGTTCACTTTTTAAAAGAGAAAATAAATCAGAATTAAGCTACCAGCTACTTCAGCAATCTCTACAGACTGTAACCAATCATTAAATGTGTTTTTTTTTTTTAACTAAAGACACTCTGAGGTCTAAGGGGGTTGACAGTGTCCCTTAAAGACCATGAAATGTATTTATCTATTACTCTTAAAAAAATTCTTATAAATCAATACAAACATGTGAACCTTATTGTAAACACTTTTTTAGTATTTTAACACCATAGCCCACCACACTGTTGTGTTTAAATACAAAAACTATTTGTTAAAACCATTTGCAATTGAGTGTTTTATAATAATACAAAATATTAATTAAATCTACTCTATTCAATAAGATGCGGTTACCTGAAGAACTGGATCATTATACGGCAATTCAAAAAGCACCCAAATATATACTTCTTATATTTTAGAATGCCAAGTTATTTATTATTAAGGGGTTAATAATAAGTGACTTTTGAGGTAGTACCATCATCACAGATAAATATAAATTGTATTCTGTAAGTATGGTTTAAAATCTAGTTCTTCATTTAACCCTAATGGTGCCTAAGTGTTTAAGACTACTATCCATTTTGATTGTTTTTGTAACAGGAATTCCCTTGGATTACTTCCTCTGGGCAATGGTGGAGTGTGCTCTATTCCTGAAAATGTTAACAAATTAAGATTCAATCCATGATATCTCCTGAAATGTGATCCTAAAGCATTTCTATCACCTTTGTTCAATACTGAGGTTGAACCCTGATAAGGCTGAGGTGTTGGTGGTTGAGCCAGGTCGCTGTGGCGTGGAGGGGCAAGCGGGTAATTTCACCGGACTTTGGCTCAGGTCTGTCCTGCTGCCTACCTCCGACTGGGTGCATAATCTGGGTGTGATACTTGATAGTGGTCTATCACTAAAACTTCAGGTGTCAGCCATGGTCAAGTCCTCATTTTACCATCTGAGGAACATGCCCGGATAAAGCACCTGATCCTGCCTAGCGATATGCCAACTCTGGTTCACGCCTTTGTGACCTCGCACCTTGATTACTACAATGCCCTTTACTTAGGGCTATTGGGGGGGGGGGTTGATATCCGCTGATTGCAGCTAGTGCAGAATGCAATTGCCAGGTTGTTGACAGGCTTACCAAGATCTAGCCGTATCACGCCTGTGCTCTGCTCTTTGCACTGGCTGCCTGTTTACTGGCAGACCACCTTCAAGGTTGTTCTTCTAACCCATAAAGCCCTACACGGACAGGGACCTGGCTACTTGCAAGATCTCCTTGTTCCTTAGCGCTCCCTCTGTCGACTCCGCTCTGCTGAGGGATTGCTTGTGGTTCCCAGGATCCATTTGAAGACATCTGGTACTTGTTCTTTTGCCTATGGGGCACCGACCCCATGGAACTCTTTATCTCGTCGGTTAAGAGTGTGTCACACCATCGAGTTTCAAATCAGAGTTAAAAAAACATTTATTTTTAATCAAGCATTTCCTGGAGAAATTCAGAATTGATTATAGTTTTTAATTACGCTTATAATATGGGATTTTAACTGTATAATTTGATTATTTCAACAATCGATGTACAGCGCTTTGATCTGTTGCAATTGCGCTTAAGAAATAAACGATGATTGATTGATGATGTTGCCCTTGCGTGCTCCAGAATTCTTTTTATGAGCAGTCTCTCCGTTTTTCCTATATAGTACTTATTGTATGGGCACCTAGCTGCATTAACTACAAAAGAAGTATTACAGGTAATCGAATGTTTAATATCTACTTTAAATCCATCTTTGATAAATGTTCTACCCTCAACAGCATATCGACATAAAATGCAATTTTTGCATGCAGAGAAACCAGTTTGGGGCAGGGGCAGCCAGTTCCATGATACAGTTTGTACTGCCGGCTTTCTACTTGCCTAAAATGGCGGCTAGCGGTAAGGATGTCTCCTAAATTCCTAGCTTTTCAACATGAAATTTGTGAAGAACTTGAATCTGTGATTTTAGAACATTACCAACTTTCAAAATTGGCCACAATCTATGTACCACAGCTCCAACTTCACTCGCTATTGGGCTGAATTCAGTTGAAAAAGTAATTAACCTAGCTTGGTCATTCTTTACTTCCTCATTGTTGTTTTTTTTTGCCAATATTTTGGACAGAGAAGAGTCTCCCTGTCTTTCAATCGTACTTTTTTCTAGTGCAGTACTTAAAACCTCCTGGCTATACCCTCTTAGAAGGAAACATGTCAGCTCTTTAGCCTGTATTTCAAAAAACTTTTCTTCTGTACAATTTATTCTGATTCTTAGATATTGCCCATAGCAGGTTAAACAGTGATTATGGTGGTTTGTCACGGTCAATGGCCTGCCACAGGGGCACCAACGCATAGGGGCACGCCCTGCCTTAGATTTCAAACCAGGCCCCGAACTGGACAATCATGTGGACAAAATAAAAAAACAAGCATTTGTCAATGCTGAATGTTTGCTGGCTGGCATTGGTAGTGTAGAAGTCAGAGAGCTGCATAATAGGAATGGCAGTGAAGTATTGAACTGAAGCCAACCCCACCTCCACCCTGTAGAGACTGACAGGCATTGGGGTGTGCCTTTGGGTCGTCAGGCATAGTGGTCACGCCATTACACCACACCCTACCCTGCAGACACTGACAAGTGTCACAGTGTGCCTTGGGGTCTTTGGCCCTTATGCTCACCCCATTCTATCAGGAAATACGGAGAGATGGGTCCTGTATAGGAGAGTGGGGTGAACTTTGGGGCCGGAGAGTCCATGGCACACCTCGATGCCTCCCACTGGCTGCAGGGTGTAGAATGGTATGAGCATTACAGGTGAGAATCCCAAGTCATACCCCTGATGCCTGTCATTTTCTACAGGGTGGAGCGTTATGGTCAGAAACCCTCATGCCTCAGGCGTTCGTTGGCATTTCACTCCAAATTTTCAATATGGTTTTTTTGTGACCCTCACCTTATGAACAGTGGCAATATCAGTTTGTTAGCCAAAAGCTGATTTTGCACAGCGACTACGCCATTTGGCACCATAGCTGCAAAGACACATTTCAAACAGGATGTGAAAAATGACAGCTGTACTGTTCATGGGGAGGTGCAAAAAATGGCACTGTTGAAATCTGGCAGTGAAAATATTAAAAAAACTGGTGAAGTCACGAGCATGCATAGAAAATGCGCAACGCACACCCGTAATGCAATTCATTTGGGGATTTTTTTTTACAGCAGATTGTCAACACAGGGATTTTGTAACCTCTGCTCATGAACAGTGTCACTGTGATTTTCTTAATCTGTCCCGAACAGTGATTTCCCACAGCGACCATGCATTTCTGTGCTGAAAGTGCCAAAACACATTTCGGCCATGGTGTGAAAAATGACAGCTGCACTGTTCATAAGGAAGTGTGGAAAAATGCCAGTGGTGAAAATCTGGACTGAAAATATTAGAAATCCATGAAGTTACGAGGGTGCATGGAAACTGTGCAATGGTCGCTTGTAACAGAGTCATTTTATGGATGTATTTCACCAAATTTTTAACATAGCCATTTTAACACCTTTGCTCATGAACAGTATCACTGTGATTTTCTTAATCTGCCCCGAACATTTATTTTGCACACTGACTGCGCCATTGTATGTTACATGGGTGGAAACACGTTTTGGCCGAGATGTGAAAAATGATAGCTGTACTACTCATAAGGAGGTGTGAGAAAATGGCAATGTTGAAAATCTGGAGTGAAAATATTGAAAATTCGCGAACTTACGAGTGTGCGTAGGAACAGCGCAACGCATGCTCGTAAAACAGTAATTTTTGGGAATTTTTTCACCAAATATTTAACATAGCCATTTAACACCTATGCTCATGAACAGTGTCACTGTGATTTTCTTAATCTGTCCCGAACATTGATTTCGCACACTGACTGCGCCATTGTGGCGCTACATGCGCGGGAACACATTTTGGGTCAGATGTGAGAAATGACAGCCGTACTGCTCATATATATATATAAAATATTGAAAATTAGATGTATGAGCGCGCGTGAGGGAACAGCGCAACGCATGCTCAGAAACAGTCATTTTGGGACGCTTTCACCAAATTAACATAGGGTTTGGGGGCCTACTCATGAACTGTGACACTGTCGCTTCATAAATCGGTACTGAAAGGTGGTTCCACGCAGTGACTGCGAAATCACCTTTCGAGGCCGATTAACGCCATGACAGCGACAGAACTCATGAGGTGGGGTCCCAAAAACCCCATGTTCAAAATTTGGTGAAAGAATTCCCCAAAATGCCCAAGACATGCACTAAAGTTGAAAAAACCCTATTTATTACATTATACAGCTTACCAGCATTTCCTCAGTTTGTGGTCAGCTTTGAGGAGTGCAGACATGTTCCCGGTCCACCGAAGATCGTCACGCCGAGCTCCAGAGGTAAGTATGGGGTGAGGAGGGGGTGGAGGGAGATTGGGTCTGGACAGTCAACGAGGGAATGTTTTTTCCTTTCAGGTTTCTTTTTTTTTATAGACAACGCCAAGGCGTTTGCCAGCTGGGGTGGACTCCCAGCGTGGCAGCTGAAAACTGTTTTGGGGGCCGTGGAGCCAATAGGGGACTAGGAACCCCAGTCGGCCATATGATCTGTTGCCACGCTGGGGTGGCTCCCAGCATGGCACCCTGTAGTCTCTTGGGGCAGTGGAGCCGACGGGGATTGGGCACCCCTGTCGGCTATACGACAGTATTGCCACGCTTGGGATGGGCCTCAGCGTGGCATCTGGAACTCTGTTGGGGAGCGCAGCACAGCCAACAGGATTGGGCACCCCCGCCGGCTATACAGTGTGCGGGGAGAAGTACGAGCATGCTGTACATTTGCATGCGCAGGTGTGTGTGGAGAGCGCATATGAGCATGCGATATCATCGCACTCTCACTGAAGTGTAGCTCTCCTTTCAACTGTACGGCCACTGCATTTTCATCTGCTGTCATAGACAGCTGCAGTGTTCATTGGAGAACTGTGACCGCGCCTGCAAACACACTGACTGAATTGGAAGACAGCTGCCTCACCTCTGAAAACTCGGATGATGGCATTATGTTTCTTGCACATGCGTGAAAGCAAACATAACTACAGAACAGACTCAGCACTGTAGAAATCATTAAAACAAAGAAATAAGGGAATGGTTTTACTGGCTGCTGAAGAGTCTATGGTGTTGAGTAGTAGTGGTGGCAGCAGAACTTTCGGCAGACTTCTGAAGACTACGCAGGATCAAAATGGCTCCGCTCCCACAGGGTGATGCACCTTGATGGCGGAAAAAGAAGAACTGAGGTGGTCGTGGGGCCGTCATCAGTTACTGACCAACCTGCGAGCATCACGCGATACGTCAGCCTCAAGAGTGGCGCCGTCCCTGACATCAGCCCCTCCTCCTTAGGAAGCTAATATGCTTCCTGCAGGGTCCTAGCGCCTCCGACTAGACCCACCAGTGATAAATGGTGAAGATTAATACAGGTAAGATCATCTGAATTTCACAGAGGTACTGTAGACATTAAAAAAATAATCTAATGTGGGAAGCAGAATACCAAAAACCCAAATTTGGCATTCGGCCTCCAGGTCTGTTATTCCACCTATCCAAAAGAGCAGTATATAGATTAAAGTACAAATCAGTTGCAGAGGGACTCGTGTAGGAATACTAGCATGAAAAAATGGCATTCCGTGATGAAACCTAGTATGCAAAACAGGACAGAATGGTATTCATTTCCAGTCCTGTTTCACATCTAACTTTCCAACTTAAAATGTAAACAAATACAAAATCACACATACAGTACCTCAGTAATGCAAAACATCATGGGAAGCATATGCATACCGCCATGAAATAATTTAGACTGGTTCTATTTAAAATCTTAAAAGTTATCGGAGGACTGACATGGAATGCAGTCCAACAACTGGACAGTTTGAGGCAGATCTGATGTTCCAAAAGTCCTATATTAGCCAACATTTTCTATCTTTTTATTTAAAACCCCCACCCATCCCATCTTTAAGAGCTCCCTCTGGTTGCACCTGAAGTCTGCCTCAGCCTGTAACTGTTCCAAGGCTGCTTGATATTCCCTACCCCTGCTTGGACCCTGTTGTGCACTCTCCACTTCCATGGTTCCCCTACCCCTCTGAGCTCTAGTAAGGGGAATTATCTACCCTGCATACCCTTCACCTCAGCACTTACCATCCTCAAAATGGGACAAATTGCACTTGTATTATTTCCACGAAATGTAACTATTGTTTGCTTGTTTTTACCCTTGATTTATATGCTTATCTGTTCATCCTGTACCTGTTTATTTGTATCACCCTGCTCATTGCTTGTATTTCACATTGTTGTAATTCCCTTGCACCGTTCTGTAAACCATGCTCTTGTAATCTCCCAGGTTGTACCTGAAAATAGGCATTCCTTGTCTAGTGTGCTTACCTGGTACACAAAAGCTAAAGAATAAATACGTTATGGAGAAGCAGAAACAGAATTTACCTCTCTGACAGTATCATAAGCTTTCACCACTCCTTCTCGCAGGTCTGCAGGCTGCTGGGCTCTCTTGTGCTTTCTGGCGTATTTTTTGTCCATCAAAGCTCTTGTAATAGGAGGTGTTGGAGACAAGATGTCATACACAGTCTCTGCTGTTGCCTAAGACAAGGAAAAACACTTCAGTTTGTAGAATCAGAAAATACATTGTGTGCAACAGAAGAATAGGAATTGTATCTTGTAAGAAAGTTACACTATCACAGTTTACACAATCCAAAGTCACAAACATTTTATTAGGTTTCCTTTTTTTCCCAAAACTATACTAATAATAGGAATGTTATCCCAGTATATGAAAATGTATCATAGGCTATCTCCCACAATGGAGGACATATGCCCAGTAACTAGCTATTAGTCTGTATGAAATAATTACTCACCGTAGTAATCTTCTTTCTTCCAGGGGATCCACTAACATTATTAACGTCTGCAGTGTCCCTTTAAGACAACACTGCACCAGAGAGAAATGGAACTATATGCAAATGATGGAACCATCTGCCTCAAGCTATTTTTCAAAAACTGCCCAGCTAACTGCCAGTGTTCTAACTCCTCAGATTTGGATGCAGCATGCAAAGAGGCCCCACTATAATAATTTAACACCAATAAAAAAACAACAACAATGGGGTAACTACTACAATATTAACAACCCCCCCTTCAGTGTCAGAATCACCTGAGAAGGGGGAACAAGACCCAACAGGGCTAACACAGATAAAGAAAACATGCCAGTAACTGGCACCACTACAGTTGATTAATCAGTCAGGGATGCAGAGGTCTCTGGTTCTAGAAGGGGAGGTAAGGGTGGGAAAGTTAAAAATATCAGTGGATCCCCTGGAAGAAAGAAGAGTACTACGGTGAGTAATTATTTCTTCTTACCCCAGGAATCCACTAATATTATTAACTTCTGTAGACTACGAAGCAGTACCTTTGGAGGTGGGCACAGAACCTATTTAGCAGAGACACTGCAGAACTGCTGTGCCAAACCTGGCATCACTTCAGGACAAGGGTCCAGGATGAAATGTCTTGTAAAGGTGTAGACCAACTACAGAGAAACTGATTTACAGATTTCCAACAGGGGCACCTCCCTGGCAGCTGCTACAGTGGCAGTTGTACCCCTTGTGTGATGAGCTCTGAGCCCTGATGAGGCTCCTTTCTCACTTTGGAATTGCAAGAACTGGGTGCACTGAACTATCCCACAAGAGTTCGGTCTTTTGGAAGCTGGATTTCTGATACCCTAATCACCATAGGTCAGGAAGTGCAGCTGCCTGTCCTGCCTGTGATCCTTGGTATGAATTATGTGGTAATTCAGGGTTCTTTTACAACCAGACTGTACGGTCTGTGTTCTTCTGAGCAGGAATGCTCCGAGAAAAAACTGTCAAAGTTATAGACTGGTTCAGGTGGGAGTCTGATACGAACCTGGGTAGGAACTTCCCATTTGTTCTCAGCACTACCTTGTCTATATGACAGGAAATAAAATCCTTTCACGTGCACAAGGTCTGGAGCTCACTGATCCTTCAGGCAGAAGTGATGACCACCAGAAAAAACTGCTTCCCAAATAATACACTTGGAGTCTGATGAGACTATGGGTTCAAAAAGGAAAAAGCATGAGCTGAACAATGCAGGTGTTTGGGTCCCAAGCTGGCATTGGTTCCCTGTGAGGGGAATACAGGTGGGACAAACATTTAAAGGACTGTGAGAAAAGTGGATTGGATGCCAAGTAGGCTTCCTTTCCAGCAGAGATGTAAACAGACACTGAAGCCAATGTACTACAGGGTGAAATGCTGCAAACCCACTGAGTATCGGTGTGTAAGGTAATCCCCAGGCTGGGATACCTGCCTGTGCTGGTACCACACCCCTGGGAAAAGCAACAAACTGAGAATCTGTTCCACTTTACAGCACAGGTTTTCTCAGTAGCATGTTTTCTGTACTCCCTTCACACCTCCAGTAAACTTTCTAAGAGTTGCAGACCTGCATACTCTAAAGTCCTCAAGGGTCAAGCCCTGAACCTGAAGAGCCTGAGGTTGGTGTATATGATCCTCCCTTGGCAGGAGGTCAGCAGATTGTGCCTCAGAGGGAGGTGTATAGGTTTAGCCACAGGCATGGAAAGCAGCAGAGAGTACCATGGCTTGTCTGGCCCAGTCCAGTACTAGTAGACTCATTTCTGCTGGCTGAGAGCCGAGTTCGATGAACACCCTGAATAATGGAGGAGAAGGAGGGAAGGCATACAAATGCCTCCTTAACCCATCCAAAAATCAGAGAATCTAGGGGTACTGCGCCCCGTCTGGTGGTCTACAGTAATACTGAGGCAGGTGGTGATTCTCGTGGGATGCAAGGAGATGCAGCTCTGGGGTGACCCACCTTCTGAACAGTACAACCCACACCTGTTTGTTCAGGAACCACTCGTGATGAGCCTGATTTATACTGTTCAGAGCATCTGCCAGGTACTGTCTTTTCCTGGCAGATGGACAGCTTGAAGATAGGTACTGGGGGAGTAGGTCAGACTCCATATGTTTATTGCCTCTGTGCATCAAGGAGTGGTCCCTGTTTGTTGATGTAGCACAGTGTGGTTGTGTTGTCTGTTCTGACTTGTACCACCTTCCCCAAGTCAGGGGAGCAAAGGTTTATAGGGCTAGAAGCATTGCTCTCAGCTCCAGCAGGTTTATGTGCTGGAGTAACTTCTAAGTATCGATGATGTGCTCTCCTAGATGGGCAACCCACCCAAACAAAGATGCATCTGTGGTAAGAATCACAGGTGGAGACTCATGTTGGGAAGGAATAACTTATGTCTGAGGTTGTCTCCTTCCATCCACCACTGAAGTGTCTACAGTAACTCTTTTGTTACTGGGACTGGTTCTGATAGCGGGTCTCTTCCCTGGCACCATTGGCCCAGGAACTGTATGTCCCTCATCTGAAACCTGAGGCCTAGGGCTGTACCTGTTCACAGAAGTTGTAGGAACTGTGTTGCTGTTTATGGTGCCAGCTGCAGAGCGATGCTTAGTCTTTCCTGAGGTAGGTAAGCTTTTCCCACAATGGTATTCAGTTCATCTGTGAAATATTATTCTGCTCAGGGATCAGGACTGACTCTCTCTCTTTTTTTTTACATCAGGAACCCCAGGGACTGTAGAAGTCCAGTGTTACTTGCAAGTGATCCCTCACCTGCTAGGGAAAATCTCCCCACGACTAGTTAGTCATCCAGGTAGGGAAAAACTGATGCACTCACTTTGGTGAGCTACCACCCCGACCAAAAAAAGGGGGCGTATAGAGAGACTGGTAGGAGGAAACACTGTGATGGGTTTTACTATAGTAATGCGACAGCGCTCACATCGACATCCCCGACAGCGACATACACAATGCTAAATGTTGGCACTGTACTGTTGGGGATGTCAGTGTGTTTCTATCGGTGGGCTGCAGCCCCCGAACCCCCCATGTGGGGTGCTCTGCCGCCCACAGCCCCCAGTCTCTAGATATCTAACTCCGAGTCTGAGTTGGACCGGGGAGAGGGCACAACATCAGGAGCAGCACCGCCGGTATCTACATGTACCAGCCCAGCGACTCACCACTTTAAGGCAAAATCTGTTGCTGTGCTGATCTTTGCGGTGGTGGTTTCTCAGGTATGCCACCGGGCACTTTGTGAATGCCCTTGGAGCAGAGGTTAGGCAGAATGGCAGAGCTGCAAACTGTTTTAATGTTGGCAGAACTATTGCCAATGTGATCATTTTGATCCCAAGTTTACCCGGAGTCAAAGCGGTGAGTCCCATTACCCCTCTACAGGTACTTGGGAGGGCCTGAGAAATCAAGTCAGGGATTTTACTCTGGTTGTGGCTGGGTTTGTCCAGCCTGGGAGCCACACCTGGAACCCCTTCTACCTCTACCCCTGCAGGGATGGTACTACAGCTGCTGTGGCACAGCCTGGGCCTGATAAAAAGGCCTTCTGGATGAGACCCTACTCTTACCTCCCCTTTCAACAGGCTTAGGAAAAGGGGAGGGTTTCTCCTTAGTTGGACTTCTGAAGGTGGTTTTGTATTCATCCACTTTTTTTTAGGTAGACCTCAGTTTGCTCACAAAATTGTGAGTTGTTTTCCACAAGGAAATCCATGTCCTTAGCCTGGGTGTCCTGCGTCAGGTTAGTTGCCCTGAGCCAAACAAACTTCCTGAGGGCTACTGTACCAGCCATCCATCTAGCAGTAGTATTCACTGACATCAGCTGCCATTTGGAATTGGTATTTTGAAGTTTCCATACCCATTCTGGCAGTGTCAACCAGGTCTGGAGCTGTGTTAGAAGGATTCCTTTCTAAGGTATCCAGTACTGACTGCCACAGAGTCTTTTGGTACTGGGCTGCACAGGCCTGGTAAATGGCTTGTCTGATTGCTAATGAAGCAGACAGATAGCCCTTTTCTGCCATGCTATAAATTTTTCTTCAATCCTTCTAAGGGGGGGTGTGAGGCCAGCGACACCTTTTCACATTCTGCTTACTGGACAATACCCTGGTGGTTGGGGCGAGTGAAAAGAAACTCAGCACCCGTTCTGTTAAGCTGGTACTTTTTGTCAATAGGAGGAGCAGTATTGGGCACTTGCAATATGGCCATAATGTCCACAGAGGAAGCAAAATATTTTTAGTAGATGTCAGTCCCATTAACTGCATGTGTTCAGCTTCCTCCTCATCTTGCACCTCTCAGTGGTGACAAGATCCAAGGTTTCGACCATTTTCCTCACAAATGAAAAATGTGAGGACTTATCCTCCGTAGGTCTTAGGGGGTGAACCAAACTCCTGTTCAGGAGCGACTTCAGGTTCAATTCCTCTTCTGCTTCAAACTCTTCTTGTTCCTCATACTCCATTTGTTCCAGGAGTGGAGGGAGAACAGAGGCAGATGCTTGCCCTGCCAGGGCTTGCACAGGTGACTTAGGGGATATCAAGCCCTGCAGAACCTGAATGACTTTTAAAGCTTGTGCAATGTCAGCAGGCGAAGGCGTAGAAGCAAGCACTTGATGGGTCTCTTGCTGCTTTTCAGCAGGTGTCTTAGTGCGCTTTCTCTGTTTTTGACCTTTTGGCAGGCACTGGTTTAATGCCTCTTTTGCCAGAGCCTTCATCCATATTAGGGGTGGTATGAGGGGCTTTGGCGGTTTCAACCACAGTTTTTAAGAGAATGGACTGTTCAGAGCCGATGGCACTCTTTTCAAGTCTTTTTTTGCAGCCTTTCCCGACGTTTTTCAAGCATCTTTGGGGGAAAAGACTTGCAGATATCACAATCTATAGTGAGGTGTTGTTGCCCAAGGCAGACGACACATAGGTCATGCTTATGTGCCTTGGCAAATACCTCTGCACATTTTATACAATTCTTAAACCCTGGGGGTCCTGTTTTCTTCTTAGGCTTTTCTGACATTTTAAGAGTTCAAGAAAACAGGAACCGCAAACCATTACTTAAACAGTAAAGTTGTAAGTTGCAGTTGGTTCAGGAACTGAGAAAAAGTTAAAGCCTCTGAGTTGTGGTCGGTTCAGGAACCAGGAAAAAGAAACCGATAAACTCGGTTAAAAATATAAAATTTTAAACTAAAAGTTACCAAAAAGCAAACGGAACAGTAATAAAAGTTCCGGTTTAAAATAAACAACCCTCGGTTGCTCCCTGGTTCAGGTAAACTGAGAAGAACCGATAAAATAACTAAAGTACACTCAAATAAGGTAATTTAAAACTAATAACAAATAAACTGGGCAGTGAATGAAAGAAATAAAAAAATAGTTAAGTATTTGATGAAAATAACAATCAGGAACAACTGCGAGAGAGAGGAAACTCCCGGGTGTCTTGACTTGCAGGCAGAGAGAAAAAAAATCCGAGGAGTTAGAACACTGGCAGTTAGCTGGGTAGCTTTTGAAAAATGGCACAAGGTAAATGGTCCCATCATTTGCATATAGTTCCATTTCTCTCTGGGGCAGTGTTGTCTTAAAGGGACACTGCAGAAGTTAATAATATTAGTGGATTCCTGGGGTAAGAAATACAGTACAGTACCTTCCCTCCTGTGTATAGATTGGGCATTTTGAACAAATGGATTCACTACAGAAATCTTGCAATATTGCATCTGTTGAACTCCCTTGTTTGTGACCGAATGAATCACAACCAACATGCATCACTTCAGATCATAGGTCAAGGAATTAATCTATATCCCAAAGATTACTTAATCCATTTTGATAAACTCTGTCCCAGTTAGTTGCAAGTGACTCATATACTGTATTATCAGAAGCCTTGACCTCACACTAAGACCACGATGTCTGATTTTTCTGACCAAACAGTGCAACTGCTCCTGCATGAAAAATTTAAATAAATGCTACAGTACATTGCAGTACAGTACAGAAAGGAACAATGCAGAATTTGCCATACTATAATATCTGTGTATTCTGATAGATTATGGTTTCTGCATGCTGCACATGACTCCCACCAATGTTGTAGTGTCACAGACCCCTTATGCATGAACTGGACCAAAAAGCACTACTCACCGTGTAATGTTATTTCTTCCAAAGGTATCTCTCACTATGGTCAACAACTGCAATCACCCACTTGGAACGAGCGGCCCTGGAGATTTAGAATTTTATGCGAATGACAGGACTTTGGAATGAAATTCAAACTCTGCCGTTTGGTCACATTAACCACTGCCTTCTAACGTCAGATTTGGTTCTAAAGTGATGGTGAGCAGTGACCACCAAAACTAGCTAAATGGTTAACAAATATTCTAAAATTTGAATACACATTTTGAAAAATGGTTTAAACAAAGGTAGAGTAACTTATTTATTTTGAAAAATAAAGGTAGCTCAGACCACTGAGCAACACTTATAAAGGCACTGTAACAAGTCATGTTCAAGTAAATAGAAAAGAACTGATTCTTGTCTGAACATTTTACCAGGTTTTGGAAGGGGAAGCAGGGATTAGGAATCATTAAACGTGGTGAGGGATCCCTCTGGAAGAAACAACATTACTGCAGTGAGTAATTTTTTTCTTCAAACCCCAGAAATCCCTCACTTATGTTTAATACCAGCAGACTCCATAGTGGTACCTTGGGAGGCTGGATACAGAACCTATTTAGGGAAAAAGTTCTGCAAGACAGCAGTGCCATAGCTGGCATCCCTTCTGGGCTGTGTGGCCAGAGAGTAGTGTTTTGTGAAAATGTGTACTGTTTTCCAGATAGCTGCTTTACAAATTTCTTGCAGAGGGATACCCCTTGATGCTGCCACAGAGGCAGAGGTGCCTCTTGTAGAGTGTGCCCTGAGGCTTCTGGGTAGCAATTTACCAGCTTTGTCATAACAGGACTGTATGCCGGAGACTATCCAGTGAGAAATGGTTCTTTTGGATGCTAACTTGCCTTTCCCCACTTCACCAAAAGCGACAAACAGCTACGTGCCTGTGGTCCAAGTACAGTAGTAACTAAATGCCCTTTCCACATTCTGACTGTGGAGCTTTTGCTCCTCCAGCTGGATTTTTCTGTGAAGAAACAGGGAGGACAACTGATTGATTCCGATGGCATTCGGACACCACTTTTAGGAGGAATTTCCTGTTTGTCCTTGGGACTACTTTATCCCTATGGAAAACTACGTAGTTATGATCTGGGCACGGGCTTGTAGCTTGCTCATCCTTCTGGTAGATGTCACTGCCACCAGGACAACTGTTTTCCAGGTGACATACTTCAGTGCAGCAGTGGCCATGGGCTCAAAAGGGGCTTCCATCAGCTGGGCAGTGCACACATTCGAAAGTGCCAGGGAGGGACAGGGTCCCTTCACTCTAGGGAACAGGTGATTGTGGCCTTTGAAAAACCTTTTGAAAATGGGTTGTTAGGCCACTGGCCTGTCTTTGCTAGATGATGTAGGCTGCCAATACTGCTAAATGTACTTTCGGGGTTGAGGGCCGTAGGCCCAGAGACTGGAGGTGGACGAGGTAGTCCAGGATGTAGACAGACCTGCCAGTATGGGGCTAATCTTCTAGGAGTACAGCAGAAGGAAAAGCTTTTCCATTTTGAAGCATACATTTTCCTTGTTGATGGCTTCCTAGAAACCTTCAGCACTTCCATTACCATTTCAGAAAAGTCCACCCCAAAGAACTCCGACTCTTCAAGAACTATGCTGTGAGGCACAGAGTTCTCAGATTTGGGAATGATATCCTGCCCTGAGATAGTGCCGGCAGATTGTATCTCAGAGGCAGGTTGCTCGGAGAGCTGCTGGAGAGGGACAGGAGCATAGAGTTGCAGGTCTGCTGGCCTCGTCTGGAGCTATGAGAATCATTGTTGCTGACTCCCCCTCAGTTTTATCAGTGATCTCAGTAAAAGTGGGAATGGAGAGGAAGACATATAGAAACTTCCCTGATCAGTTAAGGACTATAAAATCCTCTGGGATTGAACCCACAGCCGGGAGTCTGCAATAAAAAATGAAGAGTTGGTTGCTCCCCCAGGAAGCAAACATATTTATTTCTGGTGAACTCCACTGTCTGAACACTGATGATAGCCCCTGCTGGTTCAGGATCCATTCATGATTTTCCTGGTCGATTGTGCTAAGCCTACCAGCATTCCGTCTTTCCCTGGCAGGTGTACTGCTGAAAGCTGAACTTCCAGTGAGTAGGCTAGGTTCAAGATCTTCATAGCTTCTGTGCACAGCTTTGAAGAGATCTTGTTCCTCCCTGCTTGTTTATGTAATACAGTGCTGTGTGGTGCTCTCTGTTCTAATCAGGAAAGACTGACCCTTGATATGGGAGGAAAAAACCTACATTACAAGGTACACTGCCCTGAGTTCCAAGAGATTTATGTTCTACTGAGTCTCCTGTGTGCTCCAGATGCAGGTCCTCCAGGTGGGTGCCCTAATCTAGGAGGGAGGCATCTGTTGTGACTATAGCTGTGAGGGAGTGTTGAAAGAAGGTATTCCCTCTCTGAGGCTGCATTCTTCCTTCCATCACTCCAGTACCTTTAGCTAAGTTTTTGTGACAGGCACCAATTTGGACAGAGGGTTCCACCTCTGAGAACAATGGTTCCTAGGTGATACTAATATCTCTTGTTTGGAACCTGGCCCTTGGTACACTGCAGTAGATGAGGTCATGTGCCCAGTCACTGCAGAAAATCCCTTTTGGCCGGCCTTCTGGCGCAGCAGCAGTGCTACCGCTTGCGAAGCTGGTGACCCGGGTTTGGGAACAAGCCCGGGGGAGGTGACTTGAGCGTCAAAGCGACTGATCGTCTCCTCCGGGGGGGTAGGGGGGTAAACTTGGTGCATGCCTGGCTTCTGTCGGTGGCTGCAGGCACAGCATGTTCAGTGGGGAGGAGTACAGAGAAAATCTCAGCCTCGGCGTAACACTGGAGGGTCAGAGGATTGGTCCTCACTCACTCACCAGCGCTGTGACCTGTGAGGATCCTAATGAGACCTCAGGTACGAGGGGCGAGCACCACTTCATCCCCACCTGGGAGGAATAGCTAAGGCCCCATGGGGGATCATCAGGGTGCGTGGTGTCCAGTTAGGGAAGGCGGGTTACAGTGCTGGTGACTTGAGGGGGCTAAAAAATCCCTTGCAGGTCTTGGCTGACCTGCCTTGAAGGATTCTACAGCTGAAATCAAATCTGCTACCCTTGCTTAAGGAAGAAATGCCTTCCCTTGCAGGGTATCTAGCCCTGAACTGATAAAAGTCCAGAATAGGTTCTGTTTGTGATTTCTGAAGGCTTATGAAGAAGCCCAAGTCCTCCAATGTGTTCTGTGTTAGCAGTATAGAGGACTTTGCCTCTTGCTGCATTTTTCCAGAGACCAGTCAGTTGTCTAGGTAGGGAAAAATACACCACCCCTTGCCTTCTCAAATGTGCTGCCACCATAGTTAGGCACTCTGTAAACACTCTTCAAGCTGAGGCAAGCCTGAAGGGAAGGGCTGTGAACTAGTACTGGCAGTTCCCTAGCTTGAACCTGAAGTACTTTGAGACTGGGCCTGACTGGTATGTGAAAGTAGATGTCTTTCAGGATCCAGAGACCCAGCCACTCTACTATTTGAAGAGTGCAAGTAACTGACCCAAATAACCACAACACTACAGGACAGCTTTCAAAAACTTGAAAAGTGGTTCCTACAAAACACACTTCTACTTAACTACAAAAAGACTAAAGACATGCTGTTTACAATGACTCAGACCAAGAAAAAAATTGGCCCCTTGATCATTCTCAGCCAAAAAGGGGAAACACTGGAACAAGTTAGCTCAAATACTTAGGAATACACCTGGATGACACCATGTCCTTCACTTCACACATAGACCACTTTATCAAAACTGCGAATGTAAAGCTTGGCATCCTTTACAGACACAGGCATGCAATGTCCCCTGAGGCCCTGCGACTGGTAACTAGCAGCTCAGTACTGTACACCATTGATTATGGGCTGGTAATCTACAGCGCTGGCACTGACACTGCCCTGAACAGGATAAGTGCTCTTAAGCAAGGTCTGCAGGCTGGTCCTTGGAGCAGACTACCTGACACACACATGCAGAATCTATACTGATACTGAGTGGCTCCCACTTCATCTTAGGGCTAGATATCAGATTTGCCTGCTAGGTAAAAAGACCCTCCTAGTACTCGCCCACGAATCCACAGCAAGCATCTTCCAATGTGCCCGATCCTCAAAAACAATAAGAAACGCAGCCAAAGATGCACTTCAAGTCCCATTTAAGCGCACCACTTTTGCCCAGAGATCCCTATCCTACCGAGGGCTTCAGTGGCTAAATGACCTCCCTGCCTTCCTCATCGGCACCGTAAAACTGGGATCCTTTAAAACAGAGCTCCGTATTCTCCTATCCCAAGCAAATAAGTGTGATTGCCCCACTTAGCCACGGTTGGCTCCAGCGCAGACACAGAGATGACCCCCTCCCAAGCTCGCACCTAGATCCCCACCTCCCCCGCCAACCACCTGGCTCATCGCTGTCCCATCAGCTACCCTTCCTCCTGACAAAGCCATCTGTGGCTGCCACCACCCCCATTACCAAGTCAGCCACCAGCGTCCCTGATAAAGCTCTCCTTCTGCTAATCCTAAGTCAACTCACCTAGTAACAGAATGTACACTACTTGGTCCGCATCTATATCTATATGGAATGTACTGGTCCTACTACTATACGAGTTTCACAGCTCCTACTACTATGCTGCTGCTTCATTTAACTAGCACCTATTTAACATACGAGTACCTAAACATGTTGTGCCACAAACTATACTGCAATACCTCATTGCTATCTACCTTGAACTTATATATTTCAAGAGTTCTTAATTAAGCTATGTACTGCACCTAACAAGCTTTGTACCGCACCTACTGTCGTGCTGCTGTATGCCTCTTGCAATTTGTAACTGACAATGAACTGGATCTATGTTTATTACTGTCTTGTTGCCCATGTGAACGTGCCTGTGCCCTATGTATTGTCCTGTGTTAAACTGACTTGGAACCTTTGTAAAAGAGCCCCAGCTCAAAGGTGTAAATCCTAATCTTAAATAAAAATAAATAAGGATGGAATCACTGAGCCCAGTGCTACCATTTCAAATTTTTCTTTCTTGAATTTTGCTTTCTTTAAATGTTTGTTCAGATATTTTATGTCTAAAATGGGTCGCCACATCCCATTTTTCTTGTGGGTCAGGAGGTATCTGGAGAAGAGTCCCTTGCTCCATTGTGTGGTAGGTACTTCTTCCACTGCATTTGCCTGCAACATTTTTTTCACCTCCATTTCCAACAGGAGTTTTTCTGTTGGGGTGTGATGATGAAGAACCTTTGGGTTCTGCAGGTTTGGAAATTTTCGGAACTGGCCGAGACAAACCTTGGTCCCCTTAATTCCAGGACCCACTTGTTTGTGGTCCGTTTTGGCCACTCCTGGAAGTAGTGGACCAGTCTCTCCCCCTTCCTCAAGCAATGGATGGGTGACCTAGGCAGAGTTGTCAGGGGTTTTGTTTCTGCTGGGTTTAGGGGCTGGAGTTGTAGCTGCATGCCTAGTGCCCCTTCTGCCCTTGCTCCTATAGTAACATCTTTGTAGAGGGTACTCACAGGAAACATAAACACAAGGATAGTATCCTCTACCACTACCTCTCCTTCTATAATGTCTGTAGGAAGTGGAGGCCTTTTCTTTCTCAGAATTGGTCTTGTAAGTGGTTTTGTACTGATTCATAGAAGCTGTCAGCAGATATGGACCTCTTGGCCCACCTAGTCTATCTGTAAATTCCCTACCAATAGTGCTCCCCAAGCCACTACTGGAGGACCGTCTCCCCCCCCCCCCCCCCACTTTAACCAATACACCCACGTGTTTATCCCATTCATTATTAAAATCCATGATTGTCTCAGCTCCACACCACCTCTGCTGGGTGGCTGTTCCACCCTCTCTGTAAAGAAAAACTTGCTCACATTACCCCTGATCCTGCCCCCTCTAACTTCATACTGTGACCCCTAGTCTTAGAAGATCCTTTCCTCTGGAACATGCTCTCCATCTGTACCTTGTTTATTCCCTTGAAATATTTTTATTTCTCAATCATATCCCCCACCTCCTCCTCCTGTCCTCCATGGAGTACAGGTTTAACTCCCTAAGTCTCTCTTCGTAGGGCTTTCTATGCAGGCCCTGCACCATTCTGGTAGCTCTCCTCTGCACCGTCTCCAAGCTGTCCCTGTCCTTTCGAAGGTGGGACCTCCAGAACTGCACACAGTACTCGAGGTATGGTTTCACCAAAGACATATATAGGGGAAGTATCACCTCCCCCCTTCTGCTGGTGATACCCTTCCCTATGTAACAAAGCATTTTTCTAGCCTTTCCCATACTGCTTCACCACCTTAAGGTCATCGGTAATGATAACTCCCAGATCCCTCTCTTCCCTTTTGACATCCAGTACCTCTCCCCAAAGGTATACACTGCCCCCGGTTCTTGTGCCCGAAGTGCATAATCTTGCACTTTTTGTGTTGAATCACAGCTGTCACCTTTTTGACCACTCCTCAAATTTTCTAGGTCCTCTCTCATCCTCTCTACTCCTTCCTGTGTGTCCATCCTGCTGCAGACCTTTGTGTCATCTGTAAACAGGCATATCCTCCCTCCCAGGCCTTCTGCCATGTCATTAACGTAGATATTAAAGAGTACCGGGCCTAACACTGACCTCTGTGGTACCCTAGTCATCCTCCTCTCCTCAGAGCGTACCCTGTTTATCACCACTCTGTCACCTATACCTAAGCCAATTCTCTACCAATTTCATGATATTAGGCCCCATCCCCAGGCTCCTCAGTTTTATTACCAACCTTTTACGTGGGATGGTGTCGAAGGCCTCACTGAAGTCTAGAAAGGCCACGTCCACTGCCGCGCCCTGGTCCACTACCCTGGTTACCTTGTTGACAGGAGCTCCCCTTTATGAACTCATGTTGTCTTTGGTCATGCAGACCACAGGTTTCAAGGTATTCCTCAATTCTTTCTTTGAGGAGCAATTCCATTATTTTTCCAACCACTAATGTCAGGCTGACTGGCCTGCAATTCCCTGGCTCCTCCCCGTTTCCCTCTTTGTACAGCAGGACAATGTCAGCCCTGCTCCAGTCCTCTGACACCTCCCCTGTTTCTTAGACTGGATGAACAGGGCAGCCAGTGGCTTGGCCACTACCTCCCTGAGTTCTCACAGCACCCTGGGGTGCACTACAATCAGGGTCCATGACCTTGTCCACCCTTATCTTGTACAATTCCCTTTGGACCCTTTCCACAATAAAGGGGACAGTGTCTATCTCTTGCCCCTGCTTTCCCTTGTTGAGTGTTTCAGGCTTGTTTCCCACTTCCTCCAAAAGGAAAACTGAAAGGAAGTATTTGTTTAATATGTCAGCCTTTTGGCTGTCCTCCTCCATGGGGGTCTGTCCTTCCCCTAGTAGCCTGACTACCCTCCCGTGGCCTTCCTCCTTTCCCGAATGTATCTGAAAAATATTTTATCCCCTCTTTTGACTGACTTGGTTATCCTTTCCTCTGTTATCACTTTTGCCCTTCTTACTTCCCTCCATGCCTGCCTTTGAATTTCCTGGTAAGCTCTCCCATCCTCCTCCTTCTGTGTTTTTGTACTGCTTAAAGGCTCATCTCTTTGCCCGCATGCATTCCGTCACGTCCCGAGTGAACCACAGTGGCCTTCTTCTTTTTCTACCTTTGCTGACCTGCTTGGCACACAGTCTTGTAGCTGTTTCAATTCCTCTCTTTAATGCTGCCCACTGTTCCACTATTCCTCCTAGTTCCTGTACCCCAGTCATAGGCATACCGCCATTTATTCAAAATCATCCCTCCTGAAGTCTAAAACCCTCATCCTTGTTGTAGTTTGACTCTACTCCAGTTTTCATATTAAACCTCACTGCCCTATGGTCACTGGTCCCCAGGTGGTCCTCCACAGTGATGTTCGCTACACTGTCCCCATTGGTCAGAACGAAGTCCAATGTTGCCCTCCCACAAGTATGTTCCATTACCAGTTGTTTGAGCACTGCTCCCTGCGGGGAGTCCAGGAAGATCCTGCTCCTGGCCGTGTTCACAGCTGGGAGACTCCAATCTACATCCGGAAGACTGAAGTCTCCCATCAGCAGCAACTTCCCCCTTAGAGTCATCTTTTGGATCTCTCACATCAGCTCCCTATCCACTTCCTCCCCCTGCATCAGAGGTCTGCTTATCACCCCTGATCAAATAATGGCCCCTTTCCTCTTCTTGAGGGTGGCCCACAGTACCTCCGCTACACTCTGTTCCCTCTGTATCCCCATAGCCTTTATCTGGTCACGCATATAAAGCATTACCCTTTTTCCCCTTCCTTCCTACTCTATCCCTTCAGAGTAGGGTAAAATCTGTAATGACCATACCCCATCCCTGGTTTTCCGTGCACCAGGTCTCTGTTATGACTGCGATGTCCAAGTCCTCTCCCAGCACAGTGGCCTCCGGGTCAGTAATTGTCTTGCTCAGACAATGAGCATTCACACACACGTAGCCCTCCATGTGCTCCCCCTTTCCTTTCCTATCTTCCCCTGTCTGATCCCCGCCACCATTTGTGGGGAAGTGCCAGCTAGGTTCCCAACTTTCTTGGGATCCTCCTTGACCTCCCTAGCCTCATACTCCCCACTCTTCAGTTTAAATTAAGGATCCCCACCAGGCATTTCCTTAGTCTTCCCCCTGGCACACTGGACCCCTCCTCATTTAGGTGTAGCCTGTCCGTCAAGTACAATCCCTCATCCACCCATGTGTCTCCCCATTAAGTTTGAACCCGTCCCTCTTGCACCAGCTCCTTAGCCACTCATTAAACTCCAATATTCTCCCCTTTCTTACCATACTGGCTCTGTGAACTGGCAATAACTTGGAGAATGTCAATGAGCCCACTCAGCCCCTGCAGCATCCTGCTAGATCCTTAAACCTCTGCTGCACTACTCAGACTTCTTTTTCTGCCAGGTCCTTTGTCCCCAGGTGAATGATGATGTGAGGTTTGCCCCCCACTTCCCTTATCTCATCCCTGATTTTATGCCCCATCCTCCCTGCATCCAACCCTGGTACACAGATAACCACCCTCCTTTTGTTTGGGTCCCATTTCCTTGCCCAGTGGATACCTTTGATGATGGAGTCCTCCATGATCATCACCTTTTCCTTTTCCGCCTCCTTTGCTCTGGCTAGCATCCCCCCACCTGCCCCGGTGATCCAGGCTCCTCCCCATTTGCTTCTTCTGTGTCCTCCATGCTTGCCCCCTATCTGTATTCCCACTTCTCCCTCCCACACTTTTTGTGCCATCCACTGCAGCACTCCTCATCCCATGAGCACCATCTATGCTGCCATGCCTCCTAGCCTCTGCTCCTTCCAGCCTGTGTGCCTGCACTGCCTCCCCTAACTTTGCCTTTCTCATCTGTGCTTGTGTGAGCTCCAAACTCCCTTTGTGCGCCCTGGTGTTTATTTCCCATCCTTCCTCTAGCAAATGTTCTTCTTTGCCTGTATTGCCGTGAGCCAGTAACTCCCCCGGAGCCCCCTGGTCCACAAGCCCCTCCACTACTGCATATCTGTTTGATATCAGCCCCCCAGCAGCACTGCATATCCTAGTGTCACATACCTTCACTGTAGTGCCAAGTATCTGCCCAACTTTCTCTCCCCCCCAATGCCTTTTTCCTTACCCTCTGCCACTCCCCAGTTCTAGAGCCACTCGTTCCAAGTGCGGACTCTGTCTGCAGGCACTCTTGCATCCCCCTAGTATCTTCTTTTCTGACTCTGCCTGTTTGGCCTGCCTCCCCTGTTCCCTTCCCCTCCCCATCGCCCTGCCCCCTCTCTATACATCTTCTTAACCAGGTGATCTCTGCCCTTTGCTCTCCCAGGTACCTGCATATCTAGCATCCCCTACTCTCCATATTACATCAAGAAATACTGCTGCACAACATCCATTACAGTTTACTATACTTCCCCTTCCCTTCTGCCCTCGGTACCTCCTCTCCTCATCCCCTCTGCCCTACTCTTCCCTTCTACCCCTCATACTGTGCCCCTTGCCTGGCTCCCACATCCTCTTTCAATCCCTGAATCCTGTAACAGTTGAGTCCCATTTTCCCCACTTATAAGCAGCAGCTACAATACACTGCAGTTTCAGTTAAAATACCATATGACCCGTGATTTAGTTAAGCCCTGTTCTGTAATGATGGAGTCTCGCGTTTCCTCTAATCAGTGGAAGCTGCTAATTACAATAGTGTGTCAGTTACATACTGCCCAGAAGCAACCCTAAACAGCACAGTATCGTCTGAAGTACAACACTATCAAAGTACAGCTTAGATGCTTCCGGTTCCAGCTGCCTACTGATGAGAACCTAATTGATTCAGCTCCGTCTCGACCATCAAACAATCTAAAGCCATCGTCCTTATTAAAACCAGCATCTTGTCAGGCAATCGAAGTATCAAGGAGTACATGATGCCCAGTAAACATAGAATTAAAGATGGACAAGGAGGATTGCAGTTTAAGTCTAAAAATAACCAACAACCCGGCCCATCACAACAGGCCACGCTCTGCAAGAAAATATAGAGTTTGATTGCTCACATTCCCCCGACCGATGCACCGGAGGAAGAGGAGTACACAATCACTTCCAAAATGCTTTGCAATACATTGCAACAAATGAATGAAACCCTGCTGAGGCTGGGAAAAAAGTTTCAGAAGACCGTCAAGAATTAATGGCACTCCGGGAAAAGACAGACCAAACTGAAGTCACAGTGACAAGTTATACCACTACAACTGATCTTCACAACTCGGCTTTATTTGACTTACACCACAGGGAGCAAAACCTATAAATGCAATTGGAAGACCTTGAAAACCATAACTGTAGGAATAACCTACGGCTGCATGGGCTGCCAGAAGGGACAGAATCTGCAAACTTACTCCAATTCATGGACAGCTTTTTAAAGAAAATTTTAAACTTCCCCAAAGATAAAGAGTTGGGACTAATCAGGGCACATAGATCATTAATCCCTCGATCTAAAGATCCTATGGCATGTCCCAGACTATTTGTGATGGCCTTTATAGACTATAGAGTAAAGGAGGGGGTTATTAGAGCAGCGTGGGCAAAGAAACAAGTATTTTTTGGGGATGTGCAACCGTATTTTGAACAGGATTATGCCTCTCAAACACAAGCTTGTAGACAAAAAGTCTTCCAGCTGGTAACAATACTGAGACGATCGAGGCATCAAACACACATGGAATATCCAGCAAAAGTCAAAATACATACTAAGGAGGGCTGGCTCAGGTTTGCAGAAGCTGAGGTGGTGAGAAAGTGGGCCAGAAATAAAAGCATTCAAGTACCAGAAGATGGCACAACACAACGTGAGAAATCGCTTTGAAGATCGGCTTGGCAGACAAAAGGAACCAAAGGGAAGATGGCAAGTAGGGAAGGGAGCACTTCCTCAGTGTGGGACAGTGTAGCAGAGAAGTCACTCCCCCAGAATGAAATCCAGGCTGAAGACATGCAACAACGCAATCTAGGGGAGGAGGACCGAAACATAAGTTAGATGTTCTCTCATCTCGGCTTCGTGGCGTTAGTCAGAAAGAAACCATAGTCCCTTAAAAGAAAGGGTTGCTCTGATCCTTATGAGAAAGTACAGTTACGTAAGAACTTACCGTAACAGTAGATCTTCGAGAACAGCTCTTGCAGCAGGTTGCACCATTAGGACTGAAGCCGGCAGGCGTCAGGACCCCACGGAAATCTTCTAGCTAGCAGCTTCAGCGGGATCATCCCGACGCCGGGTCCCGCCCCTGACGCCAGACGTGAGTACATAAGGAGGCGGTCCCGCCAGAATCCCGAGTTCTCCCGCCAGAGACTTCCGGCCGCTGGATGACATCAGAAGTGGAGACTGAGGATCCGCCATCAGAAGAAGAAAAGAGCGTAAGCTTCTGCCGAAGTCTGGTTAGGCCTTACCTCCTCCAAGGGGGAATGGTGGGCGGGAAGGTACCTGCTGCAAGAGTTGTTCTCGAAGATCTACTGTTACGGTAAGTTCTTACGTAACTGTACTATCTTACTTCGAGATACAGCTCTTGCAGCAGGTTACACCATTAGGACTGATTCCCAAGCAATAGCGCCTCTAGACACTCTGGGAGGAGGCATAACGGAGAGATCTTGAAAAATCTTGACTCTAGGACAGGAGACCCTGTAGAACGGCGAGGCCGAAACCTGCTCTCCACCGTGCGGCAATGTCCAGGCTGTAATGCCTGATGAAGGTGTGCACTGAGCTCCAAGTAGCTGCAGCACAAATGGCCGAGGTGGAGACGTTCCGCAGTGCTGCGAAGGAAGTAGCCACCCCCCTAGTCCAGTGGCCCCGGACTGTGCCCGGAAGGGGCTTCTGTTTGTTGTTGTAACAAAACGAAATGCACTGGACAAGCCAGCAGGAAAGGGTCTGTTTTGAGACTGGTTGGCCCAACATCCTCTCAGCGAAGGAAATAAACAGCTTCTCGGAGCTGCGATGCTGTTTGGTCCTGGTCAAGTAGTATCTTAAGGAGCGGTGAACATCTAGGGTGTAAAGAAAAAATTACTCACCTTAGTAATGTTGTTTCTTCTAATGGAGTCTTGCTATATTATGACATATGCAGTGAGTCCCAACCTTCGAACTGCTCTGGAGGTGAAAGAGTTAACTTTCCATGCCAGACATGGAACTTTGAGTGCAAGCTCGGTTGAAAACTCTGTCTGTTGTTCTTCAAACTCAAACTGTCAGATCTTTAAGAGCAAAACTCACTAAGGTTCTGGGCGGAAGCCGTAAACCTACACTAGCCAACTGGCTACTAAATATATGAACACATTTTTTGGTCCCGAAACAAAGACTCAAGTCAGGGGATCCAAAAAATGAAAAACACTACACCCAATCACCCCAAAAAGGAGGGGTGAAAAACAAAGGTGGGCATCTACTAAGTGCCAACACTGCACTGCCCACCCACATCCCAAATGCAGAGGTTCTGAGAGAGGCAGGCAGGGGGGAGGTCATAATATAGCAAGACTCCATTAGAAGAAACAACATTACTAAGGTGAGTAATTTTTTCTTCAAACAACATGAAGTCTTGCTATATTATGACATATGCAGACTACATAGCAGTACCTCCATGGAGGAGGGACAGAACCCACTTAGGAAATAGGCTCTGAAGCACAGCTGTGCCAAACCGAGCATCACTCCTAGCCTGGATGTCCAGGGAGTAATGCTTGGTAAAAGTGTGAACTGTTTTCCAGGTAGCTGCTTGAGATGTCCCTGGCAGCAGCCAGAGACGCAGCTGTACCTCTGGTAGAGTGAGTCCTCAGGCCTGAGGGAGGAACCTTACCCAGTTTTTCATAGCAAAATTGGATACAAGAGACAATCCACCTGGCAATGGATCTTTTAGTGGCAGGTTTCCCTTTACCAACCTCACCATAAGTGAGGAACAGTTGGAGGGAGTCAAACCTGTGACCCTTAGTGCGTTCTATGTAGTAACTAAGGGCTCTTTTGACATCTAAACTGTGCAGTCTGCTCTGCCAGAGGAGGAATGGTCAGTGAAGTACACATGGAGAGACATAGATTGATTAAGGTGGAAGTCTGAAACCACCTTGGGCAAGAACTTTCTGTTAGTCCTGAGGACCACCTTATCTATGAAAGGAGATAAAATCAGGCTCCACCTGACAATGCTTGTAATTCACTTATGCGCCTGGCAGAAGTGATGGCTACCAAAACACAGTTTTCCAAGTCAAGTACTTAAGCTCTGCTAGAAGACAAGGCTCAAAAGGGGTTGTATAAGTTGAGCAATGCAAATATTGAGATCCCAGGCAGGGTCCCTGAATGGAGGGTTGGTGTGAAGCAACCCCTTGAAAAACTTGGAGAATACAGGATGAGCCGAAAGAGAAGAGGGTTTACCTGCTGATAAGAAAGCAGACATGGCTGCCAGGTGCACTTTTAGGGTAGCTGGTCTCAGCCCCAAAGTATTCAAATGCACCATATAATCCAGGACTGTGGGTAAGTCAGCAGATTCTGGTGAAATATGCTTGCCAGAGCACCATATGGAAAATCTCTTCCATTTGGAATTATAAGTAGCCCTGGTGGAAGGCTTCCTAGAAGCCTTCAATATATCCAACACACCTTGGGAGAGGTGTAGGTCAGCAAACTCTAACTCTTCAAGAGCCAGGCCTTGAGATTGAGAGATTTGAGATTCGGGTACCAAACCCTCCCCTGAGCACAGGTTAACAGGTTGTGATTCCTGGGAAGACACAGGGGAAGGTGGACTGCTAAGGACATAAGGAGAGGGTACCAGGGCTGTCTGGCCCAATCAGGATCATCTTGCAGGGTTGAGATCTGATTTTGACTAGCACCTTGAACAGAAGAGGAAAGGGGAAGCATAGAGAAACTTCCCTTCCCAACTGAGAAGGAAGGCATCCAGAGGGACTGAGCCCAACACTGGGGGCCTGCAGCAAAAAAGGGGAAGTTAGTGATTGTCTGGGGCTGCAAAAAGATCTATCTGCAGGGTGCCCCATCTGGCAAATACCTCCAATACTAGGGGATCCAGTGACCATTCGTGATGGCCCTGGGAAATCCTGCTGAGAGCATCTGCCAGGACATTGTCCTTGCCTGGGAGGTGAACTGCCGTAAGGGAGGTGTTCAGGAATAAGCCAGAGACCACAACTTCATTGCTTCGGTGCACAAGGCCATAGACCGAGTGCCTCCTTGTTTGTTGATGTACCACATTGTAGTGGTGTTGTCTGTTCTGACCTGTACAACTTTGTTCTGAACAGGGGTGGAAAAACTTGAAGTGCTAGAAAACTGCTCTGAGTTCCAACAGATTGATGCGGAGCAGAGATTCCTGAGGGGACCACAATCCCTGGGTAGTGAGTTCGCCCATGTGAGCTCCCCACCCCAAGAGGGATGCATCTGTAGTAAGGACTAAGGAGTGAGACTGAGGGGTGAAGGGGACCCCCTGTCTCAGATTGCTCTGGTCTTGCCACCACTGAAGAGCTTGGATCAGGGTTCGAGTCACTGGGATCAATTTGGTCAGAGGGTCTCTCTCTTGAGACCAAATGGCTCTCAAATGGAACTGGATGTCCCTCATCTGAAATCTTGCTCCCTGCACTACTGCTGCAGAAGCAGCCACGTGCCCCAGGAGCTGCAGAAAATGCCTTGCTGGTCGAGAGACCTGCAGGGTGAAAGAGGAGGCCAGAGAGACCAGGGTCCTTGCTCTTTCCAGAGGAAGGAAGGCTGTGGCCTCTTTTGTGTTCAGTTCTGCACCTACGAAGGTGAGAAGCTGGACAGGCTCTAGAACTGACTTTGGAAGATTGAGAAGGAAACCCAGAGATGTGAGCAGTTGCTGAGTTATCTGAAGGTGTAGTTTGACTTGTTCTGGAGACTAGCCTACTATGAGCCAGTCATCCAGGTAAGGAAAAATGGCAATCTTTTGCCTTCTTAAGTGGGCAACTGCTACTGCCAGGCATTTTGTGAATACCCTCGGGGCAGAGGTGAGGCCGAAGGGCATTGCTCTGAACTGGTAACGGCCTGAGGGCAGTTCGAATCTGAGATACTTTCGATGGGAGCTTCTGATAAGAACATGGAAGTAGGCATCCTTGAGGTCCAGGGACGCTAGCCAGTCCCCTGGCCTTAGAGAGGGTAAAATAATTCCCAGAGTCACCATTTTGAATTTTAGTTTTAAAAGGTGCTTGTTTAGGTATCTGAGATCCAGGATGGACCGCCATTCTCCTGTCTTTTTTGGGGTAAGGAAGTACCTGGAGTACAACCCTTTGCCCTGGTGTAAGGGTGGAACCCTTTCCACAGTTCTGAGAGCCAGGAGGGTAGAAACTTCTGTTTCTAGGGCAAGTGCCTCTGATGGATTTGCAGGTGGAAAGGACCTGGTTCTCATCTTTGGAAATTTTTTGAAGCTGAGAACCAGTCCCTGGCTTACTACTTCCAGGACCCACTTGTCTGATGTTAAAGACTTCCAGTCCTGGACAAAGTAAGCCAGCCTGCCCACAGGTAGTGGAGAATCGGCCCTGGTCACCCCATCAGGGTGCCTGCTTGGCAGGGGCTTTAGGCTGAGGGGTGCAAGCAGATCTGCTTGTACCCCGTCTGCCTCTCCCTCTAAAGAACCCCCTCTGGGCATAAGCTGAAGAGGAGGCCTGGGCTTGGTTAAAAGGCCTATGAAAAGGTCTGCCCCTGCCCCTGGAAAGCTGCCTTTGAGGAGTGGCCTGCCTTTCCTTGGCCTGTGCACTCCAAAAGGTGGTCCTATACTCATCCATTTTCTTCCTGTAATTCTCTGTCTGCTCCCCAAACAGAGAATTACCCACAACAGGAAAATCCATGGCTTTAGTCTGGGTATCCTGTGACAGGCTAGTACATCTGAGCCAAGCCATTCTGCGAAGTGCCACAGATGTAGCCACAACTCTTGATGACACATCATTAGAGTCCACTGCAGCATGGAATTGCACCTTGGATGCCTCAACACCATCAGCAGCCACCTGCTCCAGCTCCTTGGCAAGCTGGCCAGGGACCAGTTTTGCTAGAGCCATAACAGTATCCCATCTGGATTTCTGATATGAAGCAACATAGGCCATATAATTTCCCTGTCTGAGTCCCAAAGATGCTGCCGTGTACTGTTTCTTTGCCATTGCATCAATCCTCTTGGAGTCCTTGTCAGGGGGGTGTGAGGCCAAGGGAATATTTGCCTTGTCACAGGCTGCAGCCTGCACTACCCAAACATGGCTGCATTGTTGTGTAAGGAACTCCATACCAGAGCCTGACAATGTGTACCTCTTGTCCATTCTTTTTATCCACAGGAGGTATAGTGTGAGGAGTTTTAGAATTTTAAATGTCTGTTTCCCAAAGATTTAGCAAAGGAATAGACAGTCTCTAGACTCTGGGATATCCATCATTTCTACATAGTCAGGCTCCTCATGATCATCCACAGCTTCCTCCATAGGGAGCTGGAGGTTTCAACCACTTTTTTTATAAAACATAAAATGAGAAGGGACTCAGAAAGCCTAGGGGGAGACACTCCTGAAGGTCTGTCTGGGGAGATGTCCGTTCAATGGGCACATCAGACTCTCAAATCACATTCACTCTCCTCATACTCCTCTTCCCCCTCCTCCGGTTCATAAAATTCCTCTAAATCATATTCTTGAACCGGTGGAACCGACCGAACCGTACGCTTACCTGATGGTGCCGGTTCGGTTGGAACCGGGGAAAGCGACTGGACAATTGTAATTGCTTTGGCTATTTCTTCAGCGGTTGGAGATGGAAATTTTGGCTCCACACCTGCTGATTTTCTAGTCCTTTTTGCTGGAACCGACTCCTCCGAGTCAGCTCTCCTTTTGCCCAAGGAAGTCTCGCCCTGGTCAGAGGGCACTCTGGTCATCCGGGTCAGCGGACTTCTTAGCCTCCCTTTCCCTGAGCCTACCAACTCTCTTATCCAGGGTAGCTGCAGGAAAATTTTTACAAATCTGGCAGTCTGCACTGAGGTGGTCAAACCCCAGACAATAAACACAGGTTGTGTGGGGGTCAGCCTTGGCAAAGGCTTCCCCACAAACACTGCAGTGTTGAAACCCAGTGGGCCCGGTTTTTCTTTTGGGTTTCTCAGACATAGTGCCACCCTAACCAAAACTTGCCTATTTATGGCAATCCGCCAAGCAAGACCCTCTTATCGGTTCCCAACCATGTCACGGGTCGTGTAAAAAAAAGGAATGAAATCCGGTTTTTGTAGAACAAATAAGAACCGGGAACCGCACTCTAAAAGACAGATTTAATGAATTTTACAACAACCTGATCGGTTCAAACCGAACCAATAATACCGTTTACAAGTTCCACACAGAAAATAATGTAAAACCTATCTAGTATTTACGGTACCACAGACAGAGCTTGAACCGACCGTTGAGGTTTAAATTCGGTTAAAAAAACGAAAACTTAATACTTTAACCAACAAAATGAACCGAGCAGAAGGAGAAATCTCGGGAGCGACTGTTCAGTGAGTATGAGTAAAGAACTGACAGTTTGAGTTTGAAGAACAACAGACAGAGTTTTCAACCGAGCTCGCGCTCAAAGTTCCATGCCTGGCATGGAAAGTTAACTATTTCACCTTCGAAGCAGTTCGAAGGTTGGGACTCATTGCATATGTCAAAATATAGCAAGACTTCATGTTATTTGAAGCAATGCCTCTCCTCTATTGGTGTACCTGGGGAAGTACACCGGCAGACCGATGTCCTGATTAAGGGTAAGGGCTAAGACCACCTTAGGCAGGAATTTAGGATTCGTCCTCAGAGACACTCTGTCCTGGTGGAAAATTAAATAAGGTTCCTTACACATAAGAGTGTATAGCTCAGAAATTCTCCTTGCTGACGTGACGGCAACCAAAAATAACGTTTTCCACGACAGAAAACACAGCTCGCAATCCGCGACAGGTTCAAAAGGGGGCAGCGTGAGCTGCTCCAGGACGAAGAGTAGGTCCCAAGGAGGGACGGGATCCCTGATGGGTAGCCTAAGGTGTAACACCCCCCTCATGAAATCACGAGAGGCATCGAGTTGTGCCACTGTGCGTTGACCTATCGGGTAGTGGTAGGCCGAAATCGCACAGAGGTGAACTTTAATCGAGGAGTAGGCAAGGCCTGAGTGGAAGAGGGAAAGCAGGTATTTCAGAACTGATTCCTCTGGGCAATTTAAAGGGGAGAGGCCGCGTGCCTGAGACCACAGGCAAAACCGGTGCCATTTCATGGCGTACGTCGCATACGTTGCCGGCTTTCTGGCAGCAGAAAGAACTTCTGCCACCTCTTGCGAGACCCCGTGTCGCATAATGGCTATGTCTCGAGGAGCCAAGCATGCAGGTTCAGTGAGCGTAAGTTCGGGTAGACTAATGAACCCCCCTCTTGAGACAGCAGGTGGGAGCTGAAGGGCAACGGGAGTGGAGGTTCCCGGGACAGTTGTGTCAGCATGGGGAACCAGATCTGTCTGGGCCAGAAAGGCACTAACAGGATCATAGTTGCATGCTCCCTGCGAAGTTTGAGAAGGACCTCTGGATCAACGGGAAGGAGGGAAAGCGTAGAGAATCTGTCCGCCCAGGAGAGGGACAACGCTCTCGCCAAAAACACCAGGCCCTGGATCTAGCGAGCAAAAATTGGGAGTTTTATGCTGATGGGAAGAACAAGTCCAACTCTGGAGTGCCCCATCGAAGAAACAGATCCTCTGTTACCTCTTGAAGAAGTTCCCATTCGTGGACTCTGGCCTGGGAACGACTCAGGCCGTCTGCGATTGTGTTGTCCACTCCGGGAACGTGAACTGCAATCAGGCTCACGCCGTGTCGGATTACCCAATCCCATACTCTCATAGCTTCCATGCAAAGGGGGTAAGAGTGTGTGCCTCCTTGTTTGTTCAGGTAATACATTACCGCCGTTTTGTCTGTCTGAAGCAGAAGGGTACTCGGAGGGATTTCTGACTGGAAGGCCTGCAGGGCATAAAGGACCGCCCTCATCTCCAGAATGTTGATATGGAGGTGAGCTTCCTGAGAGGTCCACGTTCCCTGGGACCTCACCCCTTTCAGGTGTGCTCCCCACCCCAGCCCTGAGACGTCTGTGGAGAGGATTACCTCCGGGGACGGCGCTGCAAATGGAACACCCACAGAGAGTGTCCCTGGGTCTAGCCACCATTGCCAGTCCCAAATCACGGCCTTCATGATTCTGACCGGCTGCTGCATGTGGTCTTGCCTTTGGTCCCATTGCACTTTTAGCATCCACTGGGTCACCCATATGTGAAGCCTTGCCATAGGGACGGTTGGAATGGCCGCAGCCATGTGTCTGAGCAGGCGAAGGACCAGTCTGGCGGGGACAGTCTTCTTCGCTGAGAGGTCCCTGATGAGGGACCTGATGCACTCCGCTCTGTCCTCGGGAAGAAAGGCTTTCCCTTAGATGGTGTCCAGAACTGTGCCTATGAACTGCAGCTTCTGGGATGGTACCAGGAGAGACTTCTCGAAGTTGATAAGAATACCCAGAGACTGAAAAAGTTGCTTGAGTGCTCTGGATGGCCAACAACAGCGCCTCTCTGGAGGCGGCCATGAGAAGTCAGTCATCCAGGTATGGGAACACATAGTGGCCCTGTTTCCTTAGAGACACTGCCATGACTGCCATACACTTGGTAAAGACCCTGGGGGCCGATGACAGTCCGAAAGGAAGAGCCCGGAACTGAAAGTGGTGGCCGAGGAACTCGAAGTGCAGAAACCTCCTGTGCGCTTGAGCTACGGGGATGTGCAGGTAGGCGTCCTGCATGTCCAGAGAAGCTAGAAAGGCATCCTTCCTCAGCATGGGAATGAGCTCTTGGAGGGTCACCATGCAAAACCGTTTGTAGGCGACCGACATGTTGAGGTCGCTGAGGTCCAATATTGGACGGAGGTCCCCTGTTTTCTTTGGAACCAGAAAGAAGTGGGAATAGCAGCCGGCCCCTCTCTGGTTCTCCGGGACGACTCCACCGCTTCCTTTTGTAGAAGCACGGTACTTCTTGCCCGATGAGCGATCTGTGCTGACCCAGTAACGGGAGAGCAGAGGAGGCCTTGTGGGTGGCTTGTCCATGAATTCTATAAAGTGGCCTTGTTCGACCAATTGAAGAACCCACCTGTTGGTGGTAACAGACTGCCACCCTGGCAGGTGGTCCACAATACCACCCCCGACCTTGGTGTCCCATTGATCCTGAGGGGCGGGGGCCGGGAAGGAGTCATGCTGTGGCGGCTGAGTGTCCTGCAGGCTGGGCCAACTTGGCAGGGCGTTGGCCTCGGCCTGCGGACGACTTCCCCTGGGCTCTTCGGGAGAAGGAGCCCCTCTGTTGCAGGCTGGTGCGGGACTGTTGTCTCTGCGTCTGGCCGCGAAAACGGCTCTGGTTCCTACGAAAGGAACCGAGCTTGGGTCTGTACATGGCTTGGACAGACCGCACCGCCTTCCCGGCCTCTTGAAGTTTGGTGAGAAGCTTCTCCGAAGACTCACCAAAAAGAACTTCTCTGTGGAATGAGGCATCCAGAATGTTTTTCTGGACGTCCGTGGTAAATCCGGAGACACAAAGCCATGAGTGTCTCCGGAGGCATACACCTGAGGCTGCCGCTCTGGCCGAGGAGTCCGTGGAGTCATACGCGGCTCGAAGCACCTGGGTTCCCACGTCTGAACCCATGCGGAGGAGCTGGAGCAACTCTTCCTTCTGCTCACCTTCTGGCATCTTTTCTGCCAGGTCTAGTCCCTGCTCCCACAAAGCATTCTGGAAACTGGACCACGGGTAAGATAGCTGAGGGACCTAATGGCGCAGGTAGCAGCTGCATACGGTGCCTGCCCATTGCGTCCAATTGCTTGGACTCTGGGTCCGGTGGCAGGGTGCTCAGATGTTGCGGGCCTCTGGGACCGGCCGCGTGAGGCTGTAATGACCAGGGAATCGGCCGGAGGATGAGATGCCAAGTACTGGTCCTCCCTAGGGGCCTTGTACAGGCGGTCAGCTTCTTCATCGCTGAGCGAGTGTGTGTGGACGCTTCACGCCTGCCTTGGTGACGCCCACGGCGTTCACCAAGGTGGCACCCACCACAGGCTTCGGTAGTCCTTTGTCAAGATATTGTGCAAGGCGAGCCTCTGGATCAAGTTCCTCTGCGTCCCAGCCCATGTTCTCTTGAATATGCCTCATAATCTCCGAGAACGATGGGTCATCCGGAGGAGATCTTGGGAGCTCACATGGGTCCGGCGAGGGGACGCTGATGGGAGAAGGGTATCTGGATCCGTCTGAGAAGTCTGATCCAGAGTCCTCCGTCGAAGGCGAGTGGCGGTGTCTTCTGGGTCTCTTGGGGCTAGGTGACCCTGAAGAAGATCTGGACGGAGGTCTCTTCTTGTCTGGTCTGCCCCTAGGAGATTCCGTAGGCTCCTGGGGGGAAGGTACTCGGCCTGCTGCCCCAGATGGGGTGGGGGGCGCTGGGACCGGTGGAGTCACGGGTGGAGGAGGAGAAGGAGGAAGAGGAGGAGGTGTGGGAACCAAGTCCTTTTTTATGGTATCCCACCAGTAGGTGAATAACTCCTTAACCTCTGAAATACGGAGGCCCGACGATGGACCGGGCGCCGGTGGTCGGTCGTCGGGTTCCGGTGTCGGCTCCCCAGGGGTCTCTGGTTCAGGGGAGGGTTCCCTGGGGGGTTCGACAGGACCGGGATCGCCCGCCTGGTCTTTGGGCTGTCTCAACTCCTCCTCCGTAAGCGCCTCCTGGCCGACGTCGGTAGGTGGCATAGGTGTTCCTCTCTCTACTGGGTCGGGCGTGGTCCCCCGGCCGGCGTCCATGGTGGAGAAGGCCTGACCGGCGATGGGCATCGGCATTCGTCGGGTACCGGGACCGGTGATGCTTGGCCGACATCGGGTCCGATGTCCTCTTGAGCGATGTCAGCTCCTTGGTCTTCCGCTGGGATGGTGGGGGCAAGGAGACCGACCAGATGTCGGGAGCCAAGTGGCGGGAGCTGGACTTGTGGTGATGGCGGTCCCCTGACCTCGGCGAGGCCTTGGAAGAAGATGAAGAAGGCCTGGAGGTCTTAACAAGCTGTAGAGTAGAGGAACCCGAGGATGACTTGACCGCGACCGGTGGAGACTGAGAGCGGGCCCGGGAAGGACACGGTCGGACCGGGAGCCGGAGCTACGGGAGTTGGAAGCCCTAGAGGGGGATTTGGATCTCACCCTCTCCTTGTGCTTTTTGAGATGCCAGGGGGCTTTCTTGGACGATTCCCCCTTGGAGGCAGAATCCATGGCCATCACTCTCTCTTCAAGAAGGTAAGCTTGTAGGGCCTTCTGGCGATGGATCAGAGTCCGGCTATTAAATCCTTGACAGAAGGAACAGGCCTGGGTGTCGTGGTCCAGGCCTGAGGCACCCTGCCTTGGGTCGAATGCGAGTTTTAAAGAATTTGCTTCCACGTGAAGCACTTTGATGGATGGCCTCCGCGGAAGTTGGAGGGGACATCAGATGGCAGACGTTCGTTGAGTAAAAAGGTTTCCAATTCGGAAAAATAACTTTTCCAGGCGTCACGCGCTAGAAACAGACCGAAGGATCAAGACATGCAAGTCGACGGTGGGAAAGAACTGAGGATTCTGGCGGGACCACCTCCTTATGTACTACGTCTGACGTCGGGGGCGGGACCGACGTCGGAGGCAGTCCCCGCTGAAGACTGCTAGCTAGAAGATTTCCGTGGGGTCCTGACGCCTGCCGGCTTCAGTCCTAATGGTGTAACCTGCTGCAAGAGCTGTATCTCGAAGTAAGATCTGGGGTACCAGATTGGGGAGCGACTTAAAAAAAAAAAAAAAAGGGACTTTGGACTGAAATGGCTGATGGTAACAGAGGCCCTATTAGTTTGTCTTCAGGCAAAAAAAAATATTTTTTAGTATGTGCCTCTCAGATGCCAGAGCCATAAATGTAAAGACTCCTCAAGGACTAAAGGTTTTTTCTTTTTTTTTTTTTTAAATCGGTTTCAGCAGTTACTGGCTAAACATTAATATGTCTGAAATAATGATAAAAGTAGTTAATGATGACGTTGGATTCAATTGGTTAAAAGGGTTTGGGGTGACAGAGGAGTTGGCTCCACCCTCGGGGAGGGAAGAATTCTAATGAATACCTGCAAACAAAATAAATACTGGAAGGACGGAGGGACGAGGGTGGCGCTGAGGGGGAGCGTGGAGCCGGGGGCTGGATCTCTGTTGGTGGTGGAGCCTTCCCCTTGCGATGGCGAGGGTACCCTAATTGGACACACATATGATGGGTGGGGGCCCTAATGGGGGGACTGTATCAGAATCATGGCTCAAAAATGAGCTAACTTCCAATTTCCGAGTCTGAGAATGGAGAACCCTACATATCAGTGCAGGGGGAAGAGATGAGGCGGGGACTCTGGAGGGAGCCCTGCTCCTCTCCTATCTGAACCCTGGAATAGCACCTATATTTTCAGGAATAAAGGCAGAACCTCCCCACTCTCCGAGGAAGCGTTCTGGAAGTGGTCTCCCCGGGGGCTCATGCTCCTTCGCATATGCATGATCTAAAGAATAATGGTCTACTGTGTGTCCGGGGCCTGAACTTCAAAGGGTGGGTGGATCTCTTGGGGAGATTCGGTCCAGATGGCACTGTGGGCCCAGGTTGGCGAACGGCCCAGCCCCAGGAACTAGTCCGTATTTCCTAGACCCCCTGAGGGAGAACATAAAATAGTTACAAATACGCTGAAGGGAGGGGCCTGTCTGCCTCATATGGAGGGTTGTGGCAGCCATAGTTGGCAGAGAACACCATGATGACAAATGTAAAAGATGGGTAAGAGATGGTGAAATGTTTTAGAGAACGCTTTTCTTTTCCACCTTGAGCAGACAGCCAGCTTTTCACCCACCTGGACTAGCACCTGTATCAGGTGTGTTTGTTCTGGAAGGGAGGTAACCTTGCGTGGACCTCCCACCTTTCCTCAAAGAGGGTCTCTAGAGGGGAGGAAGTGGGATTAACACAACCACTGAAGTACCTAAACATGCCATATGATTTATGGCAAGTTGTAAATAGTTTTCATGTATTTTGGTGTTATAGCTTTTAAGTTATAGAAACATATAAACATAAACATAGAAACCTAGAATTTGACGGCAGATAAGGACCGTTTGGCCCACCCAGTCTGCCCATTTCCCTACCTACTGGATAAGCTGCAGATCCTAGTTAACCAGCAGCCTACTTCTTCCTATCCCCACCCCCTAGAATGGCCTTATGACTGTCCCATGCATGCTTGAATTCCACCACTGATTTTGACTCCACAACTTCCTCCGGAAGGCCGTTCCATGCATCCACAACCCTCTCTGTGAAAAAATACTTCCTTAAATTACTCTGAGCCGCCTCCTCTATCTTCAAATTGTGCCCTCTTGTTCTTGCACACCTTTTTGAAAGATGCTACCCTCTTGGACTTTGTTGATTCCCTTGAGGTACTTGAACGCTTCCATCATGTCCCCCTCTCCCTCCTTTTCCTTGAGGCTATACATATTAAGCTCCTTTTGTCTCTCTTCATATGTCTTCCGGTGCAGACCCTGCACCATTTTAGTTGCCCTCCTCTGGACAGCTTCCATCCTGTCTGTGTCTTTCGGAGATTGGGTCTCCAGAACTGCACACAGTACTCCAGATGGGGTCTCACCAGCTGTCTGTACAGAGGGATAATAACTTCCTGTTTTCTACTGGTGATGCCTCTCCCTATGCATCCCAGTATCTCCCCAGCCCTCCTTGCTGCCCTCTCACATTGCTTGCCCACCTTTAGGTCATCTGATATGACTACCCCAAGGTCCCTTTCCATTTTTGTTGTTGTTAATATCTCACCCCCATTGTGTACTCTTCCCCTGGGTTTTTGTTTCCCAGGTGCATTACCCTGCACTTCTTAGCACTGAATCTAAGCTGCCATACATTTGACCATTCCTCTAACCTTGCCAAGTCCCTTCTCATCCTTTCCACCCCACCCTGTGCATCAACTCTGTTGCAGATCTTTGTGTCATCTGCAAAGAGAAATACTTTTCCTTCCAGTCCCTCTGCAATGTCGCTTATAAAGACATTGAAGAGGACCGTCCTAATACTGAACCTCATGGTACCCACTAGTAACCTCTTTCTCTTCTGAGGGACTTCCATTTACTATTACTCTCTGTGTCCTATTCTCCAGCCAATTCTTTACCCAGGCTGTCATCTTGGGACCCACTCCCAGGCTGGCTAACCTGTATATTAATCTTTGTGTGGGACTGTGTCAAATGCCTTGCTAAAGTCTAGGTAGGCCATGTCCAGCCCTCCCTGATCTACTACTTTGGTCACCCAGTCAAAGAAATCTATCAGATTCTGCTGGCATGACCTTCCGCTGTGAATCCATACTGCCTTGGGTCCTGTGCCCTCTGGCCTCTAGATACTCAACAATTCTTTCCTTCAGAAGTGATTCCATCATTTTCCCTATCACTGAGGTTAAACTAATAGGTCTGTAGTTTCTGCTTCTGCCTTGCTCCCACTTTTGTGAAGGGAATCACATCTGCCCTCCTCCAGTCCTCGGGTACCACCCCATCCTCCCATGATTTGTTAAAAGGGTAGTCAGTGGTGTCACTAGTTCTACCCTTAGTTCTTTTAGAATTCTGGGATGAATCCATCAGGCCCCATTGCTTTGTCCACCTTCAGTTTTAAGAGTTCTTTCAGAACCCTTCTTCTGTAAATGGGCTGGTATCAACTTCTGCATCCAGAGTGTTTCTACTGTTTGTTTTAGGTACCCCCTTCATTTGTAAATACTGAGCAAAAATATTTGTTTAGTATCTCTGCCTTTCACAGTCTCCCTCTGCCCACCCTCCCCTCCCTTTATTAAGCCTCACTATCCCTCCTTGGTCTTCCTTCGCTCCTGATGTACCTATAAAAGTTTTATCCCCTTCTTAACTGAGTTGGCTATCTTTCCTCGGTTTGGGCCTTTGCTGTTCTGACTGCCTTCCCAGCCTCCTTTTGCTTTAACTGATACAGTTCTCTGTCCTGCTCCTTTTGCGATTCCTTATACTTCCTGAATGCTTTCTTTTTCTCTTGAACCTTCACTGCCACTTCCTTTGAGAACCATAGTGGTTTCTTACATCGTTTTGTTTACTTGCTTCACACAAAGGCTCGTTACCTCTGTGATGGCAGTTTTTATTATTCCCCATTGTTCTTCCACCCCTCCTTCCTGCCCATTTGCTAGTGCATTCCTTAGGCACTCACCCATTTTGGCAAAGTTAGCCCTCCTAAAGTCCACTACTTTTGCCTTTGTATGGCTTGACTCTATTGCTGTGTTTATTGTGAACCATACTGTTCGATGGTCGCTAGTTCCCAGATGGCTACCCACTTCTACATCTGTGATCCTCTCTCCATCTCCATTTGAGAGAACCAGGTCTAAGATTGCTCCCTCTCGGAGTGGGCTCAATATTAGTTGTCTAAGGCATGCCCTCTGCAGGGCATCTAGAATAACCCCACTCTTCAAGTGGCTGCTGCAACTGCACTCCAGTTAACATCTGGCATATTCAGATCACCCATCAGCAATATCTCCCTTTTCTGCCATTCTAAGTATACTTTCTATGATTTCTTGTCCATTTCCTCCCCTGAGAAGGGTCTGTATCACAACCCTGTGCAGATTGTGGTGCCATTGCCTGTCTCCAAATTTACCCACAGTGCTTCTTCTCCTCCCTGTTTACCCTTTTTTCTGTTGCTTTTATTCCTTCCTTATGTAAGAGCTACTCCTCCTCCTCTTTTACCCTCCTGTCCCTCCTGTAGATAGTGTATCCTGGTATGTTTACATCCCAGTCATGGTTTTGTGTGTACCATGTTTCTGTGACTGCCACGATATCCAGATGTTCCTCCTCCATCAAGGCCACTAATTCAGGAAGCTAGTTACCCAGACTACGGGCATTGGTACTCATTGCTTTCCATTTTTTGATGGCTTTACCTTCTGTTGCAGCATCCCCCACTGACCTTTCTACCTCGGTCTTTTTCTCATTTAGTACCCTGTTTTGTAGGGAGAGGCTGGGATTTTCCTGCTGCTTATCAGTGCCTCCCCCTTTGACTAGTTTAAAAGCTTGCCAATGAAGCATTTAAACCAATTGCTCAAAAGACTTGTTCCCTTCCTGGACATCTAGATGCAGACCATCCTGCCAGTATAGGCTGGTGTCCCTCCAGGTGGAACCCCAGTCCCCAATGAAGCCAAACCCCTGTGCTCTGCACCATTTTTTCAACCATTCATTAAACTGCATGGTGCTAATTACCCTCGCCTCCCCCATGCCATTGACAGGCAGCACCTCTGAGAAGGATACTGTGTGTGCTACTTGTCTTAGGCCCCTTCCCAACTCTACAATGTCCTCCTGCACTGCTCTAATCTCATGATGAGCCAAGTCAGTTGTCCCTAGGTGGACAATGACGTCCAGCTCAGACTCCCTTGCAGCTGTTCTCGTTATAGTTACAGAAACGTTTAATATGGCGGATTTCATTCTCCAATTCCTACAGTTGATGTTAATTGTGAAGCCATCCGTGACCTGAAGATTGTATCATGGAACATTAGGGGGATTAATAACCCAATAAAAAGAGAGAGAATTATCCAATACCTCCAGAAACAAAAAGCAGAGGTGGTCTTTCTACAAGAGACTCACTTAGGTCCCCAAAAACATCAGAAACTGTGCTGAAGGTGGGTAGGGGCAGTGTTTGCATCAGATTACCAGGCACACCCCCGTCGCAGGGGAGTGGCAATTTTAATATGCAGGGATATGCCTATTAAGATTCTATGGGTAGAGTCAGACCCTGAGGGTAGATGTGTCAGACTGGGTGGGACCTATAGGGGAAACCCTGCGCTTTTCTGAACATATACGCGCCTAATGAGAAAACGGACAGAGTAAAATTTTTGATGAAACTCATAACAGAAACAGTAACAGACCCAGAGAGTCTGGTCATCACAGGGGGTACTTCAATTTGGTGAGGGATCTTCAAATGGACAGGGTGGGCTCCAAGACATTGGGCCCCTCTAAAAGCTGGTAAAGTCTTAACTCGAATATACAGTGAACTAGCTTTAGTAGATAGCTGGAGGTTCCAGCACCCGAAGGAAAGTGACTGTACATATTATTTCCCGAAATATAATACGTATTCGAGAATAGACTTTTTTCCAGTGTCCTCCAATGCGTTGTGGTTTCTCCTGAACACAGGCATAGGCAACATTTCCCTCTCAGACCATGCATCCATCTCAATGGAATTTGAAATGGTCCTGAGACCAACAGAGACTCTCTGGAGGCTCAATGTCAGCCTAATAAAGCAAGAGGATTTCAGAGTGATGATTCATGGAGCCATGGAATCATTTTTAAGTCAGAACCCAACGGAAGAGGGGGAGGCGGGAATAAGATGGGATACCCTCAAGTGTTACCTAAGAGGGGAAATTATCAAATACTCCTCATGGTATAAAAAATCTAAGATTAGGGAAAAGCTGAACTTGGAATACAGAATCACACAGCTGGAGACAATTCATCAAAATACTCTAGATAAACAAATAAAAGAACAGTTAGAATATCATAAAACTAAACTTAACAGGATCCTTGACGCTCAAATAGAAGGACAGTTAAGATATTCCCCCCAAAAATATTTTGAACAGGGCAACAGAGCCGGAAAACACCTAGCTTGGCAATTGCGCAAGGAGGCAGCCTCTATAGCAGCGCTAAGGATTAAGGACCCAATTAATGGTACCCCAACAACATCACCGCCCCATGTAGTGAACCACTTTCAACAGTTTTACAGAGAGCTATATAAAGCAGAAAGAGGGCCAAATCATCTCAAGGAGGCATCCTGATATCTTAGAAAGTTACAACTTCCCAAGTTAACAGAAGAACAGAGACATAGCCTGGAAGAACAGATCACAGAGACAGAGATCAAGCAAAAAATTAAACAGTTAAAAAATGGGAAGGCTCCGGGAGTGGATGGTTTTGCTGCGGAATTTTATAAAGAGTTTGGAGGGGAACTAATTCTCACATTAGGGTCGGCAGTTAATGAACTGATGTGGGGAGAGGAGGCAGCCCCAAGCTCTTGGAGCCAGACGCTCATTTCAGTTATTGCCAAACCAAATAAACACCCTGAAGAGTGTAAATCGTATAGACCAATTTCTTTATTATCAGTAGACTTAAAAATATTCATGGGGATCATGGCAGATCGCTTACAGAAAGTAATAGGCTACCTGGTTTACAGAGACCAGACAGGCTTTATGTCAGGCCGATACTTGTCCGACAATATCAGGTGCCTTCTGAATATAATCTCGGCGCAAAAGTCTAAAAGAGAGCTACAACCTGCAATCAGTATGGACACGGAGACAGCATTCGACAGAGTGGATTGGGTGTTTTTGAATTTAACTTTAAAGGAATTCGGAATAGGGAACACATTTTCAGGGATAATTCAGGCCCTCTACTCAGCCCCAAAAGCTCAGGTGAGGGTAAACGGACATTTATTCGACTGCTTCCCCTTGCAAAGGGGGCTAGGGCCGGGCTGTCCTCTCTCTCTCCTCTATTATTCACCCTCTCCTTGGAACCATTAGCAATAGAAATCAGGGCACAGGAGAATATAAAAGGGGTTAAAGTGGAGGGTCTAGAACAAAAGATCGCCCTCTGCCGATGATTCACTATTCTTTGTAGCAGATTCAGAGTCCTCAGTCCCCTTGCTTCTAAGCACACTGGAAAATTATGGGACCTTGGAGGGATACAAGATTAATCTTGATAAGTCAGAGGCTTTAATTTTAAGTGGCCACCCTCCTCAGAAATTTAGATCTGGGTTTCCTCTAGCATGGGCCCAAAAAAACACAATCAAATACTTAGGCATATATGTGGCAGCGGACACCTCTCAACTATTTAGAAACAATTTTTTAAAACTATTCCAAGACCTACAAACAGATATGGCCAGATGACATCTACTCCCATTAACTCTTTATGGTCGAATACAAACCATAAAGGTGAATGTCCTGCCCCATATTCCTGATTCAGACTCTTCCAGTCCAGATTCCAGGCCATTTTTGGAAACAATTACAGAAAGAAACAACATTTTGTCTGGGCCAAGAAGCGCCCAAGAATTTCTATAGCTCTGCTATGAGCACCCAAAGAACAAGGAGGCTTGACAATCTAAAACTTTTATCAATATTATCTGGCGGCGATGGGAGTGCAATTAATCACCTGTGGCAAAAGGAGGAAAGAATCAGGTTGGTATCAGTTGGAGGAAGCAGCACTGGAGGATTGGGCCCTGTGGACCCTCCCAATGAACAGCGTTCCCTTACACATACGTAACAGGTTTAATAACCCCTGGATTAATCACTCACTTAAAATACTGAACAAATTAAGGAAAATAACACATACAACAGAAGGTTTGGGACCCCTGTCTTTGATTAGACATGAACCAAGATTCACCCCTCCAAGATTAGACCCAGGGTTTAATTTTTGGGCCGGTCAAAGACTAGTAAAATTTATGTAGTGCCTGGACGGGAAGGATGTTCATCTTTCGCCCAACTAAAAGAGAGATACTCGTTAAGACAAGACCACCACTATAGATATTTACAAATGAAGTATTTCTTGTCGATACCGGGGGTCAAAGAACAGGTTTCTCACCTGCAACAGTAGTTCTAGGAGTGGTATATGTTGTTCATCCACACTTCTTGGCATGTCCCTTTCCCCTTTAAATGTTGCCGGAAAGTCTTCAAGCTGGCTCCTCCCACCCACCTGGGCGGTAAATACCTTGGCTCTGCCCCATGATGCTAGATCTTAGTCCACTGGAAGCAAGGTTGTGCGTCTAAAGCCGGGGAGGTTGGGTGGGTGCATGTGGATGAACAACATATCCCACTCCTAGAACTACTGTTACAGGTGAGTAACCTGTTCTTCTAGGAGCGTGGTTATGTTGTTCATCCACACTTCTTGGCAGATTCCGAGCAGTTCTCCAGGAGAAGCGCGTCACAGCCCCACCCTACTTAGGGAAGAGAGAGACTGGAGGCAGTCCCAAAACCCAACATCCCGTGACTCCAGGTCGATGTGGTAGTGGGTAATGAAGGTGTTTGCTGACTTCAGGTACACACAGACTTCCTGGATAGGATGTCCCTGAAGCAGCCACCGATGCAGCAGTATGGAGGGTAGAATGAGCTCTTATCCCTCTGGGAGGCTCCTTGCCCGCCAACTCATAACACAGACCTATGCATGATGTAATCCATCTCACAATGGTCCATTTAGCTGCAGGTCTGCCAGAAGCGACTTCGGCGTAGGTGACAAACAGCTGGCGAACCTCTCCTCGGATTTCCACCATTCTCTCCTTATAATAGGAAAGAGCACATCTAAGGTCCAGGGTATGGAGCCTGTACTCGGCATCAGGTGTAGTTAGGGTAATATACTGGCAGAGTCAACAACTGGTTAAGGTGAAACTCTGACACCACCTTCGGAAGAATTTCAGATGGGGGCGAGGAAACCTTGTCCTATGAAAGACCAGATAAGGGGCCACAAAAGCGCTGGGCTCCCTGTCTTTCTGGCTGGCGTGATAGCCACCTAGAGAGACCGTCTTCCATGACAAGGTGAGCTCACACTTCTGCATGGGTTCGAATAAGGCTTGCCATGAGCTTTGCCAAACAGTAACAGATCCCATGGGTGGAGGTTCATGCACTGGAGGGATATGTGATCAGGCCTTTGAAGAGAGCGCACAACCACTGCATCTCCTCGCCAATGGCTGACCGGCCCCAAGCCCGGTAGGCAGAAATGGCTGCCAGGTGCACCCTAAGGGTCGCTGACCGTAGACCCCCTTTGGAGAGAGACCAAAGATAGTCCAGAATGTTAGCCACGGAGCAGGATAAGGGGTCCTGACCCATACCCTGGCACCAAATGGAAAACCTTTTCCATTTGAAGGCATAACATTTCCTGGTCGATTAATTATGAGATGCCTCCATCATGGTGTAGACATCCTTGGAAAGACCCAGAGCCTGGAAACCTAGCCGCTCAGGTACCAGGCTGTAAGGTACAGGGATTGAAGGTCTGGATGGAATACCTTCCCCTGGTTCAATGATATCAGGTCTGGGCGTGTACAAAGCCGCTCTGGGGGCCTGCAGCTGAGGCTGAGGCTGAGGAGATCTGGGTACCAGACCCGGCACGGCCAATCTGGGGCTACCAGGATCACCGTCACCTTGTCCCTCCTCACCTTGAGTAACACCTTGTGGATCAAGGGAAATGGAAGGAAGGCGTAGAGGAGGCCTGGGGTCCACGGCCTGGAGAAAGACAGCTTCAGCTTGGTGTTTTCCCTGGAGGCAAACAGGTCCACCAAGGGTTTGCCCCAATGGGAGAACAGATTGTAAGATACCTCTGGATGGAGAGGCCACTCGTGGTATGTCTGTCCTAAACGGCTGAGAGCATCCGCCAACTGGTTCGAGACTCCTGCCACATGAATGGCTAGGAGATCCGCCTCCAACTGGCTTATGAGGGTCCAGATGCATAGCGACTCCTTGCACAGCAGACGGGAGTGTGTGCCACCCCGTTTGTTGAGATAGTATATGGTCATGGTACTGTCCGTCTGGACTTGAACCACTTGACCCCAGAGCTGAGGAGTGAAAGCTGACAGTGCCAGTCTGACTGCTCTGAGCTCCAACAGGTTGATGTGGCATCGGGACTCCTCAGGGGTCCAGAACCCATGGGGCCTGTTGTCCCTCATGTAGGCTCCCCAGCCCATGAACCCCGTCAGGGACCCCATGGGCACCGCGTACTTGTGGGCCGATGGTGCTGGGCAAGAAGCTGGGCACTGCCAAAGCTCAAGGGCCAGGTCAACAATGGCTTCGGCCACTGGAAAGGCCTCCGTCGGGACAGAGGGTCATTAGTAATCTCAGCCTCATCGGCCATTTCCTCAGTCCCCTGGCTAGATGGGATGTTCAAAAAGGATGCGATCTCGACCGAGGCAGAGACCACGTGCTCTTGGGACTCAGACCTTTCTCTGTCCCAAGAACATCTTCGCTTAGACGAAGACTTCAGATCCTTATCCTCTTGCAGTGTGGGAGGTGCGAGCCGGGTGCCTCCCCGGTGAGGAGAGACTGGCACACAGAGGACTGTAAGGTGAGCTGGATGGGAGAAAAGCTCGGCTTGGCACCTCCCAGAACGCCTCATTTGTCAGCTGCCAGGATCACGGCTGCAAAACCGCCCACGACCCGCAATTTCACTGATGGGTTCCTTTCTCTGGTCTCCCCAGTTTTAGGCGTGCCTTGCTGTCATCCAGGACGTTGGGATGGAATGCCAGGCAGAAAGTGCAAGACAAGCTGTCATGTCCGACACCTAGGCAATAATCACACGTTAAGTGGGGATCGGTGCATGACATCTTCTGGCCGCAGGCACACCGGTGAAATCCGGGGACGATTTTTCCTCCATGTCCGATGTGCTACAATTGGAATCGCTAACTCGAATGAGTTTTGAGGTTAGTTTCGGTAAAAATTGATGCTTTGAATCCAGGGCATACGAATTGCTATGAGAGCACGAGGGAACCTGTATCTTCCAGCGGAAAGGAAGATCTGACGTCATGGGGCGGATCCGAGGTATTTACCACCCGGGTGGGTGGGAGGAGCCAGCTTGAAGACTTTCCGGCAAGATTTAAAGGGGAAAGGGACATGCCAAGAAGATGTTCACGAGATACATGATCAGATCCAAAAACTTACAGGGCTTCAGGTACCCTTCACTGGGGAAGATCTGGTTCTTGGTCTCCCCACCTTTCTTTTTAGCAACAAACTAGCGACTAAGTTGGCTCAAACCCTAAGGGTAGCGGCCCTGAAATGTATAACTTCTAGATGGATGTCCACAGAACTCCCCAAATTACAAGAATGGAAAAGTAGAGTGCAGGGCGTAGAGAGAATGGAGAGAATCACAAATAAGTTGAAACTGCAAGAGAAAAAATTTCTAGAGATTTGGTCCCCATGGTTACAAGATATAAAGATATAGATGCACAGATTGAGAGAATATAAAGGATAAGGAATATAGGAGTTGAAATGAAATCCACTGTATTGTTTGTTAAAATTGTTAATATTAATTAAATGGAAATATTAGTATTATAAGAGATAAAAAAATGCATTATTATAATAATGAACATCATACAACTATATCATGAAATAATGTATAAATACATCAACATATCTGTGAATAACAATGCAATGTAATGTTATTGGTTTGATGAAATTAATAAATACGAAATTATAAAAAAAAAAAAGTATAGCTTAGATGATCCAGTTGAGCACAATCCTGTAATACTTTATCCCCGTTTCTCTACCAAAAATAGGTAGATCGTTTCAACAGTTAAGCACCTAGGTTAAGTAAAGTTGAGTACATCTTAGCGCAAGATTCAACCAGTTAAGATTAGTTAAGCACACTCCTGTCAACATTTAGCCCCCTGCCTTTCCTAATCAAAATAATCAGCTAATTTCAACCCAGTTAAATTCCCCAGTGTCACCCACTTTGGCCCCACATCATGCCAATCACCTGCTAGCCTATAAATAGAGTCTAACTAGCCAAATAAGGGAGGGCAGGGGGCGGGTGGGATGGTAATTGCCTTATAATGCCTCTGTTCTTTGTTTGCCCTGCTCAAAAAACACACCATTCTGGAGATCAGCTGTGACTGGCTGCGTGTCCCTGTGAAGCCAGCTTCCTTCGACTTCACTGTGGCCCTGGTACTGCCTGTATCTGTTGCTGTCATTGCTTAATCAAGGACTGGCTTCACACTGCGTAGGTGGGAGGCTAATGCCTTGTAGCTGCTGGAGCTGCTGCAGCTGCTTAATAGGCAGCATTCTGGTCCCAATGCTGAAGCTTCTGAGGTTGCTTAGTAGGCAGCATTCAGGTCCAGAGGGTCCGTAGGGGGAAGAGGGGTCCCGATAGATGAGACAAGCCTCCTCAGCCCCAATGTCCCCGCTAGTAAAGGTGCAGTTCTTCTCCACCCTTAAATAGGGCCCAGTTTCTTTGTTTGCCCTGCTCAAAAACCACGGCAATCATGAGATCAGCTGTGATTGGCTGCATGTCCTTATGGAGCCGGCTTCACTGCAGCTCCAGTACTGCTTGTATCTGTTGCTGCCACTGCTTGTCCTTATGGAGCCGGCGTCACTCTGGCTTTGCTGCAGCTCTGGTACTGCTTGTATATGTATCTGCTGCTGCTTAAACAAGGAGCCAGCTTCACTCCGGTACTGCTTATATCTGTTGCTGCCGCTGCTTAATCAAGGAGCCGGCTTCACTCCCAGTGGGTGGGATGGTAATGCCTCCACCATTTTCATGCAAGCATCTGTTTTGTCACCAAATAGGGAATTTCCTTCAAAGGGAAAATCCATAGCTTTCATTTGAATCTCCTGGGACAGATTAATAGTTCTAAGTCATATAGCTGTACCTGTGAGCCCATCGTCAGGGTGCATATTACTTGTCTTGTACTGTAAGTACTGTAATTAACACGGACAATGTGGAGTGACATAAAAAGCCTATTGGTCAAATGAATGCAGTTTGAGAATCAGTGTAAATAGTCATTTCTTAAAAAACAAATATGTGAAATTAGGGGGTCAGGTATTCTTTAACCAAAATGCTGACAAATACTTAACTAGAGAATAATGCATATTTTTTATTTATTTATTTAGTTCGTTTTTGTTGACCGGGTAAGTGCACTAGACAAATCCTGCCTATTTTCAGGCACAACCCGGGGGAGGGGGATACAGATGAATGCCAACTGACCTTGAACCAGATTAAGCTGTTGGTGGTACTTTTAGTGAATGAGGGAAATTTGGCCAGGACACCAGGGAAATTCCCCTACTTCCTGCTTCCTGTGAGCAGGGGGGACCCATTTTCTGGTGGGACCAAGATGGCTGCCACTGTCTTTGCGATGGAGGAGGAAGGAGGTCTGGTTGGGGCTGAGGTAGCCCAGAGTATGTCAATAGTTACTGTACCTGCTTTTGAAGAACCAGTGGTGTTGGTGGCAGGGGTGCCCCCAAGGGGAAGGCCAGCAAAACGTCGATTCAAGTGGGCCTTTGCATTTTTCGGAAATGTCCTGTTTGAGTCTTGTGGAGAAACAACGTTGCCTCGAGGAGGAACTTTTGCGCGTTAGTGACTTGCTGCAGAGGGAATGCCGGACCGCGATTTCAGAGGAGGACCGGAAACGGAAACGATCGGCTACTTCGCCGAGTGCTGCTGAGTCTGAGGGGCCAAGCAAGCTTCTTCCACCGGTGGAGAGACCTGTTGGGGAATTGGACAAGCCTTCCAGGGATTGGGGAACTTTGGTGGAGGAGTCCTGGTCGCTGGAGCGAGCGTTGCGAGGGGCTGGATGGATTCCAATTTCTGGAGGCAAAAGGAGACCGGAGCAAGCTGTTCCTGCTCATGCAGTGGATGAACAGATAAGTCCTTGTGATATATCTGACTCTATAGGGGCTGTCTTGAGTACTGAGGCTATTGTTTCCCCTACCCCCTGTCTGAATATTGCTGCTGATTTAACTATGGGATCTCGGGGGCTGGAGATATGAATGCTTCCCCTAGCCTTCCTGAGTCAGTTGTTCATCCTATCTCTAAACCTTCTTATGCTAGCCATTTCAGACAGCAGCTGGAATTGGCAAAGGCGTAATGCTGTTAGATTACGTTATGTGGGTCCTAAGGATACTCCCCAGATAGGTTTTTTGTTGGGAAGACATTATTGAAACGCAGCATGGTTTTTTCCTCAGAGGTATATGCATTAATACATGTTCCAGGGAATTCACCTTTGACATCAGCTTGTACTCCTGCCTTGATGGAGTTGTTTTGGAGTCGATATCTGAATTTGAAGACTAACCCACTATGGTCTGACTTTATTGTATTACCTTTGTCTCAGCAGGCCTATAGGATCATCACAATCATGTTTCGGAATGAAGGGGTGAATATTGTTGATATTGTTAAATGGCTGTCTGAATCTTGTGATATTCAGGGGAATCCAGTCCCTATTCTGGATGAAGAGGGGTTTTGGAATGGGGATTGGAAATTTAGGGTAAAACTTCATTCCACAGATTCTGGCTTAATTCATCTGCCTAATTGCTTCTTTCTGGGGAGAGATAAGGGGTTTCTTTTTTATCCTGGGCAGCCTAGGGTTTTCTTTAAGTGTGGTCTCGAACCCACATTAGTACCTCCTGCACCATCCTTAAATGTTCTTACTGTGGGGAGATGGGTCATCCAAGTGCCCATTGTTTTCAAACCTTTGCGATGAGGTGGGTCACGCATTTGAAACCTGTCCCTTAGCTGCCAAAAATACTGCTGATGCTGATTATGGGGTACAAGATCATTATACCCAGGAGGCAGTTAAACCGGTATTCCTACTAAGGGAGGGAGGGAGGGGCCCTGATATTGACGGGGTTGTTCCCCCCTTGGCTGACTCTGATTATGGGGTACAAGATCATTACATCCGGAGGGGCAGGTAGACCCGGTATTCCTACTAAGGGAGGGAGGGGCCCTGATATTGACGGGGTTGTTCCCCCCTTGGCTGACTCTGGTTTGTTAGAATCAGCTGATTCCCAGTTGACTACCATGGTTCCGCCTGATGTGGGAGCTGTAGTGGGCTTTAGGGTGGATCAGGGGGAAGGTGGGAGCATCGTCCCTGTGTTGCCAGATTTAGAGACTCCGGATGCTGGGTTTGTGGTGGTTAGCGAGAAAAAGGGGAAATCTGCCAAAGGGAGGGGGAAACTAGGGAAGAAACTAGCTGCACCTGCTCCTGTTGTTTCTATGGCTGACCCGAATATGTTTTCTGTTTTGGAAGTGTCTCCAGTGGATGATCCCAGCGGGTCTGGGCCTCCTCTACCTTTACCTGGGTTAGAATCTACTGAACCTGTGGTTGACCAGGTGGGCCCTAGACCACCTGATGGTAAGATTGGTAGGATCACAAGGGCATCTAGTAAGGTGAAGTGAATGTTCCCTTGCTGGGCTCCTTGTTCCCCTTCCACCTTCGGGTGGCATCCTTAAATGTGAACAGTATTAAGACTCCAGAAAAATGACGCAGAACTTATTCACATTTTCTGTCTGAAAATCTAGATTGCGTTTTTCTGCAGGATGTTCGCTTGCATTCCCTTGAAGAGGTGGAGGCTGCCTCTGCAGGTTGGATTTGGGGGGACTGTTTTTGGTCTTTGGGTGCTGACTTATGTAGTGGGGTTGGAATATGTTTTTTTCATTATCATGTCACTGTGCTACATCAGATAGAAGTTCTGGCTGGCAGGGCCTTGGTTCTCGATGTTAAATGGGGTTCCTTAAACCTGAGGTTAATTTCTGTGTATGCTCCACAATCTAAGTTTGACCGGGTTGCTTTGTTTAATTCACTTTATCCCTTTTTATGCTCTCCTTATTACATTATTTTGGGGGTGGATTTTAGCTGTTCCTTGCCTTTACAAGTGGCTTCAGGGACAATGAAAAAGGTGTATTGTGATGAGACTAGTTTGTTGAAACTCATCTCAGACGCTGGTTTGGTAGATGCTTTTGGACCCTCTACTGGAGGGTCTGGGACACTGTTCTGTGGACCAAGGGCTTCCAGGATTGATTTCTTTTTTCTCACTTCTGTGGTTACTGTTCAATCTAGATCTTTGCAGGATGTTGCTTCCTCTGATCACAGATTACTGAGACTGACCTTGGCTGATGTTCCTGCAGCTCGGAGAGGGCCGGGTATCTGGAAATTGAATTCTGAATTGTTGCATATCCCTTGTGTAATGGGTGGGTTAAGCTCTCTTTTGCTGGCCAGGAAGTCGGTTTCCTTTTTGTATGATGATTTAAATGTTTGGTGGGAGGACACTAAATGGGAAGTTCGGGTTTATTTTAAGGCTGTGGGTCGTTTAAATGGACAATTATCACATACTGAGTTACGGTATCTTAGGGAACGGCTTCATATTTTATCCACTAATAGATGGATTCTTGGCCTCAACTGTCAGCAACAGATTGCAAGTTTGAAACTGGAATTGGCTAAGGCTCAGTCTCAGGTTTTACGTGATATGGAAATGAAGAAAAAATTACTCACCTTAGTAATGTTGTTTCTTCTAATGGAGTCTTGCTATATTATGAAAAATTGCAGTTTGTCCCACCATTAGAACTGCCCTGGAGGTGAAATAGTTAACTTCCATGCCAGGCATGGAACTTGGAGCGTGAGCTGGGTTAGAGAAGCTCTGTCTGTGTAATTTCAAACTGAAACTGTCAGATCTTTACGAGCAAACTCACTAAGGTTCTGTGTGGAAGCTGTAACCTACACTAGCCAACTGGCTACCTAAATATTAACACATATTCCTGGTCCCAACACAAAGACTCAAGTCAGGGGCCAGAAAATAAGATAAGAAAAGATAAAACAAAACACAACACCCCAACAACCCCCAAGAAGAAAGGGGTGGAAAAAAACATAATATGGGCATAAACAAGTGCCCACACTGGACTGCCCACCCCATACCCAAGTAGAAGTTCTGAGAGGGGCAGGCTGGGGGGGGGAGGTCATAATATAGCAAGACTCCATTAGAAGAAACAACATTACTAAGGTGAGTAATTTTTTCTTCAAACAACATGAAGTCTTGCTATATTATATCAATTACAGACTACACAGCAGTACCTCCATGGAGGAGGGACAGAACCTACTTAGGAATAGGCTCTGAAGCACGGCTGTGCCAAACTGAGACATCCCTCCTGGCCTGGACATCCAGGGAGTAATGCTTGGTGAAAGTGTAACCGTCTTCCAAGTAGCTGCTTGACATATCTCTAAGATAGGGATGTCTCTGGCAGCAGCTAGAGACGCAGCTGTACCTCTGGTAGAGTGAGCCCCGGGCCTGAAGGGGAACTTTCCCCAGTTTTTGATAACAAAATTGGATACAAGAGACAATCCACCTGGCAATGGATCTCTTAGTGGCAGGTTTCCCTTTCCCAACCTCACCATAAGTGAGAAAAAGTTGGAGGGATTCGAACCTGTGACCCTTGGTATGCTCTATATAGTAACTTAGGGCCCTCTTAACATCTAAACTGTGCAACCTCCTCTCACCAGAGGGGGAATGGTCAGTGAAGAACACTGGAAGGGAGATAGATTGATTAAGATGGAAATCTGAAACCACCTTAGGCAAAAACTTCCGTTAGTCCTAAGGACTACTTTATCCCTGTGGAAGGAAATAAAGTCAGTCTCTACTGACAAAGCTTGTAACTCACTTATCGCCTGGCAGAAGTGATAGCTACTAGGAAAACAGTTTTCCAAGTCAAGTACTTAAGCTCTGCAGAAGACAGAGGTTCAAAGGGGTTGCATCAACTGAGCAATGCAAACATTAAGATCCCAGGCAGGGGCCGGGTCCCTGAAAGGTGGATTAGTATGAGTAATCCTTTAAAAACTTGGAAAATACAGGGTGAGCGGAAAGAGGAGGAGCTTTCCTGCTGAAATAAAAAGCAGAGACAGCTGCCAAATGTACTTTCAGGGTAGCTGGTCTCAGACCCAAAGAATTAAGATGGACCATATAGTCCAAAACAATGGGCAAGTCAGCAGATTCCAGGAAATATGTTTCCCAGAACACCAGATGGAAAACCTTTTCCATTTAGAGTTATAAGTAGCCCTAGTGGAAGGCTTCCTAGAAGCCTTCAGGATTTCAAACGACTTGAGAAAGGTGTAGGTCAGCAAATTCTAACTCCTCAAGAGCCAGGCCTTGAGGTTGAGGGATTTGAGATTCGGATACCAAACTCTCCCCTGGGCACAGGTTAACAGGTTGTGATTCCTGGGGAGACACAAGGGAAGATGGACTGCTAAAGACAGAAGGAGTGGGTACCAGGGCTGCCTGGCCCAATCTGGAGCAATCAGAATCATCCTGCAAGGCTGGGATCTGATTTTGACTAGCACCTTGAATAGGAGAGGGAAGGGGAAGGCGACAGAAACTTCCTTCCCAATCTAGGAGAAAGGCATCCAGAGGGACTGAGCCCATCACTGGGGCCTGCAACAAAACAGTGGAAGTTGGTGATTGTCTGGGGCTGCGAAAGATCTATCTGAGGGGTGCCCCATCTGGCAAAACTATCCCCAGTACTTGGGGATCCAGAGACCATTCGTGATGGCCCGGGAAATCCTGCTGAGAGCATCTGCCAGGACATTGTCCTTTCCTGGAGGTGAACTGCTATGAGGAAGTGTTCAGGGAATAAGCCAGAGACCACAACTTCATTGCCTCGGTGCACAAGGCCGAAGACCGAGTGCCCCCTTGTTTGTTGATGTACCACATTGTAGTAGTGTTGTCTGTTCTGACTTGTAACACTTTGTTCTGAACAGATGCAGAAAACACCTGGAGTGCTAGAAAAACAGCTCTGAGTTCCAGCAAACTGATGTGGAGCAGAGATTCCTGAGGGGACCACACTCCCTGGGTGGAGAGGTACAGCCATGAGCCCCAGACCCAGAAGGGCGCATCTGTAGTAAGGGTCAAGGAGTGAGATAGGGGATGAAGGGACCCCTAGTCTCAAATTGCTCTGATCCTGCCACCGCTGAAGGGCCTGGATCAGGATTCAGTCACTGGGATCAACTTGGAAGGGGATCGTTCCTTTGGGACCAGAAGGCTCTCAAATGAAACTGAATGTCCCTCATCTGAAACCTTGCTCCTTGCACTACAGCTGTGGAAGCAGCCATATGTCCTAGTAGCTGTAGAAGTGCCTTGCTGGTCGAGACCTGCAAGAGTGAAGAAAGGAGGCCAGGGCCACTGGGTTCCTTACCCTTTCTAGGGGCAGGAGAGCTCTGGCCTGCTTTGTGTCAATTCTGCACCTATAAAGGTGAGTATCTGGACAGGTTCAGGACTGACGTTGGAAGGTTGAGAAGAAAACCCAGAGAGGTGAACAGCTGCTGGTAACCTGCAGGTGTGATTTGACCTGGTCTGGAGACTGACCTACAATGAGCCAGTCGTCTAGGTAGGGAAAGATGGCAATCTTTTGCCTTCTTAAATGAGCAACTGCTACTGCTAGACATTTGTGAATACCCTTGGGGCAGAGAGGTAAGGCCGAAGGGCATTGCTCTGAACTGGTAATAGCCTGACTGGCAGTTCGAATCTGAGGTACTTTTTGTGGGAGCTTCTGATGAGAACATGGAAATAGGCATCCTTGAGGTCCAGGAAGCTAGCCAGTCCCTGGCCTTAGAGAGGTAAAATCATTGCCAGAGTCACCATTTTGAATTTTGGTTTCAAAGGTGCTTGTTTAGATATCTTAGGTCCAAGATGGGCGCCATTCTCCTGTCTTTTTGGGGTAAGGAAGTACCTGGGTACAGACCCTTGCCCTGGTGTAGGGAGAAACCCTTTCTACAGCTCTGAGAGCCAGGAGGGTTGAGACTTCTTTTCTAAGGCAAAGGTCTCTAGAGGGTTTGCAGGGTGGAAAGATCTGATTCTCATCTTTGGAAATTTTTGAAGCTGAGAACCAGACCCCGGCCTACTACTTCCAGGACCCACTTGTCTGATGTAGAGACTCCCAGTTCTGAGCAAGTAAGTAACCTGCCCCTACAGGTAATGGAGAATCGGCCCTGGGCACCCCATCAGGGTGCCTGTTTGCAGGGGCTTTAGGCTGAGGGGTGGGAGCAGGCCTGCTTGCACCCGTCTGCCTCTCCTCTGAAGAACCCCCTCTGAGCATAAGCAGAGGCCTGGGTTTGGTAAAAGGCCTGTGAAAGGCCTACCTCTACCCCTGGGGTCTGCCTCTGAGGTGGCTTGCACTCCTTGGCCTAAGCACTCTTATAGGTTGTCCTATATTCATCCATTTCTTCATATAATTCTCTGTCTGCTCCCAAACAGAGAATTTCCTACCACAGGAAAATCCATAGCCTTAGTCTGGGTATCCTGTGACAAGCTAGTACACGAGCCAAGCCAACCTCAGAAAGCCACAGATGTAGCCATGACTCTAGAGGATACATCATTAAAATCCACAGCAGCATGGAACTGCACCTTGGATGCCTCAATACCATCAGCAGCCACCTGTTCAGCTCCTTAGCAAGCTGGCCAGGGGCCTGTTTGGCCAAAGCCATGACAGTATCCCATCTACATTTTGGTATCTTGCCACATAAGCCATGTAATATAGCTTGCCTGAGTCCCAAGGACGCTGCCATATATTGTTTTTTAGCCATGGCATCAATCTTCCTAGAGTCCTTGTCAGGAGGATGTGAAGCCAAGGGAATATTAGCCTTATCTACAGGCTGCAGCCTGAACTACTCAACATGACTGCATTGCTGTGAAAGGAATTCTGTATCAGGACCTGACAAGTGTACCTCTGTCCATCTTCTTGTCCACAGGAGGCACAGAATTAGGAGCTTTAAAATTTTTATTGTTTGTTTCCTAAATGACTTATGTAGAGGATAGACAATCTCCTAGACTCTGGGATATCCATCATTTCTACAAAATCAGGTTCCTCTTGCTCATCAACAGCTTCCTCCAATGGGAGCTGGAGGTTTCAACAACCTTTTATAAAACATAAAGTGAGAAGGGGACTCAGAAAGCGTAGGGGGAGGTTTTAAAGGTCTGTCTGGGGAGATGTCCGGTTCAATGGGCACACCCAGACTCTCAAAGTCACATTCATACTGTTCATAATCATCCTCCCCCTCCTCTGGTTCATAAAACTCTTCTAAATCATATTCTTGAACCGGTGGGAACCAGCAGACCCGACCTTTTACCAGACAGTGGGATTCGGGACGGAATCGAAAGAAAGTGACTGGACAATTTGTATAGCTCTTGCTATCTCTGCAGCAGTTGGAGAAGGAATTTTAGACTCCACACCTGCTGATTTTCTAATTTTCTTTGCTGGAACTGGCTCCTCAGAGTCAGCTTTCGTTGCCGAGGAACTCGTCCTGGTCAGAGGGCACTCCCTCCGGTTGGTTGGCACGAACGGGCTGGCATCGGGTCAGCGGACTTTGGCCTCTGGTTCCTGAGCCTGCCAACTCTCTCATCCAGGGTGGCTGCAGGAAATTCTTACAAATCTGGCAGTCTGAATTGGGGTGGTCAAACCCCAGACAATATACACATGTGGTGTGTGGGTCAGCCTTGGCAAAGGCTTCCCTAGAACACCACAGTGTTGAAACAGTGGGCCCGGTTTTTCTTTTGGGTTTCTCAGACATAATGCCAGCCTAACCAAAAACTTGCCCTTTTAACGGCAGTGCCAGGCAAGACACCCTTATCGGTTCCCAACCGTGTCACGGGTCGTGGAAAAAACCGTAATGAAATCCGTTTTTTTTAGAACCGATAAGAACCGGGAACCGCACTCTAAAAGCTTTTAAATGCTTGATTTTTAAAGTTTTAAAACAACCTGATTGGTTCAAACCGAACCGATAAACATTTACAAGTTCCACACAGAAAAAAACCTGTCTGTTACCCTAATACCACAGACAGAGCTTGAACCGATCAGTTTGCGGTTAAAATAATAATACTCGCGGTTGAATTTAACCAAGAAAACACTGTTTAAACCGAGAATTGAACCGAGCAGTAGGAGAAATCTCCAGAGCGACTGTTCAGTGAGGCGGAGTAAAGAATCTGACAGTTTCAGTTTGAAATTACACAGACAGAGCTTCTCTAACCGAGCTCGCGCTCCAAGTTCCATGCCTGGCATGGAAGTTAACTATTTCACCTCCGGGGCAGTTCTAATGGTGGGACAAACTGCAATTGTCATAATATAGCAAGACGTCATGTTGTTTGAAACACAAATTTAGACTTTGTGGCAGGAAAAAAGATACTTTGCCTTTTGAGTACTTGACATCACTCAGACATTTAAGAAGTATGGCATATCTGAACACCCCAGGGGGTGGGCGAGTTTCTACCAATGATGATATTTTGGAGGAAATTCATGCCTATGTTTCTATGTCATTTCAGAGCAGGATGCTTTCCAAAGCCGCTATCTGTGATTGGTTCGCTGGTAGATCGGTTCCGGCCTTGTCCTTAAGCTGACGGCTTGAATTGGTGCAACCTATCACAGTGGAGGAACTGAGGTCAACAATTTGGTCTTTCTGATTGGGAGTTACACCTGGGTATGATGGGTTGCCTCATGAGGTTTATAAACTCTTATGGGAGGTTTTGGGAGTTGATTTCTGTTCGGTCCTGAATACTGGGCTGCAGTCTGGGGTACTCCCTCATAGCATGATGCAAGGTGTGCTACTCCTTCTGTATAAAGAAAAGGGTGATTGTGGGGATTTGGGTAATTGGAGACCTTTGTCATTACTGAACTCAGATTATAAGATTCTGATGAAGATTTTATGTCTGGCGTTAAGGAAGGTTATGGGTACCCTTTGCATCCGACGCGGTTTAGTGGGGCTCCTCTCAGAAGGGTTCAGGATGCACTGATCTTACTTGAGAATTGGTCTCTAAAGGTAAGGCTGGAGATTATTGGACATTTGGTTTGCCTGGATCAGTCCAAAGCTTTTGATCAGGTAGAATATATTTATCTCTGGGAATGTCTGTCAAGTACGGATTCCCTACCCAATTCATAGGATGGCTACAAGCGTGCTATAGGGGCATTACTTTGATCCCCTGTGTGAATGGCTGGGTGGGTAGGGAAATTGAGGTCCATAGGGGGGTTCGGCAGGGGTGTCCATTGAGTCCCTTGCTTTATGTGCTTTCTTTAGATCCCCTCTTATATGCCTCACACAGTACCGATGACATTGTTGGATTATCGATTGGCTGTAGTGATCCTGAGATAGTTACTTTAGCGTATGCTGATGATCTGATTTTAGTTTTAGCGGATAAGGCTTCTGCTATGGCGGCAAGGGAGTTGTTGAGTGTCTTTTCTGATGTGACTAGGTCCTCAATTAATTGGCTCAAAAGTGGGATTCTACCCTTGGGGTATGATGCGGCTGATGTGTCCTTGGTTTGGGGTTTGCCTATTGTATCTGGCTATAGGAAAATTCTGGGTATTTACTTTGGAGGTCTAGATGACCACAGGTATAATTGGGATCAACAATTGTTAGCAGCTCGTAGTAGGGTTCAGCTATGGAATAAGGGCTGTATGTCCAAAGCTAAGCGTATTTATTTGATTAAGTCTTTTTTGTTGCCAAACTTTTTATTTATTGCTGCGGTTTTTCCCCCTCCCATCTCTATGGAGGCTTCTCTTTATGGAGTTTTTTTTCTGTGTTTATGGGGTAGTAGGCTAAATCCCTTAAAAAGGGGTATTACGTATTTACCTCTTAGTGAAGGAGGTTTAGGGATGGTTAATCCCGTAGTGTTTTTTCAGAGTATTTTTCTTTTTTACAACTTAGTGCCCTTCCTTAAAGGGCAGACTATGATTTGGTCTCCATGGGTGGCAGATGGTGTTGACTTTATCTTGTCACAGTGGGGAATGGACTCCTTTCTTGCTCGTCAGGTTAGGGTGGCTGCCTTGTCCAGTCATTTTTGCGTGATGTTTCAGAAATTGAAGACGTGGCGTGTTGTTCGCCGCTTGCTTCTGTCTCAGACACGTCAACAATTTTATTTTTCCGTATCACATGATTTCTTTTTCTCTGACCCCTGGTTTCATGTTAGGCCTCCTGCTGAACAACGTGCTAAATTACAGTTCTTAGTGAGTAGAGGGTGCCTAGCAATATGTGGGATTTTATGGCTCTGTTTACATAGGAAATTAGGAGTGAAAAAACAGGAAACATAAAGAATTGACTGAACGATATTGCCCTAGGGAGGAGACCTGTTTAGGAGTTGTTGAAACGATGGAGCATTTTTTGTAGAGTGTCCTTTACTGTTTCATTTTGGTCTTCTTTTCACGACACATGGCCTTTGAATCCCTTTCGGGTTCTCTCACCTGGCGTGTGGGTGGGACGAGTTCTCCGAGCTCCTGGATTGTGTATGATGCAATTACATTGCGTCTTGTGATGAGCCATATCAGTTTTCAGTTATGGCAAGCTAGATGCTCTCTTACTCTGACAGAAGTTACTTTCTGAATCTCAGATAGTTCACAACATCACGCACAGCTGTGTTTTACTTGGAGAGGGCAGGAGCAGGAAAGGTGCATCCTGAATTGTTCAAATTATGGTGGAGGAAGATGACCTGGTTAGATACAGGGTGAGGACCTTGTGTCTGCCCAAGCCCTGTATTGAGTTATGATGGTTTCCCTTGTGCTGTGAGGAAGCCCTTCTCTGCAGAACCTGGTATGCCTTCACTGTTTTTCTGTATAAATATATGTCCTATGATATCTCTACATGGACAGTCTTGGATTTTTTCTTTTTGCTTCTGTATAGCTTGATTGCTTCTTTGCCTTTTATTATGATTTGTACTTTGCTTTTTTGTATGGTAATGCCATTCTGTCTTGTTGAAATGTGGTGTTGTGAATAAAAAATTCCCCAACTCTTTTAGTGGGGAGGGGGGTATGTTTATTCCTGTTTCCTTTCCCATTTCTAGGATGATGTATGATTGTTATACTTCTCTGAGTTTGTTTCCTTTATGATTTGTTTATTATTTTGTGTGACTTATCACTGTTTGTATTCCTTTTTGATTTGTTGTTGTGAAAATAAAAAATTCCCCTACTGTTTTAGTGGGAAGTGGTGATGTTTGAGGTGATTGTATTGATGTAATACTTTCTTTTGATTTTTTTGTTGATTCTTTTCTTTTGTGTTTTGTGATGTATGCTGTAATACCTTTTTGTTTTATGTGTATCAATAAAAAATTCCCCTACTCTTTTCGATAAGTGCCATGGGATCTTTAACATCCACCTGAACTACCACCAATCCAGGCAGATGGGACCACGGTTTAACGTCTCATCCGAAAGACGGCACCGCAGAAGTGCAGCACCCCTCTCACGCTGCACTACAGTGTCAGTACTGGGATATTAACCCAAGTGCCAGATGTGGGAACTGAACCCACAGCCCTCTGATCGCCTGGCCTCAGAGGCGAGTGTGCTACCTGCTGAGCTACTGACATATGTAGGTGTGTGATATGCAGTTTTTTTTATACACCCAAGGTGTGTGATAATATATAAACCTCGAGAGCGAAGCTTGAGAGGTTGGTATATTGTCACACACCGAGGGTGTGTAAAAAAACTGCAGATCACACACCTTCATACGTGTTATTTTTTTATAATAACTGGTGCTAAGTAAACAAAGCTCAAAGTCTTAGTATTACGTGCTTCCTGCATTGCTGATTCGACCTCTGTACGGGCTCCATGGCATGCTGGTTGTAATGACGTCAAGGTGAAGGTTCAATGGCTTTTCTATTGTTTAAAGTTAAAAAAAAACCAAAAAAAACCAACAACTGTGAACGGTTCAGTTTTCCGAGTCAGTAAGTACTTCAGTGTGGTACAGACGACCCGGAGCGAGACACTAAATGCTGTATTGACTCACAGGTTGATATGACTTTGTCATATCATCTTGCAGGTTGATATGACTTTTTACAGGTTGATATTGGGGGTCACCAGTTATTATATACGTATAAACATATACCATGACAGTAATTTCCTACCTGTATGGCTTGCACCAATCGGTTACTGAGCTCGAGTGCTGCTGATGCGGTTGAAGTTCCAAATGAGGCAGCCCCACGCTGCAGCCCCCTGATAATTCGACCATCCTTCCGATACTGTTCAATAGGCATCCAGAACAGATCCCTGAGACCATGGACTGCAAAGGAAATCAACAGATCACTAACTGCATCAAATTATCATTGTGGGAAGCTTAAACACTATTACACATCCTATGGGACAAGAAGTGCTTCCTAATGTTACTCCTGAATTTAGTACCCCTAAACTTTAGGGCATGTCCGTGAATCCTTTTCGAGGACACCAGACCAAAGATAATACAGTCTCGTGAGAACTTACCATAACAGTAGATCGAGAGAAGCTCTTGCAGCAGGTATTACCGTAAGGACTAAGCCACCAGGTACTAGGATCCCACGGGGACCGCCCCAACATCAGCCTGCCCCTAACATCACCGATGGTACAATAGGGGCGGTCTTCCAGCCCATCCTCAGTTCTCCTACTGGAGAACCCAGCACAAAAAGAGAAAATGGAGAATTGAGGAGGTTCCTCATAGAAGAGAAAAGAAATTCAAGACTGAGAAAAACAATTACCAGGGGGAAGGTGGGAGAGGAAAATAGCACCTGCTGTGAGAGCTTCTCTCGAAAAATGAAAATTATGTACCTACCATAATTCTTGATCTTCTCTTGTATCTTCACCATTCATTACTGCTTGGGTGTACACGGAGCGCGCACCGTAAAGTCCCCAGAGGAGTCAGCCAGCGGTGCACCCCGAGTGGACGATCGAGTGATGCATGAGGGGTGGCCATTAGCACCGCTGACTCCTCCTCCTACATCCCAGTTCTGTTAGCCAGAGAGGCGAAACAAGGACAAGAAAAAGAGAGCGAGGCAAGAGCCGAGGGATAGAAAAAGGAAAGACTATAAACTGAGAAAGGAATAAGCCGGTAGAGGACAGGAAAGGAATGCCTACTCTAAGGGACTGCAGGGCCTCACTCCTGGAGCGGCTCAAAGGGAGGAATGGACAAAGGAGAGAAAGAAAAAGGAAGAAGAGAGGAAAGAGAAAGAGGGGCGTTGGGAGGAGAGAACTCTGCTAATTGAGAGACTGGATTAAAGGCTTCTTAGCTCGGAACCAAAAACAAGGGAGCAAGGCTCCCACTTGATAAAACCAAAGAGAAGGTTCAACCGATCTGCTTGCACAGCTTGGACTCAAAAGGCAGATTCTCTACACCTCCCGTCATCCCCAACCCTTTAAAACTCTAGGTGAGAGCTCACAGACTGCCAAGGCAGAAAATCTGTTCCGAAAGGAGAGCGCCCAACTAGGAAGGGGCAGGAAGCCTACTAGCACCCTGTTAATTGCTAACACAGATGTGTGTGAGGAGGGGGTGTTTGAAGTCGTACAGAGGGCACCCCTTTACATGAAGGACAGAGTGGGAACTCAATCGGACTCCCTGAAGGCAAGGCAAAAGATCACCAGCTTAAGGTAATAGTAGTGTCAAGACAGCGTTAAACCAGTAGAAGTTGACACAATAGGAGATTGAAAATGCCATAGGGGACCTAGAAAGAGGGAATCGAGCCATTTAACGGACGGTCTCTTTAAGTGTGAATTGAACAATATGGCTAAGAAAGAGCCAGGAGGTCACCCCTAGGGGCAATCAAAAAGACTTCCCTCAGGACAGAGATAAATCCTACTTGTTCCTCTTTCTCCCTCAGGAAATTGGATCCGTCCAGAGAAAATGGAAAAATCAAGATTTTTTTTTGGGCTTAAAGGCCAAAGAAAAAGAGGGGAGGAATGAGCACGGAGCGGGAGACGACAAAGTAGAAGACCCTTGAGGGGAAGGTGGGCGGGTATCAGTAACGAACTGTGAAGATACAAGAGAAGATCAAGAATTACGGGAGGTACGTAATTTTCATATCTTCCCTTGTCAATCTTCACCAATTCACTACTGCTTGGGTGAGTGCCAAGCCCCGGAAGGGGGACAACAGAAACCCTGACAGAACAAGACCCTCAGCCTCCTGCTGGTGGAAAACAGAAGGAAAGATCCTGGGCTAATTAGACGAGAAGCCCAAGGCCAAGGAGAGCTAGGAAGTGTCCTCCAGAGATGAGGAGATGGAAGAAGCCCCTGCAGAAGCCTCCTAGCCCTGGGGGAAAAAAGACTTTGTCTCTCGGAAGGTGGAGCGAATCACCCTACGCCAGGCCAGGGGTGACAATCTTGATAGACGAAGTCATGCCGTCCGCCTAATGCAGATCACTGTCCCAACAAGCCTGGAAGCCACCTCACTGGCATCGTAAGATGCCCTTGCCTGGTGCCTTGCCAGCTCCAGGCCTATAGCAGAGAGGGCAATGGCCTGTCTAGACTGCTACATGTCAGGCATTGATGCTAAAAGCTGAGATAGTATTGACCATAGTGCAGCATGGTGTGCCTGATGCGATGCAATACACAACATCGCATGAGAGGAAGAGAACACTCTTTGGCTCAACCGGTCAAACTGTAGAGAATCTGAGTCCAGCGGTTGGTCGGCCGCCAGGCGGCAGTGCCTGGAAGGAGTCTCTAGGGACACCAATCCTGAGGGCAGGTTGGGAAGAGAACCTAGGGACTCAGAAGGGGCACAACACCTCCTCCTGCAGTCTGCCGGGGCTGGGATAGGGCCAGCTGGAGACTGCCAGGAACGGATAGAAGCCACCTGGAAAGGAATAGGCCAGGATGGCACCACCAGATGTTGGGCACTGAATTCACTAAGGAATTCATGCGTCTCCCGCTCAGTACTGTCTCGCCTAACATAGGAGATATGGAGATCCCCACCCATCCTCGAAAGCAAGTGCTGATATTCCATAAAAATCAGCATCGGAAGAGAGGTGAACAGGGGGTTCCTCTCTCTCCAAAGAGGGAGACGAGGAGGATGGAGAACTTGAATGCCCAAAGGACTCCATCAGCGGTGGGGATAGGCGAAACACCCACTCATGCATATATCTAACATATGAGGGGAAGGCTGCTGTAGTGCCTCTGAACATCTCCTAGGATACTAGACCAGAAGGACCGACATGGCCCGGGAGAGAGGGGGGGCGGCTGCAGAGGAACGGGAGAAGGGCACCTACAAGTAGGTAACTGACCTCTGCTGAGGCTCTGGAATCCGGGGAATGGAGCCCGAGCTGGTGGGTTCCCGGATAACAAACCAGGTCACAGAACGGAACCCTGGGGATGCGAACCTTGGAAGAGCCTGGAAGGGGGTCCTCCCCTGTGACATACCTGTGGCTGCATGGATCCAGAAGGGCAGCCCACAGCAATACCACCGGAGGGGTCCCTTAGAGAGGCGGGGCTCGGCACTACAGCTCTTACCTGCACCCGGGGGTAATAGGCGGAACTCGGTATGCCTCACCCTGGCCCCTCAACCCCTCAGACTCTGAGGATGCCCTCCTCCTCGACACCAGCGACAGAGCCAGTCGATCTGGGGTTCTCTCAGGGAAGCCCTCTGAAGACAGGGCCCCCAGTCCCCCCGAGAAGGCACAGCAGCACTGGGGACGGCAGCTGCCACAACTCCTTCTGGGAGAACAGACCCCCAAGTTTCCATGCCGGCCCCCAGCCTGGGAGTCCTCAGAGGAAGACTTCTGCAGAGACTGAGGAATGGGAGCACTGGGCCGCCTGGCACCGTGTCCCATAGAAGACTCTGATCCCGAGGAATCGGGGAGCCAGGACGGGTCTGCATCTGGGTCGTCCACTTCCGAGGAAGAGACGACCAGAAGGACCTCAATACTGGCCACCTCAGGAGTCCCCTGAGAAATGGCGTTGCAAATGGCACCGGTGCCACACATGGCGCCGTTTGGTTTTGACGCACCGCAGACAACACCAGAACCTGGCACCTGACCCACCTGCAGCTCCAGCCGAGTCCCCGGCACTGCCCTCGGCACCGGGGTCTGACATGGTGCCGCCAATGGAGTCGACTGGGCCTGTGGCGCCGCCAATGGCGCTGAGAGCCAAGCTGGTGCCGGGATCCGAAACGGCGCCGGAAAGTGGCATCGAGGGTCTGCCCATGCCGGGCCACGCAACCGCGGGTCACAACGCTGGGGGAGCCTGCACCTCCGAAGAGGTGATTGCTGAGGCGGTGTCTCCACCGCAGCCCCGAGAGGGACCATAGCAGTCCCCCGACACTGCTAAAGAGGCCTCCTCCTCGGCAAGACCTGAAGATGAGGAGGCATCCTCCTCCTCTCCAGACCGTATAGGCCTGGGAGGGGACCCGGAGGAAGGGTCTAAAGATCTGACCTGGGAGGCCCGAGAACGACGCCGTCCTCCAAAAGTCGGTGGGGCCTTGCCGATTTTGAATGTGCAGATTTCGAGAACACTGCAGTCCAAGAAACAGGTATCACATCTATCCATATAATGGCTGGGTCCCAGGCGCCGAAGGCAGACATCATGCCGGTCCAAAACAGAAAAATGCCGGCCACAGGAGCACCAACGCATAGGAGCACAGCCTGCTTTTGACTTACGTTAAGCTCCCAAACCAGACATGATGAGAAAATAACTTTTTAAAACACAAAAGCGCCCGGCGTCATCGAAAAATAATAAATGAAATGGTCTTATCGGATAGACGACGTCAGGAAATGAACCAGGATGCAGGAGATAACACGGCATTGAACTTCAACAAAAATGGCCTAGTGGAGCAGTAAACTTTCTGACTCCACGCAGCAGGTGCAGCCTCGACGGCGGGAGAAACAGAACTGGGATGTAGGAGGAGTCTGCAGCACCTAACGGCCGCCCCTCACGCATCACGTGATGTGTCATTCACAGGGGTGGCGTACACCCAAGCAGTAATGAATGGTGAAGATTGACAAGGGAAGATTCTACTGTTACAGTAAGTTCTAACATAACTGTACTATCTTACTTCAAGAGGGTTTTTGCAGCAGGTAACACCGTTAGGACACAGTCCCAAGCAGTAATGTAGTGACTCGGTCAGCTGGGTGGGGGTAACATAAAGACTCCTAAAGGATCTAAAGAAAGGAGGCCCTGAAGGAGTACTGGTCTGAAGCCTGCTTGGTGTCATGAGACAATGTCCAGACCATAGAGCTTGGCAAAGACGTGGGCAGAGCTCCAAGTGGTGGCTGCGTAAATATCAGCATCAGAAAACATCCCTCAAAGAGGCAACCATGCCCCTGGTAGAGTAGCCTGTTACCAAGCTTGGTAAAGGTGGCTTGTCATACTTCATGTAACAGAAAACAATGCAATTAACCAACCATTTGGGTAAACACTGCCCAAAAAACGGCACTCCTGGCAATGTACGGGCGAAAGATACAAACAACTGGTCAAACAGTCTTACAGTGCGGGTGCGTTCTGTAAGGAATCAAAGCACCCCATGAACATCCAGAGTAAGAAGTAATGCCTCCCCTAGGACAGAGTACTCTGGGTAGCAGACAGCAGGTTGGATGAGACTTCAAGGACACCCTACCCTTACGGGGAATTAAATTGGGTCTGTACAGAACAGCGTCTTAAGCTCAGGAATCCCCTTGCGGGAACTGGGTCCCTAAAGGGAAGCTTCCAAAGTAAAAATGCCCGGCATGAATATGTGAGGAAGGTCAATCTAGGCAAGAGTGTTGCCCTCTGCTGGTGCATAGTGATCTGGGACAGTGGAGGGATGCACCTCTGATGAAGAGTATACCGACCTGAAGCCGACAGGGAGAGAGGGTGCTCCATAACAGAATTCACCAGGCAGGTTAAAGGACCAAAATATATAGTGGTGGCCCAGACGCAGAACTGCTTACAATTCATAGCATGGGTGGCCCTGAAAGAAGGTTTCCTAGTGGCCACCAAGAGATCCACCACCCCAGGTGAAACCCCAAATTCGGAGACAGCTAGGTCTGCATGAGCCACACATTTAGAGGCAGAGATAAGAGACCCGAAAGGACCAGGGTGCCTTGCTTCTGAGAGAGCAAATCCAAGCGTAGGTGGAAGGGAAAGCAGAGATTCCACTATTGATTGTTGAGGGAGTGGAAACCAAATCTGACAGGGCCCATAGGGTGCCCCTAGAGTCATCCCATCTGCCTCCGATTGCAGCGGAGGGGAACACCCTTGCAGTCAGAGATAGGGAGGGGTGGTGTAGGTGAACCTCCCTATCCTGGACAGCTCATGCACTGGATGGGGAGGCAAGTAGATGCCAATCAGGGTGTCTCTGCCTGATGAAGAGATCACGGACTACTGTGGAAAGAAGTTCTGCCCATGAGCCCTGGATCTAGACTGACTTAGGCTATCCGCCAGGGTAGTTGGAACGCCCTGGAGCATTGTCTGTTGACGAATCCAGGTGATGATCCATGGCTCAAGACGATACTTCCATGGCCTCTCTGCAGAGTGAGAAAGAGTGAGTCTCACCCTGCTGGTTCATGAAGAAGATCACCGACATGATATCCGTCTGGATCGACAGAGGACCGGGTATCGAAACCATTTGAAAGGCACATTAAATCGCCCGCAGAGATGTGGAGAATGCTGGTTATTGTTGGGACCTGGATCTCCTGTGTCTGGTGGTCTCCCAAGAGGACTGCCCCAGCCTTGGCTTGATGCGTCCGTGGCCAGACTCTCATTGGGAGACTCATTCCAAAAGCAAATCTCTTCGGGAGAGATGGTGGAATCCGGCCACCAGGCTTATCACTGTCTAGCGGGGCTGATACCAGACAGGCTGTTGTACAACATCTGGCAGTTGGGCCCATTGGACTCTCAGGTACCACTGGACCACCCTTATATAGAGCTGAGCCAAAGAAACTGTGGTAATGGCCACTGCCACATGTCCTAGGGGTCTGAGGACTGACCTGGCCGAGACCTGTCAAAAGGAGTAGACTTGATGAGAATGTGCGAGGAGACATTCCACCCTGTCCGGAATGGGGAAAGCTGTGAATATTGTCCAGAATCACCTCTATGTACCACAGCCTGTGGCTTGGCCAAGGAAAGGAAGGCATAAGGTGGCCCTTAGGTCCTGAAACAGGTTGGAGGTGTGAGCAGTTTGTATGCTATGTAATCATTCAGGAGGCTGAGGATGAGGGTAGAACGCAGGTCCTCGGTTTTCTTCGGCACTAGGAAAAGGGTGGAATAAAGCCCTTTCTCATAGTGTTAGGAGAACTGGCTCTATGGCCTGTGTGAGGAAGATGGGAGGGAACAGGTGGGATGTCTGGGGCATATGTAAACTGTAAGGTGTGCCCCTTTGCTTTTAACTGAAGCTCCCTCTGGTTGGAGGTTATCTGGTTCCCATCTTCAATGTACAAAGAAAGGTGACTCTCCATCGCTTCCCCGAAGGCTTCTGCCAAGGACAAATTGGGGGGGGGGGGGCATGAGTCAGGCTGAGGAGCCTGGGAGGTTCCAGTGAGGCCTGAAAGGTCCTGGTTGCCCAAGGGGTGGAGTCCCTTGAGGCAGGGATAGAAGCTTACACTTACACCCTGCTCTTTTGTTGCCATCCTCTAGGCTGCTGGCAAGCATTTTTGCCGAAAGGGCTGCCTAGTGTTTGCCTAGGCTGAGGATTGTACAAAATGTGTACGGACCAGACAGTCTTTATCGACTCCCTGTAGTGAGACTTTGCTAGAGGGGACGGGCCCCCAAATGAAGTGTCCATCAGTTTGGATTGTGCATCTCGGCGCGAAGCCGGACACCCTGAGCCAGGAACACCGGCATATCCAAACTGCCAAGTCCGAATCCCTGCCAAGTCGAAGGAGGCTCGGAGGACGTGCTTATCAACATCTGATTCTGAATTCAGAGTGGTCTTCAGCATTGTCCTACAGGGCATTCTGATATAGACTGCAACTGTTTCCACAGGTAGTTCCTCACCCCACCCCAACCCTTGGCCTACTGTCTCTTTCCCGATGTATCCATCTGCACTCATTTCCGCTTTGTGATGGGGCTCTTTAGGTCTTGTCAGGGTGTTGATCGGGGGGGGGGTCTCTCTGTCTTTGGGGTTTGAGGTACCCCAGTCTCTGTTGGGTTATTGTTTACTCCGTGCCACCTCTTGTATCGCAGGCATTATAAATGTCAAATAGTTGCTAGTTTTTTCTTGTACTCATAGCCTCCTGCAATCTGCTTATATATTGTTGTTTACTACCACTACACTGGCCAAATGTACTATTATTTTTTGTTAACGTGTTCTGCACTACTGTTTGTTTGTTGAAGTGTTTCTGCTGTATCTTTCACTCTGTAATCGAAGTCAGTTCACGTGCCTTTTGGCCTGGGTCGTGTCTGTAAATGGTCCTTTGGACCAGTGCATCTACCTGATGACAAAAGGCCTTGTAGCCAGTTGAACCACCTGTCTGGAAAGTTTGTCAGGTGGCTGATTACACAGGTGCCTGTAACGCTAAAAGCAATTCTGGAAAGCATTGATGACCATGGAATCTGCCTCTGGCTGTCCTTATAAAAGGGATTATCTTGAAGAAAACCACAGACGGTCTTCTTAGAGACTGCATGGTCATAGAGAAGTGGTGCTTCCAGTCTGTCCTGTTGACATCTGTATAGGAGTCAACAAGTGGAGGGACTTCCGTAGGCAAATTGTCCTTTCCTTAAAGGAGGACAGCTGGCCGACGTCACACTAGATCCAACTCCTCCAAATCCCAGCTGCTAAGCTGCTGGATATGCCATAGGACATCCATAAAGAAAGGGTCATCAGGAGGGGGAACAATGAATGGCCCTGAGCCTCTACGACTCTGTGTCAGAGTGGCCCAAGAAGGAAGGAAAATGGACCTCCAAGTCCCCTGAAACTGGGGGAGGGAGAAGGCGGGTGGGGCGCTTTCCTTTGGGCCGGTGGGTAGCGGTGCCATCCAGTGTAGGAGCAATCCCCTTTGACGGAGGAGTAGACCTCGTCATCAGGTTGAGGTAGCCCGGATTCAGTTTGAGTTGGTCTGGGGTACCCGGTGTCTGTCCCTAAGAAATGGAACCGGTTAGTGACGGGTGTCGAATTCTCATGTGTCAGCTGAATTCGGCCGTGAAGCTCAGCTGGTGACTGAAGTGAAAAGGATGGCATCGAGAGCACTGTCGACACAGCCAACATCAGTGCCAGGAAATCATTCCAGGAACCAAACGTCTGTCCCAAAGGGACACAGCCATCTGGTGTCTGATCAGCGATGGGTGTTGGATCCCCAGGCATTGTCTGAAAAAAGCGCATTAGGCCCAGCCGGCGACTTAGGAGGAGAGGACGGCATCAGTGCACTGTCTCCATAGTGGACATCAGTGCAAGGGAATCCGGCTGATCTGGGAAGTCAGTCCTAAATGGACAGAGCCATCCAGTGTCTGCTCGTGACGGGTGTTGGATCCTCGGGTGTCCACTAGAAAAGGGCATCAGGCCCAGCCAGCAACTAGTAAGTAAAAAAATTGCCAGCACGCAAAAGGTCAGTGAAAATGTTATTTTTACTGTCCTTAGAATAAATCTGTAGAAGTTATGGTACAAATTACAAAGTGTGTAGTACCTTACAATACACACAATGATATGACATCAGGACCAAAGAACACACGTCTGACCAGCCTGATGCATCGAGGTAAGAATACCTCTTTTTTCAGGGGTGCCAGGAGGGTAGATCAACAACCCGCCAATCCAAAATGGATGGAGCCAACCGGTATCCACTCAATGATGGGCATCAGCTAGGAAAGGGCATTAGGCCCACTGGCGACCGAGGAGGGTGGAGCAGCATCATGTGTACTCTGTAGCTGATGCTAGCAGAGCCGGCGTTGGCGGCTCAGGCATCGGCCATCGCTGGACTGATGGCTCAGCCTGCATCCATCAAGAACGGAAAGGCCTGATGGGGAGCTGGCTCCCAAGCAGAGCAGGGATGCCACTCCTGCAGGGGAGGCGAGCGTACGCCCCGGGCATCGCCTGCAGGAGTTGGCCCCCCCGCTGACATCGGGGAGGACCCTGTAGACACCCTGTCCGGGAAGATGATGGGCTGAGGCCTGCCGCCCGAAGATGCACCGACTGCGCCACCTGGCTTAGGACTCTCAAGGCCAAAGGACCTAAGCTGCAGGGGTGGAGAGGAGGAGACAAAGTCCCAAGCCCCTAAGAATCTCTTCCCGAGATGCCATGGAAGCAGGGAGGGGGGTTCAGCCACCAGGGACCCAGAGGCCGTGGTGGAAGGGGAGTCTACCTCCAGTGGAAGGAAGACACAGAAACGGATGCTGGAATCACCAGGGACCAAGATGGTGAAGCCAGCTGGGGTTTCTCCGTAATCTTCTCCCAGTGCTTCGATGTCTCTGGTTGAAAGCTCCTTCTCCATCTCAGGTAGTTGCTGATCAGCAGGAGAACCCTGATGGTCTTCTGGCGGCAGAGTCGAGGGCGCTGGGGAGATCTAAATGATGCTGGCAGGCCTTTGAGTCCTGAACTGGGCCTAGGCCTAGCTGGCTGGCTGAAAGGAGATCCTGCAGTGCAGGTTGCTGAAGCCGCCGCGTGGAGGAGGATGGAGAAGAGAATCCTGCAATAATCGCTGTGAAGAAAGAAATTTGTTAATTTTAAGATACAAAAGTAAGAAAATGTGGATAAATGTGAAAATAGCAGTCAACTGAAGCAGCAGGTGTCCATGGAGCCAATGTGCACGGGTCGAAGGTGGGAAAAGAACTGACGATAGGCTGGGTGACCACCCCTGCTATACCACAGATGATGCTAGGGGAGGGCTGATGTCAGGGGGCAGTCCCTGCTATAGACTGCTAGCTAGAATTTTTCTGTGGGGTCCTAGTGCCTGGTGGCGAAGCCCTAACGATGTTACCTGCTGTAAGAGTCCTCTCAAAGTAAGATCTGTGTCTATTCAATCTGGTTGATTCCCTTGAGTATGCGGAAGACTCGCATTGTGATCTTTTTTCCAGCTTTCTAGACAAATAAATGAAAAATGCATTTCTAAGACAGAAAATGTGAAATCATACATATTGGTAAGAAAAAATAACAGATCACTAACACCACAGACATTCCACTGGCCCAGCTACTGTACTTTTTGAAAAGACACCTATCACTGTACAAGTCAACAGGACTAGATATTATATGTCTAATTAATTATTCATGATCTGAGCTGGCGTGCTGATTGGCTGTCATGCCGGTCTGAAACCTCCTAGATATGACCAACACGATGACCGCTCAGCTCTTCCCACTACCCGCAGTGTTTACATTTTTGGTGTTGTGAACCTGTTAAATCCTTATGAAATCTGACAGAAAGCTTTAGTCATAAAATCGTGAGGCACAAACAAAGTATAGTTGCGTACTTACCGTAACAGTAGATCTTCCGAGAGAATCTCTTGCAGCAGGTAATACTTCTGGGTCCTTGCCAAAGGGTAATCTTCTGCATGGCAGATTCTTCCAGCAGTCTTTGCCTAGGGGCCACCCACACTGTGACCTCATTGTGTGACTATATAAGTGTGGGTGGCCCCAGGTTTCCTCAGTACCCTGCCAGCTTCAACTCGCTGATACGTGAACTGAGGGAAACTGAGGTGCCCTAGAAATCTCCCTCTTATATATGTATACATTGTGTGTGGATAGAAAAGAATTTGCTCTCTTACAGAAGGATGGGGAAGGCAGGAGGAAACGCACCTGCTGCAAGAGATTCTGCCCTACTATAATGGTAAGTACGCAACTATATCTTCTTCGAGGAAATCTCTTGCAGCAGATAATACTTTTGGTATGACTCTCAATCAGTAATACTAGAAGGGTGGAAGATTATAAGAGAAGGCGCTGTAGCACCACACAACCGAAGGCTGTTCGGCGGCAGGAGGCAATATCCAGATTATAATGATTCGTGAAGGTATGGATTGTGGATCATGTGGTCGCATTACATATATCTGTAATGGGCACTCCTTTGAAGCAAGCAACTGTAGCAGCCATGGCTCTTGTAGAGTGTGCATGGACTGGGCCAGGTAGTGGTTTGTTGTGTTTGTTAGAACGTAATGGAGTTAGCCAGCTATGTGGAAAAGGTTCGTTTGTAACAAGGAGCCCTTCTCTAGATTGTGCAAAGGAGAGAGTTGTGGTGTCTTTGTTTGGCTTAGTTCTCGATGTGTAGTATCTGAGCATCCTGTGCACACCTAAAGTGTGTAGAAGTGATTCCCCCGAATTGGAATGTCCGGGGTAATAAACAGGTAGCTCTGTAGATTCATTTAGAGTACGTTCTGAAACCACCTTTGGTAAAAAGGAGGGGTTGGTGTGTTGGAAAATTCTGTCTTTGTGGAAAATAAGGTTAGGTTCTCTGTACATCACAGCCTGAAGTTCCAAAATGCATTTGGTAGAAGTCACTGCCACTATAAACTGAGTTGCAGGTGGATGCAGGTTCCAGAAAAAAAAAAGGGCCAAGGTCAATTTTTCCAGAAGGAAATTAAGGGGGTTGAAGATGTAACATTCCCCTGAGAAACATTTTGCCAAGTGATGTTGGCAAATCAGTTTGCCTTCAATTGGTTCATGAAAGGCCGAGATGGAGGCCAGGTGAACTTTTATGGTGGAACAGCTCAGGCCAGTAGTCGTGAGCGAGGATAAATATTCCAAGACTTGTGTTACTGGACATGAAAAGAGGTCCATCGACCAAGAGGCGGCCCATATGGAAAAAACATTTCCATTTTAAGTTGTAGGGAACCAGACCTGTCGAGGCCACGGAGGAGCAATGAGGATCATCGTGGTTGGCTCCAGTTGCAACTTTAACAATGTCCTTTGTAGGAGGGGGACTGGAGGGAAGGCATATAAAAAGAGTCCTGTCCAAGGTTGGGACAGGGCATCTATAGATAGTCCCCTTTTGTTCAGGATAATAAAATACAAGTTGGGCAGGTGGTGGTGGTTCAATGGGGAAGCAAATAGATCTATTTAGGGAGTTCCCCACATCTGAAAGATTTGTTGAAGGACCTCATGATGTAATGTCCACTCGTGGGTGGAAGAGTGACTGCTGAGGTAGTCCGCCAAAGTGTTGCTGCGTCCCAGTAAATGGACAGCTATTTAGAGTGAGGTCCTGTTGTAATGCTGTGTACCACACTGTCAGAGTTTCTTTGCACAGACCGAGGGACTTGGTCCCTCCTCGTTTGTTGAAATAGTAAACTACCCTAGTGTTGTCTGTCTCAACTAAGAGTGGGTAGAGGCGCAGGTACGGACGGAAGGCCTGGAGGGCAAGCTGCACTGCTCTCATTTCCAGTAGATTTATGTGGAAAGATTCGGAACCTGGGTCCCATTATTCCTGTGTCTTGTATGGACCTAGATGTGTGCTCTAGCTGTCAGGGGATGCACTTGTAGTTAGTGTTTGGGATGGTGGCAGGGATTCGAAGGGAACATTTTGAGAGATGTGGGGACGGCATGTCCACCAATTGAGGGCAGTTCGGAGGCTTGGAGTGACCCGAATGCAAGCCTCGAAGGAATTTGACTTTGATGCCACTGACTCTGTATTGCCCACTGGACAGGCCACATGCATAGTCTTGAGTGGGCTACCGTTGAGATGGCTGCTGCCATATGCCGTAAAAGGCATAGTGGCTATATTGCTGATACATACTGCGCCACTTGAACTTGAATGGCCAGGGACATGAGCTTCGTTTGTCTGTCCCCTGGTAAGTAGGCCCGACCTGTGGCAGTGTCCAAGACTGCTCCTATGTATTGGAGACGTTGGGTGGGATTGAGTGGGACTTGGGCCAATTCACCATAATCCCCAAGGCTTGAAATCATTTCAGAGTGGCTCATAGGAAGGAAAGAAGAGAGCCCTTCAAGTTTGCCTTGATAAGCCAATCATCCAGGTATGGAAAGACGTAGTGGCTTCATCCCCAAAGTGCTGCAGTCACCACTACTAGGCACTTGGTAAACACCCTTGGAACGGATGAAAGTACGAAGGGCAGAGCTCTGAACTGGTAGAGCTGACCTAGCAATTGAAACCGAAGAAAGCGGTGGTGGTTCTAGAGGCAGGCTGGGACTGAGAGCGGTCTTGATTGGTGGCTCTATAGTTTCCCCACTTTCTAACATTTCTTGTGCACTGAAAGTATTGGTAGTGGTACTGAATCATTGGCTGAGCAGTGTGATACAGGTCATGGACTGTTCTAAGTTTTCTACCAGACACCTGGATGTCATCCATAATCGTCTGGGTGGCAGGACCAAATGTTCTGAACCATTAAAAGGTGCATTCATAGTCTTATGTTGCACATCTGGGGTAAATCCGGAGATGCATGTCTCCTCATGGTAATACCTGTGGCCGAGGTCTGAGCTGAAGTATCCACGGCAGCATACCCTGATCTAAGGATGTGCCGTGCGATAGAATTACCAGTGGTGGCCATAGTAGCCAACAATTACTCCTTTTCTGGAGAAGAAGAGAGTTTGTTGACAAGAGCTGTGGCTGAAGACCACAGTGCACGTTGGTATTTAACCATATGTCTCATATAGTTGAGAATCTGAAGATTTATCATCCCCGCTTGGTATACATTTTTGCCAAGGTAGTCTATGTGGTGGGAGTCTTTGTCAAGTGGTAAGGAGCTCATGTATCTGGGCTTTTTAGTGTGACCACGAGTGGCATTAATGACCACAGAATCTGCAACCAGGGTGCTTGCAAAGTAAGGATGGTCCACTGGAGCTTGGTATAGGCTATCCGCCTTCCTTGGTATGGCAGGACTGTTGAAGATTTGTTCCAGGCAGCCAATACTGCATTGTGGTATGCCTGAATGAGTGGGGCTACCACAACTAGAAAGTCCTCCAGGAGCTCTAGATAATCTGCCATGTCTCTACGTTGCTTGTCTTGTTCTGTGGTTGAAAATCCCATCACTGTTTGGATCTGGGCCATTAGATCATAAAAAGATGGGATGTCCGGTGGAGAGGCTGCTGTGTGGTGAGCAGCATCCCAGGAACAGAAGTCAAGGATGAGGCCTCGGTGAGAGACCGAGGGCTGGCATCATCAGGGAAATATTCTCCTAATTCTTCTTCACAGTCATCCTCCAGAAAATAGTCCTCCTCCATAAAAGAAAGAGATATATTAGGAGGAAGGTCCTGATCCGAACGGAAAACGTTTTGGAGGGGGAGTAGGTGAGCGTAACCGATAGCAAGATTCCCTGAGAGTAGAGGTCTGAGTATCTCTTATGACCTGTAAAAACTGTCTGGACAACAGTGCCACGTCTATAGAGAACGACATGGTGACAGGGGTTGCCAGTCTATGAGAAATCACAGGAATCAAATATGGTGTAAGTCTCTGCATATGCAGAGATCTGGAGCCTGGGGTCTACAAACCAGGATCCCTGGAGAGGTCAGCTGGGCCCCTATGGGTGGCTGGTTGAGGAGGAATGACCATAAGGATAAAGCCCTTATCCTTCACCACAGAACCCGAAACTGTTGTCGATGGCAAACTAAATGCAGAAGACGGAGAATGTTGAAAAGGAGGTCCTGTCGATGAGGCTGACAGTGGCCATGTAATCATCAATGGAGCATCCGGTAGATCAACCTCCCGAATCAGCAGAAACTGCTGACAGGGCACTAGACAACATAATTGATGACAAGGTGGGTAAAGTTGTCGACGAAGGTAGGGTCTTGAGTGGCTTCCTCAATGGTGTGTCACCTGAAGTGGTGGCCATCGACAAACGTTTTGTAGAAGAGGACGAGGAGGGTTTTTCCCTGTCTTGTTTGGATGAGTGTCTGTAGGCTGTCGTCAACAGGGACTCTCTGGATTAGTCTTCTTCTCTAGGAGAGCAATTTTCTGTTATTTCAAGCTTGGTCGACGACAGGATAGACAGGTGCGTCGACGAAGAAGTTATCCTGAGGCACACCACTGATGCAGTGCCACAGGTAGTAGGGGCAGTCGATGAGTGTGTAATAGTCTTTGACGATGAAGTCATCTTTGTGGGGCACCATCGATGGTGTACACTGGTAGCAGTGGCCGTCGAGTGCAACTCCCGGGAGGACGAGAAGTATTGCTCCATGTCCTGGTGATGCTGAAATGAGTGTCAGTGCAAGCACTATTGACGACAGTGCAAATGGCATCGAAGATGAAGTCATCTTGTGGTGCAGTGTCGACAGTGTATACTGGTAGTAGTGGTCATCGATGAGTGCAACCTGGAAGAGGATGAGTATTGTTCCACGTCCTGTTGCTGTGTAAATGAGAGTCACTGCAAGCAGCGTCGACAATAGTGTAAAAGTTGTTGATGATTAAGTCATCTTGTGGTGCACAGTCAACGGTGTGCACTGGAACAGTGGCCATCGATGACAGCAACCTTGAGGAGGACGAGGAGTATTGCTCCACAACTTGCTGATGTGTAAATAGTCGTTATTCACAAACATTGTTGATGATGGGGTAGGTAGCATCGGCGACGAAGAAGGAATCCTTTGGTGCACCGTCGTTTGTAAATCTAAGAATGTTCATGTTATCAATGACGGTGGGGACAGTGAGAAAAAACACAGTTCCTAGTTCAATGTCTCGTCGATGAAGAACTGCATACACTGGGAAGAGGAAACTGCTGCATGTGAGCTGAAGATGGCGGGGGAAAAAGAACGGAGGAAACCTGAGGCCACTCACACTTATGCAGTCACACAATGATGAGGTCACAGTGTGGGCGGACCCTAGGCAAAGACTGTTGGAAGAAGCTGCCATGCAGAAGGGCGCCCTCTGGTGAGGACCCAAAAGTATTACCTGCTGCAAGAGATTTCCTTGAAGATCAGTGGTTCCCTCCTACAGGCTACGCATCCTCTCATCATTGTAAGCCAAATGAATATTCATTAATCTCTCAAGCCTATACTTCACAGAGGGAGCGCTGCATGCGACAGGACAAAAACTCACCGAAAAAATTATTTTAAAAATAAAATAAAAAACTCATTATTACGATTAACTTTAGAATAGACTTATAGGAAGGCAGTATAGCGCAGTGGTTTAAGGCTCTGAGCTGCAAATCTGGAGACCTGGGTTTGAATCCAACAGCCCCACTTGCATACTGTGTGACCCTGAGCAAGTCACTTAACTTCCTTGTGCTCCCAGGTCACACCTGGAAACAAGCTTCAGCTCAGTGTGCCTTTCCTGGTTAAACAATTTCCTTTAAAGACCTTAGAGCCAGTCATTTCCTCTTGATTAATGACTGGCTGGGTGGGGCCTTCCCCAGCCGGTAGTTAATCTCTAGGAAATGACCAGCTCTTCGGTCATTATTGCTTAAAAAAGAAGATTCTACTGAACAATACAAGCTCTACTGAGCATGTGCAGTAACTGATTTGTCAGTCCCCACTGCCTGTACTGGATACCTAGTCTACTGGCAGTCAGGTTGTTCTCACTGGCCATTACTTACATTACTATGGTTAGTGTTGTGCAGCTTGTTAGGCTCCTGTGCCTATTCTGGCAGGGAACCAGAAGATGAACTTTGGTGTCTAGAAAACTGAACCATATCAGAATGGGTGAGTCAATGCTGGAACAACCAGGCTGCTGGGGCAGAGTGTATGGGTGTAACTAAAAATGGTGTCAATTCAAAATTTCAAACCAATCAGTGCTCAGTAACTGACTTCTCACCAAAAATCTTTTTTTTATTCATCATTTATTTTCAGACAGCTCAGAAGTTATAAGTCATATTTTCAATCAACATTTCACTGTATACTGCACAGGTTCTTCAGGATTTTGACTTGTTAAAGGGGCACTGTCAATCCTTTTAGGTCTCAAAGTAACCCTAGTTCAAAAAACACATTTTATGACTGCCAGCATTCTGTAAAGATTGCTGACGTACCTGGTAGTTTGATTCTATTTTTTTCTTTAAAAAAGTAAACAACAGACTGCCCACCATGCTGGTGTTACCACACAAACACAGGTTTGTTTACATTCCTTAATTAGTTCCAACCACATCTTTCCTGGACTTGGGGAACACCCACAACACAGGCACTGTCAACACTGCACTGAAAATCTGTAATGTTTTGAAAGCGCTACAGACTGAAAATGTTACAGTGCATCCACACTACAACTGAAAATATTTTTAAAATGTTACAGGATTTTACTGGTGTACTGTGGACAGAGTCAAACAGAGTTTTGAAAACATTAAAGAAATCTTTGTTGAAAACACCTAATATCAGATCTTACTTCGAGATACAGCTCTTGCAGCAGGTTACACCATTTGGACTGAAGCCGTCAGGCGTCAGGACCCCACGGAAATTTTCTAGCTAGCAGTCTTCAGCGGGGACCGCCTCCGGCGTTGGTCCCACCCCAGCGTCAGGCGTGTACAAAGGCGGTCGCCACAATCTCCAGTTCTTTTCCCGCCGTCGACATCGCAGCATAGGCCTCTCGGTCAGTTTCTAGCGAGCGACGACTAGGAAAATTCCAACCGTTTTTTCTCAACAGATTTCATCTGATGTCCTCTCCAACTTCTCTGGAGGGCCATTCATTGAAGTGTGCCTGCGGCAAACAGATCCCTTTTAAGGATCCCCACTTGGCCTGTGTTCGCTGCCTGGGTCCAGACCACGACACCCAGGCCTGCTCCTTCTGTCAGGGTTTCAACAGCCGTACAAGGATCCGCTGCCAGAAGGCCCTCCAAGCTTTCCTCCTTGAGGAAAAACTCAAAGCAATGGATCGAGACCCTTCCTCCAAAGGGGAGTCTTCAGGGAAGACCCATAAGCACCGCAAAAAGCACCGGGAGAAGGAGAGACCCAGATCCCCTTCCAGGGCATCGGACTCTCGCAGCTCCGGCTCCAGGTCGGACCGCTCTCCTTCGAGGGCTCACTGTCAGCCTTCCCCCGCTCTTGTCAGATCAGCTAGTGGATCCTCCTCTTTGCAGCCTGTCAAGACCTCCAGGCCTGCATCTTCGTCCACTCCGTCTAAGGCCTCGTCCAGGTCTGGGGAGCGCCACAAGTCTTCCTCCCGTCATCTGGCCTCCGACGTCAGGTCTGTCTCCCAACCGCCGCCACCCCAGCACAAAACTAAGGAGCTGACCTCTCTGAAGCGGACGTCGGACCCGACGTCGGCCAAGATACATAGGCACTCCTGGGAACCAGCTACTGTTCATCACCCGTCGCCGGTCAGGCATTCGCCCCCGCGGACGCCGGCGGGGGGAACGGCGTCGGCTATTGTAGAAAGAAGGACCACACCACCGCCTACCGACGTCGGTTAGAAGGGGTCATCATCGGAGGACTCTACCCAGCCCGTAGACCAGGCAGGCGGCCCGGTCCGTCCGAGCTCCGCAGGATCACTCCCTGGAACGGGAGACCCCCAAGGCCCCAACGACAGGCCACCGGTGCCCAGTCCGCCATCGGGCCTAAATTTGGCAGAGGTGAAGGGAGTTCTTCACCTTCTGGTGGGACACCATCAAGAAGGATGTGGTCACCACACAACCCCCTCCTGTGCCCGCTGTCCCCCCCAACGCCTGCGCCCTCTCTTCCACCCAGGGGGTCAGCAGGACGGGCATCGACCCCCAAGGAGCCAGCATCCCCTCCTAGGGGCAGATCTTTGGAGAGGAGAAGGCCTCCATCAAGATCCACTTCAGGGTCACCCAGCCCCAAGAGACCCAGAAGGCGTCCGTATACCCCTTCCGCGGAGGACACCAGATCTGACACCTCTGTGTGCTCCAGATCCCCTTCTCCAATCAGCATCCCCTCTGGATGACCCCTCGTTCACCAAGATAATGAGGCATATTCAAGAGAACATGGGGTGGGACGCTGAAGAGCTGGACCCCGAGAGACTATGCCTTGCCCGCTACCTTTGGCAAAAAGACCCCAAGCCTGTGGTAGTGCCACCCTTGGTGGACACCTTCGTGGACGTCACCAAGGCGGCGTGAAAGCGTCCACATTCGACACCGGCAATGCCGAAGAAGGCTGACCGCCTGTAAAAGGCCCCAAGGGAGGACCAGTACCTGGCGAACCATCCTCTGGCCGACTCCCATGTCATTACAGCCTCACATGACTGGTCTCAAAAACCGCAGCACTTGAGCACGCAGCCACCGGACCCGGAGTCCGAGCAGTTGGACGTCCCGGGCAGGCGCACGTACACGGCCGCGACTTGCGCCATTAGGTTATTAAATTACCTCACCCACATGGTTCAGTTCCAGAACGCATTGTGGGAACAGGGACAGGACCTGGTAGAAAAATTGCCAGACGGTGGCCAGAAGGAAGAGCTGTTGCAACTCCTCCGTACGGGTTCGGACGTGGGGACCCAGGTGCTTAGAGCCGCATATGACTCTGCGGACTCTTTGGCTAGAGCTGCAGCCTCAGGCGTGTGTCTCCGGAGACACTCATGGCTCCGTGTCCCTGGGTTTACCCCCGACGTCCAGAAGAACATCATGGACGCCCCTTATCATGGCGAAGTTCTGTTTGGTGAAGCCTCGGAGAAGGTGATCACCAAATTGCAGGAAGCCGGGAAGGCGATTAGATCTGTCCACGCTATGTACAGGTATTGGCTTAGTTCCTTTCGCAGGAACCAGAGTCGCTTTCACAGCCGGATCCAAAAGCAACAACCTCGTTCCGGCCAGCAACAGATGGACTCCTTCATCCGAAAAGCCCAGGCCAAGACATCCTCAGGCAGACTTTGAGCCACAAAGTCGGCCCGACCTGCAGGATCCAATGCTGCCACAGCATGACTCCTTCCCGGCCCCCGCCCCTCCTCAGGATCAATGGGAAATGAAGGTCGGGGGTCGCATCGCGAACCACCTGCCAGGGTGGCGGTCGATCACCACCGACAGGTGGGTGCTACAGTTGGTCGAAAAAGGCCATTATATAGAGTTTGTAGACAACCCGCCCACAAGGCCTCCTCTGCTTTCCCGCTATTCGGGTCAGCACGCCCTGCTTATACAGCAGGAGGTGCTCATGCTTCTAGAGAAGGAAGCTTTGGAGCACGTTCCAGGGAACCAGAGAGGAGCAGGATACTATTCGCACTTCTTCCTGGTTCCAAAGAAAACAGGGGTCCTCCGTCCAATCTTGGACCTCAGCGACCTCAATCTGTTGGTCGTCTACAAGCGCTTCCGTATGGTGACCCTTCTGGGGCTAATCCCCATGCTGAAGAAGGACGCTTTCTTGACGTCCCTGGACATGCAGGACGCTTACTTGCACATTCCTATTGCTGAGGCACACAGGAGGTTCCTGCGCTTCGAGTTTCTCGGCTGCCATTATCAGTTCCGGTCACTTCCCTTCGGACTGCCATCAGCACCTCGGGTTTTTACAAAGTGCATGGCAGCTGTGGCAGTGTCTCTGAGGAGACAGGGCCACTACGTGTTCCCGTACCTGGACAATTGGCTTCTTATGGCCCCTTCCAAGGAGGCACTACTGATAGCCATCCAATATACCCAGACCCTTTTTCAGTCTCTGGGCATCCTCATCAACTACGAGAAGTCTCTCCTGGTACCATCCCAGAAACTGCAGTTCATAGGGGCAGTTCTGGACACCATCAAGAGAAAAGCCTTTCTTCCCGAAGACAGAGCGGAACGCATTCGATCCCGCATAAGGGATCTGTCAGCGAAGAAGACCGTCCCAGCCAGACTGGTCCTTCGCCAGCTCGGACACATGGCTGCAGCCATTCCTACAGTCCCGATGGCAAGACTCCACATGCGGGTAACCCAGTGGATGTGAAGGGTGCAGTGGGACCAATGGCAAGACCATCTGCAGCATCCAATCAGAATCACGAAGGCCATGGTTCGGGACTGGCAATGGTGGCTAGATCCGGGAACCCTCTCCGTGGGGGTTCCTTTCACAGCGCCGTCCCCAGTTATAACTCTCTCTACAGACGCCTCAGGGCTGGGGTGGGGAGCGCACTTGAACGGGGTGAGGTCTCAGGGAACATGGACTACCCAGGAATCTCATCTCCATATCAACATATTGGAGATGAGGGCGGTCCTTTATGCCCTGCAAGCCTTCCAGTCGGAGATTCCACCGAGTACTCTCTTGTTGCAAACAGACACTACTGCAGTGATGTATTACCTCAACAAACAAGGAGGCACACACTCTTACCCCCTTTGCAGGGAGGCCATGAGAGTGTGGGAATGGGTAATTTGACATGGCGCAAATCTTGTTGCTGTTCATGTTCCCGGGGTGGACAACACCGTCACAGACAGCCTGAGTCATTCCCAGGCCAGAGTCCATGAGTGGGAACTTCTACAGGACGTGGCAGAGGATCTGTTCCACAGATGGGGCACTCCAGAATTAGATCTATTCGCGTCCCCATCCAACGCAAAACTGCCCAATTTTTGCTCGCTAGATCCAGGGCCTGGTATTTTCTGGCGAGACGCGTTGCCCATCTCCTGGGCGGGCAGATTCCTCTACGCCTTCCCTCCTTTCCCGTTGATCCAGAGAGTTCTTCTCAAACTTTGCAGAGAGTACGCAACGCTTATCCTGATAGCACCTTTCTGGCCCAGGCAAATCTGGTTCCTGCTACTACATCAGCTATCCCGGGAACCTCCGCTTCCTTTGCCAATCAGCTCCCATCTGTTGTCTCAGGAGGAGGGTTTATTAGTCCACCCGGACTTACATTCACTGAACCTACATGCCTGGCTCCTAGAGACACAGCCATGATGCGGCACGGGGTCTTGCAAGAGGTGGCAGATGTTCTTTCTGCCGCTAGAAAACCGGCAACGCACACAACATACACCATGAAGTGGCACAGGTTTTGCCTGTGGGCTCAAACGCGGCGTTTCTCACCCTTAGACTGTCCTGAGAAGCTGGTTCTGGAGTACCTGCTTTCCCTTTTTCAAGCTGGGCTAGCTTACTCCTCGATCAAGGTGCACCTTTGTGCAATCTCAGCTTTATCATGCCCCCATAGGCCATCGTATGGTGGCTCAATTAGAAACTACTCGTGCCTTTTTAAGGGGGGTCCTCCACCTTAGACCACCTATCGGGATCCGGTTCCTCCTTGGGACTTGCCCTTCGTCCTGGAGCAGCTTACGCTGCCACCCTTTGAACCAGCCGCGGATTGTGAGCTACGTTTTCTGTCTTGGAAAACCTTATTTTTAGTTGCAGTGACTTTGGCGAGAAGAATCTCTGAATTTATTTATTTATTTAGCTTTTGTTTACCCGGGTAAGTACACTAGACAAATAGTATGCCTATTTTCAGGAATGACCTGGGAGAGCACAAAACATACAGTATACATACATGGCAACATTGGAGAAACAGCATGATACAGTGAAAAACAGCTATAACAACGCTTGTATAAGGGCAGAGATACTGCCACACATAGTACAAATTGTTACAGGACATAGATAGATATTAGAATCACTGAATACATATTTCATAGACCATCATGGACTCAGAGTGGACAATAGTGGACTGCAGAGTATTACATTACAGAGACTAGGAGCAGTCACATCTTGTCGTTGGTTTTAGGTGGGACCACAGGGAGGAGCGAAAGGTCCCATGGGAAGAGGCAGAGCGAACATGCTCCGGAATAGAGTTCCAGAGCCTAGGCACAAAAGCGGCAAAGTCACGATCCCCCAAAAGGGTCTGAGTAGGGGGAGCTTTAAGCAACTTGGCGGTCTGTGACCTGAGCTGGTAGGGGATGGCGTCCAGTTTTGGGAGGAGATGTGCCAGTCCCGATGGTATGCCCGTGGCAAGCACTTTCCTGGTGAAGTTTCCTACACCAAGGATCAGGAATTCCGCAGGGGGGGAGCCAGTTGAGTTTGTCATAGAGCTCACATCGGTGGGTGAGTTTGGGAGCAGCAAGTGCAAACCGACAGATATCATTATATGCCGTGTTCCACCGATTAAGATGGATTTGAGGTGACCTGGCAAATAGGTGGTATCCATAACTAAGGGAGGGGAGAAGCACTCCCCTCGCAAGTGCCAACCTCGCTCCCGGAGTCAGGTTGTATTTGGCCCTGTAGGCAAGGCCAAGCTTACACCTAGTGGCTCTGCAGATGTTGTGGATGGCTTCCCATGTGTAGAGTTGTGGAGTCGAGGGTGACCCCAAGATATTTAATTGAGCTCGCTGTTGGCAACAGGGGGCCTCCATCACAAGCTATTTTGAGCATAGCTGATGGGGCTTTTAACTTGGCCGTGGAACCAAAGAGCATGGCCTGAGTTTTGTTAGGATTCAATACCAGTCTGTGGTTGGTAATCCAGGCCGAGACTCTGCTGAAGTCTTCAGATAGGCACTGGTTAAGGTCAGCAGCATTACGAGCATGGGCCACTAGCACAAGGTCATCTGCATAAAGCATGACTTGGCAACGAGAGGTCACCCGTGGGAGCTGATTAATAAAAAGTGAGAATAGGAGAGGTCCAAGTACCGATCCCTGGGGAACTCCCATGGTCACAGCCCTAGGCTCTGAGAGGACCTTGTTAAAGCAGGTGCACTGCTTTCTACCCGTTAGGTAGCCCATCATCCAACTCATGGCATGCGGAGAGAACCCGAGAGCCCTGAGCTGCTCCCCCAGTAGGTCATGGTTGACAAGGCCAAAAGCTTTTGACAAGTCAATAAATATAGCACCTGACAGTTTGCCCTGATCCATGGCGGATCTAATACTAGAGGTTACAGTAATCAGGGCAGTAGTGGTACTATGACCCTTCCGGAAACCATGTTGGGCCCCAGAAAGCAGCTCATGGGTATCCACTTACTCGAGAGTTGTTCCGCCACAACCTTTTCAGGAGTTTACCAAGGGATGGGAGAATAGCAATAGGGCGATAGTTGTCAGGAGTTTGGGATTTCCTGCTTCAGAACAGGGACTATCCTTGCCTCCTTCCAGATGTCAGGGATTATCCCAGAGCTAAGGGATAGGTTAAAGATATGGGCAATCAGAGGGGCAATGTAAGCTGCTCCCAGCTTGAGAAGCCTGGGCTCAAGGTTGTCAGGCCCTGCACTGGATTGCTGGGAGAGGGCAGCCAAGCGGTTCTGAACATCAAGGACAGACACGGCCTTGAGATTAAACACTCTCCGAGGAGGATGTTCACTCTGTATTGGAGGGATATTAAGCGAGCGACCCCCATCGGTCGTGAAACGAGAGGTGAGGGCCGAAAGGTCGGAGAAGTGGAGATTGAGGTGGTCGGCTATAGTGTGGGGATTATTGCACGAGACTCCATCAATAATCACGTCCACGACACCCGAGTGAGAGGGCCCACTGATGAGAGATTTAATGTTCCTCCAGAACCTCCTAGGATCTCTGACAGAGCTAAGTAGTGCCGATTTACAGAAGTTACTTTTGGCAGCCCTAATGGCTTTTTTACACCGATTCCTGAGTTGCCGATATCTCAGGAGATTAGCAGGATCTCTGGAACCCTTAGTACTTGCCCAGCATTTGTCTCTCTCCCGCATCTGGGCAAGTAAGTCACCATTCAGCCAGAAGGTGACTGTTCCCTCAACCGCGCGGGTGACCCTGGGCGTGTCTATCTTGGAGAACACCAAAGGAATGTATGAAGCAGGAGGCTGCCACTGAGGGGTCAGAGGCTTCAAGCACCCTGGTCCAGTCAGTACATCCTAGATCGCCAGGAAAGCCTCAGGGTCAAAACTGGAGTATTTTCTGACTTGAATGATTTTGTGTGGAATTCTAGGGGAAGGGATTTTCCAGACACAGTATTTTTTTTAATTTTTATTTATTTATTTAGTTGTTTAACCAGGTATAGCACACTAAGCTGAAAGCTTTTTTACAGGAGCGACCTGGGAGCACAAGGAGGTTAAGTGACTTGCTCAGGGTCACACAGTATGCAAGTGGAAGCTGTGGGATTCAAACCCAGGTCTAGTCTGCAGTATACCGGGGAGTGGTCAGATATGGAGTCTGATAGCGTGCCTGATGAGGCAATCCTCTCCGGCCGGTTGGTCTGGATCCAGTCCAGCAGGGAACTTGAGGAACCATTGGCTGCCTGTCTCGTCGGGTCATGGATTAGTTGGTTAAGGGATAGGCAGGCAAGCTGTGATTCGCATTTCCTAATATTGCCACACTCCCAGTTCATGTTGATATCACCCATAATAATGAGTTCATTGTCACCTATACTGGGCCTAACTGCATCTAAGAGGTAAGTGAGTCCTGTCAGACCCCCCAGGAGGGTTATAGAAGACACCAAATGCAGCTTCTTAGCATCGCCCAGCAGCAGGAGCACATGAAGAAACTCACAAGGTGGATGATCAGGTTTACTCTGTGCCACCAGGGAGATTTTCAGATGGGATCTGTAGTAGATGAGGGTGCCACCCCTCCTACCCCAGTCCTGTCTAGACTAATGAACTCGTATCCTGCTAGGAAGCAGGCAGAGTCAGGAATCGAGGGTTTGAGCTAAGTCTCAGTTATCCCTAGGATGTCTGGCTTGTATAGCTCAGTCCACGCTTAGGAGATCGTCTGTTAGGAAGCAAGCTCCTAATATTCATATGCACTATTTTTAGTCCCCTATTCCCATTCCAGGTGGCAGGAATATTAGAGATCAGCTCAGATGGCCCAGGATTGAGCTCAATATCTCCAGCCATGAGAAGTGAGAGTAGGGCTAGCCAGGGAGGAACAACTTCACGAGCGGCCTCACCTCCAGGCCTGTGCATGCTTCGGACTTTCTTCACCCTGACCGTACACATAAGGCATCTAGTGTCAAGGCTAAGGGCAGTACCGTAGTGCATTACCTTAGTTACAAGTAGGTTGGAAAAGGAGAAATCAGTATCATCATGGGAGGAGGGCCACAACCCTGGGGTCAATAAATAGGCTAGGAGTCGAGGTAGCACAATAAAGGAGGACTAGCCCCAGGGCCAGTATCATAATTATTAGTGTCATAAAACCGACCTGCCGCCCCCTCCTGAACATAGGAGAGGTGGCTTCCAGTTCTTCCATGGTAAGGACAGTAGTAACCACTAGGGCTGTCAGAACTAGTTCGGTAAAGATTCGAATCCTCCTCGAACCCTGGTGTTCGAGTTCTAACTTAGAACTCGAACACTAAACGGTTCGCAAAAGGGTTCGAATCACCGCGAGACGTTGTCTGTTTGCACTTGCGTACCTACGTACGGGTCAGGTGGGGGTCGAGTAAGCTGCGCAAGCCGCGGGATCTGTGGGGGTATTTAGGGAGATGTGCCGCGAGGAGGAGCGCCATTTGCAGAGGATCGGAGCGGAGGTAGCAGCAGCCTAGCTAAACTGTAGCGTTAGCGGTTAGCGTACCGCTACTCTTGTCCAGTGGCCACTTCCATCATCCATTTTCCTGTGAGACCGAGAACAACAGAAAGGCTGAAAAAAGCTCAAAATCGGGTGGGAGTGGGACTAGGGGGAGGTTCAGGACAGGTGGAGGGATTAGTCAAGAATTGGGAAGGGACTGGGGAATAGGGAGGGATCGAGACCGAGATCAATCAATATCAGGACTGGAGGAGGACTCAGGAGGACTCGGAGAGAGAATAAAAAAATAAGAAGAAGTGAAGAACCTTTGTGAAATGTGATTATTTGAAACTGCAGCACTGCTCAGTCAGTGGTGCACACTGCACACTCAGCAGCTGCCAGCAACAAGCATACAAGGGGGGCAAAAAAAGGCAAATAAATCTGAACCCTTCCCAGTGTAGTGTGTGTGTCACAGAGAGAAGCCCAGTGTGTGCCCCTTGACTGCACTGTACCCTACCCAGTGTGTGTTACAGAGAGAAGCCCAGTGGCCAGTTGTGTGGTGGCATTAACCTTACATGACAGAAATGTAGAAATATAATTCTCATTCCCTGGGTTGTGTATGTGACTCCGTCTCCTGTGGTCAGCCCATCACCCTGCTGCTGTGTGCCCCTTGACTGCACTGTACCCTACCCAATGTGTGTGTTACAGAGAGAAGCCCAGTGGCTAGTTGTGTGGTGGCATTAACCTTACATGACAGAAACGTAGAAATATAATTCTCATTCCCTGAGTTGTTGGTTATGTATGTGACTCCGTCTCCTGTGGTCAGCCCATCACCCTGCTGCTGTGCACCCCTTGATTGCTATGTGTATGCCTATGCCCAGCAGCCCAATCATTCTGTAAGCCTTGAACCTGGGATCCTTTAGTTGCAAACTGTCATATTCTTCAATTACTTTCAGTCCACGGTATCACAGTGTCACACAACCAAAATAAAATTTTGGAGTTGTAGCCAGCGATCACAGATCACATTGCTTTGTTACACAGGAATTGTTTGGGTGTGGGTGTGTTCACCGCAGTATACTGATAGTACTGGTACTTACTGTCTGTTATGGCTGACAGCAACATAGATGAAGCATCTAGTGCTGGTGCAGGTGTTGGTGGTAGTGGTAATCCTGGTGCTAACAGAAATAACCAAAATGTTTCACGTGATAAAAATTCAACAAACAGCAAAAGAGCAACAGTGAAGTGTGGTAAAGGGGGACCTTTTAAGAAAACCTGTACAGCTGCTGGGGTCACACGGAGAGGCACCATAAGGTATGCCATTCATGCTGTTAAGATTCCTGTGACTAGCAGCAATAATGCAAGTGACAGTGAATCCCTCTCTGATTCAGACAGTAGCTCTTTGTCTCAGTCCGACACTGTTGTGTCTCGCGACAAATCATTACTTCCTCAACAAAGTGAAATGAGCAAGTCTGCTGACAACGAATCAGGTAGTGCACTTGCAAATACATCCAGCACTGTTGGCAATGAAAAGGACATATCCATTGAATCCACCACTTCTGTGTTGGCCAGCAATGAAAATCCATCAGAGTCTTCTGCCCACTCTTCTAGCACCAAGGAGCATGTCCCAGGTTCTGTTAGGACAGGTGAAAAGACACAAACAGTCTTTAGCTATCTTCCTAGCACTCGAACAAAATCTGTCACATCTGAGGTGTGAAATTATTTCTCTGTCAGTAAAACTGATCCATGCAGAGCAATTTGTTCCCCGTAAACAGAGTGTAAGCGTGTAAAGTTGTGTCATGCCTTGGCACTACAGCTCTTAACGCCATCTGAAAAAGCATTCGGTTTTGCTTGATCATCCAAAACCCATGTCCTCCATCTTCCAGACCGCAGCGTGAGAAGGGTCAGGAATCTGAAATGGATACTGAATTGTCTGAACTTGATGCGGCAGAACCACTGCCAGCCCTAGGATCACTGTTACCACCAATGCCAGCACCATTAGTACCAGTTGCACATCCAGTGATGGCACTGAATGTATAAGTCCTAGTCCACCATCTCTGCGTCCATCTGCCCATCGAAGCACGGTGTATAATAAGCCAGCAGGGACATGTTGCAAACAGCTAACACTGTCTCAGGCATTTGAAAGGAAGAATACCTTTACTAGAAATCATCCAAAGACCCTTCATCTTAATCACCGAATTGGCGAACTGTTAGCCGGAGCCCTTCTCCCATACTCTTTGGTAGATCATGAGGATTTTAGGGAGCTCATGACATTAGCAGAGCCTCGTTACAATGTTCCTCATCAAGGTACTTTTCCTATGTTGAAATACCAAACATTTATCAGGCTTTAAAAGCGACAGTGATGCTTGCACTTAAAACTGCAGAGGGTGGGGTTATTCATGTCACAACAGATATGTGGACCAGCACTCAAAACATAGATTACATGTCCTTACCGCTCATTGGGTCACGTTTTCTTGTGCTTCTTCAAAAACAAAGACACCCCAAAAGATGGCGCTGCTGCATATAAAGAAGTTTGGGCAAAGTCATACTGCTGCAAACATCTTGCAGGAACTAAATGACCTCCTTGATGAATGGGTTTATTCTCATGGTCTAAAATGTGGCTTCATAGTAAGTGACAATGGAGCCAACATCTTAAAAGCAGTACAGGATGGAGGATTTCTGCATGCTTCTTGCTTTGCACATTGCTTACACTTAATTGTCACAGGATTTCTCAGCAACGAAACACAAGTGGATGGTATGATTGCTGTTTGCAAAAAAATTGTGACTCACTTTTCACATTCAACCAAGGCTATACGGACATTGTCCGAACTGCAAAAAAAACACAAGCTGCCCCAGCAAAAGCTGATTCAAAATGTTTCCACTCGTTGGAACTCAACGCTTTATATGCTGCAGCGCCTCTTGGAGCAAAAGCAAGCTGTACATGAGTACTGCTCCAGTTTCATTATTGGAGATGGCATTATGCTCTCTGTGCTGAAGTGGAAATTAATGGAGACAGTGTGCTGTATCCTAGCTCCTTTTGAGACAGTTACAAGGGACATGTCTTCTGAAGGTGCATCTGTGAGTCAGGTTATCCCACTCATAATGCTCATTTCACATCATCTTAGTGTTCTAAATCTACAAATAGAAAAAGACAGATCTGAAGCGCAGACAACATGTCACCTGTATCATGGGAATCTCGTAAAGAGAATGAGCGAGCGCTTCAAAACCAAAGACAAATTAGTTGCAATGATGAAATCAAGACACTACATCCTTGCAACTCTCTTAGATCCCAGGTTCAAGGCTATACATCTTCCAAAAACAGATGATATAGAGCAGTACAAATGTATGTTGCTAGATGAGCTGCAGCACCACAGGAGTCAAACACAGACACGCACAGTACCCTCAGGTTGTCATCACCACAACATGCAGATTCATCTTCACAAAGGGATACAGAACTGGAAAAGTCACCAAACACTAACAGTAGTTGTTCCACAACTGCCACTTCTTCAACCCTTAGTAGCAAGCTAAATCTGTGGCAAAACCTTTCTCAAATTGCTGCCATACCAGCTGCTTCTGCTGATTCCTCTTCTAAGCGGTCTCTGTCCATCATGGTAGACAGTTACCTGCAAGAACTGCCTATTCCTATTGATGCATGCCCTTTTGAATACTGGAGATCAAAAAAGTCAATTTGGACAGAGCTGTATGATGAAGCCTGTAAATATCTTGGTTGTCCTGCAACAAGTGTCTCTTCAGAACGCATGTTTAGTACAGCTGGCAATATTGTGACAGACACCAGAAATAGGTTGCTGCCAGAAAATGTACACACGTTAACTTTTATTAAAGTTAATAAGTCAAGATTTTCGTATCCCTACAAGAGTATACAAACTGATCCTGAAGTGATTGATGTGGATGACAACTCAGATAGTGGTGGCTGGTAATACTGTGTGGGACGGAGTCTCTCTGCACCAAAAAGGAAACTTTTACAGACTGTGATGACTTTGGTTGTCGTCTCTCTCCTTTCTCGATCTACTACCTTGGACTATATACCCCCCAAAACTTTCACCATTTCATGGCAAACTGCTTTGTAGCTAGGGTCTAAACTAAAGTCAACAAGTTTTATGTACAGGGCAATTTTAACATCAGTGGGAACAGGCCCAAATTTGGCATAAAAGGGACACTGTCACATCAATCCTTTCTGTATCATATTATTTATAGTTAAAGTGAAAACATATATTTTTGGATTTACCTTCTGTGACTTTGTGGTGCATCAGTATGGGCTGGGACAGGAGACGGTCTATTTTTCAATTTTAAAGAGGACAAAACAATGAGTTTTAATTGGTAGCTGTTTATTATTTTTTCAATTACAGAAATGTTAGCCATAAACGAAAAATGGATGCTAGTACATGGGTGAGGGTTGTGGGTTGGTTTTAACATGGGTGTAAGGGTGGCATGGGTGCTACTGCACAGATGAGGGTGGTGGAAGAAAAGTGGAATGGGTGATAGGGTGAAAGGGTGTTGTTTTAGTTCTTTCATTTACAAATTGTGATCAGCTGGGAATGGTGAGGAAAAAATGATGACAGACCTGAACCTACTGTACACATAATATATATTCTTATTAAATACATTGCAAACTGCTGCCACCTAGCACAATTGTCCTGTCCCCTTTAAAAAGAATAAAGGAATCAGAAATAAAAGAAAATCTGCATCAGCAGTTTTCACAGAATGACGTATCATAAAGTGTTTTGCTTTACAAGTAGTGATAATTTGATACATAATGGGGTTGACAGACGCTGTCCCTTAAACATCACATGCCAACTGCTGCAGCTACATTAAATGTTCCTTAGTATGTAGTGAGGAAACCACTTTTTTTTATTTATGTGACTGAAATACAGATTTTATTGCAGTATCAGCTGCAAAAATGCATCATCTTAGCAAGTTGTAAGTATTACTTCAATTTGCCAACAAAAATGTTGGTATATGTATGCATTACCTTAGGAAATTGCATGCATTTTTGCCAGCAACAATGACTGGCATATTTTTTTATTCAAATGTCTTGACTGACTACGTTATGACATAATATGTTTTGCAACAGTTCCACATGCTGCTGCTGTAGTACTTGGCTTAACTTTGTTATAAAAGCTATCTTTTAAACATAGCAACTTTTGATTTACTCATTTAAAACAGAAAGCAGCAAATAGCTGAAATTAGGTAATATCAGTTATTTTTTCTCATAATTCATGACGATGAGTATATATAGCTGAGTACATAAATGGCTAATGTGCCTCTTTCTTTCACTAAGGAACTATGATGCAGCTGCAGCAGGAAAACTTTTAACATATGGGTGGGCCTGTTACGTATTAAGTTGCTGGCTTTAGCAAACAGAAGAAACCATAGATAAACCTAGTTGTATTCCTATCAATGTCACACAACATAATTTCTCTCCCCCTTATATTGAACAGTTTTTCCTTTACATGTATTTTATTACTATCTTCGTTACTGGCAGCACAATAAAAAAATAGGGTTCGAGTTCTAAAAAGTTCTAAAAAAGATTAGAACCCTAGAACTTTTTCAAAAGTTCTATACTAGAACTAGAACCCAGACCTTCAGAGGGTTCTGACAACCCTAGTAACCACCCCCACAGATTATAGGCAACTGGAGACCTAGAAAAGGAGCAAACCAGGGCTCCTGGAAACCTGTAAAAGGGGCAAACCAGGACACCCCCTATGTAGGGCCCCAAAAGGAACAGATCACCACAACTAGAGCGCTGGAGGGGGGACCCTCGGTGTAGGTCACCCACGCCTCCCCTCCTCTCGTCAGCAGCTTGCAGCAGTTGAAGGCGTTGGGACAGCAGATAGCAGAGCAGAAACTAAACAATGCTGATAGGCAAGCAGGTGGTGAAAATAGGAAAATGTCTGTAAAGGCAAGACAGAACAAGTGTTAGGCCTAATAGCTGCACTCTGTATCTTTAAGAGGAGTTGCAATATTAGAGAGAGGGGAGGATGAACATTGCTAGGGGTTGTGCCGAGGGGGGAAGGGGAGTATTTAATAAACGCTGGAGGTGGGGGTGGGTGTGTGACAAATTAGCAGCAAGGAGACAGAAGGACAGAAAGTGAAAGAGAAATTGAATTATTTGTAGGGCAAAGCTTACAACTGTGACCCAAATGGAATCTGGTCTAAACAGAAAACTGTATCACTTTAACTTACTTTCTGATCCAGGGTAGCTTACCACTAGACCGTAAAACAAAAAGATTTTACAATCTACAAACCTGCAGCCTAAATGAACTTGCACTTCAAACTACCCTTACAGTGCAAAATTGCTGTAAACAAGCTTAGGTTCGCGTTTAAGTTAGGATTTACAAGATAATTTGGAGAGACTTAACAAGTACCACAATCAGAATATAACATTAGCTTAAGGTCCAGACAGGAAACAGCAGTAGCAAAGAATTAAAGAACTGCAGCAGCCCGTCAGCAGGCAGAGTCGATGGTTCTGGACAGTCCAGTTTCTGCAGCGTACCTTCGGTCTGGTGAACAGCGGGCAGTGCAACGAGGAAGGCAGCCGGCGGACAGAAGGGGTCCGCCCAGCTGCTTGAAGCAGCAGACGCACCCGTGTCAAGGGTGAAGCTTCGGTCTGGTGAACAGCGGGCAGTGCAGCGAAAGGCAGCCGGCGGGACAGAAGGTCCGCCCGCTGCTAAGCAGCAGACGCACCCGTGCCGGCGGGTGAAGCTTCGTCTGGTGAACAGCGGCAGTGCAGCGAGGAAGGCAGCCGATGGACAGAAGGTCCGCCTGCTGCTTGAAGCAGCAGACGCACCGCGTCAAGCGGGAAGCTTCGGTCTGGTGAACAGCGGGCAGTGCAGCGAGGAAGGCAGCCGGGGACAGAAGGTTCGCCCGGCTGCTTGAAGCAGCGGTGACGACCCGTGCTGGCGCGGTGAAGCTTCGGTCTGGTGAACAGCTGGCAGTGCAGCGAGGAAGGCAGCCAGCGGATAGAAGGGAATCCGCCCGCCGCTCTGAAGCAGCAGACGCACCTGATTGGCGGTGAAGCTGGTCTGGTGAACAGCGGCAGTGCAGCGAGGAAGGCAGCCAGCGGACAGAAAGTCCGCCCGGCTGCTTGAAACAGCAGACGCACCCGTGCCGGGGGTGAAGCTTCGTCTGGTGAACAGCGGGCAGTGCAGCGAGGAAGGCAGCCAGCGGACAGAAAGGGGTCCCGCCCGCTGCCTGAAGCAGCAGACGACCGCATCAAGGTGAAGCTCGTCTGGTGAACAGCGGGCAGTGCAGCGAGGAAGGCAGCCGAGTGACAGAAGGTCCGCCCGGGCTGCTTGAAGCAGCAGACGCACCCGTGTCAAGGGTGAATTGCATGCACTCATGTGCAAAGAGCCTTATGTAATTTTCCACCAGGATAGGGTGTCCCTGAGGACAAATCCTAAGTTTCTGCCTAAGGTGGTTTCAGCCCTTACCCTTAATCAGGATATCGACTTACCAGTGTACTTTCCCAAGTACACCAATCGAGGAGAAGCACTGCTTCACACCCTGGATGTGCACAGGTGTCTCAGATATTATCTGACCAGAACCAAGCAGTACCGAAAAGTGGATCAGCTGTTTGTATCCTTTGCTGAGAGGATGAAAGGGGCCCCTGTTTCAAAACAGACCCTTTCACGTTGGCTCATACAATCTATCTCTTTCTGTTATGACAAACGCAGCAAACCCTTGCCAGGCGCGGTCAAGGGCCATTCTACCAGAGGAGCGGCCACCTCCTTTGCAGCGCTGAAGAATGTGTCCACTTCAGCTATTTGTGCTGCAGCCACCTGAGCTCGGTGCATACCTTTATTAGGCATTATAGCCTGGACATCACCTCAAGGCGAAGGGCTGGTTTCGGCCTAGCCATCCTTCAGGGACTTCTGTCCTAGGCTCGAGCAGCGTGGTACTCTCTATTCTCCTTCCTCCCGATGGCTTTAGAATGTCGCCATTGCTTGGGAATCAGTCCTAATGGTGTAACCTGCTGCAAGAGCTGTATCTCGAAGTAAGATAGTACAGTTACGCAAGAGCTTACCGTAACAGTAGATCTTCGAGAACAGCTCTTGCAGCAGGTACCTTCCCGCCCACCATTCCCCCTTTTTGGAGGAGGTAGGTTATAGCCTAACATCCATCTTTCGGGATGGAATGATTTGTTTTTAGTCTTAGCCATCTGATGGCGGATCCTCGATCTCCTCTTCTGATGTCATCCATGGCCGGGAGCCTCCAGTGGAAGCTGGGAGTTTGCGGCGGGACCGCCTCCTTATGTACTACGCCTGATCGCCGGGGCGGACCGACGCCAGAGGCGGTCCACGCTGAAGACTGCTAGCTACAAAATTTCTGTGGGGTCCTGACGCCTGATGGCTTCAGTCCAAATGGTGTAACCTGCTGCAAGAGCTGTTCTCGAAGATCTACTATTACGGTAAGTTCTTACATAACTGTACTTTTTCAACAACGGTTTTGAAAACGCTTTCTGTAACGTTACCAGTGTAAACGCAAACCGTTACACTAACGGTTTGGACCCTCTGTAATGTTACAGAGGGATTTTTCTGGTGTAGTGTGGACAGGGCCACAGTCTAGCCCCTCATGGTGCAGTGGGGGTTTAGGAGGCTACTGCTTCATTAGTGACTGCACTGTTTGGGTGTGTTTCTAATGCTCAGGAAGTATGCAGTAAGAACAGATCCAGGATTGTAAACAAAACAAGGTTGTTTATAAATATACATTAGCATGCATTTCAGTCCTACTAAACAAGGAGACAGACATAACAAACAGCAACATCAATGAATTTTAGAGAAGGTAAGCAATCATAAAATGTAGGTTTCTGACTAGAAATAATATGATGAAAAACAGGTTGACAGTGTCCCTTTAACTAAAAATATACAGACATATTTTGATTTATTTATTCTGTTACACTTCTTATAAGAGATTGGTATATCTTTATATATGTTAGAAATCAGCAAAATATAGCAACATTTATTACTGTATTATAGTTATTCCATCTTGAATTATTGACCTATAATCAATTGCGCCTTTAAATCATTCAGTTCTATACTCTCTTGTATACACATACAAAGATACAATAATTGCCAAAAAAAATATTCAGAAATATTATTTAAGAGAAACAGTGGGAGGAAATATATAGTAGTTTACTCACCTGTAACCGTGGTTCTATTGGTGATATTCAGTTCACATCCACACTATTGCAGCTTGCTAGATATACTTGAGTCACCAGACGTGTTCTAGCTAAGCTGCTTCCACCACCCATGGGGTACATCCTCTGGCTCTGCTCCCTCAATGGAAGATCTTGCATGCTGGAAGCAAGGATCTGTGCACTTCTTGCCAGGGGAGGTTGAAAGGGATGTGCGGATGTGACACGAATACCACTAATAGAAAGTACAGTTGCGTACTTACCGTAATGGTAGATCTTCGAGGGGTATCTCTTGCAGCAGGTAATACACTTGTGTCATCACCAGAGGGCGCTGTGGCGCATGGCAGCTCTCTTCTAGCAGTCTTTTGCCAGGGGCCGCCCACACATGACATCATCACTTTGCTCCTATATAAGAGTGGGTTATCCCTGGTACCCTCAGTTCCCTGCAGGCCTCAGCTCGCTAAGCGAGGACCGAGGGAGATCCGAGGAACCATATGGATCCCCTCCCATATTTGTTTGGATCAGAAGTTGTTCTCTTAGAGAAGGAGAGGGATGGAGGGAGGGATCGTACCTGCTGCAAGAGATACCCTAAAAAGATCTACCATTACGGTAAGTACACAACTGTACGATCTTCCACGGGGATAATCTCTTGCAGCAGGTAATAAATACACTTGGGATGAATCCCAAGCAGTAAACCCAGGAAGGGTGGAAGTTATGAAAAAAGGCCTTGTAGGATAGCTTGGCCAAAGGCCATCCTACGGTGTGAAGCAATATCTAAGTTGTAATGCTTCGTGAAGATATGTATTGTAGACCATGTGGTTGCACTGCAGATATCAGTGATAGAAGCCCCCTTTAAGCAGGCCACAGTGGTGGCCATAGCTCTGGTAGAATGGGTTTGAACAGGACCTGGTAATGGCTTGCTATATTTCTTACAACAAAAATTATACAATGTGCTAGCCAACTGGAAATGGTCTGTTTAGCGACCGGGAGACCTTCCCTTGTTGAGGCGAAGATAACAAAAAGCTGAGAAGTTTTTCTAACAGGTTTGGTACGATTGGTATATTACTTCAATATACAATGTACATCTAAAGTGTGTAAGAGGTATTCATCCCAATTAGAATGCTCGGGGTAGTAGACTGATAATTTGATGGTCTGATTTAAGGTGTGTTCTGAGACTGCCTTAAGCAAAAAGGATTGGTTTGGAGAAACCACCCTGTCTTTGTGAAAGATTAGGTAAGGCTCTTTACTCATCAGGGCATGAAGCTTGGAAATATGTCAAGCAGAGGTGATGGCCACCAAAAATACTGTCTTCCAAGAAAGGAAGCGGAGGTAACAGGTGGCTCTGGTTCGAAAGGCTCAAGTGTCAGTTTTTCCAAAAGGAAATTCAGATCCTACAGAGGGGTGGGCCATCTAATGGGAGGTTTGATATGTAACATGCCTCTTAGAAACATTTTTGACAAGAAGATGTTGATACAGGAGTCTCCCTTCCAAGGGTTCATGGAAGGCTGAGATAGAGGCCAAATGGACCTTAATAGAGGAGTAGCTCAAACCTGTCCCAGCAAGCCAGGCCAGGTAGTCCAACACTTTAGTCAGTGGACAGAAATAAGCACCCAAAGACCAGGAAGCGGCCCATATGAAGATGCATTTCCACTTAGCATTACACTGTTTCTCTGGTAGATGGTTCACATGAAGCCAATAAAATATTGGCCACAGGAGAGGAGACTTGAAGCTGGGCTATAAAAGTGTCCTCAGAAGCCAGGTGGGAAGGTGTAGTGACTTCAGGTTGGGGTGAAGAAGGGTCCCCTAATTTTGTGTCAACAGATCTGACCTGATCGGCAGCAGAATGGGGTCTGCTACTGAGAATTGTTGAAGCAGGGGAAACCACACCTGCCGGGGCCACAGAGGGGCTATGAGGATCATAGTGGCAGGTTCAAGTTGTAGTTTCAGTAGAGTCAGTTGCAGGAGAGAGAGACCGGGAGCATATAAGAAAGTCCTGTCCACGATTGGGACAGGGCATCTGTAGACTGTCCCTTTCTGTCTGCGATAATGAAATAGTATTTGGGGAGTCGGTGATTGTGGGGGGAGGAAAAAAGGTCTTGGTGCAGCGTCCCCCACAATCGAAAGACCATCTGAAGAACTATGTGGTGAAGTGTCCACTTGTGTGTGCAGGACTGGCGACTGAGAAAGTCGGCCAGGGTAGTGTAGTGTCCTGGTAGATGGATGGCCATCAACGATAGGTGTTGAAGTATGGCCTCCTGCCAAACCACCATCACCTCTCTGCAGAGAGAGCGGGACTTGGTATCTCCTTGTTTGTTCAGGTAATACACCACTGAAGTGTTGTCTGATTGGGTCAGTAGAGGCCCCAGAGACAGGTAAGGGCAAAAAGCCCGAAGGGCGAGGCAGACTGCTTTAATTTCCAGCAGATTTATATGGGGAAAAGATGAGGCCACCTGTCCCGTGTCCCATAGGGACCCAAGTGTGCCCTCCAGCTGTCGAAGGAAGCATCTGTGGTCGTCTGCTGGAGAGGAAGGGTGTGGAAGGGCATGCTTTGAGACAGGTTGACACACTGGGTCCACCAATATAGGGCCGAGCAAAGAACAGGAGAAACTCTGACTCTGTCTTTGAAATTCCCCGTCTTCTGTCGCCATTGATACTGAAGAGTCCACTGGACTGGTCTCATATGTAGGTGAGCAAAAGCCACAGCGGGGATGGCCGCAGCCATGTGCCCCAGAAGGCATAAAAGCCGTCTGGCTGTGATAAATCATTGAGTTCATATCTGGGAAGCAAGAGACAGAAGTTTGTCTTGCCTGTTGGCTGGAAGGTAAGCCCTGGCGGACACAGTGTCCAGAATGGCTCCTATATATTAGAGTGACTAGGTAGGGGTCAGATTGGACTTGGGCCAGTTGACCGCATAACCCAAGGACTGGAATAAGGTAAGGGTTGCCTGAAGGGATGAAAGCAGAGTAGTTTCGGAGTCTGCTTTTATAAACCAATCGTCCAGGTACAGGAAGACGAAATGTCCGTTCCGCCTCAGGGCCGCTGCCACAACTGATAGCACTTGGTAAAGACTCTCGGGGCAGATGAGAAACCAAACAGGAGTGCCCAAAATTGGTAATGTTGTTCTAGCAGGTAAAAGCAAAGGAACCAGTGGTGGATGGGGATATGTAGGTAGGCATCTTTTATGTCTAATGCGCATAGCCAATCCCCTTGTTTTAAAATTGGCGTTACAGATGTTAAGGTGACCATCCTGAACCTTTTGTACTGAATGTGAAGACTCAGTTGTCTGAGATCTAGTACAGGTCTGAGATCTCCAGTGCGTTTTGGTACCAGAAAGAAATGGAGTAAAATCCCTGACTGAACTCCAACTGAGGGACTGGACAGACGGCATTCCTGTAAAGAAGTGCCAGAAGTTCTTCCTGGAGAATAGGAATATGGTTGAGTGGGTAATGGACAGAGTGTGGGAGAGGATTTGGGGGAGGCGCTGAGGTGAGTTACAGCGCGTGCCCTGTCCATATGATCTGAAGTATCTACTCGTCTGATGTAATCGTCTGCCAGGCCTCTAAGTGGAGGGCAAAGCAACCTCCCACAGCTTCCAAGGCCTGGTGGAGGAAGCCTGGGCAAAGCCCCAGCTGGTCACTGGGAAGGGGGCTGTCTTTGCTCCACCGGTGGGGGGAGTGGGGATGGGAGCGGGAGCCCTTAGAAGTAGAAGTGGCAGTCTTAGAAGAAGACTGGAAGCGACCATAGAATCCACTTCTGTAGGTATCTCTGTGCTTACCACCTCTTTTTGACTGAAAGGACAACTGAGAGCGGTATTGGTAAGATGGCTGTGAGGTATGATACATGATATGTACCATATGCAAGGTCCATCCTGAAGCCTGCAGATCATCCAGAAGCATTTGGCTACCTGGACCAAACAGTTTAGATCCATTAAAAGGAGCATTTCCACTTTATGTTGTATATCAGGTGTGAAACCTGATACATGGAGCCAAGTGTGGCATCTGAGGGTAACCCCTGTGCCTGTAGTATGGGCCGAAGTATCCACCATATCATAACCCGATTGGAGTAGATGCTGAGATATGGAATTGTAAGTGGAAACTGTAGCCAATAATTGGTCCTTCTCCTGGGATGGAGTTTATTGACTAATTCTATAGGAGAGGACCAGAGGGTGCGTTGGTATTTAACCATCTGTCCCATATAATTTAGAATTCTAAGATTCATAGCCCCCACCTGAAATACCTTCTTCCTGAAGTAGCCAAGTTGGCAGGACTCCTTATCAGGGGGTAATGAGCTCATGTGTTTTGGTCATTTAGTACAATCATGAGCCGCGGTAATCACTACCGAGTCATGTAGTAAACATTTTAACAAGCAGATGTGGTCTGCTATGAAATCTATTTTTCTGGAGTCCTTGTCCGGGGGTAAGGAGGTCAAGGAGACCCCAGCTTTCTCAGAAGCTGCCTGCTGCACTCTTCTCTCATGGCTGGGATGTACAGACAGGCACTCAGCACTGTTGTTAACTGATTTATTTATTTATTATTTCCAGCCCGCTTGTCAACCCCTGCCACAGAAGTGGGGGTCTGAAGCGGTTCCATGATATTTTTATTTATATTTTTTTCATTATAGATAGGCATGACCAGTCCTTTAGGAGGTGGGAGACCTTTCATCTCCCTATAATATTTTATAATCATCCTCACCTTGGATGGACTCCTGAGTATGGAGGCCCAAGGTGTCTAACATGTTTTGGACTAACGTAACTATGTGGGAGGGATCCTCCTGGTTAGCAGAGGAAGCTCCACAAAGAGGGTCAGTTGACACATAAGGTTCTATGCCCTTCAAATTCATGTCGGGGCATCCTAAAATTATTCATTACCATCTGTATCACCCTCACAGTCTCTGGAGGAGAGACCGTGGAAGATTGCATAGTAGCCTCTGTAAACACAGACCCCATGTTTTGCAGGGTCTGAAAAACGTAGCATGCTTCTGCCATATCCTGCACAGATGGGAGACCTGCGCAGGCTGTAGCTGTATATGTTTTGTTGTTTTCTTTATGTTTTAACCCCACTGTTGTCTCACTAATAGGTTTCCCAGGAGCAACAGGATTGTTTCTGTAGTCTTTTTGGCCACTTCATCAGCGGCTTGATCATGCTTCCTTTTTTCTTTTTCAGACAGTTCATCACTTATTATTTTTTAATTTGGGAAGAACTTCATCAGCTCCTTTGGAAGCTTTATTTTTTTTTATATTTTTTTTTTATGTCTCTCTTGTTTATTACCGATTTTGCAAAGAGACCAACAGATATGGACCACAAGCAACAGAAAATGGAAATTATGTACCTACCGTAATTCTTGATCTTCTTGGAAGAAGTCTCCACCACTCATTCACACTGATGGGATCTACGCCGGAGGCGCTAGGACCCAGCGCGAGCAAACTTTTTTGCAAGAGGGTCGATGCCAGAGATGGCACCACGAGCCTCGGCTTGTTCAGCAATGACTATCTTGGTGTCGACCCTCTAACTGCCTCAGTACCTTTTTTTCCGAGGAGGTGTAGCGTAACTAACCTAGAAGGATAGCCTAACAACAACCGGACATAAGATAGTCCGGACAACCCATATAAGAAGGGCCAACAAAGAAGTCTTCACAGCCTAAAGACTGAGGGAGTGAATACCAACAACAGAGGTGATCTCGAGGGATGGTGGGTGGGCATGTGAATGAGTGGTGGAGACTTTGTCCAAGAAGATCAAAAACTACGGTATGTAATTTCCATATCTTCCTGGACATAAAGTCTCCACCACTCATTCACACTGATGGGAGAGTACCAAGCTAATAATCCCCCAAGAGGACGGCAGGAGAGACCAAAAGTTCACAATTTAGGACAGAGGTCCATTAAGGATGGTCCTGCCGAACGAAAGATGACGCCTGGCATGGACATTCAGGACATAGTGCTTGACAAAAGTATGCACTGGGCTCCAGGTAGCCGCACTGCAAATGTCTGCAATAGGCACGTTGCGGATTTCCGCCAGGGATGCCGCAAGTGCTCTAGTAGAGTGAGCGTACACTCTGCCCTCCAGCTTAACCTGCGCCATGGAATAGCAGTGGCAAAGGCATGCCACCAGCCATGCTGAAATGCATCTGATAGCAACAGGTTGACCCAGCCAGGTCTCGCTGAAGGAAACAAACAGTTGTTGAGCTTTGCAAATTTGTTTTGTTCTATCTAAATAGAAATGCAGAGCTCTTTTAACATCTAAAGAATGAAGAGTACGCTGCCCTTCATTTTGGAAGTTTGCGAAGTAAGTAGGAAGGACTAAAGGTTGGTTTAGATGGAATTCTGAAACAACCTTAGGGAGAAACTTAGTATGGGCTCTAAGAACTACTTTATCCTTATGAAACATAGTATACGAAGGGTCTGTGACTAAGGTATGTATTTCAGAGACCCTGCAGGCTGAGGTAATGGCCACCAGGAAGGCTGTTTTCCAAGTGAGAAATTTCAGCTCACAGGTAGCTAGAGGCTCGAAAGGCTTTTGAGTGAGCATGTCTAGTACAAGATTAACGTCCCTGACTGTGACTGGCCATCTGATAGGAGGCCTGGTATGCAGAATTCCCTTAAGAAACCTCTTAACTACAGGTAACTGAGCCAATGACAAGGAAAGTACTGGCTCATGATAAGCTGAAATGGCACAAAGGTGAACTGTGACTGTAGAGTATTGTAGACCTGAATTTGAGAGGTCTAAAAGGTACTCTAGAACTTTATTTCGTGGGCAGGAAAAGGATTCAAAGAGGATTTTACACACCAGATAGAGAATCGCTTCCATTTGGCTGTGTAAGTTTTTCTAGTGGCTGGCTTGTGCGCAGCCAAAAGAATATCTGAAACTCTACAAGAGACATTGAACCTGTTCACTTCTATCTCTTCAGGAGCCAAGTGGGAAGGTGAAGCGATCTCAGATTGGGATGGACCACATGCCCCTCAGTCAGAAGGTTCGTCTGAAGGGGAAGCGGTTTCGGAATGGTTTCTGACATACTATTGAGTAACGGAAACCATATCTCTCAAGGCCAGAAGGGAGCAATGAGGATCATTTTGTCCCCCTGGAACTCGAATCTGAGAAGTACCCTCTGAATTAGAGGAAGAGGAGGAAAGTGTTTTGTTCACTGCAGCCTGAGCGCATCCTGACAGAAAATGCCAGGCCCTGGATTTCTGGAGCAGAAGAGAGGCAGTTTTGTGTTGAGTGGGGATGCAAAAAGGTCCAGGTCTGGAATTCCCCACTCTGCGAATAGTGGCTGAACTACGGTTGAGTTGAGAGACCATTCGTGAAGATCTGTCTCCGTTCTGCTGAGACAGTCTGCCAGTTCGTTCTGCACTCCCGGCAGGCAGACTGCCTGGATTAGAGCCTTGTGCTCCAAGCACCATTCCCACGCTCTCATTGCTTCTCTGCATAAAGGGTAAGAGTGTGCACTGCCGTGCTTGTTGATGTAATACATCACTGCTTTGTTGTCCATTTGAAGGAGAATGTTCTTGTGACAGAGAATGTCCTTCAAAACCCGGACTGCATAAAGGAGAGCTCTCATTTCTAGGACATTTATATGAAGCTGGGACTCGTCTTGAGTCCATGTACCTTAGGTGTGGAGATTCTGACAGTGAGCTCACCACCCCATCAGGGACGCATCCATGGTAACGGGGATCTGGTGATCCAGGGCAGCAAAAGGATACCCTTCCGGAAGGTTGTCCTCTTGTGACCACCAGGTGAGCGACCTCTTCGGAGGTTCTGTCACCTTGATGAGAAAGGTCTGAGAGTGAGTGGTTGGAGACCACTGAGTACTGAGCATCCATTGAGGAGTTCTCATGTGGAGGCGAGCTAGGGGTACAGTGAACACCGAGGATGCCATGAGACCCAGGATCTGCTGCATCGAGACAGCTCGAACCGAGCTGTTCTCTCTGATGTATCGGGCCATCTGTAGGATATCGCTCCTTCTGTCCTCTGGAAGAAAGGTTTTCACACAGGAGGTGTCCAGAAGAGTTCCTATAAAAAGAAGCCTCTGGGAGGGCTCCAGGTGTGATTTCTTGATGTTTAGCAGAACTCCCATGGAAGTGAGAAAGTCTGAGGCCGTGGTTACTGCGTTGAGAGTTCCTTGCCTGGAAGGACTTGCTAGAAGCCAATCGTCCAGATATGGGAACACTTGTATTCCAATATTTCTGAGATGCGCTGTGAGAATTGCACAACACTTTGTAAAAACTCGTGGCGCCGAGGATAGCCCAAAGGGCAGGACTCTGAACTGATAATGCTGGCCCAAAGTCACAAACTTTAGGTATTTGTGATACTTTGGGGGAATAGAAATATGTTAGTAAGCATCCTGCATGTCCAGGGAGGCTAGCCAGTCGTGCTGATGAAGCAAAGGTAACAGGGTTCCTAGCGATATCATTTTGAACTACTCCTTGGGAAGAAATTTGTTTAATTTTCTGAGTTCCAAAATGGTGTGTTTGCCTCCGGTTTTCTTTGGAACTAGAAAGTAATGGGAGTAGAACCTGTGTTCCGTTGATCCAGTGGAACTATTTCTACGGCTCTGCTGTTCAGAAGGCCTTGTATCTCGGAAGCGAGAAGTTCTGACTGAAGTGCTGACAGCCTGGGCTGTCATTTGGGGGGACGATCCGGAGGGGTCTCTGGAAGATTGAGGGAATACCCCTCGCGGATTATCTGGAGGATCCATTTGTCTGATGTTATGGGCTTCCACCAGTTGTAGAATTGAGTCAGACGACCTCCCACCACTGAGGAAGAGTCCCCCTCAGGCAGCTAAGGTGGGACTTGGGCCAGAAACTCAGAAGGCAGCACTGGGAGCTTTGGGCCCTTGTGCTTTCTGTTGCATTTTCTTTTGAGGCTGGAGGGCTTGGTTTTTATTAAAACCTCCCCTGCCTTCGCCTAGAAAGGACTGACGGTTGTGAAACTGGCACTTATTAACACCCCCTTCCCGAGATGGGGTAGGAGCAGGTCAAGACAATTTAATGGCAGACCTAGTCTTTTGTGTGGGATTCGATACCTCTGGTTATGGTTTGAAGAAGCTCTGAATTAGTGTCCGACTCTGGTAGAGCTTCGGCCATTTGTTTGAGTGAATACCAAAGAATATACTCATATTGAGAGAAATAGCCCTGGTAGCTGTCAGTACGCATACCCAGGGTGGATGCAGCAAAGACTCTCTTACCGAAAGTATCTATCTTATGAGATTCTTTGTTTATAGGTCAGGCTAAAGTAGCCTGAGGGAAGACGATCTCATCATTCTCTGCCAGGACTACAATAGGGTCCGCAAAGGCTTGGGAGGCCAAAATGGGTCGTCCTTGGGAGCAGCGTACTTTCTATTTATGGACTTAGCCACAGAAGGAATGAGAGTGGGATTATACCATACCATTTGAGAAAGCGTCTCAAAGGAAGGCTGTACCAGGGGAGTTAAATCCATAGGGATCTCTGGGACATGAAGGTAATGAAGCCTTAAAAGTTTCCCAGGATCGCTATCTGTAGTCTGGAGAGAAAGAGTGGAATTCAAATTTTTCAGCAGACTTAAATGACAGGTCCTCGACCACAGGCTCTGCAATAAGATTAGATCCTGTTCCTTCCACATCATCACCTAGCCTAAGGTCTGGGTCAGGCTCAATATCATCTCCTGAAAGCCCAGGAGGGACTGTATGAACAGGAAAGGAGTGAAAATCAAGAAGGAAAAGAGGAAGGAAAAAGGTTTGGAGTCGAGAAGCCCTGAAATCTGGAGGACGTCACACCAACCCTCGGTGCCGGAAAAGAGCACGGCGCCGCACCTGGCGCCGACAGAGCCCTCGGCGCAGAGGACAGCGCCGACAACCCCAATGGCACCGAGGACAGTGCCGACAGATGCACAGGTGCCGAGGACGGCGCCAAGCGACCCATCGATGCCGAAGGTGCTGAAACCAGCACAGGGCTCCGAAAACTAGGGTTTGAGGAGAAAGAAGGAAGAATACCAGGAGAGAGAGGCATCGGAGTGGCACGCTGCGCCGCAGCCATGTGAGGGGGAAAACATCTGAGCACGGAGTCGACGGCACCGAAGAAGGCGCCGCATGACTAGGGAGGCCCAACCGCCCCTACCCAATCCCCCGAGGGCCCCAGAATGATCAGGCCAGGCAGTTGAACCAACCTCCAAGCCCACTGCTCCATCGGAGTGGCCCACTGATGAAACTGCTAATCTGAAGCCCTACCAGAAGGCAGGGAAGGGCTCCAATGTTGAAGAGGTCAGTGACCAGAAACAGAAACCGGCGACTCCGCTGGAGAAGGAGACCGGCAACTGACCCCAATGACCGACTGTCGACGCGCAGACATACCAGAGGGCGACCTCAAGTAATGCCTTCTTTTTTTTAACCTGTGGGGCGAGGAAGAGCTCGAGGCCAAATGGTGCCAAGAATGCAACCGTTTTCTTTTATGCTTTCGGCGGGGCCGCCCCTCCCCTTGGGCACTGGACCGTCTGTTGTCAGACCCCCCCCCCTCCGGAGAGGGCGGCGGACTGGACCCTGTCCGGCTGACTGAACAGCTTTCATACGAAGTCTCCCTGCCATCACCTGACCCACTCATGGTCGACTCCGTCAATGTAGGCTGAGACTTCTTTCTTAAATAAAAATAAATTATAGTAAGCGGTACTTATTTCAGATATACTACAAAATAATAAACTGAAAACTATGCTGCTAGTTTGAAGTTTGACTCCCAGTGGACGAGCGTCGTCGTCACTGAAGTGCACTCGACGGCGGGAAAAAAGGAACTTAGGCAGTTAGAGAGTCAACGCCGAGATAGTCATTGCCGCACGAGCCGAGGCTCATGGCGCTGCTCCTCGCGTGCCATCTCTGGCGCCGACCCTCTTGCAAAAAAAGTTTGCTCCCGCTGGGTCCTAGCGCCTCCGGTGTAGATCCCATCAGTGTGATTGAGTGGTGGAGACTTTATGTCCAGGAAGATCTCACGTTTCTATAAATGCTGTTAAGCCAGTCCTGTGGCAGTTGATACACTTTCTAAACAACTGAGCACAGGTTTCGGTAAATGCTGTGACGCCAGTCCTGTGACAGTTGAACACACTTTTTTTTTTTTTTCAATATTTTGTAGTACTGGGAATCTCTGCTAAGCCAATCTACAGAGAACCCAGCAATAACAGTCAAAAACTGAGCACAGGTTTTTGTGAATGCTGTTAAGCCAGTCCTGTGACAGTTGGCATTTTTAGGTCCATTTCTCTGTAGTTCTGGGAATCTCTGACCTTGCCAATCCTCAGAGAACCCAGCAGCAACTGTCAAAATTGAGCTCTGAGGTAAAAAAAGAAGGCAAAATACAAAAATTCTACGATTCCTTCATGAATTGCGTTACAAAAGTGAAGAACCATCGAAATTAAGCATCCATGGTAAAAATAATGCAGCTGCAATAAAAAAAAAAAGGCAGATGCGCAAAAAAACCCCCCAAAAAACCAAAAACAATCGCTAAAAAAAATCGTAAAATTACACTCAGCACACTAAAAATTTAAGTTTGTGAGGAAGCCTTTACCAAGATAAGCGAATAGGAGGCTGTCAATAAGGAAAGTTGAGAGGCACCTCAGGGGCAATGTTGCTCAGTCAGCGGAGAAAAAATTCTGAAGCCCATCAGGCTGCTCTCACTCAGCACACTCCCCTCCTGTGTTTTGATTGGCTGATGCCCTAGTTCATTATAATTCTCTTAAAGGCATACCTCTGGGGCAGTTGCACCTAGCCAGCTAACTGCTATTGTTACTGATGATAAAGGACTCCTGGGGTAACAAATGAAAGTTATGCATTTATCGTAATTCTCAATATTCCTGAAAATCTTCTCCATGGATTACCACTAATGGGTCTGGGACAGAGGTGACAGGACCCCGCAGGGGCAAGAACTTTTCTAGTGGAAGTTGGTGCGAGTAGGCCCCCCCACATGTCACCATATGTGCCTACTGGTATACAGTGGCAGCAGCCTCTAACTGCCTCAGTGCATTTTTTTTAACTGAGGAGGTAGCAGTAGGAAACCTAATGAATACCCTATGCACTAAGGGCATAAGATAGCCTTGATGGCCTGTGTAAGAAGGGCCCCCAATTCCAGTAATGCAGTGTCTTCCCTGTCTTCACAGCCCAAACCAACAGAAAAGTGTGCAAGATAACAACACAACAATGGAGTGAGACTGGGGTATAGGTGGTGGGTGTGGTAATCTATGGAAAAGATATTCAGGAAGATTAACAGTTGCAGTAAGTGCATAACTTTCATGTCTTCCAAGAAGCATACGTGCCCACTAATGGGTCAGAGTACCAAGCTCAGATAACATCCCCCAGACCAGGAAGGCTAGAGCTCAGGGTCACTCAGGATAACAATCCATTCAGAACTGTCCTGCCAAAGGTGGCATGCTGCCTGGTATTGACATCCAGGGCACAGAGCTTGGTAAAGGTATGCACTATTCTCCAAACTGCAGCTTTTCAAATTTCATGAACAGGCACAAAGCACATTTTTACCTGGAGATGATGCAGTTTTTGTATGGCATCACTATTGGATTTCTCTTGTTAGAAAGGTAGGGATTTTTCATGTCTGCTCCTTCGTGGCTTGAAAGAATTGCCACATCCTCTATGTAGTTCATTTGAGTATCAACAGCCAGCTGAAAGATTGGCTCACATTATGTTCTCACTCTGGCTCCAAGGGCTTTTCTGCTTTGGATCTTTTAGGCTGGAATGAGCGGATGTCCCGTCCGAGTGCCTTTTCTTGCAGTCTTTTATAACTGAGCATTCCTCAGCTGAGGATTTCCCCTCTCCCCGAAGAACAACCCGCAGGGGTTTGAACTGCGGGGGTTAGTGCGTTGGACGTTAGTTTAGTTTTCGTAGCACAAGAAAGTTACCACATGCCTTTTGCAACAGTTACTGTACTTGTTGCTTTTTCTGTTTGCGCATCACATGCTTTGGGATTTCACATCTGTTTGGTGCAGCAATGTTCTATTCTGTGCACCCTGTACTTTGAGCTTCTTGGTTCTAGTTTATTTAGTTAGAAAGAACAGTTACGATAAGAACCTACCATAGAGTACACTTATGCAAGAACTTACCATAACAGTAGGTCTACGAGAGGATCTCTTGCAACAGGCCACACCCATGGAAAGTACAGTTGCGTACTTACCGTAGCGGTCGATCTTCGAGGGGTAGCTCTTGTAGTAAGTAATCCACTTGGGTCATCACCAGAAGGCGCTCTTGTGCACGGCAGCTCTCTTCTAGCAGTTTTTTTCCAGGAGCTACCCACACATGACAGCATCATCCTGCTCCTATATAAGAGTGGGCGGTCCCTGGTATCCTCAGTTCCCCGACGGATTCAGCTTGCTAAGAGGGGACAGAGGGAGACCCGAGGTACCATAGGTATCCCTTTTCATATATATTTGGATCAGAAGTTGTTCTGTTGGAGAAGGAGGGGATGGAGGCAGAATTCATACCTGCTGCAAGAGATACCCCTCGAAGATCTTCTGTTTGTACTATCTTCCACGGGAATAATCTCTTGGAGCAGGTAATACACTTGGGATGACTCCCAAGCAGTAAATCCAGGAAGGGTGGAGAGTTATGACAGAAAGCCTTGTAGGACAGTGCTGCCAAAGGCTGTCCTACGTCGAGAAGCAATGTCCAAGTTGTAGTGCTTCATGAAAGTATGTATTGTGGACTATGTGGCCGCACTGCAGATATCTGTGATAGAAGCCCCTTTGCAGCAGGCCGCTGTAGTGGCCATGGCTCTGGTAGAATGGGCTTGGACAATTCCTAGTAATGGTTTGTTACATTTCTTATAACAAAAAGTTATACAATGTGGCAACCGGTTGGAGAGGGTCTGTTTAATGACTGGGAAACCATCCCTGGTTGAGGCAAAGGTAACAAAAAGCTGAGGCGTTTTTCTGAAAGATTTGGTACAGTTTATATAGCATATCAAAATACGATGCACATCTAAAGAGTGTAGGAGGTATTCTCCCTGATTAGACTGCTCAGGGTAGCAGACTGGCAATTCGATGGACTGATTTAAGGTGTGTTCCGAGACCACCTTAGGTAAAAAGGAGGGACTAGAACGAAGAGCCACTCTGTCTTTGTGAAAGACTAAGTAAGGCTCTCTACACATTAGGGAATGAAGCTCAGAAATATGGCAAGCTGAAGTGACAGCAACTAAGAATATCGTCTTCCAGGAAAGGAAGCGGAAGAAGCTGCCGGTTCAAAAGGTTCGAGGGTCAGCTTTTCCAACAGGAAATTCAAGTCCCAAGGAGAGGTGGGCCATCTAATGTGCAACATTCCCCTTAAGAATACCTTGGCAAGATGGTGTTGATAAAGCAGTCTCCCTTCTAAAGGCTCATGAAAGGCCGATACAGAGGCCAAATGAACCTTAATAAAGGAGTAGCTCAAGTCTGTCTCGGCATGTGAAGCCAAGTAGTCCAATACCTTAGTTAATGGACTTGAATAAGGGTCCAAAGACTGGGAAGCAGCCCAAATGGAGAAGCGTTTCCATTTAGCATTAAATGTTTCCCTGGTAAATGGTTTGTGTGAAGCCAACAGAATATTGGCCACTGGTGAGGAGACTTGAGGGCGGGCCATGAAAGCGTCCTCAGGAGCCAAGCGTGAAGGTGTAGTGACTTCAGGCTGGGGTGAAGGAGGGTTCCCTGATCTTGAGTCAGCAGATCTGGCCTGACTGGCAATGGGATGGGGTCTTGTTTTCTTCTGCATCTTCTCCGGAGACGTAGGCGGAGTGTGGCGGAGCAGGGCCTGCCGCATATTGACCTCCATCATAGCTACTAAGGGCCAATGTCAATCGGAGGAACGCTAAATACACACTGTAGACTGTCTCCAAACAGAATGCGGTGGATTTATTGGAAGATTAACACTGTTTGGTCAGTAGATTAGCTATATGAGTGGTGGACAGACAGAGGCTCTGCAGATGAGCTGCTTTCAGGCTGTAGGCATCACGTGATCCAGAACTGAGACAAATTTAAACTGGACGACAGACTAGGACGCACTACGCAGTTATCTTGCTAGATGCTCCACATGAGGTCCTCACTCTATGGTGGGAGAAGAAGAACTCGGGTGAGGGCAGAGTCGAGTACAGCTAAAGGCCAACCCGCGAGCACCACATAAAACGTCGGCCTTAAGAGTGGCGCCACTCCTGCGTCGACTCTGCCCCTGGGGAAAAAAAAGTATCCCGAGGATTCCTAGCTCCAGCAGAGTACCCAATAGTGATGAATGGTGAAGGCTGACACAGATAAGATCAGAGAGATCTTGGAGTCCGCTTTTATGAGCCAATCGTCCAAGTACGGGAAGACGAAATGTCTGTCCTATCTCAGGGTCACCGCTAGGCATTTGGCAAAGACTCTCGAGGCAGATGAGAGACTGAACAGGAGTGCCTGAAATTGGTAATGTTGTCCTAGCAGGTAAAAGCGAAGGAACCGGTGGTGGGCAGGGTGGATGGGGATATGTAGGTAGGTATCTTTCATGTCTAATGCACATAACAAATCCTCTTGTTTTAGCATCGGCATAATGGATGCTAAAGTGACTATCCAGAACCTTTTGTACTGAATGTGTAGGTTCAGTTGTCTGAGGTTTAGTATAGGTCTGAGATCCTCAGTGCGTTACAGTACAAGAAAAATGGGAGTAAAATCCCTGATAGTACTCCGAAGGAGGAACCAGACAGACAGCATTCCTGTGAAGAAGTGCCTGAAGTTCCTCTTGAAGAATGGCGATATGGTCAGGTGGGTAATGGACAGAGTGGGGAGGATGAAGGGGAGGCACTGAGGTGAGTTCCAGTATGTGCCCTATTCTTATGATCTGAAGCACCCACTCGTCTGATGTTATCACTTGCCAGGCCTCTAAATGGAAGGAAAAGCGACCACCCACAGCTTCTGAGGCCTGGTCAAAGAAGCCGGGGCAATGCCCCAGTTGGTCTCTGGGAAGTGGGCTGATCAGCTCCACCTGGGGGGTGGGAGCAGGAGCCCTTAGAGGTAGGAGTGGTGGTCCTGGAAAATGGCTGAGAAGGACCATGGAATCTGGCTCTGTAAGTGCCTCTATGTTTGCTGCTTCTCTTTGACTGAAAAGAGGACTGGGAGCGGTACTGGTAAGATGGCTGTGAGATTTGATACATGCCATGTACTGTACGTAAGGTCCGACCTAAAGCCTGGAGATTGTCCAGAAGTGTTTGGGTACCTGGACCAAAAAGTTTAGATCCACTGAAAGGGGCATTTACCACTCAGCCTCAGAAAAGCACTAGCAAACAGGCTAGAAGGAGGGGTGCAGCAACAATGGGGAATCATCAAACTGCCATCACAGAGGCAACACGCCTTTGTGTGAAGCAAATAAACAAATCAAAACAAAAGAAAAAGCCATTATGGTTCTCAAAAGAGGTGGTGGGGAAAGTCAGGGAGAAAAAGACAGCATTCAGGAAGTATAAGGAAACACAGAAGGAGCAGGACAGAGACTTGTACCAGTTAAGGCAGAAGGAAGCAGGGAGGGAAGTCAGAATAGCAAAGGCCCAAACTGAGAAAAAGATAGCCAACTCGGTTAAGAAGGGGGATAAAACCTTTTATAAGTACATCAGCGAGCGTAGAAAGACAAAGGGAGGGATAGTAAGGCTGAATTGAATGAACGGTGGGTGGGCAGAGGGGGACAGTGAAAAAGCAGGGATACTGAATGAATATTTCTGCTCACTATTCACAAAAGAGGAGGGGGAAGTGCCTAATCCAATTTACAGAAGCAGTCTTGATAGGGGGGGTCGATCCCAGTCCTTTCACAGAAGAAACAGTTCTGCAAGAACTCCTAAAACTGAAGGTGGACAAAGCAATGGGGCCTGATGGAATTCACCCCAGAATTCTAAAAGAATTAAGGGGGGAACTAGTGAAACAACTGACTACTCTTTTTAACAAATCATGGGAGGATGGTGTGGTACCCGAGGACTGGAGGAAGGCGGATATGATTCCCCTACACAAAAGTGGGACCAAGACAGAGGCAGGAAACTAAAGACCAGTCAGTTTGACCTCTGTGGTAGGGAAAGTGATGGAGTCACTTCTGAAGGAAAGAACTGTTGAGTACTTAGAGGTAAGTTGGGCACAGGACACAAGGCAGCATGGGTTCACAGTGGGAAGGTCATGTCAGACGAATCTAATAGATTTCTTTGACTGGGTGACCAAAGTAGTAGACCAGGGAGGGGCTGTGGACATGGCCTACCTAGACTTTAGCAAGGCATTTGACACAGTCCCACATTAAAAAATTAATAGTCAAATTAACCATCCTGGGAGTGGGTCCCATGGTGGTAGCCTGGGTAAAACATTGGCTGGACAACAGGACACAGAAAGTAATTGTAAATGGAGTCTACTCTGAAGAAAGTGGGGTTACTAGTGGGGTACCGCAGGGTTCAGTACTGGGTCCAGCCCATTTTAATGTCTTTATAAGTGACATTGCAGAGGGACTAGAAGGAATAGTATGCCTCTCTGCAGACGACACAAAGATCTGCAACAAGGTTGGTACACAAGGAGGCATGGAAAGGATGAGAAGGGACTTGGCAAGGTTGGAGGAATGGTCAGAAGTATGGCAGCTAGGATTCAATGCAAAGAAGTGCAAAATGATGCACCTGGGAAACAAGAACCCAGGAGAAGATTACATAATTGGGGGGGGGGGAGTAGTAACAACAACAAAAAAGGAAGGGACCTGGGGGTAATCATATCAGATGACCTTAAGGTTAGCAAGCAATGTGAGAAGGCAGTAGGGAGGGCTGGGGGTATACTGGGATGCATAGGGAGAGGCATCACCAGCAGAAAACAGGAAGTTGTTATCCCTCTGTACAGACAGTTGGTGAGACCCCATCTAGAGTACTGCGTCCAGTTCTGAAGACCCCATCTCTGCAAGGACATAGACAGGATAGATGCAGTCCACAGAAGGGCAATCAAAATGGTGCAGGGTCTGCAAGAGAAGCCGTATGAAGAGAGACTAAAGGAGCTTAACATGTATACCCTTGAGGGAAGAAGGGCAAGGGGGGACATGATAGAAGCTTTTAAGTACCTCAGTGGAATCAACAAAGTCCAAGAGGGTAGCATTTTTCAGAAAAAGAGACGTGCAAGAACAAGGGGACTCAATTTAAAGATGGAGGGAGCAGTTCAGGGGCAATGTGAGGAAGTATTTTTTCACAGAGAGGATAGTGGATGCATGGAAGAGCCTTCCTGAGGAGGTTGTGGGGTCTAAAACTGTGGGAGGATTCAAGAATGCATGGGACAGACATAAGACAATTCTTGTGGGGGGTAGGAAGAAAGAAGAAATTACTCACCTTAGTAATGTTGTTTCTTCTAACGGAGTCTTGCTGTATTCTGACAGTAGCAGTGAGTCCCAACCTTTGAACTGCCCCAGAGATGAAAAAGTTAACTTTCCATGCCAGGCATGGAACGCTGAGCTCGAGCTCGGTTGAGACTCTGTCTGTTGCTGTTTAAACTCAAACCGTCAGATCTTTATGAGCTAAACTCACTAAGGTCCTGTGTGGAAGCTGTAAACCTACACTAGCCAACTGGCTACTAAACATAAAAACAGATTTTTTGGTCCCAAAACAAGGACTCAAGTCAGGAGACCCAAAAAATGAAAAACACAACACCCACTCACCCAAGAAAAGGGGTGAAAACAACAAGGTGGGGCACCTACTGAGTGCCAGCCTGCCACTGCCCACCCACATCCCAAAACAGAGGTTCTGAGAGGGAGGCAGAGGGGAGGTCGAATACAGCAAGACTCCATTAGAAGAAACAACATTACTAAGGCGAGTAATTTTTCTTCAAATAACATGAAGTCTTGCTGTATTCTGACAGTAGCAGATCTACAAGCAGTACCTCCATGGAGGAGGACAGAACCAACTAGGAAATAGGCTCTGAAGCTGCTGTGCCAAAACTGAACATCACTCCTAGCCTGGATATCCAGGAGTAATGCTTGGCAAAAGTGTGAACTGTTTTCCACGTGGCTGCTTGACATATCTCTAGAATAGGATATCCCTGGCAGCAGCCAGGAAGCAGCTGTACCTCTGGTAAGTGAGCCCTCAGGCCTGAGGTGGAACCTTACCCAGTTTTTCATAACAAAATTGGATACAAGAGACAATCCACCTGGCAATGGATCTTTAGTGGCAGGTTTCCTTTACCAACCTCACCATAAGTGAGGAACAGTTGGAGGAGTCAAACCTGTGACCCTTAGTACGTTCTATGTAGTAGCTAAGGGCTCTTTTCACATCTAAACTATGCAGCCTCCTCTCACCAGGGAGGAATGGTCAGTGAAGTACACAGGAAGAGACAGATTGGTTGGGTGGAAATCTGAAACCACCTTGGCAAAACTTCCTGTTAGTCCTGAGGACCACCTTATCTCTATAGAAGGAGATAAAATCAGGCTCCACTGACAAGGCTTGTAACTCACTTATGCGTCTGGCAGAAGTGATGGCTACCAGAAACACCGTTTTTCAAGTCAAGTATTTAAGCTCTGCTGAAGACAAAGGCTCAAAAGGGGGTTGCATAAGTTGAGCAATGCAAACATTAAGGTCCCAAGCAGGGGCAGGGTCCCTGAATGGAGGGTTGGTATGAAGCAATCCCTTTAAAAAACTTGGAGAATACAGGGTGAGCTGAAAGAGAAGAGGGCTTACCTGCTGAAATGAAAGCAGAAACAGCTGCCAGATGCACCTTCAGTGTAGCTGGTCTAAGCCCTAAGCTATTCAAATGGACCATATAGTCAAGGACTGTGGGCAGATCAGCAGACTCTGGGGAAATATGCCTTCCAGAGCACCATATGGAAAATCTTTTCCACTTGGAATTATAAGTAGTCCTGGTGGAAGGTTTCCTAGAAGCCTTCAGAACATCCATTACACCTTGGGAGAGGTGTAAATCAGCAAACTCTAACTCTTCAAGAGCCAGGCCTGAGATTGAGAGATTTGAGATTTGGGTACCAAACCCTCCCCTGAGCACAGGTTAACAGGTTGCAATTCCTGGGGAGAGAGAGGGGAAGATGGACTGCTAAGGACAACAGGAGTGGATACCAGGGCTGTCTGGCCCAGTCTGGAGCAATCAGGATCACTTTGCAGGGTTGAGACCTGATTTTGACTAGCACTTCGAACAGGAGAGGGAAGGGGGGAAAAGCATACAGGAACTTCCCTTCCCAACTGAGAACTAAGGCATCCAGGGGGACTGCAGCAAAAAAGGGGAAGTTGGTGACTGTCTGGGGCTGCAAAGAGATCTATCTGTGGGGTGCACCATCTGGAGAATATCACCTCCAAAACCAAGAGATACAGTGACCACTTGAGATGGCCCTGAGATATCCTGCTGAGAGCATCTGCCAGGACATTGTCCTTGCCTGGGAGGTGTACTGCTGTGAGGGAGGTGTTCAGAGAATAAGCCAGAGACCACAACTTCATTGCTTCTGTGCACAAGGCCGTAGACTGAATGCCTCCTTGCTTTTTGATGTACCACATCGTGGTGGTATTGTCTGTTCTGACCTGGATAACTTTGTTCTGAACAGATTTGGAAAAAGCCTGAAGTGCTAGAAATACTGCTCTGAGTTCCAACAGATTGATGTGAAGCAGAGATTCCTGAGGGGACCACAACCCTGGGTAGTCAGGTCGCCATGTGAGCCCCCACCCCAAGAGGGAGGCATCTGTAGTAAGGATTAAGGTGGGACTGGTGACAAAGGAACTCCCTGCCTGAGTTGTTCTGATCCTGCCACCACTGGAGGTCTGGATCAGGGTTCAGTCACTGGGATCAGTTTGGTCAGAGGGTCCTTCCTTTGAGACCAAAAGGCTCTCAAATGGAACTGAATGTCCCTCATCTGAAATCTTGCTCCCTGCACCACTGCCGTGGAAGCAGCCATGTGCCCCAGGAGCTGTAGAAAATGCCTTGCTGGTCGAGACACCTGCAGGGTGAATGAGGAGGCCAGAGAGATAAGGGTCCTTGCCCTGTCCAGGGGAAGAAAAGCTCTGGCCTTTTCTGTGTCTAGCTCTGCACCTATGAAGGTGAGGAGCTGAACAGGCTCTAGAACTGACTTTGAAAGATTCAGAAGGAAACCCAAAGAGGTGAGCAGTTGCTGAGTTATCTGTAGGTGTAACTTGACTTGGTCTGGGGACTGGTCTACTATGAGCCAGTCGTCTAGATATGGGAAGATGGCAATTCTTTGCCTTCTCAGAGAAGCAACTACTACTGCCAGGCATTTTGTGAATACCCTTGGAGCAGAGGTTAGACCGAAGGGCATTGTTCTGAACTGATAATGGCCTGAGGGCAGCTCGAACCTGAGGCACTTTTGATGGGAGCTTCTGATGAGAATATGGAAGTAGGCATCCTTGAGGTCCAGGGACACTAGCCAGTCCCCTGGCCTTAGAGACGGTAGAGAAATTCCCAGAGTCACCATTTTGAATTTTGGTTTTAAAAGGTGCTTGTTTAAGCATCTGAGATCCAGGATGGGCCGCCATTCTCCTGTCTTTTTTGGGGTAAGGAAGTACCTGGAGTACAACCCTTTGCCCTGGTGTAGGGGTGGAACCCTTTCCACACCTCTGAGAGCCAGGAGGGAAGAGACCTCTGCCTCTAGGGCAAGTGCCTCTGAGGGATTTGCAGGTGGAAAGGATCTGGCTTTCAGCTTTTGAAATTTTTTGAAGCTGAGAACCAATCCCTGGCTTACTACTTCCAGGACCCACTTGTCTGATGTTAGAGACTCCCAGTCCTGGACAAAGTAAGCCAGCCTGCCCCCTACAGGTAGTGGAGAATCGGCCCTGGCAATCCCATCAGGGTGCCTGCTTGGCAGGGGTTTTAGGCTGAGGGGTGGGAGCAGGTCTGCTTGTGCCCTTCTGCCTCTCCCTCTAAAGAACCCCCTCTGAGCATAGGCAGAAGAGGAGGCCTGGGCTTGGTAAAAGGCCTATGAAAAGGCCTGCCCCTGGGGTGCTGCCTCTGAGGAGTGGACTGCCTTTCTTGGCCTGTGCACTCCTATAGGTGGTCCTATATCATTCATTTTTTTTCATGTAACTCTCTGTCTGCTCCCAAACAGAGAATTACCCACAACAGGAAAATCCATGGCCTTAGTCTGGGTATCCTGTGACAGGCTAGTACATCTGAGCCAAGCCATTCTACGAAGTGCCACAGATGTAGCCAAGACTCTAGATGACACATCATTGGAGTTCACTGCAGCATGGAATTGCACCTTGGATGCCTCAATACCATCAGCAGCCACCTGCTCCAGCTCCTTGGCAAGCTGGCCAGGGACCTGTTTTGCTAAAGACATGACAGTGTCCCATCTGGATTTCTGATACCTAGCCGTATAGGCCATATAGTTGGCCTGTCTGAGTCCCAAGGATGCTGCCATGTACTGTTTCTTTGCCATGGCATCAATCCTGCTGGAGTCCTTGTCTGGGGGATGTGAAGCCAAGGAAATATTTGCCTTATCACAGGCTGCAGCCTGCACTACCCCAACATGGCTGCATTGTTGTGTAAGGAACTCCGTATCTGAGCCCGACAATGTACACCTCTTGTCCATTCTCTTATCCACAGGAGGTATAGTATTAGGAGTCTTTAAAATCTTAAATGTCTGTTTCCCAAAAGATTTATGTAAGGGAATAGACAGCCTCCTAGACTCTGGGATATCCATCATTTCCACATAGTCAGGCTCCTCCTGGTCATCCACAGCTTCCTCCATAGGAAGCTGTAGGGTTTCAGCCACTTTCTTATAAAACATGAAATGGGAGGGGGACTCAGAAAGCCTAGGAGGAGACACTCCTGAAGGTCTGTCTGGGGAGATGTCGGGTCAATGGGCACATCCAGACTTTCAAAACCACATTCAATTTTCATACTCCTCCTCCCTCCTCCTCCGGTTCATAATATTCCTCTAAATCATAATCTTGAACCCGTGGAACACTGAACTTGAGCGCCTCCTGATGGTGCCGGTTCGGTGGAACGGGAAAGCGACTGCACAATTTTTATCGCTTTGACTATTTCTTCAGCGGTTGGAGAGGAAAGTTTTGGCTCCACACCAGCTGATTTTTCTTTTCTAGTTCTCTTAGCCGGAACCGACTCCTCAGAATCGGCTCTCCTTTTGCCCGAAGAAGTCTCGCCCTGGTCAGAGGGCACTCCTTCTGGTTCGGTTTGAACCGAACCGGGCTGGCCATCCTGTTCAGCGGACTTTTTGGCCTCCCTTTCCCTGAACCTACCAACTCCCTTTTCTAGGGTAGCTGCAGGAAAATTTTTACAAATCTGGCAGTCTGCATTGACGTGGTCAAACCCCAGACAATAAACACAGGTGGTGTGGGGGTCAGCCTTATCAGAGACTTCCCACACACACTACAGTGTTGAAACCCAGTGCGCCGTTTTTCTTTTGGGTTTCTCAGACATTGTGCCAGTCCTAACCAAACTTACCCTTTTAATGGCAATTCACCAGGCAAGACCCTCTTATCGGTTCCTGACCGTGTCACGGGTCGTGGAAAAACCGTAATAAAATCTGTTTTTTTAGAACCGATAAGAACCGGTAACCACACACTAAAAGTACAAATAAAGATTTTTTTAACAGCTTGATCGGTTCAAACCGAACCGATGAACCGTCTACAAGTTCCACACAGAATAAGAATTAATATAAACCTATCTAGTACTCACAAATACCACAGACAGAGACTGAACCAACAGGTTACGGTTTAAATTCGGTCGAAAACCGAGAAAAGCGGTACTTTAACCGACAAATTGAACCGAGCAGAAGGAGAAATCTCCGGAGCGACTGTCCAGTGAGGCGGAGTAAAGAATCTGACGGTTTGAGTTTAAACAGCAACAGACAGAGTCTCACCCGATCTCAAGCTCAGCGTTCCATGCCTGGCATGGAAAGTTAACTCTTTCATCTCTGGGGCAGTTCGAAGGTTGGGACTCACTGCTACTGTCAGAATACAGCAAAACTTCACGTTGTTTGAATATGCTGTTGGTTAACTAGGATCTACGGCCTATCCTGTAGGTAGGGAAATGGGCAGACTAGGTGGGCCAAGCGGTCCTTATCTGCCGTCAAAGTCTATGTTTCTGTGTTGTGCGGTACATCTGGTATAAATCCTGATACACGTAACCAGGCGTGTTGTTTGAGGGTAACACCTGTGGCCGATATGCCAGCAAAAGTATCTACCGCATCATACCCTGAGCGAAGCAAGTGTTGAGAGATGGACTTGCCAGTGGAAATTGTTGCCAATAATTGGTCCATCTCCTGGGAGGGAGGAAGTTTATTGACTAGTTCTATAGCAGAGGACCAGAGTGTACATTGGTATTTAACCATGTGTCCCATATAGTTTAGAATTCTGAGATTCATGGTGCCCGCCTGGAATATCTTGTTCCAGAGGTAATCAAGACAGTGGGATTCCTTGTCAGGGGATAATGAGCTCATGTGTTCTGGTTGTTTGGTAAGATCATGAGCTGCCATGATCACTACTGAATCTGCCTCAGGGGTAGGGGAGAGAAAAGGATGGTCAAGAGGAGCCCGATAAAGGCGATTTGCCTTTCTAGGAATGGCAGAAACAGCTGAGGGTTGGTTCTAAGCCGCCAGTATAGCATTTTGATAAGTTTGTATAAGTGGGGGTACCACTACTATAGGCTTTTCAGGCAGTTTGAGATAATCTGCCATATCCTTCCTATTGCCTTCTCACATTGCTTATCATGTGCCGTAGTTGAGAATCCCATGATTTTTTGAATTTGGACCATCATCTCATGACAGGATGGGTCATCAGGAGGAGAGGCAGCTGCGTGTTGGGAAGCATCCTCATGCAAAGAGGAAATAGTGGAAAGAGAGGACGAGAGTCCAAGTCCTGAAGCGTAATGTCTTCTAAATCTCCTGGAAAACATTCAGGAAATTCTGCCTCTTCTGAAAAATGGTCTTCTTCATAGGAAGGAGGGGACCAGGGTGGAGAGGGTTCCCTGTTGCCTTGCAAGCCTTTAGGTGGAGGAGTGGGAGAAGTGGAAGGGCGACCCGCCTCTCCTGGAGTATGAGGTTGAGAATGCCTTATCACTTCCAAAACCTGTTGTACCACTGCAGCTACGTTCAATGAGGTGGTAGTAGTAGTAGTGGGTGGGGTAGGTGGTTTCTGGGAAACCAGAGGAATCGTAGAGGAAATTGGATGTAAGGTATAAACAGGTCTGGCCCCTGGGTGATGAAGACCAGGGTCTTGGTCCCTATCTGGCTGCCTCCTGTGAGAGAATGTTTGTGAAGGAGGTGGGGGAGTGAAAATGGCAAAAACAGTAGTTCTCCCCATGAAAATATGGCCCATCGTCGACAGGGCAGCAAAATGGGAAGCAGCAGAATGTTTAAAAGGAGACATGGTCATCAGGAAACAAACCACCATCGAAGGGGAGTCATGATAACTTACTAAAGGTTCAACAGAAACTGATGAAAGGGCATCAGAAAGCGCTGTCGACAAGAGGGTGTAAACTCCTGTCGATGAGGCAGCAGTTCTGGGGGGCACTGTCGATAGTGGAGCACCAGTAACGGTGGCCATCGACGAGTGTCTGCCTGAGGATGATGAGGATGATTAATCCTTATCACATTTATGCTTCTTATGTGGAGCTGCAGCTGGGGGCTCCTTAGGATGGGGCCCCCTTCCCTAAAAGAGACAATTTCTGCTCCATTAGGTGAGCTTCAATCTCCTGCAGCCATCGTCGATGGGCTGCCTGGTTAAATTCCTGGCTGGGTTAGCAGGAGATGGTGTCATGTGTGGGATCCAGACACCTAACACAAACGGTGTGGTTGTCGTAACGGTAGATCTTCCTACCACAACATGACCAGAATAATGCTGATTTGCTTGTAGATTCTTTGAACATTTGCGACGAAGATTGGAAACGGAGGGAAAATCTGTCCCAGCTCAAGTTCTCCTCAATGACTGCTTCACAAGCGCTAGCTGCTGCATGCAAGCTGAAGACAGCGTGAAAATAAACTGAAAATACCAGGGACCGCCCACTCATACAGGAGCAAGATGATGAAGTCATGTGTGGGCGGCCCCTGGAAAAAGACTGCTAGAAGAGAGCTGCCGCGCATAAGCACGCCCTCTGGCGACGACCCAAGTGTATTACCTGCTGCAAGAGATTATCCCCATGGAAGATCTATCAAGCTGCCAGGCACTAGGACCACATCAAAACTTTTCTAGCTTGCAGTCCACCAGGGGGCCTCCCACTCCAACGTCATACGCTGATGTTGACACATCCTGTAAAAGTGGGCAACCCCTGCGCCCTCCTCAGTTCTCCCGCCAGAGACCATAAGCTACCTGGGAACAGAGGAGGAATCGAAGGTTTCCACCAAGAAGAAAATAGTACAGAAGAGGTGACAGACAAGAAAGGCCTCCCAGGTCCATGGGGGAAGAAGGTAGGGATGGCATGGTCTGCTGCAAGAGATCCTCTTGCAGATCTACTGTTACGGTAATCTCTTACGTAACTGTACTATCTTACTTGGAGGGTATCTCTTGCAATAGGCCACACCTATGGAACGAGTCCCAAGCAGTTCCGTCAGCAGATAGAACAGTTTGGGTGGAGGAAACCTCAAGCCTAAGAAAGTAGGCCCTGGAGGACAGCTGAGCCAAAGCTGGCTCTACGCCTAGAGGCAATGTCCAGACTGTAGTGCTTGGTAAAGGTGTCGACAGAACTCCAAGTAGCAGCAGCACAGATCTCTGCAGCCGACATATTCCTGAAACAGGCAACAGGAAGTGGCCATGACTGGTGGAATGGCCATGAAAAGCGCCAGAAAGGTCCATGCCATACTTCTTGTAGAAATAAGCGATGCAGTTGGCCAACCATTTCAACAAGCACTGTTTTGAAACAGGATGCCCTCTTTCCGTGGGGAGAAAGAAACAAATAACTGTTTAGGCTTTCTACACTCCTTCGTACGGTGTGTGTAGTAACGCAAGATTCTATGCACATCTAACGTGTGAAGCAATGCTTCCCCTGGACTGGCATGATCTGGATAATAAACAGGAAGGTGGATGGATTGATTCAAAGCAAACTCAGACACCACCTTAGAAAGAAACTTAGGGTTCGTATGCAAAGACACCCTGTCATTATGGAAAATCAAACAGGGGTGCTCACACAAGCACCTGTAGCTCTGAAGTTCTTCGAGCAGAAATAATAGCAACTAAAAATAACGCTTTCCATGACAGAAAATGTAACTCACTCTGTCCAGTTCTGGAGGCCCCACCTCCATAAGAACATAGACAAGGTGGAGGTGGTACAAAGGAGGGCAACTAAAATGGTGCAGGGCCTACATCAGAAGCCCTATGATGGAAGACTCAGGGGATTGGATATGTACTCCTGTGAGGTAAGAAGGGAAAGGGTAAGATGGGGATAGAAACATTCAAATATCTCACAGGTATGAACAAGGTACAGGAAGGGAGCTTTCTGCTTAGAAAGAGAAGCTCAAGGACAAGGGGTAATTCTATGAAGGCTTGGGGGAGGCTTAGGGGAAATGTGAAGAAGTTCTTCACTGAATGGGTGTTGGTTGTTTGGTACAGTCTACCTGTGGAAGTAGTAGAAGCTAAAATGGTGACAGGTTTCAAAAATGCATGGGTTAGATACAAGAGGATCTTAAAATTAAGCAAGAGAGGGAAGGAACCAAAGACTGAGTAGGGTCTGAGGTGGCTCGGTAGTAAGGGAAAGTAGGGCAGACTAGGTGGGCCAGGAGGTCGATTTTTGCCGACAACTATGTTTCTACGTTTCTTGCATGTCGCAGCTGGCTTAAAAAGAGCCAAAGTAAGTTTTTCCAACACAAAATTCAAGTCCCAAGGAGGGACTAGATCGCAGATAGAAGGCTTCATGTGAAAAGTGCCTCTCAGAAAAGTATGGGACACCTTCAATTGTGCCACCTTACATCCATCAACAGGCACATGGAAGGCAGTGATAGAAGACATGTACACTTTAAGAGAGGAGTACTTCAGACCGGAGTCTGAAAGGGACAGGAAGTACTCCAGAATCTGATTCACTGGGCAAGTGACAGGATCCAGATGACGTGAAGCAGCTCACAGCGCAAAGCGTTTCCACTTCATGGAAAAAGTGGCCCTAGTGGACAGCTTCCTAGCTGCCACCACGACATTAGCCACCTTGGGTGACACCCCAAACCAAGCCACAGCTATGTCCTCAGGAGCCAGACGTTAAGGTGCAAGGGATCTGAGGTCCAGGTGGACAAGGGTGCCCCGGTTTTGGGACAGCAAGCTTGTGCACAGAGGAGGGGGTACTGGAGGTTCCACAGTCAGCTGCTGTAGTAAAGGGAATCAGATCTGACAAGGGCAGAAGGGGGCGATGAGGATATGAAAATTACATACCTACCGTAATTCCTGATCTTTCTGTGTATCTTCACCATTCATCACCTGTGGGTTCTGGCAGGAGGTCATGACCTCGCGGGAGCTTTTTTTTTTTTTTTTGGATGGGTGGAGTTGGCGCTGTGTCGGCCCTGAGGTAGACGCATTGCAGTGGTGCTCGCAGGTTGGCGTTAGGTGTCATCGACTCCGCACTCCCGCCAGTTCTGAGCTGCCATAGAGTAAGAGGGTTGGGAGGGAGGGACAAGGAAGTCCAAGGGACAAAGAAAGGAAAAGATATACAAACTAAAAGGAGAAATAAACAACTGAGAGGACAGAAGGAGAGTTAGAAATCTAAGGGGATTGGAAGGGGCCACAATCTCTGGAAGCAGAAAGAAGAGGGAAGGAGGGAGGGAAAAATTAGAGATAGGGAGGGGGAGGACATACCCTGATCCTTTGTCCTGTCACCAGATTGTATAGGAACTGCGAATGAGTAGCCAGAAGGCTGAACTGCCAGAATTCAAGGCACAGAATCACTGACAATAAACTCTGACATGAGCAGAAGCGGCTATTCTGGAGAAGACAGGATACAGGGGTGTACTCCCCCCCAAAACCATATATCTGGAGGTGAGAAACAAAGTTTCTTAAATTAATTGGAGGGAAGAGTCCCTGAGGACAAAAACGGAGTAGGATATGAGGAGAGAAGAAAAGAGGAGAAGGCAACCACCAACTCCCACCCCAAATGGGTGGAGCTGAATCATTGAGGAGAAAATGCCTCCTCCCACAATTCTTCTCCCCTCCTGACAGGAGTAAAAATCCTCCTGTGTGCCCAAGGTCACCTCACTCCTGACCGGTGGAAAGGAAGGAGGGGAAAAAGGGGGCATATAGAGGGAGGGGGACCCAGAGACTGAGGCCCCAGGGGGATGGAAAGCGGGACTGTGATGAATGATGAAGACACACAGAACGATCAGGAATTACGGTAGGTAAATAATTTTCATATCTTATCTGTGTCAATCTTCACCATTCATCACCTGTGGATGAGTACCGAGCCCCCCCCGAAGGGGGCCCTAAACCCTAAAGGACAAAGTCCCTTAGCCCTCAGTGGGTGAGACACTGAGAGGAGAAACCTTCTGGCCTGGTGAGGCCTGAGTGGGGAGAGAGACTGGGACCCCCGAAGGGGGTAGGAAGTTGCCCCAACAGATGCCGCCTCACCCTACGGGAGAAAAGATGGGTTCTCTGGTACGGGGAGAAAATCACCCTATGCCGGGCCAAGGGTGACAACCGGGAAAGATGCAGCCATGCCGATCGCCTAGTGCAGATCGCTGTCCCTACGACCCTGGTAGCTACCTTGTTGGTGTCGTAAGATGCCCTTGCTTGGTGCCTTGCATGCTCCAGGCCATATGCAGAAAGAACAATGGCTTGTCTGGTTACCTCCGTATCAGGCAAATAGGTTAGGAGTTGACCTAGCCTGGAACACAGAAACCTATCATAGGTAGTGTAGTGGGCCTGATGTGCAACAGTTGAAAGAAGCAATCATGCCAAGTAGAAGGTCCTCCTCTCCCAGGAGTCAAAATCCATAGACTCTTGATCTGGGGGCCAGTCACGGTGGGGGGGTGCGGAGGCCCATCAGGAATGTCCACTGAGGATGAGGCATACGACCTGGAGACTCGGGGGGGGGGGGCACAATAATTCTAGCTCAGATCCCTAGGGGCTGGGATTCTGGAAAACAGTCTTTGCCAGAAGTGCAACAACGTCTCCTGAAAAGCAGGCCAGGCAGACATCACAAGGGTATCTGCACTGAAATCGCCTAGGAAGGCGCGCGTCGAGTAGTCTGGATGCTGCTGAGTGAGTGGGGTGACATGCAGGTCCTCCATCATCCTCGCGAGGAAACGCTGATACTCCGTAAGATCAGCAGCAGGAGAGATGTGGACAGAGGGCTCCTCTCCCCCTGAAGAGGGAGATGAAGAAGCAGAGGACTTCAGAGATCCAGGGGTTGGCTGCTCAGGGTGATAGTGAAACACCTGTCTGTCCATGGCCCTGACATACGAAGGGAAGTGAGCAGCCACACCCCTGAACTGCTACCAGGAGAGAGGTCCCCTAGGACCAAAAATGCCTGGCAGAGCAGGCGAAGGTGACAGAGGAGTGGGGACGAGACCAACGGCAGAAGGCGACAGTCCTCTGTCTGGGCAAGAGAGCGCACCGGGGCCCCAAGGGTAGAGGGGGCTCCGGAAAACCCTACAGCCAACAGCTGATCAACCATACCGGAACAGCCTAGGCTGTGCCCTGAAGATTCCCCCTAGTGAGGTGACCAGGACCATGGAATTCCAAAAGGACGGTCCCTACCCTCCAAAGACCAGGGCCCTCTTGAGAAGACCGAGAGAAGCACGAGGGAGTTCACACGACCTTCCCTAACCCAGATGGGTCCCGGAAAAGGGTCACGATTGAACCCCAACCCCTCGGAGTCCAAAAGAGCCCTCCTCCTTGCACAGACCAGCCTAGGCAGCTGACAACTCTGGTCATTCCCAGAAGGGACCACCCAGGGAGTAGCACCCTCCCCCTCCCGTGGGTGCTCCGATCAGCCCTAAAGTTGGGTGATCCAGGCACACCACCTAAGGGGGTACCACAAATGAGGGGGTTGAAAACCCTCTGAGCCCAGGCTGCAGAGCAACAGTGACCTGCACCACTGCCTGCTGGTCAGCATCCCTGACCCTGGGCACGAGGGCAACTGCCCATCCCTCAGAGGGGGGCTAGCTCCGGTCAGTCAAAGAAACTACCAGGGTGCCCACGTGGGCCGCAAACTCCAAAGAGTCAGACAGCCTTTCCAAATCAGACTCAGACTCTGTCTCTGAGCGGAAAGAGACCGAAGTCCGATGCCAGACAGTACGCGGGCGCCCGCTGCCATCCCGACCGAAGGGGGTACCAGTCCGGGTGTCTGCACCAGAGCCGGAGCCAATGTCTCCAACCGCACCACGAACGGTGCCCAATAACACGGCGCCGAGGGTGGTAGCAGAAGCAGAGTTGATGCCTGCCATGGCGCCGTCCTGACCCACGGTGCCGCAAGAAGTCAGGGACTGCGCCAATGACAGCACCGACAGCTCCCTTGGTGCTGCGAGTGGCGCCGAGGATGACACTCCCCATGACACCGTATTATTGCTTGGCGCCGAAGGCGGCACCAGAGCTAGACACAGCATCGTCCTCAGCCTCGGTGCCGCGTACGGTGCTGAGGTGAGAAGCGGTTGAAGACGGCATCATAGAACCTCCCATGGCAACGTCAGCACCATTGGTGCTGCGAACAGCATCAAAAGCAGAGAAGGTGCTGAGCGACACACCGGCACCGACCACGGTGGTTATCAGGGCCCACGGTGCCATGAACGGCGCCAAGGTCCAAGACGGCGCCGACAGACGGCAGCGAGGATGGTGCCGACCCAGGCTCAGCCAAGGAAATTACACCGAGGCCTGCTCAAGGAGTAATTGCCAGTGCGATGCCTCCTGTCTGCCCCCCTTGGGGAGGGCAGACTGGGCCTCCTGCACCGCGGAAAGGGCTTCTGCAATGGCGAGGCTACTAGGAGCAGAAGCCCCCTCCTCCACGGTTCGTACAGAACCAGGAGGAAAGGCGCGAGACTGTGGCTTGGCCCGATGAGTGCACGCCCGTCCCCTGAAAGTTGGCGGAGCTCGTCCAGCTTTCAACGCACGTTGCTCGTTGACACGACGGTCCATGGAGAAGCAGGTGTCACACAAATCCATGTCATGAAGCGGGCCAAGACACGCGAGACAACGGTCATGCTGGTCAGTGATGGAGTATTTACAGCCGCATGGGCACCGTTGCATAGGGGGCCGCCCCGTCTTCAACGATTTCTTGCCCCCAGATCGAGACATGACCTACGGTAAAATAAGCGAAACAAAGACTCGATGTCACTGATAAAATAAAGGAAGGAACAGTCTTACCACAGTGGCATCGAGTGGAAGCGAACACGGAACTGGCAGGATAGACTGCGTTGAGAGAGTTTTCGGCGTCGCGAGACTGTTTCGGTGTTGATGCGCAGGACAAACTAGGCCTCTTGTAGAGTAGCTCTTCATGAGGTGCGACCTCTACAGTGGGAGATGAAGAACTGGTGGGAGGGCAGAGTCAACAACACCTAACGGCCAACCTGCAAGCACCACGCAGGGTGTCAGCCTTGAGGGCGGCGCAGACAGTGCGTCGACTCCGCCCACCCACCCCAAAAAACCACGGGGTCGTGACCTCCAGCCCAAACCCACAGGTGATGAATGGTGAAGACTGACACAGATAAGATCATCATGCCCCTTCATTCTGGAGCTTTATCAGAATCCTCTGAAGTAGGGGAAACAGAGGAAATGCATACCGAAACCTCCCTTTCCATGAGAGTGACAACGTGTCTCGCCAGAAAACTTCACTGAGTCCTGGACTGAGCAAGCAAAAAAGCGGCTGTTTTGCGTTGAGTGGGGATGCAAAAAGTTCCAGCTCTGGATGACCCCATCTGCTGAACAGGTCTACTACTGAGGTCAGCAGCTCCTACTTGTGCGACCTTGACTTTGACCGGCTTAGGGAGTCTGCCAGGACGGTGTGGATGCCTGGAACATGGAGAGCTGCCACCTCGAGACTGTGATCTAGAGCCCAATACCAGACTGTCATTGCTTCCCGAAAGAGGGGGTGCGAGTGAGTGCCCCCCTGCTTGTTGATGTAATGGACTACACTGATGTTGTTCATTTGCACTAGCAGAAGACCTGGGGATAGCGGAGTCTGGAAGGCCTGCAGGGCATAAAGAATGGCCTGCATCTCCAGGACATTTATGTGGAGAAAGGAGTACATCTGGGACCAAGTCCCTAGGATCTGGTAGAGTCCTAGATGAGCTCACCACCCCATCCCCGAAGCATCTGTTGTGAGAATCTGCCAAGGGGAGGGAATGAGGAAAGGAACCCCTCTTAACAGGTAGATGGGCTCCATACAACAGAGCAGAACCCTTTTTACCAGAGAGGAGACGAGGACTGGCTGTTCAAAGCTGTTAATAAGCTGGTCCCACTGGACCTTCAGTGTCCATTGGGGAATTCTCATGGCACTGTGGCACTGTGACTATAGCTGCAGCAATCGGGCCCAAGAACCAGAGGAAGGGTTTGGATGAGACACAGGGCCTGCTGTACAGCAGGTGGGCTTGAGCAGGAAGGCCATGCCCTGAGAGGTATCCTGGACTGCCCATATGTACTGATGGCGCTGGCAGGGGGTCAGAACTGACTTGGGCAGGCTGACTGTGATGCTTAGACCCTAGAATAGGTGGGTGGTATTTTCCAGAGTCTGCACTAGGGGCTTCCTGGACTGGATTTAAGAAGCCAGTCATCCAGGTAAGGAAAGACATAGCTGTTACCACTGGCAAGAATCTGGTAAAGACCCAAGGGGCCGAAGACAAGCCAAAGGGCAAGGCCCAGTACTGGAAATGTGCCCCCTTGAAATGAAACCTGAGGTACTGTCTGTGGGACGCATGTGCCTGGATATGCAGGTAGGCATTCTTCATGTCAAGAGAGCAAATCCAATCTCTCTGGAGCAGAAGGGGCAGCAGTACCTGAAGTGTCACCATCTGGAAATGTTTGTACTGAATGAACAAATTTAGCTCCCAGAGATCTAGAATGGGCCTGAAGTCTCCTGCATATTTGGGGACCAAGAAGAAGTGAGTATAGAAGCCTCTGCTCTGTTGAGTCTTTGAGACAGGTTCTATGGCCCTTTTTCACAGTAAGGAATGGATTTCCTCCCAGAGCACTGGAATGTGGTTTGGAGGGTAAGAAGACAGGACTGGAGGTTTTTCTAGAGGCCACTGAAGAAGTTCCAGAGTGTGGCTGCTTTCCTTGAGCTGTAATACCCAAGCATCTCTGATGATTTCCCTTTACTTGTCCAAGTGCAGGGAGACACGACCCCCTGCTGCCTTACGGGCTCCTTTTCTGGGGGCAGGGAACCAAGGTGTTTAGGCCTCTTGGTGTGGTCATGGGTGGCATTGATGACCACTGAATCAACTTGAGGCTGATCCGCAAAGAAAGGGCCTTCCTGCCAGAGCCTGGTATAATTTGTCCACCTTCCGGAGTATGGCAGATATCAAGCTGGGCTGGTGCTAGGTGGCCATGCTGGCATCCTCGAAGGATTCAATCAAGGGAGGAATGACCAAAGGAGGGGCATCTAGCAGCCTCAGATAAGTGGCCAGTCAATGACGAGTGGGATCTTGTTCCTCATTGTCAAAGTCCATGACCAACTGCAGCTGTCTCATAACTGAGACAAAGGACGGGTCATCCAGGGGAGACCGCAGTATGTACCTGAGGGTGTCTTCGCCATGGGACGAGACCGTGGAGGAGGAATGGTAAGAAGAAATCCCTCCACTTTCGTCCAGAAGGATGAGGTCCAGATGACACCCACCCTTGTACCCCCACCCCCGAGTCCTCAGGGGGTAGCAAGGGTCCTGAGGCGGGGGCTGCAGCCCTGTTGAAGGAGCAGGGGGCTGCTGCAGGGATGGGCGGGGGTGGCAAGTTTATCGTGCATTAAATCCCACAAGGCAGTAAGCATGGAGTGGAAGTCCATCACTACTGGAGTCAGATGTAGAAATATAACAGAAACAGAAATTGATGGCAGATAAGGACCACTTGGCCCACCTAGTCTGCCCATTTTCCCTACCTACTGCAATACCATAGATCTTACCTGATCTCCAGCTTTTACCCTCTCTTTCCTATTGCTAGGGTTCCCCTTGTGCCTATCCCATGTATCCCTGAATTCCCCCACTATTTTTGTCCCCACCACCTCCGCTGAGAGGCTGTTCCATGCATCCAGCACCCTACCTGTGAAATAATACTTCCTCATGTTACCCCTAAGTCTATCCCCCGCCAGCCTCATATCACGACTCCTTGTTCCTGAGCATCTTTTTTTCTGAAAGATGCTACCCTCTTATTCCTTATTTATGCCCTTGAGGTGTCTGTAGGTCTCTATCATATACTTTTGGTGCAGACCCTGCACCATTTTTGTTGCTGTTCTCTGAAATGCCTCTACTCTATGTCTTTCTGGAGAAGTGGCCGCCAGTACTGAACACAGTACTCCAGATGGTGTCTCACCAATGATTTGTAAAGCAGTATCACCACCTCTTTTTCTGCTACTTCTCCCTATGCACCCCAGCATCCCACTGGCTATCCTCACAGCCTTTTCACAATGCTTGGTCACCTTTAGGTCATCAGATATGATTACCCAGGTCCATTTCTTGTTTGCTGGTCGTCAGTACCTCTGCCCATCATGTACTCCTTCCCTGGTTTACTGTGCCCCAAATGCATGATTTTACACTACTATGCATTGAATCTTAGCTGCCACACTCTTGACCACTCCTGGCGCCTGCTCAGGTGCCTCCTCATCTCCCGAGTGTCAACCCTGTTGCAGATCTTTGTGTCTGCAAAGAGGCATACCTTCCCTTCCAGCCCCTCTGCAATGTTGCTTATGAAGACATTAAAGAGAACTGGCCCCAGAACTGATCCTTGTGGCACCCCGCTGGTCACCCTCTTCTCCGAATGAACTCTGATTACCACTACCCTCTGTGTTCTGTCCCTTAACCAATGTCTAACCCGGTTTACCACCTTGGGACCCACTCCCAGGCTGCCCAGCTTGTTTACAAGTCTCCCATGAGGAATGGTGTCGAAGGCCTTACTGAGATCTAGGTAGGCCACATCCATTGCCCCTCCCTGATCTAATTCCCTGGTCACCCAGTCAAAGAAATCGATCAGATTTCAATTCAATTCAAGTTTATTGTAGGAAAACTCCATTGAGCAAGCTCATTCACAAAGAGATCCTAGTACAAGACAGGTGTACAACAGGTTTACAAAATAACGACCTTAGTATGAAAATAAAAGGAACATACTTTGAATAAGACAATGGGTTTCATACATCACAACGTGCAATCATAGTAAAAGCAGGTCCTGGTGATAAGACAGAGCAGCAATGAGGCAATTTACACAATGCAACAATCTACGGTAGGATGCATAAGACAATGGGTATAGTACATAACATACTACAGTGAAGCCCACTTAAATGTACAACGGATAAGTGAAAATTCTGGATAAATGCACAGATTTGCAATATTCTGATTTTTTTCCTATACTTTCAGTGTTAAACTTGTTGGCTAAATGCACACTAAGTACAAATGTTGGTCTAATGCAATACTTACTGTTGTAACCGCAATGTAAAAATAGGTGTTTGTGTACTGTTAAGTGCACATTTGTCTGTTGGCCACTTGACAATCGGCTCTTAACGCATTGAAACACCTACCAGAGGAACACTAAGTGAGGTAACAACTGTAATTAATTGTTACAAACTGGTTCCTCCTGTTCCTTTTGTTTAACATAAAAGACTGCCTTAACAGCTCTTAGGCTTGAGCAGCTCTATCTGAACCTGCCACACTGCTTACGTCCGAGCATCATCTGTAATGACAGATGATGTGAGAACAGGATCCAGATGCTGGTGCCTGTGCTTCTGGAAGGGGATGATGGCGGAAGAGTTCAGCGTTTGTGGATATCGACCTAGATGTACCCACGTAAGGTCCAGTTAGCGAGGGGGAGATGTGCTGTGAAATAAAGAGGGCAGAGGTGCAGCCATCTGAAAGACAGAAGAACGAGGAGACAGAACAAAATCTAAACAATTGCCAGGCACTCGCTTGTTTACTGCAGCTCCGTCAGTTTGGTGTGCAAAGGGAAAAGCAGGATTTAAGTTTGCTTTTCCAATTTGAGAGCTATGGTCAGCAGCTGGCTGCGCAAGGGTCTACACAGAAAAAAATGACAGATTTTTTTAAACAGGAGCAGTGTTAGGCTGTTGCGCCCTCTGCTTGTAGATGCTGTAAATACTGTACGGTACCACAGTTATTTAATGTTCTTTATATAGTAGTTTAAAGAGTTTTTACTTTTCTATGTGGTTTTTGGTTTATTTTAAAATATAAAGCATTGTACTGAATAAAGATCTACTTTTAATACAGCTGGACTGTATTGGGTTCTATAGTTAATGAGCGCTGATTGCGTCATGCGTACCGCCTCTGTTGTGAGTATGGGGAGAAACCGCAGAAAGAAAAAATTACTCACCTTAGTAATGTTGTTTCTTCTAATGGAGTCTTGCTATATTATAGACATTAGCAGTTTGTTCCAGCTCTAGAACTGCCCCAGAGTGAAATGGTTAAAACCATTCCAAAATAGAATTTTGGCACGAGAGCAGCTCTATCTGTGTCATTTCAAACTTGAACTGTCAGATCTTTACGAGCCAAACTCACTAAGGTCTGTGTGGAAGCTGTAATCTACACTAGCCATAGCACCTAAATAATAACAACCATTGATGGTCCCAACACCCAAGACTCAAGTCAGGGACCAGAAATACTAACACCATTCTAATAATATGAAAATGGAACATAAGTATAATAAAACACACACACACACACGTACATACACACCCCCAAAGTCCCAAAGGGACAAAATGCTAACAGGACATAAGTAGTGCCCACTAAGTTGCCGCACCCCCACCAAGTAGAGGTTCTGAGAGGGGCAGGTTGGGGGGGTCTATAATATAGCAAGACTCCATTAGAAGAAACAACATTACTAAGGTGAGTAATTTTTTCTTCAAACAACATGAAATCTTGCTATATTATGAACATTAACGAAGAATACACACAGCAGTACCTCCATGGAGGGGCAGAACCTACTAGGGAATAGGCTCTGAAGAACAGCTGTGCCAAACGAGCATCTCTCCTGGCCTGACATCCAGGGAGTAATGCTTGGTAAAGTGTGTACCGTTTTCCAAGTAGCAGCCTGGCAAATCTCTAATAAAGGGATATCTCTGGCAGCAGCTAGAGGCAGCTGTGCCCCTGGTAGAATGAGCCCTCAAACCAGGGGCGGGGGCTCTACCACTTTATGATAACAAAATTAGATACAAGAGACAATCCACCTGGCTATTGATCTCTTAGTGGCAGGTTTGCCTTTCCTAACTTCACCATAGGTAAGGAAAAGTTGAGGGATTCGAACTGTGACCTTTGCAATTTATAATAACTAAGAGCTCTCTAACATCCAGGCTGTGCAACCTCCTCTCACCAAGAGGAGTGATCAGTGAAAATACTGGAAGGGAGATAGATTGATTAAGATGGAAATCTGAAACCACCTTAGGCAAAACTTCCTATTAGTCCTAAGGACTATCTTATCCCTGTGGAAAGAAATAAAGTCAGTCTCCACTGACAAGGCTTGCAATTCACTATCGTCTGGCAGAAGTGATAGCCACTAGAAAAATAGTTTTCCAAGTTAGGTACTTAAGCTCTGTAGAAGACAGAGGTTCAAAAGGGGTTGCATTAACTGGGCAATGCAAACATTAAGGTCCCAAGCAGGGGCGGTTCGAAAAGGGAGGATTAGTATGGAGTAATCCCTTAAAAACTTGGAAAACACAGGATGAGAGGAAAGAGGGATGCCTTTCCTGCTGACACAAAAGCAGACACAGCTGCCAAATGAACTCTCAGGGTAGCTGGTCTGAGACCCAAGGAATTAAGTACCATGTAATCTAACAAAATGGGCAATTCAGTAGATTCTGGGAAATATTTTCCCAGCACACCAAATGGAAAACCTTTTCCATTTAGAACTATAAGTAGCCCTAGTGGAAGGCTTTCTGGAAGCCTTTAGGATCTCAAGAACACCCTGAGAGAGGTGTAAATCAGCAACTGTAACTCCTCAAGAGCCAGGCCTTGAGGTTGAGGGATTTGAGGTCGGATACCAAACCCTTCCCTGGGCACAAGTCAACAGATTGTGATTCCTGGGGAGGCACAGGGGAAGATGGACTGTCAGAGACAGAAGGAGTGGGTACCAGGGCTGTCTGGCCCAATCTGGGGCAATCAGAATCACCCTGCAAGGCTCAGATCTGATTTTGACTAGTACTTTGAGTAGGAGAGGAAAGGGGGGGAAAGCATAGAGGAACTTCCCCTCCCAATCCAGAAGAAGGGCATCCAGGGGAACTGAGCCCAGCACTGGAGGCCTGCAACAGAACAGAGGAAGTTTGTGATTGTCTGGGGCTGCAAAAAGATCTATCTGAGGGATGCCCCACCTGGCAAAAACTATCCCCAGCACTTGAGGATCCAGGGACCATTCGTGATGGCCCTGGGAAATCCTGCTGAGGGCATCCGCTAGGACATTGTCCTTCCCTGGAAGATGAACTGCTATGAGGGAAGTGTTCAGGGAATAGGCCAGAGACCACAACTTCATTGCCTCGGTGCACAAGGCCGAAGACCGAGTGCCCCTGTTTGTTGATGTACCACATTGTTGTGGTGTTGTCTGTTCTGACTTGTATCACCTTGTCGTGGACAGATGCAGAAAAAGCTTGAAGAGCTAAAAAGACAGCTCTGAGTTCCAGCAAACTGATGTGGAGCAGAGATTCCTGGGGGACCAAACTCCTGAGTGGAAAGGTCGCCATGTGGGCTCCCCAACCCAGAAGGAAGCATCTGTAGTGAGAGTCAAGTCGTGAGAAGGGAATGAAGGGGACCCCGCCTAAATTGCTCTGATCCTGCCACCACTGGAGAGCTAGGATCAAGGTTGAGTCACTGGGACCAACTTGAAAAGGGTCTCTTCTCTGAGACAAAAAGGTTCTCAAGTGAAATTGAATGTCTCTCATCTGAAATCTGGCTCCCTGCACAACAGCTGTGGATGCAGCCATGTGCCCCAGGAGCTGCAGAAAGTGTCTTGCTGGTAGAGACCTGCAGAGTGAAGGAAGAGGCCAGAGCCACTAAATTCCTTACCTTTCTGGGGAAGAAAGGCTCTGCCTAGCTTTGTGTCCAATTCTGCCCCTATAAAGGTGAGTACCTGGACCGGTTCCAGAACCGACTTTGGTAGGTTTAGCAGAAAACCCAGGAGGTGAGAAGCTGCTGGGTGACCTGCAGGTGAGATTTTACCTGTTCTGGGGACTGGCCTACAATGAGCCAGTCGTCTAATGAGGGAAAACAGCAATCCTCTGCCTCCTTAGGTGGGCCACTGCCACTGCTAGGCAGCTTTGTGAATACCCTTGAGCAGAGGTAAGCCGAAGGGCATTGCTCTGAACTGGTAATGACCTGAGGCAGTTCGAATCTGAGGTACTTCGATGGGATCTTCTGATTAGGACATGGAAATAGGCATCCTTGAGCTCAGGAGGCTAGCCAGTCCCTGGCCTTAGGGAAGGTAAAATCATTGCCAGAGTTACCATTTTGAACTTTGGTTTTAAAAGATGCTTGTTCAGATATCTGAGATCTAAAATGGCGCCATTCTCCTGTCTTTTTTGGGGTAAGGAAGTATCTGGAATACAGACCCCTGCCCTGATGCAGGGGAGGAACCCTTTCTACTGCTCTGAGAGCTAACAGGGATGAGACCTCTGTTTCCAGAGTGAGGGTCTCTGAAGCACTTGCAGGTAGAAAAGTCTGCTTCTCAACTTGGGAAACTTTTGAAGCTGAGAACCAGACCCTGGCTTCTACTTCCAGAACCCACTTGTCTGAGGTTAAAGAAGCCCAATTCTGACTGAGTAAGCCAGCCTGCCCCCACTGGTACAGGAGAATCGGCCCTGGGCACCCCATCAGGGTGCCTGTTTCGCATGAGGAGCTTTAGGCTGGGGGTGGGAGCAGGTCTGCCCACCCTGAAGTCTGCCCCTGCCTCTGGAAGCCCCTCTGAGCATAGGCAGAGGAGGCCTGAGTCTGGTAGAAGGCCTGTGAAAAGGCCTACCCTACCCCTGGGCATGCCTTTGAGGAGTGGCTTGCCGCTCCTTAGCCTGGGCACTCTTGTAAGTAGTCCTATATTCATCCATCTTCTTCATGTAATTCTCTGTCTGCTCTCCAAACAGAGAATTTCCCACCACAGGAAAATCCATAGCCTTAGTCTGGGTATCCTGTGACAAACTAGTACACCTGAGCCAGGCCAACCTAAAGCTACAGATGTGGCCATGACCCTAGAGGAAACATCATTAACATCCACAGCAGCATGAAACTGAACCTTAGAGGCTTCAATGCCATCAGCAGCCACCTGTTCTAGTTCACTAGCCAGAAGGCCATGGGCCTGCTTGGCCAAGTGCATAACAGTATCCCATCTAGATTTCTGATACCTAGCTACATAAGCCATATAATTTGCTTGCCTGAGTCCCAGAGAGGCTGCCATATACTTTTTTTTGCCATGGCATCAATCTTCCTGGAATCCTTGTCAGGAGGATGTGAAGCCAAGGAATATTAGCTTTATCACAGGCAGCAGCCTGAACTACTCCAACATGACTGCATTGCTGAGAAAGAATTCTGTATCAGGGCCTGACAATGTATACCTTCTGTCCATCTTTTATCTACAGGAGGCACAGAATTAGGAGCTTTTAAAATTTTAATTGTTTGTTTCCTAAAAGACTTATGTAAAGGAATAGACAATCTCCTAGACTCTGGAATATCCATCATTTCTACAAAATCAGGCTCCTCTTGCTCATCCACAGCCTCTTCTAAAGGAAGCTGGAGGGTTTCGCAACTTTTATAAAACATAAAATGAGATGGGGACTCAGACAGCATAGGGAAGATTCTAAAGGTCTGTCTGGGGAGATGTCCGGTTCAGTGGGCACACCCAGACCTTCCAGCCACATTCATACTGTTCATAATCCTCCTCCCCTCCTCTGGTTCATAAAATTCCTCAATATCATAATCCTGAACCACTGGGACCCGGACAAACCGACCTTTACCAGATAGTGGTGGTTCGGACGGACCCTGAGACAGTGACTGGACAATTTGTATGGCTTTGCTATCTCTGCAGCAGTTGGAGAAGGAATTTTGGACTCCAGACCTGCTGATTTTCTTGTTTTCTTTACTGGAATTGGTTCCTCAGAACCAGCTTTTCTTTGCCGAGGAAGTCTGGCCCTGGTCAGAGGGCACTCCTCTGGTTCGAGTTGGCACCGAACGGGCTGGCCATCGGGTCAGCGGACTTTTGGCCTCTTGCCCCTGAGCCTGCCCAATCTTTTTCCAGGGTGGCTGAAGGGAAATTCTTACATACCTGGCAGTCTGACTGGAGGTGGTCAAACCCCAGACAATAAACACATGTGGTGTATGGGTCAGCCTTGGCAAAAGCGTCTAAACATCACAGTGTTGAAACCCAGTGGGCCAGTTTTTCTCTTGGTTTCTCAGACATAATGCCAGCCCTAACCAAAAAACTTGCCCTTTAACGGTGAAAAGTTAGGCAAGATAATTTTTATCGGTTCCTAACCGTGGTTAATGGTATTTGGAAAAAACGTAATAAATCAGTTTTTTAGAACCGATAAGAACCGGGAAACTGCACTCTAAAATAGTAACTTTTAGTTTTAAATGAATTTTAAACCCACTGATCGGTTCAAAACCGAACCGATAACCAAGTTCCACACAGACAAAACCTTCATTTACTTACGGTTACCACAGATAGAGCTTGAACCCGAGCGGTTTTGCGGTTAAAATAAAACTATTCTCGGTTAAATCCAACCGAGAAAACACTTTTAAACCCAGAAATGAACCAGCAAAGGAGAAATCTCCAGAGCGACTGTTCACTGAGGCGGAGTAAAGAATCTGACAGTTCAAGTTTGAAATGACACAGATAGAGCTGCTCTCGTGCCAAAATTCTATTTTGGAATGGTTTTAACCATTTCACTCCGGGGCAGTTCTAGAGCTGGAACAAACTGCTAATGTCTATAATATAGCAAGACTTCATGTTGTTTGAACTGAAAATCCGCTTTAATGCACAGCCCGCTTAAATGCACAAAAAGACAGTATCCCAAGGGTGTGCATTTAAGTAGACTTTACTGTATCACAGAAAAAACAGGTCCTGGTAACAAGACAGTACAATAATGAGGCAAATTACATTATGCAACAATGCGGCGATCTGCGATAGGAAGTACAGAAGACAAGGAATGCAGCAGAGGGAGGGGACAGGAGTGAGTTAGGATGTGAAATAGTTAATAGGGAGGGGAGCGCTACAGGAGAGAGTAGGGGACTTAAGCAGTGACAGGATAACATGTGAGACAGGGCGAGAGGGGAAGGTTACAGAAGGGGGGAGGGAAGAAGAGGTATTCAGAGAGGTAAGCCCTCGGGCATTTGCAAGGATCCATGAAGAATCTTGAAGTGTGCGACTTGAAGAAACTAACAGTGACCAGACCGATGAGCTTCAATACCATTTGAATGCTGTTCCAAGCCACAGGGAGAGAATGCAATATAGTTCCCTTGCCGAGGGAGGTTCTAATTCTGGGGATATCCAGGAGGAGGAGGAAGGAAGACTTCCTAAGGCAATAAGCGCAGTGCGAGATGTGGATGAGAGAGGAAATACAGTCTGGGAGTTTATTATGCAGTGCTTTAAGCATCCAAGTACCAAGGTGGTGCAGTCTTCTAGTGGCTAGGGACGTCAACCCAGAAGTAGAATATAGGTCGCAGTGATGGGTGACATGACCTCCCCCCCTGTGAATTCATGCTACCTAGGATCCTGTGATCCGCTGGATTCAAGATATACCACAATCGTTTTCTTTAGCAATGATTCCATTAATTTAATTCCTCACCACTGAGGTCAGCCTGACTGGTCTGTAATTGCCAGTCTCTTCCCTGCTCCCACTTTTGTGGAGAGGGACATCTGCCCTCCTCCATTCCTCCAGAACCACTCCCGTTTTCAATGATTTGTCGAACAGGGCTGTCAGTGGTGCTGCGAGCACCTCTCTAAGCTCCTTTAATATTCTTGGATGTATCCTGTCCGGCTCCACTGCCTTGTCCACTCTCTGTTTTGCGAGTTCCTTTAGGACTTTCTCCTCTGTAAATGGACTGGTGTCCACCTCCCTTCCATCGATGTTCCTGTCACTTAACTGAGGTCCCACACCTTCTCCTTCTGTAAATACTGAACAAAAATATTTGTTCAGGATTGCTGCTTTCTCCAGGTCCTCCTCTGCGCATGCCCCACCTTCCCCTTTTAGCCTAACAATTTCACCCCTGGTCTTTCTTCTTTCACTAATGTACCTGAAGAATGTCTTGTCCCCTTTCATTACTGCATGGGCTATTTTTTTCTCTGTTTGCACTTTTGCACTCCTGACTGCTTTCCCTGCCTCTCTCCTAAATGAGGACCCATTGGTAATTAATGTTCTATTCCACGTGACAGACTCATGCTTTTGCTGGCTCCGTCCCCCTACCCAGGTCAGAGGGGACCTCCTGCTCACTCTGCTTTGATATATAAAGTGGTGTGTACCACAGCTGGAACGGACACTGGCCCACTGACCAAATTCTGTTAAGATTCTGTAGCAGGCTAATAAGATTTTTCTTTCACTAGTCCTGTTGGCTTTTATTGGCTGATACAATATTCTAATAAGAATGTGCACCAGCTGGGCAGGTGTAATGTCTGTCAGGCCAATTAATTTTCCTAGTCACTAGTCCTGCGGTTTAGTGGCTCAAATATGAAAATTACGTATCTACTGTAATTCTTGATCTTCTTGGACGAAGTCTCCATCACTCATTCACACTAATGGGGCTACGCCGGAGGAGCTAGGACCCAGTGGGAGCCAAAAATCTTCAGGAGGGCCAGCACCTAGGTAGGGCTGTGAGAAAGTGGCACCGTGAGCCCGGCTCGCGCCGTTTAGGCTACCTAGTGAAACCAACCTATGTCGGACATAAGATAGTCTGAATGACCCATGTAAGAAGGGTCAACACCACAAAGTCTTCACAGCCCAGCCATCGAGAGAATGAAGACCAAAAACAGATGAGTGAGCTCGGGTGATGGAGGGTGGGCATGTCAATTAGTGGAGGAGACTTTGTCCAAGAAGATCAAGAATTACGATAGATACTTAATTTTCATATCTTCCTGGATGTAAAGTCTCCCCCACTCATTCACACCAATGGGAGAGTACCCAGCTGAAATAATCCCCCAAGAAGGGTGGCAGGAGAAAAGAGCTCATTTAGGACAGAAGTCCATTAAGGATTGTCCTGCCAAAGGACTGATGTTATCTGGCATGGACATCCAAAGCATAGTATTTTACAAAACTGTGCACAGAGCTCCAAGTAGCTGCACTGCTGATGTCTGCAATGGGCATGTTTAGAATTTCTGCCAGAGATGCCGCGACTGCCCTGGTAGAATGAGCGTACACTCTGCCTTCTAGCTTAATCTGTGCCATGGAGTAGCATTGAAGAAGACATGCCACTAGCCACGCCGAAATATACCTGATAGCAACAGGCTGGCCAGGCCATGCTAAAAGAGACAAACAGTTGTTTTGATTTGCAGATTTCTTTACTTCTTGATTTCTGTTGAAGTTCCTATTGTCTTTGCCACAAAATAACTGACGGTTATGAAACTGCCACCAATTCCCACTCTGTTAAGGGGCTGCGGATAGCAGTCTGGCCGTTTTGATAGCCGTTCCAGTTTTCTGTGTAGCCTCAAGTGCCTGCTTGACCTGAGGACCAAACAGATACGTACCATCAAAAGCTAAACTCATAATTCTCTGCTGCATATCATTTGTGAATCCCAACGTGCGTAACCAAGAGTGGAGTCGGGTGCATATACTAGCTGCTGCTGCCCTAGAAGCAGTGTCAAAAGCATCCATAGCAGCTTTAAGCTGTTGACTACTGGATTCGATGCCTCTAAGTAATGGTCTGAAGAAGCTCTAAGCCAACGTTTGAATCTGGAAGAGCTTCTACAGCGGCCTTGAGCGAATGCCAGAGGGGAGTTGGTGGCAGTCACAAGGGAAGAAAGAGATTGGGTATCATCATCACATATGACCTGAAATCATCCAAGCAGACCACTAAAGCAGTAGGTAAGTTTAGGGGGATGTTGAGGTGTATTACCAGGGGTATCACAAGTCATAAGAGTGAGGTAACAATTCCTCTTTACAAGACACTGGTTAGGCCCCATCTGGAGTACTGCGTGCAGTACTGGAGGCCACACCTTCACAAGGACATTAACCAAAATGAGGCAGTCCAGAGAAGGGCAACCAAAATGGTGCAGGGACTGCATCAGAAGACATATGAGGACACATTAATGGAGCTCAATATGTATACCCTAGAGCAAAGGAGGGAGAGAGGTGATATGATCGAAACATTCAAACATCTTAAGGGCAATAACAAGGTGAAAGAGTTGAACATGTTTCAATATAGAAAAATAGCAGGACAAGAGGACACAGCATGAGATTAGAGGGAGGCTGATTAAGGGGTAATGTGAGAAAGTTCTTTTTCACAGAAAGGGTGGTGGATGCATGGAATGGCCTACCTCCGGAAGTGGTGGATATGAATACAGTGCAGGGCTTCAAACAGGCATGGGATAGGCATAATGAAGCAATACAGATGAGTATGAATAGATAGGTCATTGACAGAGCAAAGGCTGATTGCACATTCATAAGGTAGAAGAAGAAACGGGCAGACTGGATGGGCCTTGCAGTCCTTATCTGCCGTCAACGTCTATGTTTCTATGGTATACTCATACTGAGAGAAATAACCCTGGTAGCTTTCAATGCGCATGCCCAGGGTGCAGGCAGCAAAGATATGCATCCCCAAAGTGTCAATTTTGTGAGATTCTTTGTTTACTAGGCGTGCCGTAGATTCTTGAGGAAGAACGGCTTTGTCATTCTCTGCCAGGGCAACTATGGCATCAGCAAAGGCTTGCAAGACCAGAATAGGACGATCCTTGGGAGGGGCATATTTCATATCTATGGACTTGGCCACAGAGGGAATAAACGCTGGATTATGCCACACCATTTGTGAGACAGTCTCAAAAGAGAGTTGCATGGGAGGAGTCAATTCCACAGGAATATCCGGGATGTGCAGATACTGCAGACGCAGCAGTTTCCCAGGATCAATTTCTGAAGTCTGGAGAGAGAGAGAGAGAGAGAGAGAGAGAGTGGTATTCATGTTCTGAAGCAGAGACTTAAAGGAAAGTGAAGGAAAGGTCCTCGACCAGAGGCTCTGCTGGAAGAGATAGTTTACTTGCCACCCCTAGAAAGGAAACGCTGTCAAAGTCGTTCCCCAATGAAAGATCAGGATCAGGCTCAACATCATCTCTACTAGCACCAAAGGGACAGAGTATATAGGAAAGGGAGGAAAAAGAGGAGGAAGAGCTCTGTGAATCAAAAGTCAAGAACCCTGGTGCCCTACGCGGCACTGAAGGCGCCGCCACAGAGTGCAGTACTGAAAACACACCTGGTGCTGGCATAGGACGTGGCACCAGGCACGGCGCCAGCACCAGAGGAGGCAGTGCCGTACCAAGCGCTGCAGGACCAGAGGCCCCTAACACCCCACTCGGGCAGCAAGATCTGAAAATTCCAGCAGGAGAAAAAGGCACCTGTGCTGGCCCCTGCGTCACAGCCATATGAGGAGGAAAAGCACCAGAGCGTGGTATTGATGGCACCGGAGAAGGTGCCATGCGACTAGGAAGCCCCAAATACCCTGCCCGCAGGCCTGAAACCGGTAGGCCTGAAGATCCAGGCAACGGACTCACTGGCTCAGGCAAGCAGGATAACCGCTGAACCAACTGCTATATAAGAGTGGTCCAATGGTGAAACTGGTCACCAGAGGACCTCCCAGGGGGCGGGGAGGGACTCCGGAGTCGAGGATGCTGGTCACCAGGAACAGAGGCCACAGGAAACCCCGGAGGAGTTGGAGTCGAACCCCTGCCTCTGGCTACCAATGATCGATGCACAGACATACCTGAGGGCGACCTCAAGTGGTACCTTTTCTTTTCGACCGAACCGAAGAAGAACTCGAGGCGCAGCGTGCCAAAAGTCCTCAACAAGGACTGAGAATGGGACTGCTTTTGTGCTTTTCAAGAGACTGCCCTTCACCCGAGCACCAGACTGCCTGTAGTCAGACATCCCCCAGAGAGGGCGCGGACCGGACCAGCCCTGCTGATAACACAGTTTTCATGCAAAGTCTTACTATCGTCACCTGCCCCATTCATGGTAGACTCCATCGAAGGAAGGCTGAAGACTTCTTCTTGACGAAAATTGTTTTTCTTTACTGAACTAATACAATAAATAAAATCTAATCAAATACTAAAACGACTATAGCTGCTGTCGTTTAGATGTGAAGATTTGACTCCAGGCGAACGAGATCATCACTGAAGTACACTCGGAAGGGGGGGGGAAGGAACTGAGGCGGTTGAAGGGTCGACACCAAGGTAGCCTATATGGCGTGAGCCGGGCTCACGGTGCCGTTTCCTCGCGGTCCTATCTAGGCATCAGCCCTCCTGAAGATTTTTGGCTTCTGCTGGGTCCTAGCACCTCCGGCGTAGTCTCATTAGTGTGAATGAGTGATGGAAATTTTATGACCGGGAAGATAAGGCAGATAGCTAATACACTCAAGTCTCAACAGTGCAGATGGGTTAAGTAACTAAAATCACAATACATGTGGTATGGTACACTGCACGCCATATTATAAGGTGCAAATACAGAAATAGGGAGACTAACAGAGACAAAGGTGGGCTAGTGCCCAAGGTAGGAGAACCACCACCAAGAGGCCTTGGTCAGAGGGTGGACAAGGCGTGAAGACTAAAAGTGGAAAAGAAGGATCAGCCCAGGAGGCCTAGTCGGAGGGAGGGGACAGAGGGTGAGATAAGGAGCGGGGATGGTGTGCTAGGGGTGGGGAAGGGAGTGGGGGGAGGGGAGGTAGAGAGGGGAAAGTGCTTAGGTCAGGGGAGCCAGGGCAATCAGGTAGTCAGCGTATTTGTGGATGGTTCCTGGCTAGCAAAAAGTTCCTGTGTCCTGATGCTGATGGCTTATAGTTCCAAAGGTGTGGCCTAATGGAGGAGATATCCTCGAAGATTTGCCATTCCAGTCAGGCATTTCTGGAAAGAAACATGCAGGACCAGCATTTTCCTGCCTTGGAAACGGGCTTTCAATAGCCTGCTCAGGGTCCTCAGGCATCCTATTGGTGAGTCAGCTGGGACAAATTGTTGCGCTGCAAATGCTCTGATTAGCAAGTAGTTCTTCTGAGGGACAGAGTGATGGGGAGGTGTAGCTGTGTTTCTTAACCACATAAAGTGCATTTCTTTTCCACTTTCTATGGGGAAATGTACCACCGAGGTCATTATTTCTTGCCCTGAAATTTTATATTCACTGGTTCCATTTCAGACATTTTAAATTCAGCTGTAATTTGCACAGTGTGCCAGAGTGTGGTCAATTTCACTGTACTGTCTCATTTTTTTATTGCAACTGTTATCTGCCAGATGGAAAGAGCATGGCTCTACAGAGGAGACAAACTCTAAAAGGAAAATTATGCAATTCAGATTTTACCAATGAGGATACTTACAGAGCTGAACAACTGAGTGCATGGGTCCAACTCCCCCGAGAATTCCTGGCAGCTGGTTCTTCTTGATGTCACCGAGCCATTCATTAAGAGCATAGTTGATAACCTTATCCACTCCCAGCAGCCTGCCAGTGATTTAAATAAACCAGAACAAAACATAAGCTCTGAGACTAGCTCTTTTCCCTCCTGGAGTGTATACTGCAAATGAGTTGAAACATTCTATGCTGAACCTTATTTAAAGTGGACACCACAAACCGAATGAGCTAGACAAGTCCTGCTTGTAATGCCCAGCCGCTGAAGGACAGCAGGAACTAAAGTGTATCCAACTGCTGAATAAATGTTTTTAACTCTGTTTCTGTGAACAACACTACTGAAAGACCACTGCATCAGTGTGCAATCTTTAATTTTATTTATTTATTTGTAATTTTTGACCACATGCCCTGTTTCCAGGTGAATCGGGGGGGGGGGGTGCATGGACCTGTTCTATTGACAGGGTGAATGTTGGCCATGACACTGGGTGAAACTCCTCTGCTCTTCGTTGGTAAGCACCAAGGGATCTTTCACTTCCACCAGAACAATAACCAGAGATGGGCAGAAGGGCACACTGTTGTTATTATCACTGGAACACAGGACATGCTAGATGGAAAGAAAGGACCAAAGGTCCATCAAGTTTGCCTCCTGCCATTTAGACAGTTGCTGCATTCAACGGTATGTGAAGTTGTAGATAATGCTGAACAGGAAATGTTACCAACTGACACCAAGGACACTGGCACTCAGGACAGCATAAAATGCCAGTGGGAAGGAACCTGAGACCAAATGATCTGCCTGTTCCTGTTGAGCACAATAATTCTGCTATGAGGTATACTCATTCACCATGAACCCCCGTCACCTAATTAGATACTGTACCCATTAATGCTGTTTTCATGAAACACTGACACAGACTTAGCTTAAAAGACTCAATATTCCCTACTTCCCCAGGTTTACCATCCTAAGTGATAATTTGACAACCTCATGAGTATTGAAAAGATTTAATAGTCTAACATGTCTGATCTGGCTCAGACGTGGCAAATTCAGGGGTAATGTTAGGAGGCACATTAACTCCCAGAGGGTGAAGAACCTACGGAACTGCCTACCAGTAAGATATGCACACACTGCAGGCCCTCAAGGTATGCTTGGACAATGCCCTGCTTCCCAAGGAATAAGTGTACCCTGTAGTGAATGGGAATCCCTATAAACTGGTACATGTTTGCACAGCACACGCATCCCTATTTCTGAAGCATGGGGGGGAGGGGGGGATGCTGGACCTAGAGTGCCTTTCAACTTTAATTACGAAGTCACTGTGTTATAGTGCAGGGTACAGATCCACAAGTTTTACTCCTCCTCAACAGACTGAACAGGTTCCCCTTATCCATTTTATCCAGTCCCTTCAAAAAGAACAGTTATGTAAGAACTTACCATAACAACAGACCTTTGAGAGAATCTCTCAGTAAGTCACACCTTTGGAACTACAGCCATCAGGCACGAGAACTACACAGAAACTCTTTAGCTAGCAGTCTACTGGGGCCGCCCACAGCGACACCATCACACTGACGTCCTCTCTATATAGCCATGGGCGGTCCTGCACCCTCCTCAGTTCCCCGCCAGAGACCATCCACTGAGGATACGCTCCTGAGGGAACTCAGGGAAAGCAAGAGAAACCTGCCAGATCAAATGGAACACAGAAGGTATACCATCCTGGAGAAAGAGCGACAGGAGAGGAGAAACTCAGAGAGCAAGGGGAAGGAGGGTGGGATGACATGACCTGCTGAAAGAGATTCTCTTGAAGATCTACTGTTAAGATAAGTTCTTACATAACTGTTTTATCTTCTTCAAGGATATCTCTATCAGCAGGTCACACTTTTGGAATGAGTCCCAAGCAGTAATGTGCAGGATCACATCCACGGTGGCTGGAAGGCAGAGACCTAAGAGAGGGGACTCTGTAACACAGCTAGGCCAAAACCTGCTCTTCTTATAGAGGCAAAGTCCAGAGTGCTTTGTGAAAGTGTGGACAGTACTCCAAGTTGCAGCGGCTCAAATTTCGGCAGCTGAAACATCTCTAAAGCATGCAACAGAAGTGGTCATACCTCTGGTGGAATGGCCCTTAACATCCCCAGGAAGTTCTTTGCCAGACTTCCTGTAGCTGACCAACCATTTGGACAAAGACTGTTTAGAAACCAGGACGCCCTCTTTCCCGGGGCGAACTAAACAAACAATTGTGAGAACTTTCTGCAGTCCTTCACACGGTGTGTATAGTATCCAAGTATTCTATACACATCTAAAGTATGGAGCAACGTCTCCCCTGGATTGGCATGCTCTAGATAATAAACAGGCAGATGGATGGTTTGATTTAAAGTAAACTCAGACACCACCTTCGGTAAAAACTTAGGGTTAGTATGCAAAGACATCCAGTCTTTATGGAAAAGCAAATAAAGCAGCTCACACTTGACAGCCTGCAGCTCTGAAATCTTTCGAGCAGACATAATAGCAACTAAAAATGAAAATTACATACCTATTGTAATCATTTATCTTCTTGGACTAAGTCTCCACCACTCATTCACACAAACGGGACTACGCCGGAGGCATTAGGACCCAGTGGTAGCCAAAAATCTTCAGGAGGACCAGCACCGAGAGAGGACCGCGCATGCGTGGAGCCACAAGGCTGGCTTGTGCTATATAGGCTATCTCGGTGTCGACCCTCCAACTGCTTCAGTACCTTTTTACCAAGGAGGTGCAGCGTAAACTAACCTAGGAAACTAACCTAACCTGGACATAAGATAGTCCGCAAGACCCGTGTAAAAAGGGTCAACTCAACAGAGTCTCCACAGCCCAGCCAACGAGGGAGTGAAGACCAGAAACAGGATGAGTGAGCTTGGGGTATGGTGGGTGGACATGTGAATGAGTGGTGGAAACTTTGTCCAAGAAGATCAAGAATTACAGGAGGTACGTAATTTTAATATCTTCCTGGACTTAAAGTTTCCACCACTCATTCACACTAATGGGAGAGTACAGAGCCGAAAACAATCCCCCAAGAAGGGCGGCAGGAGAAAGGAGCTCACTTACAACAGAAGTCAATTAAGGATTGTCCTGCCAAAGGAAGGATGCTGTCTGGTATGGACATCCAGGGTGAAGTGCTTCACGAAAGTGTGCACAGAGCTCCAAGTGGCCGCACTGCAGATGTCTGCAATGGGCACAGTCTGAATCTCCGCCAGGGATGCCGCAACCACTCTGGTAGAATGGGCGTTCACCCTGCCTTCTAGCTTGTCCTGCTCCATCAAGTAGCAATGGCGAAGACATGCTACTAGCCAGGCTGAAATGCATCTGATAGCAACAGGCTGACCCAGTTGGGCCATGCTGAATGAGACAAAGAGCTGGTTGGATTTGTGAATCTCTTTCGTTCTGTCAATCTAGAATCACAAAACCCTTTCCACATCCAGAGAGTGAAGGGTATGCTCCCTTTCATTCTGGAAATTTGCGCAGTAGGACAGAAGGACCATGGGCTGGTTCAGGTGGAATTCCAAGACTACTTTGGGAAGGAATTTAGGGTGAGTTCTGAGAACTACCTTGTCTTTGTGAAATACTGTGAGCGGGGCAGGTCTGTGACCAGGGCATGTATTTCATACGCCCTGCAGGCAGAGGTAATGGCCACAAGAAAGGTTGCCTTCCAGGTCAGAAATTTCCATTTGCAGGTTGTTAGAGGCTCAAAAGGTTTACAGGTGAGCATGTCTAGCACAAGACTTGATACCCCATGCAGCCAACTGTCTCCTGACTGGTGGTCTAATGTGTAGGATAACTTTAAGGAATCTCTTGACTAACAGCAACTGAGCCACTGACATATTGTGTATTGGCTTGTGATAGGCAGAAATCATGCAAAGGTGCACCTTTACTGTCGAATATTGCAGTCCTGCATTCGACAGGTCTAGGAGGTACTCTTAACACCTTGCTTGGTGAGCAAGTGTAACCCCTAGATGGCGCTATCCCAGGGGCTACTACCCCTGCCTGATTTGCCACTAACAGGTTGAGGGGCCTGGATCCAATGGCGGGTGCCTCCACCCAGAGGTCAGGGTTTGCAATAGTTAAACTAACTTGGTCACAGCCCTCTGGGACACTGCAACCCCCCTTTCTTCCCACTAGTGGCCCACACAATATATCAGAATTACCTTCACAGTATACACTTACCCCCAGGTCTGGTTCCGGCACTGGGACCTCCTGTGAAATGAGATACAGTGCAACAATCACAGAACAGTACTTTAACATAGACAAATACCTCAGGCAGTATAACTTTGCTGAAACAAGCAGCTCTGATTTATTTAGGGGGATATAACAAGGACAGGAAATCAGGTTAATTAGCTTATCACTCTAATAATCTACCTATGGCTCTGTGACAGGCCTATCCCTATCAGTTACTGTCCTGGGTACCCAAGCCCTAGTGGCTAGTCCAAACTGACAGCTGGTAGGGCCCTTTCACACAGAGAAAAGGAGAATTAAACAGTCAGCAGTACAGTAATTCCATTTGGATTTAATGTGGCAATTCAACAGGAGCGACCTGAATTAGTACTCACGACCTCCAAATAAGATAGGGTCCTTCAATGTCAGCCGGGCTCACTTGAGGTACACAAACCTCTTCACACATCCATATAAAAGAAAGCACTATACCAGGCAGGCTGCATCTGTATCCCGATCGCAATTACTGCACAATACCGGAGAACACACAGCAGATTCAGTTCCTGACAGACCGAGTGTAATTTTCAGCAATTCCTCCAGTCTTCTACAGGGTGAGCCTGGTTTCTACTCTTCAGAGATCCTTTGATTCTTTTCTAAGGACGGATTCAGTCCTAACAAGCTGCAGACGGAACTCTGGGCCTTACACACGTTTTTGACTAAAACTGCACACTGAAAAGTACAGGGCTCCTTCCTTCTTCACTGCCAAAGCTCAACTGAACTCCAACTGACGAAACCGGCACTTCCTTTGAGTTCCTCCCAGTTCTTGACTGGATTGGCTGTCACTCACAATAGACTGCTGCTGTTGGTCCAAAAGGCACTGAAGTCTAAACTACATCTCCCAGAGTCACTGCCCATACAATCCTCTTGTGGCTGGCTCAGATTATGAGTCCAAGTTCTGATTCGCTCCAAGGCATCATTTTAGAGCTAGCTTACCCCACACTGATTGGTCCAGTTCAGCAGTTCAAAACTAGAATGGGAACTAGCAGACACAGTTCTGACTGCAAAGAAAGCAGGTTAGACAAACTGTAATTTCATTATTACTCTAAATAATTTCTGGCAAACAGTTACATCTTTCAGATAGGTTCCTTTGCACTCCTAGTGACTGCAAAATGAAGTGAATTGGCAGCAGCTCGAGTGGTACTCAGAGAAGCACACAGTCCCCCATACAAACTAATTATGTCTGCAAGCAGACAGCTCTTAAAGAGACAGTACCAGAGGCTCTAAAAACACTCACTGATAAATGGCTTAAATGCCAAACACCATTCAGGCTTGGAGCATTCAAGCAAGCTCCTGGAAGTCTTTTGGAACCCCATTTGGGGGTTACACCCTTCCTGGCCTGGAAAGCTTGGCGTCCGCGTCAAGCAAAGTACCCCATAAGTTTCAACTGCAACCATATACATTTGCATTAGGCTGCTTACATGTAATCATCAGTCAATATATCATTTTACCAAGAACACATTTCTGAAACATTGCAGTCGTCCTCTTTACACAGTATTACATACACATTGTACCATAACTCAAGTTATTACCTCTTGTACATGAAACCTGAAGAGAGGGCCCTTCCCTATCAGTTACCTTGGGGCTGGATGGGGCAGGGCACCATATTAGAGGGCAACACAAGTAACTTGGAGTTAGCACTGATGCTCAGTTTGGGCAATGAGCTCGGGACACATACACTCCTTTATGGACAACATTGAGAGGCAAGTCCACAGGCCTCCCAAGTGAATCATAACTGAGGTGCACCACAGGCTTTACAGCTCGACCAGTCTTTCTAGGGGAACTGTTATAGTCTCTGCACTCTGAGCCTCATTTTCAGCATTGTCCTCACTTGTCAGGAGTCTCCATGGGGTAGAGAGGCTAGAACCTGGGGCACTTTCAGCTCCAGGAGTTACAGTTTCTGAGTCCACAACATTTGGCTCGCATGGAGAGCTTTCGGACACTGGCAGTGGACTGTCAGGGCACTCAAAATACTCTTCTTGTTCGGTGTATCACCAGTCTGCCCCAATCTATCATTTTCCTCCCTGAAAGCTCAAACAGTTCAACCATGCACAATGATTCCATTTCATCTGATCTGATGCTTTGCACTTCACTTTCTGGGAGCATTGGCTCCAGGGATGAAGCTGGGGCTTAGACAGTCAGAAGGCCCAGCTTTGTCTCCAGTATTGACTAGGGATTGCCCGAAACAATTGACTCAGTTCGTAAGAAGGATAGTATTCAAAGTCACTCTCACTTTCTTCCGATATGGACTGACAGTCATGCTCAACTGGGACTTGTGGAGGGACACTTTAACTTTGCTTCTGTAGGTGCAGACTTTCTTGATCTTTTCTTAGCAGCAGCTCTAGTCACTGGTCCAGAGGGGCATCTTCTAGGGCTCAGACTCAATTAAGATTTGTCCAATGGGCAGTAAATGATTTCTATGTATTGTTTTACATCTTTTGAATTATTCTCAGGCCTTACTTTGTACACTGGCAGATCATCTAGTTTGCCCACTACAATGTGAGGGAGATGGTGCCATCGGTCAGCAATCTTGTGCTTGCCATGCAGTCCCAGATTTCTTAGCAATACCCGATCTCCCTCCTGGAGTTCCTGTGCTTTCACCTTTTTATCATGCCTTTCTTTGTTGGGAGATTTCTTTTGGCAGCCATGGTTTGAGCCAGTTGTAGCGCATGAGTTAGCTGGGCCTTTAACTTTGCACATACTGTAAATAGTTGTCAGCTTGAACCCCATCAGGAGAGACCCCAAAACACACATCTACTGGTAGTCGAGCTTCTCTCCAAACATCAGGCGTGGGGGAGAATCCAGTGGCATCACTTTGGTGCAGTTATAAGCATGTACCAGGGTGCTAATTTGTTGGCTCCATCTAGGCTTGTCCTTTGGGTGCAGGGTGCCTAGCATATCTAGCAAAGTCGGTTGAAACGTTCAGGCTGTGGGTCCCCTGGGGGTGGTAAGGAGTGGTTCTGGACTTTGCACTCCCACAGAGAAAGCATCTCTTTGATCAGACGACTCTCAAAGTCTCTCCCTTGATCAGAATGGATTCTTTGTGGAGCCCCATAGTGAACAAAAAGTTTTCTACAAGTACTTTGGCCACAGTGGATGCTTTCTGGTCTTTGTGGGAAAGCTGGGCATATCTCGTGAAATGGTCAGTGACCACCAGCACATTACTGATATTTCTTTGATCTGACTCCAAACTCAGAAAATCAATACAGACCAGCTCCATGGGTGCACTGGTGGTGATGTTAACAAGGGGGCAGCCCTCTGGGTAAAGCTTTCCTCTGTAAGCAGCGACTTCCTGATTCGAATGTGTTGCTCCACATCAGCCCCCATCTTAGGCCAATAGAATCTGGATCTCACCAAGTCAAGTGTTCTGTCTATACCAAGGTGCCCCATGTGGTTGTGCAAGGACCTCAGTACTGAGTCTCGAAAGGCAGTGGGCAGCACTAGTTGTTGTTTGTCTACTTGTCCCCTCTGTCTACTGTTTCTCTGTATAACAGTTTATTGATCAGTTTCAACTTAGGACCTTCTTTGTATAACAGTGCAGTTCTCAAATCAGTGGAGCGTAATTTGACACATCTTTTCCTGCATAGAGGGCTTCTAAAGCTGCTTTGATCATGGGATCGCGGGATTGAGCCATGAATACTGTCATTGTCCAGCTGAGGCAGTGCACCAATGTCTATTGCAGAAAAGTGGCAATAAGCAGCAGGTATGCAATTCTCAGAGGTCCCAAGCAATCCACCATGCAGTCCACTCGTCCGTGGACATTTGTTCCTCCCTGTCAAACTTCGGCAGAGTGCCCGAATGTCAGGTTCTGCAATCGGACCCAATCATTCTGGGGAACAGGCCTCGGGAGAGAGCATCAGCATCTATGTGGTTCAGACCTGCTCGGTATTCAGAGCATAGTCATATGTAGATAATGCAGAAAGCCACCTATGGCCAGTGGCATCCAACTTAGCTGAGGTCTGCACATAGGTCAAAGGATTATTGTCAGTTTTACTAGTATTTTAGCCCCATACAAGTACTCATGGAATTGGTCAACAATAGCCCACTTCAAAGCTAGGAACTCTAACTTATGTACAGGATAGTTCTTTTCGGATGGGGTCAGGCTTCTACTGGCAAAGGCCACTGGTCTCAGGCCATTCTCGTGTTCTTGTACAACACAGCCCCAACCCTTGCAAGCTAGCATCAGTGTGCAGGACGAAGGTTTTCTTGGATCGGCATAGGCCAGCACTGGAGCATGGGTAAGTTGATATATGATCTCATGAAAAGCAGTCTCACAATCAGGAGTCCAGCGGGCCCCAAATACTTCACTCGGATGAAAATACACTCTTTCAGTCTTGAGGGACGCTGACTTTTGGTATTTTTTGTGGGTTGGGGGATACCCTTGAGTAAGGTTAAGTAAAGGGCGGATCACTCTTGAATAGTCCTTGATGAGCGCCGATAATAACCACAGAATCCCAGGAATCTTTGCAGTTCTTTTAGATTTTTGGGCTGTGGCCAGGTGGTCAAGGCCTCAACTTTACTTGGGTCGGTCTCTATTCCTCGGTGGATACTATGTGTCCCACATACTTTACTGATGTTTGAAAGAATTGACACTTATCAATGGACAGTTTAAGGCCAAAGTCCTCCAGTCGGTCCAATACCTTAAATAATCTGCTCTCATGTTCCTCCAGTGAGCTGCCAAACACAATAACATCATCTAGGTATACCAGGCACTCTAGTAAGTTCATGTCCCCACTGCACGCTCCATCAATCGTTGAAAAGTGGCTGGGGCACCTGAAATCCGCTAAAGGCATCCTCATGAATTCATAGAAGCAGCGGACAGATAAAGGCCGTCTTCTCACGGTCCTCTGGGGCCATCGGGATCTGGTAGTACCCACTGCGGAGATCCAGCACAGAGAACCACTTGCTCCCGTTTAGGCAGTCCAAAGCATCCTGAATGCGGGGCATTGTGTACTGATCAGGGATAGTCCACCGGTTTAAGGTGCGATAATCCACACACATCCTTACTGTTCCATTCTTTTCCTCACTACCAATGGGGAAGCATAAGGGCTTCTGGATTCTTGTATTACACCAGCAGCTAACATCTCTTGCAGATGCCGTCTCATCATCTATGTCAGCAGGTGCCAGGCGTCGAGACCTCTCACTAAATGGTCTTCGTCATGCAGCGGATATTGTGCTCAGCTCCTTGCACGCATCCTACATCCCATTCCTTTAAAGAAAACACCTGGTCTCTCTGGGCAAGCTTCTCACTGATCCTCACTTTCCATTCAGCTGGCAGCGGGAGTCGCGAAATCAAACAAGTCAGGCGTTACTCTGTCATTCTTCCTTGAACTCTTGCTGCTGGGTAGCACTGCAGTGTCTGCACAATGCACATTAGCCAGGATGCAACCTCTGTTTACTCGAATGTCTCTTTCAGACACATTATGAACTTGGACCATTACCCTTCTGGCATAAGCATGGGCTCTAGCGGGCAAAATACTAGGCTTGACCAGCAGTCCCTCTGGCAATTTTCCATCGCCTGGTGCATCCAACATTAATATTTTATTCTTAACATCCTTTCTGATACGGACCTCTCCCTGTAAGGTACACTGGGCATTTGGCGCCAGGATCAGAGACTCAGGATCCTTCTTCCATACACCGACCGGTTCCTCTGGTTCTGTTTTTTCAGCATCTCTCTGTGCCTCATAGGCCTTCTTAATTAAAGCCGAACTCTTAAAGCTCTACTAGTCTTTGACCCCTGTTTTCATAACACAACTGTGCCAGCCTTCCGAACATATGAGCATTTGTTCCAATCAACAAAGGACACCATCATACAGTCCAGTGGGGGACACACTAAGGCTAGGGTCTCTACTTGTTCGGCCACTCCAGCCACGGAGGTGGGGAAAGACAGCCAAATTGGATATACCCGAATAGGGGTAGGCCTTCTCACTTAACCCCATACATGCAGTCCTTCTAATGGTTGTAAGGGTACTTCTGACAAATGCTTCTGATACCAATCCTGGAACATAATTGTCACTTGGGAGCCACTGTCTAATACAGCTCTTGTAGACACTCCATTCACCTTTACAGTGGTCTCCATGGAGGGACCCACTATTCTGGACCAGTCTGGAGAGGCGGTAGTGGGGCCTGGGCAACTGACCTTGCCACAAAAGGACGTGAATTAGCATTTTTGGTGCCCTCACTGGGATCATGTCGTGCACCTCTTAACCACTGATTTCTTCTCCAAGCTCTCCTTGTAGCCTATATGCAACTTTGTCAGTGTCTTTTGGGGACTGGCATTCCCTTTCATGTGCCCATCTTTCCCACAATTATAGCAAAACATACTTTCTGGAGTTTGAGCTGGCCGAGGGCCACACTGGGAGCCAGGGCGGGGTATTACTAACTGGAAACCTGGTGCCATCTCTGTCTGCGGCGTGATAAGCATTTGGAGACATCTCGTCAGTTTCTGCACTTCCATGGTTAAGGAATTGAGTTTGGAGCTGTTATCAGTGGGAGATACATGGGTGGGTACCCCACCCCATAGCAGATGCAGTCGGATATAGGTCAGGGTCCTGCATTTGCAGACGTGGCCTTCATAAAGGGACTGTTTTTGAATTCTCGATCTCTCTCAACAGTTCGCCCCATTGTGGCATATCTTTTCCTTGTCAGAGCACTCATTGACTGTCAACCTCTGCCCCTGAACTTCACTTGATGGGTCACCCTCAGTCACCTGGTCGTAGCCACAGCTGTTGGTGCAGGTACCTCCCGGTCGCCTTTTCTCAACTCCTCAGATTCTCTCATTAACTCATCATGGGAGGGTGGGGAGTTCAGTCGATTTGCCAGGCGTAACTGAAGCAACAGCAGTTCTGAGAAGGGGCAGACTTAAGGATTCTGTCCAGTCTGGTTCGGTCCAGTTCAATCGCTGGCAAACTACCCTTTCTGAGGCATTTCTGCAACAATTTTTCCAGCCGAGACATACACAGACAACAACTCCCTTGGTACTGTTGTGCATTTCTTACTCTCCACCATAGGTCCTCATCAGAATCTGGGCTCCCATACACATTCTCCAAGGCCTCAAGATAGGCCTGTGCAGTCGCTTCAGGGTTACTGGCCCGTTTAGCACGGATGGTAGCCAGGGCAGGACCTCTGAGGCTCTCACTAACCCTCTTCGCTTGCTCCGAGCATTGCCATTCTAGCACTTGGGGCAACATAGTCTCATCCAGGTCTCCCAGTCATCCTCCCCTTGGGGGTGGGGAGGTGCCAGAGAAGATCCTCAACCTTCGTAAGAGTCGTGACTAATGGCAGGTGCAGAAATAGGAGTCTGCATTGGTTCAGCCACCATTACGGGCACTGGAGCAGGAGAGGGTGTTGGGGAGAACACCCCAGGTGGCAAGAATAGTTTCTTCAAGTCCTCCACAGTTTTCCCTCTCCCAGCAACCATTCAGCAAATTTCTCCTCAAAAGTTTCAGATAGTGGTGGGGCTGATTCCCCCGGTCTTTACTGTCCTTAGTTATCACTCTCCAAGCAGTGAGGGCTCCTCTGGGGTAATGGTCTGTGGGCACTTTGGAGCTATCTATGGGATCCTTAAACTCTACTAGGGCCAGGAAAGTGTGGGTGAGCAGATTAGCATGCCGACCCACCACCACAGGGTTTTGTAAACCTTCCACCTTGGAAAGTACTCCCTGCACAGTGTCCGTATTGATACCCAGGGGGATGTCCAGGATAAGCATAGCATTTTGGGGGTCGATCTCCTCCCCAGTACACCACTCCACCAGCCGGTGCACAGCCACTTCTGTCGGGGTACCCATTTTTTTCTTAACAGTGGTTCGTAAATATGGCCACTAGAGGACACACAATCCCAGCGGTGAGCCTCCAAGATGTAACCCCTAGATGGCGCTATCCCAGGGGCTACTACCCCTGCCTGATTTGCCACTAACAGGTTGAGGGGCCTGGATCCAATGGCGGTGCCTCCACCCAGAGGTCAGGGTTTGCAATAGTTAAACTAACTTGGTCACAGCCCTCTGGGACACTGCAACCTCTTTCTTCCCACTAGTGGCCCACACAATATATCAGAATTACCTTCACAGTATACACTTACCCCCAGGTCTGGTTCCGGCACTGGGACCTCCTGTGAAATGAGATACAGTGCAACAATCACAGTACAGTACTTTAACATAGACAAATACCTCAGGCAGTATAACTTTGCTGAAACAAGCAGCTCTGATTTATTTAGGGGGATATAACAAGGACAGGGGGAAATCAGGTTAATTAGCTTATCACTCTAATAATCTACCTATGGCTCTGTGCACAGGCCTATCCCTATCAGTTACTGTCCCTGGGTACCCAAGCCCTAGTGGCTAGTCCAAACCGTGGCAGCTGGTAGGGGCCCTTTCACACAGAGAAAAGGAGAATTAAACAGTCAGCAGTACAGTAATTCCATTTGGATTTAATGTGGCAATTCAACAGGGAGCGACCCTGAATTAGTACTCACGACCTCCAAATAAGATAGGGTCCTTCAATGTCAGCCGGGCTCACTTGAGGTACACAAACCTCTTCACACATCCATATAAAAGAAAGCACTATACCAGGCAGGCTGCATCTGTATCCCGATCGCAATTACTGCACAATACCCGGGAGAACACACAGCAGATTCAGTTCCTGACAGACCGAGTGTAATTTTCAGCAATTCCTCCAGTCTTCTACAGGGTGAGCCTGGTTTCTACTCTTCAGAGATCCTTTGATTCTTTTCACAGGATGGATTCAGTCCTTAACAAGCTGCAGACCGGAACTCTGGGCCTTACACGCTTTTTTGACTAAAACTGCACACTGAAAAGTACAGGGCTCCTTCCTTCTTCACTGCCAAAGCTCAACTGAACTCCAACTGACGAAACCGGCACTTCCTTTGAGTTCCTCCCAGTTCTTGACTGGATTGGCTGTCACCACAATAGACTGCTGCTGTTGGTCCAAAAAGGCACTGAAGTCTAAACTACATCTCCCAGAGTCACTGCCCATACAATCCTCTTGTGGCTGGCTCAGATTATGAGTCCAAGTTCTGATTCGTCAAGGCACCATTTTAGAGCTAGCTTACCCCACACTGATTGGTCCAGTTCAGCAGTTCAAAACTAGAATGGGGAACTAGCAGACACAGTTCTGACTGCAAAGAAAGCAGGTTAGACAAACTGTAATTTCATTATTACTCTAAATAATTTCTGGCAAACAGTTACATCTTTCAGATAGGTTCCCTTTGCACTCTAGTGACTGCAAAAATGAAGTGAATTGGCAGCAGCTCGAGTGGTACTCAGAGAAGCACACAGTCCCCCCCATACAAACTAATTATGTCTGCAAGCAGACAGCTCTTAAAGAGACAGTACCAGAGGCTCTAAAAACACTCACTGATAAATGGCTTAAATGCCAAACACCATTCAGGCTTGGAGCATTCAAGCAAGCTCCTGGAAGTCTTTTGGGAACCCCCATTTGCAGGGGGGTTACACAAGCAAAGGGGTCCAGGCTGGACTTTGCACACCAAATGGAAAATCGTTTCCACTCTGCAATCTAAGTCTTCCTAGTTGATGGCTTACGCGTGGCTAAGAGGATGTCTGAGATTCTCCAAGAGACATTGAACATACCCACTTCTATCTCCTCAGGAGACAGGCATGGAGATGAAAGGATCGCAGGCTGGGATGAACCACCAGACCCTAAGTCAGGAGGTCCAGCTGAAGGGGAAGTTGTCTCAGAGGAACCTCCGAGAATCCGTTGATTAACGGAAACCATATCTGTCAAAGCCAGTATGGGGTGATGAGAATCATGCTGCCCCCTGTGCCTCTAACTTGAGCAGCATCCTCTGAATTAAAGGAAGAGGAGGAAATTAGTACATAAAGCGTCTTGTCTACTGCAGTCTGAATGCAACCTGACAGAAAGCACCAGGTTCTAGAATTCTGGAGCAGAATAGAGGCAGATTTGTGTTAAGTGGGGATGGAAAAAGGTCAAGATCCGGAGTGCCCCATTCTTTGAATAGCGACTGCATGACGTTGAGTCGAGAGACCACTTGTGCAGATCCGCCTCCGTTTTGCTGAGGCGGTCCGCCAGATTGTTCTGGATTTCTGGCAGTAGACTACCTAGATTAGGGCTTCGTGCTCGAGACACCACTCCCACATTCTAAAGGCCTCTCTGCACAGAGGGTAAGACTATGCTCCACCTAGTTTGTTGATGTAGTACATTACCACCTTGTTGTCCGTCTGAAGGAGTATTACTTTGTGACAGAAGAAATCCTTCAGGGCTCGGGCAATGTACAGAACAGCTCTCATCTCCAGGACATTTATGCACAGCTGGGACTCGTCCTGGCTCCACAGGCCCTGGGTGTGGGGGTCCTGACAGTGAGTTCCCTAACCGGTCAGAGATGCGTCAGTGATGATGGTGATCTGCGTCTCCAGTGGGGCAAAGGGGAAACCCTGGAGAAGGTTACCCTCCTGAGTCCACCAGGTGAGTGACCTCACTAAAGGCTCTGTCACCTTGATGCGGAAGGACTGCGAGTGTGTGGTCGGGGACCACTGAGTGCTGAGTATCTATTCTATGGTCCTCATGTGTAAGGGGGCTAGGGTCACTGTGAATACAGCTGCTGCCACGAGACCTAGCATCCGCTGCATTAAGAGAGCCTGGATCGAGTCATTCTCCTTGATAAAGCAAGCCATCTGGAGAATGCTGTTTCTCCTGTCTTCTGGAAAGAAGACTCTTGCTCTGGAGGTGTCCAGGAGAGCCCCTATGAAGAAAAGCTGCTGGGAGGGTTGAAGCTGTGATTTTTCCAGGTTCAGTAGAACTCACATGGATGTGAGGAACCTGGAGGCTATGGAAACCACATCCTGTGTCACCCATCTGGAGGGGCTCGCCAGAGCCAATCGTCCAGGTATGGGCACACCTGAAATCCTAGTTTTCTGAGATGCGCCGCGAGTACCGCAAAGCACTTTGTAAAGACTTGTGGTGCTGAGGACAACCCAAAGGGCAAGATTCTGAATTGGTAGTGCTGACCCAGGGCCACAAAGCGTAGGTGTTTGTGGTGGCTTGGGTGTACCGGGATGTGCTGTTAGGCGTCCTGCATGTCTAGAGATGCCAACCAGTCATTTTTTTTTTTTTTGAAATAGTAATTTTATTGTTGACAAGAGACAGTAAAGTGTTTGTTACATCACCATGGATCTCATACATAGATTAGGCATCTCATCAACTTTTTTCTTTTCCTTAAGAGTTAAAGATTGAAGAGAGGAAAGGAACAGTTGTCAAAGGATAGTTAGACGGAGACGTAGTAAGGAAGAACTGGTGGGAAAAGAGTACAGAAACGAGAAAGAAAAGGTGACAGAAAGAGGGACTTGCTAAGCGGGAGAGGAAAAAAGAACAAACAAAAATATTAAGGGAAAAGAGACTAAATGATCTTCTAGTTAATATCTTCCAAGTTTCATGAAGCAAGCTGTCATTCTCCCTAAATCTCATCCAGTACAAATCGGGTCTGTTATGCATTTCATTCATATACGGATGAGTTGGTTTTTACTTTTATCAGGCTGGACCAATTATTGCTTTATGTGTACACAGCCAACAGAGTTAGCATATCAACATTGTCTGTTCTGCTCATCAGATGAAAAAAAGGCAACCATCTCGCTTTAAACAGATCTAGCTTCAATCTAACTTTTGCCATCAGGTATTCTGATTGCAAAATTTTTAAACAAATAGAATACCAGGTATCTAAAGTTGGTTTGTTTGGTGTTAACCAATGTGCAGTAATAGTCTTTAAAGCTGCCCCTATCATTATATTAAACAAATATTTCTGCGTCCCTTTTTTCAAAACTGTGGGAGGGAGACCAAGTAACCAGTGTTGTGAGTCTATTGGGAGAGAAACTTCAAATAGATCAGATGTTACCTTCTGAATTTCTTCCCAGAAACCCATCACTACTGGACAGTTCCACAATATATGGGAGTATGAGCCCCTTGCTTGACACTGACACCAACATTTGTCTGAGGGATGGTGCCCATAATGTTTTGTCACCACTGGGGGTCGAAAAAATCTCACATTTACTTTCCAACGGAACTCTCTCCAAAAAAGGGATGCTGTTGTTCTATGTGTCTCTTCCCATATCTTGTCCCACTCTTCTTTCAATAGGTCAAGTCATATATCTGATACCCATGTCTGCTTGACCTCCCTTAGACAGTCCTGATTTAAGCTTTGCATAGTTCCCACCAACTTCGATATGATCCTCTTATTTTCGCCCGCAGTTACCACTCCCATTAAAAAATCCCTCAAGGGACTAACTGGGATGTTATCACTGTCCCACACATTCCCCAATTTGGATCCTAAATAATTTCTAAGTTGTAAATATCTAAAGAAATTTGACTGCCTCAGACCAAATTCCTGCTTCAATTGTTCAAATGATTTAAGAATCTGGCCTGAGTAAAATTGGCCCAACCACTTTAAACCATACTCTCCCAGGTCCGAATGACATGTCCAGTTTTAGTGGCAGAAAGTCTAGACAACTAATTAAATGAGTCTGGGGAGTGAAAAACAATGGGAAACCCAATCCCTTATTCGCTTCCAGCCAAGCCTGTATTGTGGTCTGTAACCATGGGTTTGAAGCTTGCAATTTAGATAGGCAAGAATGGTCCAAGTGAAAAATGTCTGTCACTTTCAATGTTGGCCAAAGATTTAATTCCAGCTCCACCCATTTAGAAGGGGAGGATCTCGTTAGTGTGTTCAGCACCTGTAACTGAGCCGCCCAATAATATATCTGCATGTTTGGTATCCCCAATCCACCTTTACTTTTGGGTGTCATTAATATTTTCCACTTAACTCAAGGTTTTCTACCTCCCCAAATAAATTTAGAGAGAGCCAGCGATAGATCCTTCCAAAACCCAGTGGGTGGCCGAACAGGAAGAGCACTGAAAATAAAAAGAAAACGGGGAAGAACATTCATTCTAATTGTCTCTATTTTTCCTGAAAGGGAAAGAGGCAATTCTTTCCATCTATTAAGATCTTCCCTGACTTCCTGCAACAACTTCTCATGATTTTTGTGGCAAAGCTGCTTCAGATCCCGAGGGATCCATACCCCCAGGTAGCGGAAACCATGTGTACACCACTTAAAGGGGGCCAGTTTTGGTAGGGTTCCTCCCTCCCCACTGGACAGAGCTCCGATCTCCGCATTCACTTTATACCTGAAAACGGCCAAATTCTTGTAGTATGTCTTTAATGGATGGAATGCCAATGTTGGGTTGGAAATATATAATAGGGTATCATCCGCATACAAGGATATTTTTACCTCCTCTCCCCCAACTCGAATGCCCTGAAAGGATGCTGTCTGCCTTATAAAGGCAGCCAGCGGTTCCAGGCTGAGAGCAAAAGGCAAGGGTGATAGGGGACACCCCTGTCTGGTACCTCTAGAAATTGAAAAAACCGGGGATAGCGCCCCATTCACTTTGACCCGAGACGCCTGGTTTGAGTATATACCCTCCATCCATGCCGTGAATCTGTCTCCGAAGCTGAACCTCCCCAAGACCATGTTCAAATACTCCCAGTCTACTCTATCGAACGCTTTTTCAGCTTCTAAAGAGAGGACCGCCCCTAGCTCCCATCCCTGGAGAGGTCCAGCTCCGGACAGTACATTCAAAAGCAGGCGTATGTCGTCCTGCAGGTGCCTTCCCGGGATAAATCCTGATTGGTCTGGGTACACTAAATCAGATATAACTCTTTGCAACCGATTACTCAAAACTTTAGTGAATATCTTAGCATCTTGATTTAACAACGCTATCGGCCTGTAACTGCCACATTTTGTAGGGTCCTTCCCCTCTTTAGGAATGACCACTATTATAGCTTCCTTCCATGTCCCGGGAACCGCCGATGGATCTAAATTTGAATTACAAACCTTCGTCAATAAAGGGGCCAGATCCTCTCCAAACTCCTTATAAAATTCGGCCGTGTAGCCATCCGGGCCCAGCGTTTTCCCAGTGGGGAGATTTTTAATTACTGTCAACACCACCTGTTCAGTTAAGGGGGCCTCTAGAATCATTTTCTGGGAATAAGATAACGTGGGGAGGGTAACCTTATCCAAAAAATTCTGGATCAGTTCAGAATGCTGAGAGCTCTTTTCTACTGAATGTAAGTGTTCATAGTATTTTTTAAATACTTCTGCAATTCCTTCTGGGGAGGACTCCTCATGGGATGGGTTTTCTTCTGAGGCCACCGTCTCCACATATCTATCTGCTGCCTGTTTTCGTAGTCTTTGGGCTAACAGCCTACCTGCCCTGTCTCCTCTCTCATAATAGTTCTGCCCCAGGAACCTAAGACTATTTTCCACCCGCCTCTGTAACAACACGTCATATTTATCCCAGGCTTGGGAAAGTTTGGTCTGGGTCGAGGCTGTGCCTGTTCTCTTATGTTCCTCTTCCAAATTCCTGATCTGATCTAGGGCCTCCCTCAGCTTGGCCTGGTGTGATCTGTATTTATATGAAGCATAAGAAATTGAGTGGCCCCTCAGCACCGCTTTTAATGCGTCCCACATATATTTGGAGGTTGCTTCTGCATTTTCCTTTATGAACTGCTGCACCTCTTGTCTAATTAACACCTTATATTGGGGATCATTTAATAACCCTGTATCAAATCTCCAAAGTCCTCTCGCCCTAGGCTCCCCCCAACCCACTCTTGCCTTTACTGTGGCGTGATCTGATAATGTGATTGGGAGGATGCTAACTTCTTTAAAGCTATGTAAAAAATCTTTCTGCATATAAAACCTATCTAATCTCGAATAAGTGTTAGAAGACAATGAAAAGAAAGTATAATTTTTGGCCTTCGGATTATAACACCTCCATGGGTCCACCAATCCAGCCTCAATGCACAAATTTTTTAATAATCGTGAGCAGGCTCTAGAACCCAGCATTTTCGGAGAACTCCGATCTTTGGCTATGTCTTCGATGCAATTCCAATCCCCCATACATATAATTTGTCCAGGAGAGAGGGCCGCCATAGTCGTGAATAAGGCTCTAAAAAATTCTCCTGAAGGAGGGGTGGGGGCATACACTCCCACAAAATGGAGCAGTCTACCTTTATATAACCCTGTGAGAATCACCCAATGCCCAGAACCTGCTCTCTGCACCTTTTGAGGCTGAAACGGGAGACCCCTTCTGATAAGAAAAACCACCCCCCGCTTTAGTAGCAGTGGGATGTTCATCTGAGTAAACACTGCCCACCCATGATCTGCGAAGTTTAAGATGTTCAGTTAAAGATAACTTGGTTTCCTGCAAACAGGCAATATCACAGTTATCTCTCTTCAGTTCGGTGAGTATCTTGGCTCTTTTGACGACATTGTTGATGCCCTTGACATTCAGTGTACAGAGTGTTAAACACGCCATTGCATATATGAAAATAATATTAACCAGAATCTCCCAGGACCCTCCCCAGCCCTCATTTGTCCAGTACTATTCATTGCAAACATTGAACCTTTAGTCCCTATGAAAATATAGGAAAGAGGGAAAGAAGAAAGAGATTGGAAATCAGAATATAGCTTAGAAAAATCGGTACAGAAATCCATCACCATCAATTCTGTTAACATTTCTTGAACTCCTCTGCTCCAACCACCCACCCTGTATTGGCTCGTGATAGGCAGAAATCATGCAAAGGTGCAAGAATAGAGGCAGATTTGTGTTAAGTGGGGATGGAAAAAGGTCAAGATCCGGAGTGCCCCATTCTTGTATGGCAAATGTATGGCAGCTTAGATTCAATGCAAAGAAGTGCAAACTAATGCACCTGGGAAACAAAAACCAAGGGGAAGAATACACAATGGAGAGTGAGATACTAGGCCTGGAGGGGCAATACTTGTTTGGCAGGAGGAAAAAGAAACCTCCGCCCACACCACCTTCCTCCAGTGGTATTATCCCTTAATCGGGAATTTTAGCCTAAGCTATTGAGGGGTAAGCACCCTAACGCCTGGGTGCAAGGTCGGAGAGCCCCGAATGAACCAGAACCCTCCTAACCTATCTCCTCTAGGCAGATATCTGAAAAAACAAAAGTTACCAGTGAGGTGAAGCTGTTCTCAGCTTTCTATACCCCAAACTGCATATATAATGCCCTGATTTCCAGAGACATTGTCACCATTTTGCTTAAACCTGTAATTTTTACACTCTGGACCTTTTGAGCCCCTTGGATCCCGTGTAATATTGCTTCATATTAAATTAACACAGTATCGAGGGATACAGGGGATTTAGAAATTATACTTCTGTGTAGTTCACAGGCAAATACCAAAGTAAACAATAATCACTGTCTCATTTGTCCCAAGGTCCAGGCTGGTACTGAAATAATAAGAAGAAAAGCCATCGCGTTTTACTGGGATATCCCATTTAAGATTCGAACTCCCCATCTGATTCAGACCCATTCACAGACAAGCCCTGGTGATGTTACTCCTCTCAAGGGCTTACGAGCTACGGTTAAACATTGAATAAGTTCCCTAATGTTCTTGATGTTCCCAAGTAAGTCTCAAAGCAAAAATCACCAATACAAGCAAACCTCCCTGATCTCCAGCTGACAAGTATAACCCTCGATCATCTGAAGTAAGCACAAATTCCTGCCCGGTCGTCTTCATAAGTAATTGATCACCGCCATTACTGATCATGCAGTCTCCATCACCCACCAGTAGCTCCTTTCCCGACCTACCAAAGCAAATTGCTGTCCATAGTACACCCAAAAACAGTTCTCTCCTCTATTCAGTTTGGTTGCTTTTGCTGAAGCCATTTCAACAGATCTGCATGAAGGGGGAGCAGCGCTTCCACTCTGGAAGCCGGGTTTTGGAGTTTTTTCTCTCCTAGGGATTGAGACCATAGCAACTATTCCACTTCGCTTTCCGCAATCTCTTCTTTTAAATCTGGCAGTGAAATACCCTCTGCAACCAGTGTCTCTCTTGCAGTTAGCAGGGATTCAAAGATTTTGGGACCCCCCTGGAGAATCCAGCCATAATCGAGCCGGGTAACGTAAGTAGGCCCGGTTGCCCTTTCCCCTCAGTTGCTTCACCACCCACAGTACCTTTTTCCTTCGAGCTGCCAAGGGGTGGGGGGAGGAGTCCTGATCTATATACACTCTGGTCCCATCTAGATTAAGGTCTTTCTTTGCCCACGCTCAATGCAACACTTCTTCTCTGATAGGGTACTTTAAAAACTTGATGAGAATAGCTCTCGGAGGTGCCCCTGGTTTTGGCTTAGGACCCAGTGCATGTTGTGCTCTTTCGATTTCTAGAGGGACATCCTCCTCCAGGCCCAACTCCATTTTTAGCCATGACTCCATGTAGCTTGCCATATCGTCTTGCTCTACACCCTCCAGAATTCCAATCACCCTTACATTATTACGTCGGGACCGGGCTTCTGCATCCTCCATTTTCGCCGTTAAAACCCTCTCTCTTTTATGGAGGTAGACCAGAGATCAGCTATAGGCCATGTTTTCTCTCTGGAGAGTATCCATATGTTTCTCTATATCAGTTGTTCTCGCTTCCAGTTTTCGAAAGTCTCTCTGAATCTCTGTTACTTTGCCATCAATTCATTGTAAAAGTCGCAATATTTTCCTCGCTTCTAATCTCGTTCTGATGGATCCCGAGTCAGAACATGAGTCTTCCTCCCCTGAGCCCGAGATCACAGATGATCGAGAGGGTGCAGAACTCAGGCCTGGAGTTGCTCGTACTTTGTCATTCCGTGTGACTGTTGTGGGGCTCGTAGTGCCTTTCTTTTTGGTTCTTCCCATTCTCGGTACTTAAGTTTTACTTTCTTAGTGAATTTCGTGAATAGATATACTCGAGATTCTCTGGATTACACACAAATATTCACGCTTGGGGTACGAGCTGAAGGCTAAGCCGCCATATTGGATCGCAGCCTCACCGGAAGTCCTTCGCCAACCAGTCATTTTAATGAATGAGAGGCAGTAGCATTCCCAATAAGATCATGTTGAATTTTTCTTTCAACAGATATTTGTCTAGCTTCCTTAGGTCTTGAATTGGGTGCATACCGCCTGTTTTCTGTGGAACTAGGAAGTAATGGGAGAAGAAACCTGTGTTCCGTTCTGTGTGCGGAACCACTTCTTCTGTCCTGTTGTTCAGAAGGCCCTGAATCTCAGCAGCAAAGAGGTCTGACTGAGAGGCAGACAGCTTCGGCTATCACTTGGATGGACAATCCGGAGGGTTCTCCGAGAGTACCTTTCTCAAATTATCCTGAGGACCCATTTGTTCTTTGTGATTGACTTCCACTGGTTGTAAAATTGAGCCAGACACCCCACTACCATCGAAGAGGAGTCCCTCTGGGGCAGCTGAGATGGGACATGGGCCGGGTCTTCAGAGGCTAGCACTGGGCGCCTTTGGGGCCTGTGCCTTCTGCTACGTTTTCTTCTGCGGCTGAGGGGTTTGGCTTTGTTAAAAGGCCCTCGGCCCTTACCTCAAAAGGACAGCTGGTCATGAAATTGTTGGTGGTTGCTGCCCCCGCAGTCTTAATGGCAGTCCTGGTTTTCTAAGTGACCTCCAGTGCCTGCTCCACTTGTGGGCCAAGCGGATAAACACCATTACTGGGGAAATTCATGACTCTCTGGTAAGCATCATTAGTGAAGCCTGAAGTCCTTAGCCATGAGGGATGCCGGGTACAGATCCTGGCTGCTGCTGCTCAAAGGCATCCACAGCAGCCTTAAGCTGCTGATTTTTGGACTCAATGCCCCTAGTGATGGTTTGAAGAAGCTTCGAGTTAGCATCTGACTCCGGAAGAGCCTCAAGCATTTCTTTGAGCAAATGCCAGAGAGTATATTCATACTGAGAGAAACAGCCCTGATAACTAGCAATACGCATGCCCAGGGTAGCAGCAGTGAACATTCACTTCCCCAGAGTGTATTTTACAGGATTCTTTGTTCACTGGACGAGTTGTGGATTCCTGGGGGAGCAGAGCTTTGTCATTTTCTGCCAGAACCACTAGGGCATCTGCAAAGGCTTGAGAAGCAAGAACTGGTCTGTCCTTAGGGGGAGCATACTTCCTGCCTATGGACTTACCCACGGAAGGCATGAGCACCGGTCTGTACCACACCATTTGTGAATGAGTCTCAAAAGAGGGTTGCACCAGTGGTGTCAGCTCCACAGGAATTTCAGGAACATGAAGATACTGAAGGTGCAAAAGCATCCCAGGAATTCATATTCTTCAGCAGAGACTTAAAAGAGAGATCTTCGACCACAAGCTCCACTGAAGTGGAGGGCTTACTCTCCACTCCAAAAAAAAAACGGGTCCTCATCCACACTGTCCACTAGTCGTAGATCAGAATAAGACTCAACATAGTCCCCCACTCCCCCAGAAGGGATAGGATAGATAGAAAAGGGATAAGAAGGGCTTGAGGTGCCACTCCCTTAATCTGAGTCAAAAACCCCAGCACCTGGGATGGAGCCAGTGCCGAAAACAGTGCTGCGCATGGCACTGGCAAGGCCAGAGCCGAGAGCAGCACCGCAACCAGCACCGGCAGAGCGCCTGGGGTCCCCAACTCAACACCGGGACACCTGAAGCCGGAGACCTGAAAGTATGAAGCGGAGTAGGAGGAGAAAGCAGTACCTGTGCTGGCCCCTGTGCCGCAGCCATGTGAAGAGGAAAGGCATGAGGAAGCGGCATCGATGGCATTGAAGAAGGTGTCACGCAACCAGGCAGACCCAGCATCCCCACCCGCAGGCCCACGGCCCCTAGACTCAAAGACCCCAGGGTCGGGGTCCGCAGAAGAGGCAGCTGGGACAACCGCTAGACCCACTGCTCCATAAAGTGGCCCAATGACGCAACTGCTCACCAGAAGACACCCTCCCGGGCAGGGAGGGACTTCTGAGCCGAGGACCCGTGGCCGCTAGGGATCAAGACATGAGCGACCTCCGGCTGGTCAGCGGCCTCCTGTTCCCTGCTACCGACGATCTCCATGAGATGTACCAGAGGGTGACCTTAAGCGGTACTGCTGGCTTCTTTGACCAGTGGGAGAAAGAAGAGCTTGAGGGCGAAGCCCTGACCACGATCGAATGGGCCCACCTCTTTTGTGCTTTGGGAGGACTGCCTTCCTCCTGAGCACAGAACTGCCCATGGTCAGAGCCCCAAGAGGGCGGCAGATTGGATCCAGTCCTGCTGCTAAAAAGCTTTCAAGCAAAGTCTCACTACAGTCACCGGCACTGTTCATGGTCGACTACGTCGATGGCAGGATGAAGAAGACTTCCTTTCTTCGTTACTTCATTTGAAATGAAATTTAAAAACTTTTTTTTTTAAATAAATAAATTTTACAAAAGAACTAAACTAAATCACATACTGAATGACTAGGGTGCTGTCAGTTGCAATGCATTTGACACAGTCGCACACAAAAGATGAAAAAACAAGTTAGCCAGCCTTGGAGTGGGTCCCAAGGTGGTAGCCTGGGTAAAAAATTGGATGGACAACAGGATGCAGAGGGTAACAGTAAATGGAGCCCACCCTGAAGAAAGGGGGGGGGGTACTAGTGGGGTACCACAGGATTCAGTACTGGGACCGGTCCTCTTTAATGTCTTTATAAGTGACATTGCAGAGGGACTAGAAGGAAAAGAATGTCTCTTTGCAGACGACACAAAGATCTGCAGCTGGGTTGATACACAAGGTGGGGTGGAAAGGATGAGAAGGGACTTGGCAAGGTTGGAGGAATGGACAAATGTATGGCAGCTTAGATTCAATGCAAAGAAGTGAAAACTAATGCACCTGGGAAACAAAAACCAAGGGGAAGAATACACAATGGAGAGTGAGATACTAACAACGAAAAAAATGGAAAGGGACCTGGGGGGTAGTCATATCAGAGGACCTAAAGGTGGGCAAGAAATGTGATGAGGCAGTAAGGAGGACTGGCGGGGGGGGGGGGTACTGGGATGCATAGGAAGGGGTATCACCAGTAGAAAACAGGAAGTTGTTATCCCTCTGTACAAAGAGATGGTGAGACCCCATCTGGAGTACTGCATGCATCTCTGGAGACCCCATCTCCACAAGGACATAGACAGGATGGAGGCTGTCCAGAGGAGGGCAACTAAAATGGTGCAGGGTCTGCACCAGAAGCCAAACAAAGAGAGACTAAAGCAGCTTAGTATGTATACCCTCGAGGAAAGGAGGGAGAGGGGGGACATGATAGAAACTTTCAAATATCTCAAGGGAATCAAAATCCAAGAGGGTAGCATCTTTCAGAAAACGAGATGTGCAAGAAATGAAAATTACTTACCTACTGTAATTCTTGATCTTCTTAGACCAAGTCTCCACCACTCATTCACACTAAAGGGACTACACCAGAGGCACTAGGACCCAGTGGAAGCAAAAAATCTTCAGGAGGGCTGGCACCTAGGTAGGGCCACGAGGAAGCGGCACCACAAGCTCGGCTTACGCCATATAGGCTACCTCGGTGTCAACCCTCCAACCGCCTCATTACTTTTTTTACCAAGAAGGTGCAGCGTAAACTAACCTAGTGAAACTAACCTATGTCTGACATAAGATGGTCCGATGACCCATGTAAGAAGGGTCAACACCACAAAGTCTTCACAGCCCAGCCATCGAGGGAGTGAAGACAAAAACAGATAAGTGAGCTCAGAGGATGGGGGATAGAGGTTGGTCATGTGAATCAGTGGTGGAGACTTCGTCCAAGATGATCAAGAATTACGGTAGGTGCGTAATTTTCATATCTTCCTGGACATAAAGTCTCCACCATTCATTCACACTAATGGGAGAGTACCAAGCTGAAATAATCCCCTGAGAAGGGCGGCAGGAGAAAAGAGCTCATTTAGGATAGAAGTCCATTAAGGACTGTCCTGCCAAAGGACTAATGCTGTCTGGCATGGACATCCAAAGTGCAGTGCTTCACAAAGGTGTGCACAGAGCTCCCAAGTAGCTGCATTGTAGAAGTCTGCAAAGGGCATGTTTCGAATTTCTGCCAGAGATGTTGCGACTGCCCTGATAGAATGAGTGTACACTCGGCCTTCCAGCTTAACCTGTGCCAAGGAGTAGCATTGGCGAAGACATGTCACTAGCCATGCCGAAATACATCTGATAGCAACAGACTGACCCAGCCGGGGCCATGCTAAAAGAGACAAACAGTTGTTTCGATTTGAGGATTTCTTTAGTCCTATCCAAACAGAACTGCAAAGCTCTCTTAACATCCAGAGAATGTAGGGTACACTTCCCCTCATTCTGGAAGTTCGTGAAGTAGATTGTAAGGACCAAGGGTAAGTTCAGATGGAATTCTGAAACCACTTTAGGGCGAAACCTAGGGCGAGTTCACAGAACCACCTCATCTCTATGAAACACAGTGTACTGGTTGAGGTCTGTAACCAAAGCATGTATTTCAGACACTCTGTGACAGACGGTAATGGCTATAAGGAAGGCGGTCTTCCAGGTCAGAAACTTCAGCTCACAAGTTGCTAGGGGTTTGAAATGTTTAACGGTGAGCATGTCTAGCACAAGATTAATGTCCCAGGTGGCTACCAGTCGTCTGACTGGTGACCTAGTGTAGTGTATGCCCTTAAAAAACCTCATGACCAAAGGTAACTGAGCCAGAGACATAGAGTGTACGGACTCGTGGTACGCTGAGATCATGCAGAAGTGAACCTTTACGGTTGAGTATTGCAGACCTGTATTCCACAGGTCCAGAAGATTCTCTAAGACTCTGGTGGGCAGGAAAAAGGGTCCCAAGAGGACTTTGCGCACCAGATGGAGAACCGCCTCCACTTAGCTGCGTTAAGTTTTTCTAGTAGCTGGCTTGCACGCCGCTAATAGAATATCTGAGACCCTACGTGAAATATCAAACCTACTCACCTCTATCTCCTCAGGAGCCAGGCGTGGAGGTGAAGGGATCTCAGGTTTGGATGAAGCACTGGGCCCCTGGGTCAGCAGGTTCGTTTAAAGTGGAAACTGTCTTGGAGACGTTTCTGATAATTTATTGATTAATGAAAATCAGATCTGATGAGGCCAGAATGGGGCGATAAGGAACATTTTGCGCCCCCATGCCTCCAGTTTTAGCAGCACCCTCTGAACTAAGGGAAGAGGATGAAATACATACAGAAAGCGTCTTGTCCACCGCAGTCTGAATGCACCCTGACAGAAAATGCCACATTCTGGATTTCTGGAGCAGAATAGAGGCAGTTCGGCGTTGAGTGGGGACACAAAAAGGTCCAAGTCCGGAGTTCCCCACTCTTCGAAGAGCGATTGTACGATGTTTGTGTTGAGAAACCACTCATGAGGATCTGTTTCCGTTCTGCTGAGATGATTCATCAGATCGTTCTCTACTCCCAGCAGGTAAACCGCTTGGATCAGAGCCTTGAACTCTAGGCACCACTCCCACACTCTTATTGCTTCCCTGCTCAAGGGGTAAGGAGTGTGCTCTGCCCTGTTTGTTGATGTAGTACCTCACTGCTTTGTTGTCCGTTTGAAGGAGAATGATCTTGCAACAGAGAATGTCCTTCAGAGTTCGGACTGCATACAGGACGGTTCTCATTTCTAGAACATTTATGTGGAGTTGAGACTCGTCCTGATTCCATCGACCTTGGGTATGGAGGTCCCGACAGTGAGTTCCCCATCCGAGTAGGGATGCATCCGTGGTGATGGAGATCTGGGATTCTAGAGGGGAAAGGGAAACCCTTCCGGAAGGTTGTCCTCTTGAGTCCACCAGGTAAGTGACCGTTTCAGAGGTTCTATCACCTTGATGTGAAAGGACTGCGGAAGTATGGTCAGGGACCACTGAGTGCTGAGCATCCGCTGAGTAGTCCTCATGTGAAGATGAGCCAGAGGCACAGTGAACACTGAGGATGCCATGAGACCCAGCATCCACTGCCTCGAGAGAGACTGGAACGAGTCGTTCTCTCTTATGTTGTTCCTTTTGTCCTTTGGAAGAAAGGCTTTTGCGTTGGAAGTATCCAGAAAGACTCCTATGAAGAGGAGCCACTGGGAGGGCTGTAGCTGTGATTTCCCCAAATTTAACAGAACTCCCATGGATGTGAGAAATTTGGAAGCCGAAGCCATGTCTTCCTGAGTCTCTTGACTGGAGGGGCTCTCCAGAAACCAGTCGTCCAGATATGGGAACACTTGAATTCCAAGCTTCCTGAGATGCACTTCGAGAACTGCAAAGCACTTTGTAATAGGCCAAACGGCAGGACTCTAAATTGGTAGTGTTGACCCAATGCCACAAATCTGAGGTATTTGTGGTGGTTTGGGTGTATGAGAATGTGCTGGTGGGCATCCTGAATGTCTAGGGAGGTCAGCCAGTCGTTCCGCTGAATCAGAGGTAACAGGGAGCAGAGAGATATCATCTTGAACCTTGTAAAGGAATTTGTTTAACTTCTTTAGATCGAGAATAGGGCACATGCTGCCTGTTTTCTTTGGAACTAGGAAGTGATGGGAGTAGAAATCTGTGTTCCGCTGATCCAGTGGAACTACTTCTACGGCCCTGCTGTTTAGAAGGCCTTGAATCTCGGAAGTAAGAATGTCTGACTGAGAGACAGACAGCCTGAGCTGTTGTTTGGATGGATGATCTGGAGGGTTTCCTGAAGGATTTAGAGAGTATCCCTTGCGGATTATCCTGAGTACCCACTTGTCTGATGTGACCGAGTTCCACTTTTTGTAAAACTGAGTCACATGCCCTCCTACTGCCGAGGAAGAGTGCCCTTTGGACAGCTGAGGTGGGACTTGGGCCGGAATCTCAGAGGGTGGCACTAGACGCTTTGGGGCCCTGTGCCTTCTGCTGCATTTTCTTTTGCGGCTGGAGGGGGAGGACTTGATTTCTGCTGAAGCCCCCTTTGCCACGAAAGGACTGATGGTTATGAAATTGCTGCCGATTTCCACCCTGTTCAGGGGCTGTGGATGGCATTCTGGCCATTTTGATATCCATTCTAGTTTTCTGTGCCTCAAGTGCCTGCTCGACCTGAGGACCAAACAGATACGTACCATCAAAAGCTAAACTCATAACTCTCTGCTGGGTATCATTTGTGAATCTCGACGTGGGCAACCAAGCGAGGCGTCGCGTACATACACCAGATGCTGCTGCCTTGAAGCAGTGTCAAAGTCATCCACAGCAGCTTTAATCTGCTGATTATTGGATTCAATGCCTCTAGTAATGGTCTGAAGAAGCTCTGAGCCAACATTCGAATCCGGAAGAGCTTCTATGGTGGTCTTGAGCGAATGCCAGAGAGTATACTCATACTGAGAGAAACAAACCTGTTAGCTTGCAATGCGCAAGCCCAGGGTGGAGGCAGCGAAGACTCACTTCCCCAAAGTGACAGTTTTGCGAGATTCTTTGTTTATTGGGTGTGATGTAAATTCTTGAGGAAGACCAGCTTTGTCATTCTCTGCCAGGACAACTATGGCATCAGCAAAGGCTTGTGAGGCCAGAAAAGGACGATCCTTGGGAGTGGCGTATTTCCTATCTATGGATTTGGCCATAAAGGGAATAAGCGCTGGATTATCCCACACCATTTGCAAGAGAGTCTCAAAAGAGGGTTGCACAAGAGGAGTCAATTCCACAGGAATATCTAGGACATGCAGATACTGCAGATGCAGTAGTTTCCCAGGATCAATCTCTGAAGTCTGGAGAGAGAGAGAGTGTGGTATTCATATTCTTAAGCAGAGACTTAAAGAAAGATCCTTGACCAGATGCTCTGCTGGAAGAGATGGTTTATTTGCCAGCCCCAGAGAGGAATCGTCATCAAAGTCGTCCCCAAACTGAACATCAGGATCAGGCTCAATATCATCTCGTACTAGCTCCGAAGGGACAGAGTATATAGGAAAGGGAGGGAAAAAAAAGGAGGAGGAGCTCTGCGAATCGGAGTCCAGAACCCCGGTGCCCCACACGGCACTGAAGGCGTGCTCGGCACTGGGCTGAAAACACAGATGGCGCCGGGCATGGCACCAGAGGAGCCTGCGCCGCACCAGGTGCTGCAGGACCAGAGGCCCTTAACTCCCCACATGGGGAGGAAGATCTAAAAATTCCAGCAGGAGAAAAAGGCACCTGTGCTGGCCCCTGTGCCACAGCCATATAGGGGGAAAAGCACTAGAGCGTGACGTCAATGGCACCGGAGAAGGCAATGGACACACTGGCTGAGGTAGGCAGGACAACCACCGAACCCATTGCTCCATAAGAGTGGTCCAATAGTGAAACTGCTCACTGGAGGACCCCCCAGGGGGTTGGGAGGGACTCTGGATTGAGGATGCTGGTCACCAGTAATGGAAGCCAAAGAAGACCCCGGAGGAGTCTGAGTCAAACCCCTGGCTACCGACAATCGATGTGTAGACATACCAGAGGGTGACCCTGAGTGGTACCTTTTCGTTTTCGACCGGGCAGCCCAAGAAAAACTCGAGGTCAAGCGGTGCTGAGTTCTTGACAGGGATCGAGAATGAGACTGCTTCTTTTTGTGCTTTCGGGAGGACCGCCCTTCCCCCGAGCACCGGACTGCCCAAAGTAAGACACCCCCCCCCCGCCCCGAGAGGGCGGCAGACCAGACCCAGCCCTGCTGATAACACAGCTTTCATGCAAAGTCTCCCTACCGTCACCTGCTCTGTTCATGGTCGACTCCATCGAAGGAGGGCTGAAGACTTCTTCTTGAAGAAAATTGTTTTACTTTTCTTTTTTTTTTTCACTGAACTAATACAATAAATAAAATCTAATCAAATACTAAAACGACTATAGTCGCTGTCGTATAGATGTGAAGATTTGACTCCTGGCGGGCAAGCGACATCGTCACTGAAGTGCATTTGACGGGAAAAAAAGAACTGAGGCGGCTGGAGGGTCGACGCCGAGGTAGCCTATATGGTACGAGCCGGCTCATGTTACTACTTCCTTGTGGCCCTACCTAGGTGCTGGCCCTCCTGAAGATTCTTGGCTCCCGCTGGGTACTAGTGCCTCCGGCATAGTCCCACTAGTGTCAATGAGTGGTGGAGACTTTATGTCCAGGAAGATCAAGGGGGCACAATTTGAAGATAGAAGGGGGACGGCTCAGAGGTAATGTGAGGAAGTATTTTTTCACGGAGTGGGTTGTGGATACATGTCGCTGCCTTCCTAAGAAAGCTGTGGGGTCAAAAACAGTGGGGGAATTCAAGAATACATGGCATAGACAAAAGGCAGTTCTAGTGGGGGGGTAGGATGAAGTAGGATGTTTGTTAACTAGGATCTGCAGCTTATCCATTAGGTAGGTAAATGGGCAGACTAGGTGGGCCAAGTGGTCTTTATCTGCCGTCAAATTCTATGTTTCTATGTCATACAGACGTGAAGATTTGACTGCTGGCGGGCAAGCGACATCATCACTGAAGCACACTTGATGGAGGGAAAAAAGGAACAGAGGCTGTTGGGGGGTTGACGCCAAGATAGCCTATATGGTGCGACTCATCCTGGCGGCGCCCAGCAAGCACAGTCCAACCTTGGCGCCAGCCCTCCTGAAGATTTTTGCCTCCTGCTGGGTCCTAGCGCCTCTGACATAATTTCATTAGTGTGAATGAGTGGTGGAGATTTAAAGTCCAAGAACATCTAAAGCTTTCCACGACAGAAAGCGTAGCTCACAGTTGTGTCTGTCTCAAAAGAAGCCAAAGTAAGCTATTCCAAAATGAAATTCAAGTCCCAAGCCAGGACTGGACTGCAGATAGGAGGCTTCAAATGTGGAATTCCTCACAGAAAACATACCGGCCATGTCCAGCAGAGCCACTGGATGACCATCGATGGGCACATGGAAGGCTGATACAGCAGACAAGTGCACTTGCAAAGAAGAATATTTTAGTCCTGCATCTGACAATGACAGCAAGTACCCTAGAATGTGATTCACTGGGCTGGTGAAGGGATCCGGGTGATATGAAGCGGTCCACAGAGCAAAACGCTTCCACTTAATGGAATAAGCAGCCCTGGTGGAGAGTTTTTGGGCGGGCACCAGGACATCAGCCACTTTAGGGGATACATTTAATCTGGCAAAGGCTACATCTTCAGGAGCCAGGCATGAAGGAGAAGTGACCAGAGGTCCAGAAGAATTAGGGTTCCCTGCTCTTGAGACAGCAAGTTCTTGCTCTAGGACAAGTGCACAGGAAGCTCCACTGCCAATTGTTGCAGCAGTGGAAACCCAAACTGACAGAGCTAAAAGGGGGCCACCAGTGCTTGATGAGCACCTCTGAATCAGAGAAAAGAGAGGGGAGGTGTGAAGGAAAAACAGGATACTCACCTGTAACAGTAATTCTAGGAGTGGTATATGTTGTTCATCCACACTGTTTGGCATGTTCCTTTCCCTTTAAATCTTGCCGGAAGTCTTCAAGCTGGCTCCTCCCACCCACCTGGATGGTATATACCTTGGCTCTGCCCCATGACGCCAGATATTAGCCCGCTGGAAGCCAGGTTGTGTGCGTCCGCAGCCGGGGAGGTCGGGTGGGTCTGTGTGGATGAATAACATATACCACTCCTAGAACTGCACTGTTACAGGTGAGTAACCTGTTTTCTCAGGATCGTGGATATGTTGTTCATCCACACTGTTTATTATCTCTAGCAGTTCTCTGGGAGGAGGGAGGCAAGGTGCACACCCCGTACTTAGGGAACAGAGACTGGAGAACTGAGGCCCCAAAACCAGCATCCCGGCGTGACTCGAGGTCGATGTGGTAGTGGGTAATGAAGGTGTTGGCTGACTTCCAGGTAGCAGCCTGACAGATTTCCTGGATAGGGATGTCCCTGGAAGCAGCCACCGATGCAGCAGTATAACAGGTAGAATACGCTCTTATCCCTCTGGGAGGCTCCATGCCCACCAACTCATAGCATAGACCTATGCATGATGTAATCCATCTTGCTATGGTCCGTTTGGCTACAGGTCTGCCAGAAGCGGCTTCAGCGTAGGTGACAAACAGCTGGCGAACCTCTCCATGAATTTCCACCATCCTCTCCTTGTGGTAGGAGAGAGCACATCTCAGCTCCAAGGTATGGAGCCTGTACTCAGCCTCCGAGGTGTAATTAGGGTAGTATACCAGCACAGTTAATACCTGGTTAAGGTGAAACTCTGACACCACCTTCGGATGGAATTTCGGGTGGGGGCGCAGGACAAAATTGTCCCTGTGGAAGACCAGATAAGGAGAGTCCACCGAAAGCGCCTGGAGCTCCCCTGTCCTTCCGACAGACGTGATAGCCACCAGGAAGGCCATCTTCCATGACAAGTGTGACAGCTCACACTTGTGCACTGGTTTGAATGGCTTGCCCATGAGCTTTGCCAGTACCAGCAGTAGATCCCACGGAGGTGGAGGTTCACGCACTGGAGGGGATATGTGATCCAGGCCTTTGAAAAAGCACCCGACCACTGTCTCCTGCGCCATGTCGGCTGACCGGCTGGCTCCCAGTAAGCAGAAATGGCTGCCAGGCGTACCCTAAGGCTCGATGACCAAAGACCCCCTTTGGAGAGAAACCAAAGGTAGTCGAGAATGTTAGTCACAGAACAGGATAAGGGGTCCAGTCCCTTACCCCGACACCAAATGGAAAACCTTTTCCATTTGAAGGCATAACATTTCCTGGTCGATTCCTTTTGAGATGCCTTTACCACGGTGTAGACATCTTCGGAAAAACCCAAAGCCTGGCACTCTAGCCGCTCCGATACTAGGCTGTGAGGTGCAGGGATTGAAGGTCCGGATGGAAGACCTTCCCTTGGTTCAGAGATATCAGGTCTGGGTGTATGCAAAGCTGTTCCGGGGGCCTGCAGCTGAAGCTGAGGCGATCTGGATACCAGAACTTGCAGGGCCAGTCTGGGGCCACCAGAATCACCACCACCTTGTCCCTCCTCACCTTAAGTAACACCTTGTGGATCAAGGGAAATGGAGGGAAGGTGTAGAGGAGGCCTGGGGTCCACGGCCTTGAGAAGGCATTCCACTTGCAGCGAGCCCTGCCGAGGGGGCGGGCATGAAACAGCCTCAGCTTGGTGTTTTCCCTGGAGGCAAACAGGTCCACCAACGGTTTGCCCCAATGGGAGAACAGGCTGTAAGCTACCTCTGGATGGAGAGACCACTCATGGAATGTCTGGCTTATATGGCTGAGAGAATCTGCCAGCTGGTTCGAGGCTCCTGCCACGTGGATAGCTAGGAGATCTGCCTCCAACCAGTTTACGGGGGTCCAGGTGCGGAGCGCCTCCTTGCACAGCAGAGGGGAGTGCATGCCGCCCTGTTTGTTGAGGCAGTACATGGTCGTGGTATTGTCCATCTGGACTTGAACCACTAGACCCCGGAGCTGAGGAGCGAAAGCTGACAGTGCCCGGCTGACTGCTCTGAGCTCCAACAGGTTGATGTGGCATCGAGACTCCTCAGGGGTCCAGAACCCATGGGTCCTGTTGTCCTCCATGTGGGCACCCCAGCCCATGAGAGAGAGGCATCGGTCGTGAGGATGACCGTTGGCTCGGGGCAAACAAACAGGGTCCCTTCCTTTTTGAAAAAACAGGCTAAACCTAGATACTATAATCTCACTCATAGTGAGAAAACAGCTTTGGATTGTCTATCTAATAATCATGATATTACTATAAAACCGGCAGACAAAGGGGGTAATATTGTAATAATGGACACTGTTCATTATAATGACATAGTGTATTCTTTATTAAATAATACTAACAATTATTGCAAATTGCCGTCAGACCCCACTCAGATTTTTAAAAGAGAACTGTTTCAATTGCTCAAATATACTGTTGATAGTGGCTTGATATCAGAGAAGGAATATAATTTTATCTGGCAGGATAATCCTACTATTCCCAGTTTTTATATTCTACCAAAAATTCACAAAAATATATCTAAGCCACCGGGGAGACCGATAGTCTCTGGTTGTAACTCTTTAACACAAAATTTGGGTAAATTTATAGATTTCTTTTTCCAATTTGAAGTTACCAAACTTCCCTCATACATTAGGGATAGTACATCAGTGCTTAACATTATGAAAGATATACAGTGGAAACCAAATTATCAATGGTTAAGCATTGATGTTGAATCTTTATATACTTCTATTCAACACCAAATGGGCCTTAAAACAATAAAGTTTTGGATGGAAAAATTATCCAAAACAGAGAATATTCCACATGAATTTATTGTTGATGCTACTGAATTTTTGTTGACACACAATTATTTTGAATTTAGAGGTGAATTTTATTTACAGAAATGTGGAACTGCTATGGGAGCCTCAATGGCACCTAGCTATGCTAATTTGTTTCTTGGATTTTGGGAAAAAGATGTTGTCTTTTCTGATACCAATCCTTTTGTTAATAACATTGCACATTGGCATCGTTTTATTGACGATGTTTTATGTGTTTGGGATGGACCCATTAATATTATGACTGAGTTTGTTGACTGGCTTAATGACAGCACATTTAATTTAAAATTTACCTATGTTACTGATCCATGTTGTATTTCTTTTTTGGACTTATGCCTTTATGTTAATGAGGATCAAAACAAAATAGAGACCAGAAGTTTTAGAAAGGATACAGCTACTAATTCATTGTTATTGGCTAGTAGTGCCCACCCCTACAGTCTTAAAAATTCAATTCCTTTTGGACAAATATTAAGACTTAAAAGAAACTGTAGTTCAGAAACTGAATTTATGAAACAAACTGAAGAACTGATAGGTAGATTTGAAATGAGGGGTTATGACAAGGAACTTTTGATGCAAACAAAGGATAAAGTACAACAAATGGATAGGGATGATCTCCTAAGGAATACAAATAAAGCAAACACAGCATGGGGAGATAAAATACCTTGTACATTTGTGACAGATTTTAACCATGTAGCAGGCCAGATTGGTAATATTATACACAAAACTTGGTCCATCTTATTGGGAGATAACGTGGTAGGCTCATCTGTGGGTCCTAAACCTAGAGTCACTTTTAATAGAAGTGAAAATCTTAGAGATAAATTAGTACACAGCCGTACTCCCTATATTAAGAAAACCACTGGCACATGGTTGTCACGCCACTTAAATGGTTTTTACAGATGCAACAAATGTAACATCTGTAATTATGGGGTACCATCTAAAGAGTTTATCCATCCTATGCTAATGAATGTCAAGGCTGAGATTAGGGAACTTATTACATGCAATACTCCTTATGTTGTTTATGCTTTATGGTGTACATGTAATTTAGTATACATAGGCAAGACGGTTAGACCCTTAAAATTAAGAATACAGGAACACATTCGATCTATTATAAACAATAAGCAAGATACTCCTGTTGGTGCCCACTTTTCTGTTGTACACAATTCAAAACCAGAGGATTTGAAATTTGTAGGGTTGGAACAAGTATCTCAAATGAGGAATGGTGGAGATAGATCTAATCTATTATTGCAGCGTGAGAGCTTCTGGATTTATACTATGCACAGTGTCAAACCACAAGGTCTTAATGACAAATGGGATTTGAAACCCTTTTTGAAATGATGAAATAATGCCTTTTTTTCTTTAGGTTAGAGGGTAGTAATGTTGTTGTTTAAAAATATTATAAATTTCTTTTAGAAATTATATAATTTCTTGTTTCTTTTTCTTTTAGGATAATTGGACACCACCACTGACTACCCTCCAGCTGTACAGTCCTTACTTTCTGGGAGGTCCTACATTTTGGTTGCCTTGTATACTTTGGTTGCCTTGCATATAATCTCTCTCCTTTTCTCAGGATATGCTGGAGGTTTGGTCTCTCTAATATCTGTGGCATCCTGTTTTTATTTATTTATTTTTTTCACTTGTATTCTGTATTTTATATGTTTAGGTATTGACCATTATTTGATGTTTGTGCTGTTATAGCACCATCTAGTGACTTAATATAGGTTCAACATGTTATGCAGACTTCAAGTGTTATTGGTATCATGTGTATTTGTACTAATTGATTAATTATCATTAATTCATTTACTATATAAAGGCTATGTTTAGACTTTGACCTTTACCCCCTGATGAAGACTCATCAGTGAGTCGAAGCGCTGGGGCACGTATGCGCTTTGTCTTTTGTTTTGTTTTGCCTGTTGGTCCGGTTGGTCCTAAGTGATCAAATAAATTTCTTTTTGCATATCACAGCGTTGGCTTTTGGACCTGGATTTATCTTGTAACAGGCTACTAGTGTGCTGGATTATTTTGGTCCTGTCCCTTCCTGTAACCGGTCTGGGGCAGTCCACCATGGAGAGTGTCCCACATCTTTTGGGTTACTGTGATCAGCTGGTTGAATTGACCATGGCGCTGAGTCCACTGGGTGGCCAGCTCCCACTGGAGAGGGCGCATGTGCAACCAGGCCCAATGGACCACTGAGGTGCACGCCACCATGTAACCCAGAAGGTGCAGAAAGTCCCAGGCAGGGTGCAAGTACCAAACCAGAAATGATTGAGCAAAAGAGGAGAGAACCTCTGCCCTGTCCACTGGGAGCCGGGCTCTGGCTTGACAAGAGTTGAGCTCTGCCCCGATGAAGCCCATCACCTGGAAAGGCATGAGTTCTGACTTGGCCTCATTGATCAGGAGGCCGAGTTGAGAGCAGGTTTGGAAGGCCAGATCCCTGGACCTCTCCACCTCCTGTTGGGTGGAACCTGCCAGGAACCAACTGTCGGGGTGGGGTAAATCCTGACTCCCCAATGCCGGAGATGGGCCGCCACCACTGCAATGCATTTGGTGAAGACCCGAAGGGCCAATGACAGGCCGAACGGCATGGCTCGGAACTCGTACACGGTCCCTTTGACCCTGAAGCAGAGGAACTGCTGATGGGACGGACGGATTGGGATGTGAAAGAATGCGTCCTGCAGAACTAGTGAGCAGAACCACATGTTTCGCTCCAAGGATGGTATGATCTGGGGCAAAGTGACCATCCGAAAGGTGCATGACCTGAGAAACTGATTCAGGTCGTGGAGATCTAGAATGGGGCGCCAGCCACCCGTCCGCTTGGGCACCAGGAAGTACCTGGATACAAAGCCTGGGTCTGCAGACAGATCCGCCATGATAGCTACTGCCTCCTTGGGGAGGAGCTGAGCAATGTTGTGTTGAAGAGCCGACTGGGTGCATGCGGAAATCCATTCTTCCCGAGGGGTGCAGGCTGGGCTGGGAGGGTACTGCTCAAATTCTAGAGGCAGTTCCCTTCCAGTCCACAAGGGAAGAAAGAGACTTGGGCGTCATCATCACCAATGAGCTGAAATCATCCAAGCAGACCTCTAAAGCAGTAGGTAAGGCTAGAGGGATGTTGGAGTGTATTAGTAGGGGTATCACAAGTCAGAAGAGGGAGGTAATAATCCCTCTTTACAAGACACTGGTTAGGCCCCATCTAGAGTACTGCGTGCAGTACTGGAGGCCACACCTTCACAAGGACATTGACCAAATTGAGGCAGTCCAGAGAAGGGCAACCAAAATGGTGCAGGGACTGCATCAGAAATCATATGAGGACAGATTAACTGAACTCAATATGTATACCCTAGAGCAAAGGAGGGAGAGAGGTGATATGATTGAAATATTCAAACACCTTAAGGGCATTAACAAGGTGAAAGAGTCTAACATGTTTCAATATAAGAAAAACAGCAGGACAAGAGAACACAGCATGAGATTAGAGGGAGGCCGATTAAGGGGTAAAGTGAGGAAGTTCTTTTTCACAGAAAGGGTGGTGGATGCATGGAACGGCCTACCTCAGGAAGTGGTGGATATAAATACAGTGCAGGGCTTCAAATAGGCATGGGATAGGCATAAGGGAGCAATACAGATGAGTATGAATAGATAGGCCATTGACAGAGCAAAGGCCTATGGCACATTCATAAGGCAGAAAAAGAAATGGGCAGACTGGATGGGCCTTGCAGTCCTTATCTGCCGTCAACTTCTATGTTTCTTACCAACCATTTTGAGAACCCACCTGTCTGTAGTCATAGCGGACCAGGCGGAAAGGAAGTGGCGGAGCTGGCCCCCCACGGGAGGACCAAGAGCTGGCATGATGGAGATGGGGGTGGCAAACCCCCCCCATCACTGGACAGGCTTAGAGGAGGAGGAGGAGACTCCAGGACCTGAGCCCCGGCCTCCTTTGCGGGCCTGTTGAGGTCCAGGCTTGGGCCGAGGGCGCCAAGCTAGAGCCTGCTGTTGTCCTCCTTGGTAGGAGGACTGCTGAACCACAGGGGAAGAGTGCCGAAAAGGCTTCTTCTTTTTCTTCTGCTGGTTCTTGCCCGAAGAACTCCTGGCAGAAGTGGCGTCCAAGGTGGCACTGGACTGCTCAATGCCCTGAAGGTGACCAGTCACTCCTGGGCCAAACAAGTTGGTCCCAAGGAAAGTCACATCAGCTAACTTATGCTGAGTATCTGCCAGTAAGGAGGAGAGCCTCAGCCAAGCCCTGCGGTGAGAGGCCACTGCAGTGACCATCGAGCGGGCAAAAGAATCCTCAATGTCCAGGGCCATCTGGAGCTGCTGTTTGGCAGCAGCATGGCCCTGGTTCCGACCTGCTTAACCATGGTCTGCATTTCTGTGGGGAGATGAGGGAGGATCTCATCTAATGACCTGAGAAGGGCATGAGAGAAGTGTGCCATGATGACGGCCGAACTGGCCTGACGAACGCCCAAAGAGGAAGTCGCATAGACTTTCCGCGCCGAATGGTCCAAAAGCTTGGACTCCTTATCGGGGGAACGGTCAGTGTTGGCAGAACTTCCAGTATGCCTGAACACAGAGGCGGTCACCGGGATCTCGGCCAAAGAGTGCTCTTTGAACCCTGCAAGGGACCCCATGGGCACCACGTACATGTGGGCCATGCGGGCAGATAGTGCTGGACATGAGGCAGGGCACTGTCATAGCTCAAGTGCCAGACCAACAATGGCGTCGGCCACAGGAAAGACCTCCGTCACGGTATCCCCTCTCTTCAGGATGTCCGTGAGAGGGTACTCCGCCTTTTGCTGGATGGGTTCCAGGGGCATCCCTGTAGAATACAGATGAGACGGAGGATCCCTTGGAAGGAGGAAGGACCTTCACCCATCCCTGTGTCAACGACGACTCATCATCCCCAGGATGAGAGTGGAGCCCGTTGACATCCGAGTCCGAGGAGTTGTGAGACAGTGGCCTGCCGCCCAAATCACCCTCGACCCATCGAGGATGGTACGGGGTGACCGTGACCAACGTGACCAACAGATGTCAGGGAAGCCCGGTATCTGGTCAGTTCTCTTTTGAAGGAGCCCCTCCCACAGGCTGCTGAGGCGGCGCCTCCACCACTATTGGAGGAGAGACCAGCAAAGGCCAAACCGGATGATGGGCCAGCTCCACGGTCAGGGAAAGCAAGGGCTTCGGTTCCGAGGGGGTTGGCTTCAGCCTAGGAGGCGTAAGCCAAGTAATGGCCGGGGTAGGTGGCGGAGCCGGCTTCTGCCCAGTCAAAATCAGCCATTGCCACAAAGGTCCTCGTAGCACTGGAGTTTCCATCAGAGCCTCTCCTCATCCGAGGAGGACGAGGACGACCTGTGGTGTTGCCTCTTTTTGGAGCGCTTACGGCTCCTCCTTGGCCTTTTGGCCAAGGGGGTTCTAGGCCTCGACCGAGATCGGGCAGGCCGACTCGGTCGCTCGGGAGACACCGGAGGGATCAGTGAAACCCGGGGGTCTGGAACCCTCACTGGGGGCACCAGCAGGCTGGGTCTCATCGGGGAACACAAGGACCGGAATCCTCTCCAAGGAGTTGTTGGCCACGGCTGGCGACAGAGGGTCGATTGGGTCTAGAATAATCTCGACCTCATCGGCCACTTCCTCGGTCGTCTGGCCAGACGGAAGGTCCATGAAGCCTGCGACCGAGGAAGCGATCTCGACCGAGGTCGAGACCGCATGCTCCTGGGACTGAGACCTCTCTCAGTCCCAAGAGCACCTTCGCTGAGGTGAAGACAAGCTGGGTTCTTTATCCCTCTTTCGAGAGCGGGAGGAGTGCGAGCCTGCGGGCGCCTCACCCTGAGTGGGGAGAGATTGGCACAACTCCTTAAAAGAACATATAAAGGTGGAGCCCAGGTTGAGTGGAATGAAAAAGCTTTGATTCGCCGAAGCGCAGAAGGCTTCTTTGAATGCCTTCATGCGTTCCAGCTGCTCGGCGGAACCTGCGGCCGTGGAAACCGCCCACCTAGCCTCCTTAGACTTCACCGGAGGATTCCTTTTCTCCAGTCTCCCCAACTTCAAATGTGCCAGGCGGTCGTCCGGGACGCTGGGATGGAAGGCCAAGCAAAAACTGCAGGACGAGGTGTCATGGCTGACACCTAGGTAGTAGACATATGTGAGATCAGTGCGCGACATCTTCTGGTCGCAAGGACACTGGCGAAATCCTGGAGAAGATTTCTCTTCCATGATCGAGGACGCAAAGGCGTGATCACTAACTTGAACGAGTTTTAGTCTCGGTAAAACCAAACTTTTCAAAGTCAGGGCCTACGAAATGCATTAGCATGAGGGAGGCAACCTGTATCTTCCAGTGGAAAGGAAGATCTGGCGTCATGGGGCGGTGCTGAGGTATACACCACCCGGGTGAGTGGGAGGAGCCAGCTTGAAGACTTCCGGCAAGATTTAAAGGGGAAAGGGACATGCCAAACAGTGTGGATGAACAACATATCCACGATCCTAGAACCTCACTTTTCCGAGAGAGGGACAATGTGTCTTGCCAGAAAAAATCCGGCCCTGGAGCGAGCAAGCAGAAAAGTGCCAGTTTTACACTGTGTGGGGACATAAAAAGGTCAAACTCTGGACAACCCCACCTGTCGAACAGGACTTTCACTACCGAGGTGAGTAGCTCCCATTTGTGCATCCTGGACTGCGACCTGCTTAACCTGTCTGCCAGGACATTTTGGACACAGGGAACATGGATGGCCGACAGTTCTAGACCATGTTCTAGAGCCCAGTACCAAACCGTGATCGCTTCTCAGCACAGAGACAAGAATGAGACCACCCCTTGCTGGCTGATGTAGTGCACCACACTGATGTTGTCCGGCTGCTCAGCAGAGGGCCCAGGGACAGGAAGGTCTGGAAGGCTTGTAAAGCATATAGAACAGCTTGTATCTCCAGGACATGGATGTGGAGGGCAGTCATCTGAAACGACCCACGCTCCTTGAGGCTGGTGGAATCCTGGCCTCTCCCCTAAGCATCTGTGGTAAGTATGTGTGGAGGGGAGGAAACAAGGGAATGAACCCCCTTCAGTAGGTCGGGTTCCTTCCACAATAACAGCATCTGCTTGACCTGGAAGGAAACTAGAACTGGGTGTTCTAGGACGTCGGTGCATAGCTCCCACTGACCTCTCAGTGTGCACTGGGGATTCCCATGTGTAGACTGGTTAGGGGTACCATAACAAAGGCTGCAGCCATCAGGCCCAAGAGTATCAGAAAGGTTCTGGCTGTGACATACCTGTGACATCCAGATACAGGTCAGGAAGCATAGGAAAACCAAGAGCAGTTGCAGAATCGCAAAAAGTATTTCTTTGTACTAGCAGTAACATTAAAAAAAAATAAACTTGTTCCATATAATCATTTACAAAGGCAAACCTGTGGGACCGCCAAAAGCGGTGAGACAGGGTACTAGAGCCAAGTGCTGATGTTCACTTATGCCTGCTGCTGTGGAAACTGTATTCTAGTACTATCTGGGGTTATTGGCTGCCAAGGACAGAGGGGCAGTGCTCCAGGAAGTGTTTTCAAGGCCGGTAGTGCCAAGCTGCTATAGTTGGAACTACAGCCCTGTTAGCTTCCTTTTATTTTAATATTGTGCACTACACCAAGTGTCCTGTTTGCTATTGCAGCTAAGAGCTGCTTGTTTTAGCAGTAGTTTTTACTTCTAAGGGGCTGAGAAGCAGACCGCGACGCACAGCACTTCCGGGTCATGGCTGCACTTAAAGGAAGGGGGTTTAACGAGCAGCAGTACAAGGTGATATTAAACCTGTGGGACTGCCAAAAGTGGTGAGACAGGGTAGTAGAGCCAAGTCCTGACATTCGTTTATGCCTGCAGCTGTACAAACTGTATTCTAGCACTATCTGGGGTTACTGGCTGCCAAGGGCGGAGGGGCAGTGCTCCAGGAAGTGTTTTCAAGGCTGGTAGTTCCAAGCTGCTATAGATGGAACTACAGCCCTGTTAGCCTCCTTTTATTTTAATATTGTGCACTACACTAGGTGTTCTATGCGCTACTGCAGCTGAGAGCTGCTTGTCTTAGCAGTAGTTTTTACCTCTAAGGGTCTGAGAAGCAGACCTCGACACACAGCACTTCCGGGTCGCGGCTGCGCTTAAAGGCAGGGGGTTTAGTGAGCAGCGCCACGAGCAGAGACGTGCGCCAAGACATGTGCACTGAAGCACGTCTGGCATGTCCGGCGGGGAAGGACAGGGATAAGGCAAATGGACAAAGTAGGAGTATTGTGAATTATAGGGCAATGTAAAGTCCAGTCCCTTCTTAAGAGGTTATAAATATTTTATCAAGTTTGTAGCTCTAATAACACTGTGTATAAGTTACCTGGAAGGGACTGTCACCATGGCAAGTGAAACAATTAGTTTAGGTGTAACAGATTCCCTGCATAGCCCCATCATTTCCACGCCATTACTGGTACCTCCAGAACCAATTATAGCAGCAAACATGAATAAAATGGATGCACAGGCAAGCAATAGTCATATCATGTTGCCAACAGTGATGCATGACAAAATAAAATTAGCCCCTGATATAATTATGACTTTGGATGGGGAGGTAGGATTTAAACGTGTAGACTGCACAATGTACTTACTTACAAATAAAGAAATGATTAAGGATGAATTTCGATGTGAAGAATGTGTAACTAATAGACAATTGGCCAGTGAACATGAGGATTTCACGAAGAGAGTAGCCTGTTTAGAACATTCACAAAATAACATGGAATCAAGATTTAAATCCAAACAACAGGGCAGTCTGATCTTAGCAAACAAAGCAATATGGTTAGACAGAGTAAAAGAAAATGTAATTAAGAAATAGAAAATAATGACGATGGCGGGACTCTAGTAATGGGAAATCCCCCAAAAAGAAGGGGTAAAGATATTTATAAACCATACGATGACAACAACGCAATGCTTCAGAACAGATACTCTCTGCTAGTGCATGAAGGGCTACCAGGAACCCAAGATATAATAGAAAATCAAGAGCAACTGGTACAAGTAACTGATAATGGAAGTTTGTTTTTTATACAAAATAATGACATTAGTATTACACAAGCACCATTAGATACAACAGATGGGCATGATCCTATGGGGGACAACACTGCAAGTAATAAGAACAAAGTAAGTAATAGCTTGGCAGAAGACACCAGGAGCAAGGACTGCTGTCTGACTGGACTTCTCTGCTGGGACTAAAGAAGAAGAACTTTTGTACTTGGACCTTTAATTTAGGGTAAAAAAAAAAAACTAACAAACAAAACAAAAAAAAAAGTGTGCGTTTGTCTGGGTTAACTGAACTGAATGGGTATCTGAACAGTTATCTAGGTGTAAATCTCAGGTGACTGAAAGGACTTAATAGCTGTGAGGTTTAAATTACTTGTAGAAAGATCTAGTAAGTAGGGGGAGTGGCTTAGCTAGAAGGAAGCTACATTTAAAGACTGCCTTAGAAAGATTCTGCTAATAGCTTGGCAGAAGACACCAGGAGAAAGGACTGCTGTGTGACTGAACTTCTGTACTGGGACTATATTGCCCCCCAAGCTAGTTCTATTTTTATAGGCACAGGATTTGACTGACAACAGGAACTTCCTGTTTGGGAGCAGGAAGTGAGTGATCACAGAGCCACCAAAGATCCACCATCCTAGAAGGGCAAGAGTAGCTCTCCGGCCCCCTCTAGTGCTGGAGGTCTGCCTCTGAGCAAGTAAGTGGTCTACTGAGAAATATAGGATATTCTTGTCTCAGAACAGGACAATCAGGAGCTTAAAGGGCACACAGGCAGAAAGTAAGGGAGAGAGAGAGAGAGAGAGAGAGAGAAGAGAGAGAGAGAGAGAGAGAGAGAAAAACAGAGGAAAGAGTAAGGATTGCAAACAGTTAAGGGACCAAGAATAAGACAAGATTGGAGTGGTGCACTGCAGTGGCTGTGGAGCAGCAGTGTTCCGGGAGACGTTCTGGAGGATGCAGTGTTGTCCCATCTGCAGGCACCTCTCTGGGCTGAAGGAGGAGGTTGCTCATCTCCAGGCTGAGTTGGCCAGGATTTGTGGGATCTCCTCTTCCATCCAGGGACCACCAGTGCCACTGCCGTTGCCTCAGAGGTTGCCAAGAAAGAGGAGCGTTGGACCACAGTGGGCTCAGGAGGGTGAGGTGGTGGAAAGAGGCGATCCCTCCAGCTGTACCTCCACACCCTATGCCATTCTGGCAAAGTGTGGTTCCTCTATGGAGGCACCCACAGTGGAGACCAAGGAGGATGTTGGAACCTCCACGAAGGAGACCCACAGGAGGGTGGCAGGGGACCCTGCAGGGAAGGAAACAACTCCTGGTGGGGACTCCATTGTTAGGGAAGGTAGAACTGGGGAGGAAGGGAGAGGGAGGTAGAGGTGCCGCCTGGCGCCATGGCTTGAGGACAGGGAGCGAATCCTCAGGATTGCCGGAGCAGCTGCACAGGGAGGGAGTTGGATGTCATTGTCCACCTAGGGACAAATGACCTGGCTAAGAAAGGGATTAGAGAAGTGCAGGAAGAGTTTGTGGAATTGGGAGGGCCTTAGTCAAGTAACACACGGTAACCTTCTCGGAGGTGCTGCCCATCTATGGCTAGGAGAGGCTAGGGTGTTCCGCACCATGGGATTCAATCAGTGGTTGAAAAACTGGGTGGAGCTCAGGGATATGACTTCACTGGGGACTAGGGGTCCACCTGGAGTGATGCAAGCCTATACTGGCATGATGGGCTGCATCTGTCCGAGAGGGGAACCAGGATCCTAGGTGATAGGTTTAAATTCTTCATTGGCAAGTTTTAAACTAGACAAGGGGAGGCACTGGAAAGGAGCAGGGAAATCCCAGCCCCAAATAATCACGGTAGGCAGGGCAAACACCAACATAGAGGTGTCAATAGGGAGAAGGGCAGGGGTAAATGGAGAAAGTGACAAAGGCAAGAAGGACAGGGATGGGGCAAAAGGGAGTAAGGCCATCAGGAAATGGAGGGTAATGAGTACCAATGCCCGTAGTCTGGGCAACAAGCTCCCTGAGCTGGTGGCCTTGATGGAAGAGGGATGCCTGTATATCGTAGCAGTCACAGAAACATGGTACACAGAGAACCATGACTGGGATGTTAACATACCAGGGTACATAACCTACAGGAGAGACAGGCAGGGGAGAAGAGGGGGAGGAGTAGCTCTCTATGTAAAGGAAGGGATAAAAGCAACTGAACAAAAGAGTAAACAGGGAGGAGAGGAGGCACTGTGGGTCACCTTGGAGACTGGAAAGGCACCACAATCCGCACAGGGGTTGTGCACAGACCCCATGTCAGGGGAGGGAATAGACAAGGATATGATAGAAGGCATTCTTAGAATGGCAGAGAAAGGGAGATACTGTTGATGGGAGACCTGAATATGCCAGATGTTAACTGGAGCACATTTGCTGCAGCCACATCCAAGAGCAGGGCCATTCTTGATGCCCTACAGGTGGCAGGCCTTAGACAGCTAGTTTCGGAACCCACTTGTGAGGGAGCAATCTTAGACCTTGTACTCTCAAACAGGGGCAGTGAGAGGATCTCAGATCTAGAAGTGGGTTGCCATCTGGGGACAAGTGACCATCAAACAGTGTGGTTCACGTTAAACTCAGCTACAGAGTCAAGCCATACAAAAGTGAGGGTACTGGACTTTAGGAGGGCTGACTTTGGCAAGATGGGAGAGTGCCTCAGAAAAGCACTAGCAAACAGGCTAGAAGGAGGTGTGGAGCAACAATGGGGAATCATCAAACTGCCATCACAGAGGCAACAAGCCTTTGTGTGAAGCAAATAAATCAAAATGAAAGAAAAGCCACTATGGTTCTCAAAAGAGGTGGCTGTGAAAGTCAGGAAGAAAAAGATAGCATTCCGGAAGTATAAGGAAACACAGAAGGAGCAGGACAGAGAGCTGTACCAGTTAAGGCAGAAGGAAGCAGGGGGAACAGAATAGCAAAGGCCCAAACTGAGGAAAAGATAGCCAACTCAGTTAAGAAGGGGGATAAAACCTTTATAGGTACATCAGCGAGCGAGAAAGACAAAGGGAGGGATATGAGGCTGAATAGAATGAACAGTGGTGGGCAGAGGGGACAGTGAAAAGCAGGGATACTGAATCTAATATTTCTGCTCAGTATTCACAAAGAGGAGGGGAAGTGCCTAATCCAATTAACAGAAGCACTCTTGATAGGAGGGTCGATCCCAGTCCTTTCACAGAAGAAAGGGTTCTGCAAGAACTCCTAAAACTGAAGGTGGACAAAGCAATGGGTCCTGATGGAATTCACCCCAGAATTCTAAAAGAATTAAGGGAGGAACTAGTGAAACCACTGGCTACTCTTTTTAATAAATCATGGGAGGATGGTGTGGTACCCGAGGACTGGAGGAAGGCGGATGTGATTCCCTTCACAAAAGTGGGACCAAGACAGAGGCAGGAAACTACAGACCTGTCAGTCTGACCTCTGTGGTAGGGAAAGTGATGGAGTCACTTCTGAAGGAAAGAACAGTTGAGTACCTAGAGGCCAGTGGAGCACAGGACCCAAGGCAGCATGGGTTCAGCAGGGAAGGTCATGTCAGGCAGATCTAATAGATTTCTTTGACAGGGTGACCAAAGTAGTAGACCAGGGAGGGGCTGTGGACATGGCCTACCTAGACTTTAGCAAGGCATTTGACACAGTCCCACACAAAAGATTAATAGTCAAATTAACCAGCCTGGGAGTGGGTCCCAGGGTGGTAGCCTGGGTAAAACATTGGCTGCACAACAGGACACAGAAGGTAATTGTAAATGGAGTCCACTTGAAGAAAGAGGGTTACTAGTGGGTACCGCAGGGTTCAGTATTGGTCCAGTCCTTTTAATGTCTTCATCAGTGACATTGCAGATGGACTGGAAGGAAAAGTATGCCTTTTGCAGATGACACAAAGATCTGCAACAGGGTTGATACACAAGGAGGCGTGGAAAGGATGAAAAGGGACTTGGCAAGGTTGGAGGAATGGTCAGAAGTATGGCAGCTAGGATTCAATGCAAAGAAGTGCAAAATAATGCACCTGGGAAACAAGAACCCAGGGGAAGAATACACAATGGGTGGGAGGTAGTAACAACAACAAAAAAGGAAAGGGACCTGGGGGTAATCATATCAGATGACCTTAAGGTTAGCAAGCAATGTGAGAAGGCAGTAGGGAGGGCTGGGGGTATACTGGGATGTATAGGGAGAGGCATCAGCAGCAGAAAACAGGAAGTTGTTATCCCTCTGTACAGACAGTTGGTGAGACCCCATCTGGAGTACTGTGTCCAGTTCTGGAGACCCCATCTCCGCAAGGACATAGACAGGATAGAGGCAGTCCAGAGGAGGGCAACTAAAATGGTGCAGGGTCTGCAAGAGAAGCCGTATGAGGAGAGACTAAAGGAGCTTAATATGTATACCCTTGAGGAAAGAAGGGAGAGGGGGGACATGATAGAAACTTTTAAGTACCTCAGTGGAATCAACAAAGTCCAAGAGGGTAGCATCTTTCAGAAAAGAGATGCAAGAACAAGGGGCACAATTTAAAGATAGAAGGAGGCGGTTCAGGGCAATGTGAGGAAGTATTATTTCACAGAGAGGGTAGTGGATGCATGGAACAGCCTTCCTGAGGAGGTTGTGGGGTCTAAAACTGTGGGAGAATTCAAGAATGCATGGGACAGACATAAGGCAATTCTTGTAGGGGGGTAGGAAGAAATAGGCTGTTGGTTAACTAGGATCTGCGGCCTGTCCTGTAGGTAGGGAAATGGGCAGACTAGATGGGCCAAGCGGTCCTTATCTGCCATCAAAGTCTATGTTTCTATAAAGCACCTTCTCCCAGACTTAACATAAGTCAGCAGCAATGTGTGGTTATGGGTGATTCTATTATTAGATACTGTGATAAATTAATTTGTAATACAGGATAAGTTGAATAGAACAGTAAGCGAATATGGGTGTGTGAAAATGACTGACATTGAAGGAGAAGTGGATAGAGTGTCACAAAATGCTGCAAAAAAACATTAACGATTATACATGTGGGGGTAAACAATGTACATCGGACTCCATTAGAAGAATTGAAAAATAATTTAAAATCCCTGAGTAACAAAATATCAGAATGGATAAACAATATTTGTTTCTCAGAGATACTGCCGGTACCACGAATGAGCAAATTGAAGAACCAAGAAAATTAAAGATTTTAACAATTGGCTTAGGCTATGGTGCCTTCAAAATGGACTGACCTGTTTAACACATTGGGAATATTTTGAAAACAACCTTAGTATGTATGGTAGAGATTGATTACACTTGAATAGAAGAGGCAGTGCTGTATTGGGGAAATCAATTTCTACCTATGTAAACCAAAATTTAAACTCCTGACTGGGTGGCAAGGGGGATCTGCAAAGATGGGTGCAATAGGGTCAACAATGCACAAACTTGTCAACACAGCTAATAAATAAAATGTAATCAGAAACAAGAAGTCCAAGAAAACAGGTTTAAATATCTTACCTACCAATGCTAGAAGCCTTAATATTGAAAAAAGAACAGAATTAGAGATCATATTAAAAGAAACAAGCATAGATGTAGCTGCCATTTCAGAAACCTGGTGGAATGAAACAAATACCTGGAACAGGAATATACCAGGCTTCAATTTGGTTCATAGAGACAGACCCAACAGAAGGGGAGGTGGAGTAGCACTCTATATAAAAAAATTACATTACCTTTAATGAGGTCCATGCGGAGTCTATGCAAAATTCTGAAATCGAAATTTTGTGGATTGAAATCACAAGACAAAATATAAATAAACTCTAGGGCCCAGATATTCAAACTGCGCCAGGCTGTGGCGCAAGCTTGGGCGCAGCTCAACTTGGCTGCACAGGGGTGTGGACTGGGCGATATTCAACAGAGCTGCGCCATGGCTCAGCAGCGTTTAATATTGCACCCTGGCCACCCCCAGTGTGCATGGCGCAGTGGCACTGCGCCAGCACAAGTGGCCAGAGTGGAGCATGGGGATGCGCTAGTGCAAGTTCCATTGCGCCATGCACAGCAACCGCGATATTCAAAAGTTGATATGCAAATGGGGCCATAATGTATGCAAGGCACACATGGGGCCATCTGCATGTCATTATGGCCTCATTTGCATGCAGGTGCGCCGATCCCCGACGACTTGTGCCTGGCGCCCTGCCAGGCAGCAGCCGTCGGGGACCAACGTCCCCTGCAGCCCGATGGCGGGCATTTGAAAAAAAAAAAAAAAAAAGAATTCCATCCAATATCCCTGGTGGTCCAGTGGACCACTATCTGCCCGATTGCGGGCATCTGTAAAAAAAAAGAGAAGAATTCGTCCTATATCCCTGGTGGTCCAGTGGACCGCTAACTGCCCGATCGCGGGCATTTGTTTCAAAAACAGATCCCCTTCCAATATCCCTGGTGGTTCAGTAGACCAGCTATCTGCCCGATGCAGGCATTTGTTTCAAAACAGATCCCTTCAATATCCCTGGTGGTCCAGTGGACCGCTATCTGCTAATCGCGGGCATTTGTTTCAAAACAGATCCCTTCCAATATCCCGGTGGTCCAGTGGACCAGCCATCTGCCCGATCGCGGACATTTGTTTCAAAAACAGATCCCCTTCCAATATCCCTGGTGGTCCAGTGTACCAGCTATCTGCCCGATCGAGGGCATTTGTAAAAAAAAAAAAAAAAAAAAAAAACTAATTCCAATATCCCTGGTGGTCTAGTGGTACTCCCCCCACCCACCCACTGAGCCCCACCGCCATGCGCCTCCCCGGTCAGGCGGCGGCAGCACCACCGATCTGCCACCTGACACCTTGGTGGGGCTGCATGCTCATTGGTTCTGAGTGTGAGCCAATGAAGTGCAGCCTACAAATACTACACATTCAGATATGTGAATGAACATATCTGGAATATTACTGTCTGTAAAGGGGCTACACACCCATTAGCTCACGCTGGGAACCAATGGGCGTCCCTGATATCTGAATGGGTAGGAGCTGCCGCCCGTTGGCTCACACTGTGAACTAATGGGCGGCAGCCCTGCAGTGTCAATCGGTGGGTGGCAGGCGGGTGGATGCTGCCTCCCACCGCTGACCGGGAGAGCGGGCGGTGGGGCTCAATGGGCGGGTGGGGGGTACCACTAGACCACCATGGATATTGGAATTAGTGATTTTTACAAATGCCCGCGATTGGGCAGATAGCTGGTCCACTGAATCACCAGGGATATTGAAGGACCTGTTTTTGAAAAATGCCCGTGATCGGGCAGATAGCTGGTCCACTGGACCACCAGGGATATAGGATGGAATAGCTTCTCTTTTTTTTTTACAGATGCCCGTGATTGGGCACATAGCGGTCTACTGGACCACCAGGGATATAGGACGAAATAGTTTTTTGTTTTCTACAGATGCCTGCGATCGGGCAGATGGCGGTCCACTGGACCACCAGGGATATAGGACGACATAGTGTTTTGTTTTTTACAGATGCCTGCCATCGGGCAGATAGTGGTCCACTGGACCACCAGGGATACAGGACATTAATTTTTTTTTACAGAATGCCCACGATCGGGCATGGGGGGGGGGCGCCGCCAGGTGCAGCTGCCGTGTTGCGCCCTGCAATGCGGCAGCTCACCTGTGGGTGGCCATCAGTTGCTCCTTTTTTTTGGGCGTAACTTTGTGCTGGCACAGGTAGGGGTTGAGCATGCAAGGCTCTGCACAACCTGGGCTGAATATCGGGCTGTGCAGGTTATGCATTGGCACACCCCCTTACCTGTGCCTGCACCTGCATTACTGATCGGCTCCGGTGCATTGGGATTTGTGCCGTGCACTTTTCCCTTTTGAATACTGCGCCGGGGCACATCAGTGGGTTGCGCATGGGGCAACACTGTTGCGCCATGCGCAACCCTTTTGAATACCTGGGCCTAGGAGTCTTCTATAGGCCCCACGATACAACAGTTCAAGACAATAATTATTTAATAAATCAAATGTAAGAGAAATCACTCTAGAGAGATGTTCTGTTAATGGGAGATTTAAATCTGCCTAATATAGACTGGGTAAACTTGATGGTTAAAAACAAGTTAGAAAGTTCATTTCTCGATAGTATTTTGAGCAGTGATTTTTCGCAAGTTATAAAAGCCCCAAAAAGGGGGAAAAACATCTTACATATAGTATTAACAAACAATAAGCAAAGTGTTAAAATATCGAGATGTTGGGACCACTGTTTAATAGTGACCATGAAATGTATTCTTTTCAGGTAAATTCACACATAGCACCAGTTAAAGGAAATACTATAGTAAAGAATTACGCTAAGGCTAATTTAGCATCAATCATTAATAGACTAGAGTCATGGAAATGGAGATTATCCCAAAACATAGACAATGTAAATGAGTTCTGGGAAGAAATAAAAAAAGATTTGTTAAATTTAGAAAATAAATATGTCCTGGATAAAAAAAGTCTATAACAAGAAGGGCAAAACACCTATATGGGTAACCAAAACAATCAAAAATGAAAAAGGATAACAGTTAATATAATAGATTAAAATATAAAGAGGCCTTAAATGCAAAAAATTAATAAGGAAGGAAAACACAAAGTTGAATACAAAATAGCCCACATAAAAGACAATGGGAAGACTTTTTTTTCCTAGGTTAACAACAAAATTTGTGACAGATCATTAGGACCATTAATTAATGGAATCGAAATCAGTGCAGCAGAAGAAATGGCCACAGTCTTTAATGATTTCTTTGTCTCTGTTTATCAAACCAAAAATAGTAATATCAGTACTGATTTAAACCATAACTACAACAAAGATGTAACAAGGAAGCTAGACATTAGTGAATCGGAGGTGCTGCAATAGAGAGCAGTAACCGTGCCAAGTAGAACGTCCTCTTTCCCCACAAGTCAAAATCCAAAGAGTCTTGATCTGGGGGCCGGTCACGGTGAGAGCCGCGAAGCCCATCAGGAGTGTCCACTTGCGTCAATCCTGACTGAGGATGAGGCATGGACCCTGGAGATTCCAGGGGGGCACAATACTGCTGGCAGAGATCCCTAGGGGCAGGAACTCCGGAAAAGGGTCTCTGCCAGAAACACAACGACGCCTCCCGAAAGGGAGCAGGCCAGTGGGCACCACGAGGGTGTCCTCACTGAAATCACCCCAAAAGGCATGTGCAGTGTGCTCTGGATTGTGTAGAGTGGGAGGGGTGATGTGCAGGTCCTCCAACATCCTCACAAGGAATCGCTGATACTCAGCGAGATCAGCAGCTGGAGAGATGTGGACAGATGGCTCCTCTCCCCCAGAAGAGGGGGGTGAAGAGTCAGAGGACCTCGAAGGTTCAGAAGCTGTCTGCTCAGGAGAAGGTTGAAAAACCTGTCTGTCCATGGCCCTAACGTAAGAGGGAAACTGAGCAGCCTGAGCTCTGAACTGCTCCCAGGAGAGAGGTCCGCTAGGATCAAGAATGCCTGTGAGCGCAGGAGAATGTGGCAAAGGAATGGGGGCAGAGCCAATAATGGGAATCTGCTGATCTCCGCCTGGGCTAGGGAGCGCACCAGGAGCCCTAGGGAAGGAAGGAACTCCGGAAAACTCCACAGCCAACAGCTGATCAACCAAACTGGAACTGCCTAGGCTGTGCCCTGAAGAATCCCCCCTGTGAGGCGACCGGGGCCATGTAGGTCCAAAAGGACGGTCCCCTACCTCCAAAGAGTGGGGCCCTCTCAAGGAAACCGAAAGGGAAGGGTGGAGATCCGCACTGCGGCTTCTCCCAGAGCCCGGGTGGGCTCCGGAAAAAGGCCGCCGCACAGACCCCATGCCCCTCGACCCCTCGGAATCTAAGAGCACCCTCCTCGAGAGAGAGCCAGCCTAGACAGTTGACAGCCCTGGTCGGCCCCGGAAGGGGCTATCCAGGGAGCAGCACCCTCCTCTCCTATGGGTGCTCTGATCGGACCCAAAGTTGGGCGATCCAGGCACACCACCTGAGGGGTCAGAGAACACTCAGAGGCCAGGTTGCAGGGCAGTGGTGGCCTGCACCACCGCCTGCTGGTCAGAACCCCTGACCCTGGCCCCGGCAGTCACTATCTGCTCCTCACAGGGGGGTTGACTCCGGCCTGTCGATGACACTACCAGGGTGTCCACACCAGCAGCCAACTCCAAGAAGCCAGACTGCGTGTCCAACCCAGAGTCCAACTCCTCCTCCGAAGACTCCCGCTGCCATCCCTACCAAACAGGGCACCAGAACCAGAGATTGCACCAGAGTTGTCGCCAGTGCCTCCCTCCGCACCGCAAATGGTGCCAAAAGAAGACACGGCTCCAACAAGGGCAGCAGCCTCGGAGCCGGAGCCTGTCACGGCGCCATCCCAATCCATGGTGCCGCAAGCGGCGTCGAGACCAACAATGGTGCCGACAACTCCGACCATGCTCTCGGCGCCGAGGCCAGAGACCCCCATGGCGCCGACTTGCCCTACGGCGCCGAGGACAGAGACAGCCCTGACAGCGCTCTCAGTGCCATGAACGGCACCAAGCTCCGAAACCCCCACGGCACCGTGCCCATGCTCGGGGCTGTGAACGGCTCCAGAACTGGACATGGCGCCATGCTCAACCATGGTGCCGTGAATGGAGCCGGGGCAAGAAACAGTCAGGGACGGTGCTGTAGAGCCTCCCATGGCGCCAACAGCAGCAACGGCGCCAAGCGATGGACTGGCGCCATCAGGGCCCACAGCACCACAAACGGCACCAAGGTCCAGAACGGCGCCGACAGACAGCATCGACTCAGGCCTTCCGAGCCATGGGTAAGACACCGAGGGAGCCTTCACCCCCGAAGGGGCGATTACCAAGGCGGTGCCTCCCGCCTGTCTCCTGGAGGGGACAGACCGGGCCTCCTGCACTGCGGAACGGGCCTCTGCCATGGCTAGGCTACAAGTGGCAGAGGCCCCCTCCTCCTTGGTCTGTATAGAACCAGGAGGGAACCGGGGGGGGTTAAGGCCGAGAGAACATGGCTTGGCCCAACGAGTGTGCGCCCATCCCCCGAAAGTTGAAGGAGCTCAACTTACTTTCCACGCGCATTGCTTGATGACCTGGCGGTCCATGGAGAAGCAGGCGTCGTACGAATCCATGTCGTGAAGCGGGCCAAGACACACAACGGTCGTGCTGGTCGGTGACAGAGTACTTATGGCTGCATGGGGGGCCGTCCCATCTTAGAAGATTTCTTGCCCTCCGACCGAGACATGACCTACGGGAAAAAGAACACCAAAACAAGACCCAATGTCGCAAAATAAAATAAGGAACAGTCTTACCAGGCAACGTCGAGTGGAGCGAACAGAACCAGCAGGATACTCGGAGTCGATGGACTAGGAAGTGACACGGAGTCTAGATGCGCAGCTGAAGGCTTCAACGGTAGAGGTAGGCCTCTGAAAATTCTTCTGTGAGCTTCCTACGAGGTGACCTCGATGGCGGGAGACAAAAAACTGGTGGGAGGGCGGAGTCGACAACATCTAACGGCCAACCCACGAGCGCCACGCAGTGCGTTGGCCCTGAGGGCAGCACCGATGGTGTGTCATCTCCTCCCACCCCCCCAAAAAAAGAGCTCCCGCGAGGTCATAACCTCTGGCCAAGTATCCAAAGGTGATGAATGATGAAGACTGACACAGATAAGATCTTTTTGTACTGGATGAGGTTTCCAAGGTATAAGATGGGTTGTAAATCCCCTGTGGATTAGGGACCCAGACGAAGTGGGGATGTAACTCTCTGTTCCTTTGAGCCTTGGGAACTGGGATGATGACTCCCCGGGGGCTTAACTGAACCAAAGGTAGTTCTGGAGGCCAGTCCAGAAGTTCTAAAGTGTGGCCTAGCTCCATGAACTGCAGGACCTCAGCATCTGCTGTGATTGCTTGCCACCTGTCCAGATGCAAGGAAAACCAACCCCCTGCCACCACCTCCTGAAGAACTGTAAGGGAGGGGCTAAGAAGGGGCCAAGCTGAGATAGCACTTGTGACCAGGGCCATACCACCCCCATAGAGAGTCTTCAGAGTAGTGAAGATAGGGATAGGCAGGGTCAAGGCTGCCGTACGCGTTCCCCAAAGCCAGTGCCTGTCTTGGGTCTATGGGAGGCTTGACGAAAAGGACAGACACTGGCCACTTTTTGGTTGAGTATGGTATAAGGAGAGGACCAACTGCCATGTTCAGCCAGAGATCTGCAGGTTGGAAAGAATGTCCTGCACATCCACCCTGATGAGTTTGTGACCGCTGAAGAGGGCATGCAGAATGGTCTGTTGCACATCAAGGGCAAACCTAGACACCCTGGGCCTGGAAGGCTTTCTCAGGCAGATACTAACAGCAGCTTCCTTAGTGGAAGGTGTCGTAGGCTAACCACAAAGGGTGTTGCCTCATGGCTGTCCCCAACTGGAGGGTCTCAATGATAGGGTCCACCTCCAAGGAATCCCAGGAGGGGTCTGCGCAGCTGCTGCGGCCCGATGCCTGAGAATGGTCCAATCCACGACTATATGGGCACGTAGATAGTGCCCCTGGAGGCCAATGTGGTTGGAGCGTAGGCCCAGTTTTCCAGAAGACCCAGCTGTTGGAACTCCGTAGCTGAAAGAGGAGAACCCCAGGGCACAGAGCTCTGGGACTGGATGTAGGCCATATGAACTCACTCTGAAGCAGGAAGAAAGCTCGGGAATGGCTCCTCTACTGGCTGGGGCACAGCAGAGATCCTGAGTGGCTGGCACCTGATGGACACGACTGTCACCCCAAGGCAGCCAGGAAGGAAGGAAGGAAGGAAGGAAGAGGGACCTGGGACACTGAACACTGACCAGAGTCCTACAAGGCAAGCCTGCCTCTGTATCCCCCCCAAGGTCCAGGAGAGCTGTCCACTCTGGGATGGAGGAGGACCAGTTTGGGGGGGGGCTTGGCTCTGGAACTCTGTATGGTGCCAGCTGGGGGGAGGGGAGGTAGCACCCTTGTGGCAGCAGACAGCCCAAAATGGTAAACAGAGGACCAAGGCCCCCGGCATTACTCTGAAGGATGGAGGGACTGGCAGGGGATATGAAATCCCTGGAACCCAAAAGCATGGTCGGGGAGAGAAGCCTGACCATGACAGGCCAGCGCAGGTTGACCAAGTATGGCCGAACTCCCCGCCAGAGGCCCCTGTGGCAAGAAGAGGTCTGAACAGCTGAGGTGGACTGGTGGCGGGATGGAGGAGGAGCCCATGCCAAACAATCACCGGTCCCAGAAGGGATGGCGAAACTCCCTACCTACTGCCCCAGAGCAAGAGGGGAACTGGTGGCAGGGACAGCAGTGGCATCGAGGCGAGAAGGCCTGATGTTGACAGACCCTCACTGGACGGAAAAGGACCCCACAGGATGCCACCATGTAAAGTAGAGGGTGAGAGTGGCAAAGTGGGAAGTAACACCGCCCGGGGGGGCGGGGGTCGCAGACCCGAAACTGACGGATCCCGACCGGCCAAAAGTGGACCAGAGGGTAAAGACTGCCAGAGCCATACCTTCTAGGTATGGAAGTTGATGCATGGCAGGCCGCGATGTCACCAGTGTGCAAAATGGTGCAATCATGGTCAGCGCCACAGGACAGCAGTGACAGGAAGGTACCAAGGAGGGGAGCACTCCCCCACCCTGGAGCTGTTGAGAAGGTTCAAGGTCACTCCCCAGGGCTGCATGGTTCAGGCATTCCCAAGAGGGATTGGTGACGTGGGGGGAAGGGCACTTCCTGAGACTCTCGCCCCCCCCACCCCCTGATCTGCTGCCACAGAGGAGAAGGCAGGACTGGAAGCACTCCTTCGTTGGAGAGAGAGAGAGAGAGAGAGAGAGACACCAGGGTTTTAAATAATTGATTAGCAGTTTTTTTTCCTGGGACAATACTAACTTTACAGAAAGTATTTATATAGGTTTTCTAGAAGTGTTATGTTTGTTAAACACAATGAGGCAAGTGCTATGCATTTTTACAATGTTTTAGCACTTTGTGAGCAAAATGCTAATCAATTTTTAGAGTTAAAAAACCCCTGGAGACAGATATACACACACACACACAGTTTCAGAGATGTTGTGATAAAAAACTCAGTTAAAATAAAGGAAAATAAAAGGAGTAAAAACGGGTGGTCGACTGAAGCAGTAGAATCTCCATAGGGTCTGATGTACGATGGTTGACGATGGAAAAGAACTGAGGAGGGCCACGGTTATATAGAGAGCATGATGACATCACTGGGGGTGGCCTCAGTAGACTGCTAGCTAAAAGGTTTCTGTGTGGTCCTAGTGCCTGACAGCTACAGTTCCAAAGTTGTGACCTGCTGAAAGTAATATCCTCGAAGAAGATCTGGAGGTATTGAAATCACATATTTTCTTTTTTTCCAGGGAAAACATATCCAGCTTGCCAACCCATTCCCCACAACTTTAGCATCTTAATTCCCTTAATAGTTTTACTTGCTCTCTACTGTACCTGCTTAATCACGGCAGTTCCATCTTGTTATACTGCAGTGACCAGCACTGTTCACAGTACTTACAAGTGTAGCTTCACCAGTACCCGAAGTGGAAAAATTGCATTGCTTTTGCATCTTACTATACCCCATTTCATGCAGCTCAGAACATGATTAGGTGTACCCAGTGCCAGAACACCTTCCCATCTAGAATTACCTCCAAGTCTTTTAAAATTGTTGTAGCTCTTTTTTACCATTTAAACAATATCACTAATAAAACTGTCCCTCTGCATTTGTCGTCTTCCTGTTTCGACTCTACCACTCTCATCGGTTTTATGCCATTGTCAAATTGTAATTACCTTACTTTTATCTCTTACTCCAGGCCATTTATAAAAATAATAAAAAGTAGACAGTAAAGGTTCAAATACCCAATCTTGGAAACTCCACTGATGACTTCCTCTCAGTCTGATGGTGTCCCATGCACCACTGCCTGCTCCGCACTGATGTTCAACCAGCTACTTACTGACAGAGCACTATTTCCTCTAGCCTGAATTTTTTTTTAACTTCAATACCAATGTCTCACAAGCAGCCTTGTATATTTCTCCAAGTCCAAGTATTTAACATTAACCACCTCCCCCACCCATCTAGTTAATCTGTTACTTCTTCAAAGGTCAACAAGTTTCACTGCCACTAGCAACCCCATTTTGTAAATTTCAGAACTTGCTTAGGCACTCAGAGCAAAGGCACCCAGGATAGGTCCCTGACATACCTCTGTTATGCCACTGCCTTTTGCATGCTGCTGTCCCTATGTAACCATGTTTAAGGACTGCAAATCTTAAAGCAAGAGGGCCAGGATTCTGGTCCTGGATTCAAGGTTGTTTTTTTTTTTTGTTGTTTTTTTTTTAATTATTTTGGATGTCCCAGACCCTGAACATTCAAAACTCATCAAAAGCTGGAAGTGTGGTATCTGTGAGCCTGGAAACGTATACAATTTTAGCCCAGCACAAAAATCTTAGCTTGGCAGACTTAATTAGGAAAAGCATTTTTTATTATTCTTTTTCTGCACAATATTTTTGGTCCTATGGTCGTCCATGTCCCCCACTCGGATGACAGGGTCATACAGCTATACTCTTCCTCTTTTTGGGAGGGGAGGTGAGCAACTTTGTTCATGGCCAGTGCTAGTGTAGCTTATTGGCTGAGTCACAGGGAGTGTGCAAATGCCAAGTGACCTACAGTCGTGGCCAAAAATATTGACGCCCTTGCAGGTTTTTCTAATAATGCACCATTTCTTCCAGAAAATTGTTGAAATTAAAAAATATTTTGGTATCCACGTATGTATTTCTTTGGTTTGCAGTGGAATAAAACACAAAAAGCAGAAAAATTTACTAAGTCTTAGCTTATTCCACACAGAAATCCTTAGATGGCCCAGACAAAATTATTGGCACCTTTTAGAAGTAGCTAGAAATAATTAGTTTTTAAGAAGGTGATTCTCTTTCACTTTGGAATTGAACTCACCTGTGGTGAGTTGCAGGTGCCTGCAATATAAAAATCACTCATTCAACCAGTTTGAATAGAGAAAAGGACTCATTCTCCTGTTTTGTGTAACTGTGTGTACCGCAATGAGCATGGAGAAAAGAAAGACAGACAGAGAATTGTCTGAGGGGGTCAGACAGAAGATTGTAGCCAAGCATGGACAATCTCAAGGCTACAAATCAATCTCCAGAGACCTTGATGTTCCTGTTTCCACTGTATGTAATGTTATCAGGATGTTTAAGGCCAATGGCACTGTAGCCAACCTCCCTGGACGTGGCCGCAAGAGAAAACTTGATCGAAGATTGCAGCGCAGGATTGTTCGAATGGTGGAGAAAGCACCTCGATCAACTGCCAAACAGATTCAAGTGGACCTTCAGACACAAGGTACGACAGTTTCAACTTGTACCATCCGTTGCCAACTCAATGAAAGGGGGTTATATGGTAGGAGGCCCAGGAGGACCCTACTGCTGAGAGAGAGAGAGGCATAAGAAAGCCCGACTGGGGTTTGCCAAAACACACCTGAACAAGCCAAAATCCTTCTGGGAGAATGTCCTGTGGACAGATGAGACCAAATTAGAGCTTTTTGGTAAAGCACATCATCTCTATGTTTACAGAAAACAAAATGAAGCCTTCAAAGAAAAGAACACCTTCCTACAATCAAACATGGAGGATGTTCAGTGATGTTTAGAGGTTGCTTGCTGCCTCTGGCACTGGGTGCCTTGAAAGTGTGCATGGCATCATGAAATCTGGAGACTACCAGGCCATTTTGGAGCGCAATGTTGAACCCAGTGTCAAAAGCTGGGTCTCCTTCAAGGTCATGGGTCTTCCAGCAGGACAATGACCCCAAACACACTTCAAAAGCACCCAGGAATGGTTCAAGACAAGGCGCTGGACTGTTCTGAAGTGGCCAGCAATGAGTCCAGATCTAAATCCCACTGAAAATCTGTGGAGAGATCAGAAAACAGCAGTTGGGAGAAGGCACCCTTCAAATCTGGGAGAACTGGAGCAGTTTGCACAAGAAGAGTGGGCCAAACTGCCAGTAGAGAGGTGCTGCAGGAAGCTCGCCCCATGGCTATAGTAGCGGTTGATTGCAGTTATTTTGACCAAAGGCTGTGCTACCAAATATTAAGTCTAGGGTGTCAATAATTTTGTCAATGCCATTTCTTTCATTTTCTGATTTAAAAGGATATATTAAATTCTGAATCAAAAACAAAGGTTCTGTAATATTAACAGAGAAATAAAGAATTGTGGAGACCAAATACTGTACTGTTGTTAATTTCAACTTATTTTAGAGGAAATTGTGTGTTATTTGAAAAAGTGCAAGGGCGCCAATATTTTTGGCCATGACTGTATGTCCTCCCCCTACTCCTGAAGCCGACCACAACCAGCTCAGTCCCCATGTAGGGCTTCAGAAATAATTTTCAGATATGGAAAGCATAACATTTTGCTCTCCAAATCAAAGACAGGACAAGTGTTGCAAAGTCTACTTGCTTCATGTCACCTTTCATCTTGTAGTTAAAGCCGCAGTACTTGCTAGTTGGCAAACAAGTTAATTTTTATTTAGTATTTGTTGACTGGGTAAGTACATTAGACAAAAAAATGCCTATTTTTAGGAATGATATGGGAGAGGTATGATGAAAATTAACAGATAGACAAGTATACACATTACTAAAAGTATTAATTACAACAAGGCAAACAAAAATACAGCATACAGGCAGAGAACACAAAGGCGAAAACACCATTAAAAATCATGCCATAGCAAAACATAAGAGTGTACAAGGCAAAGCAAGGCAAGTTAGGACTTAAAGGGAAGCCTCTGTCTTTAGGGGTAAGTTCATATAATTTTCTATGCAGCACTGTGTCAAATCAAGTCAACAAAACCTAGGGACTGTTGTATTAGTGTTATCTTTGTAAAATGACAGGGTCCTATCAAATTTCTATGATTTGTATGGTACTGACATGGATATGCAACCCCCCCCCCCCCCATATCTCAGTTCACCCATAGACCTGTGATGTGCCCTTGATAGGGCTGGGCACAGCCCTTGGTGCTCCTGTGTCTATGGGTATTAGTTGTTAAGCTCACTGAGCGCACCCTGCAAAACAGCAGAACCAGATCACCTTATTGCCTCCCTCAGGAGCAGCTGGGATAGGGTACTTCATGTGGGATAGGAAATAATGACTCAATACAGGGTTCCAGATTCTTAACTCTATCTACTGGACACCAGTGTGTCAAATTTATGATGGTACACAGCAATCGTATGGGTCCACAGACCCTACCTAATTCTATAGTCAGACGGAGAATTGCAGTGGCACTTCCCTCACATTACCCCAGCAGCCTAGGGCCCACCAGCAACTGCATAGTAACCCATGCCATTACCCTAGACTTTCTCTTTCCTTGGTATAGCCAACACACTGCTTTCACATAGTTTCAGTTTAGCAAAAATACATATCTGACATAGAATCGCCATTGGTATATTTTTATTTCTCGAGATGTTTTTAAAACAGCTTTAATTACTAATTTTACAACCAAAGAGCAGGTGACATGTTTTCAGGCTCCAGGCAGGCAACTCATACCAGCATAATATTTTGTGGTGATTTGCATATACAGCCCATGATGCTTTGCATTGTGGGGGCATGTGTGATTTTGTATTTTTTCATACCATGTAGTTGCCTGCCCTAGGAGCCTTTTAGCCATAAATGTAATTTTTTGGTGCACAGGATAAAAAGTAATTCAGTTTGTAAAGCCTGGCTCATAACTTCCCGATATGAGCCGCGTGGCCACTGAGCGCTGCAGCGCTAGCCCTTACAGTAGCTGAATGATGATGCCGAGCAGAGAATGGGGTTACAGGCAGTTTATGGAGCTAGTAATGGAACTAGGGGGGCTGCCTAAATGTACTGAGATTATCTTTGAGCATTTATACATGTATGGGGCATATATATATATATATATATATATATATATATACATACATACACATATATACTGTATATATATATATACACACACACACACATAAAAATGTATTAGCCTCATACATGTATACATGCCTGCAAATATAATCTTAGTACATTTAGGCAGCCACCTCCCCCGGTTCCATTACTAACTCCACAGACAGCCTGTATCACTGTTCCCTAACTCAAATCATCATTTGACTATTTTTAGGGGCAGGGCTGCAGCGCTCGGCTAATATCAGGAAGTTACGAGCCAAGATTTAACAGCTGAATTACTTTTTATCCAGTGCACCAAAAAAATTAGTTTATTGCTAAAAAAGTTCCTAGGCCGGCAATTACATGGTATGAGTTGTCGCCTGAAGTGTGTCAGCAGCTCTTTAATTAATCATCATTAAAGATGACCAGCACTACCGGCCCGGTGGCGCTGAGGGTTGAGGTGCTGGGCGCCACCTGCGCACCACGCGGCGCGACCCGTGTTGAGGCGGACTGGTCGTCGATTACGTGGGTCGGCGGGGGAATAGGCAGGCGTCCAACGACAGCTCGCCTTCTCGAGGAGGATTCGCCGATGCCCGACACTTACGCTGACCCGCGCGGAGGCTCGAGGAACTGCAAGCTCCACTTGGGGATGAGCGGCCATTGAGCAGCATGGACGTCGGCGCATGCGTCATGACGTCGGGGGAGGTTACCTGCTGCTCGGGGAGGGAGAAAAACGCGCGGAAACAAGCCTGCCTCAGCCGGGAAGATGGGAGGACCATGGCCGTGCCCATGATTTGCCTGTGCCCACCCAGCAGACCTCAGACTGACAAAACGTAAGTAATGGGGTTTGAGCCCCCCACCTCGTCCCCGCCCGGGGGGTAATCCGCAGCTCCATGGGGCCAGGGGTCTGCATGGGTAGGGTTCCGGGCAGTGGGATGTCCAGTTGTCCCCCCTGAAGGGTCGGAGGTGGCAGGCTAGGGAGGAGGAATAAACAGAAATTTCAAAAAAAAAAAAGATGACCAGCACTAGCAATTTTTAAAAGCACAACCCTTGGGGTTACTTTTTGACTTTACATGCTGGACTCATATTGTGAATGTATATATGTATTTCTGGAGCTCACCAATATAGCACCACACCAAGACGTTCCATTAATTCATAGTGGGTGTGGCCAAAGAGCAGTTACTTAAAAAATAAGCCCCATATTTCAGTTCAGGCATGAAATATAATGAAAAGAAAAATACACTTATGGTTTCTTTTGCCAGAAATGCTTTACTACTAAAAAAAAAAACTATATGATGAAATGTTTTTCTGCCAACAAACGCTGCTGCTTTAGGTGCCACTAGGTACATTCAGAATTAAATCAGAGCAACTTGGGTTCACCACTCATGAGAAGGGACACCCCTCCCCTTGTCCTTACCCATGTCGGCAGCACAGCCTCTTTAGTTTGAGTTCAGAGCAGTTCAGTTGGGCCAGACCTATTAGAATACCAGCAAAGGTTCCCTATAAAAAAAAAAATCAAAAGTAATGAATATGCAGTGTCTCACTACATGGAAAGGAACCTATTCACATCTCAAACAACTGTCTAAAAACATTCCTGTAGCTGACATTTTTTTGGAATGGTACTGTGAAAGGGCAATTTTTTTAAAGAAAAACACTAGAAATCTAAAAGCCTTCCCCTGGTAGCACCTAACTGCCCATTTAGCATTTTTAGCCTACAAATTAATTCCTTACCATACCTTAAAATACACTTTTTAACTTGAAAATATTTCCCCCAAATTTCCATTTAGAAAGGCTGCCCACCACCATCTCATAGGCAGTCACTGGCTTTCCTCACTCAGCTATGCTAATGTGCCCGAACAACTCAGCCATTAGTCAGCAGGGCACGTACGCATAAAGCAAATGTGGAAAGTGTGCGGCTGGCCAAGAGATGGCAATGGGCAGCCTTTCTAAACTACATTTTCAGCAGAATTTCATCAAGTTCTATATTTTAATTTAAGAGTAAAAAAAATCATTTATAGGCTAAATACTTGGGAGTACGCTAAGGATCGCCACCATTGTCAATGGCTACAGTAAATTAAATCTGACTTTGTGTTCCCAGCTGCCACTTTGGCCAAGGCATTCGGAAACAGGAATTTTTACTGTTCAGTTCACCTGATATAGTGGCTAATCTATTTTACATGTGGCTAAAAAACTGATGCTTTTCAGCCCACATGGCTAAGATTTTTTACACCTTAATGCTTATCCAGCAAAACACATTTTGGTTGATTAGCCATTGTTGGGGCAAGGTTATTAATTTGTAGTGTTTTCCAATAATTTCTCCCTTCTGCCCCCGTTCCTCTCCCTCTTCTCCCTGTCCCCTTGCAGGGTTCTCAGCATCCTGAAGCGGTGTTGTTCTTGGTATACCCTCCTTCCCTCGGCCTGTTTCTCCTCCCTCCCCTCCCCCTCCGCCATCCCTACCGGGTCCTGCCCTCCCTTGCAGGGTTCTCAGCATCCTAATGGGGTGTTGTGCTTGGCATGTCCCTCCCTCCTCCACCATCTTTGCTGGGTCCTTGTCCCCTTGCAGGGTTTATAGCATCCTGAAGGGATGCCGGCCTTGGCATGTCTCTCTTCCCTCCCCCCCCCCTCAGCCACACCCTTTGCTTCTTGGCCTTCTACTAAGCAACCTATGCACTTGTCAACCCCAGTACTCTGTCTATTCCTCATAACACTTTTAAGGTGTACACCTGTTGCTGGTCTATACCTTACCTTACTTATATTTACTATATGTTTATGCTCATTGTGATGTTGCCCTGTATGGAATAACTTTATGTACTGTATGCTTCAGCAATTGTCTGGTATTGTAATGCATTGTACTGTGTGTTGCACCTTATGAATATGTGTGTACATCTGCCTGTGTAATAGCCTGTGTTTAGCCTTGTTGTATATTGCCTAGATATGTTTTTACTTGCTCTCCCCACTTTGTAACCTCTCCCCCAGGACCTTCTGGAAACAAGCTGGTTACAGCTCATGTTGTCTTTCCTGGTGAAACCCTTTCAAATAAATAAAATAAATAGTGTAATTCACAATCACAAAGTCAGAAAGAAATCGAACCAATAGCATCCCAAGTCAGTGGCACATCGGCCAAACTGTTGGTGCAACTTCAGACAGAAGGTGAGCTCATGTATTTTGTGTATGTATTTTTATTTCACCAGGAAAAGGCTACACTGAGCAAGCTCATTTACAGGGAGGTCCTGGGTAGGACAGCATACATATGTTAGAAAGCAATGATATAGATACAAGATAGCAGAAAATATGGAGTAATTGTATACAGTGATACAATCAAGAAATAATAAAGTACAATTTGTAGAAAATAATGCACATCAATTTGATCAAGGTATGAGATGTATTTAATGTGAACAACACCATGTACACAGTAAACATTCTGTAGAGAACAGGAGCAAGATAAACATAACCACATGAGCAGGTCTTGGTACACAGCTCTTCGATGAGGGCTTTAAAAACACTACAACTAACCAGGGAATTAAGTTTTAAAGAGGTCTGCAGCGAGTTCAGGCTGTGGGAATGACACCGCTGATTAAAGCTTTGTGTGCATCTATCTATAAAGAAAACAGGGTAAATAATAATGTACACATAAGCCATTTATTATAACAGTCAAAGGACACAGCCATATAGTTCTACATTACTGCTGATGGAAACACACGATGGAAAGTTATTTACCTGTAACGTAATCTTCTAGAGTATGCAGTAGTAGCAGTAAGTAGTAAAATATTTTATTTATGGGTCATGAACGAGGATAGACTTGATTGAGCCAAGGCTCATTTACAACAAGGTCCCAATGCACAATTTCAATGATGCAATGTTATAAATTACAATAACAAACAAACTATGCATAGACGTACAATCACACTAAACATAGTGGACAATAATAGCAGCAGTTAATTAGTTTGACAGCAGACTCGTGGTTGTTTACACTTTTTATCCCACCATCCTTTTTTCTCTTTCCATCCATTCTTGTCCCCGATAATTCTCGGATTAGGGGGTAGATTATACCATGCCATTGCTCCATTATAAAAAACAGAAGCTCTCCCTATCTCGAGGTTACATTTAGGTACCACCACGTCTATACCCAATGCAGATCTTAATGAGCAATGTTTTTGCCTAAAAACAATATTACCCAATATATAATTTGGTAATTGTCCTCTAATGGCCTCATTCATAAATGCTAAAATATGGCTACGTCTTCTTTCCATCAACCTTTGCCACCCCAATGAAGCATACATGTGACAGCTATGTGTAACCCCCAAGTGGCACTATCCCAAGGGCTACTACCACTGCCTGCTTGACTACGGACAGGTTGAGGGGCCTAGGTTCTATGACGGGTGCCTCCACCCAGAGGTCAGGGTTTGTAGTAGTTAGACTAGCTTGGCCACAGCCCTCTGGGACACCGTGACCCCCTTTAGTTCCCTCTAGTGGCTCGCTCAGTACACAGGAGATACAGCTTCAATACCCCACGTATACACACTGTTCATTCATAAAGTACCACTTACCCTCGAGACTGACTCTGCAGCACGTCTCTGAGGACCCCCTGTAAAATAAGGTTAAACAACATGCACAGCAAAATACAATACTGTTTCCATAAGCACTAACACCACAGACAGTATACAGTATAACAACAAATAATTTGATTTATTTAGGGGACAGTAACACGGGAGGGGAGAATCAGATTAATTGGTGGCATTAAATCACAGTACTGTGCACACATACAGGGTCTGAAAAGTCACACTCTGGGTACCCAGGTTGGGGGGAGCTAGCCAAGTCTGTTGCCCGGGGTTGGCTGGCAGGTGCAGATGGATAGGGCCCTGTAGAGGAAAATATATGCACAACACCCAATTGTAATCCGGAGCCGGATGGCTCAGTCCATGAAGCAGTGAAACAACAAGAATTAGATGACACACTTGTGATTGAAAACAGGCTGCAGGGGAATACCCTGACTTGTACTCACAATATCCAAGCTGAAAACCGGATGGTGGATGTTCTTCTGGATTGCCAGAACAACAAGGCATGGAGACAAGGTCCTTGTGACTGGACCCCACTGCAGTTGATAGCAAACGGATTTAGTCCGAGACAAGCTGGGGTTTGCTTCCAGCTTCAACACACAGCACTGGGGATTGGAAATAGCGATTCCCCACAAGCACTACTCACATTCATATGTAAAACAAAGTACTATACCAGGCAGGCTGCTCCTCGATCCCGATCGCAATTACTGCAAAATACCCAGGAGCACACACAGCAGCTTCAGTTCCTGACAGACCGAGTGTGATTCAGCAATTTCTCCAGTCTTCTACAGGGTGAGCCTGGTTTCCACACTTCTAGTGCTTCTTTCTCCTCACAACTCGGATTCAGTCCAAACTGGCACTCACAGAGGCTACAGACCGAAACTCAGGGCCTCACACGCGCCTCCCGCGTGAAACTATACGCCGCAGAAGCACAGAGCTCCTTCTCTCTTCACAGTCACAACTGATCTAATGTTTCCAGTCACAACGCAGGGCATTTCCTTTAGCTCCACACCATTCTGTTGGTTGGTTCGGATGTCACTCACAATAAGACTCCCTCTGTTGGTGGAAAAAGGCGCCAAGGTTAAAACTACATTTCCCAGAGTCATTGCCCATACAATCCCCTTGTGGCTGGCTCAAAATTGAGAGTCCAAGTTAAGATTCATCCTCAGGCTCCATTTTAGGGTCTCCCTATCATCCTGATTGGTCCAAGTCAGCTATTCAGAACCAAAATGAAAGAGCTACACTGAAACAGTTTGTGCTGAAAGGAAGACAGGTTAGACAAACTACATTTTCTCAGTCATTCTAAATGATTTCTGACAAACAGTTATACCTTTCAACAAGGCTCCCTCTGCACATGTAGCAACGGCAGAAATGGAGTGAATTGACAGCAGCCCGGGCGGGATTCGGGCATTAGAACACACAGTCCCATATACAAACTAATTAAGTCTGCAAGCAGACAGCTCTTAAAGAGACAGTACGTGGAGGCTCAAATAGCAATCACTTGGAACCATATTTAAACAGCTCAGACACCGAACACCAAGACTTGGAGAATTCAGGCAAGCTCCTGGAAGACTTTTGGGAACCTCCATTTGCAGGGGGTTACATATGTGCTAACCTGGGAGCTCCAGTTATGTATCGAGCATGTCTAGTATAGCAAGTATCCCATCTCAATAATTCCTTCTTGGTTGCAACTGCACATAAAATATCCCCGTAATCATAGTGTTAACTACACTCTTCCTAATTTCTTTAGTCATGCACCACCCTAGTCCTATAAAGGGCTCCCAGTCGCTTACCAATGTTTTTAAGTATTTGTTCTATAGGAACATCCCAGTTCAGTTTACAATCTAGCCACATTCCCAGATACTGATATGACTGTAACTACTGTATTACAACTCCCTCTAATGTTTTAGTTTTCAGTATCCCTTCCTCTTCTGTTTTAATATTTCGGTTAAATAGCGCAAGTTGAGTTTTTTTTTTAAATTTAGAACCAATTTATGATTTTTAAGAAACATCTGTAGTTCATCAAACGCAGTTTGCAACTGCCATTGTGCCCCAGTCGTTGGTCAGGAGCCGCTAGGACCCTGTGGGACTACAGCTTTAAGGATGCAGGCGTATGGCACCAATGCATGGCACAGAAAGTACATGGATGTACATAAGGATAGCCATCCTTGAACACCTAAGTGCCTTTCATACTACTGTTAGGAAAAGAAAACTGAAGGGGAAGGTAACATACCATTAATGAAGTTTCTTACTACTGTTAGAAAACTGAAGGGGACGGTAACATACCATTCATGTAACACAGAAAAAAAATATGTATATAATACAAACTGGTATGAAAGAAGCATTTATATGCCTATATACAGATAGTCATATATAATTTATCACAGAAATGCATAAATACCAACTAAATGACGGGTGAGTGTGGTATATGAGGCAATAAATCCACTGAGGCAGTTAGCTAGATCATTAAACCTTAAGCCTGAAGGGCTACTAGCAATTATCCAAGCCTCATAATGTTTTCAGTTTCAAACGTTTGTTAAAAGAGTATTGCTTTCCAACAATTTTTGTATTTTTAATTTATTGTATCGATAGATGACTGCTTTTTATTTATTGTGTTGTATTTTACATATCTACTGGTCGACCATCAAAAAACTATCAAGTTAATGGACTTGCAATTCTCAAATAAAATGAATTGCAAATGAAAACACGAGTACAGCAGAGATGTCAATCTTTTTTTAATCTTTTTGCACACTCGCTTGGAGTCCCATCAAAATAAAAAGGTGGGCTTTTCGACACTCAACACATAACTGACCAGACCCTACTACAAAGCTTTGAGAGCACCTATAGGCATTGACCTTCCAAATAAAAGGAAAAGTGTGTGACACTGATAAGATGCCCACCAGCTGCCTGAATGGTAACCAAAGTGACCATAATGAAGGCAGGAGGCCTGAAGCAAAGGAAACAAACAAAAAAAAACTTATGAATATTGGGCAATTACCTGACAGTTGTCAAGAAACATTACAAAAGAAATGACAGTAAACAACTGAAGACCATCCCTGTTCACTGGTTACTAAAACAGTGCATAGGACTGGAGGAAGGATCGAGTGTGACTCTATGGTGGATATACTCTAGAGGATCAAGGGTTACAGGAACAGGAACTTTCCTATCATCCAAAGGTCAATCTCCTTAATAGAGCCACACTCTTGGGTTGAATATAAAGCACTAGGAAAAAGACACCGGGAGGTTGGAAACCTATAGTGAGTGGCTGCTCTATCTGACAACAGTTAGGTGGACCCCAGGTAAGGGTGTAAACTCAGAAGCTGTCAGAGGTGGGCATAGAGGGGATGTCAGGGCAGTACCCAACAGCAGGCAAGTGGAACCTGATGTAGACCCAGCCCAAAAATATACTTTGTGGGGGGTAACCACTGAGGTACACTAGGTTCCTCACAGGTAGGGTTATGTTCACCCGATAGGCTGATGATTCACATGTGACTTCAAAAGTGAAACCTGAGCCCCCACATCCTGTGAAAAGAGAAGGGGCAAAGTTTAAATTTGCGGGAGCGATGTTGCCAAGAAGTGGCCGAAATTCATATTTACAGATCTTTGCAAAGTTTTCCCAACCCTTAGCAACTTCAACTTTGCCTAAAATCGCAAAGTTTTTGGCCCCAAATGGTGGAATTTCGCCCCCGAACAGCAAAGTTCCACTGTTCATGGGAGAAATTCAGCACTTTGTGGTGGAACTTTGCGGATCGATTTGCATTCTACAAACTGCATTAAATTCGTGGATTAATTCACGGAGCGAATTTTGCCAACTTCGCCTATCTCTGCCTGTGACCTGCCAATAAAGTCCACTTATAAATGTGCATCTGACCAGGCTGCAGCACAGGAACACAGCTCCTGCAAAAGTACAGTTACGTAAGAACTTACCGTAACAGTAGATCTTCGAGAGAGGCTCTTGCAGTAGGTAATTACATATAGAACTGAAGCCGGCCGGCGGCAGGACCTGAGAAAAATTTCTAGCTAACGGTCCCTGGCGAGGGCCTTACGATCAGGTGACGGCGTCATACGATGTCGGTATAAAGGCGGTCCCGAAGCCGCCTTCCAGTTCTTTCCGCCACAGGCCTGGAAGGCCGGACGAGACAAGCGGATGTTTCCATTCCTGGAAAAGGAGCTGAAAAGCCAAGGGGGATGGAGGCGGGAAGGTATTACCTGCAAGAGCCTCTCGAGAATCTGATGATGGAAGTTCTAATGTACTATCTTACTCGAGAGGGCTCTTGCAGTAGGTAATTACATATAGGACTGAATCCCAAGCAGTCTGGAACAAAGGAAAGGCACCGGGAGGAGGGAACCACTCTAAAAAGTAGCCCTAGCAGTGCAAGCCTCAAGACAGGAGGCCTTGCAAAATGGCCAATCCGAAGCCTGCTCCACAGCGAGAGGCAATATCCAAACTGTAATGTTTTGTAAAGGTATGGACGGAAGTCCAGGTGGCAGCAGAGCATATGTCTGCCGCAGACACATTTTTGAAACAAGCCACAGAGGCCGCTACTCCTCTTGTGGAGTGACCTCTAACCTGATCCGGAAGGGTCTTGTTGTACTTGTCATAACAGAAAGTGATGCAATGAGCCAACCACTTCGACAGGCATTGCTTGGAAACAGCATTGCCTTCCCTTTTTGAGCAAAAGAGACGAACAACTGATCAGTCTTTCTGAGATTCTTCATCCTGTTGGTGTAGTATCTCAGAATCCGGTGAACATCCATGGTATGGAGTAAATATTCCCCTTGATTAGAGTACTGCATAAAAAAGGCAGGTAGCTCTATGGACTGATTTAAGGTAGACTCTGCTACTACTTTAGGTAGAAACTTAGGATTCGTGCGAAGAGCAACTCGTTCTTTGTGAAAAATCAAATAGGGGATTTTACACATAAGGGCCTGGAGCTCGGAAATTCTTCGAGCCAAAGTAATGGCCACCAAGAAGAGCGTCTTCCACGAAAGAAACTTCAGATCTGCAGAAGCTGCAGGTTCGAAGGGAGGGAGAGTAAGTTTCTCGAGAACAAAATTCAAGTCCCAAAGGGGAGCAGAAGTACGGATGGGGGACCTTAAATGAAGGACCCCTCTGAGAAAGGTCTTAGAGACCTCCAGTTGGTAGCTTTATCTGTGAAGGGAACATGGTAGGCTGAGATAGCTGCCATGTGAACCTTCAAGGAGGAATGGCTGAGACCCAGGTCAAAGAGATGACGTAAGTACTCCAGCAGAAAAGCCACTGAACAGGAGAAAGGCTCCACATTCTTGGAGGCTGCCCAAATAGAGAATCTCTTCCACTTCATGGCATAAGTGGACCTGGTGGAGGGTTTTCTAGTCTCCACTAAAATTTCCACCACTTTTGGAGAGACACCAAAACGGGATTGTGCTAGGTCTGCAGGAGCCATGCATGTAGTTGAAGGGATTTGAGGCCTGGGTGGACCAGGGTCCCCTGATCCTGGGTCAGCAAACCTCGAGATAGAGGAAGAGGAAGAGGAGGATCCTTTGAATATTGTTGTAGAAGAGAGAACCAGATTTGCCTGGGCCAGAAAGGAGCGATCAGAATCATTCTCGCTCCTTCTGTGGCTAGTTTCTGCAATACTCATGGGATAAGAGGAATTGGGGGAAAAGCATAGATGAATCTGTCCTTCCAGTCTAGAGACAGAGCGTCGCTCCAGAAAGCACCTCGCTCTGGAACGAGCGAGCAAAAGGTGGGAAGTTTTGCGTTTTGGGGAGGGGCGGGAACGGTCTACTCGGAGTCCCCAAAGCTGAAAGATATCGTCTAGTACCCCTTGGGCCAGTTCCCACTCGTGTGCCAGAGCAGAGAGGCGGCTAGCTTGTCTGCCAGAGTGTTGTCGACTCCTGGAACATGAATCGCCGTTAGGTGAAGGTCGTGTTGTGTTGCCCAATCCCAAACCCTCACTGCCTCCCTGCATAGAGGGTAGGACTGAGTTCCTCCCTGTTTGTTGATGTACCACACTACGCACATATTGTCCGTCTGGACGGCTAGGTGGGCCGGAAGGATGTATTGGTGAAGGGCTTGGACAGCGAACAGCACAGCTGGAAGCTCGAGCATGTTGATGTGGAGAGCTTGTTCCAGTCTGGACCACGAGCCCTGGGTCCAATGAGGACCTAGATGGGCTCCCAACCTTCGCCTGATGCGTCTGTAGTCAGAGTCTGGGAGGGGGGAAGGATGAAAGAAGGGGAACCCCCAAAACAGGTTCTCTCGAACCATCCACCATTGCAAGTCTCGCACCATCGGCGATGAGATCAGAATTAATTGATCTAGGTCGTCCACAGAGAGATCCTCATGTGGAGTCGAGCTCGGGGGACCGTCAGAATAGCGGCCGCCATGAGCCCCAGAAGACAGAGGACCAACCTCGCCGAGACCCTCCTGCGTTCTGATAGCAGGGAAGTCTGGGTTTGGAGAGAGGCAACCCTGTCCGGAGGCAGGAAGGCCTTGCTCATGGTCATATCGAGGATAGCCCCGATGAACTGTAGCCTCTGGGAAGGATCCAGATGAGACTTGGAATGGTTGATAGTAATACCCAGGCAGGTGAAAACCTGCTGGGTGAGGGAGAAAAAACACAGGAGTTCCTCCCTGGACGAGGCCGCCAGGAGCCAGTCGTCCAGGTAAGAGAAAACCTGTACTCCCATTGTACGCAGGTGGGCCGCTACCACAGCCAGGCATTTGGTAAATACTCGGGGGGTTGAGGATAGACCAAAGGGGAATGCCTTGAATTGGTAGTGGTCCCCCTGAAATGCAAAATGAAGATACTTGCGGTGAGAAAGGCGAATGGAACGTGCAGATAGGCATCCTGCATATCCAGTGCACAAAGCCACTGACCCGGGTGAAGGAGGGGCAGAAGGCTCTGCAGAGAGAGCATCCTGAACCTTTTGTATTCCACATAAAGATTCAAGGAACTGAGATCTAGAATGGGTCTGAGATCTCCCGTCTTCTTTGGGACGAGGAAGAAATGAGAATAGTAACCCGTCCCTTGAAGATGAAGGGGGACGGGTTCTATCGCCTGCTTCGCAAGAAGGGCCAAGATTTCTTCCCAGACCAAAGGAAGATGTTCCCTTGAATAGGACGACTTCAGGGGTGGGTGGCGGGGTTGTTTCTGAAGAAACTCTATGGAATGCCCTTCCGCTATAAGCTAGAGCACCCAAGAATCCGTGGTTATCCTCTCCCATCCTGGAAGGTGGAGGAAAACCTCCCCCTACCAGGTTCCTCTGGGAAGTCCAGAGGTGGGAAGGAAAGGAGTCAGGTGGTGTGGGGCAGCGCCAGCTGAAGCACCAGCTGCTTTTGGGCGGGGGCTTACAGCTGCGGGGCCCCGGCGTTTGGTGGCCCGCCTTCCCTATGGTTCGCCTTTGGCGAATCCGTCTGCGAAAGGACAACGCTTGCTGTTGGGGACGGTACATGGAATCCCAGATTTCAGAGCCGTCCCCTTCTCCTGCAAATCAGTGATGATGTCCTTGACATCACCCCCGAAAAGCACTGACCCCCGAAAAGGTGCTTCCTGAATAGCGGATTGCACCTCCGGGACCAAACCTGACACGCGGAGCCAGGCATGACACCGTAGACCCACGGCGAAAGCGGAGCTCCGCCTGGCAGTGTCCACTGCATCGTATGTCGCCCGCAAAATGTGGCGACTGGACGAACGAGCAGAACGGACGAGGTCGGCTAACTCTTGTTTCACCTGGGTAAGGACAGTCTTCTGGTAATCCCCCATGTGGGCAACATAATTCAGGGCCCGAATTCCCAGTGTGGAGGAGGCATAAATCTTTCTTCCATACTGGTCCAGAAGGCGAGATTCCTTACCAGGAGGAGACGAGCTCAGATGTTTTGGATGTGCCGACCGGCCGTAAGCGGCGCTAATCACGATCGAGTTGGCCCGAGGGTGAGAGTCTAGGTAGTCCACACTCTCAGGAGCCTGGTATAGCCTGTTTGACTTCCTGGGAAGTGGGGCTAACGGCGACGGTTGTTTCCAAATCGTGGTAACAAGGTCAGCGTGAGGCTCAATCCAGGGAGGCACTAATGTTGGAGCTGTCACGGGCAGATCCAGATGTTCAGCGAGTTTAAGTCACTGAGGATCTGGTTCCAAAGAGTGCCACTGGTGTACTTCCTGGATTTTTCTAAGCAACTCCGTGAAAGATGGATCCTCCGGAGGAGACTTCCGAGGGGTCCTCGGCCGGGGCTTAGACGGAGAGCGGGGCTCGTCGTCTTTCTCGGAGCATCCCTCGGAAGAGTCAGAGGAATCCGAGAGGGAAGAAGAAGAGGAAGAAGAATAAGACTCCCTTACGCGACTCGGGGGAGGAACGGGTTCCTTGGGTGGTACCCGTAGACGCGTGTCCTGCCCCCCTCTCTGGACCCAGAGGGAAGAGCTCTGGAGTCCGGAGGTGGTGAGCAGTCGCCGCGCCTCAGGCGTCGGGAGGCGGTGGCGCACCGTCGTCGTCGGCTGCTCTACCTCCCTGGTGAGTTGAGCCTTGGCCTCGGCCCACCAGGAGGCCAGAGTCTAGTGCAGATCCACCAGCGGCCGTGGGGGCAGTGGAGGTGGAGAAGGAGGGAGAAAAGTGTACAGGTTGTACCCATAAGGCGAGTATCCAAAACCCAGCTGCGGGAAACCCGGCGTCGGAAAGACCGGGGTCGGGTACTGCGGCGCTGGATACTGTGGTCCTGGGTACGTTGGCGTGGATAAGGCGGCGGGTACCGGGAAGCTGGGGGCTGCGGAGCAGGCGGCGGTCGGCGGCCTCACGGGTGGGTCCACGTTAAGCGGCCCGGAGGCGGAGGGCCCGACGGAGGGGGAACATCCAGAAGTGGGACGTCTCCTGGAGCCGGCAGAACCGGCGTCTGAGGCACCAGTGCCGGAGGTACCGGTAGAGGTACTGGCATCAGGGCCGGCATCTGGGGGGCTGACGTCAGATCCGGTTCCGATGGAGGAGGGTCTGACGGAGGAAGAAGATCCCTGCATCGTCCGGGAAGGAGGAGATAATCCCGGGGTCAGGCTGGGGTGACTCTGGCTCCCAGGCGGCAGCAAAGGCTGCAAGGAACTGGAGTGCGGCGGGCGTGGGAGGTCCGTCGTCGGTTCCCGTCGCCTGGCACATCGGAAGAAAACGGCGATAGAAGCAGAAGCGGATTCGGTGCGGGAGGAGCCGGCATCGACTTCTGGGGAGACCTCACGGACATGGGCCGAGGGGAAGGATCGGCCCGGTCCGGGGAGGGGCAGAGGTCATGCGCCGCCCGAAAGGTCGGGCGTCTTATCGACCCTCTCCATGCGGACGTCGGAGGAGCCGATGTCCAACTTAGAGGAGTCGCCCATGCCAGTAGGCCACAAGCCTGCGGCCGAACCGGGCGCGGAGGCCTCCAATCGCCCAGAGGCTCCCGCAAGGCCCGAGTGCGAGCCAGACAGGCGGGCCGGCCTCCTCCAAAACCTTGAGGCGCGTGAGCGGTCCCGCGGGCGTTACCTTGGTCCCGGTGTCTCCAGCGGGAGACGCGGTAGAGGAGGACTTCTCCCGGTGCCTCTCCTTGTCCTTCTTTTTCCGATGTCCTTCGGGGGAAGTAGACGCCTGCCTCAACTTTTTCAACTCCTTTTCCATAGAAGACATCTTTTTCTTGAAGAGATGGGCTTCCAGGGACTGCTGGCGCCGTTTACGGGTAGCCGCGTTGAAGTTGAGACAATGCTGGCACTTCTCGACCGGGTGATCGGGGCCTAGGCAGAAAAGGCACAGGGAATCACCGTCCTTGTGTGGCAGTTGGGCACCGCATGAGTCGCACTTGTTTTTGTGCTCGGAGGGTGTAGGGGACGACATACACCGACAATGTACCTGACGATTGATTGAAGAATAACTATTTTTCGGTTAAAACTGACGAAAGGTAGGGCTGACGAAGCATGAACTTTCCGCGAGGCCCTGCGAGCGCAGCGCGGAAAGAACGGAAGGCGGGCGCCAGGACCGCTCTTTATACCGACGTCGTATGACGCCGGTCACCTGACGTGGGGGTAGTCCCTCGCCAGGGACTGCTAGCTAGAAATTTTTCCGTGGGGTCCTGCCGCCGGCCTGCGTCAGTCCTATATGTAATTACCCACTGCAAGAGCCCTCTCAAAGTAAGATCAGATGATTCTGTTTGTGCTGCTTTTGAATTTCCTAATCTAACTTCAAGGTATAGCTACATTTCTGACTTGTGATTAACTTCAGTAAGATTCAGGCTTTTTTATTATTTAATTTCTTTCATTTATTTTCATTTCATTTTTATTAGTTATACTGGAAAGGAATGCTAGCATTGCTGACCGTATACACAAACGTCCAGTTACATACAACACTCATGAGACATAACATATGCTAAAACACATTTAACTTTTGACAAAGGTTAACACAATGGTACAATAAAGCTCAGGACAATATAGACTAAAGGCCAGACCATGAACTAACCTGGGTGAAATAACAAATTCAATACGTGACATTAAGCATTCAGTGAGGGTTAAACAAACATATAACAGTGGGAAACAAAGGTTTAAGTGCAATCTAAAGCTAGCATAGGATTAACAAATACTACAAGTGCTAGAACAAGAGGAAGGATGGGTAACCAGAGGGTGAGGGGGAAAAGAGTACGGGGCAGCCAGCTTAGGGCTGCAAGCAGGTGCAGGAGTAGGTGAGGAAGAAATGTCTCCTGATATTGTGTTTGAAGACATTTGTGGAGGGACAGTGTTTTAGTTCCAGAGGGAGAGAGTTGAACAGCTTGGGACCCATACAGGAGAGTGTTTTCTGGCCTTGAGTGGTTCAGCAGAAAGGAACAGTGAAGGAGACAGTGGAGAACAGTCTAGTGGTCCTGGTGGTGGTGGCTATCTGGAGGAGGGAGGTGAAGCAATCATGGAGCAGCCCTTGGGAGAGTCTGAAGAAAAAGGTGGCCATTTTGCAGTTGAGGAGGGCCTCAAGGGAGGGCGAGGAGCTTCTAAGTTTGGAGAAAATGTTGTTGGAGAGGCGAGGGAGGGAGACAAGTGAACCATAGTCAAAGACAGGAAGGAGGAAGCTGGAAACAAGGAGAGATTTGGATTCCCTGTTCAGGTACTGCTTAGTTCTGTGGAGGATAACAAGGCACTGGTGGGCCTTTCTGATTGTGAGGCTTGTGTGAGCATTGCAATTTAGGTGGCTATCCAAGAGTAAGCCAAGATACTTGAATTCATTGACTCTTTCAATGGAGTTACCAAGGTTGTCATAAAGGGAGAAGTCCAGGCCTAGGGGTTTGCGGCGGCTGGAGAAGACCATAAACTTAGTTTTTTTAGAGTTAAGTACTAGACCTTTGGACATGAACGAGGCATGAAGTCTGCTGAAATCAGATTGGAGTTTGTTCATGAGAGTTGTGGGGTCTTTGTTCTGACAGAAAAGGGCAGCATCATCAACATAGAGAATGATTTCGGAGGAGGTGCAGATGCCAGGCAGAGAGGTGACGATCAGAAAGAAAAGAGGGCCCAGGATGGACCCTTGGGGGAACTCTGTATTAAATGGGGCAGGATTCGGAGACAACACTGCTAATAATTTATTTATTTCGTTTTTGTTGACTGGGTAAGTGCACTAGACAAATCCTGCCTATTTTCAGGCACGACCCGGGGGAGGGAGATACAGATGAGTGCCAACTGACCTTGAACCAGATTAAGCTGTTGGTGATATTTTTAGTGGATGAGGGAAATTTGGCCAGGACACTGGGGAAATTCCCCTACTCTTTTCGATAAGTGCCATGGGATCTTTAACATCCACCTGAACTACCACCAATCCAGGCAGACAGGACCTTAGTTTAACGTCTCATCCGAAAGACGGCACCTCAGAAGTGCAGCACCCCTCTCATGCTGCACTACAGTGTCAGTACTGGAATATTAACCCACGTGCCAGATGTGGGAACTGAACCCACAGCACTCTGATCTCCCGGTCTCAGAAGCGAGTGTGCTACCTACTGAGCCACTGACACTGCTGTGCATATTAGTGTGATAGGATCTACCCGTTAGGTAATCCTTGAACCAGTGGCAGACCTCAGGTGAGAAATGGAGGCCAGCCAGGGTGTGAAGGAGGACTTCATGATCAACAAGGTCGAAGGCTTTCGTGAGGTCCACAAATGCAGCACTGGTGTAGAGGCCTTCATTGTTGGCTTTGTCTATGGTGTGGGTAAACTTGATGAGGGCAGTTTCGGTATTGTGGTGAGCATGGAACCCATGCTGGCCCTCTGTGAGCAGGTTGTATTAGGAGAGGAATGTCGTAGTTTGCCTGTAGACCACTTTCTCAAAAATTTTAGAGAGGAGGGCAAGGAAGGAGATGGGACGGTAGTTGGATACAAGATCCTTGGGGCCAGATATGTGAAGAGGTTTAATAGTGGCACACTTCCATGCTTTGGGGAAGGAGCCCGCGCAGAGGGAGTGGTTGAGGATGTTAGTTAGAAGGATGGCCAGGGAGTCACAAACAAGATAGAGAACTCTGAAGTCAATGTTGATGGCGCCCTTGGATGGTCTAGGGTCATTTGTTCTTTTTTTTGTGTAATCTTTTTATTAAGTTTCTAACAAAAACACACAATACAAGAAAAAGACAGGCAGTACTTGGACATACACATACAGAAACAACACATACAACAGGGTGGTGCAATCCCTTATTCCTTGCAATTAGACATTTAAAGTACATTGACCTCTTAATAAATAAAATCTGATCCATCTATTAAAAAAAGCAGACAAATACAGGTATATAAAGATGAACTTGATTATATGTAAAAATAAATACACAAGGTACTATTAGCCCAAGTGTAATTTCTACTTACAGCATCTGTTTATTATCCCCATACCCCTCTCCAAACTGTTTCTAATTTACCCCATGCCTTCTTTCCTTAAGTAAGGCCCATTCTCAGTGTATTTTCCTCCAGTGTGCTAAGCGAGGTCATGAATGGAGTCCATTCTCTGTAGAAGGCCTCCCCTCTATCCCTGAGGACCAAAGTCAACCTTTCCAGGGCAAGTGTCTGAATGACACTGCTGAATAGTAGGCACCTCACAGCTCATCCACGTATTCTGTACGCAGTGCCTGGCTAACATCAGGAGTACCCTACACCATCTTGGGAGTACTTCCCAATCCCCATCATCCCCCTGTGTCATACCAAAGAGGCCTACGATCGGGTCCATACTCACAGGGAAGCCCCTCATATTTGAGATCTCGCCCAGCACCCTTGTAGCACCTTACATGTCCAGAAACTATGCATATACGTTCCCGTTTCCTCTTTGCACCTACCACACATAGGGGAAACCAATGGGTGGGCCTTATGTACAATCACAGGGGAATAATAAAGCCTATGTAAAAATTTATAAAAGGCTTCCCTGAATCTGTTATATATCAGTAGTCCCCCCACCCCTCCGACAGAAGCTGCCAATTCTCTGCGGTAATGCTGCGGCCCAAGTCCCTTTCCCATAGTTTAACTTTAATGGTGTAGTCTGGGTAATCCTGTTTCCCCAACCTCGTGGCTTTCCGGATAAAGCCCTTGGAGTCCTTTTGAGCCAAATTAATCAAGGCCTCAGTCAATTCCCATCCCCGTGACTGAGCCCTGTTGTGTCCCATTTTTTGTATAAAAGCCCTAAGCTGCATATAGTGGAATAATTGATGTCCATCTAATCTCAGCCCTTTAACAATATCTTCTAGAGGGTGTAACACCCCATTCCTCAGAAGTTTTCCGTTATGCTTTATCCCAGTGTTCTCCCATTCTCGAAAACCTCTGTCCTCCAAACCTGGCAGAAAAAATGGATTCCCCACCACTGGAGCAAGAATGTTTCTCCCCTGATGCCTTTTTTTTCCCCAAAGACATTCCCATGCCTCCAACACCATCCGCACCAGCGGGTTTTCACCCCCCTGATTAAGATAGGCTTTAAAGCCTTTGCTATGCAGGTATGCTGACAGCCTACCCGCACATCCCCACTGCTCCAGATCCACCCAACTTGCTACTGCAGGGCGGTTCACCCGGTCAACCACATACCTTTGCTGAATGGAGAGGTACTAGTTCGAAATATCAGGAAAATTGAGCCCTCCCTGTGTCGACTCCGCCTTTAGCCTCTGAAGGCGCGCCCTTGGCTTTTTGTCTCACCAGATAAATCTAGAAAATGATTTCTCCAGTTTATTTATATCTCCTTTCACCAATCCCATCGGTAACATCTGCATAGGGTACAATATCCTGGGGAGGACATTCATTTTGAGGAGGTTTATACGCCCTAACCATGAAATAGGTAGCTGTATCCACCGCCTCAAGTCTGCCTCCACTTTTTTAATTAGTGGTGAGTAATTCAACCCATATAGAGATTCAACTGTCTTTCCCACCTGGATTCCAAGATATGTGATACCCTTCTGGGCCACCCTCAACCCCCACTGCTCATCCACCCGCTCTGGTTTAGGGAAGCACAACATCTCTGATTTAGAGACGCTGATCTTATACCCCGAAAATACTGCAAAAGAATTTATCAGCTCCAAGAGGGGGGGCATTTAGTTCAGGGGCTACCTCAAAAAAGGAACATATCATCCGCATAGAGAGTCACCTTATGCTCCGTGCCCTCCACCCCACCCCCCGGTACCTCTGGACATTGTCTAATCGCCGCAACCAAAGGCTCAAGCGCCAGTGCAAATAGCAGTGGAGAGAGAGGACAACCCTGCCTTGTACCTTTACCCAACTCAAAATATTCCGTGGGGGTCCCATTGACCAGGATGCAAGCCCTGGGTGTACGATACATAGCTCAAACCAACTGCATGTATGCGCCACCCAGACCAAATCGGGCCATAACCTCAAAGAGGTATTCCCATTCCACCCTATCAAAAGCTTTTTCGGTGTCCATGGAGAGAACGTATGTTTTCCCCTGCCCCGCTTTCCATATCACATTTAATAAGCGACACATATTATAAGAAGACCTCCCCTTAATAAATTCGGTCTGAGCGCCCCAACACAGGCAGCAGGTCCTCCAGCCGGTGGCTAACATGTTTGCCAGTATTTTTACATCACAATTTAGGAGTGAGATTGGTCTGTACGAAGCACACTCTGTCTCGTCTTTACCCAGTTTCGGGATCAGGGAAATCATAGCATCACCACATGTTCGGGGCAAGCACAATTTCTCCTCCTCTCCCACCTGACAAATTCCAACCAGACCCTCTGCAAGCTGGCTTGCCAATGCTTTATAGTATTCCATGGGGAACCCATCTGGATCACTTGCCTTTCCCTTTTGAACTTTCCCTATGGCCTTTATAATCTCTTCCTTCGTGATGGGTTTTTAATTGTGCCTCCTGGGTCCCAGTGAGCTTAGGGAGTAACATAGAAACATAGACTTTGACGGCAGATAAGGACCGCTTGGCCCATCTAGTCTGCCCATTTCCCTACCTACAGAATAGGCCGCAGATCCTAGTTAACCAACAGCCTATTTCTTCCTACCCCCCACAAGAATTGCTTTATGTCTGTCCCATGCATTCTTGAATTCTCCCACAGTTTTAGACCTCACAACCTCCTCAGGAAGGATGTTCCATGCATCCACTACCCTCTCTGTGAAAAAGTACTTCCTCCATTGCCCTGAACCGCCTCCTTCTATCTTCAAATTGTGTCCCCTTGTTCTTGCACATCTCTTTTTCTGAAAGATGCTACCCTCTTGGACTTTGTTGATTCCACTGAGGTACTTAAAAGTTTCTATCATGTCCCCCTCTCCCTTCTTTCCTCAAGGGTATACATATTAAGCTCCTTTAGTCTCTCCTCATACGGCTTCTCCTGCAGACCCTGTACCATTTTAGTTGCCCTCCTCTGGACTGCCTCTATCCTGTCTATGTCCTTGCGGAGATGGGATCTCCAGAACTGGACACAGTACTCCAGATGGGGTCTCACCAACTGTCTGTACGGAGGGATAACAACTTCCTGTTTTCTGCTGCCAATGCCTCTCCCTATACATCCCAGTATACCCCCAGCCCTCCCTACTGTCTTCTCACATTGCTTGCTAACCTTAAGGTCATCTGATATGATTACCCCCAGGTCCCTTTCCTTTTTTGCTGTTGTTACTACCTCCCCACCCATTGTGTATTCTTCCCCTGGGTTCTTGTTTCCCAGGTGCATTATTTGCACTTCTTTGCACTGAATCCTAGCTGCCATACTTCAGCCATTCCTCCAACCTTGCCAAGTCCCTTTTCATCCTTTCCAAGCCTCCTTGTGTATCAACCCTGTTGCAGATCTTTGTGTCATCTACAAAAGGCATACTTTTCCTTCCAGTCCCTCTGCAATGTCACTGATGAAGACATTAAAAGGACTGGACCAATACTGAACCCTGCGGTACCCCACTAGTAACCCCTCTTTCTTCAGAGTGGACTCCATTTACAATTACCTTCTGTGTCCTGTTGTGCAGCCAATGTTTTACCCAGGCTACCACCCTGGGACCCACTCCCAGGCTGGTTAATCTGACTATTAATCTTTTGTGTGGGACTGTGTCAAATGCCTTGCTAAAGTCTAGGTAGGCCATGTCCACAGCCCCTCCCTGGTCTACTACTTTGGTCACCCAGTCAAAGAAATCTATTAGATTCGTCTGACATGACCTTCCCGCTGTGAACCCATGCTGCCTTGGGTCCTGTGCCCCACTGGCCTCTAGGTACTCAACTATTCTTTCCTTCAGAAATGACTCCATCACTTTCCCTACCACAGAGGTCAGACTGACAGGTCTGTAGTTTCCTGCCTCTGTCTTGGTCCCACTTTTGTGAAGAGAGATCACATCTGCCTTCCTCCAGTCCTCAGGTACCACACCATCCTCCCATGATTTATTAAAAGTGTAGCCAGTGGTTTCACTAGTTCCTCCCTTAATTCTTTTAGAATTCTGGGTGAATTCCATCAGGACCCATTGCTTTGTCACCTTCAGTTTTAGGAGTTCTTGCAGAACCCTTTCTTCTGTGAAAGGACTGGGATCGACCCCCTATCAAGAGTGCTTCTGTTAATTGGATGAGGCACTTCCCCTCCTCTTTTGTGAATACTGAGCAGAAATATTCGTTTCAGTATCCTGCTTTCACTGTCCCCTCTGCCCACTCACCATTCATTCTATTCAGTCTCACTATCCCTCCCTTTGTCTTTCTACGCTCGCTGATGTACCTATAAAAGGTTTTATCCCCCTTCTTAACTGAGTTGGCTATCTTTTCCTCAGTTTGGGCCTTTGCTATTCTGACTTCCCTCCCTGCTTCGTTCTGCCTTAACTGGTACAGCTCTTTGTCCTGCTCCTTCTGTTTTTCCTTATACTTCCGGAATGCTATCTTTTTCTTCCTGACTTTCACAGCCACCTCTTTTGAGGACCACAGTTGCTTTTTCTTTCGTTTTGGTTTGTTTATTTGCTTCACACAAAGGCTTGTTGCCTCTGTGATGGCAGTCTTGATGATTCCCCATTGTTGCTCCACACCTCCTTCTAGCCTGTTTGCTAGTGCTTTTCTGAGGCACTCTCCCATCTTGCCAAAGTCAGCCCTCCTAAAGTCCAGTACCCTCACTTTTGTATAGCTTGACTCTGTAGCTGAGTTTAACGTGAACCACACTGTTTGATGGTCACTTGTCCCCAGATGGCAACCCACTTCTAGATCTGAGATCCTCTCACTGCCCCCATTTGAAAGTATGAGGTCTAGGTTGCTCCCTCACAGTGGGTTCGAAACTAGCTTTCTGAGGCCTGCCACCTGTAGGGCATCAAGAATGGCCCTGCTCTTGGATGTGGCTGCAGCAAATGTGCTCCAGTTAACACCTGGCATATTCAGGTCTCCCATCAACAGTATCTCCCTTCTCTGCCATTCTAAGAATGCCTTCTATCATATCCTTGTCCATTCCTCACCCTGACATGGGGTCTGTACACAACCCTGTGCGGATTGTGGTGCCCTTTCCAGTCTCCAAGGTGACCCACAGTGCCTCCTCTCCTCCCTGTTTACTCTTTTGTTCAGTTGCTTTTATCCTTCCTTTACATGAAGCTACTCCTCCCCTCTTCTCCCTGCCTGTCTCTCCTGTAGGTTATGTACCCTGGTATGTTAACATCCAGTCATGGTTCTCTGTGTGCCATGTTTCTGTGACTTATCGATATCCAGGCATCCCTCTTCATCAAGACACCAGCTCAGGTAGCTTGTTGCCCAGACTACAGAGCATTGGTACTCATTACCCTCGATTTCCTGATGGCCTTACTCCCTTTTGCCCCATCCTGTCCTTCTTGCCTTTGTCACTTTCTCCATTTACCCCTGCCCTTCTCCTATCGACACCCCTATGTTGGTGTTTGCACTACTACTGTAGATTATTTTGGGGGGCAAGTTTCCTGCTCCTTTCAGTGCCTCCCCCTTGGCTGGTTTAAATGCTTGCCAATGAAGCATTTAAACCTATCACCTAGGATCCTGGTTCCCCTCCCGGACAGATGCAGCCCATCATGCCAGTATAGGCTTGCATCACTCCAGGTGGACCCCCAGTCCCCAATGAAGCCAAATCCCTGAGCTCCACACCAGTTTTTCAACCACTGATTGAATCCCATGGTGCGGAACACCCTAGCCTCTACTATGCCATAGATGGGCAGCACCTCCGAGAAGGTTACTGTGCGTGCTACTTGACTAAGGCCCCTCCCCAATTCCACAAACTCTTCCTGCACTTCTCTAATCCCTTTCTTAGCCAGGTCATTTGTCCCTAGGTGGACAATGACATCCAGCTCCCTCCCCTGTGCAGCTGCTCCGGCAATCCTGAGGATTCACTCCCTGTCCCTCCAAGCCATGGCGCCAGGCAGGCACCTTACCTCCCTCTCCCCTTCCTCCCCAAGTTCTACCTTCCTAACAATGGAGTCCCCCACCAGGAGTTGTTTCCTTCCCCTGCCACCCTCCTGTGGGTCTCCTTTGTGGAGGTTCCCAGCATCCTCCTTGGTCTCCACTGTGGGTGCCTCCATAGAGGAACCACACTTTGCCAGAATGGCATAGGGTGTGGGAGGTACAGCTGGAGGGATGCACCTCTGTTCACCACCCTCACCCTCCCTGGCCCACTGTGGTCAACCCTCCTCTTTCTTGGCAACCTCTGAGGCAACGGCAGTGGCACTGGTGGTCCTTGGATGGAAGAGGAGGTCCCACAAATCCTGACCAACTCAGCCTGGAGATGAGCAACCTCCTCCCTCAGCCCAGAGAGGTGCCTGCAGATGGGACAACACCGCATCCTCCAGAACGTCTCCCAGAAGACTGCTGCTCCACAACCACTGCACTGCAACACTCCAATCATGTCTTATTTCTGGCCCCTTAACTGTTCGAAATCTTTACTCTTTCCTCTGTTTTTTTTTTCTCTCTCTCCTTACTTTCTGTCTGTGTCGCCTTTAAGCTCCTGATTGTCCTGTTCTGAGACAAGAATATCCTATATTTCTCAGTAGACCCCTTACTCGCTCAGAGGCAGACCTCCAGCAGCTAGAGGGATCCGGAGAGCTACTCTTGCCCTTCTAGGATGGTGGGTCTTTGGTGGTTCTGTGATCACTCACTTCCTACTCCCAAACAGGAAGTTCCTGTTGTCAGTCAAATCCTGTGCCTATAAAAATAGAACTAGCTTTAGGTGGGGGGAGGAGGAAGGAGGGCAATATAGTCCCAGTAGAGAAGTCCAGTCACACAGCAGTCCTTTCTCCTGGTACCACCTTATCTAAAAAGTCTTTCGCTAAGGAGCTCCTGTCAGTACATTCAGCTTGATACAGCCTACTATAAAAGTCCAAAAAACATTTCTCAATTTCCTTCGGTTCCCTCTGCAGTACCCCCATTCTATTCCTAACCCCCAGTATCCTATTAGGGCATCTACCCTCTTTTGTGAGTCGTATGAGTAGCGGACCCGGTTTGTTGGACCACTCAAATACACTCTGCCTACTATAGAACCCTGAAGTTTTTGCTTCCCCTCTTACCAACGTGTTCAGTGCTTCCCGTGTGACCGTAAGGAGCTGTATAATTATACCCTTCTCTCCCTGAGCCATACGCTTCTCCAAATCTTTTAATTGCTGTTCAAGCTCCATCCTTTTTTCCCTTTTAATCTTTTTAACCCTAGCAATATATCCTATAATAGCACCTCTCTTGAAAGCCTTCCCTGCTTCCCATTATGTTCCTCGAGACCTCACTTCCCTCATTAGTTTCTTTATACAGCTGCCACTGGTTCCCCAAAAACTCTCTAAATTCCTTATTATGAAGCATATATGATGGGAACCTCCAGTGTGATGGCCGGTCCCTTTCTCCCCTCATCCGTATTTTGGCTATTACCATGGCATGGTCTAAAATGTGAATAGGACCACGTGAGACATCTAATATTCGCTCATTCTGAGTACATATATGTAACCAATTTGAGACCATGTACTGTGGGGGGTGGGAGAAAAAAGTAAATTATTTAGCTCCAGGGCTTAACACCCTCCAGCTATCAACCATGTCCACATAAGGCAAACCAACCTGCCATTGTTTAAGACCCTCTGGCGTCCAGCCTCTACCATCAGAATGATCCAATACCGGGTCCATCGTGCTGTTCATATCACCCTCCAGTATTAGACCTGGGAATTGCTCCTTTATAAGTAAATTGAATATTGAGGGAAAAAACTTGGGGTCATATACAGCACGCACACAGAGATTACTTATAATGACTTGCTCTCCACGCAGATTACTCACCAGGAAAATGTGCCGCCCCTCTTTATGGTCCTTCACCACTCTAGTGATTTCCAATGGCAAGTGTTTACTCACCAAAATGGCTACCCCACATTTCTGAGGGGAGTAAGAGGCCGCAACACATTTACCAACCCATCCCCTAGTGAGTTTATTATGTTCCATGTCTGACAGATGGGTCTCCTGGAGAAGTCCTATCTGTGCTCCCCTTCTTTTAAGGGCTGTAAGTAACATAGAGCACTTGATCAGGTTACTAACCCCATGTACATTCCAGGAAACCACTGTCAACTCCTTCACATTAGCCATTCACATTAGCCATATCCACTCCTTTATTTGGTCCTGTAAGTGGGCCCCTCCCTTCCCACCCCCTTCCACTAAATCAGCATGTTGTATCTTTTGGCATTCAGATAATGTCCATAACACACTTGCGTTTCAAGTTGCACCACATAAAACATACAAACAATCTATAACTAACATATAAACTTTAATCCTAATGCCCTCCCTCCCCACCTTCACCACTTCACCAACTATGCCTCCCACATCCTCCATTACCCTCCCTATACATATCCTTACTTTGAAACAACATATATCTGCACTATTTACAACCTTCAACCCTAACATATCCCTATTTTCCCCAGTCCACCCCCTCCTCCTGCTCCTTCTCTTCCTCTAATCTCTATCTCCCGGATCTCTCCCTTCCTCCGACACCAATTGCCAGTCCAGCATCAGTGTCTTCCTTCCCTTTTCAGATATTAGTGCCTCGTTGCCCTTGCCCGACTACCATCCATCAACCTTTCCCCTAATACACGCATATCATCAACTTGTTCTTACAACCATTTATCACCTAGGTATTACAATGTAAACTCCAGAACTGAAAGAAAAAAGAAGAATTGCAGAGAAATCCATGTAGAACCTTTGACTGTGAGCCCACTGATAACAGAGGGAAAAAAAATGAAGACAGCCCTTCCCCTCTTATTACACTGTACATATTATACCCCTGCCCCTTTAATAAGAATAAAAGATATAAACAATACTCTTGAGTCCAGAACCCATTTGCTTCCGCATCGATCTTGCTGGACAGTATAGGCCACGCTCTCAGCTTACACACTAAGCCCTTCCCTCCTGTAAAGGCCATAGTTGAAGCATTCTGCTGAACCGTCTCCAACGTGCGTGCCGTCCCCTTTAATCTCAGGAGTGGTGCCAAGCAATGACTCCGAACAGTTTATGTCCATCCACAAATCCTTAGTATATGCGTTTCCTACCCCTTCAGTCCTTTGTTAAAATAATAAAGTCTCCCAACTGCCCAGATAGAAAAGGGAGAAGCCACATAAACAGTTAGTCTTCCTCGAAGCTAATTCTCCATATTAATGTCCTACGACCAGAATCCCGCCTTTCAGTGCTTCTCTAGTAAAATCTCTTTCCAGATAAGGCCCCAGAGTCAGTAGTCCCATCGCTCTCTTCTAGAACCATCAAACCAGAAGTATAAAGCTACGATCTTTTAATCATAGCAAAAGGCTCTCCCAAGCAGACTGCTGCCAACTGCCTGGCTCTGTCTCATTCCACTCCCAGCTTTTTCTGTAAATCCCCCACAAATTATTCTGCTTTTGTAAGCTCCCAAAAGGAGTATGTAGCTCCTTCATGTCGGATCTTGAGAGTAGCAGGGTATACGAGAAAATTCTCCACCTTCCAATTCCTCAACTGAGTCATGAGTGGATTAAATAGTTTCCTCCGTTTCAATAGTCTTGTGGAGTAATCTTGTGACAGAAATAAATGGGTACCTTCAAATTCCAGCCTCCCTTTCTCTCTGTATGCCTCCAGTACTCTCTCCCTATCCTGAAATGCATGGAATCTCATTATTATTTGTCATGGGGGCTGATCTCCTGGGGGACATGGGATAACAGCTCAGTAGAGTGGAGATGTCAAAGCCATGTAGTCAGGAGGACTCATTATGGATTCTGACTGTGGTGAAGTGGGTAAGGGCCAGGAGAGGGTTAACTGTGACTTGCAGATGGTGACTTCACTGGTCTTGAAGTGGCAGCTGCTGGCAACATTGGTGGCATTTAGGACTTGGGGACTGGAGAAACAAACTTTAAAGGAAATTGATAACTAAGGGGACTCGGATAAGAGAAATTCATTGGAAAAGCGACAGAGCAGGCCATTTTGCAGGCACATAGCGGTGAAGTAGGGTATCACCAGATAGTCAGAAGATGGGGGGAGTACTAACAGAGGAGAGACTGAGTGTGCTCTAGTACTGTAGGTTTTGGCAGTGTGGGCAGGGGGAAGCAGCTGGTGATACATTACAAGACACTGTCTGAGTGAGCCAAGAGAGGGTCATGGCTACCTCCATGTACATGTGGTGCAGCATGATGGTTCTGGGACTGGGAGGAGTCGAGAGAGAAGAGACAGAGATGATGAGAGAGTGCATTTCATCTCCTCAGTGAGGATGATTAACTCCTCATGACTCAACAGTAGCACAGAGAAATTAGGTCTAAGGCCTAAGAAAAACCATATAAAAGAATCGACTAGGCTACCATAACTACTGGGTCTGGTGTTTTTCTCAACTTGCATATATTGTTCAAACTTATGCAACCATGTGTCACATTTGGCAATGTATCGCTAGAGAGGGTGGTGGACACATGGAACAGCCTTCCTGAGGAGGTTGTGGGGTCTAAAACTGTGGGAGAATTCAAGAATGCATGGGACAAACATAAGGCAATTCTTGGGGGAGAGAAGAAATAGGCTGTTGGTTAATTAGGATCTACAGCTTATCCTGTAGGTAGGGAAATGGGCAGACTAGGTGGGCCAAGCGGTCCTTATCTGCCGTCAAAGTCTATGTTTCTATGTTTGAGCCAGTTCTAGCTTAATCTGTTCATTTTTGAATTTAAGTCCCAGTAATTCAGGTATAATTTTGGCAAAGAATCTCATCACATCACCCTTCTCCCCACCTTCTGGTAGTCCTCTCAGTCATAAATTCGGGCGTCGGTTATCATTTTCCTGATAATCGAATGCTTCCTTCAACTCTTCCATCTCTTTCTGCAAGGCCGCCACTTGTCCAGGAATCTCCAGGGATTCATCCTCTATCCTGGATATACGATCCTCCGCTTCAGCAATTCTATTGGCATGTGAGGTTTGTTGCTATAGTACCTCCTGCAGCTTGAGATCTATTTTACTCTCCATCTTAAGGAGCCTGGGTTCCAGCGCCACTATCACTTGCCCCGTCACCTTGCGGCCTAGTACATTCACTTCTGCTGCCGATAGCGAGATGACCCTGGTGCTTTCACCTGTCACTGAGGCAGCCGCCACCTTCTTTCCTGCTTTCCCGGCCGTTCTTTTGCCTTTTCCAGTATTTGATGTTAGAAATTTGTCCATTCTTGTTTCTTAAGACAATATACGTAAAATATGGTATTCAAAATTCGGTTTTAGTATCTTTTAATATTAATTTAGTTGACCGGTAGCGCAGAGCGACGTTCAGGCACGTCTGTCCTGGTTAGCTGCTCATCAGCACCCGGGTCATTTGTTCTGATAAACCTGACCACATCGGCAGGGGATAGGTATCTGAATTGGAAACTTGGGTGGGAGTCTGGGAGGGGTGGGGCAGGAGGGAGCTGGGCTTGTAATGGACTAGGTCACTGAAGTAATTATTGAACAGGGAGGCTATTGTGGTGGTTGTCCCATCAGAGGTGAGACAGATATGTTCTTTGGAAAACACCCTATCAATTAGGTTGCTAAGGTTGTTCCAGGTCCTTCTAGGGTTCCCCTGGGCAGCGCATTGTTTTTCCAGGATGAAAGAGGACTTAGCAGGTCTTGTGGAAGATTTACATCTGTTCCTGAGGGTTTTGAAGTCTTGGAGTAGTTAAGAGGGTGGGGGTTGTGCTTTTTGTACAACTTCCAGGCTCGGTCCCTATCCTTCATTAGTTTGCGAAGCTCGGGGTGATCCAATCTTGGCTTGAAGCCTTGACCCAGATTTTTTTAAGCAGGATGATGCAGCCGCAGAGGACAAGGAACTTATTGCTAAATGTTACAAGCACTTTGCAGATGTCTGAAATGTTTTCAGTGAAGGACCAGTCTTGGGCTAGGGTGGCACTGGAAAACTCGGAGGCGTCCAGCTTCTTCAGTTGCCTGGCTTGGATGAATTTGTGAGGGCGGGGAGTGCTTCTGTGGACCAACTGCAGAAAACAGCACAGTGATCACTGACTTGAGTTGGGAAGAACTCTGGAAGCAGTGACATGAAAGGTGTGTGAGACCAGGACCCAATCGATGAGGGACTGGGATCCAGTCTTGTACTTGGTTCTGGTGGGTTCTGTGATGAGCTGGTGGAGGCCAAAGCCAAGAATGGATTCCTTGGTGGAGTCACTGTGAGGGGGCAGCCAGTTTAGCTAGAAATCCCCTAGGATGAGCCAATCCCTCCCTTGGGAAAGGAGGTCTTGATATCGAGGAAGAGGTCAAGATCATGGGGTGAAGAGGAAGGTGGCAGGTACATCATGCTGACTGTGACCATTTTATCGGGTCCAAGGAGGTGGTTGATCGAGACGATCTTGAGGGCGGAAGTGGGGGGACAAATTCGGTGGCAAGGAGGTGATCAGCAACCCAGATGAGGCAGCCTCCACCTCGCTTCCCCACTCTGTCTTTTCTAAAGACTGAGTATCCTTCAAGTAGGATTTCATTGGGGGAGATATCCTCCTTCAACCAGGTTATGGTGAGGGCAATAACATCAAAGGCATTAGCTGTCACCCAGGACTCAATCAAGGTTCGTTTTGCCAGAAGGCTCTGAACGTTAAGGTGTACAAAAGTGAGCTGTTTAGAGGGTTTGAGGGTGGAGTGAGGGGTGAAGTGGGTAGATGGTGTGGGGCCAGGGTTGGGGTGAATGGAGCCTGAGATGATTAGTAGTGGGCATCTTAGAAGCATGAGGTTAGCTAGCGAATACAGCTTTGTGGAGTAAGGCCTTGTGTAGTGTTGTGTGAAAAAGATGCAGCTGTGGTAGGAAGGAGATAATTCAAGGAATAGGCAAAGGCTGATGAAGGGACTCGCGTGGGTAGGGGCAGGCAAAGTTCTACTTTGCTTTACATCTATCTGGTTGGCCTCTCAGTTTAGTGAGAGCTAGCACAGTATGGAATCGCCAAACTTTTATTGTAGGCAGAGTTCTACTAGTCAGCATATTATTCTTCTAAGGTTTTGTGTGCTTCCAGCTATATCACATTGCTATTCCCTCCCTTTTCCAACTGCTCACCTACCCTTTTAAATTCTGCGCTTTGCTGTGTATCGGCACGCCGTTGCCTTGATAGCGTGCCTGCGCACAAATGTGACCCCTCATATAGCGGTCACACTATATGCGGTGCTGTGTACAGCAGAGGGCTCTCCTGACTAATGGAGCTCTCACTGCATCATGGACATGCTGAATGGAATTCTGGAGCCCCTATTGGTGGCTCCAGGAGCTGCCATCCACTCCTGGGCCTCTTTGGGATAGTATCTGTGAGCAGATGGGGGTACACAGCAGCAAAGGGGAGAATGGCTTGGGCAACGCGTTTGCGAGGCGGGCAGCAATCCTGAGGGATAATGGTGGCGCTGTGCAATAGTGGAGGCTTAAATGCCTTTCAAGTCCACATCCACTCACCCTTGGTGCATGTGTATGCTGAATGCATGTGCTCCCTCTTACTTCCCTTCTCCACCTGTAGCTCTGTTGGCTTAGATGCGTACGTTGCCAGGCAGTGCAAATGCAGTCATCCAGTGTCATCTTGTTCACAGTGATCATTCTAGCACTCACGGAGTATGCGCACTACAGCCTGTGCCATATTGCACATGGTGGCCAACTCAAACAGGGGGAAATGGAGGAGTCACCTCGTCCAGCCCATAGGTCCTTGAAATCAGAGTAACCAACCAAAGTATGGTACTCGCTTCATCAGGAGTCCCTCGCACTGGCAGCCATCCTTTACCAGCATCTTTAAGGGCAATGACACAGACCTTCTAAAGTCAGAAGTGACCCACCATGTGTCATTTCCGGCCGCCATAATGGTAGTCCTTATCCTTGGTGCCACCAGAAGAGACCCACTGTACATCACTTCTGGTGGCCATTTTAGTAATCCTCTAGGCTGCTGCTACTAGGAGACTTTTCTATGACTATAGTCTGACCCCTGGTACTGCACTACAGGACTCATTGTACTAATGTTTCTCTGCACGATGTACTAATGTCATGTCGATCACCTACTTGCTAGTACCTGACTTGCATGTCTCCAAGGCATGGTCATAGACTTATCTCTAAATCTACCCACATGCCCTATACTCATTCTGCTCCCTCATTCTGTCTCTCTTTTGCAGGCAAAATAATGAGGACGAAGAAGTGCAAGACTTGCAGTACATTGCTGCTCCCCTCTAACTTGGGATCCTTCTGCTCCACCTGTGCTGAACACCAGTCAGAACACTCACAACTGGTATTTTTGACCGAAGACATCAGTGGCACATCACAGGAGTCCACGGCACAGACCACTAATGGAGGCATCACTGACAGCGGCACCCCCCACACCAGGAATGAACCATGACTGGAGATTACTGATAGCAGCATTTCACTGTTGCAGAACCAGCAAATCATTCAGGCGAAAGTCACCCCTGCTCCTACCCCTTTGTTGGGTATGGTACAGAGAGTGTACAGACTTCGGAGTCTTGCTAGATAATTGAAGATTCTTCAAAGCTTCTTCTACATCCTGGCAAAACAGTTTCTGCCCTCTGAATGGGGTACTGAGAACTGTTTGCTGCACATAACTGGCAAAACCTGCTAATCTAAGCCAAGAGTAGCATCTGACATATATGTCAGAGGCCACAGCCCTGGCAGAAGCATCACAAATACCATAGTCTGTGCAGATCAAGTGCTTTCCCACATCTGCATCAGCAGTAAGAGTTTTCATTAACTCTTGCTTAGTAGAACCCTCAGGCAAGGCCTCTGCTGCAGCCTTAGCCTTCCTCCAGAGGGTGTCCTGATATTTTATCATATGGGCCTGAAAATTAGCAATACATGGGCCCAACGAGGCAGAGGCATATATACAATTGCCTAGGACATCCTGCCTTCTGGATTCTCTGTAAGAAGGAAGAGAGCTCAGGTATCTGGTGTCCTGGACCTGTCATGGACAACTGTGATCACCACTGAGTCAGTCTCCAGCTGGTTAGAATAAAAAGGCTTTTCAGAAGGGACAGAACAACAGGTTACTCACCTGTAACAGTAGATCTAGGAGCGGTATATGTTGTTCATCCACACTTCTTGGTATGTCTCCTTCCACTTTAAATCTTGCCGGAAGTCCTCAAGCTGGCTCCTCCTACCTACCTGGGTGGTATATACCTCGGCTCTGCCCCAGGACGCCAGATCTTAGACCGCTGGAAGCAAGGTTGTGAGCCCGAAGCCGGGGAGGAGGCGTGGGTGTGTGTGGATGAACAACATATACCACTTCTAGAACTACCATTACAGGTGAGTAACCTTCTAGGAGCGTGGATATGTTATTCATCCACACTTCTTGGCAGACTCCAAGCAGTTCTCCAGGAGGAGGGAGGCAAGGTGCACACCCCCTACTTAGGAAATAAAGATTGGAAAACCGAGGCCCCAAAACCAGCATCCCGGTGTAACTCAAGGTCAGTGTGGTAGTGGACAATGAAGGTGTTTGCTGACTTCCAGGTAGCAGCCCGTCAGATTTCCTGGACAGGAATGTCCCTGGAAGCAGCCACCAATGCAGCAGTATGGCAGGTAGAATGAGCTCTTATCCTTCTGGGAGGCTCCTTGCCCGCCAACTACTAGCACAGACCTATGCATGATGTAATCCACCTTGCTATGGTCCATTTGGCTACAGGTCTGCCAGAAGCAGCTTCAGCGTAGGTGACAAACAGTTGGCGAACCTCTTCCCGAATTTCCACCGTCCTCTTCTTATAATAGGAGAGAGCATGTCTCAGGTCCAAGGTATGGAGTCTGTACTCGGCATCAGAGGTGTAATTAGGGTAGTAAACCAGAAGAGTCAACACCTGGTTAAGGTGAAACTCTGACACCACCTTCGGAAGGAATTTCGGGCGGAGGCGCAGGAACAACTTTGCCCTTGTGAAACAGCATATAAGGGGAGTAAACCGAAAGCGCCTAGAGTTCCCCTGTCCTTCTGGCAGATATGATAGCCACCATGAAGGCTGTCTCCCACGACAAGTGTGAAAGCTCACATTTGTGCATGGGTTCAAATGGCTTGCCCATGAGCTTTGCCAGAAGCAGCAACAGATCCCATGGAGGTGGAGGTTCACTCACCAGAGGGGACATGTGATCCAGGTCTTTGAAAAAGCATCCAACCACTGTCTCCTGCACCAATGTCGGCTGACCAGCCCGCGCCCGGTAAGCAGAAATGGCTGCCAGGTGCACCCTAAGGGTCAATGACCGTAGATCCCCCTTTGGAGAGGGACTAAAGGTAGCCGAGAATGTTAGCCACAGAACAGGATAAGGTGTCCAGACCCTTACCCTGACACCAAATGGAAAAACATTTCCATTTGAAGGCATAACATTTCCTGGTCGATTCCTTTCTAGATGCCTCCACTACAGTGTACAGTAGACATCCTCGGAAAGACCCAGAGCCTGGAACTCTAGCCGCTCATGTACCAATCTGTAAGGTGCAGGGATTGAAGGTCCGGATGAAATACCTTCCCCTGGTTCTGAGATATCAAGTCCGGGCACGTACAAAGCCGCTCCGGAGGCCTGCAGCTGAGGCTGAGGAGATCTGGGTACCAGAACTGGCACAGCCAATCTGAGGCTACCCAGGATCACCTTCACCTTGTCCCTCCTCACCTTGAGTAACACTTTGTGGATCAAGGGAAATGGAGGGAAGGTGTAGAGGAGGCCTGGGGTCCACAGCCTCGAGAAGGCATCCCCTGCAGCGAGCCCTGCTGAGTGGGGCGGGCATGAAACAGCCTCAGCTTGGCATTCTCCCTGGAGGCAAACAGGTCCACCATCTGTTTGCCCCAATGGAAGAACAGGCTGTAAGCTACCTCTGGATGGAGAGACCACTCATGGGATGTCTGGCCTATGCGGCTGAGAGCATCCGCCAGCTGGTTCGAGGCTCCTGCCACATGGATGGCTAGGAGATTCGCCTTCAACCGGCTTACGAGGGTCCAGATGCAGAGCGCCTCCTTGCACAGCAGACGGGAGTGCGTGCCGCCCTGTTTGTTGATGTAGTACATGGTCGTGGTATTGTCCATCTGGACTTGAACCACTTGACCCCGGAGCAGAGGAGCGAAAGCTGACAGCGCCAGTCTGACTGCTCTGAGCTCCAACAAGTTGATGTGGCATCGGGACTCCTTGGAGGTCCAGAATCTGTGGGCCCTGTTGTCCCCCATATGGGCTCCCCAGCCCACAACAGAGGCATCGGTCGTGAGGACAACCGTCGGCTTGGAGCGGACAAACAGGATCCCTTCCTGCAACTGGTCTGGGTTGGTCCACCATTGGAGAGCGTCCCACCTCTTCTGAGTTACAGTGATCAGCTGGTCGAAGTGACCATATCGATGAGTCCACTGGGTGACCAGCTCCCATTGGAGAGGGTGCATGTGACACCGGGCCTAATGGACCACTAAGGTGCATGCCACCATGTAACCCAGAAGGCACAGAAAGTCCCAGGCAGGGCGCAAGTGCCCAACCAAAAACGATTGGGCAAAGGAGGATAGAACCTCTGCCCTGTCCACCAGGAGCCGAGCTCTGGCTTGACAAGAGCCGAGCTCTGCCCCGGCGAAGCCCATCACCTGAGAGGGCATGAGTTCCGACCTGGCCTCGTTGATCAGGAGGCTGAGTTGGGAGCAGGTTTGGAGGGCCAGATCCCTAGACCTCTCCACCTCCTGAAGGGAGGAACCTGCCAAGAGCCAGTCATCGAGATAAGGCTAGATTCTGACTCCTCGACACCGAAGGTGGGCCGCCACCACTGCAATGCATTTGGTGAAGACCAGAGGGGCCAATGACAGGCCGAACATCAAGGCCTGGAACTCGTACAGGGTCCCTTCGACCCTGAAGCGGAGGAACCGCTGATGGGACGGATGGATTGGGACATGAAAGAACGCGTCCTGTAGATCCAGTGAACAGAACCACATGTTTCGCTCCAGGGATGGTACGATCTGGGTCAGAGTGACCATCCGGAAGGTGAAAGGCCTGAGATATTGATTCAGGTCATGGAGATCTAGGATGGGGCACCAACCCCCCATCCGCTTGGACACCAGGAAGTTTCTGGAAAGAAAGCCTGGGTCTATCGGTGGATCTGGCACTGGAGCTACTGCCTCCTTGTGGAGGAGCTGAGCTACGTCGTCTTGAAGAGCCGACTGAGTGCAAGTCGAGATCCGTTCCTCCCGAGGGATGCAGGCTTGGCTGGGAGGGTACTGCTCGAATTCTAGAGACAGTTCCCGACTGACCACTTTGAGAACCCACCAGTCTGAAGTGATAGCGGACCAGGCGGAAAGGAAATGGCGGAGCCAACCCCCCCCCATGGGAGGACTCAGAGCTGGCGTGATGGGTGTAGGGGTGGCAACCCCCAACCCATCACTGAGCAGGCTTAGAGGAGGAGGAGGAGGACGAGGAGGAGGAGGAGGCTCCAGGACTTGCGCCTTGACCTCCTTTATGGGGCTGCTTGAGGACCCTGCTTGGGCCGCGGGTGCCAAGCTTGAGCCTGCTGCTGCTGACCTCCTTGATAGGAGGGCTGCCTGACCGCAGGGGAAGAATGCCGAAATGGCTTCTTCTTTCTCTTCTGCTGGTTCTTACCCTTAGCAGAAGTGGCATCCAAGGTGGCTCTGGACTGCTTTATACGCTGAAGGTGACCAGCCACTCCTGGACCAAACAAGTTGGTGTCAAGGAAGGGCACGTCAGCAAGCTTATGCTGAGTATCCACCGGAAAGGAGGAAAGCCTCAGCCAAGCCCTGTGATGAGAGGCCATTGCGACTGCCACGAGCGGGCACAAGAATCCCCGATATCCAAGGCAGTCTGGAGCTGCTGTTTAGCAACAGCACGGCCCTGGTAATGGAACTGCTTGACCGTGGTCTGCATGTCCGGTGGGAGATGAGGGAGGACCTTGTCTAATGACCCCAGAAGGGCATGAGAGAAGTGTGCCATAATCACAGCCGAGCTGGCCTGACGAAGGCCCAAGAAAGAGGCCGCATAGACCTTAAGGGCAGAGTGGTCCATATTCTTGGACTCCTTGTCCAGGGGTCGGTCAGTGTCGGCCGAACTACCAGTACACCTGAACACAGAGGCAGTCACCAGGCTCTCGGTCGAAGGGTGCTCTGTGAACCCTGCAAGGGACCCCATGAGCACTGCGTACACTTGGGCCATGCGGGCAGATGGTGCTGGGCAGGAGGCAGGACGCTGCCAAAGTTCAAGGGCTGGGCCAAAAATGGCCTCAGCCACTGGAAAGGCCTCCGTTGGGGTATCCCCTCTCTTAAGAATGTCAGTGAGAGGGTACTCTGCCTTTTTCTGGAGAGACTCCAGGGGCATTCCAGTGGAATAGGAGATGAGGCGGAGAATGCCCTGGAAAGAGGAAGGGCCTTCCTCCATCCCTGCGCCTGCCGATGACTCATCGTCCCCGGGATGCGAGTGCAAGCTGGTGACGTCAGAGTTCGAAGAGTCATGATACAGCAGTCTACAGCCTAAGTCACCCTCGATCTGCTGAGGGCGGTCCGGGGTGACTGTTATCGACAGACGTTGGGGTGTCCTGTCGGTCCTCTTTCGAGGACGCCCCTCCCTCAGGCTGTTTAAGTGGTGTTTCCACCCGAATTGGTGAAGAGACCGGGCTAGGCCTAACTGGGAGACGGCCCGGCCCCACAGGAGGAGGAACCGAAGGCTTCCGTTCCGGAGGGGTCGGCTTCAGCCTAGGAGGCGAGAGCCAAGTGATGGCTGGGGAAGGCGGCGGAGCCAGCTTCTACCCAGTCCAGATCAGCTGCTGCCACGTAAGGTCTTCGTAGCACCGACAGAGTTTCTGCCGGAGCCTCTCCTTGTCTGAGGAGGATGAGGACCTGTGGCGTCTCCTCTTTTTTGAACGCTTAGGGCTCTTCCTCGGTCGATCGTCTGAGGGGGTCTTGGACCAAGGCCGAGATCAGGGAGGCCGACTTGGTCGATCGGGAGACACTGGGATCGGTGAGACCCAGGGGTCCGGGGCCAGTTTCTTGATGGGGACACCAGCTGGCTGGGTCTCCTCATCTGGAATGACCAGGACCGGAGTCCTTTCCAATGAGTCGTCAGGCACAGCCGGCGACGACGGGTCGATGGGGTTGAGGATAATTTCAACCTCGTCAGCCACTTCCTCAGTCTCTTGGCCAGATGGAAGGTCCAAAAAGCCAGCAGCTGAAGTTGCGATCTCGACCAAGGTTGAGACCGCGTGTTCTTGGGACTCGGACCTCTCCCGGTCCCAAGAGTGCCTACGTCGGGACGAAGACACCGGGTCCTTCTCCCTCTTCCGAGAGCGGGAGAAGTGCGAGTCTGAGGGTGCCTCACCCCGAGTGGGGAGAGACTCTCACATCTCCCTGAAAGAGCCCGTGAAGATGGAGCCTAGGTTCAACAGGATGAAGAAGCTTCGACTGGCCGAAGCACGAGCTGCTCCCTCCTCGAATGCCTTCATCTTTTCCAGCTGTTCAGCGGAGCCTGCGGCCACGGAAACTACCCGCCTAGCCTCCTTCGATTTCACTGGCAGCTTTCTCTTTTCTGGTCTCCTCAACTTCAGGCGTGCCTTGCAGTCGTCCAGGAAGTTGGGATGGAAGGCCAAACAAAAACTGCATGACGAAGTGTCATGTCCGACACCTAGGCAGAAAACGTACGTGAGGTGGGGATTGGAGCATGACATCTTCTAGACACAGGGGCACCGGCAAAATTCTGGGGAAGATTTTTCCTCCATAGTCAATGCGACGAAGGCGCGATCTCTAACTCAAACGAGTTTGATTTTCGGTAAAACCAACCATTTGAAAGCCAGGGCCTATGAAATGCTGAGCGCACGAGGAAACCTGTATCTTCCAGCAGAAAAGAAGATCTGGCGTCATGGGGAGAAGCCGAGGTATATACCACCCAGGTGGGTGACAGGAGCCAGCTTGAAGACTTCCGGCAAGATTTAAAGTGGAAGGGAACATGCCAAGAAGTGTGGATGAACAACATATCCATGCTCCTAGAATACGTTTTTGTCTGCCTTTCTGGGCACAGCTGGTGTACTGTTTGGTCTACACCAGGCTACATAAGTAGCATCCTCCAAGGCTGGAAATAATGGAGGTACCACAGCACAGGGAGACTGTGGCATATCCAGAAACTAGAGCAGGTTCTTTCTGGTAGAATCCTGCTCCTCTGAAGTGAAGCCCATGGCACTCTGCATTTGCTGCATATTACTGAAAAATGAGGGATCCTCTGGAGGTGATCTTGGTGTGTTCACAACAGAGTTCTCACTACAGGAGGAGACTGCGGAGCTGGTGCACTGTCCATATTGGCTCTCAGCGTAGTCTTCTTCCTCCTCCTCATCCTTCTGCATCATAAGATCAGGTTTAGCTCATATTCATCGTCAACCCTATTGTTGATGGGAATGAAGGGCAGCACCGGTGATGATGTCAGCGGCGTAGCAGGTCTATTTTGCAAGAGTACCTTGCATTGTCAATGGTGTATTTACGGGAGTCTCCATCGACAAGTCCCCTGGAACAGGGAGACCAGGCAGTAGATGTCTTATCATTGTGATACTCACTGCCTAAGCATTAGTGCTGCAATTGGTTAGTAGGTGTCCCTGAAGTGGTCAACATGGGAGGCTGGACTTCCTCGACGATGGTGATGTACCAGCTGTAGTAGGCACGGTAGTGCCCATGCCAAGCCTCAAGCTTGGCGTCTGGTCGACAGTTTGGGGGGGGGGGCTCACCAGAGTGGTCAATGTCAAAGCACAGGTCATACCTGTAGTCCACAGAGGCAACCTGGGTCTCACCGGGGAAGCCTTGTCTTTGTCCCAGTGCTCATGTTTGTGACTCCCTGAAGATTTTGCCCTGGACTTAAACAACCGCGAATCAGTCAACTGGCTTGGTGACACGGATTTTTCTTGAAGTTGCTTCTCCATTCTTTTAACAGTCTTTTGGAGAAGGAATTTCTCCACAGCCCTCTTTCTGCATCGCCTGGTTGTGGAATTGAATCCCCGGCACATCTCACAAGCTTTCATGATGTGAGAGAGGCCTAAGCAGCAGACACAGACGATTCCTTTGATTACATATATTCACCGAAAATCACTATAAAAGTGATCAGTTATAAAAAAATTACAATGGTGGTTACGAGCAGTGACGTTTCCAATGGTGGGTCTGAAGAGTCTGATTGACGGCAAGAAAAGAACTGAGGAGAGGAGGGTCCGCTCATGTTTATGTAGATGGTGATGCCTGACATCATCATGAGCAGCCCTTTGGCTGACTGCCTGCAAAAGTTTCCATGTGCTCCTAACACTGGTGCAGTTACAGTTCCAAAGGTGTGGCCTGATGAAAGAGATATCCTTGAAGAAGGCAATAATTTTGGTGATGGTGCAGTAGAAGTTCTACGACGGGTGAACTGAGGTGCTGCTTGCATGGAGTGCATTAGACGGCAGGAAAAACAAAACTGAGGTGAGTAAGGGAGTCAATGATGGTTACTGGCCAGAGCACAGTGCCACGTGGGTAACTGCTGGATGCGGGCAGAATCTGTAGCAGATGACAACTTCTTCCCTAGAAGAAAAAGGCTCCCATGGGGGTCCTAGTGTCTCCAGTCCTAGACCCACATGTATGAATCAATGCTGAAAATTGATTCAAGGAAGATCTGCCTTGTTTGTGTGAAGAACAGCATATGGAGGATCTGTGACCAAAGCATGTATTCCAGATATTCTGTGTGCAGAAGTGATAACCAACAGAAGTGCTGCTTTCCAAGTTAAGAACTTCAAGTCACACACTGCAATAGGCTCAAAGGGCTTATAGGCGAGCATATCCAACACAAGGTTGATATCCCAGGAAACTACTGACTACTGGATTCCTGATGGGAGGCCTTGTTTGTAAAATGCCCTTATGGAACCTCTTGTACCGTGGCAGTTGATCCAGGTAGAGGGTACTACCATGTTCGTGGTATGCTGAAGTAGCACACACGGGTGGACCTTCAATGTGGAATACAGCAAGTTAGCATCAGAAAGGTCCAGTAAATACTCCAGAACCTTATCAGAGGGACACTTAAAGGGATCCACGTGAGTTTTAAATCATGAAAATCTTTTCATCTGGCTATATACATCTTCCCAGTGGAAGGGTTACGTGTAGCTAAAAGTATTTCAGAGACCCTCCGAGATACCTTGTACCTGTTCACTTCTATCTCTTCAGGAGCCAGGCCTGAAGGTAAAAAGGAGTGCAGGTTGGGATGGACAAGCTGACCCTGTGTCAACAAGTCCATCCTGAGTGGTAGAATCCTCGGTTTGCTGACCGAAAGTCTGTTCAGCAGAACAACCGCTATGTCTCAAGGCCAGCAGGGGGCCACTACAGTCATCTTGCACCCCCCCCCCCCAACTCTAGTAACACTCTGAATGAGAGGGTTGGAGGACATGCATACAGAAACACATTTTGCCATTGCAGTCAATAAATCCTGACAGAAAACACCATGTCCTGGATTTCTGGAGCAGAATCAAGACAATCTGGCACTGAGTGGTGAAACAAAAATATCCCCATCTGGAGTACTTCACTCCTTGATTAGCGACTTCATGACATGTTAAGCTACTAACCACTCATGAGCCTCAGTCTTTGTTTGACTGAGCTTGCCTGCTAGTGTTCTGGACTCATGGAGATAAATTGCTTGGAGCAGGATAGTACAGTTACCTAAGAACTTACTGTAACAGTAGGTCTTCCGAGAGAAGCTCTTACAGCAGGCCACACTGGTAGAACTAAGCTGCCAGATGCCAGGACCACACAGAAAACTTCTAGCTAGCAGTCTATCACAGGGGATCATCCACCGCCGACATCAGTCAGCTGACGTCAGCCTAGCCTATATAGGTGGGCGGTTCCCCCATACCTACCTCAGTTCTCCCGCTGGAGACCCCATATGGGCAGCCAAAAGAGAACCGAGGAGATTTTCACCGAGAGCCAAAAGGCAGAAAAAGTGCGAGAGAAAAAAGAGCAACAGGGGAAAGGAGGGAAGGAAAGCAGAGTCTGCTGTAAGAGCTTTTCTCGAAGATCTACTGCTATACTGAGTTCTTACATAACTGTACTATCTTAAATCGAGGAAAGCTCTTGCAGCAGGCCACACTGGTAGGACTGAATCCCAAGCAGTACCAGGTATCACCAGGATAACACCACCGGGAGGAGGACAGATCAGCAGCCAAGAACTCAGGAGAGAAGGCCCTGAAGAACTGCTAAGCCGAAATTGGCAGTGCACCTAGAGGCGATGTCCAGACTGTAATGCTTGGTGAAAGTGTGGACTGGACAGAACTCCAGGTGGCAGCTGCACAGATGTCTGCAGCAGACACATTTCTGACACAAGCTGTGGAGGCAGCCATACCCCCAAATAAGTGCATTCCTTTAGTCCAATAGGTTCACTAGTTGGAGTAAAGGAACGCACTTATTTGACCGCGCTAGCAAGATATTCATGCATGAAAGCATCTGCATGTTTGAGCCAGGACTGTGGATTTTATTCAGCAGCTATATGTAATTTATATGATGGTTAGCTCCATTGTTATGACGGTCAGTGCCGCGGTAGAATAATTCATAAACTGGATTATAAGAAAGCACTTAATGGACTGTATTAGCAAAGGATATATATCGTGTTGTTTTAGCTGGCACTGATCTGTCAGAAAGAGAACGTGCCAAAAGCAGCTGCACAGCTCTCACCCTCTTTTATGTCAGCAATACAACCATGCCTAAGTGGCTCGCTTCGCCACCCAGGACAATCCACGATGCCATCACTGCGACACACTGGCCCTCCTGGACCGCCCGCCTGCAATACCCCACTGCTTGTCCACACATATAAACTGCTAAACCTGCCTGCACCACCCAGCACAGCAGGAACCATAGTACTAAAACACAACCCTAGGAGGCTAAGGACTTCCGAACTAAGACTACTCGAAGTCCCCAGAGTAAGAACAATTGCAGGGGGCAGATCTTTCTCTTCCCTAGCCCCTAACCTATGGAACAACCTCCCACCTCCGGTGCAGGAGGCCTCCTCTCTCATGAACTTCTGCACCAGACTAAAAGCACATATGATTGCTACGAGCACGTGCCACTGCCATGGCACGTAACCGCTCCGCCACCACTACCCTCGGCTCAAAAAAGCACCCCCTCTGTCAAAAGTGAGTAAACAGAGAAACCTCTCCCAACAACTTGGGGCCCAAGTTCCCAATAACCCATCCTCCATCCCTGGAATGGCATCTCTCTCCTGCCAATAACTCTCAATGACTAGCTATGCCTAAAACTGGGACTAGCTGCACTGTAAACAAGACTGTATCATGATGATAACCATGTAAGCAAACTGCAAAACAATGCCTGTGTAACACTGAAACCATGATTTGCCTGTACCTGAATTGTATTGTTATCTCGGGTCGCCCCTGAAAAAGGGATCTTTGGGGGCCCAGTGGGCCTACCCGGTCACCAAAATTAAATAAATAAATATTGCTCATACTGCAGCAACTCAAGCCGACTGTGACCCGAGGAGCTCCATTTTTACAAGGGACATAGCACATTTCCAAAAAAGGTAAAAAAAAAAATAACTTTTAGGCAGAAATTCTCTGAAGGCAGTGCTGCATCAACCCATGCAAGTTAGGGTAAGTTTTAAGAGCTTTGCACATGATCTTTAAACTTATCTGTTCTCATTTTTAACTTGATCATTTTTAACAACAACAAAAATGGAAAGGGACCTGGGGGTAGTCATATCAGATACATAGACAGTGTCGGCAGATAAGGGCCTATGGCCCACCCAGTCTGCCCATTTGAGCTTGTAAGTTCAGTTTGTTTTCCTAGAAGTCTGTTGCCCCTTACCCCTGACCTCCAGAATTCCTTTATGTCTATCCCACGCATTCTTAAATCCCGTGATTGTTTCAGCCCCCCACCACTTCCTCTGGCAGGGTGTTCCACTTGTCTACCACCCATTCTGTGAAGAAATTCTTCCTCATGTTTCCTCTGAATTGTCCTCCCTCAAACTTCATCCTATGCCCTCTAGTCCTGGAACATCTTTTTCGCTTAAAAATAGTGCATTCCTGCACCCTGTTCCTCCCTGTGAGATACTTGTATGTCTCTATCATATCCCCTCTCTCCCTCCTCTCCTCCAGGGAGTACATGTTCAGTTCCTTCAACCTGTCTTCATAGGACTTGTGATGCAATCCATGCACCATCTTTGTTGCCCTCCTCTGAACCTTCCCTACCCGTCTATGTCCTTACGTAGGTATGGTCTCCAGAACTGTACACTGTACTCCAGGTGGGGCCTCACTAGTGTCTTGTATAGCGGAATTATGACCTCCCTTTTCCTGCTGGTGATGCCCCTGCCTATACATCCCAGCATCCTATTTGCTTTACCTGCTGCCTTGTCACACTGTTTCCTCCTTGAGGTCATCAGAGATGATAACCCCAAGATCCCTTTCCTGCTTGGTGCATGCTATATCCTCACCCCCAACTGATATATTGTGCCAGGGTTTTGCCCCATATGCATTATCTTGCACTTCTTTGCATTGAATTTCAGCTGCCAAACCCCTGACCATTCTTCAAGTTTCTGCAGGTCCCTTCTCATTCTGTCTACACCCTCTGGTGTGTCTACTCTGTTACAGAGCTTTGTGTCATCAACCGAACAGTGAAATTCTGCCTTCTAGGTCTTGTGCAATGTCACTGATGAAGATGTTGAATAGGACGGTCCCAGCACTGATCCCTGTGGTCCCCACTGGTCACTCTTCCCTCTGTGGAGTGACAGCCATTTACCACCACCCTCTGTGTCCTGCCACCCAGCCAGTTACCTACCCACCACACTACTGTCCTGCCCACCCATATTCCCCAGTTGTGTAATAGTCTTCTATGTGGCACAGTGTCAAAGGCCTTGCTGAAGTCCAGATAGGCCATGTCCACTGCCCTCCCTGATCCACCTCCTAGTCACCCAGTCAAAAAATTCAGCGAGGTTGGTCTGACATGACCTCCCCCTGGTGAAACCATGCTGCCTTGGGTCCTGTAGTCCATTGACAACCAGATGTTCAACCAATCTCTCCTTCAGTAGTGCTTCCATGATCTTCCCCACTACCGAGGTGAGGCTGACTGGTCTGTAGTTCCCCGCTTCCTCTTTGTTCCCGCTTTTGTATAAGGGGACTACATTTGCTATCCTCCAGTCTTTGGGTACCTCCCCTGTTTCCAGTGATCGGCTAAACAGGATAGCCAGAGGTTCAGCCACCACCTCTCTTAGTTCTTTAAGGACCCTGGATTTTTCCCCATCTGGCCCCATTGCTTTATCAACTCTTATTACTTCCAGTTCCTTCAGGACCCTTTCTGTGTAAAGGGACTTGTGTCCATTTCTGCACCATTCTCACCCTTGTACTCCCTTCAGACCCATTACCCTCCTCTTCCTCAGTAAAGACTGAGCAGAAATACCTGTTCAATATGTCAGCTTTACTGTTGTCATCCTCCACGGGCCCCATCCTCCCCTTCAGTCTCACTATCCCTCCCTTTGTCTTTCTTTTTCACTTATGTAACTGTAAAGGTTTTGTCCTCTACCCACTGATTTTGCAATGTGTTCTTCTGTCTGAGCTTTGGCTTCCCTTACTGACCTCCCTGCCTCCCTTTGCTTCTCCTGGTACTTCTCCCTATCCCCTTCTGCCTGTGTCTTTTTGTATTGCCTGAATGCAATCTTTTTGGCTTTCACTTTCTTTGCTACCTCTTTGGAAAACCATAACGGTCTCCTCTTCCTTTTCCTTTTGCTAACCTGCTTAATGCATAATTCTGTTGTTCTTGTAATCCCCATTTTAAATACTGCCCACTGTTCCTCAACCCCTGATTCCTGTCCCATTCCCTTAATGCCTCTTTCAAGTATCTCCCATTTTCCCAAAGTCTGCCCCCTAAAATCCAGGATCGTGTTTTTGTGTGGTTTGGTTCTGCTCTTTCTGTGATTTCAAACCACAATGACTGGTGGTCACTGTTCCCAGGTGCTCCCCACTGTTACCCCCATCACACTGTCCCTGTTTGTGAGCACGAGGTCCAGTATTGCCTTCTGCCGAGTTGGTTCCATGACCAGTTGCTTGAGGAAGGCACCTGAAGGAGTCCAGGATAAATCTGCTCCTAGTTGATGCTGCTGCTGGGATGCTCCAGTCCACGTCTGGAATATTGAAGTCTCCAACCAGTACTACCTCACCCTTGTCTGCCATCCTTTGGATGGCTAGCATCAACTCCCTATCTGTTTCTTCCTCCTGGGCTGGTGGTCTATAGACCACACCTGTGTGGACAGTGTTCCATTTTCCTTTCCAGCTTAACCCACAGTATCTCTCCCCATTTGCTCCTCCTGGATCTCTGTGGCCCTTATGTCATTTTCACATACAGTGCCACCTCCTCCTCCTGCCTGCTCTGTCTCTTCTGAATATGTTGTAGCCAGGTATGGCCATCTCCCAGTCATGGTTATCATTACACCAGGTTTCAGTGATGGCCACAATGTCCAGGTCTGACTGCACCATGACAGCCTCCAGATCTTCCATCTTATTGCTAAGGCTCCTGGCATTTGCACACATGGCTTTCCATGATTTGACCTCCCTAGACTGTTTCACTGTTCTATTCCAGCCCCTTCCTTGGTTGTCCTTTATCCCTGGTTCTCCTTGCTGTCTGCCCTTCTGCTGAATTTTGCCCCTTTTCTGCCTATCCACCTCTTGGGCACTAATCTCCGTCTTTTGCACACTGCTTTGCAGAGATAGCCACTCCTCTGGTTCACTGGTTCCACTGCTAGCCGTGGGGGGTGAGCAAGTAGGTACCCTCCTTGCTGGCCTGCCACCCCCCTTTGCTAGTTTAAATGCTTGTCAATGTAGCATTTAAACTTATCATTGAGTGCTTGGATTCCCCTCCAGGATGGATGCAGGCCGTCAGGCTTGAACAAACCTCCATCCCTCCAGGTGGGTCCCCAGTCACCAATGAAGCCAAACCTTCTCACAGCACCAGTTCTTCAACCATGAGTTAAAGTTCCTGGTGCATGCACTCCTGCTCTCCTTGCCTCTCTTGAGTAGTACTTCTGAGAAAGTGACAGAAGTAGCTACTTGCTTGAGACCCCTCCCAATTTCCTAAACTCTTCCCGAACTTCCTTTGGCTCCCCATTTGCCAGGTCATTGGTACCTAGGTGGATAATGACATCCAGCTCACCCTCCCGTCTTGCCTTCCCAGTGATCCCCAGGATCTTCCTTCCATCCCTCCATGCCGTGGCACCTGGTAGGCACCTCACCTCCCTGTCCTCCCCCTCCTGTGTTCCTAGCTGGATCCCTCTTATGATGGAGTCCTCCACCAGGATTCGCTTGCTCCTCCTCTGGGGTCCACTGCTTTCCCTGCTGAGGTCACCTCCTTGGCTAACCTCCACATCCTTTCCTTCCACTTCTCTGGGTACCTCTATTTGGTTGTCCTCGTTTGCCAGTGTGGCATATGAGTTCTTGAGTGGAATAGGATCTGGGATGTGCCTCTGCCTGACTGCTCTAACCCTCCTTGAGCCCACACTGTCATCCAAGTGCTCCTCGTTCTCGGCATCCTTTGAGGCAGTTGCATTGGACTGGGAGGTCTCTGGATAGGGGTGATGGTACTCCTGACCCAGTTTACTTTCGCTCATAGTCTGGCTACCTCATCCCGCAGTCCAGAGAGATGCATGCAGATAGGGCAGCACCTCAGTGTCCAGAAGGTCTGCCTGAATATGGCTGCCCCACAGCCACTGCATTGCACCACTCCCCACATTATACTGCAGTTCCACTACTTGTCTGCTACTGAAGCTCTACTAGTTCCCTTTTTGTTAATTTACTGTCCTAAAAATCCTGCCACTGATCCTCAGATAATTTTCTTAAAAAAAAAACCAATAAATAAATAAATGAGTCAAAACACTTGTCGTGCTGAGGTGGGATTCTTCCCCTTATGCCCTCCTACTTCACCCCTTACTATACCCTACGTTTAGCTCCTGTCAATCAGATTTAACAGGACATATAATTAAGAGTTGGGGGAGGGAGGGAGGGAGCCAAAATTTGCAGCAATTAAAGACAGCACAGAATTACACCACCACTATGTTTTAAATTTTCAACAGCCCAAAAACAATTATAAGTAAAGACAACAAAGAAAGTACAGTGTCACTAAAAGCACACAATCTAAGTTTAAAAGAAAAATAGCAATTACCAGTTACTCTAAAGCACTGAACTGAATATGTTTCCTTCCTTCCCCTTCTGGCTTCTTCTGAGAAAATAAAACTCTACTTGCTACCTCAACTCTGACTAAGCCCCACCTCCAGTTATCATGTAGCTGAGGTCAGAGGCCAGACAATTAACACCCTTCACCCAACTACAGGGCAGTCAGACAAGCCAAGATAAAATTTGCAGCAATTAAAGACAGCACAGAATTACACCACCACTATGTTTTAAATTTTCAACAGTCCAAAAACAATTATAAGTAAAGACAACAAAGAAAGTACAGTGTCACTAAAAGCACACAATCTAAGTTTAAAAGAAAAATAGCAATTACCAGATGACCTAAAGGCAGGCAAGAACAAATTACTTACCACAGTAATCTTGTTTCTTACAAGGGAATCCTACTGTATTCTGACAATATGGAGTATAGTCTCACCACAGGACTGCCCCGGAGCCGAAATGGTTAATACAACCTATGCAAATAGTGGTATGTTAGGCTCAAGCTGTTTTTAAACCACTGTCCTTGGCTGCACTTCCTGCAACTGTCAGATTCTTAAGAAGCATGCATAAATAACTAAACTAAACTCACTAAACTATCCTAATAAAGTAATAGAAAAACAATTCCCCTGTAAAGACCAACCCCTCATTTAAACAATAGGGGCATCCTTAAGACTCAAATCACAGATGCCCAAGAAACAAATATACATACCAACAGGTTTGCAGTAAGGTACGGACAGCTGGAATGCAGAGCCCATTCGATTCTAGCAAGGGAGGTAGGCTGGGAGCTCACAATACAGCAAGATTCTCTTGGAAGAAACAAGATTACTATGGTAAGTAATTTTTTCTTCAAATCCCAGGAAACCTTACAGTAGTCTGACAATATGCAGACTACCCAAGCAGTACCTTTGGAGGTGGGCAGCGAACCTACTTAGGGGACAGGATCTACAGTACTGCTCGCCAAACCTGGCATCACTTCTGGCCTGGGTATCCAAGCAGTAATGCTTGGTAAATGTGTAGACAGTTTTCCAGGTAGCTGCTTTGCAGATTTCCAACAGAGGAATGGCTCTAGCAGCTGCTATGGATGCAGCTGTTCCTCTGGTAGGCCCTGAGACCCACAGGGGGCTGTTTGCCCACCCTGCTATAGCAGAACTGAATGCAGGCAACAATCCAGCATGCAATCCACCTTTTTGCAGCTGGTATGCCTTTTCCCACTTCCCCATAGGTCAGGAAGAGCTAAGTATTGTCTTGCCTGTGGCTCTTTGTGTGGTCCAGTAGTAGCTGACAGCTCTTTTAACATCTAGGTTATGCAGTCAGCATTCCCCTGAAGTGGAATGGTCACTGAAAAAGACTGACAGTGTAATGGACTGACTGAGATGGAAATCAGATACCACCTTGGGAAGAAACTTCCTATTAGTCCTGAGGACAACCTTGTCCCTGTGGAATGCAATGTAGTCAATCTCTGTGGACAAGGCTTGGAGGTTACTAATATTCTCCTGGCAGAGGTGACTGCCACGAGGAACTGTTTTCCAGGTCACATACTTGTGATCTGACGAGGACATGGGCCCGAAAGAGGCTACGTGAGCTGAGCAATACATATATTAAGATCCCACACTGGTGTAGGGTCCCTATGTGGGGGATGCAGATACAACAGCCCTTTGAAAAACTTTCTGAATACTGGGTTCGAAGCCAGGGATGAGACCCTGCCCGCTGATAAGTAAGCAGAGACAGCTGCCAGGTGCACCTTAAGAGTGGATGGTCTTAGGGCAAGAGAGTGAAGGTGGGTCAGATAATCCAGAACAGCTGGCAAGCCCACCTGACTGTGATCTATGTCTCTTGTCTGACACCAGATGGAAAACCTTTTCTACTTAGATGTGTAAGTTTTCCTGGTGGAAGGCTTTCTAGAGACCCCTTAGGACCTCCATGACTCCTTCTGAGAGGTGCAAGTTGGCTTACTCTAAGTCCTGAAGAGCCAGGCTTTGAGCCTGAGGGACTGGATGTTGGGATATAGGATCCTGCCCTGACAGGATGTCAGTAGGTTGTGCCTCCTGGGGAGGCTGACTGGTTTGGCTACTGACAGGGAGAGAATCAGGGAATACCAGGGCAGCCTGGCCCAGTCTGGAGCAATGAGGATCATTGTTGCTGGCTGAGATCTGCGCTTGCTCAGTACCCTTAGCAACAATGGAAAGGGAGGGAAGGCATACAGGAACTTCCTTGTCCAATCCAGCAGCAGTGCATCCAGTAGGATTGTGCCCCTCACAGAAGGTCTGCAGCAGAACTGAGGTAGCTGATGGTTGTCTGGGGCTGCGAAGAGGTCCACTTCTGGAGTGCCCCATCTCTTGAAAACAACCTGCAGGACCTGCTTGTTGAGTGACCACTCGTGGTGGTTCTGGTTGATTTTGCTGAGCGCATCTGTCAGGACATTGTCCTTCCCTGGAAGGTGGACTGTGGAAAGAGATCTCTACGGAGTATGCCAGACTCCAAATTTTCATAGCCTCTGTGCACAGAGGAGTTGATCTTGTGCCTCCTTGTTTGTTTATCTAGTACATAGTGGTTGTGTTGTCTGTCCTGACCTGCTCCACTTGCCCCCTGCAGCATGTTAGTGAAGGACTGGATGCCCAGGAGTACTGCTCTGAGTTCCAGCAGATTTATGTGTAACAGTGACTCCTGCTTGAGTCACGTGTTGTGAGCGGTGTGCTCTCCCAGGTGTGCTCCTCATCCCAGGTGGGAGACATCTGTGGTCAGCACCAATGAGGTGTTCACCTGCAGGAATGGTACCACCTTGTGTGAAGTTGTCCCCTTCCTGCCACCACTGCAGTGCCAGAAGGAGAGTTCCTGTAACTGGCGCTAGCTTTGACAATGAATCTCTTTTTTTGATGCCAGTGTGACCTGAGATGAAACTGAACATCTCTCATTTGAAATCTGGCCCCTGACACTGTTGCAGCTGCTATATGGCCCAGCAACTGTAAAAAATGCCTTGCTGGCCTTGGGATGTGCAATCTGAAAGAGCTGGCTAGCTACACCGAGCTGTCCACTGTTCCCTGTGGAAGGAATGCCATTCCCTTTACAGTGTCCAATTCGGCTCCTATGAACTCCAGGAGCCGAACTGGTTCTAGCACTGACTTTTTCAGGTTCACTAGGAACCCTAGGGATTGCAGAGTATCCTGTGTGACTGCCAGAGCATCCCTAACATGATGAGGTGTTTGACCTATGACTAGCAAGTCATCCAGGTAGGGAAACACTGCCACCCCCTGCCTCCTTAGGTGTGCTACGCCCACAGCCAAGCACTTTGTGAACACTCTAGGGGCAGAGGTCAGTCCGAAGGGCATTGCCCATAACTGATAATGGCCTGATGGCAATCTGAATCTGAGGTACTTTCTGTGGGATTGCCTGATGGGGATGTGGAAATAAGCATCCTTTAGGTCCAGAGATGCTAACCAATCTCTCTGCCTCAGTATTGGGAGGATGGTTGCCAGAGTCACCATCTTGAACTTTGGTTTTGACAAATATCTGTTTGGAGGTCTGAGATCCAGTATGGGTCGGCACTCCCCAGTTTTTTTTGTTGTGAGGAAGTACTTTTAGTACAGGCCTTTTCCCCTTTGTGCCAAGGGAACTGTCTCTACTGCCTATTGTGACAGAAGGCTGGATACTTCCTCCTCCAACAGAGCTGTTTCTGATGGGGTAGAAGGTCTGAAAACCCTTACCCTAAGTTTTGGCATGAATTTGAAGCTCAGAGTAAGACCCTGGCCCACTACCTCCAGGACTCACTTGTCTGTGGTGATGGTTTGCCATTCTTGGCGATAGTGGGCCAGCCTGCCCCCTACTGGGGTTGGAGAGGCGACCCAAACAGACACTTCAGGGTGTCTGCTTGGTTTCAGCTGCTGGCTGTGTGCTGGGGCTAGTACGGCCCCTGCCTCTAAAATATCCCCTCTGCTGCTGCTGATACTAGGGGAAAGTATTGCAGCTCGTATTGCTCTTGCCAGAGGGGTTCTCCTCCCTTCGCTCTGCTATGGGCTCCTCTTGTTTGCCCGCTCCTCCAAAGTCCACCTCTCTAGGTGGTCTACTGCCTATAACAATGTCTGCTGCTTCGCTCTGACTGCCCCCCCCCCGTCTCACCCACCACTGTGACCTCTATAGCAGGCTAAACTGGCTCTCACCCTCAAATCACATAGACTTTGTCCTAGGGTGCTTCACCGGAAAGGTCCTTGGCACTGGCACCCCTCCAGGGTTGGCGAAATCCCTCGTTCTGGCTGCCTCCTCATCCTACTCCCTCAGGTCCCAGGGGCACGCCTTCCTTAAGATACTGGCTACACGGACTCAAATGGGAGGTCAGGATTTTGCTGCCTGCGCTCCCAGACTATGGAACACTTTCCCTGCCCAGGTCCGTTCCTCACACTCTCAGGTGTGCCTTCGCTCCACCCTATGGAACCACCTTAAACTTTCTTCGGCCTGTGGCTGTCCCAAACCCCCGTGAATTGATCCATCATAGCACTCCTCTGCCCTGGAGGTTTCCCTGGACAAGGTCTCTAAGCTGTAAATAGTGTCGTATCTGCTTCATCTCTAACTTTACCTCTGGTACTGCTCTTAGTTGATACATATGATATTTTGTTGTGTACATACTGTATAAAACTATGCCTTACTAAGATTTGTATGCTGTTTTTAATCTGTAATCATGTTGTCCTCGTATGACTTGTAACCTGTTCTAATCTATATCATGTCGTCTTATGTATTTAAATCTGGTATTCCTGTACTCTCCCGGGTTGTACTTGAAAATAGGCAATTGTCTTGTCTAGTGTACTTACCTGGTTAACAAAAGCTAAATAACTAAATAAATAAAGCTTGAGGCTGAAAGAATGGTCTATAATGGGCCCTACCACCTCTGACTTGGTGCTTCTGGGGTGTAGATACCCTTTCTTTGGCAACAGCACTTTTGTAAGCCGTTTTGTAAGCATCCATTTTCTTCATGTAAATCTCTGTTTGCTCTCTAAACAAAGATGTGGGCTCACATGGAAAATCCAAAGCCTTTGTTTGTGTGTTCTGGGTCAGGTTAGCAGTCCTGAGCCAAGCAAACCTTTTGAGGGACACTGACGTTGCAATCTGCCTGGCTGCAGTGTTGTTGGCATGACCTGCATCCTCAACTGGGCCTTAGAAGCTTCTATGCCTTTTTTGCAGCCTCTTGTAAATCAGCTGCCATGGGAGCTGGGGCGGCCTTTGCTATTTCCAGGACAGTATTCCAGAGCATTTTCTGATACCTGGAGACACAGGACATACAAGAGGCTTGTCTAATAGCCAGAGAGGACCCTAGGTAAATTTTCTTAGCCATGGAGTCTATTTTTCTGGAGTCTTTATCAGGGGGGTGTGATGCCAGTGGGATGCCAGCTTTGTCACAAGCTGCAGCCTGTACCACCCTCTCATGGCTAGGGTGCCCAAAAATGAATCCTGTGCCTCCCTTGGCTACCCAATACTTCTTGTCCAGTTTTTTATCTACTGGTGGCACAGAAGTGGGTGTCTGCAATATTTTGTTGACCTGTTTTTTCAGGGACTTGTGGATGGGCAACAATAGTCTCTTTGACACTGGGACGTCCATCATCTCCACATAGTCCTCTTCTTCCTCCTCCTCCTCAGTGGACTCCTGAGTGGGGAGGTCCAGGGTTTGAGTAACTTGCTTCATAAAAGCAAAGTGAGATGTATAATCCTCAGATTCCTTGTCAGGGGAATCAGGACAGTGAGGGATCAGGAGAGATATCAGGCCCAATGGGCTTTCCATAATCCTCGTCCTCATCTTCTTCCTCCTCTTCATCCTCTTCATAGAATTCACCACTCTGTTCCAGGGAACCGGGAACCGAGGTTGTACCAGAGGCTTGAACTGGTGTCTGTGCCTGCAGTCACTTTTCAACCGGAACCGGAGTTCCAGGTTGCAGTGACTGTATGATTTTTATTGCGTTCGCAAACTCTTCAGTGGTTGGAACCGAGGTCTTTCTCGGTTGTGGTACCTGCGCTGTATGTTTTTCCTTTTCTCTTTTCCCTTCGGTAGCCGGTTCATTGGCTGTATCCGCAGCATGTTTTCTTCCCAAGGAATTATCACCCCTGTCAGAGGGCCGTTCCTCCGATTCCTTCTGAGAGGCCAGTTTGTCTGAGGCTGGGTCAGCAGCCTTTTCAAACATCTTTTTCTGCAGTCTTTTAAGTCGCCTCTCAAGCTTAGACTGTGGAAAATTTTTTACAGATTTCGCAATCTGCCTTCAAGTGGTCAACCCTTAGGCAGAATACACAAATGAAATCAGGATCAGCTTTAGCAAACGGTTCCCCACACTCGGTACAATGCTGAAAACCTGTACAGCCTGTTCTTTTCTTGGTTTTCTGTGATATCTAGCCAAGAAAAAAACTATTTTTTTTCGGTTGGTTTAAAACTGAAAGAACCTAGAGTTATCCCGGTTAAGTAATATCCAAATTAATGTGACTTACCAGATAAGTCAAATTAGACTAACATCTACTCAAGTTCACTTCAGAAGAAAGTAACAAGGTATTGGTTCCCTCCCGGTTGCAAGGAACCGAAAAGGAACTGAGAACTTACCCGATAAACACTAAATCTAGACTACGTCTACCTGTGTACCAAGGACAGTGCTTTAAAAACTGAAAGAAATAAATGGTACTATCGAAAACTGATGAAAATCAATTTTCTTCAAGCAAGTGAAGGAGAGCTCTCCAGAGACGTCTTACTCATGCAAGCAGAGTAAAAAATCTGACAGTTGCAAGAAGTGCAACCAGGGACAATGGTTTGAAAACCAAGCTTGAGCCTAGCATTCCATTATTTGGATAGGTTCCATTAACCATTTCAGCTCCAGGGCAGTCCTATGGTGAAGATCACACTGCATATTGTCAGAATACAGTAAGATTTCCTGGGGTCTGAAGCAATGTGAGAAGACAGTAAGGCAGGTTGGGGGGATATTGGATGCATAGGAGAGGCATAACCAGTAGAAAACAGGAAGTTGTTATGCCTCTGTACAGACAGTTGGTGAGACCCCATCTGGAGTACTGTGTGCAGTTCTGGAGACCCCATCTCCGCAAGGACATAGGACAGGATGGAAGCAGTCCAGAGGAGGGCAACTAAAATGGTGCATGATGTGCACCAGAAGCCATACGAAGAAAGACTAAAAGAACTTAATATGTATACCCTCGAGGAAAGGAAGGAGAGGGTGGAGATGATATGAACTTTCAAGTACCTCAGGGGAATCAACAATGTCCAAGAGGGTAGCATCTTTCAGAAACAGAGATGTGCAAGAACAAGGGGACACAATCTGAAGATAGAGAGCGGACAACTCGGGGGCAATGTGAGGAAGTATTTTTTCATAGATAGGGTGGTGGACGCATGTAACGTCCTTCCTGAGGAGGTTGTGGGGTCAACAGTGGGGGAATTTTAAGAAAGCATGGTACAGACGTAAGGCAATTCTAGTGGGAGGTAGGAGGAAGTAGGCTATTGATAAAACTAGGATCTGCAGCTTATCCAATAGGTAGGAAAATGGGCAGACTGTATAGGCCAAGCAGTCCTCATCTGCCGTCAAAGTCTATGTTTCTATGTTCTCCAATTCTGCAAATTCAGGACAGGACTTATGTTTATTTAACTCTTCTTTCAAAGAAGCAATTTCCTCCTGAACCTCCCGGAAATTACATTTATCCTCTTTGATCAATAAACCAATTTGCACAAAAGAACAGCTGCTTAATGCATTCTCTCAATTGTCCCCTTGTTTAAACTTCTAAGGATTAATAGAAGGCATTTTAAACAAACATATGCCTCTTGGTACTTTTTACACCTCAATATAAGTACTTTGCCAGCACTGATTTATTGTACAGCAGTGGGGGTGCACAGGCACCATGTCAGCAGCCGTGGCCTGCTGCCTCCTAGCAAAACTGTTGCTACTGTGGTGTCCCAGTGCCACCGGCCCCAGACCCATAAGTGGGAATCAATGGTGAAGACTGATTCTTGGAAGATCATAACAATACTGATGTGGAGTCCAGGGGGTGGTGGGCAGGTGTGGTGATCAATAGAGAAGATATTCAGGAAGATCGACAGTTACGGTAAGTATGTAACTTTCATATCTTCCAATAATTAATCTTCTCCATAGATTCCCACTAATGGAGCAGAGTAACAAGCTCAGAGAAAGTTCACTGGGCTAGGGATACTGCAGCTCAGGGCTCACTTCAGGATAGCAATCCATTCAGAACTGTCCTGGCAAAGATGGTATGTTGCTTGTCATGGACATCCATTGCACAGTGCTTGGTAAAGGTATAGAATGCACTACGTTCCAAGGTGCAGAATTACAAATCTCTGCAAGCGGCGCCCGGTATATTTATGCCATGGAAGTGGCATGGGCATGTACCTTGCTCTCTAATTTTACCTTTGCCATGGCATAACAGTGGCGAAGGCAGTTTACAATCTAGACTGAAATGCACTTGACTGTGACAGGCTGTCCCCTTTGAATGGGGTCGAAACAGACAACGAGCTGCGGAGCTGCTCTACCTGTCTGTAGTCCTTAGTCCTATCCAAGTAAAATCTAAGGACCCTTTTAACATGCAGTGAGTGGAGAGTCCTTTCTCCCTCATTCTGGAAGTTTGCAAAGTAGGTAGGAAGAATCAGATACTGACTCAGATGGAACTCCGACACTTCTGAGTAGAAACTGATCGTATGCATGGAGCACTGCCATAACAGTCTACAGAGATATGTGACCAAAGCACAGATTTCAGACACTCTGTGTGCAGAGGTGATGGCCACCAGAAAAGCTGCTTTCCGAGTCAGATATTTCATGTGACAGGTGGTAGTGGACTCAAAGGGCTTATGAATGAGAATATCCTGCACCAGACTGCAGTCCCAGGCAGCACCTGACTTCCTAACGGGGGTAGGTGGGAGGGCGCATATGTGCAGGATATCCCTGAGGAACCTCTTGAGCAGTGGCAGCTGCGTCAATGAGAGGGTACTTACAGAGTCGCGGTATGCTGATCTAGCACATAGGTGGGCCTTAACTGCAGATTACTGCCAGACAGCATCAGAAAGGTCTAGCAAGTACTGTACCCCAAAACCTTTTCAGGTGGGAACCTGAAAGGATACATGATGGGTTTGGAACCCCAGATAGAAGAGCGTTTCCACTTGGCTGTGTATGTCTTCCTCACAGAGGGTTAGGTGCAGCCAATAGTATTTCAGAGACCCTATAAGACACTTTAAACCTGCTCACTTCTATCTCTTCAGGAGCCAGGCTTAAACATAAAGGAAGCACAGGCTGAGTTGGACTAGCTGGCCCTGAACTTGGGTCACTAAGTCCATCTGCATTAGTAGAGTCTTCATTTTGCTGACAGTCACTTCAACAGAGGAAACCACAAGAAGGCCCTTAGGATCATCTTGCCTACCATGTGCCTGCAGCTTCAACAGCACTCTCTGAATGAGAGGGATTGTGGCGGTCAGAATGCATCCTAAGAGAAAATGTTATGTCCTGGATTTCTGGAGCAGAATCGAGGAAGTACGGTGTTGAACTGGGGATACACAAAGTCCACAAGTCCACATCTGGGGTACTCCACTCATCGAATAGCGATCTCACGACTTCTGGTGCTAGTGATCACTCGTGAGGATTTGCTGTTTGACATAGCTCATCTGCCAGGGTATTATGGACTCCCAGGAGACAGAGTGCTTGTAGTGGGGTACCTTGCTGCAGGTAAAACTGCTACATTCTCATTACCTCCCTGCAGAACGGATAAGAGTGTGCTCCTCCTTACTTGCTGATGTAATACATGACAGACTTGTCCATCTGCAGGAAGACTGACTTTCAGCTAAATCCACTAGGAATATATTCACCATTGATTCACACTAGTGGGTCTGAGCAAGAGGCGATAGGACTGGGGGGTCATAACTTTTCAGAGGGCTGGCGCGGACTAAGCAGCATGCATGTACATCACCATGAGACCCTGTAGGTCAAGAATTACAGTGAGTATGTGATTTTTGTATGTTCCTAGAATCAATCTTCACCATGGGTCACAGTACTAAGCTCAGTCAAAGTTCACAGGACTAGGGTGGTAGCAGCTGAGGGCTCATTCAGGATAGTAAGTCACTCAGGATGGTCCGTCCAAAGGTGGCATGCTGCCTGGCATGGATATCCAGTGCACAGTGCTTAGTGAAGGTGTGCACTGTGCTCCAAGTCACAGCTCTGCAAATATCTCTAACAGGCACAGAGTGAATCTCTACCAGGGATGTGGCAACCACTCTGGTGGACTGACCGCATACATGGCCTTCTGGCTTAACCTGGGCCATGGCATAACAGTGACGTATGGAGTTCACAATCCAGGCAGAAATGCACTTGACTGTAATAGGCTGTCCTTTCTGATTAGGACTGAAGGAGACAAAGCTGTTTGGAATGTCTGAAGTCCTTAGTTCTGTCCAAATAAAACCTAAGGACCCTCTTAACATCCAGAGAGTGAACAGCCCTTTCTCCCTCATTCTGGAATCTAGCAAAGTAGGTAGGCAGCAATAATGGCTGGTTAAGATGGAACTCTGATGGGCCAGCCTGCTGGTGCAGTGGTAGTGCTACCACTTGTGATGCTGATGACTTGGGTTTGGAAGCGAACCTAAGGTGTTGGTGATCTAGCTGGGGGAAGGAGAGGGGGCTTGAGCATCCGAGGGACCACTCTCCTCCTGGGGGGGGACCAGCTTGGTGCTCAAGTGGTCCCTACCAGAAGCCAGGGGACAGAAAGCCTGAGCTGAAGACGTAGGGCAGATGTGGTAGACATTGGCGTGTGCGCTTTGATGTCAGCGCATGCCATGTCTCCTGGGGTGAAAAACACAGGTTACTCACCTGTAACAGTAGTTCTAGGAGTGGTATATGATGTTCATCCACACTTTCTGGCAACTGCTTTTCCATTTAAGACTGGCCAGAAATGTCTTCAAGCTGGCTCCTCCCACCCACCCGGGTGGTAACTCCCTCAGCTCCACCCCATGATGCCAGATCTTGCTCACTGGAAGCAGTGTTGTGCACCAAAGGCAGGGGAGGTCAGGTGGGTCTGTGTGGATGAACATCATATACTAGTACCATTCCTCAAAAGTACAGTTACATAAGAATTTACCATAACAGTAGATCTTTGAGGAGTGTCTCTTGAAATAGGTAATACACTTGGGTAGTCACCAGAGGGAGCATGGCAGCTTTCTTCTAGCAGTCTTTCACCAGGGGCTGCCCACCGATGACATCATCATCGCGCTCCTATATAAGAGTGGGTGGTCCCTGGTATCCTCACTTCCCTGCCAGATTCAGCTTGCTAAGTAAGGATCAAAGGGATCTGAGGTACCATAGGTATCCCCTCCCTCATGCACCTGGATCCAAAATCATTATCTTAAGAGAAGGAGGGGGATGGAGGAAGGGAATGTACCTGCTGCAAGAGACACTCCTCAAAGATCTATTGTTACAATAAATTCTTACGTAACTGTACAATCTTCCATGGAGTGGTGTCTTGCAGCAGGTAATACACTTGGGATGAATCCCAAGCAGTAAACAAAGAAGGGTGGTCATTATGACAGGAGGCTTTGTAGGACAGCTCAGCCAAAGGCTGTCCTACAGCATGAAGCAATGTCTAAGTTGTAATGCTTCATGAAACTATGAATTGCGGACAGGTAGCCGCATTGCAGGTATCTGTGATAGAGGCTCCTTTAAAGCAGGTCACTGAGGTGGCCATAACTCTGATAGAATGGGCTTGGACAGGTCCTGGTAATGGCTTGTTATACAACAGAAGGTTATATTATGAGCTAAACCCACTGGAGAGGGTTTGTTTAGCAACAGGGGAACCGTCCCAGTGTAGGCGAAGGTCACAAATAGTTGAGATGTTTTTTGATGCAAGGTGTGTTCCAAGACCACTTTGCGTTAAAAAAAAAAAAAAAAAAAAAAGGAATTGATGTGGAGAACCACCCTATCCTTGTGGAAGATTAAGTAATGGCATGAAGCTTGGAAATAAGGCAAGCTGAAGTGATGTTCACTAGAAATACTGTCTTCCAGGACAGGAAGCGGAGAGTGGCAGTAGCCGCTGGCTCAAAAGGCAGGAAGGTGAGCTTGTCAAGTAGGAATTCAGATCCCAAGGAGGGGCTGGCTAACTGATGCGAAGTCTGATATGTAGCATGCTTCTTAGAAATATCCTGTCAAGATAACATTGATACAGTAGTGTACCTTTAAAAGGTTTGAGAAAGGCCGAAATAGAGGCCGGATGAACTAAAATAGAGGAACAGGCAAGGCCCTTCTTCGTAAGTGAGATCAAGAAGTCCAATGTCTTGGTTAAAAGACATTAAAATGGATTTAGAGAGTGGGAAGCAACCCATATGGAAACGTGTTTCCCTTTAGTCTTATATGTTTCCCTGGTAAATGTTTTACATGAAACCCAGAGAATATTAGCCATCAGAGAGGTCTAGGGTGTTCAGGTTGGGGTGAAGGAGAGTGCCCCACCACTGAGTCAATATGTCTGGTCTGTAAGGGAAGTGGTGACACTACCAGTAGTCGCAGTAGGGGAACCACAGCTGTCGCGGTCTGAGGATGGCTACGAAGAAGCACCATAGCAGGGTTAAGTTGTAAATTTGGCAGGCTACACTGTATCGGATAAGATACTGCGACAGTCAGAGGGATGGAAGGCCGTTCCGGTTGTAGACTGTGTGTCAGATCCTCACAGGCTCTGTGTATGGCTGAGAGACCTCGGTTCCCTTTGATTGTGTAGGAAATATACCACTGAGGAGTTGGCAGTCCCAAGTAGGACAGATTCCAGCATAGAGGAAGAGAGAGAGAAGCCTAGAGGGCAGGGTACACCGCCCTTATGTCGAGCAGGATTATGTGGAGAGGGTGGGGTCCGCATCCCATGGCTTGGGCATATGGACATGGGGACTATAAGGGTATGCCTTAAATGAAGTGGAGATGATGGGTCCACCAGTGGAGGACAATGGGAAGGTCAGGAGCGACCGAAGCAGAGGTCCTGAGGGTACCTAGTCACCGTCTCTATTGAGTAGACAGGTTGGAATGGGTTGCCCCTCAACTGTGTCCTGCACTGCTTCTATGTTTTGAAGCTGCCAGGCCAGGACCCGACTTGATTGGGGCCAGTAAGCCATTATTCTGAAGTGCTGAAATAGATGGGGTCGGTGGGGAGGGAGGAGAGCAGGAAACCCCTGGAGGTTGCAAGAACGTGCAATTCCCTATACCCTCCCTGATGTCCGAGATGTATGCATTAAACAGGATCGGACCCAGGACCGAGCCCTGCGGTACCCCACTACTGACCTCTCTAGGGTTCGAGAGCTCCCCAATGACCACTACTCTCTGGGTGCATCCAGCTAGCCAGTTTTCAATCCATCTGACCATCAAAGGGCCTACTCCCAACCCTGTCAGTTTCTCCACCAGACCACTGTGGGGGACAGAGTCAAACGCCTTGCTGAAGTCCAAGAATAATACATCCACAGGCTTTCCCCTGTCCTGTTCTGATGTTACCCATTCGTAGAACTCCACAAGATTGGTTTGACATGATCTACCTGGCACAAACCCATGTTGCCGACTATCCAGACCTCCCACTTCCTCCAAGTACATCCCCAATTGTTCCTTTAGTATACTCTCCATTAATTTTCCCACCGAGGTCAAACTGATGGGTCTATAGTTACCTGGTACTTCCCTCGACCCCCCTTTATGGATTGGCACATGTGCCTCTCGCCAATCCCTAGGTACCCTCCCTGTCTCAAGCGACCTTTTGAAGAGCTCCACCAGGGGTGCAGCCAGTATGTCTGCCAATTCCCATAGTACTCTCAGATGAATGCCATCCGGCCCAGGAGATTTATCTTTCTTTAGGGCCTTGAGAGCTAACCACACCCTTTCGGTGGAGACAGCATCATCCGTCCCCTCCACCTTACTGGCCTTTTATCCTTGTCCTTATCCTGATGTGACACCCCTGGGATACCTCTCCCTCCCTGTTGCTCCATTTCTGTTGCTCCCCTGATCCCACTCACTACTGCTTCTATCCCCATCGTGCCTTGCTTTGTAGATATCCCATCCCCCTCCCTAGTGAACACAGAGGCGAAGTACTCATTTAATACCTCTGTCTGGTCCCTCGCCTCTTCCACCCACCCTCCTTCTGATCTCAATCTGCCGAGATGGCCCTTAGTTTTTCTCCGCTCCCCAATGTACCGGAAGAACCCCTTTTCCCCTCCATGTATCCCCTGTGCCAGCCACTGCTCTTTATTGGACTTTGCCCCCCCTCACCATCCGAGTGACTTTTCTAGATGCAAGATGGTACATTTCCTTTTCCCTATCCCCTCTTGCTTTATATTTTTTGTAGGCCACCTTCTTTTTTCTGACCACTACCTGAACCTCACTGGTCCACCAGCATGGTTTAAGTGACCTTGCTCCCTTACGTTTCACCTTAGCGCAGGTCCTGACTGCCTCATGAAGTCCCCGTTTTACGACCTCCCATCTATTTTCCACATTTTCCACATTTGCCATTGATGTAATCCCCTTCAAGTGATCCTTGAGAATATTTCCCATGCCCACAAAGTCTGCACCCCTGAAGTCAACTGCCAGTGTCCTAGATCTCTCCTCCCCTTCCCCACGCTTATTTGAAACCAGACAGTATTGAGGTCGCTCCCAGTCAGGGGATCCTCTACAACCAGGTCCCTTACCAGATCCCCATCTGCCAGAACCACATCCAGGACATGCTCTTCCCTTGTGGGCTCCATCACATGCTGTGTTAAGAACACATCCTGGAAGCCGTCCAGCAGCCTCTGCTCCTTGGCCACCTTAGAGGACATGGTTCCCCAGTTTTTACCTGGCATATTAAGGTTCTCCATCAACACCACTCCTTCCCCTTTTGGTCCACACTGGGCAATGAGGTTGTCCAGCAAACCATCCTCCAGAACATCACCCATCCCGGGGGGCCTTATACTACACCCAGCCTGGACCTTACCTCCTGCTGGGGTTCGTGAAGTGACCCATAAGGCCTCCGTTTCCCTCTGCCTCTTCTACCCTAGCAATTTCTATGTCATCTCTAATGAACATAGCCACTCCACCCTTCGCCCTCCTTTCTATCCTTCCCTAAGCATAGTGTACCCCATTATGTTTGGGTCCCAGTCATAGTTTTTGTTGCCACGTTTCCATGACCGCCAATCCCCCCAAACAGCATGGCCTGGAACTCTGCCAACTTATTTCCCAGCTTCTGATTTACTACCACCACCTCCCACCTTATCCCTGATCCCTTTGTGAACCCCACCCAGGTTCCTTATACTTCCATCCTCCTCTGCTCCTCCTGAAACCTCCTCCCTGAGTCTGTTTCCCTCCCCCTTGGGTTTGAAGGCTACTCCCCTCATCTGGAGGAGAGGGCTTCTGGTCAGCCCCTCCTTTATCCCTCCCCCCCCTCACAAGTTTAAACCCCACCTTTCTTGAATGTAGTCAGCCACCCCCTGTTTAAGGACTTCCTTCCCTAACAGGGCAAGATGAAGCCTGTCCTTGGCATACAGTCCCTTATCCTCCCAAACTCCTTTCCAGTTCCCTAACACCCCGAATCCACTCACTTCACCCCACTCTTCCTGAGCCAGTCATTAACCTCTGTGATCTTCATTTTTTTTCTCCACTGAGGCCTTTGGTACTGGCAATTCCTCCGAAAAGGAAATGTTGCATCCATTATCCCGACAGACTCTGGCAAGTTCTTGGAACCTTGCTTGGATTTCCAAAATGCTATTTCCCTCTAGATCATTAGTTCCCAAATGCACCAGGAAATCCGGTTTCCCTCCACAATCCCTAACCAGTTCATACACCATGAACTTTGCTCTGTGCACTGTCAGCCCAGAGATACTCACTACCTTCACCTGGCTATGGCATCCACCCCCCCTTGTCCCTCCCACTGGATACCCCTAATCATCGAGTCTCCCAATAACAGAACCTTAACACCGTCGTCATCCTTATGATTACCTCCACTATGTGCTCTCAACCCCCCATCCCTCCCTTTATTCGTGATCTCAATTCCATGGGAGTCTTCCTGCCTTATTAGAGACCCCCTTGTCACCCTCCCCTTTCTGCCTCCCTTGTTATTTTGCCCACTTAACTCAGACCCCTCCTGAATAGGTGTCCCCTTTAACCCTCTCTTATCCGAACCATTTATCCTGGCCCTGATGGTTTCCGCTTCCCCCACACCGCCATCCTCCCCCCTTGTAACAGTACCTCTACCTCCAGAGGCCCTCTGTGGGTCCTCTTTACCTAGGGCCCCATCCTTGGTACAGACCCCCCCTGCTGAAGGGTGTCCCCTCCCCGCCTCCTTGTCTCCCAGTTTCTCTCAAGTCGTGCTCTCCTCCCTCATGTCTGCAATATGTTGCATCTCCCCCATCTGCTTAACATTTATGTTTCCCCTTCTCCCTCTGGGACTATTTCTATCCTTTCGATTGCCGGTCTGTGATGCCCTATGGGTATCCGACTCCCTCCCCCCGGCCTCTGTATCAGTTTCCTCATTTCCACCAACCCCTTCCTCCCCCTCTAGGTTGCTTAGTAGCTCAAATTTATTGTAACACTCTATGCCAACCTCCATCAAGTAACCTGAGTTTCCCACGACTGCCCCTCTAAACTGCTCCTCTACCTCCCCTCTTGCCTTGTTCTCCTTAGGAGCTCCCTTCCCACAGCCTGCTCTTTTAGGCTTCCCCACAACAGCCCCTCCCTTCTCACTGTCTGCTCTTCTAGGCTGCCCCACAACAGTCCCTCCTGATACTTCCTCCTCCACTCTCTTTATATTCGGAATGTTTACCCCGTACGTTTTCCCCTTAGCGTCAACATCCGTACCTAAGGGTCCTCTGTCCCTAATATCCCACCTCCTGCTTGCTGTAACATAACGTCCTGTAATTTCTGAGCGTTGCCCCAGCCTCCCCTCAGCCCCACACTTCTGCCGCCCATATCCACACCCTTATCTTTGGACACCCCCCCAACTCCCCCAGCTTACTCCTTAACCAATATACTTCACTCCTGATACAAGATAGCTGTCTACAAAGTGGGCAGCCTCCCTCCCTCTCTCCAGGCCCAATTGAGAATTATTGCCATCCCACAGCCTGTGCAGCCTACAACCCTTCTGAAGATGCCTGCCATGGTGGAATGTGGCCACCCTGTTTGTCCCTCTCTGTTCATAATGGCACACACCCCTTTTCTCAGTCTCTTCCCCCTGGAATACAGTCTCTCTCTATACTGACTGCAGTTATTTACGAACCCAATTTCCATCCCACCAATAAAGTTTCCAAGTCTCACAAACACATACAGTCCAGTGTGTGTCCAGTCCCACTAACAGTGTGTGTATGTAGACATCAGGTACCGTATGATGTCACAGGCCCACCAGTTCCTGTTGCTTCAAATTTCAGTCACAAATAGAAAAGCACAGCCCTTCAATCCCAACCCCCAGTAGATTTTCAGTATTTAAGAAAGCCTACAAAACATGGTGGGTGGGAGGGCTCTACCACCACCGGGCAAACATCACATTTAAATTTCACTCTAATTATCACTGCCAAACAAGTGTTCCCACACCTAGCACACAAGCCCCAATAGTTACAAAATCACAGCCCAAGTAACAGTTCTAACTCAAAGTAGTAATTTTTAACACACAGAACTAATTTCAAGTATAAAACTATTCAAATATTTCAGTTAAAACAGAAGATAAAACCAAACCTCTTTCCTGAACAACCTCCTACTTCTGTTCCCAGGTGGACAATCTATATTTAGAGTGAAATTTAAATGTGATGTTTGCCTGGTGTTAGGGGGCGGGGTAATTACAAGAATCATCTTGTCTTTCATTGTCCACCTGGGAACAGAAGCAACTTAGACCGCCACTCATTAACATGTGTGCAAAAATAATCCGCAGAACAGGAGTTCATTCTGCGATAAACATCCCGACACAAGTTCTGAGGAAAGGAAGTCCAAAAAGGAAAAATGTGTCACTAATTCTGCCATACAGCACCCACTAACACCCGTGCGGCACCAGCATCACTCGTGGCACAGAAGGGCACCAAGCAGTGCTTATGCCAACCTGGGCAATACCCGAGAGCAGCCATGGCAGTACCTGCAGGCACCCCCGGCACCCATGTAGCAATGTCACCTAAGGGCACCCCCGACACCCATGGTACCCTTGACACCCATGGCAAGAACGGCACCCGAGGGCACCAGCAGCAGCCAAGGGCACCCGTGACACCCATGGACACCTGTGGTGCCACCCATGGCACCCACGGGTGCCCCACGGTGCCACCCATGGTACTCATGGCACCAGTGGCACCCATGGGCACTCATGGCACCACCTGTGGCACCCATGAGCGCTCATGGTGCCACCCACGGGTGCTCCTGGCACCACCCAGACACCCGTGGCATCAATGATGGCGACGACAACCAACGACAGCAACAAGTGCATCCACGACACCGTACAGAGCAAAGGCGCCGACCCACGGCACCAACTAAGGCACGAAGCGGACCAAGGCACGGTGCCGACCAAGGCACCAAGGCTCGGTGCTGACCAAGGTACCGAGCTATGGCTCCAAGGCACGGCGCCAACCAGGGCACCGAGCCATGGCGCCGAAGGAAAATGCCAACGGAAATCCCGAGAAGGAGAGAAGGAAAAGGGTGGTGCCCGTGCCGGCACCTGCACGGAAAAGGGAGAGGGGGGTAGGCACGAGGGGTTGACACGATGGCAAAGGCACCAAGAGGGCACCTCGCCTATCGTGATCCAACAGACCCATTTCCGGTCCAATGGCTCCGAGGCCCAGAGGTCCCAAAATCAGGAACAGAGCCAGGAAAAACTGGAAAGTCAAACCCCCTGCTCCATAGGAGTGGCCCAGAGGTGAAACTGCCCACCGGAGCGCCAACGAGGACAGAGATGGAGCTCGGAGTTGAGAATGCAGCCATTAGGAGTGGGGCCAAGAGGAACCCACCAAAGTTGGTTCAGGCCCATCGCCCCTCCCGACGAACAATCCTCGTGCAGACATACCAACGGGCAACCTCAAGTGGCACCGATTCTTCTTCCCCCAACGAGGAAGAGGAGCTCGAGGTTAAGCGGAGCTGGATCCCCGGAACCACTAGATTTGTGCTTCAGAGGACTGTCCTCCCACCCGAGCACAGGACTGTCTGTAGTCGGACCCCCCCACCCTGTTAATTAAGAGCGGCGGACCGGACAGAGCCCGTTCTGCCATAGAAACTTTCAAGCGAAGTCCTCTCCGTCACGCTACCATCTAAGGATGACTCCGTTGATGGCAGGAAAGAATTTCTTTTCTTCTTCTTCATAATCTTCTTCTTGTCGTAAATAAGAAATTACTACTTAAAATATTAAATTAACGTTAAAAGCTGCTGTCGTATGAGCGAAAACTTAAGACTCGACGGGCGGCGATGTTGACATCCAAGCGCACTCGTGGAGAAAAGGAACCGAGGTGGTTGGAGGGTCGACACCGAGATAGCCTACATAGGCATGAGCTAGTCTCGTGGTGCAGAGCATGCATGGTCCTGTCTTGGCGACAACCCTTCAGAAAATTTTAGGCTCCCGCTTAGTCCTAGTGCCTCTGGCACTATCTCACTAGTATGAATGAGTGATGGAGACTTACTCCCGGAAGATCTGAGGCCCCAAAACCAGCATCCTAGCATGACTCAAGGTCAATGTGGCGATGGGTGATGGTGTTTGCTAACTTCCAGGTAGCAGCCCTGCAGATTTCCTGGAGCGGGATATCCTTGGAAGTGGTCACAGACGCAGTAGTATGGTGGGTAGAATGAGCTCTTATCCCTCTGGGAGGATCCTTGCCCACCAACCTATAGCAGAAATCAATGCATAATGTAATCCATCTACCAATCGTCTGCTTTGTTGCAGGCCTGCCAGGTGCGGCTTCAGCGTAGGTGACAAACAGCTGGCGAAACTCTCCTCGAACTTCCGCCATCCTCTCCTTATAGTAGGAGTGAGCACGTCTCAGGTCCAGAGTATAGAGCCTGCACTCGGCATCCGAGGTGTCGTTTGGGTAGGACACAGGCAGTGTCAACACCTGATTAAGATGAAACTCTGACACCACCTTCGGGAGGATTTATTTATTTATTTATCTTATTTTGCTTTTGGTAACCAGGTAAGTGCACTAGGCAAACAATGCCTATTTTCAGGCACAACCCGGGAGAAGACAGTTTACAGACAAACAATATACATGTGACACAGCACATGAAAGCAGTACAAATCAGAGTAAGAAAACAATGTTTTGATAGTAGATACAAGCGCATTGACAAAATGAATAATGAAAGTAAAAGTACTGTGAAATCAAGTTACAGATTGGAATGGGTAACACAGGAAAATAGTTCAAAGGAGATAGGTAGTGAGGTACAGTACAGTAAGTGCCAAGACTGTGGAGAGGGAGGGAGAGAAAAGTAGGGAGAGAGGGAGGGGGTAAGAGAGTGGGCAGGCTAGGACTAAGAGAGGAGGGGGAAGAGGTATCAAGGAGGTGGATTATCTGGAGATGTAGAAGAGAGCAGGGAGGGGTGAAGGTTCAGAGTGGGTTAAAGCAAGTGCGAGGGGTTTATGGGTATCCGCAAGTGTTCACGGTGTAGTTTCTTAAAGGTAGCATGGGTGGTAAACTGACAGATAGAGAAGGGTATAGAGTTCAGTATTTAGGAGCTGTATGAGAGAAGGCGCTAGGCCGCATGTTTGTTCTGCATCTTGGAATGTGCAGAAGGGCTTTTTCATTTGATCGTAGTTCATAGGTGAGAGGTTGTAATTCCAGAGCAGAGGAAAGGGATAGGGGGAGGCCTGTTCTGGTGACAGAGTCAATTAATGATCCAAAGGACTGGAGACGATAGGTGGAGGGGCTAAGACATTTTAGGTCCATACAGAGTTGGCAGTGGTGCTTGAAACACGGTGATGCAGAGGCATAGCGGCAGATGCTATTGTCGGTCAAGGGAGTCCGAGACCTCAGCCTCGATAGGGCTGGCCAACTGGATCGCTCGGGAGACACCAGTTGAACCAGTGATTTTTCCGGATCTGAGAGTGGTTCTTCGATAGGATTCTCAGCAGGCTGGGTTACCTCATCTGGGATAAACAAGACTGGAGTCTTGTTAACAGAGTTGTTGACCTTCTCGGGACAACTGATGACAGAGTCGAGAGTTAACTCAACTATGTCTTTGATTGAAACTTTGGCCGGCTGGCCTGATGGTGGGACCGAGAAGCCGGTGGCCAAAGCTGCAATCTCGACCGAGGTCGAGGGTGGAGATTCCTGGGACCGAGAGCACTGTCGATCCCAAGAACGTCTTCGCTGAGATGAAGAATCTCTTGGTTCCTTGTCCTTTTTATGGGACTGGGAGAAATGTGAGCCCACAGGTCCCTCGCCCTTAGTGGGGAGAGAAAGGTACATCTCCTGAAAGGTGCCTGAGAAAGTGAAGTCCAAGCTGAACAGAACGAATATCGTCCGAGAGGAATGCTCCGCAGCACACGCTGCCTCTTCCTCAAAGGCCTGCATGTGTTCCAATTGCTGAGTGTACCCTGCAGCCACAGAGACCGCCCACCGAGCCTCTTTGGATTTCACCAGTGGATTCCATTTTTCGGGCCTGCCCAGCTTCAAGCATGCGAGACTATTGTCGAGGACGTTCGGCTGAAACGTGAGGAAAAACTTGCAAGCCTGGGTGTCATGGCTGACACCCAGGCAGTAAACACACTCAGAGTGCGGGTCTGTGCGCAACATTTTCTGTCCGCACGGGCACCAGTGAAAACTGGGGGAAGATTTATCTTCTATTAGCAAGAAGCAGCTACTACAATCACTAACCCGAAAGAGCGTAATCTTCAGCGGTTCTGAAGTTTTTTGAGCCAGGGCCTACAACACGCGGTAGCAGAGAGGAGGCAACCTGCATCTTCCAGCGGAAAGGAAGATCTGGCATCATGGGGCAGAGCCAAGGGTTATACCACCCGGGTGGGTGGGAGGAGCCAGCTTGAAGTCCTTCCAGCAAGATTTAAAGGGGAAAGGGACATGCCAACAAGTGTGGATAAGAACAACATATCCACATCCCTAGAACAATAGTTCTAGCAGTGGTATATGATTCATCCACACTTTCTGACAGTTGCCTTTCCCCTTTAAGACTGGCCAGAACGTCTTCAAGCTGGCTCCTCTCACCCACCTGGGTGGTAACTCCCTTGGCTCTGCCACGTGATGCCAGATCTTGCCTGCTGGAAGCAGAGGTGTGCACCACAGCCAGGGGAGATCAGGTGGGTCCATATGGATGAACATCATATACTACTAGAACTATTACAGGTGAGTAACCTGTTTTTCTAGGGACGTGGATATGATATACTGTCCACACTTTCTGGCAGACTCCCAGCAGTTCTCCAGAAGAAAAGAGCAAGGTGCACACCCCCTACTTGGGGAACAGAGATTGGAGAACTGAGGCCCCAAAACCAGCATCCCTGCGTGAGTCAAGGTCAATGTGGTAGTGGGGAAATGAAGGTGTTTGTGCTGACATCCAGGTGGCAGCCCTGCAGATTTCCTGGATAGGGACGTCCCTGGAAGCAGCCACTGAGGCAGCGGTATGTCAGGTGAAATGAGCCCTAAGCCCTATGGGAGGTTCCCTACCTGCCAACCTATAGCAGAGGTCGATGCAGAAAGCAATCCACTTGCCAATCGTCTGCTTTGCTGCCAGTCTGCCAGGAGCGACTTCAGAGTAGGTGACAGCTGGCGAACCTCTTCCCCAAACGCCAGCCGTGCGCTCCTTATAATAGGTGAGTGCTCGCTGCAGGTCCAAAGTATGGTGCCTGTGTTTGGCCTCTGAGATGTGATTAGTGAAATACACTTGGAGATTGATCACCTAGTTAAGGTGAAACTCAGGCACAACCTTCGGGAGGAACTTCGGGTTGGGGCGAAGGACAACCTTGTCCCTGTGGAAGACCAGATAAGGAGACTCCACTGAAAGTGCATGGAGCTCACTGATCCTTCTTGCTGATGTGACAGCACCAGGAAGGCAGTCTTCAATGACAGGAGAGACATCTCACACCTGTGCGTTGGTTCAAATGACTTTTCCCTGAGCTCTGCCAACAACAGCAACAAGTCCCCAGGTGGAGGTGGTTCATGCACCAGCAGTGAAATGTGGTTGAGGCCTTTAAGGAAGCACCAGACCACCTTCTCCTGCGCCACCGACTGCTGACTGGCCCGCGCCTGGTAGGCAGAGATGGCTGCCAGGTGCACCCTGAAGGTTGTCGACTGAAGGCCTGGCTGAGAGAGGGACCACAGCTAGTCAAGGATGCTAGCTACTGGACAGGACTGAGAGTCCAACCCTTTGCACTGACACTAATTGGAGAATCTCTTCCATTTGAAGGCATAGCATTTCCTGGTCGACTCCTTCCGAGATGCCGCCACCACAGTGAGGACATCTTCAGAGAGTCCCAAAGTCAGGAACTCTAGCCGCTCAGGAACCAGGCTGTCAGGTGCAGGGATTGAAGGTCCAGATGGAGTACCTTCCCCTGATTGATGGAGAGCAGGTACTGGCAGAGAGGAAGATGACATGGGAACCTGCTGCTGAGGCTGAGGAAATCAGGGTACCAAAACTGGCGCAGCAAGTCCAGAGCCATCAAAATCACCCGTGCCCTGTCCCTCCTGGCCTTGAGAAGCACCTTGTGAATCAAAGGAAGTGGAGGGAAGGTGTAGAAGAGGCCTGAGGTCCAGGGCCTCAAGAAGGCATCCATCTGCAGCATTCCCTGCTGAGGGGGGTGGGAACAAAACAGCCTCAGCTTTGCATTCTCCATGGAGGTGAACAGGTCCACCTGAGGGGTGCCCCACCAGGAGAACAGACTATGTACTACCTCTGGGTGGAGAGACCACTCGTGAGACGCCTTGTCCACATGGCTGAGAGCGTCTGTCAGCTGGTTGGAGGCCCTGGCCACATGGATGGCCAGGAGATCGGGCCCCAGGCTGTGCATGAGGGTCCACACAAGAAGAGCTTCCTTGCACAGAGGCAGGGAGTGCATCCTGCCCTGCTTGTTGAGGTAGTACATGGTTATGGTGTTGTCCGTCTGGACCCGGACCACCTGACGCTGAATGTGAGGCACAAAGGCAAGCAGCACCAGCCGAACTGCTCAGAGCTCCAGCAGGTTGATGTGGCATCAGGACTCCTCGGGGGTTCAGAAACCGTGGACTGTGGGCACCCCAGCCCATGAGAGAGGCATGGGTTCTCAGGATGACTGTCTACTCTGGGCAGACAAACTGGATCCCTTCCTGCAGATGTTCTGGGACTAACCACCACTAAAGAGCGTCCTATATCCTCTGGATCTCAGTGACCAGTTGCGTTGAAACCAGTGGCTGGCCAGCTCCCATTGCAGGAAGCGCATTCTCCAGCGGGCCCAACAGACCACGCTGGTGCAGACTGCCATGTAACCCAACAGGCAAAGGAAGGCCCGAGTAGGACGCAATTGCCCAACCAGAAATTATTGGACAAAGGAGGAGAGAACTTCCGCCCTGTCTGCCTGGAGATGGGCACTGGCTCTGCAAGAGTCGAGCTCTGCCCCGATGAAGCTGATCACCTGCGAGGGTACCAGTTCCGACTTGGCCTTGTTGACCAGGAGGCCAAGAGTGATGCAGGTCTGGAGGTCCAGGTCCCCTGACTGCTCCACCTCCTGCCTGGAGGAACCTGCAATCAGCCAGTCATCCAGGTGGGGGGTAAGGCTGGACCTCTCTGTGCCTCAGGTAAGCGGACACCACTGCAATGCACTTGGTGAAGACCCTGGGAGCCGAGGACAGGCTGAATGGCATGGCCTGGAACTCGTAGAGGGCTCCATCTGCCTGGCAGTGGAGAAACCTTCTGTGAGACGGATGAATTGGGACGTGAAAGAACATATCGTGCAGATCCAGGGAGCAAAATCATGTTTTGCTCCAGAGATGGTATGATCTGAGAGAGAGACAGTGACCACCCTGAAGGTGCGCGACTTGAGAAACTTGTTCAGGTCGTGCAGATCTAGAACGGGGCACAAGCCCCTGTCAATTTTGGCACCAGGAAGTACCTGGAGACAAGCCCTGGGTGTTCTGGAGGATCCACAACAGGAACCATGATCTCCTTGCAGAGGAGCTGGGTAATGTTGTCCCATAGAGCCGACAGAATGTCTGCGGATACCAAGTCCTCCCGTGGGGCGAGGGCTTGGCAAGGAGAATACTGCTCGAACTCCAGAGGCAGACCCTGACCGATCACCTCAAGAATCCATCTGTCCGTGGTGACAGCGGACCAGGCGGAAAGCAAGTGGTGGAGCCGGCCCCCCACAGGAGGACCCAGGAGAGGTGTGATGGACATGAGGGAGGAACCCCTCATCCCATCACTGGGCAGGCTTGGAGATGAAGGAGGGCCCGGCTGAGGAACCACTGGGCCTCTTCCTCCAGGCTTGCGGACGACCGAGGCCACAGACTTTGGCCAAGGTCGCTAGGCCTGAGCCTGCTGCCCAGTTTGGGGCTGGACTGGTTTGGCAACAGGAGTGGAGGTGAACCAAAAGGGCTACTTTTTCTGTTGCTTGGAGCCCTTGGGGTCCGTCTGGGTGGATGTCTCAGAGTCCAAGGTGGAACTGGACTTTTCAATGCAGGTAAGGTGGCTCTCAACCCTGGGCCCAAACAGGTCGGTGCCCAGGAAAGAGACATCTGCCAGTTTGTGCTGAGTATCTGCCGAGAAAATTGAGATCCGCAGCCAAGCCCTGCGGCGCATGGCCACCGTGGCCACCATGCAGTGGGCACAGGAGTCCCCAATGTCCATGGCTGTCCGGAGCTGCTTAGCCACAGCCGACCCTGGTCCTGGACCTGTTTGACTGTGGTCTGGAGGTCCACTGGAAGATGAGGGAGCATCTCATTCAAAGTGCCTAACAAGGCATGGGAGAAGGGGGCCATCAGAAGGGCCAAGCTAGCTTGGCAAAGGCCAAGCGAAGAGGCAGCATAGACTTTCTTGGCTGCATGGTTCAGCTTCTTGGATTCTTTATTGGGCGACTTGACGACGTCCCCCACATTGCCACAGCGCCGGAACACAGAATCAGTCACCAAGCCCTCAGCCGAAGGAGGTGTTCTGTGATTCCTGAAAGGGAGCTGGTAGGGACCGAGTACTTGCGGGCCATCTGGGTCAACGGTGCTGGGCAGGAAGTGGGGTGCTGCCAAAGCTCCAAGGCAGGGCCAAGGATGAGAAAGGACAAAGTGGCTAACAGGCTCTGGTTTTCCGCATCTCAAGAAGGGCCAAGGATGGTCTCTGCCACCAGGAAGGCTTTCCTAGGGGAGTCTCCCCAGTCTAAGATCTCAGTCAGATGGTACTAAGCCTGTTTCTGGACAGGCTCCATCATAAGTCATGTAGATTCTGAGATCAGGTGGAGGAGGCCTGTGAAGGAGATAGGGCCTTCGTCCGTTGAGAGACCCTCAACTGACTCCACGTCCACCTGACAGGAGTGTAAGGAGGAACACTCCAACTCCGAGGAGTCGTTGTAGAGGGGTCAACTGCAAGAATCTCCGCTGACCCTCTGTGGACGGTCAGGGGTGACGGTGACCCACAGCTAATGGAGAAGACCCGAAGCCAGCCGAGATTCCTTGGTCGGAGTGCCAGATTTCAGTTGTTTAAGTGGCTGCTCCACTGGAATCAGTGGAGATACTAGAGTAGGCCGAGCTGGAACCAGTCTGGTCAGCTAGTGAGGCAGAGAAGGCGTCAGTCTTTGAGACGAAAGCCAGGTGATGGTCAGGGTAGGAGCCAGACAGGCTTCATACTGGAAAACACCAGCTGTTGCCACATGAGATCCTCGTAGTGTTAATGCAACTTGCGCCAAAGCCTCTCCTCATAAGAGGGGGATGAGGATGAAAAATAGCGGCAGCACTGCTTCCCTGGGCATCTAGAGTTGGAATGACAACGTCGGCAAGAGTTGCTCGACTCCCAGGAGTAAGACCGGGACCTCGACCACTGGGGGCGACTGGCCTCGGAGGGTGTAAGCGAACGCTGATGCACCTCCAGTTCTTAGTCAATGACAAGAGGCAGTGGGTCAGCGGATTGATCCGTCCCTCCCAAGGTCTGGGTCAGGACCAGAGTCCTGGATAAGTACGTGTCAGCCTCCTCAGTTGACAACTGGTCGACCAGCTCAAGAAAAATCTCAGCCGGAAGATCGACCATCATCTTGGCCAACTCGCCCGATGGGGTTGCCGTGGAGCCGGCGGCCTGGACCAAAGATTCAATGGAAGTCGGATCTGGAGAAGCTTGGGATCAGAAGCCCTGGACCGAGAGCATTCCCAATCCCACAAATGACGGTGAGACTGTTTTTTGGTCTCTTTTTTAGAGTTTGACTTATGTGCCGACAAGGAGCCCCGACCATGAGTTGGTAGAGCCTGGCACAAATCCTTGAACGCCCTCATGAAGGAAGTGCCCAGAGAAAGCAGCACAAAGGCTGAAGCTGAGGAGGTGTGATCTGCGACTTGTACCACTGCGTCCTCGAAAGCCGCTAACTGTTCAATGGACCCAGCAGCCACGAAGACCACCCGACGGCATCCTTCAATTTGATCAGCATGTTCCGTTTGCTTGGATTGCCTAACATATGGTGGGCACAACGGTCCTTGAGAACGAAGGGATGAAATATGCGACAAATGTCGCAGGCCTGGGGATCATGCCCATGGCCCAGGCAGTAGATGCATGTGGTGTATGGATCCATTCGGGACATTTTCTACCCATAGAGGCATCGCTGGAACCCTGGAGCGGACTGTTTTAATTACTTTTGGAAGGAAATCGTAAGATTTGGTAGCAAAGGGCCTACTCAGTGCGAGAGAGATAAGGAGGGAGCCTGCTTCTTCCAATGGAAAGGAAGATCTGGTGTCATGGGGCGGAGCCGAGGGAATTCCCACCAGGGTGGGTGGGAGGAGCCAGCTTGAAGACATTCTGGCCAGTCTTAAAGAGGAAAGGCAACTGTCAGAAAGTGTGGCTAGAACATCATATCCACGTCCCTAGAAAATCTTTTCCATTTGGCCATGTATGTTTTCCAACTGGAAGGTTTACACACAGCTAAAAGTATTTCAGAGACTCTCTGGGATATGTTGTACCTGCTCACTTTTATCTCTTCAGGAGTCAGTCCTTAAGGTGAAGGGAGTGCAGATTTGGATGGACCAGGTCACCTTCAGTCAATAAATTTATCCTGAGTGGTAGAACTCTCTCTGTTTGCTGACAGAAAGTCTGTCTAGCAAAGGAAATCAAATCTGTTGGGGCCAGTAAAGAGCCACTAGAAACATCTTGCCCTTTGTGCCTCCAGGTTGAGCAACACTTTCTGCACAAGAGGGAATGTGGAGCATGTGTACAGAAACAGATTTTGCCATTGCAGTATGAATGCAACCTGACAGACAGTGTCATGTCCTGGACTTCTAGAGTAGAACCAAAGCAGATCTGGTGTTCAGCGGAGATGCAAAAAGGTCCACATCTGGGATACCCCACTCGTTGAATAGCGATTTCACAACATCTGGAGCTAGTGACCACTCCTGAGGATTGGCATCTATTCGACTGATCTCGTCTGCTAGTGTTCTGAACTCCTGGCAGACAGATTGCTTGGAGCAGGATCCCCTGTTCCAGGCACCATTCTGGCATTCTCATCACCTCTCTGCAGAGAGGGTAAGGGCGTGCTCCTCCTTGCTTGTTGATGTAGTACGACAGACTTTGTTGTCTGTCTAGAGAACCGTTCTGTGGCTGACTAGGTCCACAAAGGCTCTCAGACTACACAAAACAGTTTGCATCTCCAATACAGAGGAGTCTCTGAAGGCTCCCAGACACCCTGAGTTTGGAGGCCCTGACAGTTCACTCTCCACCTTAATAGAGATGCATCTGTGGTGAGGGTCACCTGAGGCTCCAGTTGGAAGAAGGGAAAGCTCTGGAGGAGGATGTCCTCCACTGATCGCCATGTGAGGGACCAAACCATGGCTTGGTCACTTGAATGAGTAAATCTGAGAGTGTAATGCTTGTGACCACTGTGTACTGAGCATCCACCAAGTCGTCCTCATGTGAAACCATACCAGAGGCACTGTGAACACTTAGGAGGCTATCAGACCCAATCTAACAACACTGAGGGGCTATCAGGCCAAACCTAACATGTGCTGCATGGCGCAGACTTGCATAGTCTTGCGCTCCATGATGTAGCATGCCATTTGAGGAACTGCCTGCAGCCTGCTCTATGGAAGGAAGGCCTGGGCCTTGGTCACATCCAGAAAAGCTCCTAAAAACAGCAACTGTTGTGGGGGCTATAGCTGAGACTTCTTGTGGTTCAACAGGACCTCCAATGATGTGAGGACATTAAAGGCTGTGGTTACTGCTTGTTCTGTTTCCTGTATGGACAGGCTAGAAATTAGCCAGTTGTCCAGATATGGAAAAACTTGAGAGTCCTAATTTCTGCAGATACATTGTAAGTACTGCAAACCACTTTGTAATGATTTGTGGCACAGAGAAAAGCTCAAACGGCAGGACTTTGAACTGGTAAAGCTGCCCCAGCAGTACGAAATGGAGATAACCTGTGGTGGCTGGGGTGCACCAGAAGGAAAAAATTACTTACCATAGTAATGTTGTTTCTTCTAATGGAGTCTTGCTGTATTCTGACTATATGCAGTTAGCCCCAGTACTTGAACTGCCCTGGAGAGGAAAGGGTTAACTCTATGCAGCACCATAGAACGTCGAGCTCGAGCTCTGTTTTCAAACCTCTGTCTCTGGTATTTCTCAGTGTAACTGTTAGATTCTTATGAGCAAACTAACTATAGGTATGGAAATTGTTTAACTTTTAGGGCAAAAGGCAACAAATTTGGGTCCAAAAGACTCAAGTCAAGAACCCAAGAAAAAGGGAGTGAAAAAATATATACATATAAGCAACAGTAATGAACAACTATCCCACCCTGAAGAGGGAGGGCACAAGGTACACCCCTGAGGTGCAATGCTGTACCTGTCAGCCCACTTCCCAAAAAATAGGTTCTGAGAGGGGAGGCAGGGAGGGAGGTCAGACTACAGCAAGACTCCATTAGAAGAAACAACATTACTATGGTGAGTAATTTTTCTTCAAACATGAAGTCTTGCTGTATTCTGACTATATGCAGACTACCAAGCAGTCCCCACCCCCCCCCCAACGGAGGAGTGGACACAGAACCTTACTTTGGGCACAGGCTCTGCAGTACTGCTGTACCAAACCTAGCATCACTCCTAGCCTGGATGTCCAGAGAGCAATGTTTGGTGAAAGTATGGACTGTTCTCTAAGCAGCTACTTTACAGATTTCTATCAAGGGTATACATCTCTGGCAGCAGTCAGAGAAGCAGCTGTACCCCTAGTTGAGTGGGCCCTCAGGCCTGAAGGGGGTTCTCTGCCCAACTTGGCATAGCAGAACTGTATACAAGAGACAATCCACCTGGCAATTGTTCTTTTAGTAGCAGGGTTACCTTTTCCCACTTCCCCATAAGTGACAAATAATTGAAGACAGTCATTCCTGTGTGCCTTAGTATGCTCTATGTAGTAGCCAAGTGCCCTTTTAACATCCAAACTGTGTAATCTTCTTTCTCCTGAAGAAGAATGATCAGTGAAAAACACAGGTAGAGACATAGATTGGTTCAGATGAAAATCTGATACCACTTTAGGTAAAAACGTCCTATTTGTTCGAAGGACCACCTTATCTCTATGGAAAGAGATAAAGTCAGGTTCAACTGACAGGGCCTGTAATTCACTAATTCGCCTGGCAGAAGTGATAGCTACCAGGAACACAGTTTTTCAGATCAAGTACTTAAGCTCGGCCGAAGCCAGAGGTTCAATGGGTGGCTGCATAAGCTGAGCAGTGCAGACATTTAGATTCCAAGCCGGAGTAGGCTCTCTAAAAGGTGGGTTGATGTGGACCAGACCTTTGAAGAACTTACTGAAAACAGGATGAGATGCCAGGGAAGAGCCCTTCCATGCTGAAAGGAAAGCAGACACAGCTGCTAGGTGAACCTTCAGAGTTGCAGGCCTAAGGCCTAGGCCATTAAGGTGAATCAGCTAGTCTAAGGCTGTAGCAATGTCTGCAGTATTTAGCGGAATGCCCCCTCTGAGAACACCAAATGCTGAATCTTTTCCATTTGGAATAATACATTTTTCTGGTAGAAGGTTTCCTAGAGACCTTCAAAATATCCAGTACTCCTTGAGAAAGATGCAGGCATGCACATTTTAACTCTTCAAGAGCCAGGCTTTGAGATTGAGAGACTGGAGAATGGGGTACCAAATCTTCTCTGAGGGGAGGTCAGGAGATTGTGTCTCTTGGGAAGAGACAGAGGGATTGACACTGCCAGGGACAACAGCAGAGGGTACCAAGGTTGTCTGGCCCAGTCTGGAGCAACCAGTATCACTGTACAGGGTTGAGACCTTATCTTGACTAGAACTCTGAACAACAGGGGGAAGGGGGAAGGGGGAAGGCATAGAGGAACCTGCCCTTTCAATCCAATATAAGAGCATCCACAGGAACAGTCCCTAGGACTGGGGGTCTCCAGCAGAACAGGGGAAGTTGGTGATTGTCCAGAGCTGCGAAGAGATCTATCTCTGGAGTTCCCCATCAGCTGAAAACCACTTTCAAGATGAGAGGGTCCAGGGACCATTTGTGATGGCTCTGGGGAGATTCTGCTCAAAGCATCTGCTAGCACATTGCCCTTCCTGGAAGACGAACTGCTGCCAGGGAAGCCCAAAGGGAGTAGGCTAGAGACCATAGTTTCATGGCCTCTGTGCACAAGGCCGTGGACTGGGTGCCCCCTTGCTTGCTGATGTACCACACTGTGGTGTTGTCTGTCCTGAGCTGCACCACTTTGTATCTCACTGACTCTGAGAAAGTCTGAAGGGCTAGGAATACTGCCCTGAGTTCCAGGAGATTGATATGAAGAAGAGACTTTTGTGGAGACCAAACACCCTGGGCCATGAGTGCTCCCAAATGGGCTCCCCAGCCTAGGAGAAAAGCATCTGTGGTTAGGACCACTGAAGGAGCTGGACTGAGGAATGGGACACCTTGTCTGAGATTGTCCTGATCCAGCCACCACTGGACAGCTTGGACCAGAGTCTGAGTCACTGGAATCAGTTTGGTGAGAGTCCTTTGTCTGAGACCAAAAGGACCTTAGGTGGAACTTATCGTCAAGGCACAGGTCAGGAAGCATAGAGAAAACCCAGGAGCAGTTATAAAATTCCACAAAACTGTTTATTTGTAGTTGCAGTAACATAAAATAAAATAAACCTGTTCAGAATAACTATGTACAGAAGCAGAAATAAAATCTTTTGTAACAGTTTTATAAATAAAAGTGATCCCATTATCAGCTACATTTCCATACACTGATTCTCATGTATTTTTATATTACCAGACCTAGATATGCAAGGGAGGAAAAACAGAAAGCAAGACAAAACAGAGAGACAGTGAGAGGCAAAGGATTGCCAGATTGTTCGGGTTGATCAAGTCCGAAGGTCTCACAGGAAAACTTGGTTGCGAAACCAGACAGAGGAGAGCGAGAGAAAAGGAAAGAGTACAGATCCTTGCATTTTAACACTTTCTCCCTAACAAATGGGACAGGGTCATATTCTACCCTGTCACAGAACTGAATGTCCCTCATCTGAAACCTGGCTCCTTGTACCACTGCAGTGAAAGCTGCCATTTGGCCTAGGAGTTGAAGAAAGTGTCTTGCTGGACGAGAGACCAGAGGGCAGAAAGAGGAAGCAAGATCTGTAAGGGCCTTTACTCTTTCTAGTGGAAGGAAGGCCTTTGCCTGGACAGTATCTAACTCTACTCCTATAACAATAAGGAGTTGTATTGGTTCGAGAACTGATTTGGAAAAGTTGAGGAGGAACCCCATAGAACTGAGAAGGTTCTGAGTGATTTCCAGAGCTGACCTGGCCTGGTCGGAGGACTGACCTACAATGAGCCAGTCGTCCAGGTAGGGGAAGACAGATATACCTTGCCTTCTGAGGAAGGCAACTACTACTGCAAGGCACTTTGTAAAAAACCCTTGGAGCTGATATTAGGCCGAAGGGCATGGCCCTGAACTGATAATGGCCTGAAGGCAACTCGAACCGGAGGTACTTTCTGTGGGGGCACCTGATAGAAATGTGGAAATAGGCATCCTTGAGGTCCAGGAATGCTAGACAATCCCCTGGCCTTAGAGAGGGAAGAAAAAATTACTCACCTTAGTAATTATGTTTCTTCTATTGGAGTCTTGCTGGTATTCTGACAGTGCAGTTAGCCCCAGCCTTTAAACTGCCCCGGAGAACAAAGGGTTAACCTTTCTATGCAGAGCATAGAATGCTGAGCTCGAGCTCGGTTGATGTCTCTATCTGTTTCCCTTTGAACGCTAACTGTCAGATTCTTACGAGTAACACTCAAATAGTATTCTATGTGGAAACTGTAAAACAAAATTTTTAATAGCCAACTGGCAACAAAAAGTTTTGGACTATCAAAAGAAAACTCAAGTCAGGAAACCCAAAACTCAAAACCCAAACCAAATAGGAATATAACAAAATAAACACCCACACAAAAGAGGGTGTAAAAAGAGCACCCCTGTGGTGCAACACTGCACCTGCCCACCCACATCCCAAAACCAGGTTCTGAGAGGGGAGGCAGGTAGGGAGGTCAGAAAACAGCAAGACTCCAATAGAAGAAACATAATTACTAAGATGAGTAATTTTTTCTTCAAACAACTTGAAGTCTTGCTGTACTCTGACAAGTGCAGACTACCAAGCCGTACCTCCATGGAGGAGGGACAGAACCTACTTTGGGAATAGGCTCTGAAGTACTGTTGTGTTAACCGAGCATCACTCCTAGCCTGGATATCCAAAGAGTAATGCTTGCAAAGGTATGGACTGTTTTCCAGGTGGCTGCTTGACAAATTTCTAAGAGAGGGATATCCCTGGCAGCAGCCAGGGAAGCAGCTGTACCTCTTGTGGAATGAGCCCTCAGGCCTGAGCGTGGAGTTTTTCCCAGTTTTTCACAGCAGAATTGTATACAAGACACGATCCACCTGGCAACAGATCTCTTGGTGCAGGTTTACCCTTTCCTACTTCTCCATAAGTGAGGAACAACTGGAGAGAGTCAAACCTGTGACCCTTGGTACGCTCTATGTAGTAACTAAGGGTTCTTTTAACATCTAAACTATGTAGCCTCCTCTCTCTCTCTCTCTCTCTCTCCTGAGGAAGAATGATCAGTGAAGAAAACAGGAAGAGACATAGACTGGTTTAAATGGAAGTCTGAAACCACTTTGGGCAAGAACCTTCTATTGGTTCTAAGGACCACTTTATCCCTGTGAAATGAGATAAAATCAGGTTCCACTGACAGGGCTTGCAATTCACTGATACGCCTGGCAGAAGTAATGGCTACCAAGAACACAGTTTTCCAAGTCAAGTACTTAAGCTCTGCTGAGGATATAGGCTCAAAAGGGGGTTGCATAAGTTGAGCAATGCAAACATTCAAATCCCAGGCAGGGGCAGGGTCTCTAAAAGGAGAATTGGTGTGAAGCAATCCTTTAAAAAATTTACAGAACACAGGATGAGAAGATAGTGAGGAAGACTTCCCACAGACAGAAAGCAGAAACAGCTGACAAGTGTACCTTAAGAGTAGCTGGTCTGAGGCCTATGCCATTAAGATGGACCATATAATCCAGAACAGTAGGCAATCCAGCAGTATCTGGAGAAATATGCTTCTTAGAACACCAAATGCTGAATCTCTTCCATTTGGAGTTATAAGTCTTTCTGGTGGAGGGCTTTCGAGAAGCTTTGAGAATATCCAGAACCCCTTGGGAAAGATGCAGATCTACAAACTCCAACTCTTCAAGAGTCATGCCTTGAGATTGAGAGACTGGAGATTGGGGTACCAAATCCTCCCCGAGAAGATGTTAACAGGTTGTAATTCCTGGCAAGAGACAGGGGAAGATGGACTGCTAAGGACAGCAACAGGGGGTAACAGGGCTGTCTGGCCCAATCTGGAGCAATCAGAATCACTTTGCAAGGTTGAGACCTTATTCTGACTAAAACTTTGAACAGGAGCGGGAAGGGAGGGAAGGCATACAGAAACTTCCCTTCCCTTCCCAATTCAGAACCAGGGCATCCAGAGGGACTAAGTACAAGACTGGAGGTCTGCAACAAAAGAGAGGGAGTTGGTGATTGTCTGGGGCTGCAAAGAGATCTATCTCTGGAGTGCCCCACCTTGAAAAAATCACTTTCAACACTTGAGGGTCCAGGGACCATTCGTGATGGCCCTGAGAGATCCTGCTCAGTGCATCTGCTAGCACATTGTCCTTCCCTGGAAGGTGAACTGCTACCAGAGAGGTTTGCAGGGAATACGCCAGGGACCACAATTTCATGGCTTCCGTGCACACGGCCGTGGACCGAGTGCCTCCCTGCTTGTTGATGTACCACATGGTGGTGGTGTTGTCCGTTCTGACCTGAACCACCTTGTTCAGTACTGATTGAGAGAAAGCTTTCAGGGCCAGAAAAACTGCCCTGAGCTCTAGGAGATTGATATGGAGAAGGGATTCTTGGGGGGACCACAGCCCCTGGGCAGTGAGGGCCCCTAGATGGGCTCCCCAGCCCAGAAGAGAAGCATCCATGGTAAGGACCACTGAACAAGGCTGAGTGGCAAAAGTAACACCTTGTCTTAAACTGTCCTGATCCTACCACCATTGGAGGGCTTGGATCAGGGTCAGAGTCACTGGGATCAGTTTGGTAAGGGAATCTTTCCTCTGAGACCAAAAAACTCTCAGATGGAACTGAATATCCCTCATCTGGAATCTTGCCCCTTGGACCACTGCTGTTGAAGCTGCCATGTGGCCCAAGAGCTGGAGGAAATGCCTTGCTGGTCGAGATACCGAAGGCTGAAGGAAGAGGCTAGTTCCATAAGAACCCTTGCCTTTTCTAGAGGGAGAAAGGCTCTTGCTCTGACTGTGTCCAGTTATGCCCCTATAAAGGTAAGAAGCTGGACTGGTTCGAGAACTGACTTGGGAAGGTTGAAGAAATCCTAGAGAAGAGAGCACTTGCTGGGTCACTTGTAGGTGAGACTTGACTTGGTCTGGAGACTGGCCCTATATCTAGCCGTCCAGATATGGAAAATGGAAATATTTTGCCTTCTTAGAAAGCAACTACTACTGCCAGAGCACTTTGTGAAAACTCTTGGGGCTGAGAGGTTAGGCCAAGGGCACTGGCTCTGAACTGATAGTGACCTGAGGGCAACTTGAACCTGAGGTACTTTCTGTGGGAGCACCTGATGGGAATGTTAAAGTAGGCATCTTTGAGGTCCAGGGAGGCTAACCAGTCTCCTGGCCTTAGAGAGGGAAGGATTATTCCCAGAGTTACCATCTTGAACTTTGGTTTTAAAAGATGTTTGTTTAGATATCTTAGGTCTAGGATGGGTCGCCACTCCCCTGTCTTTTTGGGGTCAGGAAGTACCTGGAGTACAGCCCTTTGCCCCAGTGTAGGGTAGGTACTCTCTCTATGGCTATTAAGGCCAGAAGAGACGAAACCTCTGCCTCTAGGGCAAGGGTTTCCAAGAGATTTGAAGGTGGAAAAGATCTGGCTCTCATCTTTGGAAATTTCTTGAAGCTGAGAACCAGTCCCTGGCTTACCACTTCCAGGACCCACTTGTCTGATGTAATAGACATCCAGTCCTGGACAAAGTAAGCCAGTCTGCCACCTACTGGAATAGGAGAGTCGACCCGGGCAGGCCCATCAGGGTGTCTGCTTGGCAGGGGCTTTAGGCTGAGGAGTGGATGCAGCCCTGCTCATCCCCCTTCTGTCTCTCCCTCTGAAGAATCCCCTCTGTGAAAAGGAAGAAGAGGCATGTGCTTGGTAAAAAGGCCTTTGAAAAGGCCTGCCCCTGCCCCTAGACTGCTGCTTTTGAGGAGTTGCCTGCCTCTCCTTGGCCTGAGCACTCCTGTATGTGGTCTTGTACTTGTCCATTTTCCTCATGTAATTTTCTGTCTGCTCCCCAAACAGAGAATTACCCACTACAGGAAAATCCATGGATTTAGCCTGTGTTTCCTGTGAGAGGCTAGTACATCTGAGCCAAGCCATTCTCCGAAGAGCCACAGATGTAGCCATGACTTGATGACACATCATTAGAGTCTACAGCAGCATGAAACTGAACTTTAGATGCCTCAATCCCATCTGCAGCCACCACCTCCAGCTACTTGGCTAGTTGGGGGAGGCCTGTTTAGTCAGTGCCAGTAGTGTCCCACCTGGACTTCTGGCACCTGGCTGTATAGGCCATATAATTCGCCTGTCTGAGTCCCAGGGAAGATGCCATGTACAGCTTTTTTGCCATGGCATTAACCTTCCTAGAGTCTTTGTCTGGGGGGTGTGAAGCCAAGGGAATGCTTGCCTTATCATAGGCAGCAGCCTGCACAACCCCAACATGACTGCATTGGTGGTATAAAAACTATGTTTCTGAGCCTAAGAGTGTATACCTCTTGTCCATTCTTCTATCCACAGGAGGTATAGAATTGGGAGACTTCAGAATTTTTTGTGTCTGTTTCCCAAAAGATTTGTGGACGGGAATAGACAGTCTCCTGGACTCTGGGATGTCCATCATTTCTACATAATCAGCCTCCTCCTGATCCTCCATTGCTTCTTCCATAGGAAGTTGGAGGGTCTCAGCCACCTTTCTGTATAACATAAAGTGGGAAGGGGACTCAGAAAGCCTAGGAGGGGATACACCTGAAGGTCTGTCTGGGGAGATGTCCGGTTCCACAGGCACATCTAGACCATCACCATCATCAAACTCCCCTTCCTCCTCAAACTCCAGTTCATAAAATTCTTCCAAAGTATAATCATGAACCGGGGGAACCAACCGAACCAAGCCCCTGCCAAAAGGTGCCGGATCGGTCGGAACCAGGCGAAGCGATTCCACAATCCGAATCGCTCTGGCTATTTCTTCGGCGGTCGGAACATGGACTTCTGGATCCGAACCGGACGATTTTGCTTTGCGCTTTCTTTTTGTTGGAACCGACCCCTTGGGATCAGCTCTCCTTTTGCCCAAAGAAGTATCGCACTGGTCAGAGGGCACTCCTTCTGGTTCAGTCGGAACCGAACTGGGCTGGCCATCCGGGTCAGCGGACTTCTCGGCCTCCTTTTCCCTCAGTCTACCTAATCTCTTTCCCAGGGTAGATTTGGGAAAATTCTTGCAAATTTGGCAGTCTGAATCGAGGTGGTCAAACCCCAGACAATAAACACAGGTGGAGTGGGGCTCAGCCTTAGCAAAGACCTCCCCACACTCACTGCAGTGTTGAAACCCAGCGGGCCCGGTTTTTTTCTTAGGTTTCTCAGACATGGCCAACCTAACCAAACTTACCCTTTTTTCGGCAACCGCCAGGCAAGACATCCTTATCGGTTCCTAACCATGTCACGGGTCTTGGAAAAAAACGTTTCAAAACAAGTTTTTTTTTTTAAATCGATAAGAACCGGTAACCACACACTAAATTTTACACAAGAATTAAACAAATACCGATCCACACTTTTTACAAGTTCCACACAGAAACACAATACAAAACCTATCTAGTACTCACAATACCACAAACAGAGACTGAACCGAGTTATGCGGGAAACTTTTTTCGGTTAGAAACAGACGAAAAAACAACACTTAAACCGACTTTCGAACTGAGCTGCAGGAGAAGTCTCCAGAGCGACTGTTCAGTGAGGCAGAGTAAAGAATCTGACAGTTAGCGTTCAAAGGGAAACAGACAGAGACATCAACCGAGCTCGAGCTCAGCATTCTATGCTCTGCATAGAAAGGTTAACCCTTTGTTCTCCGGGGCAGTTTAAAGGCTGGGGCTAACTGCACTTGTCAGAATACAGCAAGACTTCAAGTTGTTTGAAGAATTATTCCCAGAGTCACCATTTTGAATTTTGGTTTTGTGATGTGTTTGTTCAAATACCTTAAGTCTAGGATGGGTCGCCACTACCGTCTTTTTGGGGGTAAGGAAGTATCTGGAGTACAGACCTTTGCCCCTGTGCTGAGTAGGAACTTTCTCTACAGCTCTGAGAGCCAGTAGAGAAGAAACCTCTGCTTCTAGAGCAATGGTTTCTGAGATGGTTGCAGGTGGAAAGGACCTGATCCTCATTTTTGGGAATCTTCTGAAACTGAGAGCCAGTCCCTAGCTTACTACTTCCAGGACCCACTTGTCTGAGGTAACAACCTTCAAGGCCTGGAAGTAGTAAGCCAGCCTGCCTCCTACTGGAATAGGGGAGTCGAGCCGGGCTGACAAATCAGGGTGTCTGTTTGGCAGGATCCTTGGACTGGGAAGAGGATGCAGCCTTGCTCATCCCCCACCCCCCTCTCCCTCGAAAGAACACCCTCTGTGGAAAAGAAAAGGAAGCCTGGGCTTGGTAAAAAGGCCTGTGAAAAGGCCTGCCCCTAGACTGCTGCTTTTGAGGAGTGGCTTGCCTTTCTTTGGCCTGTGCAGTCCTGTAGGTGGTCCTATACTCATCAGTTTTCTTCATGCAAGACTCTGTCTGCTCCCCAAACAGAGTGTTACCCACCATAGGGAAATCCATGGCCTTAGCCTGGGTGTCCTGAGAAAGGCTAGTACATCTGAGCCAAGCAAATCTCCTGAGAGACATAGATGTAGCCATGACTCTTGATGCCGCATCATTAGAGTCTACAGCAGCGTGGAATTGTACCTAGGATGCCTCAATTCCATCAGCAGCCACCTCCTCCAGCTCTTTGGCCAGCTGGGGGGGAAGCCTGTTTAGCCAGTTCCAAAACCATATCCCACCTTGACTTCTGGTACCTGGCTGTGTAAGCCATATAATTAGCCTTCCTGAGCCCCAAAGAGGATGCCAAGTATTGTTTCTTGGCCATGGCATCCACCTTTCTGGAGTGTTTATCTGGGGGTTGCGAAGCCAAAGGAATATTAGCCCTGTCACAGGCTGCAGCCTGCACTACCCCAACATGGCTGCAATGACTGTATAAAAACTCCGTACCTGAGCCTGATAACATGTACCTCCTGTCCGTTCTCTTATCCACAGGAGGTAAGGAGTTAGGTGTTTGCAAAATTTTTTTTGTCAGTTTCCCCAAAGATTTATGAAAAGGGACAGACAATCTCTTGGACTCTGGGATGTCCATTATTTCAACAAACTCAGGCTCTTCTTCCTCTCAGCAGCTTCCACCATTGGGAGCTGGAGCGTTTCAGCCACCTTTTTGTAGAACAAAAAGTGGGAAGGGGACTCAGAAAGCCTGGGAGGGGAGACATTTGAAGGCCAGTCTGGGGAGATGTCCAGTTCAATAGGCACAGCTAGGCCTCCAAAGTCATTGTCATCATCATTCTCGGGATACTCTTCGTCTCCCTCCCATTCCCACATCGTAATATGCATCCGGATCATAATCTGATGGAATCGTATCCGACTGAACTGACCGCCTAACCGGCGGTGACGGTTTGGACAGAACCGGGCGAAGCGACTGAACAATACTGATCGCTTTGGCTATTTCGTCATCGGTTGCAGTATGCGGTACTGGATCCGAACCTACCGACTTCCTTTTTCCCTTAGCCGGAACCGACCCATCAGAGTCGGAGCTCCTTTTGCCAGAGGAGGTATCACCCAGGTCAGTGAGCACCTCCTCAGGTTCGGCTAAACCCGAACCAGGCTGGCCATACGGATCAGCGGACTTCTCGGCCTCCTTTTCCTTCATCCTACTCAATCTCTTTTCCAGAGTGGCTTTGGGAAAATTCTTACATATTTGGCAGTCTGTTTTGAGGTGGTCAAACCCCAGACAATAAACACAGATGAGGTGGCGGTCAGCCTTGGTAAACACCTCCCCACACTCAGTACAGTGTTGAAACCCAGTGGGATCAATTTTTTTCTTGGGTTTCTCAGACATGGCCACACTACACAAATTACCCTTTACAGCTTTTACGCCAGGTAATACTCCCCTAATGGTTAACAACCATGTCATGGGCTGTGTAAAAAAATGGAAAAAGTCAATTTTTTGAAACCGATAGGAACCGGGCACCACTGCTAAATCCCAAAAGAAATCAAACACAAACAATGGTTCGGTTTCTAACCGGACAGACTGATCGGAAAATGAAGAAAAAACAATTTCCACAAATAATAATATCACTATCTGCAACACTACCTGTACCGTAGACAGAGACATGATACTGAAAAATAATAAATCGGTTGAACAACCTAATGCTTTTTTTACTTTTACCGAACCGAAGTGAAGGAGAGATCTCCGGAGCGACTTCACAGTTAGGCGAAGTAAAGAATCTGACGGTTACACTGAGATGTACCAGAGACAGAGGTTTGAAAACCGAGCTCGAGCTCAATGTTCTATGCTGCTGCATAGAGTTAACCCTTTCCTCTTTGGGACAGTTCAAGAGCTGGGGCTAACTGCATATAGTCAGAATACAGCAAGACTTCATGTTGTTTGAATGTACTGGTATGCGACCTGCATATCCAGGGATGTTAACCAGTCCTAAGGCTTCAGAAAGAGTAGCAGAGAGGCCTAGAAACCATTCTGAATTTTTCTCGAGCCATGAATTCGTTCAGATTTCTGAGGCTGAGAATGGGGTGTATGCCCCCTGATTTCTTTGGAACTAGGAAGTAGTGGGATTAGAATCCTGTGCTCCATTCTGTTTCTGGTACTATATCCAATGCTGTGTTACCCAAAAGGCCCACAATCTCCTGCACCAGAATCTCTGACATATGAGTTGATAAAAGGGGCTGCTTTCTGGGCTGATAGTCCGGAGGGGTTTCTGCAAAGTCCAGGAAGTATCCCTCTCAGATGATCCTGAGGACCCACTTGTCCATCTTAATGGACCACTGATGGTGAAACTGGGTCAGGCACCCTCCCTCCCCAGGGAGGAGACGTCTGCCTTGGGAAGCTGAGGCAGAACCAGGGCCAGAGCTTCAGATGGTGGCACTAGGTGCTTTCGGCCCACGTGCCTTCAGTGAACCTTTTTCTGAGGCTGGGGAGACTGAGATTTGTTTTGGGCTCCCTTGCCTTTGCCATGAAAGTACTGCTCATTTTGAAAGAAACCATGTCCTTTGCCATTCTGTGGGTTAAAAGGAGCTAACCTGGAAGTCTTAAGGGTCACTCTAGTTTTATTAGATGCCTTAGGAGACTGCTCCAGCTGCTGTCCAGGTAAGTTCTGTCAAAAGAAACACTCGTAACTTGTTGTTGGACATCCATGGAGAAGCCAGAAGTGCACAGCCAGGAGTGCCGCCTGATGCTAATGCCTGCAGGAGCAGAACATGATGTAGCACCAAAAGCATCCATGAAGGCTTTAAGCTGGTGACTGTTAAGACTCAATATCTAGCCTGACAGTCAGAATATCCTGTTTAACATCCAACTCTGGCAGAACCTCTGCAAGAGACCTCAGCTTGCTCCAAATGGTATACTCATCTTTAGAAAAATGACCTTGGTAGCTGGCAATCCTCATGCCTAAGGTAGCTGAAGCACAGAAATGGTTAATGGAGTGCATAGTGACCTCTTGGGGAATAATGGTGTAACCCCTCACCCCTGCCTTTTTACTAAAACGACAGGTGGCATGCTGTTGGCGTTGGCAGCAATACTTGGTGGGGACCTGGGTTCGGGGAGGATGAGGTTACCTGGCACAAGGGACCTAGGTTTGGCTACTCTGCACAGGGGCACCCAAGTAAATCCAACTACAGGAAGCAATAACTGTAATGTCCAGAACCAGGATTAGGATTTTCAGTGTGGCTTTTATTCATAAACTAGCTGAACATAACAAAGCATAGATGGTCCCCCAAAGGGCTACGTTCACTGTAAATGCAGATTAGAGACTACAAGGCAGTCCACTTGAGGAATGAACCCATTTCTACTGTGGCTGGCTCTGGACCCACCAGGCACTCAGCCCGGACTTGCATGCGCTTTGGATACACAGCCCGACTGGCCTGGCTCCCCTGCCGGCCACTTGACTGACTGTCCATTTAAAGGATGAACCCAAACTTTACTTGGAGTGACTCCCATCAAACAAGGAGTATGTTTCCCAAACTGTGGCTCCCCACACCACTTAGAGTCTGCGACTCTTAGAGAGATTTGTTTTCTTAATTCCTTCGGACTCCCATTAAACAAGGAGAATAATTTCCCATCCTGTGGCTCCCCACACCACTTAGAGTCTGCGACTCTTAGAGAGATTTTCAATTTGTGACCCACCTCTGGGTACCCACCTCATCACTGGCCAGGCGCATGAGGCAAGTAGCAATCACAGTAGAAATCCGTAGAGGTGGACCTGGTTACTAAAGATGAGGGGTGTTCCCACCTCCAGCTCCCACAGCCCATACCCGGCCATTTCTCTGGACAAACAGAAACTAAAACTTTGAAATGTAGATTAAACGGTGGATGACCTGAAGCACCCCCTCTACAACAGTACTTGAAATCCTTTCAGACTTTAAACTTTAAACTACTCCATTTGTTTGTCCTAGTACAATAGGCCTCCCAAATAGTAGTTCACATCCCAGCTTTTCTTCATATTTTCCTAACTGAAGAAAACATATTGTTCCTCTCAAATAGGCACATACTCACCCTTTCGTTGCAGGTGCCGCAGAGCGAAGTACCACTTCTTTCACTGTTATACCAGAACAGAAACTGTAAACAGGCAGCTTTCTTCTGTAGTGGAAAATTAGGGGATTGCCCCTGGAATCCACAGAGGGACTTTTCTCTCCCCCTCCCCCCCAGAGGGAAGGGGCACTGAGACCTGGACAGCGGTCTCCACCACTTAATACTGGACTCTAACTTTCTCCCAAGGAGGTAAACAGAAAACACTTCCTTTAACTTGTAAACAAAACAGGACACTTCCTTCTTGCTTTAAGACAAACAGAAGACTGACCTTGAAAACTCCCAGAGTTCTAACTCACTCCCTGTGCTGCAGATTCCAATGTGGCTTATGCAGCTGCGACAGTTCTATGGTGTCATCTCTCAAGTCTCAGCTGTGACTGAGAACAGAGTGAGACAGTGTGAAACCCATTTAACTGGAGTTTCACAAGCTGCCTTCCCTGCCTACCACTAGGTCTTACTGGGATTCTAGTAACCCCGAGTAACAAGGGGGTTACAATGGCTTTGTCATTCTTGGTGAGGATAAAAATGTCATCAGCTATAGGTTGAGAAACATACACCAGTTTATTCTTAGGGGCAGAATATTTTTTGTCAGCCTGCATGCAGACATCTGCCTCTGAAGCAGGCCTACTCCAGACAACATCAGACATGGTCTCGAATGAGGAAGGAATATGAGGAATGAGACTGACTGGAATATTGGAAATGAAACTCCAATTGAAGACGTTTACCCTGGTCAATGGCTGTGGGCTCAAAGCTGATTGCTGAGTGCATATTTCTAAGCAAAGCCTGAAAAGTAAGAGCCTCCTGAGGAAAAGACACAGGACCAAGTCCGAGATGTCTAGGCTAAAGAAAATGTCATCATCGCCACCTTCTGAATGAAGTTGGGGTCAGACTCGTTACGCTCTATACCCCAGGACAGAAGGACAGTAATAAGAGAGGTTGGGGTCACAGGCCTGTCAATCCAGAAATGAAAATTATGTACCTACTGTAATTCTTGATCTTCTCTTGTATCTTCACCATTCATTACTGCTTGGGTTTAACCGGAGGCGCGTACCCGACACAGGAGTTTTTTTTTTTGTAGAGGAGTTGGCGTCGCCCCCAAGAGTGACACACCATGCAGTGTGTGAGGGGCATCCTTTAGGCGCCGCAGATGACTCCTACATCCCAGTTCTGTTAGCCAGAGAGGTGAAACAAAGGCAAGAATAAAAAGAGCGAGGCAAGGGAGCTGAGGGACAGAAAAAGGAAAGGATATAAACAGAAAAAGGCATAAGCCGGTAGAGGACAGAGGACAAGAGAGGGGATCTACCTAAAGGGGCCGCAGGCCTCACTGCTGGGGCGGCTCCAAGGGAGGAACAGGTAAGGAAGGGAAAGAAGATGGGAAAGAAGAAGGAAAGGAAGAAGAAGAAGACAGAGGGATGTTGGGAGGGAGAACTCTGCCAAGCTAGAGGTTGGTTTGAGGTTTATAAGCTCGGAACCAAGAACAAGGGAGCAAGGATCCCACTAGATGGAATTTTGAGAGAATGCTCAACCAAGCAGCTTGAGCAGTTTGGATACCAAGGCAGAGTCTCTAAACCTCCCATCCTCCTCAACCCCTTAAACTGTAGCCGAGAGCTCACAGACTGCAAAAGCAGAAAGTCTGTTCTGGAAGAACAGCGCCCAACTTAGCAAGGGAAAAACTTAAGCAGCACTCTGTTAAGTGTTAACACAAACGTGTGTGTGTGTGTGTGGGGGAGGGGGGTAATGCACCGAGAAGGCACCCCTTCAGATAAAGCAAGAATGGGAACTCAATCGGACTCCCTGAAGACAAGCTAAGATCGCCAACTCCAGAAGAGTAATGTCAGGACGGAAAAAATACCAGAGACTGACATAGGAGATCAGGGCTTGTCAGAGGGGACCTTTAAAAAAGACAGAGTCAGAACTGGCTGGTCTCCTAAAATGTGAATTGAACAGCATGGCCCAGGGAGGACCAAAAAGTCACCCTAGGGGTAGTCAGAAAGAGTTGTCCGACGATAGCATAAGTCCCACTCATTCCCCTTCTCCCTAGAAAAGGTATCTGTTCAGACAAAAAGACACGCAGGGTTTTTTGTTTTGTTTTTTTTCACAAGGGCCAACAAGAAAGAGGGAAGGAATGAGCAGGGAGGAGGAAAAGCCGAAGTAGGAGGCCCTAGAGGGGAAGGTGGGCGGGTATCAGTAGTGAATCGTTAAGATACAAGAGAAGATCAAGAATTACCGTAGGTACGTAATTTTCATATCTTCCCTTGTCAATCTTCACCATTCATTACTGCTTGGGTGAGTACCAAGCCCCCACGCAGGGGGACAAGAAAAACCCTGAGGGAACAAGACCCTCAGCCTCCTGTTGGTGGAAAACAGAAGGAAGAGACCCTTGGCTAATCAAACGAAAAGCCTAAGGCTGAGGAGAGCCAGGAGGTGTCCCTCACAGACGAGCAGATGGAGGAAGCCCCTGAAGAAGTCTCTTAGCTCTGGTGGAAAACAGGTGGGTCCCTCGGAAGGCGGAGTGAATCACCCTACGCCGGGCCAAGGGTGACAACCATGATAGACGAAGCCATGTCGTCCGCCTAATGCAGATTGCTGTCCCTGCAAGCCTGGAAGCCACCTCCTCCCTGGTGTCGTAAGATGCCCTTGCCTGGTGCCTTGCCAGCTCCTGCCTATAGCAGAGAGGGCAATGGCCTGTCTAGATTGCTTTGAGTCAGGCATTGATGCTAGGAGCTGAGATAGCATCGACCATAGATGCCTGTTGTAGGCAGCATGGTGTGCCTGATGAGATGTGATGCAGAGCATCGCACGAGAGGAAAAGAACACTCTTCTCCCCAACCAGTCAAACTGTAGAGAATCTGAGTCCGGCGGTCAGTTGTGCGCCAGGCGGCGGTGCCCAGAAGGAGTCTCTAGGTATGCCAATCCCAAAGACGGGTTGGAGAGAGAACCTAGGGACTCAGAAGGGGCACAATACCTCCTCCTGCAGTCTGCCGGGGCTGGGATAGGGTTGGCTGGAGACTGCCAGGAACGGATAGAGGCTTCCTGGAAAGGAATAGGCCAGGATGGCACCACCAAATGTTGGGCACTGAATTCACTGAGGAATTCACACATCTCCCACTCGGTATTGTCTTGTCTAACAAATGAAATACGAAGATCCCTCACCATCCTCGACAGGAAACGCTGATATTCGGTGAAATCAGCGTCGGAAAAGAGGTGAGCAGAGGGTTCCTCTCCCTCAGAGGAGGGAGACAAGCATGATTGGGAACTCGAGTGTCCAGAGGACTCCTGCGGAGGTGGGGATAAGCGAAACACCTGCTCATGCATGCATCTAACGTATGAGGGGAAGGCCGCCGCAGAGCCTCTGAATGTCTCCTAGGATAACGGCCCTGTAAGACCGACATGGCCTGGGGGAGAAGGGGGTGACTGCAGAGGAATGGGAGAGGGGCACTTACAAACAGGCAACTGTCCTCTGTTAGGGCTCTGTAATCCGGAAAATGGAGCCCGAGCTGGCGGGGATCCGGATAACAAGCCAGGTCGCAGAACGGAACCCTGGAGATGTGAACCTTGTCAGAGCCTGGAAGGGGGTCCTCCCCTGTGACATGGCTGGGGCTGTATGGATCCAGAAGGATGGTCCACAGCAATACCACCGGAGGGATCCACCGAACCCATGAGGGAGAGGCGGTGCTCGGCACTACGGCTTCTACCCACACCCCGAGGGGTGGCAGGTGGAAGCCGGCCCGCCTCACCGCATCCTCTCAACCCCTCGGACTCAGAGGACACCCTCCTCCTCGACGTCAGCGACAGAGCCCGTCAATCCAGGAGTCTCCCCGGGGAGCCCCACAAAGACAGGGCCCCGAGTCCACCCTGAGAGGGCGCAGCAACACCGGATATGGCAGCTGCCACAGTCCCCTGTGGGAGAACAGCCCTCTCCCTAACTTCCACGCTGTCTCCTCCCAAAAGCTGCCGGCCACCTCCAGCCTGGGAGCCCTCAGAAGAAGACTGCTGTGGAGACTGAGGAATGGGTGAGCTGGGCCGCCTGACACCGTGTCCCACTGAAGACTCCGATCCCAAAGAATCTGGGAGCCAGGATGGATCCACATCCGAATCATCCCCTTCTGAGGAAGAGGCGATCAGCAGGACCTCAATACTGGCCACCCCACGAGTCTCCCTTGAAACTGCACTGCGAGTGGCGCAGGTGCCACCCACGGCGCCAGTCGACACCTCAGCAGCCGAGACAATGCCAGAACCCAGACTCGACTCGCCTGCGGCCTCAGTCAAGTCCCCAGCACTGCTACCGGTGCCAGGACCCGACGAGCACATGGAGCTAACACAGCGCTAGGATCGAGATGGCGCGAGCGCGTGGGTTCACCGCGGGCCCTGCAGCAGGCCTCGACGTAGGGAGCCTGCACCTCCGAAGAGGTGACTGCCGAGGCGGTGTCTCCACCACGGACCCGGGAGGGACCACGGTGTTCCTCCGACACCACAAAAGAGGCCTCTTTCTCGGCAAAACTTGAAGACAAGGAGGCCTCCTCCTCCTCTCCAGACCATATAGACCTGGGAGGGGACCCGGAGGAAAGGTCTAAAGTTCTTACCTGGGAGTCCCGAGAGCGACGCTGTCCTCCGAAAGTCGGCGGGGCCTTGCCAATCTTAAACACACGGACTTCGAGAACACGGCGGTCCATCAAAAAACAGGCATCGCATCTGTCCATATTATGGTTAGGTCCCAGGCAACGAAGACAAACATCATGCCGGTCCGTGACAGAAAAATGCCGGCCACAGCAGCACCGACGCATGGGGGCACAGCCCGCCTTCGACTTTCGTTTAACTCCCGAACCGGACAGGATGTGAAATTAACACTCTAAACAGAAAAACTCCCAGATCATCAGTAAAATAATAAAGAACAGTCTTACCAGACAACGACGTCGGGAAAAACGAACTAGAATGCAGGACACAGCGTCAAAGAACGACAAATAGGCCTAGTGGTGTAGAAACTTTTTCTCGCTCCTCGTAGCAGGTGCAGCCTCGACGGCGGGAGAAACAGAACTGTGATGTAGGAGGAGTCTGCGGTGCCTAACGGCTGCCCCTCATGCACTGCGTGGTGCGTCACTCTTGTGGGTGGCTCCGACTCCTCTAAAAAAAAAAAAAAAAAAAATCCCATGGTGGTTGCGCACCTCCGGCTAAACCCAAGCAGTAATGAATGGTGAAGATTGACAAGGGAAGATCGTGGCTCCAGCAGCATCAGGGACACTGGCCGTGAAGGACAACGGGCCAGTGCCAAGGGCAGCGCCAGAACCATATCTGGCACCAGGGAGATCTCTGGCACTAAGGGCGGTGCTAAGAAACAGCACCGGGACAGGCCCTTTACAGTGTAAACCCGGTGCCAAACCCAAAACCAAAACCGTCATTTACAACCCAGGCAGGACCAAAGTGACCAGTAAAGGCACCATGGCCAGCCCCATCCTTGCTCAGGATGGGGGGCAGTCAGTGGGACAGATGTCTGCAGTGCAGTCACCTGCAAGGACCTTTAGGCTGTTGCCAGAGATAAACACTCTACCTGGCCTGGTCGTCACACAGCTCCACCAGCAGAGGCATACAGGCTCAATGCTTCACCTATGGCTAAATAAGGGCTGCCAGTGGCAGAACTGCCCATCGGAGTCCCAACTTACAGCCAGAAGGGAGCTCTAGGCCTGGGACTCCGAACTCCTAGAAGTAGAGGTCCTTGGCGTCACTGAAGGTGATGGTGAGGGCCTCTGGGAGCTAGAGACCAAATATCTCAAGGCAGACCTCACAGACTGTGACCTCAACTGGTGCTGTTTCTTCCCTTTCCAGGGGGAAGAAATGGAGACCAAGCAGTGCCAGAACCCTGAGACAGAGTATGTGCAGGATCGGGACCGCTTCTTTTTGTGGTTGCATGAGGACTGTCCTTTCCCCCGGGCACTGGAAAGTCTGTAGTCAGAACCCTTCCCCAGGAGGGAACGTGGACTGGACATGGCCCTGGTGCCGGAGCAGCCTGCCACTTCAAACTACCTACCGTACTCCATGACCTTCGACTGCTGATGCTTGGCAGGGCTGAGAAGAAACTGAAAAAATGTTGTGACAAAATACACTAAACTGACACAAAAATAACGAACTCTAGCTTTAAACATGAAAACTGAGAAGAACTGAATGCTGTTGTCGTACAGATGTAAAGTTCTGACTACCAGCAGATGAGCGACGAAACTCTGATACACACTCAACAAACTGAGGGCATTGAGTGCTGGTGCTAAGGTAAGCATGTGCCCACATGCTGAGTCTCGTGGTGCCACACATGCACTCTGCTTTCTTCAGTGTCAGCCCTCAGAAAAATTCTGGCTCCCATGGGGTCACAGCACTTCCAATTCAGACCCACTAGTGGAAATGAACTGTGAAGATTGAATCATGGAAGATCTGCATGCATCTCCAACACATTTATGTAAAGATATGTTTCTAACACTTCTCAGACTCCTTGTGTCTGGAGACCTTCGCAGTGCTCCCCACCCCACTAAAGAGGCATCCATGGTGAGAGTCACCTATGGCTCCAGTGGGGAGAAGGTGAAGCCATAGAGGAGGTTTCCCTCTACTGACCACCAAATCAGAGACCTCACCAAAGGTGTGGTTGCCTGAATGGGGGTTAGTTCAGAGGGTGTGATGCCTGAAATCACTGGGTAATAAACATCCATTGAGCAGTCCTCAGGTGCAGCCTTGCTAGGAGTGCTGTGAACACCGAGGATGCCATGAGTCCCAGCATGTGTTGCATGCAGTGGGCTAGCACAGTCTTACAGTCCATGATAAAGCATGCAGTTTGCAAGATTACTTGTACTCTACAGTCTTGAAGGAAGGCCCGAGCCTGGGTAGTGTCCAGAACAACTCCTATGAACAGCAGTACCTGGGAGAGCTCCAGCTGAGACTTGTCAAGGTTCAGCAAGTCTTTCATGGATGCCAGAAACTGAGAAGCATTGGCCACTGCCTTCTCTGTCTGCTGTCTGAACCAGCATGTTAGGAACCAGTCATCCACACAAACATAGCCAGCAGAAAAAGGTCTTACAGTCTATCTAGTCTGCTCTAGTTTGCATACCTCCCAGTATCTACTGAGTAACCCAACTCCCTCCCCCCTATCCATTTCTCCTTCCCCAAATGACGTCCCCCTCACCTTCCCCTCCACTCCATGCAATTTTCCCTTTTACCCTGTCACAGCCTCTCCTGCCTACAGCTTCCAGGGAGACAACTTCCTCTGGCATTTCTTTCCACTTGTGATCCCCACCCTCTTGGTGAAATATTCTCTCTTCATTTCACTCTTGACCTCCCCCCACCAGTTTGAGGCAGTGCCCCTAGTGGTCTTCTTGCTGCTAAGGTTGAACAGACCCTCAGAGTTCACTTTGTTGAAGCCCTTAAGGTATTTAAAGGTTTTGGACCCATGTCACCACTCTCCCTTCTATCCGCCAGGGAGTAAATGTTGCGATCCCAGAGTCTCTCCTCATAATGCCTGCCTTGCTGTCACTGGATCATTCTGGTTGCAACTCTATACCGTTTCTATTAGGTTGATTTATTTCTTTAAGTAAGGGCCCCAATACTGAACACTGTATTCCAGATGCAGTCTAACCAGTGACTTGTACAGTAGCAGGGTTACCTCCACCTTCCTACTGGTTGTCAAGAACCCACTCCTAAGGGTCAGGGCCACTGAGCTCACAGTGCCCACCTCTAAGTGCAATCCGTGACAGGGAGAGGGAAACAGGGGATACCCTCTTCATGTCCTTCTATAGTGCTCGCTGAATTCACAACTGAACACTCGGCACAAAGTCTCAGTGTCCCCTCTTTGCTCTGGATCAGGGTACAATACTAGTCTCAAGTCTTGTAGCCAAATATGAACCCTTCTTGGCTGTTACACAAAGGGGGAAGATCCAAGCATTACAACCTCTTTGGGGTAGTGCTGTAACCCTGATTCTTCCTTCTCCCAAAAGGTGTGCAATAACCTGGTTCAAATCCCCACAGAACCTTCCTTGAGACTTGGGTATTCCCTGTCTTTATCCAGACTTTCCCTTTTCAGACCCTTTGTTTGATTTGGTAGCTTATGGCGTCACCCCTTAGCAATAACAGTTAGTCACAGGTTATTACTGAAACATCCCACAATCATACATGCAATGTAGAAATCTTGCCCAGGCAGGTTTCTTAAACTAAACAAATGTCTTTACTAAATAATTAAATAATTATCATACATTACAACAAAAAGGTTTGATCAATTTGGTCACAGAATAACACAAATAAAAAGCGGACATGTACATACCAATAAACACCTTAAAACTGTTAACTAAGTTCTACCTTAAGTTCGTAGTTGATTGAAGTCCAGGAAAAATAAATGAAAGTTTCAGTTTCCTTTGATAGCAATCTTGCTTCTTGTATGTCAGGAGAAGAGTGTCCCTTGAAGATGCTCAACAAAATGAGAGAGAGACCCTGGTTTTCAAGTTCTTTATAAATTGTCAAAATTCCTGGTCTGTTCTAACTTTTAGGCCAGCAGATGTCACTCTCACACTTTTCCCAACAACACAATTTTCTGGCTACCTTGTGATGTCATACTTCCCTGACAATTATGACACTTGTAAGAGAATTCACAATAGCCTGCCAGAATAGTTATTTCTGTCCTTTCCATTCATCTCATCAAAAGCAATATACCACGACAGTTTCCTGGGACCAAAGCATCCTGCGTTTGAGGTGAAAAAGGGCCATCTCCTGAACATTTTATTTAACTCTGTTTACCTCAGTTAACCAGGGAAATACCCTTTGATCAGCTACACACAAGCCTTTGACAAGTAATTGTCAGCTTTCTGGCAAGCAAGTTGTTTTTTCTCAGGTCAGGGATGGTCAAACATTTTAAAAGAAAATCCAGTGCCTCTCTCACTAGCCTATGAGACCTTTCTTTAATACTGGCATTCTTGTGGCATGTACACATACACAGAATGTAACACCATATATATGTACATCTGACTGGCAGTGGCATAGCTCAAACACTGGTTATACCCCTGGCTATACATCCTAGCATCTGACTGGCTTTGACCACTGCCTTCCTGCAGTATGATCAGTGCTTCAGGTCACATCTAGTTATGGGAAGACTTTAGTCCTAGTATTCTGAACCTCAGAGTAATGCAAAATGCTTTGTAAAGACTTGTGGCACTGAGGAAAGCCCAAAGGGCAGGACTCTGAACTGGTAATGTTGCCCCTTCATGCAGAACTGGAGGTACTTGTGGTGGATGAGGTGTACCAGTATGTGTTGGCATGCATCCTGCATATCCAGAGATGCTAACCAATCCTGATGCTTCAGTAGGGTAGTAAGGATCCCAGAGAATCCATCTCCAATTTTTCTTGATCCATGTACTTGTTCAGTTTCCTGAGTTGGAGAATAGGGTGCATGCACCCTGATTTCTTTGGTACGAGGAAATAGTGGGAGTAGAACCCTTTGTTCCATTCTGACTCCTGCACTACCTTCACTGCTCTGTTTCTCAGCAGGCCACGAATCTCTTGCACTAGTAGCTCTGATGTGAGTTGACAAGGAAACTGTCTCCTGGTCAGACTGTCAGCAGGGGTGGGGGTGGGGTTCAAACAACTCCAGAAGTACCCCTCTTGGATGATCCTTAAAATCCATTTGTCCATCAAGATGGATGGGCACTGACCGTAAAACTAGGTGAGGTGCCCCCCCCCCCGGAGGAGCAGTCTGCCTCAAGCAGCTGAAGCACACCTGGGGCCACAGCTTCAAATGGTGGTTTGGATCACTTTTGGCACCAGTACCTTCAGTTGTGCCTTCTTTGGGTTTGGGGATGCTGGATCTGTTGTTGGGGCCTCCCCTGCAACTGCCATGAAAGGACTGCTTCTTATGAAAGGAGCTGCATTCTCTACCCTTCTGTGGTTTGAAGGGAACCAGTCTGCAGGTCTTAAGAGTCGTCCTTATTTCATTAGACTCCTTAAGAGACTGTTTCACCTGCAGTCCAGATAGAAAGGTGCCATGAAAGGGCACATTCCTGACCTGCTGTTGGAAGTCTGGACTAATGCCAGCAGTCCGCAGCCAGGAGCATCGTCTGATGCAGATACCTGCAGCCATGGTGCGAGCTGCTGCATCGAAGGAATCTATAAAGGCTTTAAACTTGTGGCTGTTAGATTCAATACCTTGTTTAGCAGCTAGTAGCATTTCTTGTTTTGCCACTGCACAGAGACTTTAGCTTGCACCTGAGAGCTTACTCATACTTACAGAAGTGGCTTTGGTAACTAGCTATCCTCATGCCAACAGTGGCCGAGGCACAGCCCCGCTTGTCCATGGTGTCAACATTACATAACTTATTATTGGGGTATTGAGTGACCTCCTTGGGCACTATAGCTTTGTCAGTGGTAGCCAAAATTACTATGGCATCTGCTATTGGCCAAGTGAAACATGTGAGCTTAGATTTAGGTGCCGTGTATTTTCTGTCTGCCTGTTTGGGGACAGCTGCCACAGTAGCAACACTGAGGAAGGGTTTAGAGACCCAGAGCGCCGGGGCAAGTTGTGGGCGTCTGTGTCCTACACTGTATTTCTGTGTGGTTTAGCATTAAAGCACTTTATTTTCAATTGGACATAAGTACAGTACGTGGATTATTTTTCTGAGTGCAGGACAACCTTGAAACTGTGCCACAGTAGCAAGCCTCCTCCAAGTCACCTCAGAGAGGTTCTCTAGGGCTGGCTGGATGGGAGGAACTAGAGAGAATGGGATATTAGGTATGTTTAGACACTCCAGTTGGAAATGCCAAGCCTAGTCTATGGCTGCTGGCTCAAATATTTAAGGTAGGGTGCATGTTTTTGAGAAGAACCTGAAAAGAGTGATCTTCCTGAGGTATGGTGAAAAGAACTGGTTCCAGGTCCTTGGACCATAGTAAGAGTCCTTGTCCTCCCCACTGATAATGATGAGGTCCAGATCCGACTCATTTCCCCTCAGTCCTCGGAGGAGGAAAGCATTCACTGGGCCGCTTAATCCTCCTCCCCCAGTCAACCCTCCAACGGCCCAAGCTCGTTTCCAAATCCAGCTTGTCCCCATCACGAGCAGTACCACTACCACTGTGTCGATGGGCCGGCCACCTGACACTTCTTAAAACCTGTGGGCCCAGTATGTTTTTGGGCTTCAGTTCTGATTCAGACACGTGACCAGAAAAGGGCATCACAGTATGGTCCTGACTTAAGTTGTTGAGAGATGGTGAATTTTACATCTACGGCAGTCATTGTGAGCCAACTAAATATATTTCAATTTGGTCAGTCTTTGTGATCCAAAAAAAGTGCTCTAAGCTGCTGTGCAACAGCACTTTAAAATTATTGACCACAGTTGTTATGAGTCAACATTCGATCACAGTTGTCATACATCGAGAAAAAAAAATTAAAACAGCCTTAAGTTCTAAAAGGTTAAGTTGAACAGCACTTAAAATACTTTTTAAATCAAAGTGGAACTGTTCAAATGGAACTGTGAGGCTAATTAAACTAAACCAGAAATTCCACCACAGTTGTGAGTAGAGTGCCATGAAGCCTAGGCCACGGTTCCCAGAATCATTGGGGACCGTGTGAAAATATGATAAAACAATAAATCTACACTAAAACACAGATTGTTAAGAGAGAAAAAGTATAATATATGTAACAACATTTAAACCTTCTAAAACAACAAAACTACAGTAAGTGACTTAGCCAACAAAGTTAGCTGGAGCCAGAGTGCCAGCTCTCGTCAGAGGAAAACAGAGATCTGGTAATAGAATGTTGGGTGGCTAGAAAGTACCACAGAAGAGAGAGAGCATCTTTGAAAAACATTCTAAGGTCTGGGGCTCTATTCACTGTGAAGAGATGATGCAACAAACTGGACTTACTGTCGTAATCCATATAGTTAGAACTGTGATTTAATATTAAAGTGCCTATCCAACCCTATTAATAGTGGCACAGTACTATTATTAAAATCACACAACATTTTAAACAGAAATACGTTAATGACCCATGGCATTAGGCTTTGGGAACTTTATATTCTAATCCTTATTCATACTACTCTGTAAAATAATGATCCTTGTTTTGTAATGTATGTTGAACCTAATGTCATGAATGCAAATCACTTTACCTGAGGTAGATATTGTGGTTATAAGTTAGATTTGATTCTGAAGACCCATTGTTGCAGGACCTCCTCGAAATCATGCTACTTGTATACCTAAGGAGTTACATTGTCTAAATACTCTGAATAAATATATAACTGAAATATTATCAGAACTGTTACACCCGCAAGGTCATAGTCGCTTTGTTCCATAAAAGTGTGTGTGAAATCACTAAAGTGGTGCTGGACTTTTAAAAGAACTAGCTGGAAAGTGGTGACGTAAACTAGGAAGTATAGCTGCAATTGCTGACATGTACTGGGAAGATCAAAGGTCACACACCACTGAATTTATAATATTTTGTGGGGAATCAAATTGCAGAAAAGTACCACGCTTTGAAAGATTTGGTCAAAAATATGGTAAAGGATAAAGAGGAACAAACAGATATAACACTTAAACTGTACTCTAAAGGTTTATGATCAGAGTACCTTGATTTCACATCGTATGTGCACAGTATATTTATTTTGATGGCCAGGTAAGAGCACTGGTGCCGAAGCCCCTTTTCCAGGCATGACCAGAGTACAGAAGATAATACAACAAGACAGTGGAACAGAAACAAGTGCATAAGTATTGTAATACAAAATAAAGTGACAACGTGTAAAAGTAAGGCATTCAGAGGGCACATTGTCAACAGTGTTTTTTTTTTAAGTCCTGCAAAGCAGGGTCAGAGATGACTGTTGGAGATATACCTTCAGCTTGACAGAAAACATTTTAGGGGAAGGGACAGCTCTGATGGCGAAAGGGACGGTGTTTCAGAACAATGCTGCTCTGTATCTGACAGAGTTCTAGCCCATGCCCATGTGCACGAATGGAACTTTCAATAGCTTGTTTGCAGAGGAGCGCGAAAAGGGGTTGCCCATGTGTGTGAATAGCTTGGATAGGCACTGGGGAGCACTTCCATGTAGAATTTTGCGCATGACATTTGCCAGGGTTAAGTGGGCTCTGGTTTTGGGTTGCAACAAACCAAGTTATTCAGAGTTGGTGCAGTGATGGGACCATGGGCCCTGCGAGGATGCGAATTTGGCAACCTTGTGGGTTAAGACTCTTTTCTTTGCCCAGATCATAAGGGGAGTGGCATCCACCACGACGGAGCCATACTCAGTGAGGGGGAGTATGCAGCTTTGGGCGATTCTGACTTTAGTGTCGGGTGCCAGGTACTTTACAATATGATACAATGGACCCATGTTTTGACTAACAGTTCTTTTACAGTGTTGGTTGTATGAGTAGCAAATGTGAGGTGTGGATCGATGTTAACACCAAGGTATTTTAATTCATTAACTAGTTCCAGTTTCACTCCATCTAAGGTTGAGATACTAAAGTCTAGAGGAAAATCTAACGTTTGAGGACAAGCACAGTAACATGGCCTTTGTTTTAGGGACAGTTAGGACCAATTTCTCATCTGTGAACCCCTGTTGAAGGGAACTGAAGCTGTGCCCAAGGACTTAATTGACATTGATGGTGTCTTTCCAATGCACAAAACTAACTGCATTGTCTGCATACAGAAGGGTCTTGGCAGTATTACAGATCTTGGGTAGGTCACTGATGAAAACAGTAAATAGGAAAAGACCTAGAATGGATCCCTTGGGGACCCCACAGGAGATACTGTTCGCCCTGGACAAGACTTTACCAGTATCGACAAACTTGACCTGTCTTGAAGATAGCTGGGAGAACCACAGAGTAGCTGGGCCCAATTACGGCCAATTACAATTACAGTATATCTCTATTAAGTTTCAGAAAGAATGCTTAGCCCTTTACCTCACCTGCTGTAAATCTTCAGCTGGGCAAGTTTCCTACGTCTATCCCTCCCCCCACTTCTCTATTAACATCTCCTCTTCCTGTTAAATGTCCTTCTCTCCCATTCCCTCAAAGCTCATCGTCGGGTTCTCTGCTCATTACTGCACCAGTAACCAGTCCTTACACAGCTCCTCACTCCTTTCACCCTGTCCCCTTACCCACCTGGTCTGTGAACCTCCTTGCTCCTTTTAACTGTTGTTTGATAACTGCATGCTTCTTCAATTTTACACTTCATATATTAAAATGTATGTACCCATATAATATTGTGGCGTTATTCCCACTCTATTTCATAATGTTACAATATTTATGTATTCAGAAATTGATTTCTACTATATAGTACATTGACTATATATTGCTTTCTGGCTACAGAAGGTAGTTTTGAGTTTATGACAACTTTTTCCAGCCATAGGAACCATACTGACGACTACATTATATGGACTGATGTGATTGGCAATACATATTTGACGAACACTGGCACCTGTATTTCCATCAGCTACATACGTGTAATCCTTCTGAAAGAGTTTACTTTACTTAATGCCCTACATTGTTCTACTGTTTGTTCTTGACTTTAATTCAAAGTATTTCTACTTACGACTTGGTCCACTGTCATATGCTTCCCTTGATAGTCCAACCAAATTGGCACTTCTGATGTAAACCGGAATTCCCTGGAAAGAAACACAACAAAGAAATGTAAGTTACATATTTACTGGAACTGTTGATCTTCCTGAATATCATCTCTTCATTATAAATTACCAATGGGTCTGTGCCAGAGGTGCTAGGATCCCAAGGAGTCAGAACTTTTCTGGAGGGCTGTCAGTGTGAGTAAGCCCCATAATGTGCCCACTGGTACACAATGGTGCAAGCATCCAATCTCCTCAGTAACTGTTTTACCAAGGTCAGCAGCATGAACCTAACGAGTAACCTATGCACTTAAGCTGAGTGCGTTGAGATAGTCCTGCTGGCCCGTGTAAGAAGGGCCACAAAACACAGCAACACAGTGTCTTCATACCCCAAACCAAGTACAAAGGGGTGAAGACCAACACAACAATAATGAGTGGGTCTGGAGGATGGTGGGCTGGAGTGGTAATCTATGGAAAAAAATATTCAGGATGATCACCAGTTATGACAAAATGTCTACATCTGGGGTGCCCTACTCATCGAATAGCGTTCTCATGATGTCTTTTGCTAGTGATCACTCGTGAGGATCTGCCTCTGTTTGACTTAATTAGTCTGCCAGAGTGTTCTGGACCCCTGGCAGACAGAATGCTTAGAGCAAGATCCCTTGATCAATGCATCATTTCCACACTCTGTCTCCCTGCAGAGAGGGCATAACTGTGTGCTCCTCATTGCTTGTTGATGTAGTACGAGACTTGTTAGTCTGAAGGAGAACTGTCTTTCAGCTGACCAAGTCTTCTGGGGCTTTCAGACTGTGCAAAACTGCACGCATCTCCAACACACTGATGTGGAGATGTTTCTGACAAGTCTCACATACCTTGTGTCTGGTGACCCTGGCAATGGGCTCCTAACCCCAGCACAGAGGCATCTCTGGTGAGAATCACCTCTGGCTCTGGTGGGGAGAAGGGGAAGCCCTGTAGTAGGTTGCTCTCCACTGACCACCACATCAGATACCTCACCAGGAGTTTGGGTACCTGACAGTGTTGCTCAGATAGTATCATAGAAATTAGGATACTGACAGATACCTCCCATTTGGCCAGATAGTTGCTGTGGTAGGATAGTAGTGCTACCTGACCATGGATCCTAGCATCTAGGATCCAGCTTAGATCCTAACTATTTGACCTAGGATCCCTGGATCTTAACTAGGATCCATCACTATCTGACCCTGGATCCTAACTATCTGACCTAGGATCCCTAGACCCTAACTAGGATCCATCACTATTTGACCCTGGATCCTACATCTGTCTTTGGTAGGATCCAAGGCAGGATCCAAAGTAGGATACCAGCACTATCTGACAGATAGTGGTAGGATCCACAAAAGCACTATCTGAGCAACACTAGTACCTGACTGGGATAGTTTCGAGGATGCAGTGCCTGTGACCACAAGATACTGAGCATCAAATGAGTTGTCCTCATGTGCAGCCTTGCTAGAGGCATTGTAAACACTGAGGAGGCTATCAGGCCCAGCATGCTTTGCATGGAGTAGGCTGGCACTGTCCTGCGTGTCCTATAATGTAGCATGCCATCTACAAGACTGCCCATAATCTGTTGTCTGGAAGAAAGGCTCGAGCCCGGGTCATGGCCAGAATAGCTCCTATGAACAGCAGTTTCAGGGAGGGCTAGCTGAGACTTTGAAGGATTCAGCAGGACTCACATGGATGCTACAAACTGGGAGCCAGTGGCCACTGCCTGCTCGGTCTCCTATCTGGATGGGCTTGAAATTAGCTAATTGCAGGGGCTGCCTGATGGCCCAGTGGGTAGCACTGCATGCTCATCGGCAACCCGGGTTCAGAAGTGAGCCCAAGAAGGCAGTCAGGCAACCCTAAGGGCTGGGTAGGCAGTGCCGTGTCGCAGCAGCGTTCCCAGCTTGGGAGGGCTGGTGTCAGCTCTTGCCACTCTAGGGACCCCTATGGTGGGCCAGGGAGCTCGCCTCTCCTGCAGGGGCATGCTTGAATGTGTGAGGCAACGTGGGAGCTATGCCTGATGGGGAGGAGGGTGGAGATCATAAAAGTGGAAATATTCGCACTAGCCACAGGATGAATCCCCGATCTTTGGAGCCCCCACATCACCTAGAGAGCCCTAGGGAATTCTGGACTATGCTTTGGAGGTGGGGATAATGGATTTCCCACCTCTGACCCCACCACTGAGGGTATATCCATGGGGAACTATCTACAGGTAAGTCCTTGAGATGTTGGGTGATAGAGGTGGGCGGTCGGAGAGGAAGGAAGGTGGCTAGGTGAGATCTAAGGGAAAAAGCATGCTAAAAAAATTAGCCAGTCATCCAGATATGGGAAGACTTGACGTCCTAGCTTTCCGAGGTGCGCTGCGAGTACTACAAAGCTCTTTGTAAACACTTGCAGTCCCAAGGAAAGCCCAGAGGGTAGGACTCTGAACTGATAGTGTTGCCCTTTCATGTAGAATGGGAGATACTTATGGTGGCTGGGGTGCAACAATACTGCTGTTATGCATGCTGCATATCCTGTGATGCCAGCTAATCCTGATATTTCATGTAAGGTAGCAAGGATATCAGAGAAAGCATTCAGAATTTTCTAAATACATGTATCTGATCAGATATCTGAGGTTGAGAATGGAGTGCATGCCCCCTGATTTCTTTGGTAGCAAGAAGAAGTGGGAGTAGAACCCTGTGTTCCATTTTGACTCTGGCAGTATTTCCACTGCCCTGTTTCTCAGAAGGCCTGCTATCTCCTGTGCTAGCAACTCTGACAGGTCAGCTGACAAGGGGAGTTGCCTTCTGGGAGGATTGTCTGGGGGGTTCCAACAATTCCATGGGGTACCCTTCTCAGATGATCCCTAGAACCCACTTGCCTGTCAAGACAGATTCACAGTGATAGTAAAACTGGGTTAGGCATCCCCCTACTGGCAGGGGTGTTCAAATCAGAACTTTTATTACTTGCCCAGCCATTATTGTAGCTGAATTCTCACTTGCCCCTATTAATTACAATGAAATTAGCTCTGTTTTTGTACTTGCCCTTCAATGAAATTTACTTGCCCCGGATTGGGGGGGGGGGGGGCAATGGGATTTGCACACTTTTATCTATTGGGAAGGAGTGGTCCGCCTAGGGCAGCTAAAGTGGACCTTGGGCCAGAGCTTCAGATAGAGGCACTGAACACTTCTGGCACCTCTGCTTTCAGCTGCCTTTTCTTCTGAGCCTTGGGAGGGTGAGATTTATTGTTTTGGGCTCCTCTGCCCCTAACATAACAGGACATCTTGCTGTGAAAAGAGCCGCGTCCCCTACACCTTTGTGGGTTATAGGGAGCCGGTCTGGAAGTCTTATGAGTCGTTCTCATTTCTTTCTAAGAGAAAGCTCCACCTGCTGTCCAAACAGCTAAGTGCCAACGAAGGCACATTCATGACCTGTTACTGGACATCCGAGGTGAAGCCAACAGTCCACAGCCAGGAGTGCTGCCTGATGTAAATAACTGCAGCTGCAGAGTGAGCTGCTGCATCAAAGCCATCATCCATCTGTAAAGGCTTTGAGCCGGTGGCTGTTAGAGCTGATACCTTGTTTAACAACAAGCAGCATCTCTTGTTTTGCCTGGGTCTGGCAGGGCCTCTGCCAGAGACATAAAGCTTGCTCCAGGTGGCATACTTGTACTGGTACCTAGCTCTCCACATGCCAAGGGTAGCCGAGACATAGACCCACTTGCTCATGGTGTCTACCTCACATGACTCCTTGTTAGTGGAGTGCACAGTAACCTCCTTGGGCACTGTGACTTTGTCAGAGTGAAATACACAGGCTGAGATTTAGGCTTCACATATTTCTTGTCTGCCTGTTTTGGGACAGCTCCCACAGTAGCAGGCCTCTTTCAAGCCGCCTCAGGGATTTTCTCCAGAGCCGACTGTTTGAGAGGAACTAAACAGACCAGAATATCAGGCACGTTTACAAACTCCAGTTGGAGAAGCCTTGCCTAGTCTATGGCTGCTGGCTAGAACTTCAGTGCAGCATGCACATATCTGAGCAGAGCCACTGGGTGGCGGAAGAAACACAGAATCTGTCGGCAGATAAAGATCATATGGCTCACCTAGTCTGCCCATTTCCCTACTCACTGTTGCAGCCCCAGATCCTGTTTGATCTGCGGCTGTCCTGCTCTGCACATCTCCAGGGTACCCTTATGTCTATCCCATGCACTCTTGAACCCCCGTATTGTTTTCACACCCACCACTTCTACTGGAAGCAGTGCTCCAAATAACTTTTTAGGCCAGGAAGTAAAAACTTCCTAGTTTTCCAAGCTGGTAGTATTTTGGTATGCCAGGTAGTATTTTGAGACACGGTCACACTGGTCAAGTGAACTGAACTGCGAATGCGTGAAGTCCATGGAAACACCTGGTAGTGATGATACTACCTAGGACTCTACACAGGGCGTAAAAAATGCAAAACTGGGTGTAATATACACCGATACACCCCTTAACTGGATCACTGACTAGAAAGCTGTTCCACAGCTCCACTACCCTCTCAGTGAAAAAGTACTTCCTAACATTACCCCTGAGCCTTCCACCCTTCAACCTCATATCATGCCCCCTTGTTCTTCTGCTGAGTTTTCTCTGAAATATGCTTTCCACCTGTACCGTTTATTTCCTTAAGGTACTTGAAAGTCTCTCTCATATCTCCCCTTTCTTTTCTTTCCTCCAGTGAATAGATATTAAGGCCCTTAAGTCTTTCCTCATACGGCTTCCAGTGCAATCATGTACCACCTTCGTTGCCCTTCTCTGGACTACCTCTATTTTGTCAATGTCCTTCCGGAGATGTGGTCTCCAGAACTGGACACAGTACTCCAGCTGTGGCCTCACCAGTGATCTGTACAGTGGCATCATCACCTCTTTCCTCTTGCTTGTTATGCCCCTCCCTATGCACTCCAACATTCTGTTTGCTCTCCCCACCAAGAAACTACGGAAGCAGATACTGTGCCTCAACAGGCTGAAGCAGAGAGTAGGGAGATCCTGAGAGGAGTGGAATCCTCCAAGATGCAAATTAATACAGGAAGCATGGTGGAAGAAATTAAGGGGATGGGGTCAGGTACATTGAAAAGGGGGGGGGGGAGGCAAAAACTAAAGAAGAGAGTAAGAAATAGAGTGGAAACAAAACCTTGAAAGCCATGAGCGTGAATGCCAGAAGTCTAAGAAATAAGATTCCAGACCTAGAGGCCATCATGGCTGAGGCCGACCTAGATTTTGTGTCCATTACAGAGTCACAGTACACTAAAAACCATGACTGGGACATGGCCATACCAGACTATATTCAATTCAGGAAGGACAGGGTGGGAGGGAAAGGAAGGGGTATTGTGCTTTATGTGAGGGAGGGTATTAAAGCCATGGAGATACAGGGAATACAGGAGAGGAAAGAAGTACTGTGGCTCACCCTAGAGGTGGGAGTGTAGCCTCTATTCACACTGGTGTGATCTAGAGACCTCTAGCACAGAGGGAAGTGTTAGCTAAGGTACTGATGGAAGCCACTGGCAAGACGACAGAAAAGGGGGAGGTGTTGCTGGTGGGGGACTTCAATCTCCGAGATGTAGATTGGAGCCTTCTAGTTGAGGCTCCAGCTAGAAGCAGGAAAATCCCGACTTCTGCAGGGAATGTTCCTCAGGCAACTAGTCAGTGAACCCACTCATGATGGGGCAATACAAGACCTGGTAATCAGCAAGAGGGACAGTGCTGCAGATGTCAAGGGGGGAAGATACCTGGGGACAAGCAATTACTGTACCCTGCGGTTCAATATAAGGACAGCTGCAAAATCAAACCACAGAAAGGCGAGGGTGTTGGACTTCTGGAGGGCAGATTTTAAAAAGATGGTTGAATGCCTCAGGGATGACCTGGTGGGATGGAGGTACAGTGGGAGAAACTAAAAAGGGACACAGTGAAGGCAACAAGCCTTTGCGTCATGCAAGGGAGCCAAAGTAAGAAGAAAAAGAGACCACTATGGTTCTCGAAAGAGGTGGCAGAAAAGATAAAAGCTAAGAGGGTAGCATTCAGAAGGTAATGGAGATGCAGAGGGAGGAGGATAAGGAGGTATATTGGGGAAACAGAGGGAAGCAGGGAATGCAGTAGGGAGAGCAAAGGTGCAAACTGAAGAGAAATTGCCAAGGCAGTAACAAAAGGGCACAAGACTTTTTTTAGGTGTGTAAGTGAAAAAACAGGAAGACCAGGGGTGGGACTGTAAGGTTAAGTAGGAAAGAGGGGGAACTGTTTAGAGGGAGAAATGAAAATTACGTACCAACCGTAATTCTTGATCTTCTCTTGTATCTTCACCATTCATTACTGCTGGGTGTAGGCCGGAGGCACGCACCCACTACAGGAGGTTTTTTTCTTTTGGAGGGAGGAGTCAGCCTCGAGAGGACGACTACGTGGTGCGCGAGGGGTAGCCATTAAGTGCCGCAGACTCCTCCTCCTCCATCCCAGTTCTATAAGCCGGAGAGGCAAAATATGGATTAAGAAAAAGAGAGTGAGGCAAGAGAGACGAGGGATAGGCAAAGGAAAGGAACCAAACTGAAAAAGGAATAAATCGATAGAGGACAAGAAAGAGGAGAACCCTATCCTAAGGGACCTGAGGGCCTCACTCCTGGGGCAGCTCCAAGGGAGGAACAGATGAGGGAGAGGAAGAAAGAAGGAAGAAGAAGAAGAGAGGGAATGTTGGGAGGAGGGAAAAATTCTGCCAAGTTGTGAGTTAAATTGGCTTAAAGGCTTATCAGCTCGGAACCAAGGTAAGGGAGCAAGGATTCCATCAACAAAAACTGGCCTAAGAAGGTTCAATTGAACCTTTGCACAGCTTGATACACAAAAGGCAGACTTTCTACAGCTCCTACTATCCTCAACTCCTTACTCAAGCTGAGAGCTCACAGATTGCCAAGGCACCTAATCTGTTCCTGGGGGAGAACGCCCAACTATGATAGGGGAGAAAGGACCCCACTAGCGCACTGTTGCATGCCAATACTGGTGTGTGTGTGTGTGTGTGTGTGTGTGGTGGGGGGGGTTAAAGCCCTACTGAGGGCACCCCTTTGGGAAGGCGGACAAGATAGAGTAGGAAACTCGTTCTGACTCCCCGGGCAGCAGAGGCAAAAATCAGATCACCGGTTTCAAAAGGCAAATTGAAAAATGCTAGAATAGAGTGCGATTAGCACAGACTGGCGAAGACAGGACAATATCTAGAGATACCAATGGGATCCTGGACCAAGGAACAGGACCATTTAAGAGCAGCCTTGTTAACTGGTGATTGAGCAAACATGGCCTAAGATGGGGCCTGCAGGGCACCTTCAAGGGTAATCGGAAAGAGTTCCCTCAGGAGAAAGACAAATCCTACTCATTCCCCTCGCCTTCTAGATTTATGCTATTTGTTCTGAGAGAAGAACGGAAGACCCAAATTTTAGGGCTTCAGGCTCTAAGACCATGAGGAGATGGGGAGGAGGAACAAGCAGGGTGGAGGGGATGCCCAAGAAGGAGGCCCATGAGGGGAAAGTGGGCGGGATTCAGTAATGAATGGTGAAGATACAAGAGAAGATCAAGAATTACGGTAGGTACATAATTTTCATATCTTCCCTTGTCAATCTTCACCATTCATTACTGCTGGGTGAGTACCAAGCTCCCCCCCGGAGGGGGACTAGAGTGACCCTGAGGGAACAAGACTGTCAGCCTCCTGCTGGTGAGAAACAGGAAGAAGAGACCCTGGCCGTACTAGACTGGAAGCCTAAGGCCAAGGAGAGCTAGGAGGTGTCCCCTTAAAACGAGGGGATGGAGGAAGCCCCTGCAGAAGTCTCCTAGCCCTGGAAGGAAAGAGGCAGGTCCCTCGGAAGGCAGAGCTAATCACCCTACACTGGGCCAGGGGTGACAATCTTGATAGATGAAGCCATGCTGTCCACCTAATGCAGATCACTGTCCCCGCAAGCCACCTCACTGGCGTCGTAGGATGCCCTTGCTTGGTGCCTTGCCAGTTCCAGGCCTATAGCAGAGAGGGCAATGGCCTGTCTAGATTGCTCCGTATCAGGCATTGATGCTAGAAGCTGGGATAGCATTGACCATAAATGCCTGTTATAGGCAGCACGGTGTGCCTGATGTGATGCAATGCACAGCATCGCATGAGAGGAAACGAACACTCTTCGGCCCCAACAGTCAAACTGTAGAGAATCTGAGTCCGGTGGTCAGTCGTGCGCCAGGCAGCGGCGCCCAGAAGGAGTCTCTAGGGACACCAAACCCGAGGGCGGGCTGGGAAGAGAACCTAGGGACTCAGATGGGGCACAATACCTCCTCCTGCAGTCTGCCAGGGCTGGGATAGGGTCGGCTGGAGACTGCCAGGTGCGGACAGACGCCTCCTGGAAGGGAATAGGCCAGGATGGCACCACCAAATGCTGGGCACTGAATTCACTGAGGAATTCACACGTCTCCCGCTCTGTATTGTCACATCTGACATAGGAGATAAGAAGATCCCCAACTATCCTCGATAGGAAGCGCTGATATTCAATGAAATCAGCGTCGGATGGAAGGTGAGCAGAGGGTTCCTCTCCCTCCAAGGAAGGAGTCGAGGAGGATGGGGAACTCCAATGTCCAGAAGACTCCTGCGGCAGTGGGGAGAGGCGAAAACCCCACTCATGCATATATCTAACATATGACGGGAAGGCCGACGCAGTGCCTCCGAATGTTTCCCAGGATAACGGTCCCGTAGGACCGACGTGGCCTGGAAGAGAGGGGGGTGGCTGCAGAGGAATGGGAGAGGGTCGTCTACAAGGAGGCAACTGTCCTCTGCTAAGGCTCTGAAATCCAGGGAATGGAGCCCAAGCTGGCGGGGTCCCGGAGATCAAACCAGGTCGCGAGATGGAACCCTGGGGATGCGAACTCTGAAAGAGCCTAGAAGGGGAATTCCCCTGTGACGCACCTGGGGCTACATGGATCCCGAAGGGCAACCCACAGCAATGCCACCGGAAGGGTCCCTTGAGCGTAAGAGGGAGAGGCGGGGCTCAGCACTATGGCTCCTCCCTGCACCCCGAGGGGTGGAAGGGGGGTACTGACGCCCCTCACCCTGACCCCTAAACCCCTCAGACTCTGAGGACACCCTCCTCCTCAACCCCAGCAACAGGGTCCGTCAATCCTGAGGCCTCCTGAGGGGGGGCCCCGAAGACAGGACCCTCAGTCCACCCCGAGAAGGCACAGCAGCACCAGAATCAGCAGCTGTCACAGCCACCTCTGGGAGGACAGTCCCCTTCCCAACCCCCAAGCCATCCTCCCTCATGGACTCCAGACCACCCCAAGTCTGGGAGTCCTCAGAGGAAGACTGCTGTGGAGATTCAGGAATGGGGGCACTGGGTCGCCTAACATCACGTTTCACAGAAGACTCTGATTCCGAAGAATCAGGGAGCCAGGCCGGGTCAACCTCTGAATCATCCGCTTCCGAGTTGACCAGAAGGACCTCGATGCAGGCCACCCCAAGAGTTCCCTGAGAAACAATGCTGCGAATGGCGTCGGTGTCACCCGCAACGCCGGCTGAACCCGGCACACCGCCCGTGGCTCCAGAACCCAGCCCCGACCAGCCGTTGGCTCCAGTCGAGTCCCTGGCATCACCCGCGGCACCGGAACTCAGCATGGTGCCACCAACGAAGTCGACCAGGTCGTGGCGCCGAAACCAAACCCGGCGCCGCCCCGATCACTGGTGCTGCGAACAGCGCTGGGATCTGAGAGCGGCGCCCGGTAGGCAGCGTCCGGTCACCAGTGCTGGACCCCAGAAACCATGGGCGCAACACTGGAGGCCTGCACCTCCGAAGAGGTGACTGCGGCGGTGTCCCTGACTAGACCCAGGAGGGCATGGCGTTCCCGACACTGCAAAAGAGGCCTCCTCCTCGGCAAGGCTTGAAGATGAGGAGACCTCCTCCTCACCAGACTGTATAGGCCTGAGAGGGGACCCGGAGGAAGGGTCTAAAGAGCTGACCTGGGAAGCCCGAGAACGACACCATCCTCTAAAAGTCGGCGGGGCCTTGCCAATTTTGAACGCGTGGACTTCGAGAACACGGCAGTCCATCAAGAAACAGGCATTGCATCTATCCATATCATGGTTGGGTCCCAGGCAACGAAGGCAGACATCATGCCAGTCCATCAAGGAAAAATGACGGCCACAGGAGCACCGACGCATGGGGGCACGGCCCGCTTTCGACTTACGTTTAGCTCCCGAACCAGACATGATGTGAAAATAACAACAAACAGCAAAGCTCCAGGCGCCATCAAAATTTAGAAAAAGAACGGTCTTACCAGCGTTAATGGCGTTGAGAAAAATCTAACTGGGACAAAGGTAGAAGCTTTGAGCAGAACCGAAAGCCTAATGGTGTAGCAAACTAACACTCTCGCGCAGCAGGTGTAGCCTCGACAGCGGGAGAAACAGAACTGGGATAGAGGATGAGTCTGCAGTGCCTAATGGCTGCCCCTCACGCACCACATAATGCGTCACTCTTGAGGGCGGCGCTGTCTCCTCCCTCAAAAAAAAAACAATAAAAAACACTCCCGTAGCAGGTGCGCGACTCTGGCTTATACCCAACAGTAATGAATGGTGAAGACTGACAAGGGAAGATCAGGAAAAAGAAGACATCCTGAACAAATACTTTTGTTCAATGTTCACATAAGAAGAGGTGGGGAAGGGGCACAAAAATGCAACAAGAGCAATGGAGTGAGGGCAGCGGACACTAGTCTGTTTTCAGAGGAGAATCCTACAGGGACTCGCAAATCTGAAAGTGGACAAAGCAATGGGGCCAGACAGGGTCCACACAAGGGTACTGAGGGAGCACAGGGAGGTACTGGCTGCACCTGTGATGGTCCTATTTAACAGCTCACTGGAAACAGGAGAGGTCCCAGTGGACTGGAGGAGGGCAGATGTAGTCCCACTTCAAAAAAGTGGTAGCAGGGAAGAGGCTGCCAAGTATAAGCCAGTTAGCCTGGCATCGGTGGTGGGAAACTTAAAGGAATCACAGCTGAAAGAAAGCATTGTGGAATATCTTGAATCCAATGGGTTGCAAGACCTGAGGCAACATGATTTTTTTTTTGGGGGGGGGGGGGGTCATGTCAAATGAGTCTGAAAGAGTTCCTTGACTAGGTGACCAAGGAACTAGATCAGGATGGAGCGGTGGATGTAGACTACCTAGATTCCAGTACGGCATTCAACACTGTTCCACACAGGACACTAGTAAGCAAGCTTGGTAGCTTAGGAGTGGGTCCATCTTTGGTAAACTGGGTAAGAAATTAATTAAGGGATAGGCAGCAGTGGGTGGTGGTAAATGAAGTTCACTTAGAGGAAGGAAGTGCGACCAGCGGGGTGCTTCAGGGATTAGTGCTGGGACCGGTCATCTTTAATGTCTTTATAAGTGACACTGCAGGCGAGCTGGAAGGGAAGGTCTGCCTCCTTGCAGAGGACACCAAACACTGCACTAGGGTGGACACTCTAGGGGATGGAAAGGATAAGCAGCAGCCTGAGAAAACTCAAGGAGTGGTCATGGGTATGGCAGCTGGGTTTCAATGCAAAATAACGTACTTGGGGCACAGAAACCGAAGGGCACAGTACAAAATGTAGGGTCCGGGGGGGGCACTGACAACCACCAAGCAGAAATGAGATCCAGGGTGAGCATATCGGATGACCTAAAGGTGACCAGGCAGTGTGACAAGGCAGTTTGAAGTGCAGTGGGATGCTGGGGATGCACAGGATGGTTATCACCAACGGAAAGAGGGAAGTGGTGTTGCCTCTGTACAGCTCGCTGGTACAACCCCACCTAGAATACTGTGTCCAGTTCTGGTGATCACATCTCAGAAAGGACAGAGACAGAGTGGAGGCAGTCCAGAGGAGGGCAACTACAATGGTTCAGGGTCTGCATCAGAAGCCCTACAAAGAGAGAGATTAAAGGACTTAAATATGTACACCCTACAAGAGAGGAGAAAGGGAGGGGTATGACAGAGACCTCTAAATACCCCTCGGGCACACAAGGTACAAGAGGAAAGTATTTTTCAGAAAAAAAAGGTGGTCAAGAACAAAGAGACATGCTATGAAGCTGCAAAGGGGTAGATTCAAGAGAGATGTGAGGAAGTACTTCACAGAAAGAGTGGTGGTTTCTTGGAACAGCCTCCCAGTGGAGGTGGCTGGGGCGAAAACAGTGATGGGGTTCAAGAATCCATTGGATAGGCATAAGGGAATCTTAGGGGAAAGGAAGGGGGGAGAATGGGCCAGAGATCAAGCAGGATCTGTGGTGATGCTATAGGTAGGGGAGAAATGGACAGACTACGTGTGCGAAGCGGTCCTTATCTGCTGGCAAATTCTATTATTTCTATGTTTCTATGAGCCTTGAAGGAGAGATCCTCCTGAAGTATGGTGACAGGAATCAGTTGTGGGTTCTCTTTCCTATAGTAGGAGTCATCGTGCTCATCATCGGAGATAATGAGGTCAGGATCTGACTCATCTCACTTTAATGCCTCCTCACTCATGAAGTAATAAAGAGGAGCATGATGAATGGCTGACAGTACAGGCTGTGGCCTCAGCAACACTAGCTACAATGGCACCAGACAGACCTTGTAACTGTCTCCGAAGAATGATTCTGAAACCGCAGGCCTGTGCTACACCATAGGCAGTGCTGGCACCAGTGTGCACCCTGAAGTACCTGACCCTGGTGCCAGACATGGCACTGCCAACAGAGTCAATGACCTTGCCAGCCTGAGGAAACCAAAGGTAACACTGTGGTTGCCCGTGCGAGGATAGGGGGTGACACCAAAGCATGGCAGGTGTCGACACTGCCAACAGCTGCCCCAGATAGGATGCTGGAGTCGAAGTCAGCCATGTTCCTAAGTCAAGCAGGACCGAAGATGACGCCAGCACAACTGATCCCAAAGGATCAGGAGCCGGCACCACAAATGGCACCACCTGACTTATACCTGCACCCACTGCTCCATAAGAGCTGCCCAATGGCCACACTGCCCACTGGAGTCACCTCTACTGGACAGGGGACTCCGGGACATAGACCTAAACTCTGCAGGCCCAGGTGTCTGTGGTGGTGTTAGTGATGATGGTGGGGAGCCCGGACTCACAGAAATTGAGTATCTCACAACAGACTAACCAGAAGATGACCTCAACCAGTGCAGTTTCTTCCCCTCATGCTTGCATGAAGAAGTCAATGCCAAGCAGTGCAAAGACCCCAATGCACAGTGTGTGCAGGATCTGGACTGTTTTCTGTTCTTATTGTGACTCTAGGAGAACCGCCTATCCTCCTAGGCCCCAGACTGCCCATTACCAGAGCACCAACCTAGAGAGAAGTGGTGGCCAGACACAGCTCAGCTGCTGCAGCAACTTGCCTTTCCAGGGTACCTACCTTCTTCCATGGCTGTTGACCATTAGCTCGCGGTAGGGCTTAGAGAAACTAAATTTGTATGTGTTTAACTAAACTGACATAAAATAACAAACTCTCAAGCCTCAAGCATTTTAAATTAAAAGAAAGAAGTGAACTTTGTCATCACACAGACGATGAAGTTCTGGCCCTGATGTGGAAAGCGGTGACACTGCTGCTGCACACTTTATGGCGGGAAAAAAGGAACTGAGGTGGTTGGGGGCTGGTGGTGCTGTATTCCAGCAGGCGCATATGGGGACACGTGTGGGGCCTACTCGCACCACCTGCTCTCCAGAAAGGTTTGGTTTGGAGGGGCACGCCCTAGCGCAGACCCATTAGTGGGAGTCTATGGAGAAGATTGCCTCTTAGAAGATCAAATCAATACTGCTTAACCACTTGTTCCACAATGAAGCCCAGAATTACCTCTAGATCTTATAAGTATAAACTGATATTCCTATTCTCCCAAAGAGGTCAAAAATTAAAAGAGATTCTCAAGTGAACAGCTACCCCAACCAGTTTTAAGTGTGATGGAGTCGCTGCTTGTAAAAGTACATGCAACACTGAAAACTATTAACTTCTCCACACCGTCTTACCCACATTCTTCAGCTATAAGCCACCACTCTTATCATAAGGGAAGTGGTAATCCAACCTTTATAACTGCCAACTGTCTTGAATTGTGCTATGAACTGCTGGTCACTAGGAAGTGATCACCAAACTCACAGCGCTTCTGAAGACTGTTTTAGTCCAACTGACACCAAGTCTCCAGCTCCAGTGATCAGGTATCCTTTCTAAAAGAAGGGCCAGTGGCGCAGATGGCAGAGGCGCCATGCGTCTCACCTCTCCGACGCCGGCAACCCATGTTTGGGGACGAGTGCTGGGGATGGCCGGGGGGCTGGGAGAGGACTGAGCAGCTACCAGACAGTTCTGCTGTCCCAGATTGGGGAGGTGAACCTTACTGGCTCTTGGCTGCCACCAAGTGGAGGCCCGGTGGTAGTGTCAGGCAGTTGAGGGGCTGGCATTAGGCTGGGTGGGTGGAACAAGTTCTGCAGCAGTGGCCGGGCACATGCCACAAGTTCTGTGGCAGAGGACAATGGTGGAAGGTAAAACCTGGAGGAGCCAGGTGACGGGGGCCGTCAGAAGACAAAACAGAAGGGGAGTATCCTTTCTAAGGTTAAGAAGGGGGATAAAACCTTTTATAGGAACATTAGGGAACGAAGAAAGACCAAAGGAGGGATACAGAGACTTAATAAAGGGGAGGGAATGTGGGCAGAGGGTGACAGTGAAAAAGCAGGGATACTAAACGAATATTTCTGCTCAGTACTCACAGCGGAAGAGGACGAGAAGGTACCTAAACCAAACAAGGGAGAAACACTGAATAGGGGGGCTGATACCGGTCCAGTCACAGAAGAAAGAGTTTTGAAAGAACTCTTGAAACTGAGGGTAGACAAAGCAATGGGGCCTGATGGGATTCACCCAAGAATTCTAAAAGAACTAAGGGTAGAACTAGTAACACCACTGACTACTCTCTTCAACAAATCATGGGAGGATGGGGTGGTACCTGAGGACTGGAGGAGGGCAAATGTGATTCCACTTCACAAAAGTGGGAGCAGGGCAGAGGCAGGAAACTACAGACCAGTTAGTTTGACTTCAGTGGTAGGGAAAATGATGGAATCACTTCTGAAGGAAAGAATTGTTGAGTACCTAGAGGCCAGTGGGGCACAGGAACCAAGGCAACATGGTTTCACAGTAGGAAGGTCATGTCAGACGAACCTAATAGATTTCTTTGACTGGGTGACCAAAGTAGTAGACCAGGGAGGGACTGTGGACATGGCCTACCTAGATTTTAGCAAGGCATTTGACACAGTCTCACACAAAGGATTAATACACAAGTTAGCCAGCCTTGGAGTGGGTCCCAAGGTGGCAGCCTGGATAAAAAACTGGTTGGACAACAGGACGCAAAGGGTAATAGTAAACGGAGTCCACAGTGAAGAAAGGAAGGTAACTAGCGGGGTACTGCAGGGTTCGGTACTGGGACCGGTCCTCCTTAATGTCTTTATAAGTGACATTGGAGAGCACCTGGAAGGAAAGTTATGTCTCTTTGCAGATGACACAAATATCTGCAACAGGGTTGATACACACGGTGGAGTGGAAAGAATGAAAAGGGACTTGGCAAGGTTGGAGGAATGGTCAAATATGTGGCAGCTCAGATTCAATGCAAAGAAGTGCAAAGTAATGCATCTGGGAAACAAAAGCCCAGGGGAAGAGTACACAATGGGGGGTGAGTTAATAACAACAACAAAAATTGAAAGAGACTAGGAGTAATTATATCAGATAACCTAAAGGTGGGCAAGCAATGTGAGAAGGCAGTAAGGAGGGCTGGGGGGATACTGGGATGCATAGGGAGAGGCGTCAACAGTAGAAAACAGGAAGTTGTTATCCCTCTGTACAGACAGTTAGTGACACCCCATCTGGAACACTGTGTGCAATTCTGGAGACCCCATCTCCGCAAAGGTATAGACAGAGTGGAGGCTGTTCAGAGGAGGGCAACCAAAATGGTGCAGGGTCTGCACCAGAAGACATACGAGGAGAGACTAAAGCAGCTTAATATGTATACCCTTGAGGAAAGGAGGGAGAGGGGGGTCATGATAGAAACTTTCAAGTATCTCAAGGGAATTAAAGTACAAGAGGGTAGTATCTTTCAGAAGAAGAGATGTGCAAGAAATGAAAATTGCGTACCTATCGTAATTATGATCTTTCTGAGTATCGTCACCATTCATCACCTTTGGGTACATGGGCGGAGGTCAGTGACCAAGGGAGCTTTTTTTTTTTTTTTGGTAGGTGGAGCCAAGCACATCGGCGCCACCCTCGAGGCCGACGCACTGCGTGGCGCTAGCGGGTTGGCCGTTAGGCGCTGTCGACTCCGCCTGCCTGCCAGTTCTGAGTCGCCGGAGAGGTAAGAGGAAGGGAGTGGAGGGTGGGACAAGGAAGTCCAAGGGACAGGAAAAAGGAAAAGATATAACTAAAAGGGGAAATAATGACTGAGAGGACAGAAAGAAAGAAGGTCAGAAACTAAAGGGATTGGGAGGGGCCCCAATCTCTGGAAAAATAGAGGGAGGTAGGTAGGGTGGGACAAAGAATTTAGAAGGTAGGAAGAGAGGGGAGAAGGTTAACACATCCCAGACCCAGGTCCGTCTCCAGATTGTATAGGAACTGCAAGGAGTAGCCAAAGGCTTCTTGCCAGAATTCAAGGCACAGATTGGCTGGCAAAACTCCATCTGAGCAGAATCGGCTATTCTGGAAGAAGGACAGGGCACAGAGAATTAACACCCTCTCAAGGAAAAGATTTTGGTGAAAAAGGAAAAGTTTTTTTTTTTTTTTTTTGTAATAAAGGATAGTCCAAAGGACAAGGAAAAAATAAGATGGGCGGGAACAAGGAGGAGGAGAGAATGGAGGGCAACTGCCAACTCCCACCCCAAAGAGGTGGAGCTAACGCACTAGAGAAGGAGTGCCCACCATGCTAACCACTCTACCCAGAACATTATCCCCCTATGTGCCCCTGTGTACCCCACTCCTAACAAGGAAAGGAGGGGGGCCAGGTTGGGCACCAAGAGGGAGGTGGACCCAGAGACTGAGACCCCAGGGGAATGGAGGGTGGGATTGTGATGAATGGTGAAGATACATAGAAAGATCATAATTACGGTAGGTACGTAGTTTTCATATCTTTTCTGTGTCAATCTTCACCATTCATCACCTTTGGGTGAGTGCCGAGCCCCCTTGAAGGGGGGTTTTTTTTACACCCTAAGGGACAAAGTTCCTTAGCTCTTAGTGGGTGACACACTAAGAGGGAGATCCTTCAGGGCCCGGAGAGGCCTGAGAGTGGGGAGAGTGAGATGGGGACCCCCAGGAGGGGGAAGGAAGTTGCTCTACGGGAGAAGAAATAGGTTCTCTGGTTAGCGGAGTTAATCACCCTATGGCGGGCCAAGGGTGACAACAGGGAAAGACGCAGCCATGCCGACCGCCTAGTGCAGATCGCTGTCCCTACGACCCTGGTAGCTACCTCGTTGGCATCATAGGATGTCCTCGCTTGGTGCCTTGCTAGCTCCAGGCCACAAGCAGAGAGTGCAATGGCTTGTCTGGTTTGCTCTGTGTCAGGCAATGAGGCTAGGAGTTAACCTAGCTTGGACCATGAGAACCTGTCATAGGCTGCATAGTGGGCCTGATGTGCAGAAATGGAAAGCAACAACCATGCCGAGTAGAAAGCTCTCCTACCCCAGAAGTCAAAATCCGAGGAATCTTGATCTGGGGGCCGGTCACAGTGAAGGGCGCAAGCCCATCAGGACTGTCCAACTGCGTCAATCTGGACTGCGGGGGAGGCATGGAACCTGAAGGCTCCGGAGGTGGGGGGCACAATACCACTGGCAGAGATCCCTAGGGGCAGGAACTCCGGAGAAAGGCCTCTGCCAGAATCGCAACGACGCCTCCCGAAAGGGAGCAGGCCAGGGGGGCACCACAAGGGTGGTCTCGCTGAACTCGCCTAGAAAGATGTACGCCGAGTGCTCTGGATTGCTTAAAGTGGCAGGGGTGAGGTGCAAGTCCTCCAACATCCTTGCAAGGAAACGCTGATACTCAGCGAGATCAGTGGCTGAAGAGATGTGGACAGAAGGCTCCTTTCCCCCAGAAGAGGGGGATGAAGAGTTGGAGGGCACCGACTGCTCAGAGGGTGGCTGCTCGGGGGGGAGGTTGAAAAAACTGACTGTCCATTGCCCTAACATAAGCTGGGAACCGAGCAGCCACAGTCCTGAACTGCTCCCAGGAGAGAGGCCCGCTAGGACCAAGGATGCATGGGAGCGCAGGAGAATGTGGCAGAGGGATGGGGACAGAGCCAAGAAGAGATGTCGGCTGACCTCCACCTGGGCTAAGGAGCGGACCAAGAGCACCCGAAGAAGAAGGTGCTCTGGAAGACTCCACAGTCGACAGCTGAACAACCATTTCGGTACTGCCCTGGCTGAACCCGGAAGAATCCCCCTTGTGAGGTGACCGGGGCCGTATAGGTCCAGAAGGATGGTCCCCTACCTCAAAAGAATGGGGCTCTATCAAAGAGACCAAGGAGGAAGAGCGGAGATCCACACTAGGCTTCTTACAGAGCCCGGGTGAGTCCCAGAAAAAGGTCGCCGGGCAGACCCCATGTCCCTCAACCCCTTGGAGTCCAAAAGAGCCCTCTTCCTCGAGAGGGCCAGCCTAGGTAGCTGACAGCCCTGGCCAGCACCCAAAGGAGCTATCCAGGACACAGTACCCTCCCCTCCCGTAGAAGCCCTGATCGGCCCCAAAGTCGGGCGATCCAGGCACACCACAGGCGGGGGTACCACTGCTAAGGGGTCAGCGAACCCACCAAGACCGGGCTGCAGAGCAATGGTGGCCTGCACCACTGCCCGCTGGTCAGCACCGCTGACCCCAGTCTCGGCAGCCACCGACCCCACCTCAGAAGGGGGCTGACTTCGGCTTGTCGAGGACACTACAGGGCTGCCCACACCAACAGTCAACCCCAAGGAGTTGGACTGCTCATCTGACTCAGAGCCCGACATCGCCTCTGAAGAGGTAGAGGCCGAGGCCCTGTGCCAGACCGTAGGAGGGCGCCCGGTGCCATCCTTGCCAAATGGGGTGCCAGAAACCGAGACTGTGCCCGAGCCGGTGCCAGTGCCCCCCACAGCACCGCAAGCGGTATCCAGCCCGAACAGCAGCCCCAGAGTCGGGACCAGCACCAAGGGTGGGGGCGGCACCGATGATAGCACTGAGGATGGTGCCGCCCGGCTCCACGGCACTGAGGGCAGGGGCAACGCAGACGACGGTGCTGACAGCAGAATCCGAAGCCCCCACAGCGCCGAGTCCCGAGTCAGACACGGCACCGTGGTCAACCTTGGCGCCGTGAAGAGTGCCGAGGCGAGAAGAAGACAAAGACGGCACCGTAGAAACTCCCACGGCGCCGCTAGCAGTATCGGCGCCGTTCCCACAGTGCCGAGTGACAAACTGGCGCCGACGACGGCTCCATCAGGGCCCACGGCGCCGTGAACGACGCCGACCGACAGCATTGAGGACGGCACCGACCCAGGCCTTGTGAACCGCGGGTCCGACACCGGGGGAGCCTTCACCCCGAAGGGACAATTGCCTTGGCAGCGCCTCCCACCCACATCCTGAAAGGAGCGAGATGGGCCTCCTGCACCGTGGAAGAAGCCTCGGCAACGGCCAGGCTAATAGTAGCCGAGGCTCCCTCCTCCTAAGTCCGTGTAGAACCGGGAGGGGACCTGGAGGAAAGGCTGAGAGTACGTGGCTTAGCCTGACGAGTGCACACCCGACCCCCGAAAGTCGGCGGAGCTCACCTCACTTTCCACGCGTGTTGTTCGATGACCCGGCCGTCCATGGAGAAACGGGCGTCGCACGAATCCATGTCGTGAAGCGGGCCAAGACATGTAAACGGTCGTGCTGGTCGGTGACGGAAAATTTACAGCCGCAAGGGCAGCGTCGCATGGGGGGCCGTCCCATCTTCAAAGTCTTCTTGTTCGCCGACCCAGACATGATCTACGAGGAAAAAAACACCAAAAACAGACTCGACGTCACCAAGAATAAAATAAATGGAAAGATCTTACCAAGCGTGCTGTTGGTAAGGCAACTAGAACCAGCAGGAAAGAGCCGACTTGACTGTGGCAATTGAGGAAAATAACTGAGGATTTGGAACCGCGAGGCGGTAGGCCCCAAGTTAGTTCTGCGGTAGCTTCCCACGAGAAGACCTCAACAGCGGGAGATGAAGAACTGGCAGGCAGACGGAGTCGACAGCACCTAACGGCCAACCCGCAAGCGCCACGCAATGCGTCGGCCTCGAGGGCGGCGCCGATGGTGCGTCGGCTCTGCCTACCAAAAAAAAAAAAAAGCTCCCGCAGGGTCATGACCTCCAGCCATGCGGCCATGTACCCAAAGGTGATGAATGGTGAAGACTGACACAGGTAAGTTCAAGGGGGCACAATTTGAAGATAGAGGGGGGACGGCTCAGAGGTAATGTTAGAAAGTATTTTTCCACAGAGAGGGTTATGGCTGCCTGGAACAGCCTTCCTGAGGAGGTTGTGGACTCAGGAACAGTGGGAGAATTCAAGAATGCATGGGACAGGCATAAGACAATTCTAGTGGGGGGTAGGAGGAAGTAAACTGTTGATTAACTAGGAGCTGCAGCTTATCCATCAGGTAGGGAAATGGGCAGACTAGGTGGGCCAAGCGGTCCTTATCTGCCATCAAATTCTATGTTTCTATGTTTCTATTTGTTCCACTTTTATTTTTCAGGATACAATACTGTACTCCCTCCCTAAAAGGGGTCTCACAGCTGTGGCAGTCCCAGCCAGTCTGAGATGGAGGATTGATATTCTGTAGGTGGAAGGATCTGGGAAGTGGATTATAATTTCTTGTATTCCCTTCTCCAAGACAGTAAAATAAATTATACATTAAAATGATTTTCTGTTTACTAGCAAAGAAATCCACTGCTGACAGCAGAACTCAGACACACAAAAGTCAGTCAATATGTAAATTTCTGGACAACTGTTTTTTATTACTAAAGATATTTTGTATGAAAACAAGCTGTTAGCTACACATCTGACCATGCTGCCTTTCCTGCTTTGAAGAAACAGTCCTCTCCTTGTGACATCAGAATCACTGCAATGGCAGCGGTGTTTGATGTCTCTACAGTGGATTATGACTTTAAGACAGGAAATGCAGAAAGGAAACACAGGGGCAAAGAACCCGATTTCCTGCAAATATCTTTAGCAAAAATGAATGCAAGATCTGGAAATTCAACATTATTTGGAATGTTGTGAGATTTGAGTCCTGCTGATACCAGCTGTCAGTGTTTTGCAGAAACCATGAAAAGCCCTTTAGTCCCTTTCACTCAGAATTGCCAAGGTAAACCCTGATATCCTCATATCATCTGAGCAGGGTAAATATTTAAAACCTGTTCACATGGTTAATCTCTCATCTTTCAACAGAACTATGTTGTCTTATTTGTCCAATTTGAATAACGCAAAGTTAAATATTTGCTCTTCTTTTTTCTATAAACATTATGCTTCCTTGGCCTGTCTTATAAGACTCAATATTTACATTTACACACGTCAGTTTTTAAGTCACTCTCCATTCCCCCACAAGCTCATTTCTGAACAAAATTCTTTGTCCCAGCTGTTTCATTAGGTCTTATTTTAGCCCTCGTTTAAAACTAGTGCCAGTGCCAACTCTGCATATCTCTTTAGACTTGATATGCCCAGTTATTTTCTTGAAGAATGAAATGAATTGCCATTTGGACAACAGATACCACTTTTAGTGTCATCTGTTGTCAGGATTATCCTGCTGTCTCAGAATGTGTGTCAGCATTTCCGTTTAATAAATCTAGTTCACCATGCCCCACAATTCTTCCCTGGTTAGAGGGATTTTTTTTAGTTCTATGTTTATCCATACTCCCAGGCCAGGCCATCAGATGGGTCTGTCTGATCCTTAGCAATCAGTGCAGTGCAGGGTCTGTACTAGGTAAATCTGACTCGGGTGGTGGTTTGTTTTTTTACCTCCTGTATAGCCTACTGCAGCCGCTCCTCTCCCCAAGCAAATTACTCCACGGCAGACTCTGTGGCAGGCCGATCCTCGTGGATATCCTAGGATGATGCTGATGGTGACCGAGTGTGGGCATGTAGCTGTACTCGACAGCATGCACAGGGGTCCAAAATTCCAACCTGTGCCTCCTCTGACCAATGATGCCCTTGTGCCTCATTAGGCCACATATATCAGACTGCTTGCTATCCTTGCCACTGCACCTAACAGACAGAAGGAGCCAATGTTGCTTTCACAGAACATGGCAAGCTCTGCCTAGCATCAGGGTCCTGGTGTGTCTGGAAGTGAAAACTACATACACACCCTAATTCTTGATCTTTTAGGAACAGCCTCACCATTGCTGGAGGCACCAGGACCCTGTGGGAGCCAGAACTTTTCAGGAAGGCTATACAGAGGTATGCTACGCACATGTGCGGTGCCACGGGGGAGGGCTCGGGGCACAGACTTACCTTGGCACCAGCCCTTAATTACCTCAGTATCTTTTTTTACCAAGGAGGTGCAGCATAACCTAACAAGCATTAATGCACTTTACATGAGGGCATAAGGTAGCCCTGGTGACCCGGGTAAGAAGGGTCAACAAACCAGTAACACCCTGTCTTCATAGCCCAAACCAAGAACAAGGTGTGAAGACCAATAAAACATACTGAAGTGAGCAGGTGGGATGGCGAGTGGGCTTGTGTATCTATGGTGAACATATTAGAAGAAGATGAAGAATTACTGAGTACACCGATTCTTACTAGTGGGTCAGAGTACCAAGCTCAGACAAAATCCCCCAGACTAAGGTGGTGGTAGCCAAGGGCTCACTCAGGATAAAAATCCATTCAGGACTGTCCTGCCAAAGGTGGCATGCTGCCTGGCATGGACATCCAGGGCATAGTGGTTAACAAATACATGCACTGTGTTCGAAGTTCCAGCTCTGCAGATATCATCAATAGCACAGAACAAACCTCTGCCAGGGATGTTGCAACTGCTCTGGTGGAGCGGGCACATAACTGGCCCTCCATCTTGACCTGAACCATTACATAGCAGTGGTGTAGGTAGTTCACAATCCAGACAGAAATGCACTCGACTGTCCTTTCCAACTGGGATCAAAGAAGACAAAGAGCTGTTTCGATTGCCTTAAGTCCTTAGTTCTGTCCAGGTAGAATATGAAGACCCTTTAATATACAGAGAATGAAGAATGCATTCTCCTTCATTGTGGGAAGTTGGGAAAGTAGGTAGGCAGCACTATTGGTTAGTTCAGATGGAACTCAGATAACACTTTGGGTAGGAACTTAGTATGTGTGCACAGAACTACCTTGTTCCTGTTGAAAACATAATACGGAGGATCTGTGACCAAGGCATGGATTTCAGGCAGAGGTGATGGCCACTAGAAATTCTGCTTTCCAAGTTGAAAACTTCTGCTCACATGTTGCAAGTGGCTCAAAGGGTTTGCACATGAGCATATCCTGCAAAAGGCTGATATCCCAGGCAGCCACCGGCTTCCTGACTGGAGGCCGTGTTGTGTAAGATGCCCTTAAGGAACCTCTTGGACAGCAGCAGCTATGCCAGGTAGAGGGTACTGACAGGCTCGTGGTATGCAGATACAGCACACAGATCGACCTTAACTCTGCAGTACTATAGGCCAGCACCAGAAAGATCCAATAAGTACCAAAGAATCTTGTCAGCTGGACACCCAGAGGGGTCCAAGCAGGTTTTGGAGCACCGGATGGAAAATCATCTCCACTGAGCTGTGTAAGTTTTCCTAATGGAAGCCTTACAGGCAGTCAAAAGTATTTCAGAGACCCTATGAGACACCTTATACCTGTTCATTTCTATTTCTTCAGGAGCCAGGCCTGAAGATGAAGGGAGCACATGTTGGGATGGACCAGGTGACCCTGAGTCAGTAAGTCCATCTTGATTGGAAGAATTTTCAGTTTGCTGACTGTAGGTCTGCTCAACAGATGAAACCATATCTATTGAGGCCACCAAAAGATGACTACAATCATCCTGCCCCATGCGCCTCCAGTTTAAGCAATACTCTCTACACTACAGGTACCGGAGGGAATGCATACAGACACTGATTTTGACATTGCAGTCTGAATGCATTTTAACAAAAGATGCCATATCCTGGATTTCTGAAGCAGAACTGAGGCAGTCTGGCACTGAGTGGTGATGCAAAATGGTCCACATCTGGGATACCCCACTCTTTGAACAGCAACCTCACGATGTCTGAAGCTAGTGACCATTCATAAGGATCAGTCTCTGTTCATCTGAGCTAGTCTGCCAGCGTGCTCCAGGCACCATTCCTGCACTCTCATTGCCTTGCTGCAGAGAGGGTGAGTGTGTGCTCCTCGTTTGTTCATGTAGTACATCACAGATTTGTTGTCTGTTTGGAGGAGAACTGTTTTCTGGCTATGTGCACTAGGGCTCGCAGGCCATACAAAACCGCTCACATCTCCAACACACTGATTTGGAGATGAGTTTCTGATGGGTCCCAGACACCATGCATTTGGAGGCCCCGATTGTGGCCCCCCCACCTCAGCAGGGAGACATCCGTGGTGAGAGTCACCTTAAGAAAAATCCCTGCAGGAGACTGTCCTCCACTGACCACCATGCGAGTAACCAAACCAGGGGCTTGGTCACCTGCATGGGGTGGGTCTGAGGGGATATACTGCGAAATTCTGAGACCCAGAAGTCCGAGCCTGACAATCCTGAAGCATGGAATCCCGACGGGAGACAGCCATACTCTCAATGGTTCCGCGGGGGGCTCTGCTCACCACGCACCCCCTGGTAATTCTATATACTAACTTCGGGTCACCATACTGTGGGGGAATGTTGCTGTCAGGTGGTCTGCACACTGTTAGGATTCTGGCTTCGGGATTATGGCGCCGGGATTGTCAGGCTCGGCATTTGGGTCTCAGCATTTCGTAGTACTCTCGTCTGAGGATGTGATGCTTATGACCATTGTGCAATGAGCATCCACTGAGTTGTTCTCATGTGCAACTATGCCAAGGGCACTGTGAACACTGAGAAGGCTATCAGACCCATCATGCGATGCATGGAGTGGGCTTGCAGTCTTACGCTCCATGATGCACCTTGCCATCCGCAGGACTGCCTGCACTCTGTCCTCTGGAAGAAAGGCATGGGCCTTGGGTCGTATCCAGAAGAGCTCCTATGAACAGTAGCTGCTGTGTGGGTTGGGGCGGAGACTTCTCTAGATTCTGCAGAAACCCACAGAGGTGAGGAACCAAGATACAGTGGCCACTGCCTGTTCCAACACCTGCCTGGATAGGCTAGCTATCAGCCAGTTGTCCAGCTATGGGTAGACCTGGAGTCCCATTGTTCTCAGATGCACTGCAAGTAAAGACTTCAAGAACCAAGACAGCCCAAAAGGCAGGACTCTGAATGGCAATGCTGCCCCAGCACAACAAATCGGAGATATCTGTGGTGGCTGGGGTCTATCAGTATATGCTGGTATACATATCCAGGGAAGCTAACCAATCCTGAGGCTTCAGGAAGGGAAGTAGAGATCTCAGAGAAATCATTCAGAAATGTTCTCAATCCATAAAGTTATTCAGATTTCTGAAGTCGAGAATGGGGTGCATGCACCCCTTATTTTTTTGGTATGAGGAAGTGGTGTGGTAGAAGCCTGTGTTTTGCTCTGACACTAGTACTATTTCCACTGCCCTGTTGCTCAAAAGGCCTATAATCTCCCATGCCAGAAGCTCTGTTATATTAGCAGATATAAGGTGCTGCCTTCTAGGTGGACAGTCCGGAGGGATTTCAATAATATCTAAGAAGTATCTCGCCCAGATGATCCTAAGGACCCTTTTGTCTGTTATAATGGACTCCCACCAACAGTAAAACTGGGTCTGAGGAAGAGAGGTCTGGCAGCCAAGGCGGGACTTGGGCTGGAGTTTTCAGAGGGTGGTACTAGCTGCTTTTGGTGCCTGTGCCTTTGGCAATGCCTTCTTCTGAAGCTGGGGAGGCTGACATTTGTTCTGGGCTCCCTCACCTTTCCCATTAAAGGACTACTTGTTCTGAAAGAAACAACATCCTTTCCCCTTCTGAGGGTTAGCAGGGGCTCATCTGGAAGTCTTAACAGTAGTTCTACTTTCATGAGACACCTTAAGAGACTTCTTTACCTGCTGTCCAATAATAATCATACTAATAATCTTTATTTATATAGTGCAATTCAAGATATCAAAGCGCTTTACAATAATTGAACTCTAAGATATTAAAAACTATAAATAGGTTAAAATTCAGCAACAGCACAAATATGAATATTATGTACCTACTATAATTCTTGATCTTCTTTGACGATGTCTCCACCACTCATTCACACTGATGGAACTACGCCGGAGGCACTAGGACCATGCGGGAGCCAAAAATCTTCAGGAGGGCCAGTGCCAAGGTAGGATCGTGCATGCGCAGTACTGCGAGACAGGCTCATGCCATATAGGCTATCTCAGCGTCAACCCTCCAACCACCTCAGTATGTTTTTTTACAGAGGAGATGCAGTTTAAACTAAACTAGTGAAACTAACCCAAGTCGGACATAAGATAGTCCGAATGACCTGTATAAGAAGGGTCAACACCACAGAGTCTTCACAGACCAGCCATTGAGGGAGTGAAGACCAAAAAACAGATCAGTAAGCTTGGGGGATGGAGGGTGGGCAAGTGAATGAGTGGTGGAGACTTTGTCCAAGAAGATCAAGAATTATGGTAAGTATGTAATTTTCATATCTTCCTGGACATAAAGTCTCCACCACTCATTCATACTGATGGGAGAGTACCAAGCTAAAATAATCCCCCGAAAAGGGCGGCAGGAGAGAGGAGCTCACTCAGGACAGAAGTCCGTTCAGGATTGTCCTGCCAAAAGACGGATGCTGTAGCATGAACATCTAAAGCGCGGTGCTTCACAAAGGTGTGCAAAGAGCTCCAGGTAACCGCACTGCTGATGTCTGCAATGGGCACATTCCGAATTTCTGCCAGGGATGCCGCAACTGCCCTGGTAGAGTGGGTGTATACCCTGCCTTCTGGCTTAATCTGTGTCATCGAATAGCATTGGCGAAGACATGCCACCAGCCATGCCGAAATACACCTGATGGCCACAGGCTGACCCAGCCGGGCCATGCTGAATGAAGTGAAGAGTTGCTTTGATTTGCGGATCTCTTTCTTTCTGTCAATGTAGAACCGCAAAACTCTCAACATCCAAAGAATGCAGGGTATGCTCTCTTTCATTCTGGAAGTTTGCAAAGTATGTCGGAAGAACCAAGGGCTGGTTTAGATGGAATTCCGAGACTACTTTGGGGAGAAACTTAGGGTGAGTTCTGAGAACCACCTTGTCCTTGTCAAATACTGTATACAGGGGGTCTGTGACCAGGCAGGTATTTCAGAGACCTATGAAATGGAAATGCACACGGTAAAGGCAGCCTTCGGCCAGAACTTCAGCTCACATGTTGCTAGGGGCTCAAAAAGGTTTACGGGTGAGTATGTCTAGCACAAGGTTAATATCCCAAGCAACCACCGGTCTCCTGACTAGTGGCCTAATGTGGAGTATACCTTTAAGGAACCTCTTAACCAAGGGTAACTGAGCCAGGGACATAGATTGTATAGGCTCGTGATAGGATGAAATCGCGCAGAGATGGATCTTCATGGTTGAACACTGCAGCCCTGTGTTTGACAGGTCTAGCAGATACTCCACGACTTTGTTAATTGGGTAAGAAAAGGGGTCCAGGAAGGACTCTGCACAGCAGATGGAGAAACGCTTTCACTTAGCCGTGTACATCTTTCTAGTAGCCGGCATACGTGCCGCTAGGAGAATGTCTGAGACTCTGCGAGAGAAATCAGACCTACTCACTTCTATCTCCTCAGGTGCCATGCATGGAGATGAAGGGACCTGAGACAGAGATAGACCACTGGGCCCTGGGTTAGAAGGTTCGAGTGAAGTGGAAGCTTTCTCGGTGGAATTTCCGATAATCTGTTAATCAATGGAAACCAAATCTGACAAGGCCAGAATGGGGCGATGAGGATCATTTTGCCCCCCCGTGCCTCCAGCTTGAGCAGCACCCTCTGAATTAAAGGAAGAGGAGGAAATGCGTACAGAAAGCATCTTGTCCACCACAGTCTGAATGCGTCCTGAAAGAAAATGTCAAGTTCTGGATTTCTGAAGCAGAATAGAGGAAGTTTTGCTCTGAGTGGAGATGCAAAAAAGTCCAGGTTCAGTGTGCCCCACTCTTCAAAGAGTGACTGCACGACATTTACATCAAGAGACCACTTGTGAGGGTCTGCTTTCGTTCTGCTGAGGTGATCTGCCAGTTCGTTCTGGAGTCCAGGCAGGTAGACTGCTTGAATCAGGGCTTCGTGCTCTAGGCACCATTTCCACACTCTCATAGCTTCTTTGCACAGGAGGTAGGAGTGTGCTCCGCCCTGCTTGTTGTTGCAGCACATTACTGCTTTGTTGTCCATCTGAAGGAGAATTGTTTTGTGACTGAGGATGTCCTTCAGGGTTCGGACAGCATACAGGACAGCTCTCATTCCAAGGACATTTATGTGGAGTTGAGATTCATTCTGACTTCAGAGACCCTGGGTGCGGAGAGTCTGACAGTGAGCACCCCAGCCGACTAGAGATGCATCTGTGGTGATGGTGAACTGTGCTTCCAGTGCAGCGAAGGGAAGCCTTGAAGCAGGTTGTTCTCTTGAGTCTACCAGGTGAAAGGACTGAGGGTGTGTGGTTGGAGACCACTGAGTACTGAACATCCACTGAGTGGTCCTCATGTGAAGACAAGCCAAGGGCACTGTGAACAGCGACGTCATGAGACCCATATTACGCTGCATCGAGAGAGCTTGGACTGAGTCGTTCTCCCTGATGAAGTGAACCATCTGGAGTATATTGTTTCTTCTGTCCTCTAGAAGTGTCCAGGATAGCTCCTATGAAGAGGAGTTGTTGGAAGGGCTGTAGCTGTGATTTCTCCAGATTCAACAGAACTCCCATGGATGTGAGAAATTTGGAAGCCGTGGCCACAGCTTCCTGCGCCTCTTGTCTGGATGAGCTTGCTAGGAGCCAATCATCAAGATAAGGGAACACTTTAATTCTGAATTTTCTGAGATACGCTGCGAGAACTGCAAAGCACTTTGTAAAGACTTGAGGCGCCGAGGACAGCCCAAAGGGCAGGACTCTGAATTGGTAGTGCTGACCCAGAGCCACATATCGGAGATAGCTGTGATGGTTTGGGTGCATGGGGACATGTTGGTAGGCGTTCTGCATGTCTAGGGAGGCCAGCCACTCGTTTTGATGAATCAAAGGTAGAAGCGCACCGAGTGATATTATCTTGAACTTCTCCTTGTAAAGGAATCTGTTTAACTTCCATAGGTTCAGAATAGGGTGCATACCGCCTGTTTTCTTTGGAACTAGGAAGTAATGGGAGTAGAAACATGTGTTCCTTTGATCCTGTGGAACGATTTCTACTGTCCTGTTGTTCAGAAGGCCTTGAATCTCAGAAGCGAGGAGGTCTGACTGAATGACAGACAGCCTGGGCTGTCGTTTGGGTGGATGAACCGGCGGGGTTTCTGACAAATTTAGAGAGTAATCCTCGCAAATTATTCTGAAGACCCGCTTGTCCGATGTGACTGACTTCCACTGGTTGTAAAACTAAGTCAGACGCCTCCCTACTGCCGAAGAAAAAGTCCCCCTCAGACAGCTGAGGCAGGACTTGGGCTGGAATCTCAGAGGGTGGCACTAGGTGCCTTTGGGCCCTGAGCTTTCTGCTGCATTTTCTTTTGTGGCTGAGGGGCTTGATTCTTATTGAAACCCCCTCTGCCTTTAACAAGAAAGGACTGGCGGTTATGAAACTGCCGACAGTTCCTGCCCCGTTGTGGGGGGCAGCAGGAGTCAGTCTGGCAGTCTTAATGGCAATCCTAGTTTTCTGAGTGGCCTCCAGTACCTGCTCCACCGTGGGCTAAACAGATAAACTCCATCAAAGGGTAAATTCATGACTCTCTGTTGAGCATCATTAGTAAACCCTGAGGTCCGTAACCATGAGTGGCGTCAGGTGCAAATCCCTGTGCTGCTGCCCTAGAGGCAGTGTCAAAAGCGTCCATAGCAGCCTTAAGCTGTTGGTTATTGGACTCGATGCCTATAGTAACAGTCTGAAGAAGCCCTGAAGTAGCAAGTGACCCTGGAAGAGCTTCGACTAATGTTTTCAGTGAATGCCAGAGGATATACTCATATTGTGAGTAGTAGCCCTTGTAGCTAGCGATACACATTCCTAGGGTAGCAGTGGTGAAGACTCGCTTCCTCAAAGTGTCGATCTTACGGGATTCTTTATTTACCGGATGAGCTGTAGATTCCTGAGAGAGTACAACTTTGTCGTTTTCTGCCAAAACCACAATGGCGTCTGCAAAGGCTTGGGAGGCCAGGATTGGTCGATCCTTAGGGGAAGCATACTTCTGATCTATGGACTTAGCCATGGAAGGAATTAGCGCTAGATTATTCCACACCATCTGTGAGAGAGAGTCTCGAAAGAGGGCTATACTGGAGGAGTCAGTTCCACAAGGATTTCCGGAACATGCAGATACTGAAGGCGCAATAGCTTCCCTGGATCCGCCTCTGACATCTGGAGGGAGAGGGTGAAATTCATGTTCTTCAGTAGAGATTTACAAGATAGGTCCTCAACCAAAGGCTCTGCTGAAGTAAAGGGCTTACTTTCCACTCCAAAGGAAGAATCCTCATCGAAGTCATCTCCTAATCGTAGAACAGGATCAGGCTCAATATTATCTTCTACTAACCCAGGAGGGATAGTATAAAGAGGAAAGGGAGGAAAGAGTGCAGGAAGGGGTGCTCCTCAAATAGGAGTCGAGAAACCCTGTACCCGAGGTGGTGCCGGCTTCAGGAGCGGCACCAACCACGGTGCCGTTAAGACCGGAGTCGAATGTGGTACCGCAGCCAGTGCTGCATGGGTGCTCAGGGACCCCAACCCAAAGGGGCACCCAAAGATGAAGATCTGAAAACCTGAGAAGGAGAAGGTGGCACCTGCACTGGTCCCTGTATCACAGCCACGTGTGGGAGAAAAGCACAAGAGCGCAGTGTCAATGGCACCGAAGGAGGTGTCGCGCGACAAGGCTGACCAACCATCCTGCCCGCGGGTTCGAAGTCCCTAGGCCCGAAGGCCCCAAGACTAATCCCGCTGCTCCATAAGAGCGGCCTAATGATGAAACTGCTCACTGGAGGACCCCCCCCCCGGGCCGGGAAGGGACTACAGAGTCGAAGATGCTGGTCATCGGGAACAGAGGCTGCAGGTGACCCCGACGGAGTCTGAGTCGGTCTCCGGTCACCTGCAACCAATGATCGACGTGCAGACCTACCAGAGGGCAACCTTGAGTGGTATAGTTTCTTCTTCGATCGGTGGGACAAAGAAGAACTCGAGGCTGAACGGTGCCGAGTTCCCGATGAAGATTGGGAACAGGCCCGCTTCTTTGTTCTTTCAGGAAGACCGCCCAAGCACTGGACTACCCCTCCATGAGAGGGTGGTGGACTGGACCCAGCCTGCTGGAATTACAGCTTTGTGTGAAGTCTCTTCTGTCACCGGCCCGTTCATGGTCGACCTGACCGGGCTGTGGCTGAAGAAGACTTCTGTTCTTGATTTAAACTTTTTTTTTTTTTTTTAAATAATAAACTAAGAATATACTAAACTAAATCAATACTGAGCAACTATGCTGCTGTCGACAGCCGTGAAGATTTGACTCAGGGCGAGAGCAACGCCATCACTGAAGCGCAATCGACGGTGGGGAAAAAGGAACGGAGGCAGTTGGAAGGCCTGACTGAGACAGCCTATATGGTGTGAGCCTGTCCGCCAGCACATGCGCCGTCCTACCAAGCGCCGCCCTTCTGAAGATTCTGACTCATGCTCGGTCGTAGTGCCTCCGGCGTAGTCCCATCAGTGTGAATGAGTGGTGGAGACTTTATGTCCAGAAAGATCAGATCATAATCAGGTAAAGGAAAATGCAAGATTAAATAAAAAGGTCTTTAGTGCAGTTTTAAAGCTCTCCAGTCAGGCACTCACAAACTCGGCGAGGCAGAGAATTCCACAAGGTGGGGGCCACAAATGAAAATGCTCATGCCCCTGATATTTGTAAATTAACCGTGGGAATCTCTAGCAATCCTTCATCAGTGGAATAGAGTAGCTGGGAGGGACAGTAGGGGCGAAGAAGCTCTAGCAGGTAACCCGGTCCCTGTCCATGTAAGGCTTTGTAGGTCAGCAAGCCGACCTTGAAGGTGATCCACCACTTAACTGGCAGCCAGTGCAGCTCGCGTAGCACAGATGTAATATGGCTAGATCATGAAAGCCCAGTTAGTAACCTGCCTGCCGCATTCTGCACCAACTGCAAATGGCGGATATCAACACCCAGAAGCCCGAGGTACAGGGCATTGCAGTAATCCAGATGGGAGGTCACAAAGGCATGGACCAGTATTGGAAGATCGTCGGGCGGAACCAGGTGCTTTATCTGGGTGATATTCCTCAGATGGTAGAATGAGGTCTTGATGACGGACGACACCTACGATTTCAGGGTCAGACCCTCGACAATAACAATGGATGCCTGCACTTCCAAAGACCCCTCTACTTGAGGACCCGGGTCCACAAACAAAACCTTAGTCTTGTCAGGATTCAGCTTTAACCAGATAGCACACATCCAGTCCTGGATCTTGGACAGGCAGTTATTAAATACCGAAATCGCTACATCCTGTTCAGGTGCAAAGGACATGTACAGCTGAGGGTCATCTGCATAACAGTGAAAACTCAGACTGTACCCACCTTACAATGTCCCCCAGCGGCAACATATACACTGCGAACAGCATAGGTGACAGCACAGAACCCAGCGGAACCACACATGGCAGGGAGAATGCATCAGAAGAATGAATCCCTGACACCACACTCTGAAACCTGCCACTGAGGAAAGAGTGGAACCATCTGAGGACTGTACCTGACAGTCCACAGATCAACCGCAGGCATTCTAGCAACACACCATGGTCTACGGTGTCAAATGTTGCAGAGAGCTCAAGGAGGACTAAAATGGTACAACTCCTCTGATCTCTCACTATAAGGAGGTCACTGAGCACCCGAACAAGGGCAATCTCAGTACTATGTCTCTTCCTAAATCCCAACTGGAAGGGATCAAAGATGTCATGGATGGCAAGATTATCCTCCAGCTGCAGCGCAACCACCTTCTCAATAACCTTACCCACAAAGGGAAGGTTAGAGACAGGCCTGTAGTTGGCAAGACAATCCGGTTCGAGAGAACAAGCAGGTAAGTTATATCAAAGGAACATTCATAACCTGTTGCTGAATGTCTTTGGGGTTACAGCCAGGAATGGCTCCTGATGGAGATGCCTGTTGTGGCAGGGCAGGTGGCAGTACCAAAAGCATCCACAGTGGCTTTCAGATGAAGACTGCTGGACTCAATTTCATGTTTGGCAGTCAGCAGAATCTTCTGTTTAGTCTCTGAATCCAGCAGGAACTCTGCTAGGGACTTAAGCGAGCTCCAAAGGGTATACTTGTATTTGGAAAAATGCCCTTGGTAGCTAGCACACAGCATGCGTAGGGTAGCTGCTGCATAAGCCTGTTTGCCTATGGTATCAATCTTGTGCAACTCCTTGTTAAAAGGGTGCGCAGTGACCTCTTGGGGGAGAATGACCTTGTCATTCTCAGTGAGAATAACAATGGCATCAGCCATAGGTTGAGAAACATACACTGTTTTGTCATTCGGGGCAGTGTATTTCCTGTCTATTTGCTTGCAGATAGAAGCTACTGAAGCAGGCCTATTCTAGACCCAACCAGACAAGGCTTCTAAGGAGGGTGGGGTGGAATAGGAGGAAATAAAATGACTGGCATGGTAGGAACGTTCAACTACTGCAGACGGAGACGTTTACCTGGGTCAGTAGTTGTAGGCTCAAAGTTAAGTGCAGAATGCATGTTTGTGCGTAAAGCTTGGAAAGTTAGATCCTACTGAGGCACAATAGTTGGGCATACAGTAGATCCAAAGAGACCAGTCTAAAGAAAGAGTCACTGTCACCCCCCAATGAAATGATATGGTCAGGGTCAGACTGGTCCCCCTCCACATCCTCCCCAGAGGGAGGGTCATGGGGGTGGACTGCAGACCCTCTAACCCAGAATGTGGCCTCGGCGACACTGGCCCCAAGGACAAGGGCTGTTACAGTGCCAGAAACGAACAGAGTCCGCACTGGTGGAATCCCAAAGGTTCAACTTGGGTGCCGCACTGGTGTCAGCCCCAGCACCAACATGATCGGCAGTGGTACTGTGGCCGATCCCACCACAGTGACACAGGATTTGGGGGGGGGGGCAGGGACAGGAGTCGGTGGCGTGGTCACCGGCAAGGGCCCAGGGGCTGTTGCTGGAGCCAAATGCTCTACCTGGCTTGAGGGTCCCGCCTGCGGCTCCAGTTCCACTGGCCCCAAAGGGTCAGGGACCATCTCTGATGGCAGTGGCACATGAGCCAGACGCTGCACACACACTGCTCCATAAGAGCTGCCCAATGGTGGAACTGCCCACCGGAGCCCCCACTTAGAGACAGAGAGGGACTCCAGACCTGAGACCTTGACCTCCCAGTACCAGAGGCCTCCAGTGATGCCGATGATGCTGGTGAGGACCTCAATTCTGGGAGACTGAGGTTCTTGTGGCATACCTTACAGCAGATGACCTTGAGTGGTACTGTTTGTTTCCCTTTCAATGGGAAGTTGAAGACCTCGCGGCACCAAGAACCCTGGAATCAGGAACAGGCCCGCTTCTTTTTGTGTTTCCGGGAGGACTGTACTTCCTCCTGGGTACTGGACCGCCCATGGACAGAACCCTTCCCCGACAGAGAAAGTGGACTGGACACGGCCCCGCTACCAGAGTAGCTTGTCTAGGTTCCTTACTGTCGTCCTCCATGGTTGTCGACTGTTGACTTGGTAGGGCAGAGAGAAATATTTCTGTAAAATCACAAAAATGACACAAAAATAACAAACTCTAGCTTTAAACACTAAAACCGAGAAGAACTGAAAACTGTTGTCATACAGGCACAAAGTTCTGATTCCCAGTGGGTGAGTGACGTCGTCACTGATGCGCACTCGACGGTGGGGAAAAAGGAACTAAGGTGGTTGAGGACTGAATCCGAGGTATGTCTATGCCACAAGCTCCCCCTACTGGCACCATACATGCAGGCAGCTTACCTTGGTGGCAGCCATCCTTCTGGCTCCCGCAGGGTTCTGGCGCCTCCAGCTTAGATCCCACTAGTGGGAATAAACGGTGAAGACTGATTCCTGAAAAATAAGAGGTTTGTTACTCTCAGCCTCCACACTCCAAAACTAAGGGTCAGGTAAACTGCGATAAGGACAGACATCCACCATAAAAACCGAGAGTGCTCATGGACTGCATTCAAAAGCCTGTTGGCCGCAAGTAATATCCAGGCTCAGGACACAAATCCAGACACCTCGTATAGCAGTCCAGTGCCTTGCCACTAGTTGGTCAGGACAGCCATAACTTTTTAAAATCACTTTTCTGCACTTAAGACAATTTTACTGTCTGGAAATGATCACATCAAAAGATTCTCTGGTAAACTATTTATATCACTAAAACCTCCCTTATATCCACCACCAGATCCCCCCAGTATTTTACCAGTTTACTACATGCTCAAAGTATGTGCATGGTCAGCTTTCTCCACACCACATTTTCTCCAGCATTTCCTTAACTATCTTTCATCATACTGCTCTTTCGTTTTTTTAAATTAAAAAAACAAAAGCAAATATGTTATTTATTTATTTATTTAAAAGTTTAACCAAGAAGGGCATACTGAGCAGACAAGCTGCTCGATTACAGATGCGTAATGGGGGAATGGGGTACAAGGAGATTAGGCAGATATGGCACAATTAACAACATTACAAGTGCCCAATACAGAGAAAGTGACTAGTTACAATGAGAAGCAGAAAAACATTAGCATTTTGATATTACAAAGTGCACAAGTTGTACTACTAGACTCTCCCTGTATATCATAAACAATAGATTAACTAGGAGCCAGGCCTGGTATGCCAGATAGATGCTCGGGCCAGTTTTGGGAGGCAGGGTGGGGGGCATAGTTGCATGAACAGGTGGGAGCGAAGTAGGTTTGGAGGAGGTGGTTTAGGTCCTGTGTTGGCATGCCTTGTTCACTAAAAATATCACCAACAGTTTAATCTGGTTCAGGTCAGTTGGCATTCACCTGTATCCCACTCCCCCGGGTCGTGCCTGAAAATAGGCAGAATCTGCCTAGTGCACGTACCTGGTCAACAGAAACGAAATAAAATAAATAAATTATATCTGCGGGGAGCGAGTTTCATAGTCTAGGCAACTGAAATGAGAATGCTGCTTGGCCCGTGGTAGTGGCCATATGCAGGATAGCCAAGGAGCAAATATCAGAGTTCCATAACGGGGTTGAACTCAGGGCTGAAGAGAGGTATGGGGCAAGGTCTGTGTCCAGTACTTACCCATAAAACGAGCACAGTGGGACAGCCTTCTGTCATGGAGGGAAGGGAGGAACAGGGATTGGTAGAGGATGCAGTGGTGGGTGCCTGGGGAGCAGTCTAGTGCAAAACGGCAGAAGGAGTGGAAAAGGGGGTCCAGTCTGGATAGGTTAGTTTTGGGACCAGCACTGCAGATTACATCTGCGTAGTCGAAAATAGGGAGGATCATTTTCTGCACAATTTCATGGTGGGCCTGCTGTGAGATACATCCATAGCTGTGAGATAGGGCACCCAGTTTGGGATGCAGCTTCTTGCGGATGTGTTCGATGTGAATAGAAAAAATTCGAGGTGCTGATCAAGCCAGACCCCAGGGCATCTAAAGGAGGAACTGTCCTCCAGCACTGTTCCATCTAGGGTGTGGAAGGAGGGGAGAGAAGGGAGCCGAGAGAGTCTCTGCCTTATGCTGAAGGTCATGGAAACAGTCTTCTTGGCATTCAGAAAAAGTTGATTAGAAGGAAACCAGAGCTGAACAGCATTGAAGTCCAGCTGAAGCCTGGCTGCCATATCAGAGGAAGGGGGGCCAGTAGCATACAGGACTGTGTCATTCGCATACATGTGAATGGACGTGTGGGGACAAGCAGAGGGCAGGTCATTCAGGAAGATGGAGGAAAGTATTGGGCCTAGATAGGCAGTAGGGAGGAGAGGGAATTACCTATCCTGACAGACTGCATTCTGCCTGTAAGATAGGAGCAGACCCAGCTGGTGGCCTCCATAGAGAGCCCAGCAAGTGAGAGCTTGGAGAGGAGGAGGGGATGTGAGACAGTGTCGAAAGCATCTGCTAGGTCGACAAAGATGGCTGAGGTGATATGGCCATGATCCATACCAGTGAGTATGGAGTCAGTGAGCCTCATGAGTGAGGTGGCGTGGAGTGGGACTTCCTAAACCCAGACTGGAAAGGCATGAAGAAGGAGTTGGAGTCAAGGAAGGCGGAGAGCTGGGAGAGGACTAGGTGTTCCTGGAGTTTAGCTAAGGTAGGGAGAAGGGAAATGGGGTGGTAATTTCCAGGAGTGGATGGGTCGCCTCCTTTTGGCAGTGGAATAACTGTGGTATGTTTCCACTCTCTGGGATAGTAGCGTTTGTGAAGGAGAGTTTAAAAAGGGCGGCCAGGGGGCTGGCAATGGCAGGGGCAGCCAGGAAAAGTAACTTTGCATCTAATCTAGTTGGGCATTTGCCCTTGGAAGGGTTCAGGACAAACAGGGCCTTTGGCAGAGTCATGTGAATGAAGGAGAAAGCATGGGAGGAGACTGTGGTTGGGCTTGGGGAGGGGTGGGATTAATGGGTCAGCTGGGGTTTGTGGGTCCGGATGGAAGAGAGGACACGAGAGAGGAGGTGCAAGTTGAGAAGTAGAGTTGAATTCAGTGGTGACAGCAAGAGGTTCTGTAAGTGTTGACCTGTCCTTTTGCAGGACAGGGGTGGAGGGCTGGGAGGAGGGGTAAGAGCGAGTGAACCACTTTCCAGAATTTGGAGGAATGATTTAGATTGGTGAGACCAAGGAGGGGCAGTGGACATGGCCTACCTAGACTTTAGCAAGGCATTTGACACAGTCCCACACAAAAGATTAATATACAAGTTAGCCAGCCTTGGAGTGGGTCCCAAGGTGGTAGTCTGGGTTAAAAATTGGCTGGACAACAGGATACAGAGTGTAATATGAAACAGAGTTTATTCTGAAGAAAGGGGGGTTACTAGTGGGGTACCGCAGGGTTCAGTACTGGGACCGGTCCTCTTTAATGTCTTTATAAGTGACATTGCAGAGGGACTGGAAGGAAAGGTATGTCTCTTTGCAGATGACAGAAAGATCTGCCACAGGGTTGATACAGAAGGTGGGGTGGAGAGGATGCAAAGGGACTTGGCAAGGTTAGAGGAATGATCAAATATATGGCAGCTTAGATTCCATGCAAAGAAGTGCAAAGTAATGCACCTGGGAAACAAAAATCCAGGGGAAGAGTACACAACGGGAGAGTGAGATAACAACAACAACAGAAATGGAAAGGGACCTGGGGGTAGTCATATCAGAAGACCGTAAGGTGGGCAAGCAATGTGAGAAGGCAGTAAGGAGGGCTGGTGGGATACTGGGATGCACAGGGAGAGGCATCACCAGTAAAAAAACAGGAAGTTGTTATCCCGCTGTACAGACAGTTGGTGAGACCCCATCTGGAGTTCTGCATCCAGTTCTGGAGACCCCATCTCTGCAAGGACATAGACAGGATGGAGGCTGTTCAGAGGAGGGCAACTAAAATGGTGCATGGTCTGTACCAGAAGACATACGAAGAGAGACTAAAGAAGCTTAATATTTTTATTTCGCTTTTGTTGACCGGGTAAGTGCACTAGACAAATCCTGCCTATTTTCAGGCACGACCCGGGGGAGGGGGATACAGATGAATGCCAGCTGACCTAGAACCAGATTAAGCTGTTGGTGGGCTTTTAGTGAATGAGGGAATTTGGCTAGACACCGGGAAATTCCCTACTCTTTCTCGATAAGTGCCATGGGATCTTTAATATCCACCTGAACTACCACCAATCCAGGCAGATAGGACCTCGGTTTAACGTCTCATCCGAAAGACGGCACCTCAGAAGTGCAGCACCCCTCTCATGCTGCACTACAGTGTCAGTACTGGGATATTAACCCAAGTGCCAGATGTGGGAACTGAACCCACAGCCCTCTGATCTCCCGGCCTCAGAGGCGAGAGTGCTACCTACTGAGCCACTGACACTGTTAATATATATACACTTGAGGAGAGGAGGGAAAGGGGGGACATGATAGAAACTTTCAAGTACATCAAGGGAATCAAGAGTCCAAGATGGTAGCATCTTTCAGAAAAAGAGATGTGCAAGAACAAGGGGTCACAATTTGAAGATGGGGGGACAGCTCAAAGGTAATGTGAGGAAGTATTTTTTCATGGAGAGGGCTGTAGATACATGGAACAGCCTTCCTGAGGAGGTAGTGAACTCAAAAACAGTGGGGGAATTCAAGAATGCATGGGGCAGACATAAGGCAATTCTAGTGGGGGTAGGAGGAAGTAGGTTATTGGTTAACTAGATCTGCAGCCTATGCATTAGGTAGGGTAATGGGCAGAATAGGTGGGCCAAGCAGTCCTTATCTACTGTCAAATTCTATGTTTCTACCAGAAAGTTTGAACTGAAGTAGAAAGCTTTTGCTTGTCGAATACGTCTTGTGCATGAATTACGCAGGGAGCGATACTTTTGGTAAGCCAAAAGGGTGCCCAGAGATTTGAAAAATGTCCAGGTCATGTCCCTGCTGCTTAGGATGGCCACAGTGTCAGCAGTGATCTATGGCAGGTAGTAGCCGCGTACCCTCGTACGTCTCAGTGGGGCATGAGAGTCCCAGACTGTGAGGAACCTGGACTTGGAAAAGTCCAGTGCAGCACTGACAGAGGTTGTTTGAGATATGAATGACCAGTTGCTGTCTGAGAGGTCATTTGAGTGATGGAAGGGCCAAGGATTTGAAAGAGCAAACCGTTAAGATTTTTGGAGGGGGTGCCTTGGGCCTGTGAATTTTCCGCACAGATTCGATGATGTGAGGGTTGCTCAGGAAGTCAGGCAGTAAGCCTGCAGCTATGAGCTGGTGCGGGTGGGTAGTGAGAGACCAATCAAGTAGGGTGTGATTATTGGTTTTAGGGTTTATGCGGGTAGGTTCCATGATCATTTGGACCATGTTTAGCGCAGCTATGTCATGGCGGATGTGCGAGCTGGACGAGGAGAGCCAGTTTATGTTTAAGTCTTCTAGGATGTTAAGTTTACTGGTCAATACCAGTGAGTCTAGTGTTGATACGAGTGACAGTACAGCAGATGCAGGGGTTCCGGGGGGACAATAGGAGCAGACAACGAAGATAGGTTTGGACTGTTGGGGTGAGAGTTTCACCATCAGTGATTGCATGCCATGCTTATGGGGTGGTACTGGGCCAGAAGGAATGTTAAATCAAGATAAAACAATGACATCATGCAAAGATCTTTCTTTTAAATATAAGACTTATGTTAAACTTCTTTCCAATAATCAAGAGGACTCTGCTCCACTTCTTCCAACTGTATTTCAGCAACACTACTCTACTCAGAATGAGGAAACGTGTCCGTTTCTTCAGCCAATATCAAAGATAAGGGACACTGGTTTTTACTGACTGGGAAGTCAAATTCCAGCAACTGTACTGGAAATTCCTGCCATTTCCATTTACCGTATCGCAGACCAAGAGAATTTTCTAAAATTCTGTCCCTTTTGCCAGTAAAGAGTGCCCATACCCATGAGGCTCGAAGCACTGGATAGGAAGGGACACACTTTACTGATATGACGAACACCTCACCCCTCCAAAAATAAATGCACGTTATGCATGTTTCAAACTCAATCTCTAAATTACAATGCTCTGAAATCCAAATCTTCCTCCAAAACCAGGTTGTCCTTAGTTTGCTGTAGTGCACTGTGGCTATGCCACTGCACCATCTGTGTACTTTTATCTTGTATTTCCACCTGAGTCACACTAGAACGCCTCTGAAGCTTATTCTTTTAGAAGTATGCAGATGAGAACTCACACATTTGTCGACATCAGTGTGGTTCAGCTGGTAGTGCTCCACCTCTGGGCCACAAGGTTATAAGTTCAAGTCCCACACAGGGGACTTGGGCTCACATGCTGTCCTTATTTAAAGATCCCCAACATTTTCCAGACAGAATGGTGCATGCATTACCTTGGCATTCTGGCCACCATCCCCTTTCACGGTGAACTAGGTTCTGATGAAGTTCTCTATGGCTGTGTGCAAATACTGCATGGTTAACAGCTGCTGCTAACTTGGCACTCATATTGTCCCTGCATTAACAGTATCTCATAATACATATTAAAGACACCATATAAAACCAAATTCCCATTCAAGTCAATTTGTGACAGAACAGAAAGCATCCCACATGGTACACTGTGTGGCACACTAGTTAATATCACAGTAGAAATAGTATGTCCGGGTATGCTTCAACCCCAAGAGTTTATAAACCTCAGTGCATCTACTGTATATGACAAAGGCACTAGTTTTTGTGGCACAGTGAATGGTATCCATACAGAATATTAGCTGTATTCAGCAACACTTTACAAACTCTTTTCTCTGATATTTTATTAAGGGAATGGAGTCAAAAGCATTAAGAGATTGTTTTACAGCATGGGTGACGTTAGGGAACATGGAACTACTAGTGATGTGTTAAAACATCCTTTCTCTCCAATGATATTTCATGATCTAGGACAGTGGGCCTACATAAACCACTACCCTTTTTTAGCCGGCGAGGTAGGAGCACAATGGCCAGATCAAGCAAAATATACAGGTTAGTCACCTGTAATCCTGGGTCTGCTAGTGGTGTACAGTTCACATCAACACTAGTCAGTTAGCTGGCAACCACTGCGTCACCGGACGTCTTCAAGCTCAACTTCTCCTACCACCCTTAGTGGCATCCTCCGGATCCGTTCCATCGATGTCAGCTTGTACATGCTGGAAGCAGGGATTCATGCATTACTTGACAAGGGAGGTCGAGTGGGATGTGTTGATGTGAACTGTATACCACTAGAAGAATGGTTACAGGTTAGTAAATATAGGTTACAAACTTGTAAAGTAGTATGCATTTCACATCACCACTCTGGCAGTTTTGCTGGAGATAGCCGAGTCACCAGACGTCACCAAGCTAAACTTCTCCCATAACCTGCATAGCATATCCTCTGGCTACGCCCCTTGATGCCAGATCTTTGCACACTGAAAGCAGCGACCCAGGTGCCACTTACCAGGGGAGACTGGGTGGGGTGTGTGGATGTGAACTGTATACCACTAGTAGAAAGAACAGATATTCACAATAACAGTACATCTTCAAGAGAATCTCCTCTACTGGGCCACACCTTCTGAACTGCGAGCCGTCGGCATCAGGACCACTTAGAAACTTTTGCTTGGGGGAGGGGGGGGGGAGATGCCCATGATGATGTGAAACTTTGGTGCCTATATAATTGTGGGCAGCCCCATTGCTCCTCAGTTCTCAGCTGGAGAGAATCTCGGAGGGCCCCTTACCATGAGGAACCAGGAGACATGATCAGTACCAGGTGCACAAGGAGAGGCATGGGACTGGAAACATAGTACATATAAGGCATTTACAGACACCTACGAACAAGGCAGTGGACAAACCACCTGCCACCTGATAACTCAGAAAGGGGGAAGGAAGGTGGGTGCACTTTTTTCCCAATGGAGGAGATTTACTTGAAGAGCTACTGTTACAGTGGGTAACTGTTTACAGATTCGTAGATAAGTGCTGGCAGAAAAGGACTTTCATGGCCCATCAACTCTGCCCTTTCCCTTTCTTTAAATGCCCACCTCCCCTTTAGAGTCCCTCCTCTATTCCCTAGACAGTCCCTTGAAGTTGTCCCAAGCCCTCTTGAATCCCCCCCAGCATTCCTGCATCTACCACTTCCACCAGTAGTATGTTCCAGGGTGCAACCACTCTCTCAGTAAAGTAATGTCCCCTCACATTCCCCTTAAACGTACCCCTCAGGCCATGCCCTCTAGTTTTTGTGCCTACCTTCCTGGTGAATAAGTTTCTCCCTACTTTACTGATCCCCCTTCACATACTTGAATGTTTCTATCATATCTCCTCTCTCTCTTCTAGTTTCCAGTGGGTACAGATCCAACAGCCTCAACCTCTCTTTGTATGGCTTCTCCCATAGACCATGTATCATCTTTGTGGCACTTCTCTGTACTGTTCTATGGCATGTATGTGTCTGCATAGGTGAGGTCTCCAGAACCGAACCCCATACTCCTGGTGGGGCCTCACCATGGAACTGTAGAGTGGCATCAGCACCTCCCGTCTTCTACTGGTTATCCCTCTACCTATGCACGCTGGCATTCTGTTTGCTTTGCCTATCGCCTTTCTGCATTTGGTCCCTCCTTAACATTATCTGTGATTATGATACCTAGGTCCTTTTCCTGCTCAGAAGGCTTTATTAACCCCCCTCCCAGTGTGTATTTTGCCCACGGATTATTTCTCCCTATGTGCATCACGGTGCATTTTCTGGCATTGAATTTTAGCTGCCATGTTTCCGACCACCCTCCAGCACCCTGAGATCCTCCCTCATAGTCTCCACTCCCTCTGGGGTATCCACCTTGTTGCAGATTTTCATATCATCTGCAGAAAGGCAGACCTTCTCTTGTAGTTTCTCTGCAATATCACTGCCATAGATATAGGATGGGCCCCAGCACCAACCTCTGGGAGACCCCACTCGTCACCCTCACCTGACCTGAGTGCACCCCATTTACCACCACCCTCTGGCTTTTATCTGTCAGCCAGTTCTCCACCCACTTTGTTATTTTCTGTCCCACCCCCAAGCTCTCCAGTTTGTCTACCAGCCTTCTGTGGGGTACAGTGTCAAATGCCTTCCCGAAATCCAGACAAGCCACATCCACTGCACCCTCAATCGATTACCCTCATCACCTCATCGAAGAACTCGATCAAGTTCGTCTGACAAGACCTACCCCATGTGAAGCCATGCTTAAGGATGTCCTGCAGCCCGCTATCCTCCAAGTACTTAATCACCCTTTCCTTCAAGATCACCTCTATCACCTTACCCACCACAGAAGTGAGGCTGATGGGGCGATAACTGGCAGCCTCTTCCCTGCTGCCACTTTTATGAAGTGGCACCACGTCCGCCTTTTTCCAGTCCTCTGGAACTTTCCCCGTGTCCAAAGACAAGTTAAATAATCTCACTAGTGGTGCTGTCAGCTCCTCCCTCAGCTCCCTGAGCACCCTAGGATGCAGGGCATCCGGACCCATAGCCTTGTCTATCCTCAACTTTCACAATTCTTCCTTGACCCTGTCCTCACTGATTGGGCTAGGATCCACCCCCACTTCCCTTCTTCCCTTTCCCCTCTACCATGAAGACCGAGCCAAAGTATTTAGCGCCTACACCTTCTTGAAGTTCCCTTCCATTTGCTCTCCACCCTCACCCCTTATCTATTCCGTGCCTGGCTTTCCTTTTTTCCCCTATGTACCGAAAGAAAGTATTATCACCCCTTTTGGTCTGCCTAGCAATTTTCTCCTCCATTTCTGCTTTCGCTTTCCTAATCCGCTGCCCCACCACCCTCAGCTTCTCGCTGTATACTTCCCTGTCCTCCTTACCCTGTGTCCTCTTATATTCTCTGAATACCCTTTTTCTCTCTCTCTCCTATTGCCTCCCTCACTTCCCTGTTGAACCAACGTGGTCTCCTCCTTTCTCTGCTCTTCCTCACCTTTCTTATACAGTTCTCTGTGGCCTTTAGTATCCGCCCCTTGAGCCGATTCCATATTTCCTCAACCTCCCCCATCCCCTCCGTCCCTTCTAATTCATTTCAAACTACCTCCCTCATTTGGGAAAGTCTGCCCTCCTGAAGTCTAGGACCTCTGTAATGGTTTGATTTGTATATACCCTGCTCTAACCCTGAACCCCTCAGTGTTGTGGTTGTCTTCACTGAGGAAATCTCCCTCATTGGGCCACACCTTTGGAAAGATTCCCAAGCAGTACACAATAAGGATGGCAATGCCTGATACACGAACATATGAAATTGCCAGCAAATACAGGCCATTCAGTCTATCTAGTCTACTCGAGTGTGCAGCACTTCAGTCCATTAGACTGCAGCTGCCTCCCCTCCCTCATATGCCCTCCCCCGATATACAGTCAGGACAGAAGGCCTTGCAACACCAAAGCCAGCATATCTATGAGAAACAATATCTACACTATAGTACTTAGTGAAAGTATACCCAGTGCTCCATGTGAAAGCAGCACATATGTCAGCTACAGGAACATTCTGAAAGCAAGCAACAGAAGTGTTCATACCACATGTAGTTTGGCACACAGCACCAAAAGTTCCTTACCGTACTTCCCATAACAAACTTCAGTACAGTTAGCCAGCCACTTGGACAAGCACTGTTTAGACATAGCAGTGCCCCCTTCCCAGGGGTGAATGAAACAAAAGGCTGAGAGGACTTTCTGCAGTCCTTAATGTGATCAAGACAGAAATGCAGTGCTCTGTGTACATTAAGGGTATGGGGCAAAGCCTCCCCCTTGTTAGCATACTCTAGAAATTACATAGGAAGGTGTACAGTCTGATTTAATGTAAAATGAGACACCACCTTAGGCAGAAAATGAGGACTGGTCCTCAATGACACCTTGTCCTTCGGGAAAAACAAATAAGGAGGCTTGTGTATCAGAACCTGAATCTAGGAAATCCAACTAGCAGATGTCACAATGACAGAAAAATGGAAATTACGTACCTACCATAATTCTGATCTTTCTGTGCATCTACACCATTCATCACGTTAGGGTACTTGGCCGGAGGTCATGACCCCGCAGGAGGTATTTTTTTTTTGGATGGGCGGGTGGGACAAGGAAGTCCAAGGGACAGACAAAGGAAAAGATAATAAAACTAAAAGGAGAAATAAATGACTGAGAGGACAGAACTAGTTTGAAAGACTAAGGGGATTGAGTAGGGGCCCCAATCTCTGGAAGTAGAAAAGGAGAAGGGAGGGAGGGTTAAGGATTTTAAAAATAAGGATAAGAATGAGAGGGGGGAAAAACAGGAAAAACATACCCTGGAACCTTGACCTGTCTCCAGATTGTATAGGAACTGCGAAGAAGTAGCCAAGAGGCTAACTGCCAGAATTCAAGGCACAGAATCACTGGCAATAACTCCAACAAAAGCAGAATCGGTTATTCTGGAAGAAAGACAGGATACAGGGATATCTCCCCCCTCTCAAAAGCAAATTTTGTGAAAGAAATCTAGTTTCTTAAATTAATTGAAGTTATGTCCAAAGGACAAGGAAATCAAAGGACTGACGGGGAGAAGGAAAGAAAGGAGGGCGACTGCCAACCCCCAACCCACAGGGGTGGAGCCGAAGCACTGAAGGAGGAGTGCCCCCCATCCTGACCACTCTGCCCCTAAAGAAAATTATCCCCCTATGTGCCCCAATTTACCCCACTCCTGCCTAACAGAAAGGAGGGGGGTGAGGATGGACACAGAGCGGGAGGGGGACCCAGAGACTGAGGCCCCAGTGAAGATACACAGAAAGATCAGAATTATGGTATTTATTTATTTTTTTATTTTATCAAGTCTAGGATTACAAATACCTTTGAGCCAAGGCTCTTTTACAAAGGTTCCACGTCAGAGAAATACAAATTATGGGGAACATCAAGACAGATATTACAGCAATGTGGACATTGCAAACAGATTAATACAATTCAAAGGTAGCATTGTAAGCAAGGCAGCCAGTGGCATTTGTCAGAGAAAACAGACAATAGATAAGAAGTGCCAGAGTCATAGGGAGAGGGAAAAGGGAGGGGGGGGGAGAGAAGCAATGTAGGTAGGGTTGGGAGAGGGTGAAAAGTGCAGCATTGGGGTACCAAGATGTGAGGGTAGAATCCAGTGAGGAAGGGAGGGGGGACCACTAGAGCAGGTAGGGAAGTGGAGAAACAAGGTTAAATTGGGCAGTCACAGGAGCTGTTGGCAATGAGATAGTCCCGGAGCCTAGTTTTAAACATACCAGTTGTTGGGGCAGAGGAGCTGGTGGGGCTGAGGCCACTGAACCAGAGTGGCGCTCGATAAGCAAAAGAGCGTTGTCCCTGTGAAGTGCGACAGTGGGGGACTCTAGGTAGCTGTAGCGTGGATCTCCGAAGGCACCGTTTGTTGGTTCGGTGTTGTAACGAGTTGAGACCCCAGAAGGTGCAAAGGCAAGGTAGATATTTTTCACCATGGAGTAGGTGAGAAACTTTATGCGGTTTGATAATTGAAGCCAGCCGGTCTGGGTGTACAGGTCACATGTGTGGGTGAGACAGTGAGCATCCGTGATGAGCAGACATGCCTTATTTAAGGCAGTTGAGAGGCGTCTAAGGGTTGTGGTTGTGGGCGAGCCATAAATGATGAGACCACAGTCTATTACAGAGATCACAGAGCTCAGGACTGCAACCTTCAAAGCTTCTGACGTGAGGTGTTGTCTGTGTTTGTACAGGAGACCAAGCCGTGTATTAGCAGCTCTAGCTACATTATCTATGTGAGCTCCATATGAGAGATTAGGGTCAAGCTGTATCCCTAAGTATTTGAAGGACCCCACCTGATCTAGAGTGTTCCCCTGGGTGGTGGAGATAGCCAAGTGGTGTAGCTTGTGTGGGTTATGAGAGCTGCAGAAGAGAATAGATTTGGTTTTCTTGTCATTGAGGACCAGTTTATGATTAAGAAATCATGTCTCTACAGAACTAAAACCAAGTTGAAGGTTGTGTTGAAGAGTTTCAGGATCTTTGTGAGTGGAGTATATAACAGCATCATCAGCATATAGTATGATCTGCTCAGAGCAGTGGTAAGGGAGGGAGTTTAAGAAAAGGCTAAAAAGGAGGGGGCCCAGTATGGATTCCTGAGGGACACCCGAGCGAACAGGCAGGGTGTGTCAGAAAAGCGCCAGTAATTTTTACCTCTGCACCAGGTTTTGTAAGTAGCTTTTAAACCAGAGAGAAGAGTCAGGTGATAGCCGGGCATTCAGTAGTTGGTCAATTAGTAGTCCATGGTGTACTGTATCGAAGGCCTTGGAGAGGTCGACGAAAACGGCCCCTGTGAGAAGGCAGTTGTCAAGGGATTTGTGCAAAGCTCCAGTGAACTCAAGAAGGGCTGTGGTGGTGCTGTGACCTTTCCGGAAACCGTGTTGTTATGGACAAGGTATATTGTATTTATCCAAGTGGTCAGTAAGTTGATCAGCCACGATGCGCTCGAGTGCCTTAGACAGTGGGGGCAGTATGGAGATAGGGCGATAATTTGAGTGATTCGTCTTATCCCCACTTTTATGGACAGGTGTCACGGTGGCCGTTTTCCATAAGTCCGGGAATTCTCCACAGCTGAGAAAGAGGTTTAGGATTTTTGTTAATGGATGAATTACCTCATCGAGGGTGAGCAACAGAAGCTTAAGGTCCAGGGTGTCGCTACTAGATCTAGATTTAGAGATAGCTGCAGTAATATAGCAGCAAGCTTCATTCAGCCTTACCTCCCTGAAGCAGAAGAGGGGATGGTTAGACTGAGGGGCTGAGGTATTTGGGGAGTAGGCCCTGTCTTCGAAAAAGTCATAGGGTAGGACAGCACTAAGGTCTGAAAAAGCCGTGTTAACGATGTTTGCAATCACCTTGGGGTCGAGGGTTGAGGATCCATCAACCATTAACATGCCTGGAGAGGTTTTTGGCTGCTTCCCTGTGACATCCTTGATACTGTCCCAGAAAGTATGACCATTTCCCCATGTATTGGTGAGAGCGTCTTTGTAATAGGTGGATTTCGATAGCCAGATGGCTTTAGTGCAGGCATTTCGTGCTTGTTTGTAATTTTGGATGTCCAGTTGTTTGCCAGTGGCCCTGGCAACTGCCCAGAGGTGGTTCCTTAGTTTCAGCTGTGAGAGAACAGCCGCGGTGAGCCATGGGTTAGAGAGAGATTTTGTTTTGCGCCTTTTAGCAGGGGCAAAGAGGTTGCAGGCTTTGTTGAAAATTGAGATGAAGTGATGAAGAGCCATGTTAACATCTGTTGCTTCATAGATGGGTAGCCAGTCTTGTAGAAGCAGGTATTGTTTGAGATGTGGAAGTTTTCCACGAGGAAGGACTCTGCTAGCGATAATTTTGGGAGGGGGCTTAAGAAATTTGTTAGACCATGCACACATGACTGGGGAGTGGTCAGAGAGAGTGTCTGGGAGAACAGTCGTATGAGAAATCCTTGTGGGGTGAGTAGTGAGGACCCAATCCAGGAGGGTACTGGTGCCAGTCTTGTAGTTAATCCTAGTAGGGGAGTTTACCATTTGCGTGAGGTTAACAGCTGAGATGGAGTCTTTATAGGTACTGGCGCTCGATGCTAACCAGTTTATGTTGAAATCCCCTAGCAGAATAAGTTCAGCTTCAGGAGGATGAGAGTTGAAAAAGTTTAGTATGTTGTTGAAGCCATGTTTAGGGTCCCTGGGTGGGATGTATACGGAGACAATAGTCAGGGCTTTATGGTTGAGACCTAGGACGATTTTTATTGGCAGAATCTGGGCAGAGGTAGAAAGTGATGGAGTTGCTACAGGGTGCCATGACAGGGAGTCTTTGATATAGATTGCGCAACCACCGCCTTTTTTGGATATCTAGTCCAGCCTGTGGACACTGTAGCCCTGTATTGTTACTGCTGGGTCAGGAACTTTAGGCGTCAGCCAAGTATCCACCACTGCAAGGATGTCAGGGTTGTGCTGGCATATGAAGGCTTGAAGTGCATCCAGCTTTGGTAGCAGGCTGCAGATATTAATGGTTGCATGGATAAGGGCACCTGGAGTTTGTGTGTGGCCTGAGCTTCTAGGGCCAGGATTGGGATGGACACTGCCTGAGATGAGGAGGAGTAGGAGTTTTAAGGAGCAGAGTCACAGCTCTTTGAGAGATAGTTTTGAACGTTGTTTCTGGGAGTAGAGGTTGGAAGGTTCCAGGTGGTATCCCATATGGACTGCAAGGTGGTACAGTGTAGAGAGGTGGCCACACTTGTTGAGAGTAGTGGCCGGCGTAAGTAACCAGGAATATCCAAACGGTGCACCAAGCACAAGTCTCGAGTGGAAGTGGAGAGTTCCCTTGGAGTAGCAGTGGAAACCAGAGTAGAGGGTGGCGGGGGCAGGGTGGGGGTGGCTAGGACCAGGGAGAGAGAAGAGTGGGGGCAGGGCAAGGAGGAGGAGGAGGAGGAGGAGAGGCGAGAGAAAGTCAGAGAGAACCCGCATGGCTTGCGTACTAGCACAGTGGGGGTGGGGAAGCGAGTTGAACAGGAGGGAGTAACTTGGCTAGCAGGAGGCAGATAGAAAGAGAGAGTGAGAAAGAGAGCACCTCAATCAGTAAGCACTATGTGGGATGAGAAAAGGGGGATGGGAGGCATAGCCAGAGCAGAGGAAGCTACAAGTGTTGGCCAATATGCAGTGGGAGGCGGGGTATGTAAGAGGGAGGGCGGGGTTCAAGGTCTATTTAAGTAAGGTGGGGGGGGGCCGGCAAAATTTTGCGGCAAAACTAATGCAAAGTCAATGAGCGCAGCCCCCGGAGAGCAAAGCAAGGCAGTGAAGACAGGGCCGGGCAATCAGCTGCTGTTCGTGAGGTGTGTTTAACCCCTGTAGGCAGACTGGAGCTAGAAGCACAAGTGGTTAGGGGTGAGAGTGGATGGCAGGCTTATCTAGTTTTTAAGAAGGGAGGGAGGGGGAGAGAGAGAGAGAGGAAAAGAAGAGCCCACTGAGGAGGGAGCACTGTGATGACAAAAGAACAGAGTGTGTGGTGTGCCAGATAGGATAGGAGCTGCTACCAGAGATATAGCCCTCCAGTGGTGAGAGGATATAATCTGCTAATGGAAAAGTCAACAGTTAAATTCACTTCTAATATCAACTCAGAACTTAAAATGACTGTAAGGATTAAACACATTATTAAACCCTGGCACGTAAATTCAACTAGAGACAAAGAGGGAGATATAGTAGTTAGAGATGTGTTCAGCAGGAGATAGTGTGGGCCACTTGGAAATCAGCTTCCACTGGTACCAACTCCAAAAGTCCGGGCTAGTTTCTTGTAGTATAGAGGATTTCTGAAAAACTGCTCAGGTTCCAGAAATTGAGGGGTCTGTGGCCTGGTCAAGGCATGCTGGATCCCTTGCAGTATACAGGATTTCTGAAAAACTGTTTTGGTTCCAGAAATTGAGGGGTCAATGGCCTGGTCAAGGCATGCTGGATCCCTTGCAGTATAGAGGATTTCTGAAAAACTGTTTAGGTTCCAGAAATTGAGGGGTCCGTGGCCTGGCCAGGGCACGCTGGATCCCTTGCAGTACAGAAGATTTCTGAAAAACTGTTTAGGTTCCAGAAATAGAGGGGTCCGTGGCCTGGTCAAGGCACACTGGGTCCCTTGCAGTATACAGGATTTCTGAAAAACTGTTTAGGTTCTAGAAATTGAGGGGTCTGTGGCCTGGTCAAGGTACGTAATTACCATATCTTATCTATGTCAGTCTTCACCATTCATCATGTTTGGGTGAGTGCCGAGCCACCCTGAAGGCGGTTTTAGCCCTAAGGGACTGAGTCTCTTAGCTCTCAGTGGGTGACACACTAAGAGGGAGAACCTTCACGGGCCTGGAGGCACGAGAGTGGGGAGAGTGAGACGGGGACCTCCCGGAGGGGGTAGGAAGTTGCCCCGACAGACGCTGTCTCACCCTACGGAAGAAAAGATAGGTTCTCTAGTGAGCGGAGTTAATCACCCTACGCCGGGCCAAGGGTGACAACCGGGAGAGATGCAGCCATGCCGTCCGCCTAGTGTGGATCGCCATCCCTACGACCCTGGTAACTACCTCACTGGCGTCATATGATGCCCTTGCTTGGTGCCTCGCTAGCTCCAGGCCACGTACAGAGAGTGCAATGGCTTGTCTGGTTTCCTCCTCTGTGACAGGCATCGAGGCTAGGAGTTGACCTAGCCTGGACCACAAGAACCTGTCATAGGTTGCATAGTGGGCCTGATGTGCTGCAATAGAGAGCAGCAACCGTGCCGAGTAGAATGTCCTCCTCCCCCAGAAGTCAAAATCCATGGAATCTTGATCTGGGGCCGGTCACGGTGAGGGGCACGAAGTCCATCAGGAGTGTCCAGTTATGTCAATCCTGACTGAGGATGAAAGATGGAACCTGGAGACTCCGGGGGGCCCAATACCGCTGGCAGAGATCCCTAGGGGCTGAAACTCTGGAAAAGGGTCTCTGCCAGGAACGCAATGACACCTCCCGAAAGGGAGCAGGCCAGGGGGGCACCATAAGGGTGTCCGCACTGAAATCGCCTAGAAAGGCGTGCGCCGAGTGTTCTGGATTGCGTTGAGTGGTTGGGGTGATGTGCAGGTCCTCTAACATCCTCACAAGGAATCGCTGCTATTCAGTGAGATCAGCAGCTGGGGAGATGTGGACAGATGGCTCCTCTCCCCCAGAAGAGGGGGATGAAGAGTCAGAGGACCTCGAGTGTTCAGTAGCTGGCTGCTCAGGGGGAGGTTGAAAAACCTGTCTGTCCATAGCCCTAACGTAAGAGGGAAAATGAGCAGCAACTGCTCTGAACTGCTCCCAGGAGAGAGAACCGCTAGGACCAAGAATACCTGGGAGTGAAGGAGAATGTGGCAGAGGAATGGGGGAAGAGCCGACAACAGGAATCGACTGACCTTTGCCTGGGCTAGGGAGCGCACCAGGAGCCCTAAGGGAAGAAGGAGCTTCGGAAGACTCCACAGCAGACAGCTGATCAACCAAACTGGAACTGCCTAGGCTGCACCCTGAAGGATCCACCTTGTGATTTGACCAGGGATGTGACGGTCCAGAAGGATGGTCCCCTACCTCCAAAGAATGGGACTCTCTCGAGGAAACTGAAAGGGAAGGGGCGGAGATGCATGCTACGGCTTCTCCCAGAGCCCGGGTGGTTTCCGGAAAAAGGCAGCCGTACGGACCCCATACCCCTAGGAATCCAAGAGTGCTCTCCTCCTCGAGAGAGCGCCAGCTTAGGCAGCTGGCAGCCCTGGTCGGCCCCTGAAGGAGCTATCCAGGGAGCAGCACCCTCCCCTCCCGTGGGTGCTCCGATCGGCCCCAAAGTTGGGCGATCCAGGCACACCACATGAAGGAGTACCACCACTGTGGGGTCAGAGAACCCTCTGAGACCAGGCTGCAGAGCAATGGTGGCCTGCACCACTGCTTGCTGGTCAGCACCCTTGACCCTGGTCCTGCGAGTCACAGTCCGCTCCTCATGGGGGGGCTGGCTCTGGCCTGTCGAAGACTACCAAGGTGTCCACGTGAGCAGCCAACTCCAAAAAGTCAGACTGCCTGTCTGACTGAGAGTACGATTCCTCCTCCAAAGAGGTGGAGATTGAAGTTCTGTGCCAAACAGTGCGTGGACGCCTGCTGCCGTCTCAACTGAAAAGGGCACCAGAACCAGACACCGCACCAGAGTCGGTGCCATTGTCCCCAGCTGCACTGTGAACGGTGCCAGAAGAACACACAGCTCCAACGATGTCAGCAGCCTCAGAGCCCGGCCAACCAGAGACGGCGCCGCCGACGGCTCCAACTGTGCTCTTGGACCGCCGGTCGGAAACCCCATAGCGCTGATCACCACGGCACCACCGCGGGCACCGAGGACAGAGATGGTGCCGACGATGGCCCCAACCGCGCTCTCGGCGCCACAGATGGTGCAGAGCTCCGAAACCTCCATGGCGCAGTGTCCTCGCTCAGAGCCATGAGCAGCTCCAGAGCTGGACACGGCGCCGTGCTCAACCATAGTGCCACAGACTTCGCCAGGGTGAGAGACAGTCAGGTACAGTGCAGTAGAGCCTCCCACGGTGCCGCTAACACCATCGGTGCTGCGAATGGAGCTGACAGCAGCAACGGACCGGCGCTGATGACAGCGCCATCAGGGCCCACGGTGCCGCAAACGGCGCTGAGGCCCAAGACGGTGCCGAGGACGGCACTGACCCAGACCCTCTGAGCCGAAGGTACGACACCAGGGGAGCCATTTCCCCAAAGGGGCAATTGCCAAAGTGGTGCCTGCTGCCTGTCTCCCGGTGGGGGGGGGGGGAGACTGACTGGGCCTCCTGCACCGCAGAAGGGGCCTCTGCGATGGCTAGGCTACAAGAGGCAGAAGCCCCCTCCTCCTCCTCCTCGGTCCATACAGAACCAGGAGGAGACCCGGAGGAAAGGCCGAGAGAACACAGTTTGGCCCGACGAGTGTGCACCCATCCCCCAAAAGTTGGCAGAGCTTGTCCAACTTTCCACGCGCATTGTTCGATGATACGACGGTCCATGGAGAAGAAGGCATCGCATGAATCCATGTTGTGTAGTGGGCCAAGACACGCAAGGCAACGGTCATGCTGGTCGGTGACGGAGTACTTTCGGCCGTTTGGGCACAGACGCATGGGGGGCTGTCCTGTCTTAGAAGTTTTCTTGGCCTCCAACCGAGACATGACATATGGAAAAAGAACACCAAACAAGACCCGATGTTGCAAAATAAAATAAGGAACAGTCTTACCAGACAACATCGAATGGAGTGAACAGAACCAGCAGGATAAACTTGGAGTCGATGAACTGCGACACGGAGTCGAACTGTGACACGGAGTCGAAGGCTTCAAAACAGAAGAAGGCCTCTAGAAATTTTCCTCTCAGCTACCCACAAGGTGACCTCGATGGCGAGAGACGAAGAACTGGCAGGAGGGTGGACTCGACAACACCCAACGGCCAACCCGCGAGCGCCACGCAGTGCGTCAGCCTTGAGGGTGGTGCCGATGGTGCGGCGACTGTGTCCATCAAAAAAAAAAAGCTCCCGTGGGGTCATGACCTCTGGCCAAGCACCCTAACGTGATGAATGGTGAAGACTGACACAGATAAGATCACTGTTTTCATGGACAGGAACTGCATCTCACAGGTCGCAGCAGGCTCAAACGGAGCTACAGTCAATTTCTCAAGTACGAAACTTGGTTTCAAAGTGGAACTGGTTTATGAATCGGGGTACGCATGTGCAAAATACCCTTTAATAACATATGGATCACCTTTAATTGTGTCAACATGCACCCAACAGTAAGGGCATGGAAGGCCGAAATGGCAGCCAAGTGCACCTTAATGTACAAGCACTGGAGACCAGAGTCAAATAAGGACAGAAGGTAGTCCAGTGTAGTACTGACAGGACACGTAAATGGGACCACTGAACGGGAAGTACATCATATGGAGAACCACTTCCATTTCAAAGAATATATGTGTCTAATAGAAGGCTTTCTAGCCACATGCAAGATATTAGCCACCTGGAGGGAAACCCCAAAAACAGGCAATGGCTACGTCTACAGCAACCAGGCATTGAGATGCAAGGACCACATGTCTGGATGAACCATGGACTCCAGAGCCTGAGATGGCAGACCCCCATAAAAGGGAAGCTGAAAAGGAGGTGATACTGCCAGATGCAGCAGAAATGGAACCCAAATTTGGCGAGACCAGAAGGGAGCAGCTAGTATTAGGGTGGCATGCTCCACCAGCATTTTGTGCAGAATCCTCTGAATGAGAGGAATTGGAGGAAAGGCGTACCTCCCTCTCCAGGAGAGGGACTATACATCTCACCAAAAAACTCCATGCCCTGGAGCGAGAGGGCAGAATCGTGGCAGTCTTGATTCATGTGGGGATGCAAAAAGGTCCAACTCTGGATGATTCCACCTTGTGAAGGGGTTACCACGGAGGACAGCAGTTCCCATTTATGTACCAGGGACTTATACCTACTACGCTGGTCTGCCACGCTGTTATGGTCAACTGGGTGAAACACGGCAGACAGCTGAAAGCTGTAAGACACCGCAGAGCACCACACTATTGTTGCTTCTCTGCACAGTGGATAAGAGTGACTGCCTCCTTGCTTGTTTATGCAGTGCATGACACTGACACTGTCTGAATCAGCACGGAGTGGGGATGAGGTGCTTCAGGAAAGCCTGGAACCCAAGTAGAACAGTCCGCATCTCTAGGGCATTGACATGGAGATTCCAGTTTAGACTGGTCCGGGACCCTTGGGTCTGAAAGGATTCCACATGGGCACACCAGCCAGACCCCAAGGTAGGTATCCATTGTGACCATCTGCATGAGAGTCAGGGAAAAGAATGAAACGTCCTGTAACACATTCAGGTGGTCCATCCACAATGCTAGAGCACAGCAGAGAGGGAACGTGAGGAGGACCATTTGTTCTAGCTTGTCTGTCAGCTGATCCCATTGTACCTGAACCACTCAATGTGGTATGCGTTTGTGGAGATGGACAAAGGGAACTGTACTGATGGCAGCAGCCATCAGTCCCAAGAAACATAACATCGTCCAAGTGGACACAAAATGGCTCCTGTGTACCAGCTGGGTCTGTGTAACAATAGTCCCTCTCCTGTCTGCAGGCAGGAATGCACTGCCTACCGTCATGTCCAGAACTGCACCAATATATTGGAGGCGCTGACAAAGAACGAGTATGGATTTCGGTACGTTTACTGTAACACTCAGTTCCTCTAACAATTGTCTCATTCTGGACAATATGTACAGAATTTCTTCCCTTGATGGGGCCTTCAGAAACCAGTTGTCCAGATACCAGAAGACATAAAGCCCTTCCCTCCGAAGGCGGCTGCCACAACTGCTAAGCATCTGATGAATACTCACAGTGCTGAGGATAAGCCAAAGGGCAAGACTCGGAACTGATAACGGCTGCCCTCCAGCATGAAACAGAGGTACTGCCTGTGGCACTTGCAAATTTTGATAAGCATCTATGTCGAGCACACAAAGCCAGTCCCCCTTTTGCTGCAGGGAGATGAGATTCTGGAGACACCATCCAAAACTTTTTGTATTCAATGAACAGATTTGGTGTCTGTATAGGACGCAGACCTCCTGTCCACTTGGGAAGCAGGAAGTATCTGTAACAGAACCCTTTGTTTCTTTCTTATGAACAATTTCAATAGCTCGCTTGTGTATGAGCAATTGAACCTCCTCTAGCAGAAGGGACAAGTGACCTGGAGAAAAAACACTGTAATAACCTGCTATCGAGTTATTATGGAATTCAGCAGGTTATTATGGCGTTTTATCAGGACTGGACATCTAGTCATTATAGGGGATCATCAGTTATTATAAATGCTCTAAGCAATTAGAGCTCTTCATTATAACAAAATCTGAAACTTCTTACATTCGATATATAATATTGAAAAACAAATCATTTTATTGCTACCAATAAGAATTATAATAAATTTCGGAGTAACTTGAGCAAACAACAAGCTCCTGAGGCTGCTTACCTCATGTTGGTATAAAACTGAATGCTGGGGAACTGCAGGTAGGCTCCGCACCATAAGTATACAGACAGCTCGCACAGGGTTCTTCTGCTTCCCTGCTCCCAGAGAAGGTGCAAAAATGGCCATGTGGCTGTTGCCATCTTAAATAAAAATGCAGGGGTCGCTGTCTGTCGGCTGTACTGCCAAATCTGGCTTTACAGTGAACTCAAACCACTTCTATATACATTGGCTTGAACGTAAATCCTGCAGTTTGCCTTCAAATTAGTAACAGAAACTTTAATTTAAACATTAGGTAAACTTATTTTATTTTTATTTTTTTATTTAAGGATTTGGAGAAGACCTTTGAACACAAGCTCTTTTACAAAGGTTCACGTCAGGCTGACGGACAATAGACGTATTACATCAAGCAGGTATAGAACATACATAGGTTACAATATTACAGTGTTATCACTAGTACCATGGAATCAGTACAGCGTCAGTAAAGGATATAGAAAAGCAGTGGTGAGCTATGTGGGGAAAGCAGGGGAGAACCGCCTTTCGAGTTGATGGGAGACTTAGGAAGGGAAAGCAGCCTCGTGTTGGGGCTTTGTCAAAAACAGGAGGGCGAAATAGTGGCTGGGTGGTGCCAGGGAGGAGGGGGGGAAGGGGAAGGTGGCACTAGAGGGGAAAAGTGCTTGACTAAATGGTCATACAGGGGAAACGGGGAGGGAAGTGGTGCAGGGATGGAGTTATGATGAAGGGAAGTACTCGGGGAACAGCAGGGGCGGCATGCTGGAAGCCACATGGGGATGGGGTTGGCCCTAGGCATGTCAGAAGAGGTGGGGGGACAGGAGGGACTGGGGGGAAACAGAGTGGATGCCTAGAGTCAGTTCAGGGGGCAAGGTGTAGGTTAATGGAGGAGGGAAGAGTACCGAAGAAGGGGAAGAGTAGCTACTACGGAAAGCAGACACTAGCTGTACAGAGGGGTGGGGTGCAGCAGGGCTGCCAGATGAGCAACTAGGGAGGCTAAAGAGGGGGAGGGACTAGCCTTCAGAGGCAGTCACACTCTGTGAATGATTTAAGGAGTTGCCTTAGTCCAGTTCTGAAGTGTGATAGGCATTTGGAGGTTTGATTGGGCACAGGAATTTTGTTAAGCCACTGGGGGGGCCCTATGAGGAAGTGCGTTGTCCAAGCGCAGTACGATGGAAAAGTGTTGATAGGGCCCCCAGCCTACCTCTGGTGTCATAGAGGTAGCAATCGGCAAGAGGATGTTGGATACATGGGGGGGGGGGGGGTTGCCCAATAACACCTTCTTACCCAGGAGGCAGGTTTGGAACTTGATTCTGTTCTTTTGAGGCAGCCAATGAGTCTGTTCATACGGAGAGCAAGTGTGCGTATGACGATCCACAGCCAGGGTGAGCCTGCAGGCTTTATTGAGAGCAATATGAACCCTCTTTAGTGCTGTATCCATTGCCGATCGTTAGACCACCAGGCCATAATCAATGGTTGATAGGATGGAGCTGGAGACTGAGAGCCTCAGGGGTGAGATATTTCCTGTGTCTACAGAGGACACCTAACTTTGTGTTTACCACCTTTCACACTGTATAGCCAGAGCTCATGGGTGTAGAATGGTCAGTAATGTTAATACTTACAAGTTAACTGTGAAGCAAAAACCCGGTCTTCCCTCTAACCCCTCAGAGTCTGCTGCACGGTGCTCAGTTTCTGCAGCCAAAAAGTCCTGCCTCAGTTTCTCCAGCTTCTTGCTGTCTTCTGCTGAATCATGCAACAAGAAGTGTTTACCTGCATTAAGAGATTTTTAAGTAAGCAGGCATCTGTAGGGAATGAGTAATACCCAGTTCTCTCAGCCCTGCACAAACCCTATCAAATGCTCTTTTCCTCTCTCTCTTGTGGAGTAGCAAGATCTAGATAACAATGTACCATCTTAAGGGCTCTGCTCCTTAGCCTTCAACGAGATTCTATCCCTTTGGTAAGATCCCCCGGGATGACAAGAGAAGTTCTCGGAAGCTCAGTGCCTGAAAATAGTCATGACCATGGCTAATGCACCTACCCGGTAAACAAAAACTAAATAAATAAATAAATTGTGCTTTTTCCTGGGATTTACTTTTGTATGCCTTAAGTATATCATCTTCTAAAACTTGCCGAATCATGTCTTCAATAGGTCTGTAATACATTTTACTGAGTTTTGGCTTTCAACCGCTCCAGAATTCACAAAAAGCAAATATTCAACGTAAGTATAGTTTTCTATGCTCTCTAACCAGAAACACAGGAGTTTGCTTTCCTTCACAAAGCTGGTTACCACTTTAGAGGTCTTATTAGTGGTTTCAGTGATTGCTTTCTTGTTTGTGGTCATTTTGTCCATTTTGGTATCCAAGGTCATTAGCTGAGCATGAAAATCGTCCACTTTGTTAGACAACTCCCGTACTGCATCAAGGACCGCGTCCTTCATGGCCTTACGTTGTACAGAAATTCTTGTTGTTGTACCTGTGCTCTATTATGTGCCATCTTTATGGCCTGGGTCATGCCTGAAATGGTCCCTAGGATCAGTTCACTTACAAGGTTAAAGAAAAAAATTGTTAATCCTCTGCAATGCTCTCAACACTGGATCTACCTCTCTCAGCAGTTCCTGCTGCCATGGGATGCTTACTCTTCCAGGTTTCAGATGTGGGCTGATATTTTGGTCCCCGACTACTCTCGTTGCTAAAATTTAGGTCCACAAATAATTCTTGGTAAGGTCCATCGATCAGTGTAAAGGTTTCCCTTAAAAGTCACTTTGAAAACCTGTTTTTGGTAGATCTGTCGTCTATGACGAAGAGAACACTATAGTGTCTCTCTCATCTGGTCGGCTGCTGGCTCAGCCCCAGTCAAAAACGTCTTAGAAAAGTTGAAGTTTGCCAAAGAATTTAGCACTTGACAACTAGAATCTTCTAACACACTCAGAGCTGCAAAGGAGGGGACCTTTCCTTTCCAGCGGAAAAGAAGATCTGATGTTGATGGCACAGAGTTGGAGGATGCCACCACAGGTGGTGGGAGAAGCTTAGCTTGAAGATATCTGGTGACTTGACTGTCTCCAACTAACTGCCAGAGAGAGAGTGTGGATAGTGAACTGTATTCCTGATGAAACTATACATTATGGCCCTCTATCCAAGGCCCATGATGGAGGTAATGTTTACACTGGAGATAATGCTAGGTACTCACATGAAAAATAATACAGTAGACCATGGGATGTAAGGGCAAACGATACATAATATAATAAAAAAAAAAAAAAAAAATCAACAGAGACGTGTTTAGTGACCCCAGTGTACATATTCCCCAAAATCACAAAAACTGGTCAAATATGACAAACTTTAATAAAATGTTGGTTAATAAAAAAAACAAAGAAGCACCCCTCTCCTTGACAGCACACAGAGCCATGATGAAACTGAAGCATCTGATCACTTTATCTTTAATTAATTTTTCATAAACGGTTAAGCTCCATTACTTTGCATCTCTTGTTTGGGTTAGGTTTTGTGTGCAACAGTTCTAATACATGTAAAAGTACAATAATTGTACCTGAAATAGATTGGCTGATCTGTAGAGGAGGAAGCCGTAGAGGAGGAGCTGTTCTCACTGACTGTTGTTTCCAAAGATGCAGTCATATCTTGTCCAGCAGCAACCAGACATTGCCCTTGTTCCATTTCTTTATTAGTCACCTCTGGATCTAGAGCCGGGCTTGTCCTTTGGCTAGCGTCGGACCTGACAGCTGGAATAAAATTTCAAAACATCATTCCTTGGAATATTTAAATGCATCAGATATTTAAAAAAAAAAAACAACAACTTCCCAGTGTACAACTGGACAGTGCTGTTCAAGCATTCCCCCCTTCCAGGGAGTTTCAGTTACATCCTGTACGGTTTGAAGACAGCCCAGTAAGAAAAGAAGCGAAGGAAGTATACAGCATTACAGAAGGCATGCAGGGTCATGTTGTGCAGGCCAAGGCTGGTCTGGAGGACAAGAAAGCGCAAAGCATTTAAGGAAATAATCTGTAAGTCCCCCCCCCTTTACTCCCCAGTTATGGGGTTGTTCACTGCTCCTGCTGAAGTGCAACCTTAGGTACCCTAGGCACCTTGCTTGTTCTGCATTACTTGCACCAAATGTTGTGGGTTGCTCAACTGTTACTCTGTTGTACTTTAGCACCTTATTTGTTTGCACTACATTACTTGGCATCGAATATAGTTGCAGTACAACTGTTAACGTATTTCTCTCATGCATCTTAACTGTTCATTCTGCATTAATGCTGCATGTGATCCTGTGCTGTATTGAGAAATATGGAATATGCCAATAAAAAGATTAACTGCATTGTCTACTCTCAGTATGTCCTTCCTGGTAAAACTTCTGACAATAAATCAATCAATCAATTAATAATCAACAAATAAATTAACCTTTGATACACAGACAACAAAAGGAGAGTGGAGTTCTCATCTGTCCTTATATAATCCCCCTACAAATGGGGGTTCACGAAAAGTCTTCCTCGGGTTTGCCTAAATGCTCACTGCCAGGCTGGTGTCCTGCATTTTAGCAGTTTAAATGTGATTGCCAGAGAGTGCCTGTATAGCCTCGGTGTACTGTCTCTTTAAGAGCTGCCTGGATTGCAGTCATAAGCAATCTGAGAGGGAGCTCTGTTGAAAGATGTAACTATTTGCTGAAAATCATTTAGAGTGATAATGATAATGTAGTTTGTCTAACCTGCCTTCTTTGCAGCAAGGACTGTTTTGTTTATCTCCACTATCTTGGTCCTGGACTGTGAATTGGACCAATCAATACTGGTGGGACCTAAAATGGAGCCGGACTACAGGAGCCATCTGAATTCAAAATCTGTAGGAATTGTAATTTTGGGCTTCTGGCACCTTTTTGCACCTGAAGGGGGAGCCTTTGTTGTGACTGACTGACAGATCAGCCAACCGAACCTTTTGGATCTTGCAGGATTTCCCAGACTGCTTGCAATTTTCAGTTAGTTCTGGGCTGAGAAGTGAAGAAGTAACAGCTCAAGTGAGTTGGGCAAGAGTTCTGTGTAGTTTTGCATGAGATAACTGGGGAAAGGCCTGAGTTGTGGAATGCATGTCTGCCTGCTGCCCCTGAGAGGGAGAGAAGAGAATTATTTCGGACTAAATCCAAGTTTGTGAGAACGAAGTAAGCCACTGATTTTTTTACCAGGCTAATACCTGAAGAAGACTGAAGATTTTGCTGAATGCAATCAGCCTGTCAGGATTACCAGCTGCTTTTGAATCCCCAATATGTGCAGAGGCTCTGCAGTTGTGACTGGCGAGCGGTTTGCCTGGTACAGTAGAATTTCCTTACATGTAAATGTACTGGGAGTTGTTAGTGGGTCATGATTTGGTTCCCCACTGTGTTCAGCTTGCTGGAAGCTGTATCCAGCCCAAAATGGACTGTATCTGAATTTGTCTCCATTTGGCTGGGGCCTTGCCACACTGGCCCAGCCAGACTACCCGTTGCACAGAGAAAGCCATCGACGAGAGACCTGCCTGGGGATCAGCCCCCTGCTCCACGCTTGAACAGGAACAATGCCTCAGTGATTCGTGTGGGCCCTGTTTCTCCAGGCACTCCAGATTAACCACCTGCTGTCTTAATTTTCGTCCAGCCTGTGTCCAGTCTTGGGTATCATGAGTAATCATCAGGGTAGCTCCCTGCAACAACAGCCTAATCTAAAAGTGTGTCATCTGACTGTCTTGTTGTTTTCTTTTCACAAACTGAGCTCTCCGGCTCTGGATTACAAATAGTGTGTGCATGTTGTTTTCTTCCATCACAGGGCTCCAACCAGCTGCCATGTTCCTGGCTAGCCCACCATTCTCCATCTGGGTACCCAGAGTGTGTGACTGTTTATGGACCCTGAAGCGCATGCATAACTCTTTGATTGATAGAGCCTTTAAGCAAATTAACCTGATTATGCCACTCCCTTGTTCAAGCCTCTTAAATAAATCAGATCTAACTCTTTTTTGCATTTACCCTGTCTGTGGTTCCAGTTTGTGCAAGAGTACTGTACTGCTGTTATTTGCTGTGTATAACCTTGTTTTACAGGGGGTCCTCAGGGCCAGGCCAGAGGAAAGCCCTGGTGGTAAGTGCAAATAGTGTGGGTACTTGTGTGGTGTATCAAGGGTATTGTGAAAGTGATTATTGTGTATTGTTCCGGCCACTAGTAAGGAAAGAGGGGGGTTACAGTGTCCTGGAAGGCTGTGCCCAGGTTAGCTTGACCACTACCAACCCTGACCTCCGGGTGGAGGCACCCGTTTCAGAACTCAGGCCCCTTAACCTGCTACTAGCCAAGCAGGCAGGGGTAGTAGCCCTTGGGATAGCGCCACCTAAGGGTTACACTTATCTTGTCAGACTGCAGCCTGACCAAAAAAAAAGGAAAAATAGAAAAATTTTCTAATAAAATGCATTCTGGGTTTCCCTAAGAAGTAGCAGTAAACTTTAATCTGAAATGAAATGCTTCCAAATGAATAACAGTAGCCAGGAAACCAGGAGTCATGGCTTACTGGGGGTGGGAGTTACACAGTAGTAGTAGTATAGACCACTCAGGAGGCAGTACTGATCATGCCAGAATTTGTACTGTAAGTGCCCAGAAGATGTGAATTTCAGAAAACCCTAGGATCTGGATGGTATCCACCCCAAGGGTGACAGTAAAGTTAAAGTACAACACAATGCATAAAGAATAATGCACGGGCAACCATGAACAACAGGACTGTTTCCTTCTTGGAATTTTCATATTGTAGGGACTTCGAGAGCGAAGCACAGATGAGTCCTGCATGGTTTCCCATTTGTTATTTTTTGTAGTATATGGTTTGAAACAGAAAATAAAAAAATGCTGCATTTTTCTTCCGAAGAAAATTTCAGTTAAAAAGTTTATTTTTATTTTTTGTTATGTAAAAAGAAAACAGAAACCTACCCTTAACCAGCTGATGCAAACCCATGAGGTGAGGGGTGTTTTTTTAAATGCTGAAACAGCAGAAGATTCTTTGTTATGAAGGGCCTAGGTTCTGCGTGAGGGGAAAATGAAAGTAAAATGGTATGTGGCACTTTTTTCCACTTTAATTAAAAAAGCTCTTTTACCACAGAAGGGCATCATTCAGAGACCTCTGAACTGTAGTATAACAGCTATTTAGTTAGGATGGAAATCCATGCACACCAAGGGGCAACCATATACAATAAATATAGGCTACTCACCTGTAACCATAGTTCTACTAGTGGTATACAGTTCACATTTATGATTACTCAGCTGTCTCCAGCAGAACTGGATAAGTCCGGGTGCCTGGACGATAGACAGCATGGATTCATCCCGGGGAAATCGTGTCAGACAAACCTGGTGGAGTTCTATGACTGGGTGACAAGTGCCTTGGACCTGGGTAGACCAGTGGATGTCCTCTTTCTAGACTTCAGCAAGGCATTTGACTCTGTTCCTCACGTCGGCCTGTTGGATAAACTAGGAGAAATGGGGTGGGAAACCAGATGATCCGATGGATAGGCAACTGGCTCCAGGACCGACCCAGAGGGTCGAGTTGGTGGATAGTCTCTTCCCAAGGAGGGTCATTAGTGGGGTCCCACAGGGATCAGTCTTGGCCCTTCTGTTCAGCGCCACGATCTGGACATAAGGACAGGAATCAGGAGTGAGATGAGTCTCTTGCAGATGACTCAAACTGGGGCGGTGGTGGATGGGGAGGAGGGAGGTGGCCCTGCAGGGGACCTGGAGGCTCTGGAAAGATGGTCTAGAAAGTGGAAGCTGAGGTTTAATGCAGGGAAATGCAAGTGCACTCCACTTAAATAGAACCCAGGCCAAGTGTACACCCTGGGGAAATACTACAAGTCTCAATGGCTGAGAGGGACCTGGGGTGGTGGTGGATGTCAAGATGAACAACTCTGAGACTTGTAGGAGGGCAGCAGCTAAGGCCAACAGGATGCTGGGATGCATCGCTAGGGGATCACCTCCAGAAGGAGGGAAGTGATACTCCTCTGTATAACTGCTTGGTGAGGCCGCACCTGGAGTACTGTGTGCAGTTTTGGAGGCCGCACTTTAAAGAGGGACATTAACCTCCTGAGAGGGTCCAGAGGAGGGCAACCAAAATGATTTGGGGCTTGGGGACAGGACCTATGAGGAGAGGCTCGAAGAGCTAAATATGTACACTTTGGAGAGAGAAGGGACCGGGGGACATGATAGAGGTCTTCAGGTACATGAAGACGGTAAATAGGGAGGAACAGTGAGGGTGCTTGAAGGAGAGGAGGGGCCACTAGAGGGCATGGGTGGAAACTGGAGGGGAAGATTCAGGAGAAAGGAGGAGGTGCTACTTCACTGAGAGGGTGGTAGAGCCATGGAATGCACTACCTAGGGGCTCGGTGAGGCAGAGACAATGGAGGGGTTCAAGAGGGGTGGACAGGTACAGGGAAGGGTTCAGGAAGCAAAATCCAATGCAGCAAGAATATCCGGAACTGGGAAGGGAGAAGCCAGAGAAGGCGAGGGGGACAGCAAGGTCAGCACCCAGGGTGGGGGCTGACCAAACGAGCAGACACGAAAGACCATTAGGCCTATTCTGCTGGCATTTTAGTATGTTAGTATGTTAGAACTGCCACAGAGTGTGGATGGTGAATTTATCCATGCTGTTAGAATACAATTTCACACAGCATCTGTCATACAAACATACCCCATAAAAGTAGGTTACTCACCTGTAATGGTAGTTCGAAGATAGGGATACAATTCACATCCACACACTGGAAGTTCCACCAGAAGTGCTGATTCATTGGATGTCTTAAAGCTAAACTCCTCCCAGCACCCACATGGTATATTCTTCCAATTCCACTCCGTGACATCAGAGCACTGCATGATGGAAGCAGTGATCCGTATGCCACTTGCCAAGGGAGGCCGGGTGGGTTGTGTGAATGTGAACTGCATACCACTCCTAGAAAGTACAGTTACGTAAAATCTTACCGTAACAGTAGATCTTTGAGGAGTGTCTCCTGCAGCAGGTAATACACTTGGGTCATCACCAGAGGTTGCTGTGGCGCACGGCAGCTCTTCTAGCAGTCTTTTTCCAGGGGCTGCCCACACATGACAACAGCTTCCTGTTTCCTATATATGTGTGGGTAGTCCCTGGTATCCTCAGTTTCCCCCGCTGGATTCAGCTCGCTAAGCGAGGACCTAGGGGAAGCCAAGTTACCATAGGTATCCCAACCCATAGGTCACTGGACCAGAATTTGTTCTCTTAGAGAAGGAGGGGGACGGAGGATGGGATCGTACCTGCTGCAAGAGACACTCCTCAAAGATCTACTGTTACGGTAAGATTTTATGTAACTGTACTATCTTCCACAGAGTGGTCTCTTGCAGCAGGTAATACACTTGGGATGAATACCAAGCAGTATACCCAAAAGGGTAGACATTATGACAGGAGGCCTTGTAGGACAGCTCGGCCAAAGGCCGTCCCATGGCATGAAGCAATGTCTAAGTTGTAGTTCTTCGTGAAAGTATGAATTGTGGACCAGGTAGCTGTATTGCAGATATCTGTGATAGAGGCCCCTTTAAAGCAGGCCACAGTAGTGGCCATAGTTCTGGTAGAATGGGCTTGGACAGGTCCTGGTAATGGCTTGTTGTATTTTGAGTAGCAAAATGTTATACAGTGTGCCAGCCAGTTAGACAGAGTCCGTTTATTGACTGGGAGACCCTCCCTGCCTGAGGCGAAGGTGACAAAAAGTTGTGAAGTCTTTCTAATCGATTTAATCCGATTAGTATAGTATCGTAATATACGATGGACGTCTAGAGTATGTAGGAGGTGTTCACCTTGATTGGAATGTTTAAGATAATATACTGGTAGTTCCAAGGATTGATTTAAGGTGTGCTCTGACACTACCTTAGGTAGGTAGGAAGTAAGGGTTAGTACAAAGTGCCACCCTCTCTTTGTGAAAGATCAAATATAGTTCTCTACGCGTAAGGGCGTGGAGCTTGGAAATACGCCGAGCTGAAGTGACAGCCTCTAGGAAAAGTGTTTTCCAAGACAGGAGGTCAGAAGTGGCTGCCAGTTCAAAGGGTTCAAGAGTTAATTTCTCTATCCGAAAATTGAGATCCCACGGAGGAGTGGGTCTTCTGATAGGTGGTTTATATGTAACATTCCTCTTAGAAACATTTTGGCTAGATGGTGTTGATACAGTAATCTGCCATCCAGAGGTTCACGGAAGGCTGAAATAGCAGCCAAATAGACTTTTATGGAGAAATAGCTTAATCCTGTCTCAGCAATTGAGGCCAGATAATCCAAAACTTTTGTCGGTGGACAGGAGTAGGGATACAATGATTGGGAAGCAGCCCAGATGGAAAAGCGTTTCCATATGGCATTATATGTTTTCCTGGTCACTGGTTTATGCGAGACCACTAAAATATTGGCAACAGGAGAGGACACTTGTGAATGTGCTATGAAAGCATCCTAAGGAGCCAAGCATGAAGGTGTTAGTGCCTTCAGGTTGGGGTGTAGAAGGGTCCCTTGGTTCTGAGTCAAGATATCTGATCTGACTGGCAATGGAACGGGATCCTCTACTAAGAACTGTTGAAGTAGGGGGAACCACACCTGTTGAGGCCACAGAGGGGCTATGAGGATCATTGTGGCAGGTTCGAGTTGCAATTTCAGTAGAGTTCATTGCAGGAGCAGGACTGGGGGGGGGCGCGTATAAGAAGAGTCCTGTCCACGGTTGGGACAGGGCATCTATAGACCGTCCCTTTTTGCTCGGGATAATGGAATAGTATCTGGGGAAGACGGTGGTTGACTGGGGGAGGCAAACAGATCCAGTTGCGGGGTCCTCCACAGATGAAAGATTTTCTGAAGCACTTCATGATGAAATGTTCATTCGTGTGGGGACGACTGGCAACTGAGATGGTCGGCCAGGATGTTGTAATGTCCAGGTAGATGGACGGCTGTCAGTATTAGGTGTTGCCGAATGGCCTTGTCAGACTGCAAGCGTTTCTTTGCATAGAGTACGGGACTTCGTACCTCCTTGTTTGTTGAGGTAGAATACTACTGCAGTGTTGTCAGATTGAATCAGCAATGGTCCCGGAGACAGGTGAGGTTGAAAAGCCTGGAGAGCTAAGTGAACTGCCCGCAGCTCCAGGAGACTGATGTGGAGATGAGGGACAGAAGTGGTCCACTTGCCTTGTGTCCTGTAAGGACCCAGGTGTGCACCCCACCCTTCTAAGGATGCATCTGTGGTCAGTGTCTGCATGGGAGGGGAGATTGGAAGGGCATGTCTTGACATAGGTTGGCTCGTAGTGTCCACCAGACTAGGGCTGATCGCAATGTGGGAGTGACTCTGATATTGTCTTCGAAATGTCCTCTTTTTTGAGACCATTGGTTCTGGAGGACCCATTGGACTGGTCTCATATGAAGACGGGCGAAAGCTACCGAAGTGATGGTGGTGGCCATGTGACCTAGGAGACATAGCATTTGTCTGGCTGTGACTACTTTCTGGGTTTGTATCTGCTAAGCCAGAGATAGGAGCTTGTCTTGCCTGGCGGCCGGAAGGTAGGCCCTGGCAGAAACTGTGTCTAGGACCACTCCTATATATTGGGAGTGACTGTGTGGGGGTTGGACTGGACTTCGGCCAATTGACCGTAATCCCTAGAGCCTGGAACAGAGTTAAGGTGGCATCTAGGGATGAAAGAAGAGCAGTTTCAGACTCTGCTTTGATGAGCCAATCGTCCAGATATGGGAAGACAAAGTGCCTGTCCCTTCGTAAGGCTGCTGCTACTACCGCTAGGCATTTGGTGAACACTCTCGGGGACGATGAGAGGCTGAACAGGACTGCCCGTAATTGGTAGTGTTCTCCCAACAGGTGAAAGCGAAGGAACTTGGGGAAGGATGGATGGGGATATGTAGGTAGGCTTCCTTCATATCTAAGGTACAAAGCCAATCCCCTTGTTTCAGTATTGGCATGATGGAATTTAAGGTGACCATGAGGAAAGTACAGTTACGTAAGAACTTACCGTAACAGTAGATCTTCGAGAGGAGCTCTTGCAGCAGGCTATTACAATTAGGACTATGCCGCAGGCACTAGGACTCTCTGGAAAACTTCTCAGCCAGCAATACCCGGCAGGGACCGCCCCCGACTCTACCCCGGCGTCAGCTCTTGTATAAAAGGGGCCGGACCCAGCTCCACCCCAGTTCCCCCGCCAAGTCCTGAGCACAAGCTGTGACAAGAGAATGGAACGGGGAACGGAGCACGGAGATGGAATCTACACACCTCAGAGGGGGAAGGAGGGCGGGAAAGTAACGCATGCTGCAAGAGCTCCTCAAGAAGATCTACTGTTACATTAAGTTCTTACATAACTGTACTATCTTACTTCGAGTGGGAGCTCTTGCAGCAGACTATCACAATTAGGACTGAATCCTAAGCAGTCCCTCACCAAGATGGTAATCGACCCCAGAAGGTGGAGAAAAAGCTGGACACATAGGCTCAAGACAGAAGTCCCTGAAGGACTGCCAGGACGAAGCCCGCCCGGCGTCTGGAGGCAATGTCCAAGCTGTAGTGCTTCACGAAAGTATGCACTGAATTCCAGGTAGCGGCTGCGCAAATATCCTTAATGGATACGTTCCGCAGCACGGCAAAAGAAGCAGACACTCCCCTGATGGAGTGACCCCTAACCGGACCCGGAAGGGGCTTATTATGCTTTTCATAGCAGAAAGAGACACAGTGGACAATCCATTTAGAAATGGTCCGTTTGTACACCGAACTACCCAAATGTTGTGGCGCAAAGGCCAAGAACAGCTGCTCCGATTTAAAGTGATTAGCTGTACACTTAAGGTAATACCTAAGCGTCCTGTGAATGTCCAGAGTGTGAAGGAGAGCCTCCCCTCTATTAGAGGGTGAAGGAAAGTAAACTGGAAGGTCAACCGAATGGTTGAGGGTCAACTCCGAGACCACTTTTGGAAGAAACTTAGGGTTCGTCCTCTGGGAAACCCATTCCGTGTGGAAAATTAAATATGGCTCTTTACACATCAGAGCCTGAAGCTCGGAAACTCTTCGAGCTGAAGAAATGGCAACCAAAAAACAAACCTTCCAGGACAAGTATCGCAGCTCACAATCTGCTGCATGTTCAAACGAAGGCAGAGTAAGCTTATCCAACACAAAAAAGGAGGTCCCAGGGTGGGATAGGATCCCGAATTGGAGGTCTCATATGGAGAATCCCCCGTAAAAAAGGTGCGCGTCACGTCCAACTAGGCTAAGGTTCTGTCACCTGAAAGGGCGTGATAAGCCGAAATGTCCCACATATGCACCTTAATGGAGTAGCTCAAGCCTTGTTGGTATAAGGAGAGGAGATACTGAAGAGCTGAGTTCGCTGGACAGGAAACGGGATCCAGATGGTGAGACGAGGCCCACAAACAAAAACGCTTCCATTTCATAGCATAAGTGGAGTGCTTCCTCGCTGACACAAGAACTTCCGCCACCTCTGGTGATGCCCCGTACCTGTGCTTTGCTACGTCTGAAGGAGCCAAGCATGAAGGTGCAAGGATAAGAGATCTGGATGAACCAGCGATCCCTGATCCTGGGACAGCAACTGTGAGCATATTGGCAGCGGAAAAAGGAGGTTCCATGGAAAGCCAATGAAGTAGTGGGAACTAAATTTGCCGAGGCCACAGTGGGGCAATCAGAATCATTCCCGCCCCCTCGGCTTGCAATTTCAACAGAACCCTCTGGACCAGAGGAAAAGGAGGGAAGGCGTAAAGAAACCTCCCTGCCCAACATAGGGGCAACGCGTCTGGCCAGAAAACACCAGGTGTGGGCTCTCGCGAGCAGAAAAGCGGCAGTTTGGCATTGCGTGGTAACACAAACAGGTCCAGATCTGGTCGACCCCATCCGTCAAACAGCTGGTCCACTACTGACTGCAGTAGCTCCCACTCGTGCGCCCTGGACCGAGATCTGCTGAGACAGTCGGCCACGTCATTGAGGACGCCCGGAACGTGCACCACGGAGAGAGTGATGTGCTGCTCCAACGCCCAATACCAGACTCTCACTGCCTCCCTGCATAGGGGGTAAGAATGAGCTCCCCCTTGCTTGTTGATGTAGAAGACGACCGCCATGTTGTCCGTCTGAATCAGAAGAGAGCCTGGTAATAGGTCTTCTTGAAAGGCGTGTAGCACATTGAGGACCGCTCGCATCTCTAGGACACTGATGTGGAGGTCGCGCGCCTCGGGGGTCCAAACGCCTTGTGTTTGGTGGACCCCTAGGTGCGCCCCCCATCCCAAATCTGAGGAATCCGTCATAAGAGTCTGATTTGGGGGCTCTAGACAGAAGGGGACACCTCTTTCCAGATTGAGAGGATCCATCCACCAATGAAGTGTTCTCTTTACTGGCTCTGTGATTCTGACTACGTGGTTGAGATCGTCTAAGCACTGATCCCACTGCACCCTGACCATCCATTGTGGGATTTGCATGTGAAGGCGGGCCAGAGGAGTAACTGGAATGACCACCGCCATGTGCCCCAGAAGTCTGAGGAAGGTCCTTGCTGAGACCTGAGGAGTTACTAGAACCGATCTGGCTATCTCCTGCAGGCGATCACCCCTCTCCGGGGGTAGAAAAGCCATGCCCTGGACCGAATCCAGGACCGCTCCAATGAAGACGGGTCTTTGGCTGGGTTCTGGGGAAGACTTTGGAAGATTCAGGGTGATCTCCAAGTCTCGGAAGGGTGTATAAGTGTCTCCGAGAGCTTGAAGCAGGTGAGACCTTGACGGGGCCGCTAGCAGCCAATCGTCCAGGTAAGGGAAGGGAAGACATAATGTCCCTGATGCCTTAGAGCTGCAGCCACCACTGCCAAGCACTTCATGAAGACTTGTGGAGTGGAGGAGAGGCCGAACGGAAGAGCCCGAAAATGATAATGCTCCCCCGGAAGTGGAACCTCAGGAACTTCCTGTGAGGGGGGAAAGACCCCGATATGCATATACGCATCTTGCATGTCCAGGGAGCAGAGCCAGTCCCCTTGGTGCAGCAGAGGAAGAAGACCTGGCAGGGTCACCATCCGAAACCTTTTGTACTCTATATAAAGATTTAGGGAGCTTAGGTCCAGAATGGGACGAAGGTCCTGGGTCTTTTGAACCAGAAAGAAGTGGAGTAATACCTTTTCCCCCGCTGTCGCAGAGGGACTGGTTCTATCACCCTTTTATGCAAGAAGGCCTGTATGTCTCCTTCTATGAGAGGAATATGAGAAGGAGGCTATCTGGAGAACCTTGGTGGAGTGTCTGGAGGAATCTCCGTGAACTCTAAAGTGTGTCCTCATGATAATGTCCAGGACCCATTTATTCATAGGCATGAGCTCCATCCCTGAAGATACAAGGAGAAGCTTATCTCTACCACCTCCCTCTGGTACTCCGCGAAGGAGGGGCTTGAAGGGAGTCATTGGTGGAGCCAGGGGTGGGCAGAGAGGCCTGGGAGGACTTTGGGCCACAAGGAGCAGTGCCTCCAGGCTGCTGGTTGCCGGCTCTTCTCCAAAAGCCTCCTCTCTGGCCCTGTTGGTTACCACGGGCTTGACCACCTGAGGGCTTCTGAAAGGGCCACTTTCACTGTCTCCGCTGGTCTCCATGGTACATTTGGCGGACAGACCAGATGGATTTGCCTGACTCTTGGAGGCGAGAGATCAAAGACTCCATCTCTGGCCCAAACAACACAGAACCCTGAAACGGTAAGTCCTGGATTCCGGACTGCAGATCCTGATGAAAGCCTGAGACCCTCAACCAGGAATGGCACCTGAGACACACACCTGATGCTGCTGCTCTGGCGGCCGTGTCTGCAGTATCGTATGAGGCACACAACACATGTGTGCCTACGTCCGAGCCTGACTCGAGAATGTCCATAATCTCTGTTTTTTTCTTGGAGTCTGGCTAGGCATTAACCAGCTCTTGTCCCCACTCCCATAATGCATTCTGGTACTGGACCATGTGCGTGAGGAAATTCAGGGACCTAACTGAACAGGTGGAGGCAGAATACACCTTCTTGCCCACCTGGTCCAAATAGTGGGATTCTGGGTCGGGAGGCTGTGAGCTGAGATGTTTAGGCTGCTTAGATTTGTCATGGGCAGCCGCAATAACTGAAGAGTCTGCCTGAGGATGCTCTGCCAAGAATGGTTCATCCTTCGGGGCTCTATAAAGCCTGTCCAATTTTTTTGGAACTGCCAGGACTGAAGCCGGACACTGTCAGGTAACTCTGGTGAGGTCCTGGAATGTGTCCACTAAAGGAGGGACCACCAAGGGCTTGGGCTCCTTTTGCCTCAGGTATTTAGCCAAACGCGGCATTCCGGATCCAGGTCCTCTGTGGTGGGATCGTCAGGAGGCGAGCGGGGTTGGTCCTTCTCTCCTGGGGAACCCCCAATTTCCGAAAAGGAAGAGGTAGACGATGTCGAGGAAGAGGAAGAATGGCTACTGGGTGATGAGTAGCCTGATATGTCCTTATGGCTAGCCCCACTCGTGTGTCGGTAGCTCACCGACCGACGTCGGGACGGAGCGGAGACCGACGTCGGTCAGGGGACCGATGTCGGGAGTGGTCCCGTCTAGCAGAATGGGAACGGCTCCTCATGTAAGACCTGACCCGGTGCCCGCTACCTGATCTGGTAGAGCACCGGCATCGGTCAACGGTCCGTGTCCGGGAACGAGCCTTAGGAGGAGTAGGCGGCGGCCTGTTGGGGGTCTTCCTCGGGGAAGAAGCACCTCCTGGCTGTAGTTTACCTGAAGGGTCCAGGACCGGTGACGGGCCGGCTTCGGGGGGTCCGCTTCTAGACCTGCCCCCACCAGAAGGAAAACAGATCCTTCAGCTCATCCTTCGAAAACAGATAGGCCACCTTCCCTGGAAATGGAATATCCGGGATGTCGACTTTCGCGGGAGAGCCCACTTCTGAGCCCCGAGGGGAGGAGGACTTAGGGGAAGAGGATGCAACCCCTTTGCCGGCTGCGTCTGGATCCGTTGCCCCATCACCCGGCGTCGGTAAGGGGACCGACGACGGGGAACCGACCGGGGGTGCTGGAGTGTCCTTAGACTCCGTCGGCGCGCTCTTGACGGGTGGCGCCGGTGCCTTGGAAGGCAGGGCTGAAGCTTGCGCCTCTGAGGTCTTAACGGTGACCCTGAGCGGAGTCACTTTGGGCTTTGCTGGCCTCTCCCCCAAAGGCCCAGCCTTAGCCTGATCTTTTTTGGGATGCTCACCTGAGCCCTTGGATCCACGGGCTGTCTTGGGAGAAGGCTGCCGTAAGCAGCAGCGAGACCGGGACCTGGACCGGTGCCGGGACCGACTACGGTCCTTTTTGCTGGACCACTTAGTCTTGTCCTTTTTCTTCTGCTTCGACCCAAAGGTGTGTAAATCCATTTTTTTTTCTAGCAGAAATGCTTTCAAGGCCTTCAGGTGGTGGATCTGGGTTCGGCTCGTGAATTTCTGACAGGCTAAACAGGCCGCGGTGTCATGGTCAGGCCCGAGGCAGAAAACGCACTGCCGATGACCATCTTTCAACAGGATTTGGTGGCCGTAACCGCACTTATTAATGTGGGGCCCCGCCGAGACAGATGACGGCGAAGACATGCGTCGGTAGACCGTCGAAAACTGTGGAGAAATGCAACAATCTGAAAAACGAGAACTTCTGCTGGGTTGGCAAGCCAAGACTAGCAGGAACTCCTCACGTGCGCGGGACGCTGTGGGAAAAAAACTGGGGTGGAGCTGGGTCCGCCCCCTTTTATACCAGAGCTGATGCCGGGGTGGAGCCGACGTCGGGGGCGGTCTCTGCTGGGTATTGCTGGCTGAGAAGTTTTCCAGAGGGTCCTAGTGCCTATGGCATAGTCCTAATTGTGATAGCCTGCTGCAACAGCTCCCACTCGAAGTAAGATCCGTTTGTACTAGATGTGTAGGTTCAATTTTCTGAGACCCAGTATTAGTAAGAGATCTCCAGTTTGTTTGGGTATCAGGAAGAAATGGGAGTAGAACCCCTTCTTGCGTTCTGTAGGGGTTACTGGGTAAACAGCCTTCTTGGATAGAAGGGCCTTTAATTCCTCCTGGAGAATAGGAATATGGTCAGGTGGGTAATGGACTGAGCAGGGTGGGTGAAGGTGAGGTCTGGACAGGAATTCCAGAGTCTTAACTTTCTGAATGATCTGGAGTACCCACTCGTCCAATGTGATCATTTTCCAGGCCTCCATATGGAGGGCAAAATGACTGCCCACTGCTTCTGAGGCCTGGTCGAGGAAGCGCGGACAGGGCCCCAGTAGGTCACTGGGAGGCGGCAGACCCACCCCACCTAGAGGATGAAAGTGGAGCCCTATGCAGAGGCATTGGTTCTGTAGATTGGGAACCAATTCTCTGAAACCACCTCTATTACAGCCTCTGTATTTTCTACTCTTTTGGTGTAGAAAGAGGATTGGGAATGGTAAGATTGCTGGGAAGTATGGTACATGCCATGGACTGTATGTAGAGTTCTTTTTTTTTTGTATTATCTATTTTTCCGCCCCCGTGCTCGCTGGTCCTCCACTCCTTCAGGCTCTGCCAAGTTACCCCCAACCTCTCTTGTCTTTGCCCGGCCCTCCTCTAGTCCCCAGATCGCAGCCGACCCCCGGGATATCCCGGTGTATCCCTTCACCGGGCGGGTCCCTCTCCTCCGAGGGGGAAGGCACCGGGGAGAGGGTAGCCCCAGCACATCCTTCTAGGGCCCGGGATGCTGCCGGGAACAGGAAGCACTGGGAGTGCTGGAGGCCCTTGGGAACAGAGAGCCATCATCCGAGGGCCAGCAAGCAATTTTTCCTGGCTTTCTGTTGGGGCAGCGTAGTGCGTCACAGCATACGCCGGTGTCCACTCCTCCCTGTTAATATTGGGCCGTGCGTCCTGTGATACTCCCAGCCTCCGCTAGGAGCCAGCAGGTGCCGGACCAGTCCCCTACCCTCCCCCCGGAGAAGGAGAGCTGTCCCTAGGATGCTCAATCCTTCTCCCCCTGGCCGGCCCTCCAGTGACCCAGGCTCGTTCCTGAATCCGGGTCGCTGGTGTCGCACTATGTAGAGTTCTACCTGAAGCTTGGAGATCCATCTATCAACGTTTGAGTACCTGGCCCAAATAGTTTGGACCCAGGGAGCATTAACTACTCTGCTGTACATCAGGTGTGAACCCTGAGACACAAAGCCAAGCATGGCGATGCAAGGTAATGCCAGTTGCTGACATATGGGCCAAGGTATCAACTGCATCACAGCCCGACCGGAGTAGGTGTCGGGAAATGGAGTTGCCAGTGGTTATTGTTAGCCAGTAAATACAGGTTACTCACCTGTAACAGGAGTTCTAGGAATGGTATATGTTGTTCATCCACACTGTCTGGCAGGTTCCTTGCCGCTTTAAATCTTGCCGGAAGGTCTTCAAGCTGGCTCCTCCCACCCACCCGGTGGTAAACCTCGCGCCCCCCATGACGCCAGATCTAGCCCGCTGGAAGCCAGGTTCTGCGTCAGCCGAGAGGTCGGTGGGTCGGTGGATGAACAATATACCATTCCTAGAACTCCTGTTACAGGTGAGTAACTTGTATTTCTAGGGACATGGATATGTTTTCATCCACACTGTCTGGCAGACTCCTAGCAGTTCTCTGGGAGGAGGGAGGCAAGGCGCACACCCCCTACTTAGGGAATAAAGACTGGAGAACCGAGGCCCCAAAACCAGCATCCCAGCGTGACTCAAGGTCGCTGTGGTAGTGGGTAATAAAGGTATGTGCCGACTTCCAGGTAGCAGCCCTGCAGATATCCTGGATAGGAACATCCCTGGAAGCAGCTACCGATGCAGCGGTATGGCGGGTAAAATGAGCTCTTATCCCTCTGGGAGGCTCCATGCCTGCCAACCTATAGCAGAGATCTATGCAGGAGGTGACCCACCTGCTTATCGTCCGCTTGGCTGCAGGTCTGCCAGGTGCAGCTTCAGAGTAGGTGACAAACAGCTGGCGAACCTCTCCCGAACTTCAGCCGCCTGCCTTAAAGTAAGCGAGCCTGCTAGGGTCCAAATATGGAGCCCATTCGCCTCCGAGGTGTGATTGGGTAGAACACCGCAGAGTCAACACCTGGTTAAGGTGAAACTGACACCACCTTCGGAAGGAACTCGGGTGGGGCCCAGGACAACCTTGTCCCTGTGGAAGACCAGATAAGGAGACTCGATGGAAGCGCCTGAGCTCTCTATCCTTCTGGTTGACGTGATAGCCACCAAGAAGGCGGTCTTCCACAACAGGTGGAGATATCGCACTGTGCATTGGTTTGAATGGCTTGCCCATGAGCTTGGCCAATACCAGCAGTAGATCCCACGGAGGTGGAGGTTCTCTAATCGGAGGGAAATGATCAAGGCCTTGGAATGCCGCCAGACCACCTTCTCCTGGCGCCTGACTCTGACTGCTTTCCCGACCACAATCTGCAAGCAGAGATGGCTGCCAGGTGCACTTAAGGGTCATCGACCGAAGCCCTTGCTGAGAAAAGGACCACAGGAAGTCTGGAATGCTTGCCAAGGAACAGGAGGAAGGGTCCAGACCCTTTCCCTGACACCAAATGGAGAATCTCTTCCATTTGAAGGCATTGCATTTTCTGGTCGACTCCTTACGGGACGCCTCAACGACGTTGAGGACCTCGTCGGAAAGACCCAAGGCCTGGCACTCTAGCCGCTCAGGAACCAGGCTGTCAGGTGCAGGGATTGAAGGTCCGGATGGAATACCTTCCCCTGATGACTGAGATCAGGTCCGGGCGGGCTGGAAGCCGCCTCGGGAGCCTGGAGCTGAGACTGAGGAAATATGGATACCAGAGCTGGCGGGGCCTGTCTGGGGCTACCAGAATCACCTGCGCCTTATCCCTCCTTGCCTTGAGAAGCACCTTGTGGATCAAGAGAAATTGGGGAAAGGCGTAGAAGAAGTCCGGGGTCCACGGCCTCGAGACGGCATCCCCCTGCAGCGAGCCCTGCTGAGGGGGGCAGGCATGAAAGTCTCAGCTTCGCATTCTCCCTGGAGGCAAAGAGGTCTGCCTGAGGTGTGCTCCAGTGGGAGAAGAGATCTTGTACTACCTGCGGCAGGAGAGACCACTCGTGAGATGCAGTCCCTATCCGGCTTAGGGCATCGGCCAGGGTGTTGGAGGCTCCTGACACGTGAATGGTTAGGAGATCCACCTCCAGGCTGCGCATGAGACCATATGCGGAGAGCTTCCCTGCACAACAGCATGGAGCGCGTCCCGCCCTGGTGGATTAGGTAGTACATGGTCGTGGTATTGTCCGTCTGGACCTGAACCACTTGACCACATAGAAACGGAGCGAAGGCGGTGAGAGTTAGGCGGACCGCTCGGAGCTCCAGCAGGTTGATGTGGCATCGACCTCAGGGGACCAGAGGCCGCGCCTGTGCCCCCAGATGGGCACCCCAACCCATCAGAGATGCGCCGGTCGATAGAGAGCCATCAGCTCGGGCGGACGAACAGGATGCCCTCCTGCAGATGTGCCGGAATGGTCCACCACTGGAGAGCCGCTCACATTTCCTGGTCACTGTCACCAACTGATCCAATGGATCGTAGCGTTGAGACCACTGGCTGGCCAGTCCCCACTGAAGGGGACGCATGTACCAACGGGCCCAATGGACCATGCTGGTGCAGGCCGCCATGAGGCCCAGGAGGCGCAGGAAGTCCCAGGCAGGGCGCAACTGCCCAACCAGAAATGATTGGGCAAGGAGGAAGAACCTCGGCCCTGTCTGCTGGGAGCCGAGCTCTGGCTCAAAGAGAGTTAAGCTCTGCCCCGATGAAGTGTATCACCTGCTTCGGCACGAGTTCCGACTTGGCCTTGTTGATGAGGAGGCCAATCTGAGAGCAAACCTGGAGGGCCAGATCTCTGGACCACTCCACCTCCGCTCTGGAGGCTGCAAACAGCCAGTTGTCCAGGTAGGGGCACCGACCCTTCAGGCGCCAAGAGGAATGCTGTCACCACTGCCATGCATTTGGTGAAGACCCTGGGAGCTAGAGAAAGGTCAAGGGCATGGCCCGACCAGAAGAGATCCCTCCACTCTGAAGCGGAGGGATCTCTGATGAGACGGATGGATTGGGACGAGAAGAACGCGGCCTGGAGGTCCAGGGAACAAAACCACACGTCTAGTTCCAAGGATGGGATTATCTGAGCCAGAATGACCATCCTGAAGGTCCAAGACCTTAGGAACCTGTTCAGGTCGTGCAGGTCGAGAATGGGGCGCCTGCCTACCGTCCATTTAAGGACCAGGAAATACCTGGACACAAACCCTGGGTCTGGAGGAGGATCTGCCACCTTCCTGATCACCTCTTTCTCGAGGAGCAGGGCAATATCGCCTCGGAGGGCTGACAGCGAGGTCAGACTCGCAGGCTCCCGAGGGCGACGGCCCGAAAGGGAGGGGTCTGCTCGAATTCCAGAGGCAGGCCCTTTCCTACCACCTCCAACTCCCACCGGTCCGTGGTGATAGCAGACCAGGCGGAAAGGAAGTGGCGGAGCCGTCCCCCCACGGCGGGAACCCAGGGAAGGTGACGGGGTTGGGGGCGACACCCCTCAACTTGTCACTGGGCAGGATTGGAGGAGGGACCGGCTGAGGGACCCTCCTGGGCTTTACCCCTTGCTTCCTATTGGAGGAAGCCACTGGCTTGGGTTTGGGATGCCAAGCGCGAGCCTGCTGGTGTTGCTACCGGTCGCAAGTCAAGAGGGGTCAAGGGATGAAAGGACTTAGTCTGTTGTTGCCGGGCGGCCTTGTCCCTCTACGGAGGTGACCAAGTCCAGAGTGGCGCTGGACTTTTCGATCCGCTGGAGGTGTCCCTCCACTCCAGGGCCGAAGAGGTCAGTCCCCGAGAAGGGGACGTCCGCCAACTTGTGCTGGGTATCCGCCGTGAAGGTGGATATCCTCAGCCATGCCCTGCGGCGCATGGCCACTGCGGCCGCTACTGACCTGGCACAGGAATCACCTATGTCCAGAGCAGTCTGAAGCTGCTGCTTAGCCACCGCCCTACCCTGGTCCCGCACCTGCCAGACCGAGGTCCGCAGGTCGGCCGGGAGAAGAGGGATCACCTCATCCAGGGAGCCCATGAGGGCGTGGGAGAAGTGTGCCATCAGCATGGCTGAGCTGGCCTGTCGGAGGCCGAGGGAGGATGCAGCTTACACCTTGCACCCGGCACAGTCCAGCCTTTTGGACTCTTTGTCGGGGGGCCTATCCACGTCCTGAGCGTTCCCCGAACGCCGGAAGACGCTTATCGGTGACTAACCCTCGGCAGAGGGGTGTCTGAGAAACCGGGCAAGACCTGTAGGGACCAGATACTTCCTGGCCATCCTGGCTGAGGGCGTAGACAGGAAGCAGGCCACTGCTGAAGCTCCAAGGCTAGCCGACAATGGCCTCAGCCACAGGGAAGGCCTCCGTGGTGAATCCCTGGTCTAGTATCTCCGCCAGGGATACTGGCCTGCTTGGACACGGGCTCGAGCTGCATCCCGAAGACTCGAGATGAGCCAAGCAGACCATGAAGGACGGACGATGGGCTATCGCCTCCGATACTGGCCTCGGAGGACACCAGGCCGACCGCCTGATGAACAGGGAGGAGTCGTCATCGGACTCCGAAGAGTCAGTGAAGAGCTGCCTCGGGCCTAAGCCACCCTCCACCTGCCAAGGACGGTCGGGAGTGAGGGTGACCGACAACCTGTGGGGCAGGCTGTGACCCGACCGAGGTTCCACCACAATCGGTGGGGAAGCTAGATTTGGTCGAACAACCAGCCCAGAAACGGGCATCTCGACTGCGGCGAGCAGTTGCTTCGGCCGACAGCCACTTGATGCCGGGGGATGGGTCGGGGTCGACTTACTCCCGGACAACAGGAACTGCTGCCACATAAGCTCCTCGTAACGTCGACGCATTCTGAGTCGAAGTCTCTCCTCATCCGAGGAGGAGGACAAGGAGGAGCGGTGTCGCCACTTACTTCAGTGCCGAGACCGAGACCACCGATGTCGGCGAGGCGTTGACCGAGATGAAGTCCAAACCGAGGGCGGCCTGGGAAGGCAGGGACACCCGCCTTCCTGGGCTCGACACTTAACCGGGACTGCCGCCCTAAAGCGTGGCAGATCCTCGGTCTCCACCGGGAAACCGCCAAGAGGGGTTGTCGGTTTCCCACCAGTCGACCACCCGCCGAGGGGTCGAGGAATACCTCGACTGGCGTGACGGGTGTCTCGGCAGGCTGGCCTGACGGGATGCCGTGAAGCCAGCGCCTGAGCCTACAACTCGATCAAGTCGACGGTCGGGTGTCCGGGGAAGGAGACTCTCCTCGGCCCCACGAACACCGATTTATGGGATTCTACCTCTTCCGACTTCTTCTTGGGCCGACAGGAATATCCCGATGGCCCCTCTCCCTTCATGGAAAGGGACTGGCAAAGCTCCTTGAATGAAGTCGAATAAGAGGAACTCAGAGAGAGTGGGATAAACGCCACGACTGAGAAGGAGGAAGATGCGGCCTGGGCCGCCTCCTCCTCCTCGAGGGCGATCATGTGCTCGAGCTGCTCAGCCGAGCCAGCTGCCACGGACACCGCCCAACGAGTCTCTTTGGATTTTACCGGCCGGAAACACTTCTCAGGGCGCCCGAGCTTCAATTGGGCAGCACGATCCTCCAGGACGTTGGCCAGAAAGGACGGCACAACTCGCAGACCTGCGGGTCGTGGTCTAGGTCGAGGCAGTAGACGCAAGTGGAATGTGGATCCATCCTGGACATCTTCTGCCCGCCAGGGCGCCTCCGAAAGCCAGGAATCGATTTGTCCATCGCAGCCTTGAGGGATAAGCAGACCGAAGTTTAGAAAACTTCAAAACTAGTTTCGGACGAACCGAAGAGTTAGGATCCAGTCTAAAATGCAGAGTGCTAAGGAGGGAACCTGAGCTTCCAAGCGGTAAGGAAGATCTGGCATCATGGGGCAGAGCCGAGAGTTTTACCACCCGGGTGGGTGGGAGGAACCAGCTTGAAGACCTTCTGGAACCTGCCAGACAGTGTGGATGAACAACATATCCATGTCCCTAGAACTGTTCCCTTTCCTGTGAAGGAGGGAGTTTATTGACTAATTCAATGGCAAATGACCAGAGTGTACGCTGGTATTTGATCATGTGTCCCATATAATTTAGGATTCTGAGATTCATGGTACTGGACTGAAATACCTTTTTTCCCAAATCATCAGAAGGTAAGGAGCTCATACATTTTGGTCGTTTAGTACGATCATGAGTGGCAGCAATCACCACTGAATCTGCCTCAGGAGTGATGGATAGAAAAGGGTGATCCAGAGGAACCTGGTATATGCAATCCGCCTTGCAGAGAAATGGAAATTACGTAATTACCATATTTGTTGCTCTTCTTGGACAGTCTCCATCACTCATTCACACTAGTGGGATAGTGCCGGAGGCGCTAGGACCAAGCAGGAGCCAAAAATTTTCAGAAGGGTCGGCGCCGAGACAGGACCACGCATGCGTGGCACCGTGAGACTATCTTGTGCCTGTGTAGGCTATCTCGGTGTCGTCCCTCCAACCACCTCAGTACCTTTTTGACTAAGGAGGTGAAGCGTAACTAATGAAAATAACTTATCCTGTCTTTCTGAGCCTGATAAGGCCCAGATGGCCTTTGCAAGAAAGGTCAAAGAACAATGCCTTCACAGCCTGAAACACAGGACCAAGAAGACCAGGAAAGCAAATGAGTGAACCCAGGGGATGGTGGGTGGGAGTGTGAATGAGTGATGGAGACTGTCCAAGAAGATCAACAATGACGGTAAGTACATAATTTCCATATCTTCTTGGACTAAGTCTCCATCACTCATTCACACTAGTGGGAGAGTACTGAGCTAAAACCAACAACCCTGAGTAGGGTGGTAAGACAGCCAGGAACTGTCCTGCTAATAAAAAGAGCTGTCTTGGAAAGAGCATCAAGAACAAAGTGCTTACAAGATAAGCGCTTGAGTTGTAACTCACCACTTTGCAGACAACTGCAACAGACATAAAATGAAACTGCCAGAAAACCGCAACCACTCTAGGAGAGCAGCGAGAACCCGGCCACACAATTTGGTCTAGGACCAAAAATAATAGTGTCAAAGACATATATTAATCTAATGTAAAAAGGCCTCAGGAACTGAAAAAGCCAGGGTAAAGTCTACTGGTTCATGGTAGACCGAAAAGCGCAAATGGAGACCCCCCACTACCAAGTATGGCTGACCTGTGAACAACAGGTCCAGGAGCACTTGAACCCCTTACTTGGTGAACAAAAGAAGGTCCCAGTGGGTTTAGCCCTTCAAGGAGAATGGTTTTCACTTAGTCACTGAAACCTTCCTGATGGAAGCCCAAAGCATGACTTAGGAGCCTCTTGTGGTGGTCTAGTAGAACCAGACCCTAACCACTTTATATTTCAAAAGGAATCATCCTTGCCCTGTGTGCACAACTGTAGTAGCAGTCTCTGAACTCAGGGAAGAGAGGAAAAGTGTACAGGAGGATGTGTCCACTGTGGAAAAACATTCCGACAGAAAAAAAAAAAAAACAGGGACTGGATTTCTAAGGCAAATAGAGGCAGATGTGCATGGAGGAGGGACGCAGCAAGACCAAGTTAGGGCTAACCCATTCATTGAAAGTAACTGAATAGCGGCAGAAGTGACTCAGTGCAGTGTGGCACTACTCACTCCAGCCTCCCTGAAGGGAGTAGGAAAGGACTCTAGTTTGTTTGCTGAGAAACAAACATCACAGCTCCGTCACCCACTCAGAGAGGATAGCTTAATGAGCGACTGGTACGGAACCAATGCGCAGGAACCAAAGGTGTGAATATTTGAGAAGCCATCTCAGAAAAAAGACCTACTTGACCTACAGTCAAGAAAGGAATATGTCGTCTGTTAAGGTGAAGCAAGCAAGAAAGCAGGAACCTGAGTTCTGACTCGCTGGAGAGTCACTTCTGTTGCTGCGAAGCTCTGCTCAAGAGAAGAAAGCCTGATGGAAAAGGAGGATTAACAGACTGTGCAGTCGCCTAGGTCTAGGAAATCTCTCTAAATAAAATAAATCTTTGTTGGAGAAAGAGATGACCCATACTGCCGCTGGATCTGACTCCCCCTAGGGGTAGAAGTAGTCAGGTACTCTTTACCGTATTCTAGAGACGAGCGCCTCGGGGGCTGAGGCAGAACCTGACCAGATCCAAAAGGGTGGTATCGGGTAATTTCAGCCAGGCCCTGTGTTGTGATAAATTTTCTTTTACCATTAGTCTGAGCCTAACAAGGCTTTCAGGCTGCTATTTCGCAAGGATTGCCCGATACAAAAATGACAAAGATGTCCTCCATCTGAGAGGCAGGAGGAGCCCGAGCGTACTGAATCGTGACCAGACTAATAATCACAACTGGAGAGATGTTAACCACCTGTACGGAAGAAGCCACCGAAGGGGCAATATCACAAAGGGGGCTATATACCACTACCAAAGGAGAGGAAGAGCTTGAGCAGCTCCCGACCACTGAATTAGAATGTTCCACAGAGTGTAATTGTCTTGACGACTGAAAAAGTCTAGACGCAGAAGTGTATGGTCCACGGATGCAGTCTGAAATACTATAGTGGGCCCCATCACTGAGGAACTACTGAAAAGATCTTCCATCATGGACTCTGATGATAGAGAGGGCATGCCCTTCAGTATATAAAATGAGTCATCTGCTGTATTACTGACCAGATGAACAGGGAGAGACTCATCTAGATGCACTTCAACCCCGGAAGGACCACTAAGGGAGGTCTAGGTCAGAGCCACTAGAGACTGTGCCACCAGGAAGGATGTCGAGGAGCTTGGCACCACGTAGGGAGCCGAGAAAGTGCTGACCGGAATGAGAGATTCCACTTGCAGAACAGTACAGAAGAGTTCCATCAGCGGAAAACTGGTGGATGTCACAAGATCCCACGTAGACCGCCACTCACTAAGATGTGTGGAAAAAAATAATCCGGAGAACAGGACTCCATTCTGCGGAAAACATCCTGCCACAAGTTCTGTGGAGAAGTCGTCTGTGGAAGAAAAATTTGTCACTAGTTCTGCCAGACAGCACCTACTAGCACCCCTGCGGTACCAGCATCACTTGTGGCACAGGAGGGCACCAAGTAGTGCCTATACCAAGCTGGGAGACACCCGAGGGCACCCGCAGGCCCCCCCCGCACCCATGCAGCAATGGCACCCGAGGGCACCTCCGACACCCATGGCACCCATGGAATCCATGGCAAAAATGGCACCTGGGGGCACCAGTGGCACCCATGAAACTCATGGCACCCGCGGGTGTCCACGGCACCACCTGCGGGCAACCACAGGTACTCGGCACCGCTCGCGGGTGCTCAGCACTGCCCACGGCACCCGTGGGTGCTCTGCGCCACCCGTGGCTCCACGAGACACCCACGGCACCACCAGCAGTGCCGGCAACCAATGGCAGCAACAATAGCACCTGTGGCACCGCACAGAGCGATGGCACTGACCCACGGCACCGACTACAGCACCGAGCCACGGCACCAAGGCACGACGCCGACCAAGGCACCGAGCCACGGCACTGAGGTATGGCGCCAACCAAGGCACCGAGCCATGACGATGCCGACAACGCCATCCCACAGCACCGATGGAAAATGCCAATGAAAATCCTGAGAAGAAGGGGAGAAAGAAAAAGGTGGTGCCTGTGCCAGCCCTGAACAATGCTCGTGCAGACGTACCAAAGGGCAACCTCGAGAGGCACTGATTCTTCTTCCCCCAACAAGGAAGAAGAGCTCGAGGTTAAGTGGAGCCAGATCCCCGTAACTGCTAGATTCATGCTACGGTGGACTGTCTCTCTGCCTCCCCCCCAAAGCACAGGACTGTCCGTAGTCATCCCCCCCCCACCCGTTTATCAAGGGCGGTGGACCGGACACAGCCCCTCTGCCGTAACAACTTCCAAACTAAGTCTTCCTACCGTCACCGCTACTGTCTAAGGACAACTCCATTGATGGCAGGAAAGAATTTCTTTTTCTTCTTTTTCATAATCTTCTTTTCTTGTTCATAAAATAAGAAATTACTACTAAAAATGTTAAATTAAATGCTAAAAGCTGCTGTCATATAGATGAAAACTCTGACTCCGGAAGCGAGCGACATCGACATCCAAGCGCCCTCGTTGGTGGGAGAAAAGGAACTGCTGAGGTGGTTGAAGGGTCGACACGGAGATAGCCCACATAGGCACAAGCTAGTCTCCTGGTGTCACGCATGCGTAGTCCTGTCTTGGCGCCAATCTTTCTGAAAATTTTTGGCTCCCGCTTGGTCTTAGAGCCTCCAGCGCTATCCCACTAGCATGAATGAGTGATGGAAACTTAGTCCAGGAAGTTCAGCCATGATAGAAGAAGGTTGGTGCCAGGCTGCAAGCATAGCGTCTTGGTAGGTCTGAATTAGTAGGGGTACCACTAAGACCGGCTCCTCGGGTGACTAAGTAGTCTGCCATATCTTTACATTGTTTGTCATGTTCACTAGTAAAGAATCCCATGACCTTTTGAATGTGGACCATCATTTCATGGAAAGAAGGGTCATCTGGAGGAGAGACAGCTGTATGTCTGGGCAAGTCCTCTTCTAATGAGGAGAGGTCCAATAAAGGAGAGTGGGGTTGGAAATCCAACTCCTGGAATTCCTCATCCTCTAGATCTCTGGTAAAATCTGCTAGGAAATCAGGCTCGTCTGATAAGTAGTCCTCATATACAGGAGAGGTGACCAGGGTGGGAGATGACCCATGTCGCCATGAAACCTTTTAGGCAGAGGTGTGGGTGAACGGGATGGATGGCTCGGCTCTCCTGGATCAGAGGGCTGAGCATGCCGCATAGCATGCCAGACGTGCTGTACTACTGTAGTAACGTCCAGTTCTCTTTGAGTAGAAGGAGGAGTAGGGAGGAGGGGTTTCTGGGAAACCAAAGGGAGGATGGAGGGGATTGGACGCGTGGCCTGAGCAGGTCTTGCCCCTGGGTGGTAAAACCAGGATCCCGATCCCTGTCTGCCTGGCCCCCATGGGTACCCACCTGCGAGGATGGAGGGGCAGTCAGCATAGCAAATGCAGTAGGTTTTCCCTCTGGAATGCGGCTCCTCGTCGATGGAGCCCCTGGGAAAAGAGTGCTATGCTGTAAAAATGATGGTCCCGTCGATGGGGGAGCAGCCCCCTTTGATGGAGCATCGATGGAACCCATAAAGGGTTCATTATAAACTGCCGTCAATGCACTAGATAGAGCCATAGACGAGAGGGTATAAGTCCCCGTCGACGAAGAGGCAGGCTGAGAAGGCGCAGTCGATGGTGGGGCACCAGTGACGGTGGCTGTCGACGAGCACTTAGGCATGGAGTGTGTGGAGGGCTTTTCCTTCTCCTTTTTGTGACTTCGAAGAGAATCAGTGAGGGAGGACTCTTGGGATGAGCCCCCTGATTCTCCATGAGAGACAATTTCTGCTCCATTTAATTTCAAGCAACCGTCAACGACAGGTTGCTTGGTTGAAATCCTGACAATGAATGCAGGAACTGGTGTCGTGTGTGGGTCCCAGACACCTTACACAAGCAATATAGTTGTCGAAGTGTTAGATTTTCCTACCGAAATGGCAGGAACAAAATAGCGCTTTCAAGATTCTTTGGACACTTGTTTGGTTGCTCAGATTCTCGTCAATGACTGCTGTCTGAAGTTGCTCTAGCTGCTGCGTGAGAGCTGAAGATGGTGGGAAAATGAACTGAGGATACCAGGGACCACCCCACACTTATATAGGAAAAAGGAAGCTGATGTCATATGTGGGCGGCCCCTGGAAAAAGACTGCTAGAAGAGCTGCGGTGTGCAACAGTGACCTCTGGCGACAACCCAAGTGTATTACCTGCTGCAAGAGACCACTCCGTGGAAGATACAGAAATTACGTACTTACCGTAATTCTTGATTTTCTTGGATGCAATCTCCTTCACTCATTCACACTTATGGGACTATACCAGAGGCGTTAGGACCCCGCGGGACTCAAAAATCTTCAGGAGGGCCGGCACCGCGATAGGACCACACATGCGTGGAACCGCAAGGCTATCTCACGCCTGTATAGGCTATCTCGGCATCGATTCTCCAACCGCATCAGTACCTTTTTAACCGAAGAGATGCAGTGTAACTAATGAAAATAAATAACTTACCTAAATCTCCGGGCCTGTGAAGACCCGGATGACCCATGCAAGAGGGGTCAACTGAACAATGTCTTCACAGCTCGAACAAGACAGTGAAGACCAAGGAAACAAAAGCAAGTGAGCCCGGGGGATGGTAGGTGGGTGTGTGGATGAGTGGTGGAGATTACATCCAAGAAGATCAAGAATTACGGTAAGTATGTAATTTCCATATCTTCCTGGACTCAAATCTCCACCACTCATTCACACTTATGGGACAGTACCAGGCTAAAACCAACCCACCGTGAGCAGGGCGGTTGGCGATAGGGCTCACTCAGAATGGAAGTCCAAGGGACAGTCCTGGCAAAAAAGAAAGAGCTGTCTGGAAGGACATCCAGAACATAGTACTTTACAAAGGTATGCACTGAGCTACAACTCACTATCTTGAAGAAGACTGCAAAGGACACATACGAATCTCCGCCAGGAAGCGCCATCACTCTGATAGAGTGGCGTGAAACCAGCCTTACAGTTTGGTCTAAGACAAGGATAGTAGTGTTGAAGACATGCTACTAAGCTAGCCGAAAACATCTCAGACAAGAAATTGATCTAGCTGAGGCATGCTGAAGCTACCAAAATTGCTCGAAGTGTAGCTTTGTTGTTCTGTTGAAGAAAATCGCAGAACTGGTCTAACATTCAGAGAGAAAAGGGAACGCACCTTTCCCTTCTGGAGTTAAGGAAATAACTTGATTAACGGTAAGAGCCAGAGGAAATTCTACTGGTTCAAGCTAGACCAAAGAAGCGCAGATGTGTACCCCCACCACCAAGTACGGCTGACCTGCGAAAGACACATTACTTGGCGAACACCAAAGGGTCCAGGTGGGATAGTTCATCAAATGGTTAGCCATGTAAGCCTTCCAGGTGAAAGACCTCTATATGACTTAGAGGACATCTGTGAAGGTCTGGGAGAACCAGAGTCTACCCACTTCCATTCCAATGAGGAATCACTATGCCCCAGTTTGCCTTCAACTCGACCAGCACTCTCTGAACCAAGGGAAGAGGGGAAAAATGTATAGGAGAACTTGTCTACTGCGATAATGATCCTGACAGAAGACACCAGGGTCTGGATTTCTGAAGCAGGATAGGGGCAGACTTGCATTAAGAGGGGACGCAGGAAGGACCAGACTAGGGCTGCCCCAGTCGTTGAAGCAACCGTACGACTGAAACTGGCATGGCATGCTCAAGGCACCACCCACCACGGCCTTCCTGTATAGCGGGTGGGAAAAACGCTCCACCTTGCTTGCTGACAGAAGCATCACAATTTTGTCATCTGCCCAAAGTGAAATAACTCTGTGACAGAGGGCCTCCCTCATCCTGAGGAATATACGGGAACTCCTAAGAGAAGCAGCTGCTGGGAAGGTGAAACTGACACCTTGCCAGAAAAAGAAAATCCTCCTGGGGAAGGGAGAGGAAGCTGAGGCAACTGCTTCCAAAGAGTCTAGCCCAGAGTGACCGACACAGAGCCAACATGCAGGAAGGGAAGGTTGGAATACTGAAAACTCCTTCCTGAACAAGGGCCTACTTGACCTTTAAGGTCGAGAGAGGGAGCATGCCATCTGTTAGCTTGGAAGCAAGCAAGAAGTAGGAACCTGTGTTCCGACTCGCTGTTGAGTTGCTTCTGTTGCTCTGAGGCCCTGATCCAAGGACAGAGAGTCTGACAGAAAAAAACCAACACACTAGGCGCTGCCCAGGTCTGGGAAACATCTCTGAATTAAGAAAGAACCCCTCCCGGAAAAACCTGATGACCCATACCTCCGCTGGATTGGGCTGCCCCTAAAAGTAAAACAAGTCAGGTGCCCTCCACCGTTGTGAAGAAGCGACCATCTCAGGAGCTGAAGGTGGAACCTGGGCCGGATCCAGAAGGATGGTATTGGGTACATTCAGCCTAGGCCCTCTGCTGAGATGATGTTTCCCTTTTTCTTTTTTTTACACAAACAATTAGTTAGTGCCTGACAGGGCTCTCAGGCCTCTACCTTGAAAAGACTGCCTATTACAAGAATGACGATGATGTTGTCCATCTGGGGGCAGAAGGGGCCTGAGTGTGCATAACTTAAACTGAGGACCGAACCAATAATTACAGCTGAGGAGATGTAAATCAATGTTGCCAATGAAAGCCACCGTAGGGGCAGTATCACAGGGGGGCTATATACCCTTATCAAAGGAGCGGAAGAGTACGGAAGGCTCTCGACCATTGAATTAGTGTGATCCACAGGGGTACTTCTACTGACAACTGAAAGAAATCCAGCCGCAGAAGTCTTTGGTCCACAGAAAAAACCTGAGACATTTATGGTGGACCCCATATCCCTGAGGAAAAACTGAAAAGAAGATCTTCCATCACAGACTCTGGTGATACAGAAGGCTTGCGTTCCAGTCACTAAAATGAGTCATCCACTGTATCATCGACAAGTAGGACAGGGAGAGACTCATCCAGAACTACTTCTACCCCAGAAGAACCTCCAAAGGGAGGTCTAGGTCAGAATCGCCAGAGACTTCCCCACCTGGAAGGGTGTCGAGGAGCTCAACACCACTTCATAGAACTGGAAATAGTGTTGCACGAATGCGTAATTCCACCAGCAGACAGCGCAGAATAACAGCTCCACCAATGGAAAACCATGAGAATTTAACTAGCTCCTCTGCTGATCTCCAGCCGCAAGGCACCCGCAGAAATATTCCGCGGAACAGAGCTCCAAAATCACTCCACAACAACTTCCATGAAGAAGAAGAGATCCACGGAAAACCAGCTGTTCTGCAGCACAGCACCCACCAGCACTGCCCGTGGCACCGGCATAACTCTCGGCAGGGGAAGTCATAAAGCAGCGTGGATGCTACCCGTGGCACCGCACGCATCCACGGCACCACACACACCCACGGCGCCATGCGGCACCAACAGCAGCTGCAGCACCAACGGCATTGTCTGTGCCAAGTGGCACCAATGGCACCGCCTGCGGTGCTGCACATGGCGCCAACAGCACCGCCACCACAGATTATGAAGAATAAGGGGGAAGAAAGAAAGCAGTACCCGTCCCAGCCCCTGCATGGAAAAAGGAGAGAAGGTAGGCACAAGGGGACAGCACGATGGCAATGGCACCAAGAGGGCACCACGCACATCCTGGCCCAATCGACCTGGCCAAGTCCAGCGGCTGCAAGGTCCAGAGGCCCCGGAACTGGGTCCACTGGACAGGAAAACTGGACAGAATTCGAAACACCTGCTCCAACGGAGCGGCCCAGAGGTGAAACTGCTCACCAGACCCCCAGAGAGGACAGAGATGGGATCCGGTGTTGAAGAAAGCAGCCATTAAGAGCGGGGCCACAGGGGAATCCACCAAAGCCGGTTCAGGCCTACCGCCCTCAACCACTGATGATCCCCGTGCAAACGTACCAGAGGGCGACTTCGAGTGGTACCGATTCTTCTTCCCCCACAGCAGGAAGACGAGCTTGAGGTCAAGCGGAGCCGGATCCGCAGAACCGCCAATTTTGTGCTTCGGCAGACTGTCCTCCCCCTCGAGTACAGGACTGTCTGTGGTCAGCCCCCCCTTTGCAAAGGGCAGCAGACCGGACACAGCCCCTCCGCCATCACAACTTTCAAACGAAGTCTTCCTACTGTCACCGCTACAATCTAAGGTCGACTCCGTTGATGGCAAGTGAGAATTTATTTTTCTTCTTCATCTTTTTCTCTCTCTCTCTCTTTTTTTTTTTAAATAAGAAAAGAACACTAAAATATTAATCTAAATGAATACCGAACGGCTTAAGCTGCTGTCATATAGACGAAGACTTGATTCCGGCAGGTGAGCAACGTTGACGTCCAAGCGCACTCGACGGCGGGAGAAAAGGAACTGAGGTGGTTGGAGGGTCGATGCCGAGATAGCTTATACAGACGCGAGATAGATTCGCAGTGACACCCATGCGTGGTCCTATCCTGGTGCGGCCTTCCTGAAGATTTTTGACACCCGCGGGGTCCTAGCACCTCTGGCGTAGTCCCATAAGTGTGAATGAGTGGTGGAGATTTGAGTCCAGGATGATCTATGGTTACAGGTGACAAACCTACCTTTCTAGGGCTGTGGATACAGTCTACAATCCACATACTAGCAGACTCCAAGCGGGGGCAAGGCACACCCTATTTGGCAAACAGAGACTGGAGGACCAAGTCCCAAAGGCAGCATCCTGATGAGACTAAATGTCGATGCTGTAATGAAATGTAATGTAAGGAATGAAGGCATGTGCTGACTTCCAGGTGGCAGCCTTGCAGATTTCGTGGGTAGGAATGTATCTAGAAACAGCCACTGAGGCAGCAGTATGTCTGGTGGAATGAACCCTAAAGCCCTGCAGGAGGCTCCCTACCAGCCAATCTATAGCAGAGGTCAATGCAGGATGTGATCCGCCAGTTCTGGAGGCCTCATCTCTGAAAGGATATAGACAGGGTAGAAGCAGTACAAAGGAGAGCAACCAAAATGGTACAGGGCCCGCATAAAAAGCCCTATGAAGAAAGGCTAAAAGATTTAAATATGTACTCCCTAGAGGACAGGAGGGAACAGGGGAATATGGACAAGCGAATACCTCACAGGTCTAAACAAAGTACAGGAAGGGAGCATTTTCCAAAGAAAAAGATGCTCAAAGACAAGGAGGCACAATATGAAGCTGGTGTGGGGGGTTGGGGGAGGCTCAGAGGAAACATGAGAAAGTACTTTGTCATGGAGAGGCTGGTGGATGTGTGGAACAGCCTCCCAGTAGAGGGGGCTAAAACAATCACAGGATTTAAGAATGTGTGGGATAGACACAAGGGTATCATAGAAACAAGGGGGGGGGTGTAAGTCGGAGACAGTAGGGTCTGTGGTTGCACTGTAGGTTGGGAAATGTGGACAGACTGGGTGGGCCAAATGGTCCTTATCTGCCGTCAATTTCTGTGTTTCTATGTTTCACCTGCCAGTTGTCCACTTTGCTGCCAGTTTGCCAGGCGTGGCTTCAGCTCATGTCACAAACAACTGACGAGCCCCACCCTGACATATGCTCCTTATAAGACAGAACCCTCTACAGGTCCAGAGTATTGAGCCCATGGTCAGCCTCCAAATATGGGCTGGTAAAGCATACTGCAAAGTTAACCACCTGGTTAAGGTGACATTCCAATACTACCTTTGAGAGGAATTTTAGGTGGGGGTGAAGGACAACCTTGTCTTTGTGGAAGATCAGACAAGGAGACTCCACTGACAGCACCTGGAGCTCAATGATCCTTCTAGCTGATGTGGTAGCCACTAAAAAGGCTGTCTTCCATGACATGTGAGACAGCTCACACCTGTGCACAGACTAACATGGCTTGCCCGTGAGCATAGCCAGCAACAGCAGTAGGTCCCGTGGTGGTGGTTCATGCATCGGAGTGGACAGATGGCCCAGGCCTTTTAAAAAGCACCCGACTACCTTATCCTGGTCAACCATCAGCTTACTAGCTTGCACCTAGTAAGACGAGATGGCTGTCAGGTGCACCTTAAGGGTCGTCTTTCACAGTCCCAGCTGAGAGAGCGACCAGAGGTATTCTAAAATGCTTACCACAGGACAGGCAAGGGGGTCAAGCTTCTTGCCCTGGTACCATATAGAAAACCTCTTCTATTTAAATGCATAGCATTTGTGAGTCGACTCTTTCCGGGAGGCTTCCTCAATGTGAAGCACAGCTACCGACAGACCCAACGCATGGCACTCTAGCCACTTAGGAACACAGCTGAGCATTGCAGGGATCTCAGATCTGGATGCAGAGGCAGCCACCATGGCAGGCTGCTGAGACTGAGGAGATCCGAGTACCATAACTGCTTTGGCCAGTCTGGAGCTATCAGGATCATCTGTGCCATGTTCTTCCAGGCCTTGACTACCACCTTGTGAATCAAGGGGAAGGAAGGGAAGGGAAGGTGTACAAGAGGTGTGCGGTTCATGGTCTCACGAAGGCATTCCCCAACTGTGTTACGGACTTCCCGGGGTGGCACAAAACAGCCTCAGTTTTGCATTCTCTGAGGAGGCTAACACTCACCAGAGGAGTGCCTCACAGGGAGAAATGAAAATTACATACTCACCGTAATTCTTGATTTTTCAGAATATCTTCACCATTTATTCACATAATTGGGTCTGTGCCAGAGGCACTAGGACCCTGTGGAAGCAAAAGCTTTTACATCTTAGAGCTAGGGGTCTGACGTCAGTGATGGTGCTGCCTACGAGGCAGAAGTATGACGTGGCGCTTGTGGACTGGCCGGTAACTGACACTGCCCCCCCCCCCTTCAGTTCTGTTAGCCAGGACAGAAACAAAGTGGAAGAGAAAGAAACAGAGGATCCAAAAATTGCACAAAAAGATACGTAAAATTATACAGATATAAAAACAACAAACGATTAAGACCTACCTAGAAGAGAGGAGGAGGGGAGGGGAAGGAGGATCTAATGTAGCAGGTTTGAAAGAAAGAAAGGCTGAGACAATCTGGGCAGGCAGAAGGAAGAATTGTCCATCCAGGAAGGGGGAAGCAAGCTGAGACAGGGATCTGGAAGCTCCCAGAAGCCAAAAAATGGAAATTACGTACTTACTGTAATTACTGATCTTCCCAAATAAATTCACCATTCATTTGCAATGGCCTCCGGGGCACTGCCTCTTTAAATTTTTCTGAGCTGGAGGAGTCGCCCATGATACAGGCGTTCTACATGGCGATCACAGGTTGGCCAGTAACCAATGCCAGCCCCTCCCATAACTCAGTTCTTGTCCGCCAGGCAAGGAAGAAAGGATAAGGATAGGGATAGGAGGAGGGCAAGGGTGCCCGAATTATATGGGGGGGGGGGGAGATAAACACAAAGCCGACTGAAAGAAGGAGGTATTGCTAAGAATGACAAACTAAGATGGTAGGGGTGACCAGCATGCTGGGCAGCCCAAGAGGCATAAGAAAAATAGAAAAAAATTAAAAAAGCAAGAAGGCAGAAAAGACAGGAAAAAGAGCCAGCATTCTCCCCTCCTGAGGAGGTTATCCACTCCCCATTCACTTCCTCTCCCTCCTAGACACTGAAACCCCTGCATGGGGCCCAGACAGGCTCTTCAGACTAAGTACTGAAGGGCAGAATTTGAGGAAGTAGGTCATGGAGGGCCAGGGGACCCCAAGAAGCTCAGCAGTCCTTAACCAGAGAGCTGCCTCAAATAGACAGGAGGGAGGAGGACAAGGAGGGGGGTGGAGAGAGAGAGAGAAGTCTCCTACAATCCCCAGGAGATAAACCGTCAAGAGGCCTAGATAGCCACACTTTCTCCCAACGGATTCAAGGGGGTCTCCAGGAGAAGATCCTGAGGAAGGAAAAACCCCCACAGAGAGCATGTTCATGCTGGTATCCCTCGTTTTGTTTCCTTTTTTTTTTTAAAAGACATTCACAACTGTGGACCCCCTACAGCCTACTTAACGAAGGGTTGAAATAGCTCAATGTAAACAGCCAGCAGGACCAAGGCAGGAAGGCTAACTGGTCACCACACCCACTAGTCGCAAGAGATCCTAGGGGATTTCTCAAGACCAGCCACAACAGGTCCCTGAATTTAAAAACACCTGCCAGGGCGGTAGCACCGTAAGCAGCTCCGACCCTTCTTGGAATCAGCCAACCTAAGGCATTAGAACAGAAGACCCTTAGAGGGATACTCCCTATCCCTACAGGGGAGGGGAACAGAAAAAAGGGGTCAGAAGGCCAACCGAGGAAGGGCTGACAGAGCCCGTAAGTTACAAAAATGAAAATTACATACCTACCGTAATTATGATCTTTCTGTGTATCTTCACCATTCATCACGTTTGAGGTATATGGCTGGAGGTCATGACCCTGTGAGAGCTTTTTTTTTCTTTCTGGATGGGCGGAGTCGACGCACCGGCGCCACCCTCGAGGCCGATGCACTGCGTGGTGGTTGCGGGATGGCGGTTAGGTGCTGTCGGCTCCGCCTTCCCGCCAGTTCTGAGTCGCCGGAGAGGTGAGGAAAAGGGTTGGGAGGGTGCGACAAGAAAGTCCAAGGGACAGATAAAGGAAAAAATATATAACATAAAGGAGAAATGATAACTGAGAGGACAGAATAAGAAGGAAGTCTAAGGGGAATGGGTAGAGGCCCCAATCTCTGGAAATAGGAAAAAGGGAAGAGGAAGGATTTAGGATAAGCATGAGAGAGGGAGGAGAAAGGTGACAACCATACCCTGGAAATTGACTTATCTACAGATTGTATAGGCACTGCAAGGAGTAGCCAAAGGGCTCATTTCCAGAATTCAAAGCACGGAATCACTGGCAAAAACTCCAAAAGCAGAAAACGCCTATTCTGGAAGAAAGACAGGACACAGGAAAATCTCCCCCTCTCAGGGAAAAAAGGAGTTTTTGGTGAAAGAAATATAGTTTTTTTTTTTTGTTTGTTTTTTTTTAACGCTATGTCCACTGGACAAGGATAAATAAAGATGGACGGGAGCCAAGGAAGAGGAGAGAATGGAGGGCAACTGCCAACTCCCATCCCATAGGGTTGGAGCTAGAGCACTGGAGAAGGAGTGCCCCCCACACTAACAACTCTCCCTCTAGAAACAACATCCTCCATGTGCCCTTGTTTACCCCACTCCTAACAAGAAAAAGGAGGGGGGCTAAGTTGGGCATAGAGAGGGAGGGGGACCCAGAGACTGAGGCCCCAGGGGGATGGAGGGCGGGAATGTGATGAATGGTGAAGATAAACAGAAAGATCATAATTACTGTAGGTACATAATTTTCATATCTTATCTGGGTCAATCTTCACCATTCGTCATGTTTGGGTGAGTGCCAAGCCCCCCTGAAGGGTTTTTTTCTTTTAACCCTAAGGGACAGAGTCCCTTAGCTCTCAGTGGGTAACACACTAAGAGGGAGAACCTTCGGGGCTTGGAGAGGCCCAGAGTGTGGTGAGTAGAGGGTCTCTCGAGGGGAAGGAAGTTGTCCTAACAAACGCCGTCTCGCTCTACGGAAGAAGAGATAGATTATCTGGTGAGCGGAGTTAATCACCCTACACTGGGCCAAGGGTGACAACTGGGAAAGACGCAGCCATGCTGTCCGCCTAGTGCAGATCGCTGTCCCTATGAACCTGGTAGCTACCTCGTTGGCATCGTACGATGCCCTCGCTTAGTGCCTTGCTAGCTCCAGGCCACGTGCAGAGAGTGCAATGGCTTGTCTGGTTTTCTCCGTGTCAGGCATTGAGGCTAGGAGTTGACAGAGCCTGGACTACAGGAACCTGTCATAGGTTGCATAGTGGGCTTGATGTGCTGCGATAGAGCGCAGCAACTGTGCTGAGTAGAAAATCCTCCTACCCCAGAAGTCAAAATCCGAGGAGTCTTGATCTGGGGGCCGGTCATGGTGAAAGGCGCGAAGCCCATCAGGAGTGTCCAGTTGCGCCAATCCTGACTGAGGATGAGGCATGGAACCTGAGACCCGGGAGGTGCATACACTGGCAGAGATCCCTGGGGCAGAACTCCGAAAAGGGTCTCTGTCAGGAACGCAATGACGCCTCGAAACGCAGCAGGCCAGGGAGGCACCACAAGGGTGTCCTTGCCAAATCACCTAAAAAGGCATGCGCTGAGTGCTCCGGATTGCTTTGAGTAGGAGGGGGTGATACACAGGTCCTCCAACATCCTCACAAGGAATCGCTAATACTCTGCGAGATCAGCAACTGGAGAAATGTGGACAGAAGGCTCCTCTCCCCCAGAAGAGGGTGATGAGGAGTCAGAGGACCTAGGCTGTTCGGAGCGTGGCTGCTCAGGGGGAGGTTGAAAAACCTGTCTGTCCATGGCCCTGATGTAAGCGGGGAACTGAGCAGCCATGGCTGTGAACTGCTCCCAGGTGAGAGGCCCGGAAGGACAAAGTGTACCAGGAAGCGCAGGAGAATGCGGCAGAGGGATGGGGACAGAGACGAGAAGAGAAGTCGACTGACCTCAGCCTGGGCTAGGGAGCGGACCAAGAGCTCCAGAAGAAGAAAGAGCTCTGGAAGACTCCACAGCCGACAGCTGAACAACCATTTTGGAACTGCCTTGGCTGCGCCCGGAAGAATTTCCCCTGTGAGGTGACTGGGGCCATGTAGATCCAGAAGGACGGTCCCCTACCACCAGAGAATGGGGCCCTCTCAAAGAAATCGAGGGGGAAGAGTGGAGATCCGCACTACGGCTCCTCCGAGAGCCCGGGGGGGGGGGGGTCCGGAAAAAGGCCAATTAACAGAACTCACACTCCTCGACATCCGAGAGTGCCCTCCTCCTCCTCGAAAGAGCTAGCCTAGGCAGCTGGCAAACCTGCTCAGCCCCCAAAGGAGCTATCCAAGGAGCACTGCCCTTCCCTCCTGTGGGTGCTCTGATTGGCCCCAAAGTTGGGCGATCTAGGCACACCACTCGAGGGGGTACCACCACTGAGGGGTCAGTGAACCCTCTGAGGCCAGGCTGCAGAGCAACAGTGGTCTGCACCACTGCTTGGTGGTCAGCACCCCTGACCCTGGCCACGGTAGCCGCTGTCTGATCCTCAGAGAGGGGCTGGTCCTGGCCTGTCGAGGATACCACTAGAGTGCCCACCTGGGCAACTAGCTCCGAGGAGTCAGACTGCCTGTCCGACCCAGAATCCGACTCATCCTCCGAAGAAGTGGAAACCGAAGTCCTGTGCCAGACAATGGGTGAGCGCTCAGCGCCATCTTGACCAAATGGGGCACCAGAAAAGAAGACTGTACCCGAGATGGTTCCAATGCCCCCCTCAGCACTGCAAACAGTGGCAGAAGGAGGCACGGCTCCAACAAGGGCAGCAATCCCAGTGTCAGAACCTGACAAGGCGCCATCCGGCCCCACGGCGCCACAAACAGCTCCGAGGACAGAGACGGCACCGACGTCGACTCCGACAGCCCCATCGGCGCTGAGAATAGCGCCGCCTGGCCCCACAGTGCCGCAAGCGGTGAAGAGGGCAGAAGCGGCACCAGCGACGGCGCCCACAGCAGTCTCGGTGCCGCAAACGGTGTAGAGATCCGGAACCCCCACGGCGCCATGAGCTCGCTCGGAGCCGCGAATGACTCCTGAGGAGGACACGGCACCATGCTCAACCTCAGCGCCGCGGATAGCGCCAAGGCGAGAGAAAGACGAAGACGGCGCAGAAGAAACTCCGACAGCGCAGCTAGCACTACTGGTGCCAACAGCAGCCACGGTGCCGAGTGACTGGCCAGCGCCAATGACAGCGCCGTCAGGGTCCACGGCACTGCGAACGGCGCCGAGGCCCAAAACGGCACCGACCGACAGCGCCGAGGACAGCGCCGACCCAGGCCTTTCAAGCCGCAGGTCCGACACCGGGGGAGCCTTCACCCCCGAAGGGGCGATTGCCATAACGGCACCAAGCGAGGGCATCGTACGATGCCAACGAGGTAGCTACCAGGTTCATAGGGATGTCGGTGCCTCCCGTCCACCCCCGGGGGGAACAGACTGGGCCTCCTGCACCATGGGAGAAGCTCCCCGCCAAGGCTAGACTGAAAAGTCGAGGTCCTCCTCCTCAGTTCAGACATAGAACTGGGAGGGGACCTGGAGGAAAGCTGAGAGAGCATGGCTTGGCCTGACGAGTGCAAACCCGACCCCACTTTCCATGCGTGTTGTTCGATTACTCTCCCATCCATGGAAAACAGGTGTCGCACGAATCCATGTTGTGAAGTGGACACGTAAGACAACGGTCATGTTGGTCGGTGACGGAATATTTTCGGCCACATGGGCACCGTCGCATGGGGGGCCACCCCGTCCTGGAAGATTTCTTGCCCACCGACCGAGACATGACCTACAGAGAACAAAACACCAAAAACACACTCGACGATGCAAAAAATAGTATAATTGGAAAGGTCTTACCGGGCGACACTGAGTATGGCAAACAGAACCGGTAGGAGGAACCGACGAACTTCGGCACCAAAACTGAAAATAACGACGGAGTCGAATTACAAAGCAGGTAGGCCTCAAACTCTTCTTAGCTTCCCACGAGGTGACCTTGACAGCGGAAGACGAAGAACTGGTGGGAGGGCGGAGCTGACAGCACCTAACAGCCAACCTGTGAGCGCCACACACTGTGTCGGCCTCAAGGGCGGCGCTGATGGTGCGTCGACCCCGCCAATCCAAAAAAAAAAAAAAAAAGGCTCCTGCGGGGTCATGACCTACGGCCATATACCCAAACATGATGAATGGTGAAGATTGACACAGATAAGATCAGGGTTTGCCTCCAAGAAAAGTTATCCCTTCCCTTGACTCTCGTGCCAATTCAGGGAGTAGGGAGAGAGAAAACGGAAAGGACAGTGCTGCCCAGCACCTGATTACAGGTGAAGATATTTGGGAAGATCAATAATTATGGTAAGTACGTAATTTCCATTGCTTCCTCAAATTAAATTACCAATGGGTCCAAGTGCCAAGATGGCAAACCCTGAGGGAAAAGAATTGTTTCCCCCAGCTCCCTGTGGGGGATAACCACAGGAGGAGAGGGCCGTTACAGGCCTGGCAAGGCCAGAGGACTGGAATGAGCCAGCGGGTTTCCTCAAGACCAGGGAGATGGAAGGCACCCCTGCAGTACCCGCCGTGCCCTGCGAGAAAAGAACTGGGCTCCCCAGAATGGTGAGGATATCACCCTACACCGGACCAAGTGTGACAACCTTGACAGGCGAAGCCATGCAGTACGCCTAATACAGACCAAAAGTTCCCACCAGCCTGGAAGCCACCTCGCTGGCAGTGAAGATTGCCCTAGAGAGGTGTCTTGCATCTCCAGACCTTGAGGGGTGAGGTGAATGGCTTGCTGGTTTCCCTCACCATCAGGCACAGTTGCCAGAATATGTCCCAGCAGCGCCCAGATGTGCCTAGCATAGGCCACCTGGTGTGCCTGATGTGCCACTATTCACAGAAGAAGGTGTGCCGACGAAAATACCCTTCTCCTCCATCATTCAAACTCAGCCGAGTCAGCGTCAGGGGGGCGGTTGTGATGAGGGTGACAATGCCCAGATGGGGAGTCCAGGAGCCCCATTCCAGAAGTCGGGTGGGGCATGGCACCTGGAGACCCTGCTGCTGTGCAATACCTGTGCATACTGTCCCTAGGGGCAGGTGAAAGGGCTGTGATATGCTGCCAGACGTCGTGCGAAGTCTCCACAAATGGCCTCAGCCAGGGAGATATGACCAAAGTGTCAGCACTGTATTCCCCCAGAAATGACAATGTAGCACAGATTCCATCCAACAAAGTAGGAAAGATGGAGCTCCTTCATCATTTCCACCAGAAAGCACTGGTAGGATGTAGGGTCCCCGTCAGCTGATTACTGGCGAGAGGAATCCCCTTCCTCGTTGGAGGAAGCCGAAGAAGTGGAGGAGTCTGAGTCAGAGCTTGGCAGTGCGGACGCCTTAAGTCTGAAAATGACCATGGAGATGGCCTTGGGATAATGCAGGAAAGCAGCCGATGAAGCCCTGAACTGCTCCCAGGTCAGAAAGCCCCCAGGGCCAAGTAGACCAGGGAAAGATGGAAATACAGGCAGAGAAACAGGACGAGGGACAGCCTGATGAAGCAGGGAAGGTTCTCTGCCAGAGCTGCGGGTTTGTGCAGGGGACTCCTCCTGAAGGGGCGGGGTTGCCAAACCCACCCACCTAAGTGCACCTAATTGTCTAGGGGTGGGCTGGGTGTTGCTCTTGGGGGAACCCCCAAGTGGGGAGGCTGGAGATGTGCAATGCCACCAGAAGGCTCCCACCCCCAACAACTGCAGGACCCTTACCCAAAGCAAAGGAAGGCAGAGACAGGTCCACACTGTAACCCCTGATGGGTCTCCGAGGAGGCTGCCACTCAGACCGGGTCCTGCAACCCTTGACTTCAAAGAGAGGGACCTGCCCCTCGGAGGGGCCTAGTGGAAGAGTCCGGACTGGTCGCCTTGGGAGGGAAAGCCCCAGCCTCTACAGGGGGAGCGGTGGAGCCCTCCTGAGTATCCTCCTCATCATCCAGGATCCAAAACATGGTAGGTCTGAGCCTGGCCAATGAGAGAACGCCCACCCCCAAGCAGACTCCAGCCGTGGCGCCAGAGACTTAGGTGGTGGTGCCATCAGAAATGGCGCCACTCAAAACAGTGCCAGGCACAGTGTCACCACTTGCAGGAGCTCCAGAGAGGCCCCCTGACAGAGCCCCCAGCACCAGACACGGTGCAAGAAAGGTTTGGAGTGGTGGCGCCGCCAGCAGCACCATTCTACCAGCCTGGAAACTTCTAAAGACCCCAGAGAGACCCAGGTGGAATCCGAGGAGTCCGGCTTCCAGTTGGGATCATCCTGCTCATCGTCCCCTAAAACAGGGGACGAGATCAAGGATATCTCCAAATGGGCCACTCCCTGAATTTAAGGCCCCCCGGCACCAAGGGAGGGGTCAGAGGGGAGCCTGGGAACGCTGCCGATGCTGCCCTGCTCACCGGCCCCGGAAGCGGTGCCCAGAGCAGGGGCACTGACCGACCACAAGCCCGAGGGGACCACCCGGGTAGAGCTCGAGTATAGCTCAGACTCTACCTCGGGGGTCGTCCAGGTCTCTGCGGAGACCCCGGACTGCGAGGGATGACCAGTTGTCCTCCCGGATGACAACTGCCCCACCAACTCCTCGCTGGGACCCCTTGCACCAGCAAGCCGTGGAGTGGGGGGGGTTCCTTCCCCACTGGCTCATATAGAGCCGTGGTGGGGGGCTCCGTGGTGGAGCACAGAGATGGTGTCTTGGCATCTTGAGTGCGATGACGCCCTCCATAAGTGGGGGGAAGGTCTCTCCCCAACCACGCCGCATGGATAACGAGAATGCTATAATCCATGGAGAAACAAGCATTGCATTTGTCCATTGCATGGAGGGGACCCAAATGGGTGAAACAACGGTCGTGGGGTCCGTAACGGTCATGGAGTTGCCACAGGGGCACCGACCCATAGGGGCAACTCCCGCACATTTGGATATCAATCTACGCTCCGACCCTGACATACTGTTGTGCAGAAAAAACAATTAAATGTGATTTTAAACCGAAAAGTACTCAAAGCCGCGAGAAACAAGAAAGAAAATAAATAAATTCCAGAACTGTAGCAGTACTAGTACTCACGGCACCAGATCAAGAGTTCAGGCCTAGTGGACTTCAAATAATGCAGCTGCTTGAAGGCAGTCTTCCCGCGCAGGATCCTTCATCGATGGTGGTAAGAGAAGAACCGAGTTATGGGAGGGGCCGGTGTCGGTTACTGGGCAACCCGCGAGTGCCATGTAGAACGCTGGCCTCATGGGTGACGCTGTCCTCACATCTTCCAGCTCAAAAAAATTTAAGGAGGCAGTGCCTTTTTTTTTTCCTGGGCAGGGCCCTGACCTCTGGCAGGACCCACTGGTAATGAATGGTGAAGGTTAATTTGGAGAAGATCCCATGTTACCTAGAGAAGTGACATGGGAACAATAAGGGGTTCCTAGAAAGGTAATTTAGTGGAACACAAGATCACCATTCTGTGTGCAGGAGTGGACAGAAAAGGCATCTGAGAGTGCTGGAGAGATCCCTATCAGGTAAGGTATAAGAGAAAAACAGCTCTGAAACATTGGCTGTTTTAGTATTATTTATTACGTTATTTTTTGTTTTCAAATAATGCAAGAAAAATAAAAAACCGGGCAGGGCTGTACTTACTCCTAAGAGGAGAACAAAAAACGTAAAAACAGGAGCCTGGAGGGTAACAAAGCCCGCAGGCAGAGGCTCTGGGCAGGAGGCCTCCTGCAGCACATACAAAGGGGAGGCAAAGTTCCCCATTTCATTCTTTTTTAAATTTTCACTTTCTTTTATTTTTTTGTTTCAGGAACACAAGAAAAATGTAAGGAAAAAAGGGCTACTCTTACCCACAGAAAAAAATAAGGCATCAGTCTCGGGGAGTAAAAGCCCGAAGGCAAAGTTGTGTGCAGAGACTCACTGCAAGAAGAAATCAATGACAGACTTCTGTGAGCCTCTTTGGGGCCAAACCCAAAAGTGGGCAAGGAACAGAAAACCCTATCTGAAGTGCTTTGTTTTTTGTTTTTTTTAATAAGGCCCAGAGCAACAGCAGAAGAGAAGAACACAAAGAGAGAAAGAGAGAGAGAGAGAGAGACACAGACAGACAGGGTGAGCTGCTCAGATACCAGGCCATTTGTGAGCAGGGGATGGAGGGCAGGTATGTGAATGAATGGTGAAGATACTCTGGAAGAACAGGTTACTCACCTGTAACAGTAGTTCTAGGAGTGGTACATGTTCATCCACACTCTCTGGCATGTCCCTTTCCCCTTTAAATCCGGCCGGAAAGCCTTCAAGCTGGCTCCTCCCACCCACCTGGGTGGTAAATACCTTGGCTCTGCCCCATGATGCCAGATCTTAGCCCGCTGGAAACAAGGTGGTGTGCCTAAAGCCGGGGAAGTCGGGTGGGTGCATATGGATGAACAACATATACCACTCCTAGAACTACTGTTACAGGTGAATAACCTGTTCTTCTAGGAGCGTGGATATGTTGTTCATCCACACTGTTTGGCAGACTCCAAGCAGTTATCCGGTAGGAGGGAGGCAAGGTGCACACCCCCTATTTAGGAAACAGAGATTGGAGACCTGAGGCCCCAAAACCAGCATCCCGGCGTGACTCCAGGTCGATGTGGTAGTGGGTAATGAAGGTGTTTGCCGACTTCCAGGTAGCAGCCACCGATGCAGCAGTATGGCGGATAGAATGAGCTCTTATCCCTCTGGGAGGCTCCTTGGCCGCCAACTCATAGCACAGACCTATGCATGATGTAATCCATCTCACAATGGTCCATTTAGCTGCAGGTCTGCCAGAAGCGGCTTCGACGTAGGTGACAAACAGCTGGCGAACCTCTCCCCGAATTTCCTCCATTCTCTCCTTATAATAGGAAAGAGCACATCTAAGGTCCAGGGTATGGAGCCTGTACTCGGCGTCCGAGGTGTAGTTAGGGTAATATACCGGCAGAGTCAACAACTGGTTAAGGTGAAACTCTGACACCACCTTCGGAAGGAATTTCGGATTGGGGCGCAGGACAACTTTGGCCCTGTGAAAGACCAGATAAGGGGAGTCCACCGAAAGTGCCTGGAGCTCCCCTGTCCTTCTGGCTGACGTGATAGCCACCAGGAAGGCTGTCTTCCACAACAAGCGTGAGAGCTCACGCTTGTGCATGGGTTCGGATGGCTTGCCCATGAGCTTTTCCAAAACCAGCAAGAGATACCATGGAGGTGGAGGTTCATGCACCAGAGGGGATATGTGATCCAGGCCTTTGAAAAAGCACCCGACCACTGTCTCCTGTGCCAATGTCGACTGACCAGCCCACACCCGATAAGCAGAAATGGCTGCCAGGTGCACCCCAAGGGTCAATGACCATAGACCCCTTTGGAAAGAGACAAACAAAGGTAGTCTAAAATGTTAGCCACAGAGCAGATTAAGGGGTCCAGACTCTTACCCTGACGCCAAATGGAAAACCTTTTCCATTTGAAGGCATAACACTTCCTGGTCGATTCCTTACGAGATGCCTCCACCACCGTGTAGACATCCGCGGAAAGACCCAGAGCCTGGAACTCTAGCTGCTCAGGTACCAGGCTGTGAGGTACAGGGATTGAAGGTCCGGATGGAATACCTTCCCCTGGTTCAATGATATCAGGTCCGGGCATGTACAAAGCCACTCCAGGGCCCTGCAGCTGAGGCTGAGGAGATCTGGATACCAGAACTGGCGGGGCCAATCTGGGGCTACCAGAATCACCATCGCCTTGTCCCTCCTCACCTTGAGAAGCACCTTGTGGATCAAGGGAAATGGAGGGAAGGCGTAGAGGAGGCCTGGGGTCCACGGCCTCGAGAAGGTATCCCCCTGCAGCGAGCCCTGCTGAGGGGGGCGGGCATGGTACAGTCCCAGCCTGGTGTTCTCCCTGGAGGCAAACAGGTCCACCAACAGTTTGCCCCAACGGGAGAACAGATTGTAAGCTACCTCTGGATGGAGAGACCACTCATGGGATGTCTAGCCTACGCGGCTGAGAGCATCCGCCAGTTGGTTTGAGACTCCTGCCACATGGATGGCAAGGAGATACGCCTCCAGTCGGCTGATGAGGGTCCAGATCCAGAGTGCCTCCTTACATAGCAAACGGGAGTGCGTGCCGCCCTGTTTGTTGCGGTAGTACATGGTTGTGGTATTGTCCGTCTGGACTTGAACCACTTGACCCTGGAGCTGAGGAGCGAAAGCTGACAGTGCCAGTCTGACTGCTTGAGCTCCAACAGGTTGATGTGGCATCGGGATTCCTTGGGGGTCCAGAACCCGTGGGCTCTGTTGTCCCCCATGTGGGCTCCCCAGCCCATGAGAGAGGCATCGCTTGTGAGAACGACTGTTGGCTCGGGGTGGACAAACGGGATCCCTTCCTGCAACCGGTCTGGGGTGGTCCACCATTGGAGAGCGTCCCACATCTTCTGGGTCATAGTGATCAGCTGGTCGAAATGACCGAGGCATTGAGACCACTGAGCGGCCAGCTCCCATTGGAGGGGGTGCATGTGCCATCTGACTCAACAGACCACTGAGGTGCACGCCGCCATGTAACCCAGAAGGCACAGTAAGTCCTGGGCAGGGCACAAGTGCCCAACCAGAAATGATTGGGCAAAGGAGGAGAGAACCTCTGCCCTGTCTGCCAGGAGCCGAGCTCTGGCTTGATGAGAGTCGCGCTCTGCCCCGATAAAGCCCATCACTTGAGATGGCACGAGTTTCGACTTGGCCTCGTTGATCAGGAGTCCTAGTTGGGAGCAGGTTCGGAGGGCCAGATCCCTGGACCTCTCCACCTCCTGAGGGGAGGAACCCGACAGGAGCCAGTCATCGAGATAGGGGTATATCTGAACCCCTCGGCGCTGAAGATGGGCTGCCATCACTGCAATCACGCGGTGAAAACCCAGACGGCCGAGACAGGCTGAATGGCATGGCTCGAACTTTGTACAGGGTCCCTTCGACCCTGAAGCGGAGGAACCGCTGGTGGGATGGACAGATTGGGACGTGAAAAAACACGTCCTGTAGATCCAGTGAACAGAACCACATGTTTCGCTCCAGAGATGGTATGATCTGATTCAGACTTACCATACAGAAGGTGCGAGACTGAGATATTGATTCAGGTCATTGAGATCTAGGATGGGGCGCCAACCCCCCGTCTGCTTGGACACCAGGAAGTACCTGCACATGAAGCCTGGGTCTGTAGCATGATCCGGCACTGAAGCTACTTCCTCCTTGCGTAGGAGCTGAGCAATGTCGTCCCGAAGGGCCGACTGAGTGCCGAACTGAGATCCTTTCCTCCCGAGGGGCATGGGCTCGGCTGGGAGGGTAGTGCTCGAATTCTAGAGGCAGTCCCTGACCTACCACTTCCAGAACCAACCTGTCCGAAGTGATACCAGACCAAGCAGAAAGAAAGTGATGGAGCCGACCCCCCACGGGAGGATCCAGAGCTGCCGTGACGGGTGTGGGGTGACAACTCCGACCCATCACTAAGCAGGCTTAGAGGAGGAGGAGGACACTCCTGGACTGGCACCCCGGCCTCCTTTGCGGGGCTGTTAGGGACCCTGCTTGGGCCTGGGGTGCCAAGCTTGAGCCTGCTGTTGCTGCTGACCTCCCTGATAGGAGGGCTGTCTAACCGCAGGGGAAGAGTGCCGAAAGGGCTTCTTCTTGTGCTTCTGCTGGTTCTTGCCCAAAGAACCCTTTGCAGAGGTAGCATCCAAGGTGGCATTGGACTGCTCTATTCGCTGGAGGTGGCCTGCCACTCCTGGACCGAAAAGGTCAGTGCCAAGGAAGGGCACGTCAGCTAACTTATGCTGAGTATCCGCCAGAAAGGAGGATAACCTCAGCCAGGCCCTGCAGCAAGTAGCCACTGCAGCTGCTAATGAGCGGGCACAGGAATCTCCAATGTCCAGGGCCACCTGGATCTGCTGTTTCGCAGCAGCACGGCCCTGGTCACGGACCTGCTTCACATGGTCTGCATGTCCGCTAGGAGATGAGGGAGAACTTCATCTAGTGACCCCAAGAGGGCATGAGAGAAGTGTGCCATGATCATAGCCGAGCTGGCCTGACGAAGGCCCAAAGATGAGGCCACATAAACCTTCCGGGCAGAGTGGTCCATGTTCTTGGACTCCTTGTCCGGAGGGCGGTCAGTATCAGCTGAGCTGCCCATGCGTCTAAACAAAGAAGCAGTCACAAGGCTTTCGACCAGGGGATGCTCTGTGAAACCCACCAGGGACCCCATGGGTACGGTGTACTTGCGGGCCATGTGGGCAGACAGAGCTGGGCAGGAGGCAGGGCATTGCCATAGCTCAAGGGCGGGGCCAACAATGGCTTCAGCCACTGGAAAGGTCTCCATCCGGGTATCCCCCTCTCTTGAGGATATCCGTGAGGGGATATTCCACCTTCTTTTGGATAGGCTCCAAGGGCATTCTGGTTGATTCAGAAATAAGGCAGAGGATGCCCTGAAAAGAAGAAGGACCTTCCTCCAAGCCTGCCACCGATGACTCATCATCCCCCGGATGCGAGTGCAGACCAGCGGCATCAGAGTCCAAAGAGTTTGGATACAAAGGTCTCCTGCCTATGTCTCCCTCGATATGCCGAGGTGATCGGGACCAACAGTAATTGACAGGCAGCAGCAGCGGGCAGCTTCGACGGTCAGAATCAGCTGTTGACATGAGATCCTCATAACGACGACGGAACTTCCATCGAAGTCTCTCCTCGTCCAAGGAGGATGAGGATCGGTGGCGACGCCTCTTCCTGGAGTGCTTGTGACCTTTCTTCAGTTTTTCCTGGTCCTCGATCGAGACCGACGGGGTCGGCTCATTCGATCAGGAGAAGCCGGAGTCGGGTAAACCGAGGTTCCGGCACCTTTCCCTTGATCGGGACACCCTAGGGCTGGGTCTCCTTGTCAGGGAAGGAAAGAATAGCTGTCCTTTCCAAGGAGTCGACGACCGGAGTCGGCGACAATGGCTTGACTGGGTCAAGAGAAATCTCGTCCGGTTCAGCCATGTCCTCAGCCTCGGTGCCTTGGCCTGATGGAAGGTCCAAGACTGCAAGTTCCTGTGAATCGGACCTCTCTCGGTCCCAGGAACGGTTCTTTGGAAGAAGACGACTTAGGGTCCTTGTCCCTTTTCCTAGGGTGGGAGGAGTGCGAGCCCGAGGGTGCCTCACCACTGGTGGGGAGAGACCGGCACAGCTCCCAAAAGGACCCAGTGAAGGTACAGCCAAGGTTAAGCGGCACAAAAAAACTCTGTCTGGCCGGAGCTTGAGCAGCTTCCTCTTCGAAAGCCACCATCTGGTCGAGCTGCTCGGCGGATCCTGACACATGAGGCTTCCCACCTTGCCTCCTTGATTTCACCGGTGGATTGCGAAGCTCTGGTCTCCCCAGTTTTAGGCACGCCTTGCGGTCGTCCAGGACGTTGGGATGGAAAGCCAGGCAGATGGTGAAAGAGGTGGTGTCATGTACGACACCCAAGCAGTAGACACACGAGAGGTGGGGATTGGTACGTGACATTTTCTGTCTGCAGGGACATCATCGAAATCCGGGGGACGATTTGTCCTCCATGGCCGATGCGCTCGGATCAATAATGTAAACTCTGATGAGTTTTAAAGAAAGCGATTGCGGTGAAAACCGTCCTTAAGAATCCAGCGCCTACAAACTGCAGAAGTAGCACGAGGGAACCCGAATCTTCCAGCGGAAAGGAAGATCTGGCATCATGGGGTGGAGCCGAGGAATTTACCACCCGGGTGGGTGGGAGGAGCCAGCTTGAAGAGTTTCCGGCCAGATTTAAAGGGGAAAGGGACATGCCAGAGAGCGTGGATGAACAACATATCCACGCTCCTAGAACAAGAATTACAGTGAGTACATCATTTTCATATCTCCCTAGAATCAGTCTTCACTGTTCATTCACACTACTGGGTCAGAGTACCAAATCTATCACCCATAAACAGCGGTGAGCTCACTTGTAGGGAAATGGTTGTTCCTTCAGCTTCCTGTGGGGGATGACAAGAGAGAGGCAGGGACCCCCAACGCATCTGGCGAGACCTGAGACTGGTCAGGGGCAGGCGGAGGCACCTGTGGACTGGGAGCAGGAATTCACCCCGCCAACTCATGCCTGACCCTGCAGGAGGGAAAAAAAAAGGGTCCCCTGGAAAACCAGAGTCAGTACTCTACACTGGGCCAAGGGTGACAACCTGGAGAGACGAAGCCATGCTGTCCGCTGCATGCAGACCGCTGTTCCCACCAGCCTGGAAGCTACCTCACTGGCATCATAAGACACCCTTGATTGATACATCGCCAGCTCCAGGCCCTGTGCAACAGTAAATGGCCTGCCTAGTTGCTTCACAATCCAGCAAGGACACTAGAAACTGACCCAGCATCATCTACAGGTTCCTGCTGTAGGACACCGGATGTGCTACAATGCATAACATGGTGCATGCTGCCAAGAAAACTCTATGACCCCAGGTATCAAATTCTGCAGATTCTGCATCTGGGAGTGGTCATACACAAGGTGTTTATGCACAGAGGGGACATCAAGGAGCTGGATCCCAGAGGAGGGGTGTAGCAAGGCTCCTGGAGACACCACGGGTGCACAATACCTGTGCTGGACATCCCTCAGGGCTGGAGGAGCACAGGGATGGAGCCAGACATCCCTGGATGCCTCCATGAAGGGCCAAGGCCACAAAGACATGACTGCGAAACACAGCTGTATTCTCTAAAGAATGACAGTACCAAGTGAGCAAGGTTGCAGCTTCCAAAGTGGGAAACTTCAAGCTCCCTCATCATCTCTGCCAGGAACTGCTGGTACCTGGTGTACTCAGCATCAGAGAAAGATGTGTCCTCTTCCTCAGAGGAGGAAATGGAAGACAAGGATGAGCTGGACTCGGGGGGTGGCAGTATTCCCAGAGGAATGACAGCTCCAGGTGAGCACGGCTGCAGCTTCCAAAGTGGGAAAGTCTAACCTCCCTCATGCACTCAGCCTCGGAAGATATATGCAGGGAAGTGTCCTCTTCCTCAGAGGAGGAAGTGGGAGATAAGGATGAGCTGGACTCAGGGGGCAGCGGTATTCCCTGAGGAATGACAGAACCAAGTAAGCAGGGTTGCAGCTTCCAAAGTAGTAAAGTCCAAGCCCCTTCATCATCTCTGCCAGGAAAAAACAGTTACGTAAGAACTTATCATAACAGTAGATCTTTGAGGGGATCTCAGTCATTAGGTCACACTGCAGGAACTTCGTTGTCAGTGAAGCAGGATCCACACAGATTATTTTCTAGCTGTACCACTGGGGCCACCCACGCCAATGTCATCTGCCGATGTCACCAACCCTATTAAGGCATGGGCGGCCCCGCTCCCTCCTCAGTTCTTTCCCCTGGAGACCAAGAGAGCAAATCCATACCATAGGGGGGAGAGAGAGAGAGAGAGGGAGAGGTGCCCAGGACAGAATAAAAGGTTAGATGCACCAGTTAGTCAGTTCTGAGAAAGAGTCCCATAAAAAGGGGGATGGTGGGAGTGAAGGAAGACCTGATGAATGAGATCCCCTTGAAGATCTACTGTTATGGTATGTTCTTACGTTACTGTTCTGTCTTTTTTGGGGTATCTCAGTCATCAGGTCACACTGTAGGAACAAGTCCCAAGCAGTTACAGGTGCAGCAAAACAGTCTGGGAGGAAGGCCAACCAACGCCTAGGACAGGAGGCCATTCAAAACAGCCCAGACAAAGCCTGTTTGGGCTCTAGAAGCAATGTTCAGACTATAGTGGTTGGTAAAAGTATGGCTGGTATTCCAGGTGGCAGCATCGCAAATGTCAGCGGTTCAGACCCCCTTGAAACAGGCCACAGAGGTAGCCATGCCCCTTGTGGAGTGGGCTTTCACCACCTATGGCAACTCTCTGTATGCTTGTTGTAGCAGAACACAATACAATGGGCTAACCATTTAGACAAACATTGTTTGGAAACCTTAGTGCATTCTCTTCCTGGGGTGAAAGAAACAAAAGCTGTTTTGATTTTCTGCAGTCCTTAGTTTGGAGCAGATAGTATTTCAGAATTCTGCACACATCTAAAGTATGGAGCAGTGCTTCCGCTGGATTGGCACGCTCCAGAAAATAAACTGGTAAGTGGAAGAAATATCATACTTAAAAATTGCACAAAACCACATTGGAGCTTCTGCAGAGACCCAAGCGAACAAAGTCGACAGTGGGAAAGAACTGAGGAGGGAGCATGGCAGCTCACGCCTTTATAGGGTTGGTGACATTGGCAGATAACGTCGGTGTGGGCAGCCCCAGTGGTACTGCTGGAAAATCTTCCATGTAGATCCTGTTTTACCAGTGGTGAAGTTCCTACAGTATGACCTGATGACTAAAAATACCTCGAAGATCTTCTGGTAGCTGGTGTACTCAGCATCAGAGGACAGATGCAGGAAGTGTCCTCTTCCTCGGAGGAGAAAGTAGGCGATAAGGATGAGCTGGACTCGGGGCAGTGGTGCCAGGGTTTTAGGATGGAAAATGACCAGATCTAGTGATGAGAGGTACTGGAGAAAAGCACTCACCGATGCCCTGACCTGTTCCCAGGTGAGGGGGCCCTATAGGACCCGAAATGCCTGGGAGAGGTGGAGAGGAGAGTCATGAAGGACCAGACCAAGTCCTCTGCCATGGATACGGGAATGCTCAGGGGACCTTGGGGGGGGGGGAGATGGCAATCTCATCCACCGAGTGTTCAACAGAGACAAGGAGCGTTTGAGGTGGTGCCCTTTGGGGGGAAAGCCTCAAGATGGGGAGAGCAGAGCTGCAACAGTCCTACGGGGCATAGGACCAGGGGGTCCAAGCTGGCACTGTGGCTCCTTGCAGAACTGCCACCTACCCTAAGCAAAGAATGAGTCACCTTATCGGACCTCGAAGTGCCTACCTCACCTGATCTGGCTCTGCCCCTTGGGCTAGACCTGTAAGAGACATCCAGTGCCTTCTCCTGAGCTACACAGAAATGGCAACAGTTCCTTCCCGGTGCCAAGAATGGCACCAGACCCTCCTTTGGCGCCATGGGTGATGCCAGAAGGAGGACTGGAGCTGGCACTGGAGTAAGTGACAGGACCCAAAGCAGCACTGTGAAAGGTGCCTGCTGGGGCCCTAGTGCAGACCAGGTACGTAGTAACAGAAGACGGCGCCTCAGTTGACAAAGGCCTACAACGAGGTCTGAGAAGGTCCCTTTCATTGCCGGAGTTCAGCAAGTCAAGGCCTCCCCTGAGTCATCATACCACTCAGGGGAGGAGAGCCAGAAGATCTCCACTGAACACCTAGAAGGCCCGGTTCCGGCATCCTTCACTCTCCTGGTGCTGCAAGTGGTGTCATCAGGGGACCCAGTCTTATGATCAGTACCACCCAGCTCACCGGAAATGGAAATTACATACCTACCGAAATTCTTGATCTTCTTGGACGACGTCTCCACCACTCATTCACACTGATGGGATATACACCGGAGGTGCTAGGACCCAGCGGGAGCAAACTTTTTTGCAGGGGGACGGGCACCAGAGATGGAGCCAAGAGAAGCTGTGCTGCGAGCCTCAACTCGAGTGGCAATGACTATCTCGGTGCCGACCCTCCAACCGCCTCAGTACCTTTTTTTCCAAGGAGGTGCAATGTAACTAACCTAGAAGGATAGCCTATCAAAAAACTGGATATAAGATAATCCGGACGACCCGTATAAGAAGGGTAAACAAAGAAGACTTCACAGCCTAAAGATTGAGGTAGTGAAGACCAATAACAGAGGTGAGCTCGGGGGATGGTGGGTGGGCGTGTGAATGAATGGTGGAGACTTCGTCCAAGAAGATCAAGAATTACGGTAGGTACGTAATTTCCATATCTTCCTGGACATAAAGTCTCCACCACTCATTCACACTGATGGGAGAGTACTGAGCTAATAATCCCCCAAGAGGGCGTCAGGAGAGACCAAGAGCTCTCAATTTTAGGACAGAAGTCCATTAAGGATAGTCCTGCCAATGAAAGATGTCGCCTGGCATGGGCATCCAGGGCATAGTGCTTGACGTAAGTATCCACTGAACTCCAGGTAGCCGCATTGCAAATATCTGCAATGGGCATGTTGTGGATTTCTGCCAGGTATGCCGAGACTGCTCTAGTAGTACACTCTGCCCTCCAGTTTAACCTGCGCCATGGAATAACAGTGGCGAAGGCATGCCATCAGCCATGCTGAGATGCATCTGATAGCGACAGGTTGACCCAGCCGGGTCTCGCTGAAGGAAACAAACAGTTGTTGAGCTTTGCAAATTTCTTTTGTTCTATTCAAATACAAATGCAGAGCTCTTTTAACATCTAAAGAATGAAGGGTATGCTCCCCTTCATTTTGGAAGTTCGCAAGGTAAGAAGGTAGGACCAAAGGTTGGTTTAAATGGAATTCTGAAATAACCTTAGGGAGAAACTTAGGATGGGTCCTTAAAAATACTCTGTCCTTTTGAAACACAGTATGCGGCATGTCTGTGACCAAAGCATGTATTTCAGAGACCCTGCAAGCCGAGGTAATGGCCACCAGGAAGGCCGTTTTCCAAGTGAGAATGTCTAGCACAAGGTCAGTGTCCCAGGCTGTGACTGGACGTCTGACAGGGGGTCTGCTATGCAGAATACCCTTAAAAAAACTCTTAACTACTGGTAACTGAGCCAGCGATAAGGAGAGTACTGGCTCATGGTAAGCTGAAATGGCGCAAAGGTGACCTTTGACTGTAGAGTATTGTAGACCTGAATTTGAGAGTTCTAAAAGGTACTCTAGAACTTTATTTGGTGGACAGGAAAAAGGATTCAAAGAGGACTTTGCACACCAGAGAGGAAAATGCTTCCATTTGGCTGTGTAAGTTTTTCTAGTGGCCGGCTTGCGCGCAGCCAAGAGAAAATCCGAAACTCTCCGAGAGGCATTGAACCTGTTCACTTCTGTCTCTTCAGGAGCCAGGCATGAAGGTGAAATGATGTCAGATTGTGTCATCTGTAGGATATCGCTCCTTCTGTTCTCTGGTAGAAAAGATTTCACACAGGAGGTGTCCAGAAAAGTTCCTATGAAAAGGAGCTTCTGGGAGGGCTGCAACTGCGATTTCTTGAGATTTAGCAGGACTCTCATGGACGTGAGAAAGTCAGAGGCCATGGCTACGGCGTCGAGAGTTCCTTGCCTGGAAGGGCTTGCCAGAAGCCAGTCGTCCAGATATGGGAACACTTGAATCCCGATCTTTCTGAGATGCACTGCGAGAACTGCACAACACTTTGTAAAAACTTGCGGTGCCGAGGATAGCCCAAAGGGCAAGACTCTTAACTGATAATGCTGGCCCAAAGCCACAAACCTTAGGTATTTGTGATGTTTTGGGTGAATAGGAATATGCTGGTAAGCATCCTGCATATCCAGGGAGGCTAGCCAGTCGCGTTGAGAAAGCAAAGGTAACAGGGTTCCTAGCGAAATCATTTTGAACTTTTCTTTGGGAAGAAATTTGTTCAATTGTCTGAGGTCCAAAATGGGACGTGTGCCCCCAGTTTTCTTTGGGACCAGATAGTAATGGGAGTAGAACCCTGTGTTCCGTTGATCTAGCGGAACTATTTCTACTGCCCTGGTTTTCAGAAAGCCTTGTATCTCGGAAGCGAGATGCCCTGACTGAAGTAGGCAGCCTGGGCTGACGTTTAAGGGGACGATCCAGAGGGGTCTCTGAAAAATTGAGGGAATACCTCTCGTGGATTATCTGTAGGACCCATTTGTCTGAAGTTATGGACTTCCACTGGTTGTAGAACTGAATCAGACGACCTCCCACCACTGAGGTGGGACTTGGGCCAGAAACTCAGAAGGCGGCACTGGGTGCTTTGGACCCTTGTGCCTTCTGCTGCATTTTCTTTTGAGGCTGGGGGGCTTATTTTTATTAAAACCTCCCCTGCCCTTGCCTCGAAAGGACTGACGGTTGTGAAATTGGCGCTTATTAACACCCGCCCCGGAGGGGCGGGAGGAGGCCGAGCCAATTTAATGGCAGACCTAGTCTTTTGAGTGGCCTCTAGAGCTTGCTCCACTTGAGGCCGGAAGAGATACACACCGTCGAAAGGTTGTGCCATGACCTGTTGCTGGGCATCATTCGTGAAGCCTGAAGTGCGCAGCCAGGAGTGACGGCAGCTGCAAATACCCGCTGCTGCCGCTCGGGACACAGTATCGAAAGCGTCTATAGCTGCTTTAACCTGCTGGTTGTTGGATTCTATACCCCTGGTTATGGTCTGAAGAAGCTCTGAATTAGTATCCGACTCCAGTAGATCTTCTACCAATTGTTTGAGCGAATGCCAAAGAACATACTCATATTGAGAGAAATAACCCTGGTAGCTGGCAATACGCATACCCAGGATGGATGCCACAAAGACTCTCTTACCTAAGGTATCTATCTTATGCGATTCTTTGTTTATAGGTCGGGCTGTAGTAGCTTGGGGGAAGACGACATTATCATTCTCTGCCAGGACAACAGGGTCCACAAAGGCGTGGGAGGCCAAAATTGGTCGATCCTTGGGAGCAGCATACTTTCTATCTATGGACTTAGCCACAGAAGGAATGAGAGCGGGATTATTCCATACCATTTGAGAAAGCGTCTCAAAGGAGGGCTGTACCGGTGGAGTTAAATTCATAGGGATCTCTGGGACATGAACAGGGACCCTGGTTTTCCATTTTTACCGGTAACACCGGTATCAATCACGGAATCCTGCTTGGTTTGCGGATTTTTAATTCTTGTACCGGTGCCTCACGGAAATTGCATGTCACTGCACAGAATCTCTAAAATTTCATCATCTTTTTACATTTTTTTTTATTTTCTCTTTCTATGTCCCCTTCTCACAGCATCAGTCTCCACTTTTCAGAGATCCCTAGGCTGGGTATCCCCTAGCTTCACCCCCAGGTAATGCTCAGGAGCTCCTGTGGGCCTACCCTGTCCTGCCTGGATTGTACCCCCAGGTGGGAAGGGAGGGATCCCAGGTCACCCCTCCACACTCCCTTAGTGTGTGTTGGGCAGCTCAGTGGGTCCCTCATGGAGCCTGGTTATGAAGTCTGGGGCACCTGGGTCCCTTCTGCCAGTGGCCAATGTGGGGTGATTGTTCCTGGTTTTCTGGTCTCTGTCCCTGAGGGCACCGGCACTAGAGGAGATCCAAGGAGGTAGGTCACATAGAGACATGCCACTACTCCAGATCCGGGCTAGCGTCCTCCCCTCCTGATCACTCTGCAGCACCATTGCACCACCACCCATGGTCACACAGGTGGTGGTAAAGCAGCAGGACCGGCAGCCCACTTTCTGGAGGAAGAGAGCAGTCCCCAAGGTGTTTGATCCTACTTCCCTGGCCAGATCTCCAGCAACCTAATTTCACTTCTGACCCTGCGTCGCTGGCATTGCAAGCAACAGTGCTACCACAGCGCCAGCGGGCTGACCCAGATTGGAGCATCTTAAAATGAATACTGCTGTACTTTGCATTCTTTCTGCTTTGCTGCATATAGAGTCAGTAAGAAAATCACCCGCACTGCTTTGTTGTAATCAGCCATTCAGTTTAAGCACCCATGACTAGTGGTTAGAGTAACAAACAGTGATTGAACTGGGTACATCCAGCAGACTTGGGTTTGATTCCCACAATCTCCACTTGCATGCTGTGTGACTCCAAGCAAGTCACTTAACCTCCCCAGTGCTTCTAGGTTACTCCTGAAAACAGACAGTTCTGCCTAGTGGGCCTTACCTGCTTTATAAAGAATATACATAAAAAAATACCAATATATGTTTACTACATCATAGAATAGTAGTCAGGGTACCATATAATTTGTCTGAGTTTTACTTGGGCTGCAATGATTTTGTATGGGTAAAGATACATGTTCAGATACATTTTCTGTGTTTTATAAGCTTGTTTTTAGATTTTAGTCAGGTTTTTATTGTATTCTTTGCATATAAGCATCTAGGTTGTAGATTGCTAAATGCAGGATCACTGTTACCAACTAGCTTATTCAAGTTTATAATCAGTAGGGCCATCCAAAATCCTCAGTTGTTTGAATGAAAACCAGTCTGAATGAAAGTATGTTCACAAAGAAGAAACTGCCTTATGAAAACTTATGAAAATATTTCACAGTTAGCACCCCATTTAGGTGAATTGGATCATTTGCACCTTTTCTCCCATCTGCTGTTTCAGTCTCTGTGACAACAAAAAGTTTTCTGATAGACTGCTTCAACAAAAAGCAAATGTTATGTATTTAAGTGTAATTATGTTTGGCCAGTGGATTTTGAAAGCACAGTCAATGACATACAGAATGTAAGACCCCAGGGACTGTATGATACTGGTGGGCAGAGTGGTGCTCAATTCACATCTGAGCTCAGACATGAAAACTGGGAGACACCCTTTTCATGGACACCAAGTAAAAAAAAAGCATCTACATGTCTGGGAGATGCATGAATCCATTTGAAGGTCCTCCAGTAATCACTTGTGGATTTTTTAGGTGAAGACACTTTACTTCAAAGAAGCAAATTCAAGCAGGTTTTTTTTTTGCTCCTCCTACCCCCTGGCCATCCACTCCTTCAGGCCTGCCAAGGCCCCCTACCACCGCTGCTGAGTCCTGACCACCATCCACTGCCCCTTACTGCTGTGCTACCAGGTAACCCAAAGTAACCCATTATTGAGTAGGCCCCTACCCCTGTGGGAGGCTACCAGGGGAGAAGAATTACCCCAAAGAGCTTCCTGTGTATTCTGGGCATGGCAGTGGTCAGAACGGACACATGTCTGGGGCTTCCAGCTTATGGAGGGACCAGCAGCCATCCTTCGGTTGGTCAGCGAGTGTTTTCCCATTTTCTTGGGAGTGTGACAGGCCACATGATGTCAAGGCACAAGCCGATGTCTGTCACGCTCCCTTCTGCAGTAAAGGCTGACATGCTGTCATGCCTCTGGCTTCCACCAGGGCCAGCAAATGCTGAGCAGTGAACCCACCCTCCCTCCCAGGAGAAGGTGAATGGTCATTGGACACTCAAGCCTTCACCCACCAGCTGGCCCTCAAACATCCAAGTCTGTTCCCTAACCATGGTCAGCGGTGTCACAGGCAGAAATCCAATTCAGGCAGTTAAATTATAGATGGGAAAAAACAAAGGTATTCCACCTTAGCGGTGATGGTTCAGATTAATTCACATCTGAGTTCTAACAAGCAAAGAGACCAAGTCATTTGTAACTTGTGCATGTGGCGTGTGGGTGTTGAAGAAAGGGGATCAAAGTGCTGTCACTACTGCCATCACCCCAAAGGGATGTGGACTGCATTGTTACTACTGCCAACACACTGAAGGGATGGGGACTGTAGTGCTTGTGCCATCACCACTGGTGGATGGAGAATGTAGTACTGCTGCCGTCCTATCTAAGGGATGGGGGCCATAGTGCTGATACTTCCATCACACCTCAGGAATTGTGAATGTAGTACTGCTGCCATCACACCTAAGGGATGAGGGCCACAGTGCTGCTGCTTCTGTCGCACCTGAGGGAGGGAGGTCGTAGTGCTGTTGCTGCTGCCATCACACCAGAGGGATGGGGGCCGTAGTGCTGTTGGTGCTGCCACTGCACCTGAGGGATGGGACTGTAGTGCTGCTTCCATCACACCTTAGGGATGGAGACTATAGTGTTGCTGCTGCCATCACATCTTGTACCTAAAATAACTTTAAATTGGTACAAGGATAGAAGGATTTGTAATAGTGGAGGTCAAAATTGCTAAAATGCATGTTAGCAGAGTTAAAAATTGCTAAATAAAGTACACAAAACCAAACACCGGTAAAACTGGATTTTGACTTAGTAGACACCGGTGACAATACCGTTTTTTACAATGTGCAAAATGGAATATGCCCTTTCTCAATCCCGGTAAACCAGTGTCCCTGGACATGAAGGTATTGCAACCTTAAAAGCTTCCCAGGATCTAGATCAGTCGTCTGGAGAGAAAGAGTGGAATTCAAATTTTTCAGCAGAGGCTTAAATGATAGGTCCTCGACCATAGGCTCTGCAACAGGATTAGGTCCTGCTCCTTCCACATCATCACCCAGTCGAAGGTCTGGGTCAGGCTCAATATCATCTCCTGACAGCCCAGGTGGGACTGTATGGACAGGAAGAGATAGAATCAGAGAATCCCTGAGAGGAGAAGCCCTGAAGACTGGCACACGTAAAACCAAACCTCAGCGCCTAAGAAGAGCATGGCGCCGTATGACCCAGCGAGGCGCATGGCGCCGAGGACAGCGCCGTCAATCTCAACGGCGCCGAGTACAGTGCCAAAAAGCCAAATGGTGCCAAGGATGGCGCTGACAATCAACGGTGCCGACAGGCGTACTGGTGCCAAGGATGGTGCCAAACAACTCATCGACGCCAAAGGTGCTGAAACCAACACAGGGCTCTAAAAACTAGGATTTGAGGAGAAAGAAGGAAGAATACCAGGAGACAGAGGCATCGGTGTGGCCCCCTGCGCCACAGCCATGTGAGGGGGAAAACACCTGAGCGTGGAGTCGACAGCACCGAAAAAGGCACCGTACGACTAGGGAGGTCCAACCACCCTACCCGACCCCTCGAAGAGCCCAAGGGCCCCGGAGTGACCGGGCCAGGCAGCTGGACTAACCTACAAGCCCACTGCTCCATCAGAGCGGCCCACTGATAAAACTGCTCATCTGAAGCCCTGCCAGAAGGCAGGGAAGGGCTCCGATGTCAAAGAGGGCGGTGACCAGGACCAGAAACCGACGACTCCGAAGGAGGAGGAGACCAGCAACTGATCCCAATGACCAACCATTGACGTGCAGACATACCAGAGGGCAACTAGAGTGATGCCTCCTCTTTCTTGACCCGCAGGCCGAGGAAGAGCTCGAGGCCGAACGGTGCCGAGAATGTGACTGTTTTCTTTTACGCTTCCGGGGGGACCGCCCCTCCCCATGGGCACTGGACCGTCCGTTGTCAGACCCCTCTCTGGAGAGGGTGGCAGACCGGACCCAGCCTGGCTGACTGAACAGCTTTCATACGAGGTCTCCCTACCGTCACCTGACCCGCTCATGGCCGACTCCGTCAATGTAGGCTGAGACTTCTTTTTTTAATAAGAATAAATTATTGTAAGTGGTACTTATTCGAGATATACTACAAAATAATAAAACTAAAAACTATGCTGCTAGTTTGAAGTTTGGCTCCTGGCAGACGAGCGATGCCATCACTGAAGTGCACGCAACGGCAGGAAAAAAGGAACTGAGGCGGTTGGAGGGTCGGTGCTGAGACAGTCACTGCCGCTTGAGCTGAGACTTGCAGCACCGCTCCTCATGGCTCCATCTCTGGTGCTGGCTCCCCTGCAAAACAATTCGCTCCTGCTTGGTCCTAGCGCCTCCGGTGTAGATCCCATCAGTGTGAATGAGTGGTGGAGACTTTATGTCCAGGTAGATCCAGCCTTAGTGCCATGAGCCAAGCCATCGCAGGACCACAACACAAGGAGCCCCCGGTGTGGGCTCAGTGTATAGCTTCAGCCGCACCACTGGGGGCGACCATGACCTTCAAGGGGCAACGGACTGGGAGGGGTACTCAGGTGGTCTTTCAGGCGAGACCGACTGTCCACCCAACCCCTCTCTCAGGCCCTCCCCCCAGTTCGGTGAGGCAAGGAGGAGGAGGAGGAGGGGCCTGATCTCCCTCAGGACGTATAGGGCTGGGGAGAGACTCATGGGAACAGCCCAAGGACCTTACCTTGGAGTCCTGTGTCAAACGTCTGCCTCCAAAAAAGTGGGTCTCACGACCCCACCTCATCATGTGGATTTCTAGTGTGTGGTGATCCACTGAGAAGCAGGTGCTGCACTGTTCCATATCATAACTAGGTCCAGGGAAGGCCACGCACTCGTCATGCCTATCCTGGACAGAAGTATGGTCCCCACAGGAGAATCGACACACAGGGGGTTCATCCATTCTTTTCTTGGACTGCTTCTTCTTTTTCTTGAGCTCCTTGGAGACGGCCATGATGATGACAGAAAAAAAAAAAAAAGAAAAATGAGGCTAGAAAGTTAAGAGACTCGGCGCTGTAAACAGCAGATGACAGAAAAAAAACAAAACTGATCGAATATGGCATTGAGCAGTCAAGACCTGAGGCGGTGATGCAGAAACATAGAATTTGACGGCAGATAAGGACTGCTTGGCCCACCTAGTCTGCCCATTTTCCTACCTAACAGATAAGCTGCAGATCCTAGTTAACCAACAGCTTACTTCCTCCTACCCCCCCACTAGAACTGCCTTATGTCTGTCCCATGCATTCTTGAATTCCCCCACTGTTCTTGACTCCACAACCTCCTCAGGGAGGCTGTTTCATGCATCCACAACCCTCTCTGTGAAAAAATACTTCCTCACATTACCTCTGAGCCATCCCCCCTCTATCTTCAAATTGTGCCCCCTTGTTCTTGCCCATCTCTTTTTCTGAAAGATGCTAACCCTCTTGGACTTTGTTGATTCCCTTGAGGTACTCAAAAGTTTATATTATGTCCCCTCTCTCCCTTCTTTCCTCAAGGGTATACATATTAAGCTCCTTTAGTCTTTCTTCATTATGTGTTCTGGTGCAGACCCTGCACCATTTTAGCTACCCTCTCAGGACAGCCTCCCTCTATCTATGTCTTTGCGGAGATAGGGTCTCCAGAACTGCACATAGTACTCCAGATGGGGTCTCACCAACTGTCTGTACAGAGGGATAACAACTTTCTGTTTTCTACTATTGATGCCTCTTCCTATGCATCCCAGTATCCCCCCAGCCCTCCCTACTGCCTTCTTACATTGCTTGCCCACCTTTAGGTCATCTGATATAATTACCCCCAGGTCCCTTTCCATTTTTACTGTTGTCAGTATCTCACCCACCATTGTGTATGCTTCCCCTGGGTTTTTGTTTCCCATGTGCATTACCTTGCACTTCTTTGCACTGAATCTGAGCTGCCATACATTTCACCATTCCTGCAACCTTGCCAAGTCCCTTCTCTTCCTTTCCACTCCATCTTGTGTATCAACCCTGTTGCAGATCTTTCTGTCGTCTGCAAAAACACATATTTTTCCTTCCAGTTCCTCTGCAATGTCACTTATAAAGACATTAAAAGCACCAGTCCCAGTACTGAACCCTGCAGTACCCTGCTAGTAACCCTCCTTTCTTCACTGTGTACTCCATTTACTACTAGCCTTTGCGTCCTGTAGTCTAGTCAATTTTTTACCCAGGCTACCACCTTGGGATCCACTCCAAAGCTGGCTAACTTGCGTATTAATCTTTTGTGTGGGACTGTATCAAATGCCTTGCTAAAATCTAGGTAGGCCATGTCCACAGCCCCTCCCTGGTCTACTACTTTGGTCACCCAGTCAAAGAAATCCATTAGATTCGTCTGACACGACCTTCCCATCGTGAATCCATGCTGCCTTGGGTCCTGTGCCCCACTGGCCTCTAGGTACTCAACAAGGCATACTGATGAGTCCTGGTAGGACGAAACACGTGTCTATGTCATCTGTTAGCACCCTTTGCAAACTGTGTGAGAGGCCTTTCGGCACCATGCAATTCTGCTTAAAGTTGAACCAACATAACATTCTGTGGTGACTTGCATATGCAGCCCATGAAGCTTTGCATTGTTTGGGCATGTGTGATCTTGTATTTTTTTGAAACTTGGCTTCCCAGCCAAATGCCCTTTGGGGTAACCCTTGCCTCAGTGTTTGCGCACAGAGGTTCTTTGTCTTTGCTATTCTGACTGCCTTCCCAGCCTCTTTCTGCTTTAACTGATAAAGTTCTCTGTCCTGCTCCTTCTGTGTTTCCTTACATTTCCTGAATGCTATCCTTTTCTCCTTAACCTTCCCTGTCACCTCTTTTGAGAACCATAGCGGTTTTTTCCTTCGTTGTGTTTTATTGATTTGCTTTACACAAAGGCTTGTTGCCTCTGTGATGGCTGTTCTGATTACTCCCCATTGTTCCTCCACCCCTCCTTCTTGCCTGTTTGCTAGTGCTTTTCTGAGGCACTCTCTCATTTTCCCCAAAGTCAGCCCTCCTAAAGAAAGAATTCTCTTCCAGTGACAGTCCCATGGTGTTTCCTCCACGGTGGGAAAAACAGAACTAAGGTAGGGAGGAGGTCGGCATCGGTAGCTGACCAGTCCTAAGCCCCATGTCACATCTCTGCCTCGTGGGTGGAGCCATCACTGACATCAGCACCCTAGCTCTAAGCTACCTGAACACATAACCCTGACTGGCCAGGGCATCTGGAACAAGGGCTATGGCTCCTTTTGAGAGGAACTGAGAAGTGTACTCCCGAAGGGCGGACAGCATGTCCAGTGACACCCTGGACCCTCAAGAAGTGTGGAGTCGGTAAGGGGGGGGACCTCAAAGTCCAGAGGCAGCCCTCTGCCTACCACTTCTAGCATCCACTTGTCTATTGTGACAGTGGACCAATGTGACAAGAAGTGACTTAGCCAACCCCTGACTGGGAACACAAGCAGGGACAGGATGGGTGAAGGGACGATGCCCCCCAACCTGTCACTGTGCTGCTTTTGCAGCAGCACTGGCCGGTGTGGCTGCTGGGGCACCACCACCCCTGCACAGACCTTTCTTAGGGCCCCGTCCACCAAACTTGGCTTTTGGAAGCCAGGTCTGGTATTGCCCCTGTTAATGGTGCTACCAGGGAGGCTGTGACTGAAAGGATCTATACTGAAAAGCCTGCTTTTTAGGCTTCTCTTTCTGCTGGCCCTTCTGGGATGATGCCACAGAGTCAAGGGTGGCCCTGGACTTCTCAAAACGGGTGAGATGTTCCTCCATCCCTGGGCCAAAGAGGTAGGTATCCAGGAAAGGGAAATCATCCAGCTTATGCTGGGTGTCTGCCAGGAAGGTGGAATGAAGCAGCCAGGCCATGCGATGCATTGAGATGGACGCTGCCATGGCACAGACACAGGATTCACCCGTGTCCAAGGCCATCTGGAGCTGGTGCTCAGCCAGCGACTGACCTTGGTCTCTGACTAACTTCACTGCCATCTGCTAATATTCAGGGAGGTGAGGGAGGATTTCATCATTGTCACCCATAAGGGAGTGCCCAAAGTTTGCCATCATGACGGTACAGCTTGCCTGACTGAGACCTAAGGATGTCAAAGTGTAGATCTTTTTAGTGCCATGGTCAGTCTTTCTGGACTCGTTGTCCAAAGGCTTGTCAACTTTCCCCTTGGCCCCTAGATTTGCAGAAGGTCGAACCAGAAACCAGCCCTTTGGCCGAAGGGTGGTCTGAGAACACTGAAAGGGACCCAACAGGGACCCCATACTTGCAGACCATACAGGTGGAGGGTGCCAGGCAGGCTAATGGATGCTACCAAAGCTTCAGGGCCGGTCCCAGTATGGCCTAAGCCATGATAAAGGCAACCCCTGGGGATTTGTCCCTGTCCAAAATATCCATGACAGGGTACTTGGCCCTTTCCTGGAGAAGCTCTAGAGGGACATGCATGGACTCAGATATCAACTGGATGAGTCCCGCGAATAACACTGGCCTGTGGTTGGTGGTCAGTTCCTCGACCGAGCTCCAGTTGAGAAGATGACTCCCGGTGAAGGCCATGCACAAGAGGTCTGAGTCATCCCAAAAACAGCCTTTGACTGTTTCTCACTGCAGACCACCTCAGTGTCTTCCACTTGGGTGATCTCCACCAAGAACTGGCCTGGCAAGCCAGTGGCCAAATAAGCCTCCTTAGCTGGAGCACCCACCTTTGACTCTGGTAGTGGTGGCTCCACCTGAAGGGGTGGAGAAGCAGTTGTGGGCTGCAACTGTGTTGCGTAGACTGGCGAAGGCATGACTGGTGACTGCCAGGTGGCAGAAGGTCCAGGGGGTAGAGTCCTACCCTGTCCTGTTATGGCCCACTGTTGCCAGAGGAGCTCCTCGTAGCACATGGAGCATTTTCATGTCGCTTCTTTCCTCCTCTGTGTCCAATTTCTCACAGATCTAGGTGTCATCTGCAAAGAGACAGATCTTGCTCTGGATACCCTCCCCTATGTTACAGACAAAATATTAAACAGGTCCCAGGACTGATCCCCACAGCACCCCACTGCTGACTTCAGAGAATTCTGCTGTTAACTACCACCCTCTGAATCCTGTTCTGAATCAGTTCCCTATTCATCTAGTGAATCTGTCTCCCACCCCCATGTCCTACAGCTTTTTAACTAGTTTTATGTGTGGTACAGAATAAAAGGCCTTGCTGAAACCCAGATAAAGCACATCTACTGCCTGGCCCCTTGTCCACCGCCTTTTTAACCCAATCAAAAAAGTTGATCACATTAATCTGGCGTGATCTGCCTGCCACAAATCTATGCTGCCTCTTGTAATGTAGTCTGTCTGCCTCCAGGACAGTCCCAGGGACCCAGGTCAGAAACACCCCAACTGATAGACCAGGACTGTAGTGAACCTCGTCAAGATATCACTGAGGTCGACATCAGGAGACTGGTGTGTTGACCGAGGAGAGGTTGTTGGCACAGGGCATGACAACCCGTGTATCGGGGCCAGGGAGCCTGAAGAGCCCGATGGACCTGGAGAGGTATCAGGCCGTGATGGAGGGGCTGTCGTCAATGACCCAAGGGTTGACCAATTGGGGGCCAATGACCTGAGGGTCGACGGCTGACCTCCCGGAGAAGCGGAAGGCAGCACTGTCATTATGAACCTGGGAGGAGCAGAGGCCTGGACAGCAGCAGGCATTGGTGCAGCCGTAGCTGATGGAGTACCCCCAGAGGAAGATAAAGAAACCGTCGGGGATCTGGAACGCCTCTGAGGGAAGCGGTCCCATTTGCGGTCTTTTTTGTGACCCTCGACCCGAGAACTTGTCTTGGGCCTTTGTGGCCTAGGAGCTCGATGAATCTGCCAGCAACTGGGAAGAAGGGAGCCCAGAGCAGGCTACCTGCTGTTCCATGACGAATTGTTTGAGAGCCTTTTTGCGTCACCTAAGGGTGATTTGATTGAATTTCTGGCAGAGCTCACAGTCAGAGGTGTTGTGGTCAGGCCCAAGACAGCAGATACAGAGGATATGGTCGTCTGAAGAGGCAATCTTATTTCCACAGCGACAAAAAGAGAGAAGTGGAGGGACTAACTCTCAACATAAACAACGTAAAGGAATCTCTTATCAAAAAGAGATTCTGAAATACTAAGCAAAGAAAAATTGTAGGCAAAAATGGTGCAATACTGCATCGGAGCTTCCACAGAAAACAATGCGAACAGAATTGACAGCAGGAAAGAAGAGAGGAGGGAGTAGGGCTGCTCACGCCTTTATAGGGTTGGTGATGTCGTCAGATGACACTGGCATGAGCGGCCCCAGTGGTACTGCTTCAAAAATCTTCCGTGTAGATCCTGCTCCACCAAGGGTAAAGTTCCTACAGTGTGACCTGATGACTGAGATACCCCCGGAAAAGATCACAATTTTTTTCTAAATGAAATCTTGGATTCTGTTCAACATGTATAGACCCTAATGATACAGTTTCTCCTGTGTTGCCACATGTCTATACATGTCGATATAATATGTTGTTAAAAATGATAAGACTTTAAAACTTTAGTGAATGATTGCAGTTGCTAAGCATATGTGTGGGGAGAAGAGGTTTCACAGTAAACACACACCTAGTTATTTCCTCCTGTTTTGCTATATAGTCTGCTGAATGTGTGGCTGTGACAATGAAATATTGTTTATTTTTGTATTGAAGAAGTTATTTACTCATTTTCTGATCTGTGGTCGGTATTCTTTATAAAAACTGCATAAATAAAAATAAATTATTAACAAAAAAAAGCATAAGTGAGGGATTCCTGGGGTTTGAAACTTAATTTTTTTAAATGAAAGCTTGGAGGCCAGCAGTTAGGAATGTTGCTGTTATTTTATTGTTATCGTATAAGAGTATTAATTGTGTTGATATAGACAAAGATGTTTTTTTCTAGCTATATCAATATATGTATTTTACATCTTGACAGAGGTGCTTTTTTTATAAAATAAATGTTGTTGATATACTTTTACCATAACAAAATATATCAACATACTTTTTAATTATCAAAATGGAAAAATTCATGACATTTAAATTAAAACAAATGTTTGCAATTTTTCTGAATTTTGGTATCAAAGTCCCATAATGTAAATAGTAACTATTTATTTATTTAGCTTTTGTTAACCAGGTAAGTGCATTCGTCAAGCAACCTGCCTATTTTCAGGCACGACCCAGGAGAGTACATAACAGGTGAACAAGCATATAAACCTAGGTCAAGAATACAAGCATTTAGGCAAATAAAGGAATTGCCTAGCATTACAGGCCCTGTACACATTAGGGACAGATTTTAAAGTGTTTTTGAGAATGTTTTATAAACAGGTCCCTATCATGGTTGTCGGAGCATCCACACTGTATTCCAGGATGCTCTGACAACCGTGCTTGCCCGAGTGGGTTCCCAGGCATGATTGCGGCAACAGCGGGTGCCACAGTGCACAATGGGATACCCGTGATTGGGGATCAAAACTGATCAAGAAAAGAAGTACACGGACAGAACGAGGGATTCTCTGCCATCTCAGCAATGCCCGTAACTTTTTTTTGTTTTAATCTTTAGCTGGAAAATTGGCTTTTCTCACCGGATGGGTTGGCTTAACCCGTGTTACAGCACGGTTTACGTACACACTGCTGTTAACACGGATTAAGGCAACCATGTTTATCTAAAACCATGCCAAAGACTATGTCCCTAGCAGGATTTTAGCACGGTTTTAGAACAAGGTTGTAACACGGTTTCAATCCTATTACAGTGTGGACGCAAACCGTGTTCCGAGAACTTAAAACGGTTTAAAGAGTTAGTGTACTGCTTGGAATTAATAGTCATTTTCAGATGCAGTCAGCTATCACTTCCAAGTATTTTTTTATTTTCTGTTTGCTAATTAGAACATTTTCCACCAGGCAGTACTAAGGTGATGTGTGGAGCAGCACTCTGTCTGGAGGCAAAAAAAGTCAGTTCTGTTCCTCCCACTACATCGTCAGAAATGAGACCAAACACCTTGAGGCACGACAATCCTTGCAGCCTGAGCAGTGACTTTCACAAGCCACCAATCAAAATGCAGGAAACTGTGATATCATTAGTAACCAGGAAGAGCCAGTCCCTGCCGCTTCATGTGAAAATGAAACCTGGCAGTGAGAATTGGTTCTCATTGGTTACTAGTGATGTCACAGTCAGTGTGGTCTCAGTGTTGATGTAATGGGAGGAATAGAACTGACTTTTTTTTTTGCCTCCAGACAGAGTGCTGCTCCACACAAGACCCCAATACTGCCAGGTAGAAAATCATCTAATTAGCAAACAGAAAACAAAAAATACTTGAGGTGTAAGAAGTATTAGCTGACTACATCTGAAAGTTACAATTACTTGCAGGCAGTTTCAAGGCAGTACACTAACTCTTTAAGGCATTTAAACTGTTTTAAGTTCCCTAATGTGTACAGGGTCACAGACTAGTAGTTGAATACAAATCATTGAGGACAATAACAAAAGTGCCTTAGTTTACAGGTGAGGTGTGCACAAATGAAAGAGGCGTCCGGGCAGCAACCCAGACAATGGCTGCGATTCAGTAAGGCAAGAGGACAGACAGTTGTAGCAGAAAAGCAGGACTGGGCAGCAAGAGATGATGAGATCAGAAACGCGAGCATTTGTCAGAAGTACGGAGGTGGTGGAATAGATCTTTTTTGAAACTATTATGGGAGTTGGAAATCTGGAGGTGTGCAGGTAAGGAGTTCCAGAAATTGGGGATGTAGTGGGCAAATGCCTGTCCACTCATCTTAGTTGAGCATTTGGAGATGGTCATCAGGGCCTGTGAAGAAGACTGCAGAGAGTATTCATGGTCTACAGGAGAAAATAAGGAGGCCAATGAGGCAGGTTGGGAGGATCTTATAATGTTGTCAGTGAAGCAGCCAAGACAATAGGAATGCTTGGAGAAAGAAGACAACCAGTTTAAGGATGAATAAAGCAGGCAATGGTGGGTGAGCCGAGGGGAGAAAGAGGCAAACCTACATACAATGTTGTAAGTAACGTCCCATTTGTGAAGGCAGCTGGCGTTGACCTGGAAGAAAGATGGGAGTGCACAAGAGAGTGTAGGAAGTAGAATTCCCCAGGCTATAGCAACATGAGCGGCCGGGGTAACAGCATGGTAGACATGGTAGGCAGGACCAAGCTTGGTAATGACAGATCTACAAATATCATAGTATCATAGTAAAAGCCAGCAGAATAGGCCCCATGGTCTATCGTGTCTGCTCAGAATCTAGCCCCCTACTGGGAGATCGCTCCTCCACCCCCCAGGCCCAGAGGTGGCCCTCTCTGGCCTCAGCTTCCCCCTGTACCTGTCCCAACCCTTCTTGAATCCTTCCACTGTGGTCTCTTCCACCACACTCCTGGGCAGCACGTTCCATGGTTCCACCACCCTCTCTGTGAAGAAGTGTCTCCTGTGCTCCCCCCTCTACTTCCCCTCTTCCAGCTTCCACTCATGCCCCCTGGTAGTTCCTCCCCTTCTTAAGCCTGAACAGGTCCCTGGCTCCGCCCTTATTTATCCCCTTTACATACTTGAAAGTCTCTATCATGTCCCCCTCTGTCTCTCCTCTCCTCCAATGTGTACAGATTGAGTTATTTCAGTCTCTCCTCATTGGTCCTACCCTCCATACCCTGAATCATCCTGGTCGCCTCTCCTCCGGACCCTCTCCAGCAGCACTATGTCCCTCTTAAGATGGGGTCTCCAGAACTGCACACAGTACTCAAGATGCGGCCTAACCAGGGCATTATACAGAGGGAGGATCACCTCCCTCCTCCTGGAGGTAATCCCCATATCGTTAATGTCCAGGGAGATGTCGAGGGCAGGGTCCAGGGAGACCCCAAGATATCTAATGGAGAGGATCAACTACATAAATCTAATATCCATAAACATTCATCTTATGCCTTAAATTGAGTACTGAACATTTCAGTCTCCTCCTCAACAGTACCAAATCTGCCAGAAGATAATAAAGTTTTAAGACTCAGTGTTCGGGTCCCTCTGGCTGCAGAAAGTTAGGTAACTGAAGTACTCCACATCCAAGTATAGCAGTCCTGCTTTCCAGCGGTGTGAGATGAGAAGCCACTGATTAATCCACCTACACACTTTCCATGACCAGATGAGGTCATAGCACAGTTAAGTCCCAGCTCCAAGTAACCCTCTCATAAAAAAGAGGAGAACAGCGGGTGGGTGAGTGTGGCTTTATGGAGAAGATATTCCTGAAGATCTAGAGATACAGTCATTACATTTCCTGTCTTTTGAGAATCAGTCTGCTCCATAGAGCTCCACTCTTTGGCTGAGTAGCAAACTGTCTCTTAAAGAGGAAGGTGTGCAGTCTCAACCAAGGATGCCTATGCTGTTTCGCCCTTGGTGAGGAAAAAGAAGAGGAGGTACTGAGGGTTTCCTCCTCATAGACTGAGCCAGTGAGTGCAGTTCCTGGGGGATCAGAAGGGTAACTGGCTCTGGATGCTTTGAATCCACTGTGGTCTGGTGACAGAATGCTGGGGGTATCAACACCTGCACAGAGGAGAGCACATCTTTGAAAAATATTCTCAGTTCTGGGGCACCATTCAACACACACAGAGATGATGCATGCATGAGTTGGACTGGCTGCTCTAATCCATGTAGTTAGAAAAAGGATTTTCCCCAGGAAAAGAGCTTTAGGGCTTTCTAGCTGGAGACTGGACTGAAATCAACAGGCATGATCAAGACATCCGTCTGAGGCAAATGGCAGGTGCTACCAAGTGGTAGACCACCTAGAAGCATCAAAGAACACCCCTGTTTGGTGCCCCACTGCTTCCATACCCTAGGAGCTATGCCAGAGCTGGCCCATACTTGTCTGCATGGAGGCATCTTGAAAAAAACAGTACACACCTGAGATACAGTCAGTGCACAAGTCACTGTGAATTGTATGTGTCATGTAGACAAACTGCACCAGAAACAGTTACTGCACCAGGCAAGGTCGAGGACAGAATAGCACCCTAGGGACACAAGGAAATGCCACCACCACAGAGGAAGGACTCCAAAAGAGCCATGCAACATGTCTGAAGCGGTACACAGATGGGCACATGAGGCTTAGCAGAACCCTTGAAAAAGTAGCTGAAAAACTTCAGCAGATTCCTAATTCCCTAGCAGGAGTTGTGAAGTAGGAGACCTGTTTCTTCCAATGAAAGAAATTATCTAAACACAGTTGGGGTGGAGCCAGAAGACAACATGGTTGAATGGCAGGAGGAATCAAACTTGAAGACTGTTCTGGTGACTGAGCATGCTCAGTGGAAGATCGCTGACATTAAGTTGATTTTTAACAAACAAAAATCTCTCGAAACTTTGTTGATACAGTCAGGAAAAAAAAAAGGCTGCGGTACCCACGTGTATTTCTAGTAAACTAGATTTCATGCACAATTTCTTCGTAATAGACTCTTCCCACCTGTTGTTATAAAACATGGAAAATGTCTGTAACTTGTTTTTTCCCCTACCCCCTCAGTGTACGATACCTTGATAAACCACTCGAGCTTTGCTCTCATGTTTTTTTTTTTTTAGGTATCCCACACCTCAGAAGGTCAGCCGGGGAAGGGGTGGGTGAAGGCTTGAGCATCCACTGTACTGTTCTCCTCCTCCAGGGTGGGGACTGTGGAGTTTGGTGCTTGCCTGTCCCTACTGGTGGCTTGGGTGGGTGTGGGGGGCATGCCCAGACTGCAAGAGTTGGGAGAAGAAGAGGCAGATGCCTGGCATGTGGTGTGAGGGAGTGTGCATTGCACCACCTCTGATGCCATCACATGTCGATCCTCAGGACAGAGAATAAGGAAGGGTAAAAAAGAAAAGGTGAACCAGTGGCAAGATGACTCCAGTCACCCATATGCCCTGTACCTGATGACCCAGGCCACCCTGCCTCTGCTCAACTGTAAGTCCTGGGGGAAGTTGGGGTGATATGGCTGGGGTGGGGCAAGAAGGGGGCTGCCGGTGCAAAAGAAGAACAGGGATAGAGATAAAAAAAAAAAAAAAAAAAAGATCTGTTAGGGAAATGCTTGCAGGGCAAGACCCGCACAGAGGGAGAGTTTTGGTTTAAAAAATTTTACAAGTTCCAGGGCACCAATCCTCAAATGAAGATGATGCCAGAGCTGGACTAGCTGTTCTAATTATTGCAGTGAGAACTAGAGAGTTTCCTAAAATGGTTTCAGATTTTGTGCCCCTGCCAAAAAGTGTAGGGTATGTTAAGCCATTTTAGTGCCATCCAATCGAAGTTATGTCAACATTTATTTTTTGTATTTTCCCATTTTGAAACAACGTTTCTACATCTTCTCACTTACCATCTGTTCTAGCTTCAATAGGAATGACAGGGTTAATTCCTGCAGCCAAACTTGTAAAGAAATCCTTCAGGAAAAACAAGGCATCCTGGAAGGGAACAAACAGCAGAAAAGCCCCAGTAATTTGTAACTTCATACAAAGTTCACTCATTTTTACTCTGCAACTCTAATGCCACTCCGGTAATGTGAGGGAGTTTTTATAGTCCTGTTCAAAACTAAGAGAGACATAGTCATGTGCTACTACAATTTCCTTGAAATTCTCCCATGTTTAACATGCAATGCAGGGAAGAATTTGCCATTTTTTAAACCACAATCCATCACAAGACTTGCTCCAGAGTATAAATCCCTTTTTCCCAATGGTGTAGAAAACCAACTTACACACATGCACACCACTGTATACGAGCTGTTTCTAGACCACAGCAAGATTTTCGAAGGCTTATGCAGCGCAAAGCTTTTTCAACAAATATGCCTAGACTAAATTTTAGCATGTGAGATGCAGCCAGGGATACAAAATGCCCAACTGCATCAAGAGTTTGGACTCAATAGGTCCTAGCATCCATACCATGGAGGCATACAGAATTAGAGGTTTCATTGTTTTAAAATGACGTTAATGGGTTTGGTGCATCTATTGCTGCATTAAACCCATTAACACCATTTTTAGACAACTAGACCTCTAAAATGAAGCCAAGCAAGGGCACAAGTGCTAAACCACAGAAAACATGGACCTAAGGGAACTTAAATTCTGGAGAGAAGCAAACACCCAAGTGATGGTACAGAGCAGAGGAGAGAGTGTTGATCGCCAACACAGCAAAATACAGGGCACCCAATATCACATATGTAAAGTACACAAAACACACATTTCAAAGGACAAACATATTTTTGTAATATATACAAAGCAACTAAGACTTAGCACTATACAACACATCACACATCCCCCCATACAACAATACCACTCGGTGGTCTGTTTTCCCTAGCCATGGCAAAAGAGGAAGGTAAACAGTAAGAGAGGCAGGCTACCACGTGCACACCTACGTATACTTCTCATTGGATGGACATCAGTGGTCAGGGAAACAGGAATGCTATGGCACTTGTGAGCTGCCCCAGAGATGCAGTATATGTGTAGCAACTGCCCACACAGGGCAATAAATGCAACATCTGAAAGCGAGGTCTTGTCCAGCAACTGGGCAGGATACTGCTTGAGGAACATCCAGGTCATATCTGATACGTAGCACTTGGATATGGAGTACTCTACAAAGAGCACTTGGGCTGAGCAGAGTATCAGAGGCACCACTATGGGGTCTGCAGGATGTACTGGTTAGGCTTGCCTCCAGTCTCTGGTGAAGCCCTGTGGATTTCTGTCACCGTGCTAGTTACACTGGCATACAGTGTCTTGTCTGCCATCCCGACAGCATGTACCCAGTATACAGTACAACCTCTGCACATGCTGTACACCTATGACCCTCCTCTCCCTGGAAGCTCTGTCCCATACGTTGGGTATGGTTTGCAATACTTTCTTGTAGTAGGACCTCTTTTTTCCTCATCATTGAGGTTTCCCTTCCTTCCCTGCATCTGTGCTATATTCCAAGTCCGATAACACAAGATGTCTTCTACCAGCATCCTAGCTGCATATTTCAGACTGTTTTGCACCAGGCACATGTCTGCATGGACTCAGTTGAAAAACAGGGAACAAGTACTGGGATGCATGTATGAAAATACCCATTTCATGCTGCTTGGACACAGTTTAGACCAGTCTTTACCAGATGTGAAAATCATGCCTGAGGATTCTCAGCTATTAAAGCTCTATGGGGGAAAAAAAAATAACGGGGGAACCAGAGAGGGTGGAAGAGGCTGGGATTGATTGAGTGGGCAAGGCTACTCAGCCCCCTTTGTAGCCTACTAAACTCCAATATCAAGGACCCAAAGTATCTTCGACTGAAGTGTTGAAGCCCAGCTGAAGACAGAGGGACCAAACTGATATAGAATCGAATCTTCCTATTTGCTCATCCTTACCTCCTATTCCCCACCATCAAAAAATGATACAAACAAACAAACAAACTGAATTCCAAGCCATTATATTTCCAAACATACACATATATGTGTATAGCTCCAATATAGCATAGTGGTTAAGAGTACTAAGCTGCAAACCTGAAAAACTGGGTTTGAATCCCACAGCCACCACCTGCAAACTTTGTGACCATAAGCAAGTCCCTTAAGTTCCCTGTGCTCCCAGGATGCACCTGGAAACAAGACTCGGCTTAGTGTGTCTTTCCTGGCCACAAATTGTAAAATAAAACATGCGCATGATAGTTGTCTCTTGAATTTATCTGTTTTTGATGTTCATAGTCCCACTTATGACATCTCAATCTGTTACTGTGGAAATGAATGTGATGTCATAAGCAGGGGATTATGACCTCAGCTTTGATTTTTGTTTGGCTGTGGTAGAAGCATGTAGCAGTACTTCTTTAGAGAAAAACATCATATCAGTATATTGTTGTCATCCTCAGAATCTTTCCTGCAGTCTTTTTAATCTATTTAACAAGTTTTAAAACAATATATATCATTAGCTTTTGCATTTGGTAACTCAAGTTTGCATACTATGGCTGTCCACTTAGAACAAATTCACACTATCACGAAAGCAGGTTATACATACTGATATGTTTAAAAAAAAGAGTTTAAATGATGCCTGTAAATTAAAATAAAACTGTAACAGTTTAAACTGTTTATGTCATTTATGTATTGATGCTTTTATTGAAAAATTGGTTTATATTATTGAGGCCTTTCTGTGGTTTGCTGCCCAAAGACATCACTGAAAATTGGGTATCCCTCCCCCAAAAAACAATACCAAAAACAAGAAGTCTGGGGCCTGATATTCAAAACTTTGCTGGGTGCAAAACAGAGTTTGCCCGCGAAAACCGGGTTTTGCGTGGAAGCGCAATACAGAAAAGCCTGGTTAGCATAGGCAAATTCTGTTTGCGCCCAGGCAAAAGACCGGGAGCGTAATGTAAATGAAGGTTAGGACCCGAATATTGGTAGTCCAATATTCAGCTGTGATGTGCTGCACAAGGCCATCTTGTGTTGTCTTCATGCGTGGCATATACCACCAACTGAAACCCCGACTTACTCCCATGCAACCCTAGTGGTTGGCGGAGGAAGTGTGGTGGCCCCAACGCCCCCCAACACAGTGATCCCTAGTGTCTAGTGGTCTTCCCCTTCCCCTGCCGATCGCTGGCCCAATGATAGAAAAAAACATATCCCTGTTGGTTCAGTGGTCCCTCCCCCATCGCCGTCATGTTCATAACTAACATATTTATCCCTGATGGTCCAGTGGTCCCTTCCCCATCGCCAATTACCATCCCATTTAAAAAGAACATATTAATCCCTAGTGGTCCAGTGGTCCCTCCCTCCACCCGATCATCCGCCCAGTACACAGAAATGAAAATTACGTACCTACCATAATTCTTGATCTTCCTGTGTATCTTCACCATTCATCACTGTTGGGTGTCTAGCTAGAGACAGGTGCCCCGCAGGAGAGATTTATTTATTTTTTTGGGAAGGAGGAGACAGCACCATTGGCACCGCCCACAAGGCCAACATACTGCATGACACTAGTGGGTTGGCCAGTAACGACCATTGGGTCCTCCTCTACCTCAGTTCTGCACGCCGGGGAGACAGAAAGAAAGAAGGTATAGAGAAAATAAAGGCGAGGCAAGGGAGCCCAAGAGACAGGAAAATGAGCAACTGAAAAAGAACAAGCAGATGAGAGGACAGAGAAGAAGGGGGACCTGAAGGTTATGTGCCAAGAAGGCCCCAGTCCCTGGATGACCAAAGGTAGGAAGGGAGAAAGAGAGAAAGGGATAGACTTAGGGACAGCGGGATGAGAGAGGGAGGCCAGGACCCATGAGGAAGGGGACTGATCAGAAGACCACCAAAAGATGGGTTCAAGGGAGGCTCCAAAGATTCGGATAATCCCGATGGGTAAGGCTCTTTCTAACCCTGATCCTAACTCCCAAGGGGAAAATCCTGCTCTTCCCCCCGCTCCCTGCAGGTACTGGAGGAGAAAACAGGTTTTCGAGGAGGGGGGGGGAAGAGGAACCCCTACTGTAATACCATCCCAGCAGGGGAAGGTAAGAGAGAGAGACAACAAGGGATTAGGGAATTATGGTCAGCCCCAGAACCACCCCATCCTGGAGACTGAGAATAGGAGCTGAGGGATGGCTGCATCCCACAGATCAGTTCAGGACAGAGGAGGGGCCCCTCAGAAGACCCTAAGGAACAAACCCCTAAGGGGCCTCACTCACCCATTTCCAACACCCTCCTGAAGGCCTTCTGGTGGCCTGTCAGAGAGGAAGAAATAACTTTGGGAGGGGGCGAGTAGGGACTGAGGCCTTGTGAGAGGAAGGTGGGAAGGATTCAATGATGAATGGTGAAGATGCACAAGAAGATCAAGAATTATGGTAGGTACGTAACTTTCATATCTTACCTGTGTCAATCTTCTCCATTCACCACTGTTGGGCAAGTACCGAGCTCCCCTGAAGGGGGCCCAAGAAATCCTGAAGGAATAACATCCCTCAGCCACCCCCCCCGGAGGGGAAGAACGGGGGAAGGGGGACCCTCCGCTAGCCAGTTAGGCCTGGGACTGGTCCGGATGAGGCGGGGTTCCCTGAACCCTAGGGGAAGGAAGACACCACTGAAGTACCCATCTCACACTGCAGGAGAAGAGATGGGTCCCCTGGAAGAAGGAGGCCAGTAACTTATACCAGGCCATAGGTGACAACCTCAAAAGGCGAAACCATGCCGTCCGCCGAATGCAGATCGCTGTGCCCGTAAGCCATGAAGTGACCTCATTGGTGTCGTAAGATGCCCTTGACTGGTGCATTGCCAACTCCAGGTCTATCGCGGAGAGGGCTATGGCTTGCCGGAACGCCTCCGAATCGGGCAGAGATGCAAGTGCTTGGCCCAGCATCACCCACAGATGCCTGCTGTAGACAGTGTGGTGCGCATGATGTGAGATGACAGCAAGCACCATCCATGCAGAGGAGAAAACTCTCCACCCCAGCTGATCAAACTCCCGAGAGTCCGGATCAGGGGGCTGGTCATGGACTGGGCATCTATGCCTGGATGGGGTGTCCAGACACGCCAGTCCAGAATGTGGATGAGGCAAAGAGCCTGGAGATCCCCGGGTTGTACAATACCACCTCCAGCAGTCCATAGGGGCTGGTTCTGAGGAGTATGGAAGCTGCCAGGCGCTGTACGATGCCTGTCGGAAAGGAACTGGCCAGGAAGGGACCACCAAATGATGTGCCTTGTATTCGCCTAGAAAGGCTTGCGTCACACACTCGGTATTGTCTCAAGCATAACAAGCGATGTGCAAGTCTCTGACCAGCCTCAAAAGGAAGCTCTGATACTGGGCCTGATCAGCGTCTGAGACAGATGGACAGAGGGCTCCTCTTCCCCTGTGGAGGAAGACAAGGAGGTCGAGGAACTTGTAGAAGCAGACTCTGGCTGCAGAGGGGGAACTGGTTGGAAGACCTGCTTGTCCATGGCCCTGACATACTGTGGGAAAGCCGCAGCCTGAGATGTGAACTGTTCCAAGGTTAAAGGCCCCAGAGGACCCACGTGGCCTGGGAGAAGGGGAGCTGGTTGCAGAGGCACGGGTGAACCTGCCACCTGACATAACGTGTCTCTGCCAGGGCTAGAGGAATCTACAGGAAAACCTGGCATCAGTGGGAATCTGCAGGTCTGTAAATTCACTGACCTGTTAAGGAACACAAATCGGTCGGGACTTAACCCTGTAGGGTGAGCTACCCTATGAGGGGAATGGGGCCGCACGGATACACAAGAGTGGTGCCTAGCCCCACCCAATGAGACCTCCCTAGAAGAGGACAAAGGGAGAAGACCAGGCTCTGCACTACGGCTCCTGCCCCGACCCCAGAGGGCCACGGGAGTGTGCCGATGTCCTTCGCCCTGTTCCCTCAACCCAGTTGGCTCCGAGGAAGCTCTCTTCCTCGCACACTGTGCCAAAGAGCCCCCCTAACTCAGGCGACCCCACCGAGGGAGCCTGCGGAAGGGGAAGCTCAATCTTGATTCTGAGAGGGGGATTGCACCAGGGAAGGTGGATACCCCCTCGGTCAGGAACCCAATCGCCACAACTGCAGCAGCGGGACCACCAACCCTCAGCTGACCCCATAAGCCACCATCGGTTCGAGATTCAGCATGAGCCACAGTCACCGGAGCCACAGGAAGTGGTACGTGGGGAGGCGCAAGGGCGCTAGGACTTGGGGAATCCTCTGACTCCAAAGAGTCAGGCCTCCAGTCCAGATCAGCTTCTGAATCGTCTAGCTCCGAAGAGGAAACAATCAAGAAATGCTCTGGACCGGCAGCCCCAGGAGTTCCCCCCGTCATGGCGCCATGACCTGGCCCCGCACCCCTTGTAGCACCATCCCTACAGTGCTGTTGGGGGGCACCGAGGAACACCCTGCGCCGGGACCTGCAGCCGTGGGTCCCGACAACCGGGGAGCCTGCACCTCCAAAGAGTTGACTGCTAGAGCGGTGCTCCCGGCCTGACCCCGAATGGAGCCAGACCGGACCTCCGGCACTGCAGTAGGGACCTCCTCTATGGCAAGGCATGAAGAAGAGGAGGAGGCCCCCTCTTCACCAGACCATGTAGGCCTGGGAAGGGACCTGGAGGAAGGGAAGAGTGTCCTACGCTTGGACTGATGCCGCCCCCTGAAAATCGGCGGAGCCCTGCCGACTTTTAACACGTGGTGCTCCACAACTCGGCGGTCCATAGAGAAGCAGACATCGCAGGAATCCATGTCATGTTGAGGTCTAAGGCAGGAAAGGCAAATGTTATGCTGGTCGGTAACAGACATCTTTCAGCTGCAGGGACGAGGCATGGGAGGCCGACCCGTTTTCTTCAACTGTTTCTTGTCCAGAGGACAAAGGGAGGAGACCAGGCTCTGCACTACGGCTCCTTACGGCAACTTAAAAACTAAACCAGAAAAGACTCAATGCCATAAAATAAAAACAAAAGATCTTACCGGTCTGGAACGGCGTTGAGTAGTTTTTTTTCAGCAGAGTTGCAATGGAGAAAGAACGGCATCGAAGGATTTGAGGCGTCGATGACTACTATGCCGTGCAGAGAACTCTCGAGCGACGGTGCTGTCTCAATGGCGGGAGAAGCAGAACTGAGGTGGAGGAGGACCCAGCGGCCGTTACTGGCCAACCCACGAGCACCACACAATATGTCGGCCTTGCAGGCGGCACCAACGGCACTGGCTCCTCCTTAAAAAAAAAAAAAAAAATCTCTCCCATGGGGTGCCTGCCTCTGGCCAGACACCCAACAGTGATGAATGGTGAAGACTGGCCCAGGTAAGATCAAATATGCCCTGGTGTCAGTATAACCACCCCATCTCCGATCCCTAATAGTTAAGCCTCCCTTCCCTGTCAGTTTAGTGGACTCCCCACCCTGCTCCCCCCATCCTGAAACCAAGCTGGCAACCAGCCATCCTCCACCATGACTGGCTGCCGATTGAGTGGTCACTGAGCATGTACATATATGCGCTCAGTGACAGCTCCGTCCGTGGCCAGCCGTGGTGGAGAGAGGAAGGGGAGCACTGTGGGTGTCACTATCTGCCAGAGTTGGGGGGGGGGTAGGGGGTCCATCAGATCACCAGGGAAGGGAGTGCATTAACTATACAGGGGACTGGGGTTGTGGGGGGAGGTTATACAGGACATATTTGTTTTATGTATTGGGCAGATGTTTGGGCAGGTGGAGGGACCACCAGGGATTAATATGTTATTTTTTGAACGCGACAATGATTGGTGATGGCAGAAGGACCACTAGTGATTAATATGTTATTTTTGAACGGGACGTCGATCGGTGATAGGGGGAGGGACCACTGGACCACCAGGTATTAATATGTTATTTACGAAACAGATGGTGATGGGGGAGGGACCACTAGGGATTAATATGCTAGTTTTGAACGGGACAGCGATCGACGGGCCCACTAGCACCAGGGGAGTTCCCGGGAAACGGGCAATTGGGGGGGCAGTGTTGCATAGTACAGCCTCACTCCCTATGCAAATAGATTCATAATGGGCATGCAAATGGCCCCTTGGCGCTTTGCATGCCCAATGGGCTTACTTGCATAGGTCCCTTTGAATATGGGGAATTTAGCACGTGCGAAAGCCATTGTGCCACCCTATTTTGGAAGCCATGTCTGCCCAGAACTAGGAGGCTTTGCACTGGGTCTCACTGGCCCTATATTCAGTGGGGAGTAGCACTGATGTGTTGTTCCACTGAATATAGTGGTTTTGGACATGTGGGCAACTTCAGGGGGCAGCACAAAGTTTTGTCCTCTGCTTTGTCCAGATTTGAATATTGGGCCACTGAAGTCTTTTTCAAGACTGGCTTCCATCATGATGAGCAAGTAAACTTAGCAATACTCTGTGTGTCTTACCTGGTCAATGTTAAGACGCAATGGCATTAAGGAAATACGCAGGCAGCACTCTGGACCACCTAATCCTGATTCAGGATGTACATGGAGAGCCTTAATGGTTAACTGAAAATTTAAAAAAAATAAATCTGTAATCCTCATGTAGTCATTTGCAATCTAGTTTACATTGGCGATAAACTAACAGTCATTTACAGTCAACTCATTAGTCTAGGTCCACTGCCCCACTTTCTTCATAAACAGGAATTAATAAGTATCCTGTGCAAACGTGCTCGTTTATAGGAATTTCCCACCACTCTACTTCCCTGGGTATCTTAAAGAAAGAAACATTAAATCACTGCAACTAAGATTTGCGAACACACTGAACATTTAGTAAAGATCACTAAGACTTAAGAGTCAAGAAAGTTTCAATACTTTTTTGTTTGAAACAGTAACAATAGTTTGTGTGTGAGGAAGGGAGCAGACACGCTTCTGAATAATGCATAGTAAGTTATAAGCTGAACCTGAAGAAAAGGTACTGTGTTTCTTCTAGAAAGTCAGAATTGGAAGTATTATTATTAACCAAAGAAGTGGACATATGTATAATGGAGACCTGGTGGGAAAAGGATGTGGAGTGGAATAGGGAAATAAATGGGTATCAACTCTTCTCTAGGGAAACGGGTGATAAGAGGGGGTGGTGTGGCAGTTAATGTCAAAACAAATATAAAGGTAACAATGCGTAATAACTTAAATTGTTTAAATACAGACTCTATATGGCTGGTACTTCAGGAGATAGCTGATAAGAATATATACTTAGGATTGTATTACAGAGCTACTGGAATCAACAGTGAGATAGATGACATCTTGGAAAAAGAGGAAAAATGGCACAGGAAAAAGATGTTATAGTAACTGGTGACTTCAATCACCCTCATGTTAACAAGTTAACAAGCCAACGTACATCATAGTAATAGTTTTGTAGACGTGAAAATAACTTCTTGACTCAACCAGTTAATATATAAACCGACACGAGGAGAGAATATGTTGGACCTTTTGTTAACTAACAGAAAAGATATGATTAGCAAAATAAAGATAAGGGAGAGCCTGCGAAACAGTGATCATAATATTGTAGAGTTTAGCATCTAAAGGGAGGCACCCTGGAGAGCCAGAGGTACAACTACAGTCAAAAATTATAAGAAGGCTGATTTAAAAAAAAAATCAAACAGCACCTAGCAACTTGGGATTGGGCGTATGAATTTGAGGGGAAGAACGTGCATACTATGTGGACTATGCTAAAAAATAAACTCTTAAGATTTGGAAAAATTATATGTTCCAATAAAGAAAATATATAATAAAAAGGGTAAGAGGCCATTCTGGTGTACAAACAAAATACTAAGGCTAAGTGCTCAAAAGAAGAAGGCTTTCGATCAGATGAAAGATGACAGCGTGCCTACAAATAGGGAAAGTTACAAGAAAATTTAGAAATTACTAAAGGGAACAATAAGGGTATAGAGAGGTAAAGTAGAATTTAACTTAGCGATTAGGAAGGATGAGGGAAATAGCTTTTTTGCCTATATAAATGCTCAGAATAAAATAAACAATCAAATGGGCCATATAACTGCAGAAGGCAGAGAAATACATAATCCAAGAGATATGGTGGAGAGGTTTAATACTTTAGTGCAGTTTATGAAGCTAAGGGTACAAGTACAATAAATATGAAAGAAAATATCTATGAACACTTAGATTTAAGAGTTAAGGAAACTGAAATAAAAGGATTTGATAAACAAAATAAAAACAAATAAATCAGCTGGACCTGACCAGATAAGCCCAATGCTCAGCAAATAAACAGCTGAATTTATTCAATATCCACTTGCTAGGATGATAAATACAGGTTACTCACCTGTAACAGGAGTTCTAGGAGTAGTATATGGTGTTCATCCACACTGTCTGGCAGGTTCCTTGCCACTTTAAGTTGGGCCAGAAAGTCTTCAAGCTGGCTCCTCTCACCCACCTGGGTGGTAAAACCCTCGGCTCCACCCCATGACGCCAGATCTAGCCCGTTGGAAGCCAGGTTGCGCGTCGAAGCCAGGAAGGTTGGGTGGATGAACAACATATACCACTCCTGTTACAGGTGAGTAACCTGTATTTCTAGGGACATGGATATGTTGTTGTTCAATCCACACTGTCTGGCAGACTCCTAGCAGTTCTCCGGGAGGAGGGAGGCATGGCATGCACCCCCAATACCTACTTGGGGAATAAGGACTGGAGAACCGAGGTCCCAAAACCAGCATTCTGGCGTGACTCTAGGTCAATGTGGTAATGGGAAATAAAGGTGTGTGCTGACTTCCAGGTAGCAGCCCTGCATATTTCCTGGATAGGGACATCCCTAGAAGCAGTGGCATGGCGGGTAGAATAAGCTCTTATCCCTTTGGGTGGCTCCATGCACGCCAACCTATAGCAGAGATCTATGCAGGAGGTGCCCCACCTGCTAATCGTCCACTTGGCTGCAGGTCTGCCAGGTGCGGTTTCAGCGTAGGTGACAAACACCTGGCGAACCTCTCCCCGAACTTCAGCCATCTGCTCCTTGTAGTACGCGAGCACTCTTCTAGGGTCCAAAGTATGGAGCCTATATTCGGCCTCCGAGGTATGATTGCGGTAGAACACCGGCAGAGTCAACACCTGATTCAGGTGAAACTCCAACACCACCTTCGGAATGAATTTCGGGTGGGGGCGAAGGACAACTTTGTCCCTGTGGAAGACCAAATAAGGAGACTCGATGGAAGGCACCTGGAGCTCTCCCATCCTTCTGGCTGATGTTATGGCCACCAAAAAGACAGTCTTACACGACAGGTGGGAGATGTTGCACCTGTGCATCAGTTCGAATGGCTTGCCCATGAGCTTGGCCAGTACCAGCAGTAGATCCCATGGAGGTGGAGGTTCTCGCACCGGAGGGGATATGCGATCAAGGCCTTTGAAAAAGCACCAGATCACCTTCTCCTGCGCCACCGACTGCTTGCCGGCCCGCGCCTGGTAAGCAGAGATGGCTGCCAGGTGCATCTTAAGGGTCGTCGACTGAAGCCCTAGCTGAGAAAGGGACCACAGGTAGTCCAAAATGCTAGCCAATGGACAGGAAGAGGGCTCCAACCCCTTGTTCTGACACCAAATGGAGAATCTCTTCCATTTAAAGGCATAACATTTTCTGGTTGACTCCGTACGGGGCGCCTGAACGACATTGAGGACCTCGGAAAGACCCAAGGTCTGGAACTCTAGCCGCTCAGGAACCAGGCCATCAGGTACAGGGACTGAAGGTCCAGATGGAGTACCTTTCCCTTGCTGACTGACATCAGGTCCGGGCGGGCTGGAAGCAGCCTCGGGAGCTGGAGCTGAGGCTTAGGAGATCTGGGTGCCAGAACTGGCGAGGCCAGTCTGGGGCTACCAGAATCACCTGCACCTTGTCCCTCTTCACCTTAAGAAGCACCTTGTGGATGAAGGGAAATGGAGGGAAGGTGTAGAAGAGGCCCAGGGTCCACGGCCTCGAGAAGACATTCCCCTGCAGCGAGCCCTGCTGAGGGGGGAAGGCATGAAACAGCCTCAGCTTCGCATTCTCCCTGGAGGCGAACAGGTCCACCTAAGGGGTGCCCCAAAGGGAGAACAGGTCTTGAACTACCTCTGGCAGGAAAGACCACTCGTGAAATGCAGCACCTATCTGGCTGAGGGCATCGGCCAGACTGTTTGAGGCTCCTGCCATATGGATGGCTAGGAGATCCACCTCCAGGCTGATCACGAGAGACTAAATGCGGAGAGCTTCCTTGCACAAAGGCAAGGAGCGTGTCCCACCCTGCCAGTTGAGATAGTACATGGTTGTGATGTTGTCCGTCTGGACCTGAACCACCTGACCCTGTACAAACGAAGCGAAGCCAGTGAGGGCTAGTCGAACTGCTCGAAGCTCCAGCAGGTTGATGTGGCATCGAGACTCCTGAGGGGACCAGAGGCTGTGGGCCCGGAGTGCCCCCAGATGGGCACCCCAACCCATCAAAGAGGTGTCGGTCGTAAGAATGACCATCGGCTTGGGGCGGACAAACGGGATACCCACCTGCAGATGAGCTGGGATGAGCCACCACTGCAGGCCGTCCCACATCTTCTGGGTCACGGTTACTGGCTGGTCCAAAGGACCGGAACGCTGTGACCACTGGCAGGCCAGCCCCCATTGCAGGGGAAGCATATGCCAGTGGGCCCAATGGAACACGCTGGTGCAAGCCACCATAAGACCCAGAAGGTGCAGGAAGTCCCAGGCAGGGTGCAACTGCCCAACCAGAAACGATTGGGCAAAGGAGGAAAGGACCTCGGCCCCGTCCGCTGGGAGCCGGGCTCTGGCTCAAAGAAAGTTGAGCTCTGCCCCAGTGAACTGAATAGCCTGCGATGGTACGAATTCCGATTTGGCCTCAGTAATCAGGAGACCAATGTGAGAGCAGACCTGGAGGGCCAGATCTCTGGATCGCTCCACCTCCAACCTGGAGGGGGCTGCCATCAGCCAGTCGTCCAGGTAAGGGTACACCTGAACCCCTCATTGCTGCAGGAATGCTGTCACCACTGCCATGCATTTGGTGAAAACCCTGGGAGCTGGAGAAAGACTGAAGGGCATGGCCCCGAACTCATAGAGGGATCCCTCTGCTCTGAAGCAGAGGAATTGTCGATGTGACGGACGGATTGGGACGTGAAAGAACGCGTCCTGGAGATCCAGAGAGCAAAACCACATGCCTAGTTCCAAGGATGGTATGATCTGAGCCAGAGTGATCATCTTGAAGGTGCATGGCCTTAGAAGCTTGTTCAGGTCGTGCAGATTGAGAATGGGGCGTCAGCCCCCCCCGTCCATTTTGGGACCAGGAAGTACCTGGACACAACCCCTGGGCATGGAGGAGGGTTCGCCATCTTGCTGATCACCTCCTTTTGGAGGAGCAGAGCTATGTCAGCTCGACGAGCCGACAGAGAGGCTGCGGAACTGGTAGCCCCCAAAGGGGTAACGGCTTGATAGGGAGGGGTCTGCTCGAATTCCAGAGGCAGACCACTGCCGACCACTTCCAGCATCCAACGGTCTGTGGTGATAGAGGACCAGGTGGAAGGAAGTGGCTGAGCCGTCCCCCCCATGGGGGGACCCAGGGGAGGAGTGACGAGGTTGGGGGCGGCACCCCTCAACCCATCACTGGGCAGGCTTGGAGGGAAGGACAGCCAAGGAGCCGCCTGGACCTTTCCCTCCAGGCTTCCTGCTGGAGGAAGCAGCAGGCTTGGCCTTGGGGTGTTAAGCGTGAGCCTGCTGGCCCTGCTGCTGCTGGGCCGGATGTGCTGCAAGGGTGGAAGGGCGAAAGGGCTTACGCTGTTGCTGGCGGCCTTTGTCCTTCTGGGCAGACGTGACCGAGTCCAAGGTGGTGTTGGATTTCTCGATCCTCTGGAGATGGCCCTCCACCCCAGGCCCAAGCAAATCGGTGCCCAAGAAGGGGACATCTGCCAGCTTGTGCTGGGCATCTGCCATGAAGGTGGAGATCCGCAGCCAAGCTCTACGGTGAATGGCTACTGCGGCCGCTACTGACTGGGCACAAGAGTCTCCAATGTCCAAGGCAGTTTGGAGCTGTTACTTGGCCACCGCCCTTCCCTGATCCCACACCCGCTTGACCGTCGTTTGAAGGTCAGCCGAGAGATGAGGAAGCACCTCATCCAGGGAGCCCATAAGGGCATGTGAAAAGTGTGCCATCAGTAAAGCCGAGCTAGCCTGTCGAAGGCCTAGGGAGGAGGCAGCATAAACTTTGTGCCCAGAGTAGTCCAGCTTTTTGGACTCCTTGTCCGGGGGCTTCTCTACATCCCTAGTGTTTCCGGAGCACCAGAAGATGCTATCGGTTACCAACCCTTCAGCCGAGGGGTGCTCCAAAAAAACGGAGAGGGAACCGGTGGGGGCTGCGTACTTGCAGGCCATCCTGGCTGAAGTCACAGGACAGGATGCAGGCTGCTGCCACAACTCCAGGGCCGGACCAACAATGGCCTCGGCCACTGGGAAGGCCTCTGTGGGGGAATCCCCTCGGTCCAAAATCTCCGCGAGGGGATATCTGGCCCGTTTCTGCACGGGTTCGAGCTGTATCCCAGTAGACTCTGAGATGAGCCGAAGAATTCCCAAGAACGAGGATGGGCTCTCGTCCACCGACAGACCCCAGGAGGATTCCAGGTCGAGGGGCCTGTAATACAGAGAGGAGTCGGACTCAGAGGCATCCACAAACAGCTGCCGAGCACCTAAGCCACCCTCCACTCGCTGAGGCCGATCAGGGTTGAGGGTGACCAACAATCTGTGGGTCAAGCCCTGAAACGACTGAGAATCCTTGGTCAGGGCCCCAGTCTTTGGTTGCAGGGGCGGTGGTTCCACCATAATGGGTGGAGCAGCCGGTTCTGGCCGAGCAATCGGTGCCGGAGTCGGTTCCTTAACCAAAGAGCCAATGGCGAGAGGTTGCTTCAAACATTCAGGCGACGGAGTTGGCTTGCTGCCAGCCAATAAGAGCTGCTGTCACATCATGTTCTCATAGCGCCGACGCAACTTGCATTGGAGCCTATCCTCCGAAGAGGACGATAAGGACAAGCGGCGGGACCTACCCGACATGAAGGAGGACCGAGACCGTCGGGGTCACCAATGGTGGGTCGAAGAAGGGGCGTGGGAAACCAGCTCATCCCCCGGTTCAGGGTCCTTGATCGGGGACTTCGGCACGGGAGGCTAAGGCAAGTCCTCGGTAACCACCGGGGGTACCAGTGAAAGAGGATTATCAGCTTCTCTAGTCGACAACCCATCCAACGGGTCGAGAACAATCTCGACCGTATCGACGGGCGTCTTGGCCGGCTGACCTGACGGGGACACTGAAAAGCCAGCGGCATTAGCCGCAACCTCAACCGAAGTCGAATGCAGACACTCCGAGGAGCAAGATCTCTCCCGCTCCCATGAACGTTGATGGTGGGACTTACCTTTCGGTTCCTTTTTCTTTGACCTATTAAGGCGAGTCCCTGAGGGCCCTTCTTCCTTGGTGAAGTGGGACTGACAAAACTCCTTAAAGGATCCAGTGTAGGAGGAGCCCAAGGAGAACGGGATAAACGGCGATGCCAAGGAAGTAGAAGGAGCGGCCTGGGCCACCTCCTCCTTGAGGGTGATTAACTGCTCCAGCTGCTCCATGGAGCCTGCAGCCGCGGACACTGCCCAACGAGCCTCCTTCAACTTCACTGGCGGAAACCGTTTCTCGGGGCGCCCCAGCTGGAGTTATGAAGCACGGTCTTCCAGAACTGAAGCCGAAAAAGACTTGCAGAGATTGCAGGCCTGCGGATCATGGGTAAGCCCCAGGCAGTAAATGCACGTGGCATGTGGGTCGGTCCGAGACATCTTCTGCCCACAGGGGCATCGATGGAAGCCGGGAGTAGATTTTGAATCCATTGCAGCCGCGAAGGAAGTAGACGACTTAAGTCTTGTAAATTTTAAGACGATTTTCGGAAAAAACGAAGGAATAGGATCCAGGCCTAAAGTCACAAGAGCGTTAAGGAGGGAACCTGAGCTTCCAAGTGGTAAGGAAGATCTGGCATCATGGGGCGGAGCTGAGGGTTTTACCACCCAGGAGACTAGGAGGAGCCAGCTTGAAGACTTTCCAGCCCAGCTTAAAGCAGCAAGGAACCTGCCAGACAATGTGGATTGAACAACATATCCACATCCCTAGAAATGGGTCTTTAACAACTGGTGAAGTACCAGAGGACTGGAGACAGGCTAAAGTAATCCCCTTGTATTAACCCTTAGGCTGCTGCCGACAAGATGTCTTGTCCTAAAAACCTATGCGTTCTAAATCTTCCGGCAGCCTAAGGGTTAAAAGGGAGGAAAATCCAATGTATCAAACTATAGGCCAGTAAGTCTAACTTCTATTATGGGAAAGTTAGCAGAAACATTGATAAAGAACAAAACAGAAGAGAATCTAAGGATTCTAGGGTGGGAAGATATCAAAAAACATGGCTTTAAAAAAACAGGGGTTGTAATACAAACCTATTGTGCTTTTATGAATATATTAGTAAAAAAGTGAATAACACTCCCATGGCTATAATCTATCTTGATTTTATGAAAGCATTTGATAAGGTACCGTATAGTTGTTTATTAAAAAAAATTGAGGAGATCAGCATAGATAGCAGAATAATAAGATGGATCCAAAACTGGCTCAATGACAGAACTCAGAAAGTGAGAATATTAGGAGAATACTCAGAATCTGTTAGTGTGACCAGTGGGGTACCACAAGGCTCAGTTTTGGGTCCAGTTTTATTCTTGCTATATATAAGTGATTTACATCAGAATATAAAGAACAGGGTGATTAAGTTTGCTGATGACATTAAAATAGGCGGACCAGTATCGAACGAGGAGCAATGATCAGCCATGATTGCAGATCTGAAGGAAATAGAAAACTGGGCAGATAGGAACAGAATGCTGCTAAGTGTGGATAAATGTGCAGTAATGCATCTGGGGATACACAGTGCACTACAGCCATACACATTAAATGGGAAAGGCCTACAGATCAGTTTACTGGAAAGGGACTGCAGAGTATTGGTGGACAATAAACACAGGTTACTCACCTGTAACAGCAGTTCTAGGAGTGGTATATGTTGTTCATCAACACTTGTTGGCATGTACCTTTCCCTTTAGATCTTGCTCGATGGTCTAAAAACTGTCTCCTCCTACCACCTGGGTGGTATATGCCTCGGCTCCGTCCCTTGACGCCAGATCTTGCCCACTGGAAGCAGAGATTGTGCACTGAAGCTGGGGAGGTCGGGTGGGTCAGTGTGGATGAACAACATATACCACTGCTAGAAGGTACAGTTACATAAAAGCTTACAGGAACAGCAGATCTTTGAGGGGTATTCTTGCAGCAGGTAATACTGCAAATTTGGTGACATCCAGCAGACCAGACCTGGGTTTGAATCCCACAGCTTCCACTTGCATACTGTGTGACCCTGAGCAAGTCACTTAACCTCCTTGTGCTCCCAGGTCACTCCTGTGAAAAAGCTTTCAGCTTAGTGTGCTATACCTGGTTAAACAACTAAATAAAAAAAAAATAATACACTTGGGTCATCGGCTCGCATGACAGCTCATCTAGCAGACTTTTCCAGGGGCCGCCCACACATGACATCATCTTCCTGTTTCCTATATAAGTGTGGGCGGTCCCTGGTATCCTCAGTTTCCCCCGCTGGATTCAGCTTACTAAGCGAGGACCAAGGGAAAGCCGAGGTACCATAGGAATCCCAACCCATAAGTCACTGGCCCAGAATTTGTTCTCCTAGAGAAGGAGGGGGATAGAGTGCGGGATCGTACCTGCTGCAAGAGATACCCCTCAAAGATCTACTGTTACGGTAAGTTCTTACGTAACTGTACTATCTTCCACGGGGTGCTCTCTTGCAGCAGGTAATACACTTGGGATGAATCCCAAGCAGTAAACCCAAGAAGGGTGGAATTACGACAGGAGGCCTTGTAGGAGAGCTTGGCCAAAGGTCGTCCTACAGCGTGAAGCAACGTCTAAGTTGTAGTGCTTCGTGAAAGTATGAATTGTGGACCAGGTAGCTGCGTTGCAGATATCTGTGATGGACAGGCCCTGGTAATAGCTAGTTATATTTTGTGTAACAAAATGTGATACAGTGTGCTAGCTAATTGGAAAGGGTCTGTTTAGTGACCGGGAGACCTTCCCTGTTTGAGGCGAAGGTAACAAAAAATTGAGAGGTCTTCCTAATCGATTTAGTTTGATTAGTGTAGTATCATAATATATGATGGACATCTAGAGTATGTAGGAAGTATTCTCCTCAACTAGAGTGTTCAGGGTAATATACTGTTAACTCCAAGAATTGTTTTAAGGTGTGTTCTGACACTACCTTAGGTAGAAAGAAAGGGTTGATTCAAAGTGCTACTGTCTTTGTGAAAAACTGAGTAAGGCTCTCTACACATGAGGGTATGAAGCTCGGAAATACGCCAAGCTGAAGTGACAGCCACTAAGAATAGTGTTTTCCAAGAAAGAAAACGGAGGTCACAAGTGGCCGCAGGTTCAAAGGTTTCAAGAGTTAATTTTTCTATCAGAAAATTGAGATCCCATGGAGGGGTGGGTCGTCTGATAGGTGGTTTAATATGTAACATTCCTCTTAAAAACATTTTGGCTAGATGATGTTGATACAGTAATCTACCATCAAGAGGTTCATGGAAGGCCAAAACTGAGGCAAAATGGACTTTGATAGAGGAATAACTTAATCCTGTCTTGGCAAACGAAGCCAGGTAATCCAATACTTTTGTCAGTGGGCAAGAATAAGGATCCAATGACCGGGAGGCAGCCCAAATGGAAAAGCATTTCCATTTGGCATTATAAGTTTCCCTGGTTGCTGGTTTACGTGAGGCCAACAGAATATTGGCCACAGGAGATGACATTTGGAGATGTGCTATGAAAGCGTCCTCAGGAGCATGAAGGTGTATTGACTTCAGGTTGGGATGTAGAAGGGTCCCCTGATTCTAAGTCAAGAAATTTGGTCTTACTGGTAACGGGATGGGTTCCTCTACTGAGAAATGTTGAAGCAGGGGGAACCACACCTGTCGAGGCCACTGAGGGGCTATGAGAATCACGGTGGCAGCTTCCAGTTGTAATTTCAGTAGAGTCCGTTGCAGGAGAGGGATTGGGGGGGGGAGAGCATATAAGAAGAGTCCTGTCCATGACTGGGACAGGGCATCTACAGACCGTCCCCTTTTGCTCAGGATAATGGAATAGTATCTGGGGGGACGGTGATTGATGGGGAGGCAAACAGATTCAGTTGCAGGGTCCCCCACAAATGAAAGATTTTCTGAAGAACTTCGTGATGAAGTGTCCATTTGTGTGTGAAAGACTGGTGACTGAGCAGGTCGGCCAGGAGATTGTGGCATCCTGGTAGAGGGACGGCTGTCAGTAAAAGGTGTTGCAGTATGGCTTCCTGCCAGACCACAATCATCTCTCTGCAAAGAGAGCAGGACTTCGTACCTCATTTGTTAAGGTAGAAAAGTACTGATCTGTTGTCTGATTGAATCAGCAATGGTCCTGGGGACAATTGAGACTGAAAAGCCTGGAGGGCAAAGCGGACTGCTCTCATCTCCAGGAGATTTATGTGGGGAGGAGGGGAAGAATTGGTCCACTTGTCCTGTGTCCTGTGAGGACCCAGGTGCACACCCTACCCTTCTAGGGATGCATTCGTGGTCAACATCTGCTGAAGTGGGGGAGACTGGAAGGGCATGCCTTGAGACAGATTGGCTCGAAGGGTCAACCATAATAGGGTGGACCTCAGCATAGGAGTGACTCTGATTTTGTCTTTGAAATGACCAGTTCTTTGAGACCACTGGTTCTGGAGAACCCACTGGACTGGTCTCATGTGAAGATGGGCAAGCGCCACCGTAGGGATGGTAGCGGCCATGTGCCCTAGGAGGCATACCATGTGTCTGGCTGGGACTACTTTTTGAGCTTGTATCTGAGAAGCCAGAGATAGGAGCTTGTCTTGTCTGTCAGTCGGTCAGGAGGTAAGCCTGGCAGAGACGGTGTCCAGGACCACTCCTATATATTGAAGCGACTGTGTAGGGGCCGGACTGGACTTCGGCCAATTGACCGTAATCCCTAAAGAGTGAAACAGAGTTAGGGTTGCTTGAAGGGAGGGAGCAAAGAAGAAAGGTTCTGGACCCTGCCTTAATGAGCCAGTCGTCCAGATATGGGAAGACAAAGTGCCCGTCCCATCGTAGGGCTGCTGCTACTACCGCTAGGCACTTGGTAAACACTCTTGTGGTGGATGAGAGGCCGAATGGGAGTGCCCGAAATTGGTAATAATGTCCTGACAGGTGAAAATGAAGAAACCTGTGGTGGGCAGGATGGATGGGGATATGTAGGTTGGCATCCTTCATATCCAGGGCATATAGCCAATCCCCTTGTTTCAACACTGGCATGATGGAAGTTAGGGTGACCATGCGGAACCTTTTGTACTGGATGTGTAGGTTCAATTATTTGAGGTCTAGTATCGGTCTGCCATCTCCAGTTCATTTGGGCACCAGGAAGAAATGGGAATAAAACCCCTTTTGATGCTCTGCAGGGGGTACCGGATGAACGGCCTTCTTGGTCAGAAGAGCCTGGAGTTCCTCCTGGAGAATGGGAATGTGGTCAGGTGGTTAGTGGACAGAGCAGTGGGGATGAGGGGGAGGTATGGAAAAAAGTTCCAGAGTGTGACCCCTGTGAATGATCTGAAGTACCCACTCGTCCAATGTGATCATTTGCCAGGCTTCTAAATGGAGGGCAAAGTGACCGCCCACGGCTTATGAGACCTGACTTGAGGAAGTGTGGACAAAGCCCCAGTTGGTCACTGGGAGATGGACTGACCAGCCCCACCAGGAGGGTGGGAGCGGGAGCCCTTGGCCGAAGAGGTGCTGGTCGTGGAAGGCTGGGAGCAACCACGGGATCCGCCTCTATGTGAGCCTCTGCATTTTCCTCCTCTTTTTGCACAAAAGGAGGATTGAGGACGATATGATGGCTGGGATGTACAGTGCATGCCATGTACAGTGTGCAGTGTCCATCCTGAAGACTGGAGAGCAAGGCAAACAGGATGTTGGGATGCATCATAAGGGGGATCACCTCTAGGAGCAGGGAAGTGATTCTGCCGCTGTACAATGGACTGGTTAGATCACACCTTGAGTACTGTGTACAGTACTGGAGGCCACACTTGAAGAGGGACATACAGCTCCTGGAGAGGGTACAGAGGAGGGCAACTAAGATGATACGAGGACTAGGGGATTTGACGTATGAGGACAGACTTGAGGAGCTCTGCCTGTTTTCATTGGAGGAGAGGACAGACAGGGGGACATGATTGAGGTCTTCAAGTACCTCAAGGGAATAAATAGGGTAAACATGGAGGGGATCTTTAGACTAAAGCAGGGAGGTATCACCAGAGGGCATGGTTTGAAGGTGGAAGGGTGAGGGGGGAAAAGAGGAGGAAGAGGTTTTTCACTTAGAGGGTGGTGGACCCTTGGAATGCACTGCCTGGTGAGCTGGTTCAGAGATCCACAGTGGAGGGCTTCAAGAGAGGGTGGGACAGACACAAAAAGTGTAAGTATCAGATGATGGCCTGGCCCAGGGGGGTGGGGATGGATGATAGGGGTTTCTGGAACACAAGGGGGGGGGGCCTCAGCACCCAACTAGGGATCTGAGGTTCAAGCAGACTTGATAAGACCGTAAGGCCTAATCTGCTGGCAATTAGTATGTTAGTATAAGTGTTTGGGTACCTGGGCCGAAACGTTTAGATCCATTAAAGGGGGCAATGACCACTCTATGCTGTACATCTGGTGTAAAGCCTGAGACGCGAAGCCAAGCATGGCAACGTAAGTTAATGCTGGTTGCAGACATGCGGGCCGAGGAATCGACCGCATCATATCTTGAATGAAGTAGGTATCGGGAGATAGAAATGCCAGTAGATACTGTAGCCAGTAATTGATCCTTCTCCTGTGAAGGAGGGAGTCTGTTGACTAATTCTATGGCAGATGAACAGAGTGTACGCTGGTATTTGACTATATGTCCCATATAATTTAGGATTTTGAGATTCATGGTACCTGCTTAGAATACCTTTTTCCCCAGATAATCTATCCTACAGGAGTCTTTATCAGGAGGTAGGGAGCTCATGTGTTTAGGTCGTTTAGTACAATCATGAGCGGCAGCAATCACTACTGAATCCACTTCAGGAGTAGTGGAAAGAAAAGGGTGATCTAGGTTCAGGAAGGAGCAAGGGACGCCGTGGGGTTTTGTATGAGGGAGGAAGAGAATTGAGCGTCCGGAATAACTGCTCTTCTCCCGGGGGCAGGGGAACCGTGGCTTTAGAGCCTGACTGCCCTCTGGCGGAGGCCTGAGGTGCAGCGCACTCCCTGCCCTACACTGGAGGGGAAAGGATGCATGGCTGACATCGGCGAGCAAGCCTTGACGTTGGGGACGTACGCCAAGCACGAACACTGGAAAAATGCCCCCTAGGCTCCTGGAAGACGGAGCACTTTAGCGCAGACCCTACCTGCCCACCTGCCTGTCCCGGTCTGGTGCCCTGACGACTGGAAGGGGCCCTGAATTACCCCAAGGGACTAGGTCCCTTAGCCTCCAGCAGGTGAAACATCGGAGGAGAGAACCCTTACAGGCCTGGGGAGACCCGAGACTGGTCTGGGTGAGACTGGGAGCTTCCAGTGGGGGAAGGAAGGTGCCCCGAGAGTCACCGTCTCACCTTCAGGAGAAAAGATGGGTTCTCCGATTGTCTGAGTAAATCTTAAGCTGGCCAGGGGTGATAACCGGGATAGGTGAAGCATACCGCCTGCCTAAAGCAGATCACTGTCCCTACCACTCTGGATGCCACCTCACTGGCATCATAAGATGCCCTTGCTTGGTGCCTTGCTAGCTCCAGGCCATGCACAGAGAAAGCAATGGCTTGCCTGGTTTCCTCTGTATCAGGCATTGAGGCTAGGAGCTGTCCTAGCCTGGACCACAAGAACCTATTGTAGGCTGCAAAGTGGGCCTGATGTGCTGCAATAAATAGGGAGATCTGTGCCAAGTACAACACTATTCTCCCCCAGAAATCGAAGTCCGCAGAGTCCGGAGGGACGGTCACAGTAAGGGGCGTGACGCCCAGAGGGAGTGTCCAGGGAGGTCAAACCCAAAGAGGGATGAGGCAGAGAACCTGGAGACCCGGGGGAGCGCAGTACCACTGGCATAGGTCACTTGGGGCTGAAACAGTGAAGAAGGGACGTAGCCAGAGCCGATGCGATGCTTCCTGAAAAGGAATAGACCAGGTGGGAGCCACCAGGTGAGCCGCACTGTACTCACCTAGAAAGGCGCGCGTCACAAGCTCGGGACTGGGGTAAGATGGCTCAGGGCATGGAGGTAGGTGGGGAAATGTGCAGCGGAACCTCTGAACTGCTCCCAGGTGAGAGGTTCCTGAGGACCAGGAATACCTGGGATAGCAGGGGATGAAGACAGAGTCTTGGGGGACAAGCTCCTAGCAACAGGAGAATGGTCTCTGTCAGGGCAGGGGGGCCAACAGGAAACCCTTTGCAGGGAGGGGGATCCGAAGGCCGCAGCAGCTAACAGCCATTCAACCAGATCAGAACGGTCAGAGCTGTGCCCAAAGGAAGAAATTCCCCTGTGAGGTAACCGGGACCATGAGAGTCCAGAAGGATGGCCCCTGACCTCAGAAGTTGAAGTACCTCTCGAGGACTCATCCAGGGAAGGGTGAGGGTCTGCGCTGCGACTTCTCCCAGTACCCGGCCTGGCTTCAGTGAGGGCGTGCTGCACCACACCCCTATCCCTCAGCCCTTCGGAATCGGAGAGGGACCTTGTCCTCGTAGCCACCAGTCTAAGCAGCTGGTAACTCTGGGCGGCCTCCGAGAAGTCCACTCGGAGCAGTACCCTCCCCTTCCTGGCATGCCTCGGGCTGTCCCAAACTTGAGCTGTCCAAACACACCAGGGAAGGGGGTGCCCCAACTGGAGGAGCAGAAGTGCCAGTGGCCCCAAGTTGCACGGCTGTGGCCACAAGGACCACTGCTGACTGGTCAGACCCACTGACCCTAGGGCCTATCGGTGACAACTGACCCCCAGAGGGAGGCTGAGTGGGGGCCAAGGTGCTGGAAGTGGAGGGGTCCGATGATTCCAAAGAACCTGGGAGCCAGTCTGGATCAGACCCAGAGTCCGCCTCCGAGGAGACAGGCTCCGAAGTCTGATGCCAGACAACTCCCCGAGCCCCTCCAGTTCCTGGACCACGAGCCAGAGCACCTTCCAGCCTGGCGCCGCAAATGGTGCTGGAGCGAAGCACGGCCGCACGCCCGACGCTGACACACATCACGGTGCAGTGAGTGGCACCGGAGTCCGCGCGACTCGAGCACGGTGATGTGCTCCCCTGCACCGATATCCACCACTAATGCCGCAAGCGGCAGCAGAGACGGGCACGGCCCCGAATGCGGCGCCGCACAGCACCCTGGCACCGTGAGCTGCACAGAGCCAAGGTCGGCTCCGACCGCAGCGCCGACCCCATCCCCGATGCCGCAAATGGCGCTGAAGCCAGTGTCGACGCCAGCTCCAGTTCCAGTGCCGCGCACAGCACCAGAACCAGGCCCAGAAAATTGCAGTTACGTAACAACTTACCGTAACAGTAGATCTTCGAGAGAGGTTCCTGCAGTAGGTCTTCACATATAGGACTGCACCCCCTGACATCAGGTTCTAAGGGCAAACTTGTAGATAGCAATCATCAGTGGGGACCGCCCCCATCAGGTGACGGACGCCAGCCCCGACTATAAAGGGCGGTCCTTGCGTCTTCGGCCCAGTTCTTTCCACCGAGACCTAGAGAAGATAAGTAGACAATAGAAGGGGTAAAGCACTCCTAGGAACATGCTTCCTCTCTAGACCCATGGGCGAGGCAGGAAGAAAATGAAGGAAACACTACAAGAGTAGGGGGAAGGTGGGAGGGAAACTAAACCTACTGCAGGAACCTCTCTTGAAGATCTACTGTTACGATAAGTTCTTACATAACTGCAACATCTTATTTCGAGAGGGTTCCTGCAGTAGGTCTTCACATACAGGACTGAATACCAAGCAGTCCCAAAGGAAACAATACGAAGGTACATCCAGGAAGAGAAATCGCCACCAAGAATTTATGACAGAAGGCCTTATAAAACTGCAAGACCAAAGCTAGTTCTGTGCCTAGAGGCAATGTCCAGACTGTAATGCTTAATGAAGGTATGGACAGACGATCACGTGGCCGCTGCACAAATCTCTGCAGTAGACACATTGCTGAAAAAGGCAGTAGAAGTTGCAACACTCCTAGTGGAGTGACACTTAACTGCCCTCGGAAGGGACTTCCCATGTTTTTGGTAAGTGAAATGGATGCAGTTGGCTAACCATCTAGAAATGGTCTGTTTGGAAATAGCCTTGCCCTGGCACTGGGGAGCAAAGACTACAAAAAGCTGATTCAATTTACGAACCTCCTTGGTCCGGTTTGTGAAGTATCTCAGAATCTGGTGTGCAACAGGTATTCCCCCCATCAGAATGCTGGGGATAGTAGACAGGCAGTTCTACACTCTGATTAAGAGTGGTTTCTGATACCACCTTAGGGAGAAATTAAGGGTTAGTCTGAAGGACTACTCTGTCCCTATGAAAAATTAAGTAGGGTTCCTTGCAGATGAATGCCTGAAGCTCAGAGACCCTTCTGGCGGAAGTGACTGTGACTGAAAACAAAGTCTTCCAGGAAAGGAAGCGCATGTCACAGCTAGAGGCTGGCTCAAATGGAGGTAAGGTCAGCTTCTCCAGCATGAAATTCAGGTCCCGGGGGGACGGATTCTGGATAGGAGATTTCAGGTGGAGGATGACTTTCAGTAAAGTTTTGGCAACCTCCAGCTGAGCTAAGGTTTTGCCCTCCACCGGGAGGTGGTAGGCCGACACCGCAGAGAGATGGACCTTAATGGAGGAGTAGCTAAGGCCAGTCTCAGATAAATGTGCAAGGTACTCTAACACCCGGGCCACCGCGCACGAAAAGGGATCAGAGCGTCTTGCTAGGGTCCAGATCGGGAATCTTCCACTTCATAGCACAAGTGGATCTAGTAGATGGCTTTCTGGCTTCTACCAAGATATGTGCAACCTGTGAGGAGACTCCATTGCAGGAAGCTGCTATGTCCAAAGGTGCCACGCATGAAGGTGGAGAGACTGAAGGCTCGGGTGCACCAGGGTGCCCTGCTTCTGGGTCATAAAGTTGTGGGAAAATGGCAGGGTGACCGGAGGTTCCAGTGCCAGTTGTTGTAAAAGAGGATACCAAATCTGGCGTGGCCAGAGAGGAGCAATTAGGATCACGTGAGCTCCTTCCTGATGAAGTTTCACCAGAACCTTCTGAATGAGAGGAAAGGGAGGAAACGCGTAAAGAAACCTCCCTGCCCAGGAGAGAGACAGTGCATCTCATCAAAAAGCACCATGCCCGGGAACGAGCAAGCAAAAGCTGGGTAGTTTTGTGTTGAATGGGGGGGGTGAACAGATCTAACTCTGGTCGACCCCATCGAAGAAAGAGTTCTTCGACCACCTCTAGCTTTAACTCCCACTCGTGAGCCCTGGCTACTGATCAACCGAGACTGTCCGCTAGAACGTTGCTGACGCCTGGAACGTAGACTGCTGTTAAGAAAAGGCTGTGCTGAATCGCCCAGTACCAGACCCTCATTGCTTCTCTGCAGAGAGGGTATGAGCGAGTTCCTCCCTGTTTGTTGATGTACCAGACAGTGGACATGTTGTCCATCTGGACCAGAAGTGGTTCCGGTACCAGAAGTGACCGGAACACCTGGAGAGTATAAAGCACCACCCTGGTCTCCAGAACGCTGATGTGGAGCATAAGCTCCTGGTGGAACCAAGACCCCTGTGTCTTATGTATCTCCAGATGGGCTCCCCAGCCCGAGTCTGAGGCGTCTGTGGTGGGAATTTGGGTAGGAACAGGGGAATGGAAAGGGGTTCCCCTTGACAGATTGGAGAGAATCAGCGTGGTGAAAAAACACAGTAAAATTTGCATTTGTGCAGCTTAATTGAGAGTGCTGAAGTTTCTTTGATACATGCTGCATCTATTTCCTTTATGCGCGCACTACCATTTTGGATTATTTACTTGTTTTGTAAAGGTTAGCCACCTGTGTGAGTGCAGCTTGGGCTGGGAAGTGGCTGTTCGCGGTGTTTCTTTTGGATCCGACAGATTGGAGAGATCCTGCAACCAGCGAAGATCTCTCTGTAGGCTGCTGGAGATCATGACTTTCTGGTTCATGTCGTCCATCCTCTGATCCCATTGGACTGGGAAGAGACCACTGGGTGACACTCATGTGAAGTCTGGCCAGGGACACTGTGGAAATGGCCACTGCCATCAGTCCCAAGAGATGGCGCACGGCATGTGGTGGGATCCACCGAGCCTGGGCCATGACAGTGGCTTGAGCAACTAAAGTCTCGGCTCAATCCGATGGCAGAAAAGCCTTGCTCTGAACTGTATCTAGTACTGCTCCAATGAATTGGAGCCATTGGGATGGAACTAGCTTGGATTTGGGCAGACTGACCGTGACACCCAGAAAGGAAAACAAATTCAGAGTGAAAGCGACAGCCTCTTTCAGGCTATACGGAGAGGGTGCTGCAAAGAGCCAGTGGTCCAGGTACTGGAAAACATAAATGCCCTGGTGGCGAAGAAAAGCCGCAACCACTGCCAAACACTTTGTGAACACCCGAGGGGCTAAGGAAAGGCCAAAGGGGAGTGCTCAGAACTGAAAATGGTTCTCCAGGAAAGTAAAACAGAGAAAGCAGAGATGGGCCGGGAGGATAGGGATGTGCAGGTAGGCATCCTGCATATCCAGAGAGCGCAACCAAGAGCTTGGATGGAGCAGGGGGAGGAGCCCCTGAAGGGTCAAAATGCGAAACCTCTTGTACTCGACAAACAGGTTTAGCGTGCGGAGGTCCAGGATCGGTCTCAGATCGCCCGTCTTGTTTGGGACTATGAAGAAGTGGGAGTAAAATCCTCTTCCTATTTGATTTTGAGGGACGGGTTATATTGCCTTCTTTAGTAGAAGGGCCTGGATCTCTTGTGAGACAATGGGGATCTGATCCCTGTGACAGAAAGACCGTCCCAGTGGATGAGGGGCCGGAATCTCAGAAAACTCTATTGAGTGACCCTGCTGTATGAGTTGTAACACCCAAGATTCTGCGGTGACGAACCTCCACCCCTCCAGGTGGTGGCCGAACCTCCCTCCCACTGGTTCCTCCTTGCCTAACAGAGGTAGCGGAAGGAGGGGAAAGGAGTCAGGATGCCGAGGGAGGGAGCTTTGCCCGGAAGCCAGCTTGGGAACTTGGCCTGGGGGTTTGTGCTCCTGAACCGGGCGCGTCTTTTGCCCTGACGCTTACCCTGGTTTTTATTCCACCTTCTTTGATGACGAAAAGGCTGCTTTTTCTGCCCCGTCCAGTACATGGAGCGGACATCCCGAAGGGAGCGTCCGCTCTCCTGCAGCCTGGTGATAATGTCTTTGGCATCGCCGCCAAAGAGAATGGAATCCCTGAAAGGGGCGTCCAGAAGGGAGGACTGAACGTCTTGTGCCAGACCTGCTATCCTTAGCCAAGAAAGTCGGCGGAGGCAGATCCCCATGGCTGCCGCTCTAGCCACTGAGTCATACGTATCGCGCAATGCATGACAGCAAGAGGACTTTCCCATCCTGACCTTGTCCAGTAACTTTTTACGAAGGGTTTCATCCTGGACCTCCAGAAGGTCCCTTTCCAATTCTGAGACAGAGATGCCTTCTGGAATGCAACCATGTGGGAGACATAGTTGAGGGATCGAATGTCACAAGAGGAAGAGGAATAAATCTTCCGGCTGATGAGAGTCCTTGTCTGGAGGCGAGGAGCTCAAGTGTTTTGGTTGGGCTGACCGGTCGTGAGCGGCCGTGATCACCATAGAGTCAGCCTTAGAATGAGTGGTGAGGTGATGAATTCCTTCCGGGGGATATTAAGTGTGATCCGCCTTTCTGGAGACCGCCAGGATGGACGATGGCTGCTGCCATACCGTGGTCACCAGATCTCATGAAGACCCATCCGGGGGGGGGGGATAGGGAAGGGATGTGAAGTGGCTAAATCCAGGTGTTCCGTCAGTCTTTTACGTTGGGGATCCACCTCTTTGGAAGGCCAGCCTCCTGCTGCCTGAATGGTGTGTAAAAGGTCCCCGAAGGAAGGGTCCTCTGGAGGAGATTTTGGGGACTCTTTGGGAGGTACCTCAAGGGTCCGAAGGCTCGGAATCGGAGTCCGTGTCTGAGTGCCTAGAACCACTGGGGACGAAAGGATCCACCCCAGATGATCCTACAATGAGAGCACTCGATGCTCGTCTGGAGGGAGGTGGTGGAGGGGGCCCTCGGCAGGGCGTTGTCCCCCACTGACTGCCTAATCTCCATGAGGAGCTGGGTTCTGGCATCCTGCCACCACGAAGGAGCCGACTCATGATCCAGCGCTAGAGGTGGAGGAGGCCAAAAGCTCGGGTAGCCTGGGTACTGGAGGTATTGCCATGAAGGGTGCTGATAGCCAGGCAAACCTTGAGAGTAATAGGAGTACCCAGAATATCCCAGTGTCGGGTATCCCAGCGGCATCGGGGGCACATGGCCTGGTGTCTGGTACTGAGGAACTGACGGTGGGCCGCCTGGTGGTGGGACGTGGGGGTCTGGCCCCAGGAAACCGCCTCAAGGTTCTGGACCTGCCGGGGGAGGTGCCAAAGTACCACTAGGAGGGGCAGGATCCGGAAGGGCTCCAGAAGGTCCCGAGGAAGGAGGCTGCATGTTTGGATCCCCAGCCGGCGGTGGACTCCTGTCCGGGGGCGGCAAAAGACCTGGTGAAGGGGGAAGTTCCGGGAGAACACAGGATCGGGTGGTGAATCCCTGGGGTGAAGAACCCGAAGGGATGACGAGTCACTCTGCAGCTCACTCTGTCCGAAGTCAGGGGCCAAAGTGGAGCCCGACAGGAGAGTGGAAGGGTCCAGGTGGGTGACAGAGGATCTGTCGTCTGACTGATCAGACCATACCAGGCTAGAGGATGTCGGAAGACTGCCACTAGACTTATCGGCAGGGGCCGTGCGTCCTTCAACAGAGTTGAGGGGTGACTTATCAGTCAAGCTGAGAGGCAACTGAACAGAAACCTCCAGATGCACGACCCCCGGCTGCCTGCTCACCTTCGCAGGAGGGGGAGAAGATGCCCGGCCCAAGGAGGCGGATGGGGTACCAGAAGCAGTACTCACAGTTTTTGGAGGTCTCCCGCGTGGCGACGGACTCCTGTCCTGGCATTTCTCCTTACTTTTCTTCTTTCTTGGGGCCGGTGATAACACTTTTCCCTCAACTCCTGGAGCTCCTTTTCCATCGATGCCAGACATCGGGTAAGGAGGTGGGCCTCGAGGGTCCGCTTGCGCCTGGTCCGAGTTGCCTGATTGAAGGCCTGACAGATGGGGCTCTCCTCAGTGTTGTGCTTGGGGCCTAGGCACAAGAGGCAGCGGGAATGGTCGTCCCTGTGTGGGATTTGGGCTCCGCACTTCAAGCACTTCTTCTTGTTTGGTCGAGAAGACATCAATCGTCGAAAAAAATTAAATAGAAAGGTTATGAGGCGAAGAGAAACTTCGACTAACGCTGTGGGCATTTGATTACTGTTCTAACTCATGGACGAACAAGCTGAGGCGACAGTGGGAAAGAACTGGTGGGCGGGCACGGGACTGCCCCTTTTATAGTCAGGCTGACGTCACATCACCTGACGTCGGGGGTGGTCCCCGCTGATGATTGCTATCTACAAGTTTGCCGTTGGAACCAGACGCCAGGAGGCGCAGTCCTATATGTGAAGACCTACTGCAGGAACCCTCTCGAAGTAAGATCCCCAAATGCTCAATCCCCGGCGCCACTGAGAGCCTGACACTGACATGACATCAGAAGCCGACGGTGGCACCGAGAGAAGGCCGCGTACAAGGCACCACTCCCCTAAGCCCATGGTGCCGTGAAGGGCACCAGGACCAAGAGTGGTGCCATGTGACGGAGCCAAGGATGGTGCCAGTCCAGACCCGGAGGGCCTGGAGCACAACACTGAGGGGCCTTCACCTCCAAAGAGGCGACTGCCAAAGCGGTGCCTCCTGACTGACCCCCAAGAGCACCAGACTGGGCCTCCTGCACCGCGGAAGAAGCCCCCGCCATGGCAAAGCTAAGAGAGGCAGGGGCTCCCTCCTCCATGGGCCGTATAGGACCAGAAGGGGACCCGGAGGAAGGGCTGAGAATCCGCCTTTGGTCTGGCCAATCAAAAGACTTCATCCAAAAGTCGGCAGAGCACATCAGACTTTCAAAGCGCAGTTTTCAATAACTCGTGGTCCATGGAAAACAAGCATCACAGTTGTCCATGTCGTGGTCCAGGCGAGGCAGGAAGGCAGCGGTCATGCTGGGCCATCACGGAATAGAGGCAGCTGCAGGGCACCAACGCATAGGAGACCGCCCGCTTCGACAGTTTTGCCCCGGTCGAGACATGAATCGCTCGTGCAAATAAAATACAAAATATTACTCGATGCAGCTTTAAACAAAAAGGAAAGATCTTACCGGCCAGAAGCAACGTCAAGCAGGGCGAACAGAACTGAGGCACACAAACACACAAGGCTGACGAACTTAGGCCGCAAGCACAGATCCAGCAGAGTCTCCACACAAGGTCTTCACTTGACGGTGGGAGAAGAAGAACTGGGGCTGGGGTGGAGTTTTTTTTTTTTAACTCTGTTTTTACCTCCAGCCTGTGGAACTTTCTTGGGCATCCTGCATTGCCCCCGACTCTACCTCCGTGCCTGAGAGGCCTCCTGAATCCTGGCACCAGCCTGGCTATCCCCCCAGCTCTGAGCCCCCTGAGGTATGGCCGCCCTATCCACCCAGGGTGCTCCATCTGTAAATTCGGGCCGGGCTCGGCTCGGCCCAGGTAAGGAGTGCCACTGGCGATGGAGTGTGGTCGGGTGGATGCAGGTGCCATCGCCTATCCACAAGCTGGGTATTTTTCTTGCCCCCCCCCGTTACACCCTCCCTCTCCCTGGCAGAGTCCCAATGTGCAATAACGCCAGGGAACGTCTTGCCGTGACTCCACAACCCTCTATTTTGGCCCTGAAGCGTTGCGGTACCTCCGGTCTCCACCAGAGGTCACCGCGGTGCCGGGCATAGTCCCTGGCCTCCCCCGAGGAAGGAGAGCTATCCTCCAGATGCTCAATCCTTCTTCTCCCTGCTGACCCCGGCAATCCAGACTGTTCCAGAACCGGGTAGCCAGTGTGGCGTCCCAGCACCTCAACCCTCCAGCCGACACGGGCGGCTGGCTGGGGCACAGTTAATGGCCAACCCGCGAGCACCACGTGGAATGTTGGCCTTGAGGGCGGCGCCGGCCCAGTGTTTACTCTGCCAATAGGGGGGAAAAAAAAGTCTCCCGTGGGGTCCTAGCTCCGGCGCTATAACCCACTAGTGATGAATGGTGAAGATTGACACAGATAAGATCCAGCATCCTGGTGTGACTCTAGGTCAATGTGGTAGTAGGTAATGAAGGTTTTTGCGGACTTCCAGGTAGCAGCCCTGCAGATATCCTGGATAGGGACGTCCCTAGAAGCAGGCACTGATGTAGCAGTATGGCAGGTGGAATGAGCTCTTATCCATATGGGAGGCTCCTTGCCTGCCAACCAGTAGCAGAGATCAATGCAGGATGTAATCCATCTGCCAATCGTCCGCTTTGCTACAGGTCTGCCAGGTGTGGCTTCAGCATAGGTGACAAACAGCTGGCGAGTCTCTCCCCAGACATCAGCCATTCGCTCCTTATAATAAGAGAGCACTCATCTCAGGTCCAAAGTATGGAGCCTGTACTTGGCCTCCAAGGCATAACTAGGGTAGTACACCGGCAGAGCCAACACCTGGTTGAGGTGAAACTCTGACATCATCTTCAGAAGGAATATCAGGTGGGGGCACAGGACAACCTTGTCCCTGTGGAAGACCAGATAGGGGGATTCACCAGAGAGCGTCTGAGCTCCCCAGTCCCTTCTGGTTGACGTGATAGCTACCAAGAAAGCAGTCTTCCATGACAGATGTGACATCTCACATCTGTGCATTGGTTCAAATGGCTTGCCCATGAGATTTGCCAAAACCAGCAGTAGATCCCACGGTGGTGGTGGTTCACACACCAGCTGGTAAATGTGGTTGAGGCCTTTAAAGAAGCGCCAGACCACCTTTTCCTGTGCCACCATCTGTTGATCGGCCCGTGCCCAGTAAGCAGAGATGGCTGCCAGGTGCATCTTAAGGGTCATAGACCGAAGACCTCCTCTGGAGAGGGACCAAAGGTAGTCGAGGATGCTAGCCACCAGGCAGGATGAAGGATCCAGGCCCTTGCCCTGACATCAAATGGGGGAATCTCTTCCATTTAAAGGCATGGCACCTCCTGGTCGATTCCTTCCTAGATGCCTCAACTACATTCGGAAGCCTGTTGCCGAGGCTGAGGAGATCTGGATACCAGAACTGGTGGGGCCAGTCTGGGGCTACCAGGATCACCTGTGCCTTGTCCTACCTGACCTTGAGGAGCACCTTGTGGACCAAGGGAAGTGGAGGGAAGGCACAGAAGAGGCCTGGGGTCCATGGCCTCGAGAAGGCATCACCCTGCAGCGAACCCTGCTGAGGGGGATGGGCATGAAACAGCCTCAGCTTTGTGTTCTCCCTGGAGGCGAACAGGTCCACCTGAGGGGTGCCCCACTGGGAGATAAGATTGTGAGTTACCTCTGGATGGAGAGACCACTCATGGGACGCCTCGCCCACATGGCTGAGGGCGTCCGCCAACTGAATCGAGGCTCCTGCCACATGGATGGCTAGGAGATCTGCCTCCAGTCGGCTCACGAGGGTCCAGACACAGAGCGCTTCCCTGCACAGAGGCCGGGGAGTGCGTGCTGCCCTATTTGTTCAGTAAGTACATGATCGTGGTGTTGTCCATCTGGACTTGAACCACTTGATCCTGAAGGAATGGAGCAAATGCTGCCAGCGCCAGCCGAACAGCTCGGAGCTCCAGCAGGTTGATGTGTCATTGGGATTCCTTGGGGGTACAGAGCCCATGGACTCTGTGATTCCCCATGTGGGCACCCTACCCCGTTAGAGAGGTGTAGGTCGTAAGGAAGACAGTTGGCTAGGGGCGGACAAACAGGATCCCTCCCTGCAGATGTTCCAGGACAGTCCACCACTGGAGGGCGTCTGAAATCTTCTGGGTCACAGTGATCAGCTGGTCAAAATGAGTGTGTCGCTGAGACCACTGGCTGGCCAGCTCACACTGAAGGCATTTATGTATTTGCAGGGCCCAGCCGGACCACGGTGGTGCAGGCCGTCATGTAACCCAGAAGTCACAAAAGTCGTGGGCAGGGTGCAACTGCCCAACCAGAAATGATTATGCAAAGGAGGAGAGAACCTCTGCCTTGTCCGCCGGCAGTCTGGCTCTGGTTTGGCAAGAGTCGAGCTCTGCCCAGATGAAGCAAATCACCTGCGAGGGCACACGTTCCGACTTGGCCTCGCTGACCAGGAGGCCAAGGCTGAGGCAGGTGTGGAGGGCCAGATCCCTGAACCTCTCCACCTCCAGTCTGGAGGGACCCGTTATTAGCCAACTGTCGAGACAGGGGTACACTCTGACCTCTCAATGCCCAAGATGGGCCGTCACCACTGCTATGCATTTGGTGAAGACCCTGGGGGCCAATGACAGGCTGAACAGCATGGTGTGGAGAACTCCACCCTGAAGTGGAGGAACCTTCAGTGGGACGGACAGATCAGGATGTGGAAGAACGCATCCTGTAGATCCAGTGAGCAGAACCACGTTCTGCTCGAGGGATGGTATGATCTGGGACAGAGCCATCTTCTGAAAGGTGCGCAACCTGAGAAACTGATTCAGGTCGTGCAGATCTAGAATGGGGCGCCAGCCCCCCTCCAATCCGTTTCGGGACCAGGAAGTACCTGGAAATGAACCCTGGCGTTGACAAGGGGATCTGCGACTCTGACCACTACCTCCTTGTGGAGGAGTTGGGCAATGTTGTCTCTGACAGCCGACCGAGTATGGGCCGATACCTTTTCCTCCTGTGGGGCATGGGCTCAGCTTGGAGAGTACTGCTCGAATTCCAGAGGCAGATCCTGGCCGACCACTTCCAAAACCCACCTGTCCGTTGTGACAGCGGACCAGATGGAAAGGAAGTGGTAGAGCCGGCCCTCCACGGGAGGACCCAGAGTGGTCGTGATGGGCATGGGGGTGGCTGCCCCATCCCGTAACTGTGCAGGCTTGGAGGATGAAGGGCTGGCAGCAGAGTCACTGGGACCTCTCCCTCCGGGCTTATGGTTCGCTGAAGCCCCAGACCTGGGCTGAGGGTGCCAAGATTGAGCCGGCTGCTGCTGCTCAGTTTGAAACTGGGGCTGCTTGGCCTGCAGAGGCAGAAGGCCAAAAGAAAAAATTACTCACCTTAGTAATTGCTTTTCTTCTCATGGAGTCTTGCTGTATTATGACTTAAGGCAGTTAGCCACAGCACTTGAACTGCCCCGGAGAGGAAACAGTTAACTCCAGGGAGACTGGAGTTCTAAAGCGAGAGAGCGCTATGCCAAAGCTCTATCTGGCAAGTTTCAAATGAAACTGTCAGATCTTTAAAGCTAATACTAAGCAGCAAGTCTGTGTGGAAAGCTCTACACTAGCCAAGTGGCTACCTACTAGTAGGAATAACAACAGCTAACACAACAACAACAAGAGCAATAATAATAATAACAATGATAATAATATTATTAGTTTCACCCCAACAAGCACTATTAGACCCCCCCCTTTCCCAAAAGACTCAAGTCCCGGAAGGGGACCATATATTACTTAAAAAACAGAAATACCTAGTTCCCTAACCCTAAATAAAAGAGGGGGAAGGGAAGAACTAAAATGGCATGACACAGTGCTTGCACTAATTTGCCAACCCCTACCCAAGTAGAAGTTCTGAGAGGGGCAGGTTGGGGAGGTGGTCATAATATAGCAAGACTCCATGAGAAGAAAAGCAATTACTAAGGTGAGTAATTTTTTCTTCAAACACCATGAAGTCTTGCTATATTATGACTTTAAGGCAGATTACACAGCAGTACCTCCATGGAGGAGGGTCAGAACCTACTTAGGAAATAGGCTCTGAAGCACAGCTGTGCCAAAACGAGCATCTCTCCTGGACTGGACATCCAGGGAATAATGCTTGGTAAAGTGTGAACTGTTTTCCAAGTAGCAGCTTGACAGATTTCCAGAATGGGAATATCTCTAGCAGCCGCTAGAGATGCAGCTGTACCCCTGGTGGAGTGAGCCCTCAGTCCTGAGGGGGGTTCTCTACCTAGTTTTTGGTAACAAAATTGGATACAAGAGACAATCCACCTTGCAATTGTCCTCTTAGTGGCAGGTTTCCTTTGCCAACTTCGCCGATCGGTAAGGAAGAGTTGAGGATTGAACCTGTGACCCTTGGTGCGTCTCAAATAGTGGCTTAAAGCTCTTTTGACGCCTAAACTGTGCAGTCTCCTCTCACCCGAGGAAGAATGCTCAGTGAAAAATACTGAAGAGAGATGGATTGGTTCAGATGGAAATCTGAAACCACTTTAAGCAAAAACTTTCTGTTAGTCCTAAGGACTACCTTATCTCTGTGAAAAGATAAAAATCTTTTCCACTGACAGGGCTTGTAATTCACTTATCGCCTGGCAGAAGTGATAGCCACTAGAAAAACAGTTTTTCAAGTTAGAGACTTGAGATCTGCTGAAGACAGAGGCTCAAAGGGGGTTGCATTAACTGAGCAATGCAAACATTCAGGTCCCAGGCAGGAGCTGGTTCCGAAAAGGAGGGTTAGTGTGAAGTAACCCTCAAAAACTTGGAAAACACAGGATGAGAGGAAAGAGAAGCAGGCTTCCCTGCTGATACAAAAGCAGAGACAGCTGCCAGATGAACCTTTAAGGTAGCCGCCTAAGGAATTTAAATGGACCAAATAGTCCAGTAAAATGGGCAAATCAGCAGATTCTGGGACAATTTGTTTCTCAGAACACCAGATGGAAAACCTCTTCCACTTAGAATTGTAAGTGGCTCTAGTGGAAGGCTTCCTTGAAGCCTTTAAATATCCAGGACACCTTGGGAAAGGTGTAAATCAGCAAATTCTAACTCCTCAAGAGCCAAGCCTTGAGATGGAGGATTTGAGGTCCGGATACCACACTCTCCCCTGTGCACAGGCCAGCAAGTCGTGGACTCTGGGCAAGCTCAGGGAGGGTGGAATGTCAGGGACAGAAGCAGAGGGTACCAGGGGCTGTCTGGCCCAATCTGGAGCAATCAGAATCACTTTGCAGGGCTGAGATCTGATTTTACTAATACCCTGAAGAGAAGCGGGAAGGGGAAAGGCATATAGAACTTCCCTTCCAATCCAACAGAAAGGCGTCCAGAGGACTGAGCCCAGCACTGGAGGCCTGCAACAAAATAGAGGAAGTTGGTGGTTGTCTGGGGCTGCGAAAAGATCTATCTGAGGGGTGCCCCATCTGGCAAAGACCGACCCCAGCACCTGAGGATTCAGAGCCCATTCGTGATGGCCCTGAGAAATCCGGCTGAGGGCATCCGCCAGGACATTGTCCCTCCCTGGAAGGTGAACTGCTATCAGGGAGGTGTTCAGGGAGTAAGCCAAAGACCACAACTTCATTGCTTCGGTGCACAAGGCTGATGACCGAGTGCCCCCTTGCTTGTTAATGTACCACATTGTTGTGGTGTTGTCTGTCCTGACTTGAACTACTTTGTTCTGGACAGAAGCTGAAAAAACCTGAAGAGCTAAAAAGACAGCTCTGAGTTCCAAAAGATTGATGTGGAGCAGAGATTCCTGAGGGGACCACACTCCCTGAGTGGAAAGGTCGCCCAAGTGAGCCCCCCACCCTAGCAGGGAGGCATCCGTGGTGAGGGTGAGGGAGTGGGAAACGGGAATGAAGGGAACCCCTTGTGTTAGATTGCTTTGATCCTGCCACCACTGGAGAGCCAGGATCAAAGTTTGGGTCACTGGGACTAATTTGTCAGGGTCCTCCTTTGAGACCAATAGGCCTCAAATGGAACTGAATGTCCCTCATCTGAATCTTGCTCCTTGCACAACAGCTGTGGAAGCAGCCATGTGCCCTAGGAGTTGAGAAATGCCTTGCTGGTCGAGAGACCCGTAGGGTAAGGAGGATGCCAGGGCAATGAGTCTGTCTACCCTTTCGAGGGGAGAAATGCCTGGCTAACTTTGTGTCAATTCTGCACCTATGAAAGTTAGTACCTGAACTGGTTCCAGAGCTGACTTTGGGAAATTCAGCAGGAATCCCAGGAAGTGAGAAGCTGCTGGGTGACTTGCAAGTGGATTTTAACTGATCTGGAGACTGACCCACTATGAGCCAGTCGTCCAGGTAAGGAAACACAGCAACCCCTTGCCTTCTTAAATGAGCCACTACCACAGCTAGACATTTTGTGAATACCCTTGGAGCAGAGTGAGCCAAGGGCATTGCTCTGAACTGGTAGTGGCCTGAGGGCAGTTCAACCTGAGGTACTTTCGGTGAGAAGGCCTGATCAGGACATGAAAATAGGCATTCTTGAGGTCCAGGGAAGCTAGCCAGTCCCCTGGCCTCGAGGAAGGCAAAATCATTGCCAGAGTTAACATTTTGAACTTTGGTTTCAAAAGATGCTTGTTCAGGTACCTTAAATCTAGAATGGGCCGCCATTCTCCTGTCTTTTTTGGGGTAAGAAAGTATCTTGAGTACAGCCCCTTGCTCTGGTGGCAAGGAGGGACCCTTTCCACTGCTTTGCAGTCTAGAAGAGAAGAAACCTCTGCTTCCAAAGCAAGGGCTTCTGAAGGATTTGCAGGTGGAAAATGTCTGGCTCTCATTTTTGGAAACTGTTTGAAGCTGAGAACCAGACCCTGGCTTACTACCTCAGAACCCATCTGTCCGAGTTAGGGACAGCCAGTTCTGGCTGAAATAAGCCAACCTGCCCCCACGACAGAAGACCGGCCCTGGCACTCCATCAGGGTGCCTGCTTGGCAGCAGCCTTAGGCTGAGGGGAGGGGACGGTTTACTTGTGCCCCGCTACCTCTGCCTCTGAAGAAACCCCTCTGTGCAAAAGCAGAGGAGGCTTGAGATTGGTAAAAGGCCTGTGGAAAGGCCTGCCCTACCTCTGGGCGTGCCTTTGTGAGTGGCATGCCTCTCCTTGGCCTGGGCACTTTGTAGGTAGTTCTGTATTCATCCATCTTTTCATATAATTTTCTGTTTGTTCCCAAACAGAGAATTTCCACTACAGGAAAATCCATAGCCTTTGACTGGTATCTTGGGACAGATTAGTGCATCTGAGCCATGCCAACCTACGGAAAGCACAGAGTGGCCATGACCCTAGAGGAAACATCATTAACATCAACAGCAGTATGAAATTGAACTTTAGAGGCTTCAATGCCATCAGCAGCCACCTGTTCCAACTCACTAGCCAGCTGGCCATGGGCCTGCTTGGCTAACTGCAATACTGTGTCCCATCTAGATTTCTGATATCTAGCCACATAAGCCATATAATTTGCCTGCCTGAGTCCCAAAGAAGCTGCCATATATTGTTTTTTTCGCCATGGCATCAATCTTCCTGGAATCCTTATCAGGAGGATGTGAGGCCAGGGGAATATTAGCCTTGTCACAGGCTGCAGCTTGTACCACACCTACATGACTACACTGCTCAGTGAGGAAGTCTGTATCAGGGCCTGACAAAGTATACCTTCTGTCCATTTTTTTATCTACAGGAGGGACAGAATGAGGATTTTTTAAAATCTTTGTTGTTTGCTTCCTAAATGACTTATGCAAAGGAATAGACAACCTCCTAGACTCTGGTATATCCATCATTTCTACATAATCAGGCTCCTCTTGCTCATCCACAGCCTCTTCTAAAGGAAGCTGGAGGGTTTCTGCAACTTTTTTATAAAACATAAAATGAGAAGGGGACTCAGACAGCATAGGGGGAGATTCTAAAGGTCTGTCTGGAGAAATGTCCGGTTCAATGGGCACGTCCAGACCCTCCCAGCCACATATATAATGATCAAATTCCTCCTCCCCCTCCTGTGGTTCATAAAATTCCTCAACATCATACTCTTGAACCACTGGAACTGAACGAACCAACCTTTTGCTACCTGTTGGTGGTTCGACAGGTCCCTGAGACAGTGACTGGACAATCTGTATGGCTTTAGCCATCTCGCAGCAGTTGGAGAGACAATTTTGGATCCAGACCTGCTGATTTCTTTGTCTTTTCGGGACTGGTTCCTCTGAACCAGCCTTCCTTTCTTGAGGAAGTCTCGCCCTGGTCAGAGGCACTCCCTCTGGTCCAGTGGGTGCTGGACCGGGCTGGCCATCCGGTCAGCGGACTTTTTGCCTCTCGTCCCTGAGCCGCCCAATCTCTTCTCCAGGGTGGCTGCAGGGAAGTTTTACACACCTGGCAGTCTGACAGGAGGTGGTCAGCCCCAGACAATAAACACAAGTGGTGTGTGGGTCAGCCCTGGCAAAGGCTTCCCCACAGACATCACGTGTTGAAACCAGTGGGCCGGTTTTCTTTGGGTTTCTCAGACATAATGCCAGCCTATCCAAAACTTGCCCTTTTTGATGGCAGTGCCAGGCAAGACACCCTTATCGGTTCCTAACGTGTCACTGGTATTTGAAAAAACCCAAAAGTATAGGTTTTTAGAACCGATAAGAACCGGAACGCACTCTAAAAAGCCCAAAATATGAATAGAAATGCTTATTTTAGCAAACCGATCGGTTCAAAACCGAACTGATAATTAATTTTCCACACAGACTTTAAATCCTGTACTTACGGTTTACCAGATAGAGCTTTGAACCGAAATGCGGTAAAATAAATACTTTTTGGCGGTTCAAATGAACCGAAAATACTCGCTTGAACCGAGAAATGAACCGAGCTGAAGGAGCTGATCTCCGGAGCGACTGTTCAGTGAAGCGGAGTAAAGAATCTGACAGTTTCATTTGAAACTTGCCAGAAAGAGCTTTGGCATAGCGCTCTCGCGCTTTAGAACTCCAGTCTCCCTGGAGTTAACTGTTTCCTCTCCGGGGCAGTTCAAGTGCTGTGGCTAACTGCCTTAAGTCATAATATAGCAAGACTTCATGGTGTTTGAAAGGCTTCTTCATCTGTTGTTTCTTAGACTCCTGGGGTTCTTTCTTGGCGGAAGTAATGGACTCCAAGGTGGCATTGGACTTCTCCGATACATTGGAGGCGACCACTGACTCCTGGACCAAAAAAGTCGGTACACAAGAAGGGAACATCCACCAGTTTGTGCTGGGTGTCTGCTGTAAAGGTTAAGATCCTCAGCCAGGCCCTGCGGTGCATGGCAACTGCAGCTGCCACTGAACGGGCACAAGAATCCCCGATGTCCAGAGTCATCTGGAGTTGCTGCTTAGCAACCACCTGACTCTGGTCATGGACCTGCTTGACCATGGTCTGAAGGTCTTCGGGGAGATGAGGAAGCACCTCAACCAAATAGCCCAAGGGGGCATGGGAGAAGTGTGCCATAATGATGGCTGAACTTACCTGTCTGAGACCAAGCGAGGAGGCAGCATAGACCTTCCTGACCGAATGGTCCAATTTCTTGGACTCTTTGTCCAGAGGCCTATCCGTGTCTCCTGAGTTGCCCAAGGGCCAAAACACAGACTTGGTCGCCAAAACCTCAGCCGAGGGATGCTGTATAAAACCCGAGGGGGGAGCCGATGGGAACCACATACTTGTGGGCCATACGAACGGAAGGTGCAGGGCAGGAAGCTGGATGCTCCCAAAGCTCCAAGGCCGGACCAACTATGGCCTCAGCCACTGGGAAAGCCTCAGATGGAGAATCCCCTTTTCTGAGGATATCAGTCAGGGGTATTCGGCCCATTTTTCGAAAGGCTCCAAAGGCATCTCCGTTGATTCGGAGACGAGACACAGGATGCCCAGGAAGGACGTGGGACCCTCCTCCATTAACAGACTCATGGAATTGCTGTCACATGGACGCAAATGCAGGTCCGAATCCTCAGACCCTAAATCTGGATACAGTGGCTGACCACCAGAGTCACTCTTGACCCGTCGCGGATGGCCAGGAGTAAGGGTGACTGACAGCCTACGTGGGAGACCCTGAACGGGCAGGGACGCCTTGGCAGAAGTCCCTGAGGGAGGTTGTTTAGGTAGCGGCTCCTCCAAAATAGGTGGAGAGGCCGGTCGACCCGGGAGGGTCTTCACTGGCTCCGCAAGTGGAGGAATGGCATCGATCGGCTCCAGAGGAGTCAGCATTGTCCTGGAGGGCGACAGCCAAGTGATGGCTGGAGTAGAAGCCAGGGTCGACTTTGGACCGGGCAGCATAAGCTGTTGCCATGAGGTCCTCGAAGTGATGACGCAGCTTGCGTCAAAGCCTCTCCTCACCTGAGGAGGACGAGGACGAACAGCGGCATTGCCGCTTCTTGGAGCGCCACTTGTAAGACTTCCTCAGCCTATCGGTCAAGGGGGCCCAAGAGCTAGAAGACGACCGTCGAGGGGACTGACGGAGCTTCTCAAAAGGGGCCGGGGAGAACTGCGGCTCCTCCAGATTGGGGACCGTGGCCACGGGTATAGCCCCAGCTGGCTGGGTCTTCTCGTCGGTTGGTAGAACCAGAGTTCTAAATAAAGAATTGTTGGCCTCATCAGTCAACAATGGGTTGATGGGGTCGATTATAATTTCGACCTGGTCATCAACCCGCGTCTGAGCCGGCAGGCCTGACGGAGGTACTGTGAAGCCAGTGGCCGAGGTTGCAATTTCAACCGCAGTCGAGATAGGAGACTTCTGGGACCGAGATCTCTCTCTGTCCCAAGAGCATCGACATTGTGAAGACTCTTCCCTTGATCCTCTGTCTTTCTTGTGGGACCGAGAGGTGCGCAAACCGGATGGTCTCTTCTTTCGTAGGGAGAAACTGGCATATTTCCTTGAAGGATCTGCAGAAGGAAATGCCCAGTTTGAGCAGAACAAAAAACGATACAGAAGAGGACTGCTTGGTGGCACACGAGCCGCCTCCTCCTCGAAGGGTTTCATCTGCTCCAGTTGGTCAGCGGATCCCGCAGCCGCGGAGACCACATGATGGGCATCTTTCGATTTCAACGGTGGGTGCCGTTTTTCCAGTCGTCCAAGCTGCAGGTGTGCGAGGCGATCATCCAAGATTTGTGGATGAAAGGTGCAACAAAGATTGCAAGCCTGGTGGTCATGCGCATGGCCCAGGCAGTAGACGCACGTGGAATGCGGGTCAGTACGGGACATTTTCTGCCCGCAAGAACACTGGTGGAACCTGAGCGAGGACTTGTCCTCCATCGCGGTTGCAATCATGAATTTATGTGGAAAAACTTGGAAGACTTTTATTTTCGGTGAACTAGCCGAAGTATTAAGCACTAGGGCCTACTCAATGCAGAGCGGGTAAGGAGGGAACCTGACTCTTCCAAGTGGAAAGGAAGATCTGGCATCAAGGGGTGGAGCCGAGGTATATATCACCTGGGTAGGTGGGATGAACCAGCTTTAAGACCATCTGGCAAGATTTAAAGGGAAAGGGACATGCCAACAAGTATGGATAAGAACATATCCACATCCCTAGAAGTTAAATTTCAAGGATCATAGAACTAACATAATTAAGAAAACTAACCTTATGATAAAAAAACATCAAAAGGAATTTTATAAATAAAAGGACAGCGTGTATGTTGCCAGTATACAAAACATATATAAGACCTCACTTGGGTTATGCATCCCAGCTTTGGAATCGATATACTCAGAGTGAATCCGACAGAGTGGAAAGGGTCCAGAGGTGATTTACAATATTAATGGGATCCCTTAAAACAAAAAGTTATGAGGTTAGACTTCAGAAAACAGCGCTGTTTTCCTTAAAACAAAGAAGAACCAGAGGAGATTTGTGGACCTTTTATAAATTTGTGAACAATTCAGGATTAGAGAGAGAGATGGGAACATCATTTCAGGATAAGCCCTCAGGTCTTGGGGCACAAAAAACAAGTCAGGATGGAAACAGCTAGAAACAATAACAGGCATTTGTCATTCCTGAATGGAACAAAGAAACTGCCTGAAAATATAGTGAATACTAGTTCCATAAATAGCTTTAAAAATCTATTGGATAATTGGATTGTGGTCAATAAAATCATATAGGCTGAATGTGGGGAACGATATATATTGGTTGTAAAGCCTTTTTCCGTTCTATCACCTAGTATAAGAACCTAGTATAATTATTTAACCATAGCCATACACACTACATCACTCTGGGTCAAGGAGCTGAAATGGTCCAATCGGATTAAAATTGCAACCACTTGACTGCCTCCACCTGTCACAAGCAGGTCCCTTCAACAGTTAGATCTTTCCTGCTGAAGGGAGATGCACCTACAAGTAGATAAATACTGGGGCTGGCAGTATAGTCTAGAGGTTGGAGTACCGAGCTGTAAACAAGCTTGGTACATCCAGCAGATCTGGGTTTGATTCGCACAACCCCCACTTGCATATTATGCAACTCTGGGCAAGTCACTTAGTCTCCCCAGTGCTCTTGGGTCACCCCTGAAAAACAGACATTGTTCCTAGTGGGCCTCACCTAGTTAAAATTCCACCAAATTCTAACAGCCATGACAAGGGAGCTTGGGTAGGTTTGTGTGGCTATGGACGAATACCTCTAAAAGGAACAGCTATAGGTGAGTAACCCTTTCTTCTAACAATGAGGATTTGACCATACCCACACACTGCATTGAGTACCAGCAATTCAACTGCGAGCCATGAGGTACTGGAGCTATTTGGGAAACGAGCTCTTCAGCACAGCAGAATCAAAGTCTGCATTACAATGTAGTAGAAAGTGAAACTCTGGATGGATGCTTAGAATGCAGATTTCGGCAAAGGAGACAGATGTAGAGGCTGCCATTGAGGTGGCTACACCCCTGGTAAAGTGGGCCAGCAGTTCTTCAGGGACAGGGTACAAGGCAAGCATGTAGCAACAGGTTATAGAGGAGACTATCCCATGAGATATGATCTTTATAGCCCCAGGGAGACCTGGACAAGCATCTCCATAGGTGACAAATTACTGTTTGACCAAGCTTCTGATGGACTCTGCCCTACTCAGGCAGAAACTAAATGCCTTTTTCACATCAGGATGGTGAAGGGTCTTCTCACCTATGCTGGCATGTGGCCTAGGGAATGACAGTTGGGAGTGAAATGGAAGGCTTTATGAAGCAGGTTGGCAGAATGAATGCCTGATTTAGGTGAAATTTAGAAACTATCTAGGGGTGATATTTTGCATAGGGGCACAAGACAACCTCGTCATTGTGGAAAAATAGATATGGAGACTCCACAGATAACGCCTGGAGCTCATTCGCTCATATGGCTGAGATGATGGCAACCAAAAATGCAGTTTTCACACCTGTACATAAGCTCGAATGGTTTAGCCATTAGCTGTAACAGCGACTATGGTGGAGGTCATTCAAGCACTGGAGGGGTCAGGTGGTCCTCCGCCTAAAGAAATGGCCAACCACTTTGTCCTGAGCGACTATCTGCATACCTGCCTTGGCAAGGTATGCCGAAATGGCAGCCAGGTGTACCCTAAAGGACGTGGCTCGTAACCCTGCGTGAGACAGAGACCACAGGTACTTAAGAATGTATGACATGAAGCAAGAGAGGGCCACAATCCCCTTTCGCACCAACAAGGGAATCGTCTGCATTTGCCAGTGTACTTCTTGCGAGTCAGCTTCCACCAAATGCCTCCATTACCCAGAGAACATCCTCGGAATGTCCAAGGGCCTGTAACTCTAGCAGCTCAGGAACAAGGCAGTCAGGTGCAAGGACTGCAGGTCCATATGCCTGCTCGTCCCCCTGGACATCATCAGCAGGTCTGGCAGAAGTGGAAGCAGCCATGGTGATCTGCTGCTGCGGAAACTGCAGAGACTGTGATACCAGAACTGTTATGGCCACGGTGGTGGGATCAGAATCAGTGATGCCCTGTTCCTGTGCAACTCAAGGACCAGCTTGTGGACCATCGGAAGCAGAAGGAAGGCATACAGGAGGTACAAAACCCAGGACCCAGAGAAATGAAAATTACGTACCTACCGTAATTCTTGATCTGCTTGGACGAGTCTCCACCACTCATTCACACTAATGGGATCTGCGCCGGAGGCACTAGGCCCCAGCGGGAGCAAACTTTTTGCTGGAGGGCTGGCGCCAGAGATGGAGCTGATGGAGCGGCACCGCTGAAGCCCCAGCGCAATGTGTAATGACTATCTCGCGCCGACCTCCAACCGCTCTTAGTACCTTTTTTCCCCGAGGAGGTGCAGCGTAACTAACCTAGAAGGATAGCCTAACCAAAAACCGGACATAAGATAGTCCGGACGACCCGTATAAGAAGGGTCAACAAAGAAGTCTTCACCGCCTAAAGATTTGAGGGAATGAAGACCAACAACAGAGGTGAGCTCGGGGGATGGAGGGTGGCGTGTGAATGAGTGGTGGAGACTCGTCCAAGAAGATCAAGAATTACGGTAGGTACGTAATTTTCATATCTTCCTGGACATAAGTCTCCACCACTCATTCACACTAATGGGAGAGTACCAAGCTAATAATCCCCCGAGAGGGCGGCAGGAGAGACCAAGAGCTCACAGTTCTAGGACAGAAGTCCATTAAGGATGGTTCTGCCAAAGGAAGAATGTCGTCTGGCATGGACATCCAGTGCATACTGTTTAACGAAAGTATGCACTGAGCTCCAGGAAGCCACGTTGCAAATATCTGCAATGAGCGCGTTGCAGTTTCCGCCAGATACACGACCGCTCTAGTAGAGTGAGCGTAAACTCTGCCCTCCAACTTAACCTGCGCCATGGAATAGCAGTGGCGAAGGCATGCCACTAGCCATGCTGAGATACATCTGATAGCGACAGGTTGACCCAGCCGGGTCTCGCTGAAGGAAACAAACACTTGTTGAGCTTTGCGAAAGTGTTTCGTTCTATCTAGATAGAAACGCAAAGCTCTCTTAACATCCAAGGAATGAAGAGATCATTCTCCTTCATTTTGGAAGTCCGCAAAGTAAGAGGGAAGGACCAAAGGTTGGTTTAGATGAAATTCTGACACAACCTTAGGAAGAAATTTAGGATGGGTTCTAAGGATTACTTTGTCTTTATGGAACACAGTATACGGAGGGTCTGTGACCAGGGCATGTATCTCAGAGACCCTGAGAGTTGAGGTAATGGCCACCAGGAAGGCTGTTTTCCACGTGAGAAATTTTAGCTCACAGGTAGCCAGAGGTTCGAAAGGTTTCCGAGTAAGCATATCTAGCATAATATTAATGTCCCAGGCTGCAACCGGACATCTTGTAGGAGGTCTGGTATGCAGAATTCCTTTAAGAAACCTCTTAACCACCGGTAATTGAGCCAGTGACAAAGAAAGTACTGGCTCATGATAAGCTGAAATGGCACAAAGGTGAACTTTGACTGTAGAGTACTGCAGACCTGAATTTGAGAGGTCTAAGAGGTACGCCAGAATTTTATCTGGTGGGCAGGAAAAGGGATTTAAAGAGGATTTTGCACACCAGAGAGAAAAACGCTTCCATTTGGCTGTGTAAGTCTTCCTAGTGGCTGGCTTCCGTGCAGCCAGAAGAATATCTGAAACCCTGCGAGAGACATTGAACCTGTTCACTTCTACCTCTTCAGGAGCCAAGCATGAAGGTGAAGTGACCTGAGGTTGGGATGAACAACAGGCCCCTGAGTCAAGAGGTTCATCTGAAGGGGGAGTGGTTTCGGCGGAGCTGCCGACATATTGTTGAGTAGTGGAAACCACATCTGTCGAGGCCAGAAGGGAGCAATGAGGATCATTTTGTCCCCCTGGGATTCAAACTTGAGAAGTAACCTCTGAATTAGAGGAAGAGGTGGAAAAGCGTATAGAAAGCGTTTTGTCCACTGCAGCCTGAACGCATCCTGACAGAAAATGCCAGGCCCTGGATTTCTGGAGCAGAAGTGAGGCAGTTTTGTGTTGAGTGGGGATGCAAAAAGGTCCAGGTCTGGAGTTTCCCACTCTTTGAATAGTGACTGAACTATGGTTAAGTCGAGAGACCATTCGTGAGGATCTGTCTCTGTTCTGCTGAGGCGGTCTGTCAGTTCATTCTGTACTCCCGGCAGGTAGACCGCTTGAATTAGAGCCTTGTGCTCCAAGCACCATTCCCATACCCTCATCACTTCCCTGCACAAGGGGTAAGAGTGAGCACCGCCCTGCTTGTTGATGTAATACATCACTGCTTTGTTGTCCATTTGAAGGAGAATGTTCTTGTGACAGAGAATGTCCTTCAACGCCCGGACAGCATAAAGGACGGCTCTCATTTCTAAGACATTTATGTGAAGCTGGGACTCGACCTGAGTCCACGTACCTTGAGTGTGGAGAGCCTGACAGTGGGCTCCCCACCCCATCAGGGACGCGTCTGTGGTACTGGAAATCTGATGATCCAGAGGAGCAAAGGGATACCCTTCTAGGAGATTGTTCTCTTGCGACCACCAGGTAAGCGACCTCTTTAGAGGTTCTGTCACCTTGATGGGATAGGACTGCGGTGGAGTGGTTGGGGACCACTGAGTACTGAGCATCCACTGAGAGGTTCTCATGTGTAGGCATGCTAGGGGTACAGTGAACACTGAGGATGCCATGAGACCTAGCATCCGTTGCATCGAGAGAGCTGGAACAGAGTTGTTCTCCCCGATGTGATGGGCCATCTGAAGGATATCGCTCCTCCTGTCCTCTGGAAGAGAAGCCTTCGCACAGGAGGTGTCCAGAAGAGTTCCTATAAAAAGGGGCCTCTGGGAGGGCTGCAACTGCGATTTTTCGAGGTTTAGCAGGACTCCCATGGACGTGAGAAAGTGTGAAGCCATGTCTACCATGTTCAGAGTTCCCTGCCTGGAAGAACTTGCCAGAAGCCAATCGTCCAGATAAGGGAACACCTGTATTCCGATCTTTCTGAGATACGCTGCGAAAACTGCACAACACTTTGTAAAAACTCGCGGCGCCGAGGATAGCCCAAAAGGCAGGACTCTGAATTGATAATGCTGTCCCAGAGCCACAAACCTCAGGAATTTGTGATGCTTTGGGTGAATAGGAATGTGCTGGTAAGCATCTTGCATGTCTAGGGAGGCTAGCCAGTCGTGTTGATGAAGCAAAGGTAACAAGGTTCCTAGAGAAATCATTTTGAATTTCTCCTTGGGCAGAAATTTGTTTAGTCTTCTGAGGTCCAAAATGGGGCGCGTGCCCCCAGATTTCTTTGAAACCAGAAAGTAATGGGAGTAGGACCCTGTGTTCTGTTGATGCAGCGGCACTACTTCTACTGCCCTGTTGTCCAGAAGGCCCTGAATCTCGGCAGCGAGAAGGTTTGACTGAAGGGTAGACAGCCTGGGATGTCGTTTGGGGGGACGATCCAGAGGGGTCTCCACAAGATTGAGTGAATACCCCTCTCGGATTATCCGGAGGACCCATTTGTCTGAGGTTATGGACTTCCATTGATTGTAGAAGTGCATCAGATGACCTCCCACCGCTGAGGAAGAGTCCACCTCGGGCAGCTGAGATGGGACTTGGGCCAACAACTCATAAGGTGGCACTGGGCGCTTTGGCCCTTGCGCCTTCTGCTGCATTTTCTTTTGAGGCTGGGGAGTTTGATTTTATGAAAACTTCCTCGGCCTCGAAAGGACGGACAGTTATGAAACTGACGTTTGTTAACACTCCCTCGAGAGGGGACAGGAGGAGGTCGAGCCAACTTAATGGCTGACCTAGTCTTTTGTGTAGCTTCTAGAGCCTGTTCTACCTGAGGGCCGAAAAGATACACACCATCAAAAGGCAGCGCCATTACCTGTTGCTGTGCATCATTCGTGAAGCCTGAAGTGCGCAGCCAGGAATGACCGCGGGTACAAATACCAGCTGCCACTGCTCGGGAAGCAGTGTCGAAAGCATCCATAGCTGCTTTAACCTGCTGATTGTTAGATTCAATACCCCTGGTCGTGGTTTGAAGAAGTTCTGGCTTTGTATCCGATTCCGGTAGAGCTTCAACCATCTGTTTGAGAGAGTGCCAAAGGACATACTCATATTGAGAGAAATAGCCTTGGTAGCTGGCAATAGGCATACCCAGGGTGAAAGCAGCAAAGACTCTGCTACCTAAAGTGTCTATCTTACAAGATTCTTTGTTAATAGGTCGAGCTGTAGTAGTTTGGGGAAGGACGACCTTATCATTCTCTGCCAATACTACAATAGGATCCGCAAAGGCTTGAGATGCCTAAATGGGTCGATCCTTGGGGGCTGAGTATTTCCTATCTATGGATTTAGCCACCGAAGGGATGAGAGCAGGATTATTCCATACCATTTGAGAGAGCGTCTCAAAGGAGGGCTGAACCGGAGGAGTCAAATCCGTAGGGATCTCCGGAACATGGAGGTATTGGAGTCTTAGCAATTTCCCCGGATTGATGTCTGTAGTTTGGAGAGAAAGAGTGGAAATCAAGTTTTTCAGCAGAGACTTAAAGGACAGGTCCTCAACCACAGGCTCTGCAGCAGGAATAGATCCTGTTTCATCCACTTCATCACCCAGTCTAAGGTCTGGGTCAGGCTCCATGTCATCTCCTGACAGTCCAGGAGGGACTATATGGACAGGAAAGGAGTGAAAATCAGAGGAAAAAGATGGAGGAAAAGAGTTAAAGGAGGAGGAGTCCTGAAAAGAGGAAGACGCCCTAAGAACCCCTAGCGCCGTGGGCTGTGGCGCCCAGCTGCACGGCAAGAGAATGGTGCCGAGGAGCTGCACGGGCGCCGCTGAAAATGGACGGGCGCCCAAAGATGGCGCCGAGAAGCCACAAGGCGCCTGGAAGACAGTGCTGCGAGGTTGGACGGCACCGCAACGCTGGCGTGGCGCTGGCGCACGGGCGCCGAGGCCGGCACCAAAGATGACTGGTGCCGAAAATGGTGCCGCTGCACATCAGCGCCAAAACATCCCAAGACTCCGAAAAACAGGATTTGAGGGGAAGGAAGGAAGAAGAGCAGGAGATAAAGGCATCGGTGTGGCCCCCTGCGCCGCAGCCATGGGGGGCACCTAAGCGCGGAGTTGATGGCACCGAAGACGGTGCCACGCGACCAGGGAGGCTCAACCGCCCTACCTGGTCTCCCAAGAAGCCCGAAGGCCCCTGAGTGACCGAGCCAGGCAGCTGAACCAACCTCCGAGCCCACTGCTCCATAAGAGCGGCCCACTGATGAAACTGCTCATCGGAAGACCTACGAGAGGGCGGGGTAGGGCTCCGATGTCGAAGACGCTGGCTACCAGAAACAGGAGCAGGCGACTCCAAAGGAGGAGACCGGCAACTAGCCCCAATAACCGACTGTCTATGCACAGAAATATCAGAGGGCGACCTCGAGTGATGCCTTCTCTTTTTTTACCTGTGGGCCGAAGAAGAGCTCGAGGCAGAACGTTGCCGAGAATGCGACCGTTTATTTTTATGCTTCCAAGGGGACCGCCCGTCCCCCCAGGCATTGGACTGACCATTGTCAGACCCCCCTTCCAGAGAAGGCGGCGGACCGGACCCAGCCCGACTGACTGAACAGCTTTCATACGAAGTCTCCCTACCATCACCTGACCTGCTCATGATCGACATCGCAAAGTAGGCTGAGACTTCTTTGTAACTAAGAATAAACTTAAGCGATACTTATTCGAGATATTACTATAAAAAAACAAAACTGAAAACTATGCTGCTAGTTTGAAGTTTGACTCCCAGCTGGTGAGCAACGTCGTCACTGAAGCGCACTCGACGTCGGGGGAAAAAAGCAACTGAGGCGGTTGGAGGGTCGACGCCGAGATAGTCATTACCGCTGGCGGTGCCGCTCCTCGCGGCTCCATCTCTGGCGCCGGCCCTCCAGCAAAATGTTTGCTCCTGCTGGGTCCTAGTGCCTCCGGCGCAGATCCCATTAGTGTGAATGAGTGGTGGAGACTTATGTCCAGAAAGATCACATCCCTCTGAAAATGCCCTGCTGAGGGAGATGAGCATAGAACAGCCTCAACTTTCTCTTCAGAACCCAGAGGACACCTCCCTTTGAAAAGTGCCCTGCTGAGGGGGATGAGCACAGAACAGCCTCAGCGTCCTCTTTAGGACCAAGAGAACATATCCCTCTGCAAACTGCCCTGCTGACGGGGATGAGCACAGAACAGCCTCAGCTTCCTCTTTAGGACCCAGAGAACATATCCCTCTGTAAAGTGCCCTGCCGAGGGGGAAGAGCACAGCACAGCCTCAGCTTCCTCTTTTCTCAGGAAGTGCACAAATCCACTGATGGAGCTTCCCCATTTCAAGAACACCAGGGTCTACACTCGCTAGTGTAGCAACCACTCATGTCACATCTCTCTCACATGACTGAGAGGGCCCCTGAGCTGGCTGTTGACTACCATGACATGGACTGTCCACAAATTTGTGCACAGTGAGTGTGCCAGACGCCATATTAGCAGCACCCCCAACAAAGAGGAAAGGAATGCATGCCGCCCTGTTGGTTCAGGTACAACATAGAAACATAGAATTTGACGGGAGATAAGGACCGCTTGGCCCACCCAGTCTGCCCATTTCCCTACCTGATGGATAAGTTGCAGATCCTAGTTAACCAGCAGCCTACTTCTTCCTACCCCCACCCCCTAGAATTGCCTTATGACTGTCCCATGCATGCTTGAATTCCACCACTGTTTTTGACTCCACAACCTCCTCTGGAAGGCCGTTCCATGCATCCACAACCCTCTCTGTGAAAAAATACTTCCTTAAATTACCTCTGAGCCATCCCCTTCTATCTTCAAATTGTGCCCCTTGTTCTTGCACACCTCTTTTTTTGAAAGATGCTACCCTCTTGGACTTTGTTGATTCCCTTGAGGTACTTGAAAGTTTCTATCATGTCCCCCCTCTCCCTCCTTTCCTCGAGGCTATACATATTAAGCTCCTTAAGTCTCTCTTCATATGTCTTCTGGTGCAGACCCTGCACCATTTTAGTTGCCCTCCTCTGGACAGCTTCCATCCTGTCTATGTCTTTGTGGAGATTGGGTCTCCAGAACTGCACGCAGTACTCCAGATGTGGTCTCACCAGCTGTCTGTACAGAGGATAATAACTTCTTGTTTTCTACTGGTGATGCCTCTCCCTCGCATCCCAGTATTCCAACCCTCCTTGCTGCCCTCTCACATTGCTTGCCCACCTTTAGGTCATCTGATATGACTACCCTAGGTCCCTTTCCATTTTGTTGTTGTCAGTGTCTCACCCCCATTGTGTACTCTTCCCTGGGTTTTGTTTCCCAGGTGCATTACCTTGCACTTCTTAGCACTGAATCTAAGCTGCCATACATTTGACCATTCCTCTAACCTTGTCAAGTCCTTCTCATCCTTTCCACCCCACCTTGTGCATCAACTCTGTTGTAGATCTTTGTGTCATCTGCAAAGAGACATACTTTTCTTCCAGTCCCTCTGCAATGTCGCTTATAAAGACATTGAAGAGGACTAGTCCTATACTGAACCCTCGGTGCCCCACTACTAACCCCCCTTTTTTCAGAGTGGACTCCATTTACTATTACTCTCTATGTCCTATTCTCCAGCCAATTCTTTACCCAGGCTGTCATCTTGGGACCCACTCCCAGGCTGGCTAACTTGTATATTAATCTTTTGTGTGGGACTGTGTCAAATGCCTTGCTAAAGTCTAGGTAGGCCATGTCCACAGCCCCTCCCTGATCAACTACTTTGGTCACCCAGTCAAAGAAATCTATCAGATTTGTCTGGCATGACCTTCCCGCTGTGAATCCATGCTGCCTTGGGTCCTGTGCCCCTCTGGCCTCTAGATACTCAACAATTCTTTCCTTCAGAAGTGATTCCATCATTTTCCCTACCACTGAGGTTAAACTAACAGGTCTGTAGTTTCCTGCTTCTGCCTTGCTCCCACTTTTGTGAAGGGAATCACATCTGCCTCCTCCAGTCCTCAGGTATGCCCCCATCCTCCCATGATTTGTTAAAGAGGGTAGTCAGTGGTGTCACTAGTTCTACCCTTAGTTCTTTTAGAATTCTGGGATGAATCCCATCAGGCCCCATTGCTTTGTCCACCTTCAGTTTTAAGAGTTCTTTCAGAACCCTTTCTTCTGTAAATGGGCTGGTATCAACTTCTGTATCCAGAGTGTTTCTACTGTTTGTTTTAGGTACCTCCCCCTCTTCCTTTGTAAATACTGAGCAAAAATATTTGTTTAGTATCTCTGCCTTTTCACAGTCACCCTCTGCCCACCCCCTCCCTTTATTACGCCTCACTATCCCTCCCTTGGTCTTCCTTCGCTCCCTGATGTACCTATAAAAGGTTTTATCCCCCTTCTTAACTGATTTGGCAATCTTTTCCTCGGTTTGGGCCTTTGCTGTTCTGACTGCCTTTCCAGCTTCCTTTTGCTTTAACTGATACAGTTCTCTGTCCTGTTCCTTCTGTGATTCCTTGTACTTCCTGAATGCATTCTTTTTCTCTTGAACCTTCACTGCCACTTCCTTTGAGAACCATAGTGGTTTCTTACCTCGTTTCATTTTGTTTAGTTGCTTTACACAAAGGCTTGTTACGTCTGTGATGGCAGTTTTTATTATTCCCCATTGTTCTTCCACCCTTCCTTCCTGCCCATTTGCTAGTGCATTCCTTAGGCACTCACCCATTTTGGCAAAGTCAGCCCTCCTAAAATCCAGTACCTTTGTCTTATCCTCTCTTCATCTCCATTTGAGAGAACCAGATCTAAGATTGCTCCCTCTCGAGTGGGCTCCAATACTAGTTGTCTAAGGCATGCCCCCTGTAGGGCATCTAGAATAACCCCACTCTTAGAAGTGGCTGCTGCAACTGCACTCCAGTTAACATCTGGCATATTCAGATCACCCATCAGCAATATCGCCCCTTTATCTGCCATTCTAAGTATACTTTCTATTAACATGGTGGTCATGTTGCCTGTACTGACCTGGACCGCCTGACACTGGACCAGCAGGGCAAGCTATGACAGTGCCAGGATAACAGTGCTGAGTTACAATAGGCTAATGTGAAGCTGAGCCTTGCTTGGTAACCAGAACCCGTGCACTCCACAGTCCTGCAGATTCGCCAACCCACTAGCAATGCATCCATCATCAGTGTGACTGTGTGCTCCTCCTGCCCTGGATGAACTGGATGCCCTCCAAGAGATTTGCATGGGACAGCCATAAAAGGATGATGCCCACGCATTGGCTGAGTCACCTGCACCAGATTGTTTAGGGCTTAGTGCTACTGGGACCACTGGCACCCTAGTTCCAACAGAATGGGTTGCATACGCCAATGAGCCCCACGTACCACGGCCTTGGTAAAGGTAAAGAACCCTGGAATCCGGAGGAAATACCAGAATGGGCACAACTGCATAACCCAAAATGACTGGACAACAGAGTAAGCTCAGACTTAGCTTGACTGACAATTAGGCGAAGGTTCTGGAATGGCTGGTCAGTTTGATCCCTGGACTGCTCCACGTCTCACAATGAGCTCCCTGTGATGAGTCAGTTGTTGAAGTATGGAAAGATCTTGATGCCTCTGTTCCTGAGAAAGGCTGCCATGACCAACAGACACTTGGTGAACACCCCTGGAGGGAATGGAAATGAAAAGACTGACTGCCTCTTGAGGCCTGGAAGGTGGACCAGTTATCAGAGTCCATAAGAGACTTAAAGGTCAAAACAGCTTCCTTGGCTTTCAAGTGGAAGGTTTTCACAACATGCTCAGATAGGACTGTCCCTTCAAATGGGAGATCCCAGATCCTCTGTTGCACCTCTTAGGATAAGTAAGTGCACGTCAGTCAGGCCTGTCTCTATGCCACAACCATAATAAGCTTCAGTGTCATTAATGTCCACCGTCATCTGGAGCATCTGCTTCAATGCAGTTCTACTATACTGTACAGTATGCAAGAAATTCTCCCTTAGGTCCACAGGAATATTTTCCATTAAGGGCAAAGAGTAGACCAGTGGTCATGCTGATACTTTACTATTTCACTCAGATAACTGCCTATCTAAAGGCGGGGGATGCACTGAAATAAATTCTTTTTACCCAGTCTATCAACCTTACAACTGTCCTTGTCTGGGGGATTGGCTGAAACTCTAAACCTGAATTCTCAGCTGCTGTTTTAGGTACCAGGCCCTTAGCTACAGGCTACGAGTGCAAAAAACCACAGCACTGTTAATGGAAAGCATACCTCCTGTCACCGTTTCTGTCCACAGTGGATTTGTGCAACAGCCCCTTTCAAACTTCTTTGCCAGTGGTTGAAAGGTAGGGGGTGATAGCAAGTGGAGCCTCCCAATGGATGCTTTCCCAGGGTGGTCCAAAAACTGAAATTCCCCTTCAGACACAGAATTCTGGACAGCAACCTCCAGTTGTTTTTTTGCCATATGCTTAACAAGGGTTTGATATGATGAAATATGCTTTGGTGGGGTGAAATGTGGGAACAGCCCACTATGTTATCTGCTCATGACATGTCAAGGTTAGTATACAACTCAAACTACAAAAAGTAGTGAAATCCAGAGATCCAGTCAGCAGGATCCACCTAAGAGCTGACAGCAGGTACCCCGAAAGGGACAAGGATACCAACCTGAAATAGAAAAAACTGCTGGGGACCTAGGGGTAGGCCTGCTGTGAGAGCTGGGTTCTACTACCTCACTCCCAAAAAGTCAGTCACACCAGAAATGGAAGTTTACCCCCTGAAGGGCTTGGGAACCTTGAAATGAAACTGAACTGGGAAAACGGGGAAATGAAAAGGAACCTGGAGCAGGAGCACGGCTGGCACCAGAACCTGTAGCCACAGGCTCAACCTTCTTCAAAGCAGAAGAAATAATCCATGCCCTAACAGATGCAGGATGGGTTTCAGGTAGCCACATGGGTGGGGCGATGGGCCCAGGAACGGCTTTTCTTCCATAACTGCTCCAGGAAAGTAAAATACCTAACTGAGCCAGCATCACCAGAACAGTGTCTTTTTGGGGACTGAGAATCAAGTGACCAGGCCGAGCACCAAGCCCCACTATAGGTATCTGACTACCATTTGGTATCTGCAACTGGTAAAGACCAGAAACCAAAAAGGACAGTATACACCACTCTCTAACTGGACGAGTTCCCATACTGAGGCTGCTCCTTGGAACTGGAACACAGTGCTGTCAATTTGTTCCATCTGAGGAGGCTTGGTTATTGGAGGACCGATACTGAAATGTGGTCAACTGATCCAAGCAGAATCAGCCCCCCTTTCAATTTCAAGACTGGAACCAAGAAGAGTTAAACTAATTTAAATAAGATTATTTAATGGAAGCAGTATGGCGTAGTGGTTAAGGGCACTGAACTGCAAACCTGGAGACCTGGGTTTGAATCCCACTTGCATACTGTGTGACCCTGAGCAAGTCACTTAACTTCCTTGTGTTCCCAGGTCATACCTGGAAACCAGTTCTGGCTTAGTGTGGCTTTCCTGGTTAAACAATTTCTCCTTTCCCTTTACTCTTCTTGGCCTGACTCTCCTTAAATGTCTTTGACATTGTGGTGCAGTTGGACAGTTAGGATATTTCTTGGTGTGGTCTGGGCCCAGACCCCCAAGACCCTCACTATGGCATCTGTGGATGGCATGGGTTTTGTTGCACTTAGTGCACATTTTTCCTTTTAAATTATTCTGAGTACCCCTTTCAGTTGCACCAGTGCTTTCAGTCTCCTGCTCTGTTTGGTCTTCTCTTCAGTCTCAGCCTCTTAATATTGCCTGCTGCAGGCCCTCAAAACTGCTTCTGCTTACACCGCCCAGACAGGCCACCTCATGATGACATCCTCCTCATGGCAGAGTTCCTGGCACACTAAGAATTATGACATGTTGAGCAGTGGGGGAGCCAAGGCAGGACACAGGGCCACATAAAACAGGTGCCAGGACGTTGTTCGCTCAGCACACTGGGAAATATTTGCTCTGCTAGCCACACACTTTACTACAGCTACCCACCCACAAGAGTGGTAGCAGGGAGGAGGCAGGGAACTACAGACCGGTCAGTCTTACCTCAGTAGTGGGCAAGATTATGGAGGCACTCCTTAAGGAAAGGATAGTGCAACACCTGGAATCCATAGGAGCACAGGTTTACAAAAGGAAGGTCCTGTCAAACTAATCTCATAGATTTCTTTGACTGGGTAACCAGAGTGGTGGACCAAGGGGGAGCACTTGATGTCGCCTACCTTGACTTCAGCAAAGCTTTCGACACTGTTCCACATAGAAGACTGATTAATAAGCTGGGTAGGCTCGGGGTGGGTCAGAGGTTAGTCAACTGGGTGGCAAACTGGTTGACGGGCAGAAAACAGAGAGTGGTGGTAAATGGTATATAGTCAGAAGAGATGCAAGTCACAAGTGGGGTACCTCAGGGATCAGTCCTGGGGCCAGTCCTCTTCAATACCTTTATCAGTGACATTGCAAATGGACTGGAGGGTAAGGTTTGTCTGTTTGCAGATGACACCAAGATCTGCAGCAGAGTAGATGATCCAGATGGGGTGGGCAGAATGAGAAGAGATCTGGATAAACTAGCAAAATGGTCGGAAGAGTGGCAACTGGGGTTTATCACAAAGAAGTGCAAGATCATGCATAGAGGGAAGAGAAACCCTGAAGCCACCTATAGGCTGGGAGGAGAGTTGCTGGCAGTCACAAGGGAAGAAAGAGACTTGGGCATCATCATCACCGATGACCTGAAATCATCCAAGCAGACCACTAAAGCAGTAGGTAAGGCTAGGGGATGTTGGGGTGTATTAGTAGGGGTATCACAAGTCGGAAGAGGGAGGTAATAATCCCTCTTTACAAGACACTGGTTAGGGCCCATCTGGAGTACTGTGTGCAGTCCTGGAGGCCACACCTTCACAAGGACATTAACCAAATTGAGGCAGTCCAGAGAAGGGCAACCAAAATGGTGCAAGGACTGCATTAGAAAACATATGAGGACAGATTAACAGAGCTCAATATGTATACCCTAGAGCAAAGGAGGGGGAGAGGTGATATGATCAAAACATTCAAACACCTTAAGGGCATTAACAAGGTGAAAGAGTCTAACATGTTTCAATATAAGAAAAATAGCAGGACAAGAGGACAAAGCATGAGATTAGAGGGAGGCTGATTAAGGGATAATGTGAGGAAGTTCTTTTTCACAGAAAGAGGGGTGGATGCATGCAACAGCCTACCTCAGGAAGTGGTGGATATGAATACAGTGCATGGCTTCAAACAGGCATGGGATAGGCATAAGGGAGCAATACAGATGAGTATGAATAGATAGGCCATTGACAGAGCAAAGGCCAATGGCACATTCATGAAGTAGAAAAAGAAATGGGCAGACTGGATGGGTCTTGCGGTCCTTATCTGCCGTCAATGTCTATGTTTCAATGTCATCTATCCTTGGTAGAAGGCTGATTTTGCATAGTCACCCACAAAGTCAAGGCCATCACCAAAGCTGGTAGATGAGGTGCTCATGCTGCAGGACAAGCAGATCCCTTCCCCTAAGCATCTGGGTGCACTGTCTCCTTACAGTCTCTAGAACGCCACCAGGCAAGTGTAGGATTCTCCCAAATCGGAGCACGAACTGCTTCACTAGCTCTTAGTGCACTTTCAAATCTACCAGTGGTTAGGCCATCATAGCTGGAAGGAACTATATAGAAAAATTCAACACAAATAGTACAATAAAATGGGAAAATAACTAAAAATGTAAGTTAACTTGGAGTGGGGAAGGTGCTGAAACCGATAGCAAAGTCAGAACTGAGTTGGAGCTGGAAACTATATTGGAAAAGCAACAAAACAGGGAGTGGGTCTGGCTTTAGCCGATCTCTTCGGGCACAAAAAAAAGCTGACAGTTTGAGACTACTGTGCTCAAGAGGTGCAGAAGGCAATGTGGCTACACTCTGAATCTGACTGGAGTCAGAATGATGCAATGTGTGTGTCTATCAAGGTATCCACATTATTAGAAAAGTGAATCCTATAAACTAAGGGCCCCATTTTCAGAGCTAGCCATTAGCTCCCTGCACTCCTTCGTGGTACGTGTGAGATAGAGCACAGCCAGCCTATGTGACAGAGACAGGCAGCGCTCTGAACTATGGACACTGCTTGTCTGGATATGGGACTTGTGGGAGGGCAGCACGGTGACTATGCACTGCATTAACACTGCCCCTGCAGGAAAGTGACTCACAGGAGCAAAGACAGATAGCACATGCCAAATGGGGATACTGCCTTTTCCTCTGTGAGCCATTTTAAGCTGCCAACATGTTGATACACACATGTGGCACTCAAGGCAGTAAATGGTCATTTGCATGTCATTATGTGATCTCAGCACAATGCCGGTACGCATGACTGCACGGAGGCATTCTGAGGTAAACTAGTCCCCCTGATTGTATATCCACTCTGTCAAAACTGTTTGTAGTTCATTACCCTGGTAGTCTTGTTCTCCCCAAATCAATGGTATGCTCTGTCAAAACTGCAAAACGGGGGCTATTGTTGAAAAAGCAGGACACACTTGTACAGAGCTCTGCACTCCTACCCGACTTTTAGCGCTTATTTGTGCATAATAGTGGTTCAAAATGTTTACTATTTTACCATGACCAGAGACAACTTGCACCGCTGAATCAAATGATGTATTTTGATTTTCAACAGTCATGGTGAAACTTAAACAGCAGTCGTTGCGAGACTAAGTGAAAGAGAAGCTGCCACGCAGCAAGGCCAAAACTCCTAACAGCGAAGTGTTACGAGCAGTTAAAGACCTTGAGAAATTTGTCTGCGATTGGGACAAACAGGTGGACACCTTTAGTGCAAGAGTAGTGGTGGTAGAAACTAATATAGATACCATCTCAACAACCATCCGAGTTCAAATAACAGCGGAGAAATCAATGGTGGCATCATCTGGTGTTCTGCAAGTGAATAAAATCCTGTGCATAAGGTTGGAGCAATCAGAGAATGGTGCCAGCCAAGCAAATCTGAGACTCTTGGGGATTCCAGAGGGGAGAGCAGGGGAGAACCCATTGTCATAAGCAGAGTCACTCTCTAAATCTTTACTAAAATTGGATCTGCAAGGTTTGCTGCTAAAAATCTATAGGATAACTCCAAGCAGAAAACCAGCAACTCCCGACTCACCTTGGACATTGCAAACTGTGACACCAGGCTTACACATTCGAGATTCAATCTTGGAGGCAGCAAAAAGTGTGGGACAATGAACAATGGGATAATGATGTTTTGCTTCCCAGACTTACCACATGCCACCAGCCAGAGGCAAAAAACTTTCAACTCGGTGCACAATGATTTATGACAGCTAGGAAATAAACTCTCCTCTTACCAGCTAAACTGAGACTGGTTTATTCGGGTAAGACATACTGTATATTTTCAATGACCTGATCAATCAAAAATGAAAGAGGACTTCTCTAAGACTTGAGACAATACTGTAATTGAGGAGGGGAGGTCTGAAATAACATGTATTTACTGCTACTAACTTCCCTTTCTTTTTTCCATTCAGGTTTTTTCTCCCCCAAGCCCTGGCAGTGGCTTCAGCCCTCCAAAGGAGGACTCTCTCTTGGGTTCTGCCACTTCAACACTCCCCGACACCGGTGATTCCCTCATGGCGGTGCCAGGGAGGTGGTGCCCCCTCACCAGAGACCCAATCCAGAGGTCGGGGTCGGCCTGTGGGTGTGGCGGACCATCATAGAGCCTTGCCAGGCTCCTTTTTTCCCCTGCTCCCCTGACGTGATTACATCGGAGCGTGCCTCCCAACCCGCATCGCCTCCAGCCACCACCAGAGGGTGATGGGTGGAGTGAAGATATAGCCCCCCAAGAGAGGAGAGCAGTCTTCGGACGCCCATCCTCTCTCTCTCTCCTCTGCCGACCCCTGCGCCGGCTCGCTCTCAATCCAGGTCGCCAGCTTGGCGTGAGGTGTAGCAACCAGTGCCTCGACCTCCAGTGCCATTGGGCCAGCTAACTTCCCTTTCTTGGAAGTAAATCTGCCTGACTGTATACATCTGAAGCTTATACAACCTCATGTTTTAATCTGAAACTTGGGTGACAGTATGGTAAGTGGGGTAAGTTATTCAAATCTCCATATGTAGTCCAGTCTGAAGATGCGGGTGCAATTTTATTACCTTGCCTACATATATTGGGGGTTTACACTTTCATAAGTTTGTAGTACTGACGGGAGTGGGCTAGATCTGTCCCTAGTGGAGTCCCTGCTGGAAGCAAGATGGCCGAGACCACATCATCTTACAGGACAGATGCTGTATGCATCTCTATACTGCTATCATACACAGAGCTTGTCATCCCATTTGTTTCAGTTACTGTTTTGTTAAGGGAGGGGGACACTCTCAGGGGATTGCTGCACACTGTTTCTACCTCTGCTGAAGAAGTGTGTTTACTGTCTTGACTGTTTAAATGAACATAGTTGTTTTGGAAGTTTTATACAAAAGTTCATGTGTGTATCAGACAGGTAGAAATGGCTGCACTCTTCAAACACAGAGACCAACTCCACCAATAGGAAATTATAAAACGCACAGTTTTCATGGGTACTTACCGTAACAGTAGATCTTCGAGAGAATCTCTTGCAGCATGTCAAAGATCACAGCATTTATTGCACATAGTAAAACCAGCGGCACCCACTCCCCCTCGCATGCACAGAGGAACGTCAATGTTTCACATCTCTCTGACGCTTTTTCAAGACATGACATCAGAAAAATGGGATGCACGTATATAGTCTACATCTATGTGTCCCATTTTTCCGATGTCATGTCTTGAAAAAGGATCAGAGTGACGTGAAACATTGACATTCCTGTGTCCACGTGGGAGGGTGCTACTGGTTTTACTACGTGCAATAAATGCTGATTTTTTTTTTGTGTGTGATTTCTTTTTTCCTCCCTGTGCTACCACCTCAGCCACTCCTTCAGGCTATGCCAAGGCGGCATCTGACCCGTCTTGTTCTCGAGCCCCGACCCTCATATTGCAGCTGTCCCCAAGGTAACCCGGACGTAACCCTTCGCCAGGTGGGTCCCCCTCCTCCAAGGGGAAAGGCACCAGAGGCAAGGCTAGCACAATACTTGGCCCTGGGGAATTGCTGAGGGACCGGGAGCTCCGGGACATTGACGGCCTCAGATCACCAGGTGGCCATCATCTGACTGAATGCGGAGCCATTTTTCCGTTTTTCTGGTGATGTTCCCTTGTGTTGCGTCTGCACTTCCCCCGGTCTCCACCGGAGAATGCTGCAGAGCGACGCCTCCCCACTACCCACCCCAGGAGAGGAGAGCAGTCTTTACAGACGCTCAATCCTCTCCTTCCCCTGCCGGCCCCCGGTGTCCCAAGTACATTCCTGAACCCGGGTCACCGGAAATGCTATGTTTTATCATGTCCTATCAGTGGAGTTGGTCTCTTTGTTTGAAGTGTGCAGCCATTTCCACCTGTGCCTGCTACGAAAGTTTTCCTGCGGCTCCATTTCAGAGTGGATCCTGAGCTACCCGCTACTTGAATTTCAGTGTACTGTATCAGCCTGAAGCACAATTTATACTCCCTGCTTTTTTGGAGGTAACTGTTTTACTTTTAGGGCCATGAAGGTTGTAGGAGTGCTAGGAGTGGGGAAGTGCCTCCTTTATTAATGGAACTGCTTACCGATCTAATTGTTTTTTACATGAACTTTTGAATGTCCTTAAGTCAATGCTTCAAGAGTGCTAGGCCCTCGGAGTACTATCGGAACTAACATTTTCGACCTCTAGTTCATGGTCGTCTTGTGTTCGCAATAATTTTTGGAACTCTCTTAATATTATTCATTACGGTTTCTCCCAAATATGTTATACCAAAGGATGACAAGAAACACATCCTTTGCATACAGGTTTATTTCTGTATACCTTACTATGCCTTGGAACCAAGTGTGAAATTGTATTTAACACTAAATAATTGCAATAAAAATAAAGTGAAAAAAAAAATCTGCAAAACTGTTCATACTCCATTATCCTTGTCGTCTACTGTCCCCCACATCCCCCCGCCCTGGACTGATCCCAATTTCCTTTTGCTTCAGATTGCCCAGTTATAAAACTAGGTAGAAGCAAAACTATATTGTGGAATGTTTCTTTTCCTGACAGCATCAATTCAAATTCTTAAAGGAACTGTGTATAGATTTGTTAATCATACCATATTGGAGTGAGCCCTCCTGGGCATTTTCTCACTGGTGTAGAGATAGAGGAACTTGTTGATCTGTGAGGATGCAAGGCGGTCCCTGATCTCAAGCTCTTGGACAATGAAAACCTGTCTCGAGACTGGCTGTTCCTCTACTTCAGGCCCAGAATGCTCTGCTAGCCCTTTCTCCGCAGGGGCAGGGGCCGTGGGATACGTCTCATGCTGGAAGCTAACCTGGGCACACAGGTAAGATAACAAACACAAAAATAAGTTAGTGATCTAATAAGAAATTCTTTGTTAACACACATATAACGAGGGAGAACCAAATATAATACAAAGTTAAAGAGCAGGTTCCTACTTTAAGCAGTGCTACAGTCCCCTAGCCCATTTGATTCCTTACCTGACTGGAATTGAGCTACTGATATTTGGCATAAATACTCCATATATTCGCAAAGTTATATCCCTCGTAATTTTGGAAATCATGATGCTGCCGAAGAAAAGATCGATTTCCTGGTTTGACAAACACACCCCCACGTCGGCCCAAGCAGCACTGTTTTGTGATGTCACAAAACGAAGGCTGTGGGAGCGCGCCCCATTCAGTTCTATGGAGCTGGTATTTTCTAATATATTTAAACCCTTTAATTATTTGGGATTTTTAATATCACAGCGATCGATGGAGCTGTGGGGTCTATTGAGTGGTCATCGCTGATATGAAAAAATCCCAACATAAAGGTTTAATGTAATGAAAATATCAACCCCATAAAGCTTGAGAAATCTTGTTCTACCTGATCTTCGTTGTGTTTATCATAAACTGATGCTATGTAAACAACGATAGTGCGTGCTGTCTAACGGGAAATCTGTCTTTTGGCAGCATCATATTCAAAACGAGGATACTCTTCTGGCTATATGAGTTTTAGCGTCAATAAGCTCAATTCCAATCGGCGAGAATCAGCTAACTGGGACAGGCAGCTACTAGGGCTGCTCTTTAAAATAGTTTCTTGAGCCATAACATTTTTAACCCTCTTCCTTCTCAGATTTCAGAATTCTCCCGTGATATCACTGGAGATAGTGATGAATATAAATCACTGTTATTTCCTACAAGGTCATTCTTCTGCTAGCAAACATTCTCGTGGTACTTTTGGATAAAGGCTCTACCATTGCAGTATCAGTTTCTTTCCATATTCATTTTTATCTCCTCCTTTGGCTCTGCAGGCAGTAATCAGTCCTCCTCTCAGTCTTAGCCCCCAGATTGCCCCGTGCCCTAGTTCCCCACGGATTTACCCCCATGGTGGGCGGGAGAGGCCATCACCCCCCCGCGGCTACATTGAATTGGAGGCTATTACAGGCGGTCCAGAGGCGGCGGCTCCGGTTTGCTGGGAGGGACTTCACAGAGCCTACAGCCAAGTTTTCCTCCTCTTTTCTGGTTCCTCCCCCATGGCCATGAACATGTACGCATGGAGGGGTGCGTCATGAATCCACGTTCTTGCATCTCCCATGGTATGGCACTGCCCCCATCCTCCACCAGGAGGCAGCCATGGAGCAGGACGACGTGCCCACCGTCCCCTGGAGAGGAGAGCTGTCATGGAATGCTCAATCCTCTCCCTCCCTGTCGTCGAGGCACAGGTCAGGAAGCACAGGAAAACCAGGAGCAGTTGTAGAATTTACCAAAAATATTTATTTATACTAGCAGTAACATAAAAAATAAAATTGTTCAGTATAACTATTTACAAAGACAAAATAAAATAGAGGAGATTCATCAGAGTTTTATTTCAGTCTCTGTGTCGAACTTGCAAGCAACTGCAGCTCTATCTTATAAGTCCTTCCAACCCCCCATTCTTAACGAGCATCTTCCAAAGTGTTCTTGTATATTTCAGGCAGGTGCTGGCAGGAACACAGTGTGCCTGAGCTGAGGCCCCTTTTCCACAGCTCTTCAGCAAAAGGCTTAAAGATTGCACTCAGGTAACCCACTGAGTTTCCAATAGCTTTTTTGCAATAATATCAAACTATAATTATATACATTTCAAAAATTAACACTATATAATTTCTAAACAAAGGGATCCCAATATCAGTTACATTTCCACATAATGATCTGCATATATTTTTATATCAGCAGATATGCAAGGGAGGAAAAGACAAATAGCAAAGGAAGACTGAGACACAGTGAGAGGAAAATAATTGCGAGACTGTCGGGGTGATCAAATCCTAGGTCTCACGGGAAAATTTGGTTGCACAACCAGATAGAGAAGAGACAGGAAAAGGAAAGAACAGATCCCTGCATTTAAACACTTTCTCCATAATAACTGGGACAGGGTCCTAAGTCTACCCTGTGTCACTCCCCTGCCAACCCCCACGGCCCGAATTATTTTCCGAACGCCCACTAGCTCACGGTATGCCGAGAAGGCCGTCACGTTGATTTTATCAAGGAGTACTGCAGACCAGACATGGACAATTCCAGGGGATATTCAAGAATTCTCTCTGGAGGACAGCTGAAGGAGTCTTTGGAATCTTTAGAGCACCACATGGAAAAAGGCTTCCAATTCACACTGTAGGCTAACCTGGTTGAAACACAGAAACACAGACTTTGATAGCAGAAGGAGACCAAAGGTCCATCAAAGTTTGCCTTTATTATGTTACCTCGCCCCACCAACCTATTGTACTGCTGGGCTATTACTCTCCTCCCCCAGTCCTCAAACCTGTATTACCCCCCCCCCGAGGACTATAAGTCCCCTTGCCCTGTTCCAACTGTGTTTAAAACCGTTAAGGGTAGCTGCCCCCACAACTTCTACTGGCAGTCTGTTCCACGGTTCCACCACACTCTCAGTGAAGTAGAACTTCCTCATGTTTCTCTTGAACTTGCCCCCCACCACCCTCCAATTACGCCCCATAACGACTCCATCCCTATTTCTTACAAACAAGTCCTCGCTATTCATCTTGTTTATACCCCTGAGAAACATTTATGTTTCAGTCATTTCCCTCTCCCTGCCTGACTTCCAGAGAGTACATATTTAGGGCCTCCAGCCGATCCTCACAGGAACTGCTGTGCTGGCCCTGGTCATTAAGGGACATCTTTCGTTGAGCTGACTCAAGTCCCCCAATCTCTTTTCTCAGATGAGGACTTCATAAATGGGTACTTTATTTCAGGTGAGGCCATACCAGGGGTCTGTACAGTGGCAGAATTACTTTAGTTCTCCTGCGATCAAAACCCTTCCCTATCCACCCCAGCATCCTCAATGCCTTGCTGTATGCTTTGTTGCACTGACTAATTTGTTTGAGGGAGTCACTAATTATGACCCCCAGATCCCTCTTCTCTGTTGAAGTGGCCAGTCTAACCCCTCCCATCCAGTATTCTGTGCATGGATTTTGTCTCTCTTAGTGCATTACCTTACACTTCTTGGCACTAGATCTCAACAACCAGAGCTTAGACCATCTCTCTAGTTTCCCTAGGTCATTCTGGAGATCCCGCACCCCTTTCTCGTGATCTACTCTGATGCACAGCCTTGTGACATCAGCAAAGAGACACACCTTTCTCTGGATATTACCCCTAAGTCTCTTATGAACATATTAAATTGGACAGGTCCCAGGACCAATCCCTGCAGCACTCTGCTCATGACCTCCTGGTCTCCTGACATAGACCTATTCAATACTATCCTCTGTTGTCTTCCCAAAAGTCAACTTCCTACCCATCTAACAAAACCCTGCTCTACTACTCCCAAGTCCCCTAACTTCTTCAGCAGTCTCCTGTGTGGTACTGAATCGAAGCAGAGCAGGTCTACCGCCTGTCCTTTGGCAATCACTTTGGAGACCCAATTGAAAACTAGTATTAGGTTGATCTGGAATGACCGCGACACAATCTCATGCTGCTTGTTGTCCTCTAGGTCCAACAACAGTAGTTCCACACATCAGTCAGGGACAGAACTACTTAGACCACTAAAGATTACTTGTTAGGGTCTGCTACTGTTTGACTCAAATAATCTGCTAGGAAATTTTTTACCCCAAGCAGATGAGTTGCCTGAACTGGAGATCATTCTCTAAGCACCCTACCAAAACCCTTGTTTCCCTACAGAGGGTAGGAGTGAGTTACTCATTGCCTGTTGAGGTACAACGTGACACACTTGGTGTCTGTCTGGAGATGAACTACCATGTGGCATACTAAGTCTGAGAGCGACTGAAGGCCATAAAGAACAGTTCTCATCTCCAGCACATCCATGTGGTAAAAACTCTCAGAGTTCAACCATGTTCCCTGGATTTGAAGATTCTGACAATGTGTACCCCACCCAAGTAAGGAGGTGTCCATGGTGACAGTCACCCGCTGCTCCAGAGTGGAGAAGGGGAAGCCCTAAGGGAGGTTCTCCTTTGAACACACCATAGAAGGAAGTAAGCCAAAAGCTTTGTCTTCTGGGAGAAATAACTGGTCTTGATTCATACCTAGGATTGCTCCTATGAACTGCAATCTCTGGGAGGGAATCAACTGTGATTTCTGCAGATTCAGCAGGGTTCCCATGGATGTCAGAAACTGGCAAGTAAATGATATGGTCATGTCCATCTACTGCTTGGACATGTTCTTTATAAGGTCAACCTATGGGAACACCTGAAGTCCCTTTCTTTCTGAGGTATGCTGGAAGTACTGCAAAGCACTTGGAAAAAACACACGGAGCTGAAGCAAACCCACATGGCAGTACTCTAAACTGTTAGCAGTCAAGGCTCACACAGACGTGGAGGTACTTGCAATGGCTGGTACTCAAAGGGATCTGCTGATATGCATTCTGCATGTGCAGGGATGGTAACCAATTCTGGGATCTCAAGTATGGAAAAGGGGATCCCAAAGATACCATTATAAAATTCTTGCACCTCATGTATTTGTTTAGATGCCTAAGGTCCAATATTGGGCACATACTGCCCATCCTTTTGAGGACAAGGAAGTATCTTCGGTATCAGCCTTTGCCTCATTCTGATGCTGGTAAGGCAAGGCAAATTTTATTTATATAGTGCTCAATCCAGAAAGGGCACTGAGTGCTTTTCAAAGATAAAAAAACAGTCAACACAAATAACATACGAAATTAAACAACAGCTAAGAAACGGATCATGTCAAATTAAAAGCTTGGTCAAATAAAAAAAAAAATTAAATGAAGCTTTAAAGGCCTCCACCATGCTAGTTGAATGAATATAATAAGGGACTGAATTCCAAATAATAGGGACCGCCACTCCAAAGGCTCTGTCGTCTGATGATTTAAGCCTCGATGGAGGGACAACCAACAGACCAACTTCAGTGGAGCTGAGAGGGCAGACTGGTTGGTATTGAATCCGAAGCTCTTTTAAGTTGTTTGGTCCCAGACCACGTAGGGCCTTGTACGTTGACAAGCAAATCTTGAAGGTGATGCATGAACACAAAGATAGTCAGTGCAGAGCATGCAGAACTTTATCTAGTGGCCTGTTCTGTAGAAACCCTGCTACCTCCCAGAACAAAGGGCCTGTCAGTTGATGCGGAGTTCCTGGGGATGATCTGGTGCTTGCTCTAGCAGCTCTGTGGAGGAACTACCCTGAATAATCTTCATGATTCACATGTCCAAAGTAATGGCTTCCAACTGCTGATAGAGCAGGGTCAGTCACTTCTCTATCACAAACGGGTGACTGACCTCAGACAGCAAGGTGGACACCAGGCCAGCATCCCCTCACAGGGTAGCACTGGGAGCCTTTCCCATTTTGCACCTTCTGCCTTTGCTGCAGTAAATTCTTTAGGTGCAAGTGATTTATCATCTTTAGAAAAAGATGGCAACAGCTACGCTGGGCTGATCGTCGGGACAGCAGACAGCAGAAGTGTTTTAATGTATTTTTAGTCTATTTTAAAGTTTCAATCAGCGTTTTTGAGCACTTTTAGTAGCAGTGGTAGTAGTAGCTATCTTTTGTGTCTACCATTTGCTGTTTTCTTTTTTAGAGCGGATCGAACCAAATATAGTTGTTAATTCAAAGAAGTTCCAAGACACGACTGTAAGCTGTTTTGCTGAAGTCTACGCTTTATTACATCTATATTGTCTACTTCAACTATCTGTTTGCCTATTTACCTGCCACAGAGACTGCTAACATCTTCTCAATTGTGATCTGTTACCTGTTTGTTTGGTGACTCGGGGAGAAGTCTTGCAAGAGTCCGACTGGTGGAGCTCAGTGGATTCTGGGTCAGTGGGCTGGAATTGAAGCTGGAGAATTGGAGCCGAAGTTGGAGAAACTAGGAGCTGAAGAGAGACTGTGTCGCAGGTCCTTGTTGAGGAGCGGTGCAGAGATCTCCTTCCTGGTCCTTCACCCTGTCGTGCTTGGTGGTATAGCTGCCAAAAAGTAGCTGCAGCTGTGTTGCTTCTGTTCCGCTGCACAGCGGCCAGTGGGCAGCTGCGACAGCGGTTGGGTCCGGAGATAGAACCAGGTACCAAGAGGTTTTCTTCCATTAAGAAGGCTAAGAGCTCTTCAGGCTGTTTGGTGGGCCTGCAGGGTCAAGTGGGTGAGCTCCCTTGGTGTCCTCAGCTTTGCTCGGAGTTGCTGGGGACCCAAATCTTCTCCATCTAGCTCTGTGGAGGGACTTGGCCGAAATACTCAGAGACAGGAGAACTCACTGTGGACTAACCAACCTGGTAAAATCCTTCTGACTTTATTAGTACCTGCTGCTGGCATTTGAGTTAAAATCAAGAAACCAATTACTCAGTTTAATTCAATATGGAGAAGTGTAAATGTTTGTCTGTGGCCTTGATGGAGTGAGAGTCCTACAGGAACTAGACATTAATATTTACTAACGCTAGGAGGTGGGAGCTCCTGGTTGGACTGCCAAGATCTTCTGTCTATAAACACCAAATTGTTGAACTTTTGGGAGCAAGAGACCTAAAAGCCTGGTTGTGGACATTTACTAGCCCAAGGAGGTGGGAGGTCCAAGGACTATTTTTAAGAGTACTTTTGGACTGGGTTCCATCCAAACTGGACTGAAGTGAATCATAATTTAATTATTTGCTTTTAAGTGGTGGATACTCTACACAGATACATAGAATGTGCTGTTAGATAAGAACCACAAGGTCCATCTAGTCTGCCCATGTTTTTTCTTACCCCCCTACTCTAAAATAGTTTGAGTTAGTTGAGGGGAAGGAGGATTTTGGTGGGATTTTATTGTATAAACTTAGTGTTGTTTGGGTGATTGTGTGAGTGGAGTGCGAATATTTGAGGGGTGTGTGTTGGTGTATGATTGTATACAGCTACTACTATTGATCTGGTAATATGTGGGGATGTGCTGGCTGAAAACATCAGTGGCCAGGTGCTACTCCCCCACTAGGCTCAGGGATCTCCATCCTTTTGACTGTTCCCCCCTGAAGTGTATGGATGTTGTAGGGCACTTGGGATAGCCAGAAAGGGGAGTGGGGGATCGACTGGGCCTGGTAGGGCCTTGGATTGGGGTGGTGAGGACAATAAGATGCACTGGAGCAAAATGGGTCTAGGAGAGGGGTCCTCCTTGCCTGGTACCAATACCCAAGGGCTCCACGTTTAGTGGGCAAGTCACTGGCTCTAACTCGTCCACCTATCCTTCTTGGGAGGTGTTGTGCAATGCCAGTTCCATAAATAACAAGACAGCGATAATCGCTGATCTTGTTGGAACAACTGATCTGGCTTGCATCACCGAGACCTGGCTGTATGAGAATGCTGGCCCGATATTGGAATCAGCAGTTCCAGCCGGGTACTCGGTGGTATACCGCCCGTGAAAGGATTGTAGGAGCGGGGGTGTTGCCATTTGTTTTAAATCATGCCTGAACCTTGTAGCCATCCCGGTAGGAGAGACCAGGTCCTTTGAATGTGTCGTAGTTGCAAGTGTAGGTTACAGGATCCTTATCATTTACCGTAGACCCGGTGATGGGAGGGCATTCCTGCAGGGTGTTGCAGACTTCACCGTAGACCCGGTGATGGAATTCCCAAGATGGATTATTCTGAGGGATTTCAGTCCCTGGGTTGATGATGAACTCTCACAATTTGGACAAGATTTCTTCCAATTTATGAGTTCATTGGGCCTTACGCAGGTGGTTACCTCTGCAACTCACATTCACGGCTATTCCTTGGACCTGGTCTTCCTGCTTGGGATGGAGATCTCAGACCTAAGGGTGGAGCTGGTCAGTTCGCTGGATCGTCATACTATAGGGTTCAGGTTAGTGGGCCCCCAATAGACCTGCTCCTAGGGAGATGGTCCGGTACCGCCCTTTAAGGGGTTTGACCTCAAATGGTCTTATGGAGGTACTGGACCTAACAGGTTTGATGAGTGTATGCAAGGAGCCAGGGCAACTGGTACTAGCCTATAACAGGGCAGTGGCTGCGGCCTTCGACTCTACAGCTCCTGTCCATGCTCGCCCCTTCTCATAGATCCTGTCCGTGTTCGCCCCTTCTCTCTTCGCCAGAAGTCCCTAAGATTTGATGGGACCTTGAAGGAGATGAGACGAGGGGGTCAAAGGCAGGAGCAGCGCTGGAGGAAATCGGGCCTGGCAGATGGCAAACTTAGATTGATGGCTCATTATCAAGACTATCAATCAGCAATCTCCTGTAAGAAGGTAGAATTTCTGTCCAAGGAGATTGCTGCAGCAAGAAATCGACCAGCTCATCTCTTCAGGACTGTTGACAGGTTGTGCAATCCAATCTACCTACAAGTCTCGGGAGCTTATTTACAGATTAGATGTGATGCGTTTGCTCAGTTCTTTGCTGATAAGATTGCCACTATCAGGTTGGAGATCTGTTCAGCACCCTCCAATGGGCCTTGCGGTGCTGGGCAGAGGTTGCAACACCAGGCCTGTCTGGTCAACCGACCAGTTGGTGATTGTAGATATCGTGCAGATCATCAAGGACTGTGTCCCACCTACTGTAGTTTGGACCTGGGCCCAACACGCCTCCTTGTGGGGTGTGTCTAAGTCATTGGCCCAGTCCTTGCTGGGATAGTCCAATGTTCATTGGAGACTGGGGTCTTCTCAGACCCTCTGAAGGAAGCGGTAGTAGTACCACTCCTGAAGAAATCTTCTCTGGACCTGGACTGCCTAGTTAACTACAGACCTATCTCTAACCTGCCTTTTGTAGGCAAGGTTACTGAGAAGGTGCTGGCCGTACAACTGGATGATCATTTAACAACGCGTGATGTCTATGATCCTCTCCAATCCAGTCTCAGAAAGAGGCATAGTTCCAAGATCGCCCTTGTTCGGGTACTAAATGATCTTCTGATGGCAAGAGATCAAAGGAGTCATTCCATCCTTGTTCTCCTCTATCTCTCTGTGGCATTCCACACTGTGGACCATGGGGTGTTGCTGGAGCACCTGCAGATTTTCTGTAGACTGTCTGGTACGGTTCTCAGATGGTTTAGATTGTTCCTCACTGGCAGGACACAGAGAGTAGTGTCGGGAATTTATTCATCGGCACCTCTCCCCTGTCATGTGGGGATCTACAGGGCTCCATTCTATCCCCATGTTGTTCGCAGTGTACATGCTGCCATTGGGGACATTATAAGGCAGTATGGGCTGAGTTTTCACTGTTACACAGATGATACTCAGCTCTACATGTCCTTGTGCGAGCAGGATGATGTGGTCTCGGTTAACAACTGCCTCATCAAATTCAGGGTTGGATGAGTGCCAACTGGTCGAGGTTGAATCCAGATAAAACTGAGGTGTTGGTGGTGGAGCCAGATCGCCAGGACATGGGGCTGCAGGCTGGACAACCTTCTGGGCTTTGGCTCGGAGATGCCCATCTGCTGACCTCAAATTAGAGTGCAGGTGGGGCGTTGTGTTTGACAGTGACTTGCCACTAAAATCTCAGGTGTCAGCCACTATAAAGACCTCATTTTATTACCTGAGGAACATCACTCAGATCAAGCGACTGATTCCACTTAGCGATTTGCCAACTCTGGTTCATGCCTTTGTAACCTTGCACCTTGACTACTGCAACACCCTACACCTAGGGTTACCAGGGTTGATATTCACTGACTACAGCTAGTGCAGAATGCAGTGGACAGGTTGCTGTCTGGCCTGCCAAGATCTTGCTACATCATGCCTGTGCTCTGCTATCTGCACTGGCTGCCCCAGATGCGAATCACCTTCAAGGTTGGATTACTGACCTATAAGGCCCTACACGGACAGGGATCCAGCTACTTGCAAGATCTTCTTCACCCTACTGCCCCCTCCGCTCCGATGAGGATTGCTAGAGGTTCCAGGTCCGTTTGAAGACCTCTGGGCGCGACTTTGCTTTTGCTGCCCTTAGCCTGTGGAACTCTCTACCTCATTGGATTAGGGAGTGCTGGACCACTGATAGTTTTAAATCCGAATTAAGGACCCATTTATTCAGCCAGGCATTCCCTGATTACAGTGGTACTTAAGACATACTGTATTTTGTATTTTATATGGCATTAGATGTTTTACTGTAATTTTATCTGTATGTCTTGTGTTTTATCTTTGATTGTAAAGCACTCTGATCTCTTGGAAGAGCACTGATAAATAAACGTTGATTGAGTAACTGATCATTATTACTTAGCCACAATGACAACTGTGTCTGTTCCAGGAGGAGTATAATAGATGAGCTTTGTCCGGGGTGCCATATACGTCTTATATGGGAGACAGGCGACTGTCCAAGTGGAAGCAAGTCTGCTCCAGGCCACCTCTGTGAGGGCCTCCAAAGCAGGTTGAATTGGTGGCACTAGCAATATAGCAACAGAAGAACATTTTTTTTTCTCACACCTTTCTTTGTGCTCTTGGGTTCGGGAGAGGATATATCCCTGTTTCTGCACCTGGATCTACCAACCCACATCCTCCCCAGGTTGCCCAAGGGATTTTTGCTTCCTGGCTTCTCCCTGGAGGCGAGGATGTGCAATGACACCAGTGCGGGACGTGCATACTCCCACACATGTCCACGGATATCTATCGTTGCCTCCGCCTGTCTGCGTGTGATCCCAGTCAGTGTACATCCAGTTTCCACTGGGTGTCACTCAAATGCTGGGAATCCACAACTCGCCCCCCGCCCCCCCGGCCAGCCCTCTGACACTCTTGTGCTCGTTCCCCCATGAGTCACCGGCGTTGCAAGCAGTGACACTGCTGCTACGATGGCAGGCCGACTGGAATAAAAGAAATGTTGAGATACTCCATCTGTATCTTCTTGGCCTCAACCACAGTCACTGTCCCTAAGTTTAGAGCCTTGTGCAGTTTCTTCAGCAGTGACTGTAAAGAAAGATCCTCTTAAATAGCTCTGACTGGCTGACCAAACGAAGTCTTCGCTGGATTCAGAGGATAGTCTTCAAAATCTTCTGACTCATCGTAGATGAGACTGGGATTGTATTCTTGCTCATCCTCCAATAAGGGAGTGAGAACCAGTAGATCTGAGGGGTAGTCCCCGCCTGACACCAAGGATGGCCCTGGCTTTGGTAGTGATGTTCCATGAGGAGGCCACATCTGTACAGAAGGCAGCTGTAGCACTGAATGAGGAGTTTGCCTCGACAGAGGCAGCAGCCCAGACAGTGGCACTGGCGCAGACACCAAAGATGCTGCTGACCCTGAGGATGCCTCAGTGCTGTAGATGGCACCAAAGGGTGCAAGGATCCACAGCTCCATGAGAGGCTGTGCAGCGACAAACTGCTCATCCAATGTATGTTCAGAAGGCAGATGGGGTGCGGAAAAGGAGGAGTTTGTCCAAAACAGGGTTTATTTAACTACAAAATTGATTAGCGTTTTGCTCATAAAAGTGCTAAAACACTGTGAAAATGCATAGCACCTGTCTCACTGTGTTTAACAAACATAACGCTGCTAGAAAACCTATATAAATACTTTCTGTACAGTTAGCATTGTCCCAAGGAAAAAAAACTGCTAATCAATTACTTAAAACCCTGCAAAAGCTACGAGAAAGTCCAGTATCATATCATCCCTCGCTGAGGGTGATGAAGGATGAGACACCGAAATCAAAGAACTCAAGGAAGATGAATGTTTTGGGACAATAAGGCATAAACCTGACCCAAACCTGTGCCATTGCTTAGAAACACAAAATTTGTCAACAGAAAAGGACCACCTGCCCCCATCTGCCCAGACGGTCCCTGCCCAGTCTGTCTCCACAGAGACCCTCCCTCCTCCCTGCCCATTTGCTAATATTCCCCTATGTCTATACCATGAATGCTTAAAGCCACCTACTGTTTTCACCTCCACCACTTCCTCTGGCAGTCTATTCAAGGCATCCACCACTCTTTCGATGAAACACTACTTCCTCGTCCCTCCTAAACTCCCTCCCCACCAGCTTCACTGCACACACTCTGGTTCTGGTGCTTTACCTATTTGATAGAGACTCCCCTCCTGCACCCTGTTCACCACCACAGGGTACTTGCAGGTCTCTATCGTCCCCTCTTGTTCTCCTGTCTTCCAGGGTGTACATTTTGAGATCATTCAGTCTCTCTACATAGGGCTTTTGGTGCAACCCCGTCACCATTTTAACTGCTCTTCTCTTGACTGCCTCCACCTTTTCTAAGTCCTTTCTGGGGTGCGACGTACAGAACTGGACACAATACTCCAGGTGGGGTCTTTCTTTACTCTTTTTATACAAGGGCGTGGTAAAGGTTAACAGTCCCTGGAACCCAACGTTATGCGTGAGCGTGGTCGAGACCATTTATTTTTGTGAGTACGAGAGGACTGCCTAGCCTCTCAGTTGCAAGACTGCCCAGCAACAGAACACTTGCCCAGAGAGGAGTAGTGGTCAGACACAAAATCGCTGCCAGAGCAACTAGCCTTTTCAGGCACCCTGCTTGCCATAACAGTTTTCGAATGTTGTAGAATGAGGTATGGCTGTGAGAGAAACTTGACAATTAAACCATGAAAAACAACCAAAACAAGAAAACAAAAGAAAAGTGGTTATAACCTGCCATAGAGAACAAGACAAACTAGACTAAAGCTATGCATGTATGCATACTGGCATTCTGGTCCCCAGCTAAAAACATGCTGCACTTTGGCGGTGGGGAGAAAAAAGGACCTGATGGGGTTGAGGCGGTGTCTCTATATACATAGATACATAGAAGTTAACGGTAGATGAGGGACCTCTTGGCACACTCAGTCTCCTATTTATCCCTACCTAATATGAGGTCTGATGCACAAATTGAACTTCAGAGCACCCTTCCCCCACCCTTACCTCCAGGATACCCTTGTGTCTGTTCCACATCTTCTTGAATCCTGTGACCATTTTAACCCCTACCACCTCCTGGTAAGCCATTCCAAGCTTCCACCCACCACCCTGTCTGTGAAAAATATTTTCTCATGTTGCCCCTGAGCCGTCCCCCTCCAACTTCATACTGTGCCTCCTTTACTTTGGAAGATGCTCCCTTCCCGTACTCTGTTTATACCAATGAGATATTTGTTGGTCTCCATCATGTCCCCCCTCTCCCTCCTTGCCTCCAGAGAATACATATTTAATTCTTTTAGAATTTCCTCATAGGTCTTTTTATGCAGGCCCTGCACCATTTTAGTTGCCCTTCTTTGCACTGCTTCCACCCTGTCTATGTCCTTTCTCAGATGGGGCCTCCAGAACCAGATGCAGTACTTTAAGTGTGGTCCAACTAGTGTCTTATACAGAGGCAAAATGACCTCACTCCTCCTACTTGCGATACCTCTCCCTATGCATTCAAGCATCCGGGTAGCCTTCTCCACCGCCTTGTCACACTGCCTAGCTTCTTTTAGGTCATCCGAAATAATAACTCCCAGGTCTCTTTCCTGCTTTGTGACTGTTAGTACTGCCCCTCCTAGTTTGCCCTTGGATTCTTGTGCCCTATATGTATGATCCTGCACTTTTTTTGCACTGAATCCCAGCTTCCATTCTCTATACCATTTCTTCAGTGTTTTAAGGTCCTCGCTCATCTTTTCAACCCCCGCAGCATATCCACCCTATTAAATACCTTCATGTCATCCATGAATAGGCACATCTTCCCCCTCCAGCCCCTCTACAATGTCTCCACTATAGACACTGAAGAGGACTGGCCCCAACACTGACCCCTGAGGCACCCTGCTTGCTACCTCTCCCTCCCCAGAGTGCTCCCCGTTTACCACCACCATTTGACTCCTGCCAGAAAGCCAGTTCTCTCCCCATAGTACTATTTTAGGTTCCACTCCTAGGTTATGTAGTTTATCTATCAGTCTTTTATGCAGGATGGTGCTGAAGGCCTTTCTGAAGTCCAAATAGCAGACATCCACCACCCCACCCTGGTCCTCTGCCTTAGTTGCCCGGTCGAAAAACTCTATTACGTTTGTCTGGCAGGACCTCCCCTTGGTAAAACCTTGTTGTCCTGGGTCTAGTAGGCCATTCATATTAATGTAGTTAAGTAACCTTTCCTTCAGCAAAGATTCCATTATCTTGCCCACTACTGAAATCAGGCTGACAGGCCTGTAATTTCCAACCGCATTCCTATCATCAACTTTGTGGAGTAGGACCACATTCACTCTTTTCCAGTCCCCTGGCACTTCACCTGTCTCTAGCGATAAGCTGAACAACTCTGTGAGGGGTGCAGCCAACTTTTCCTGGAGTTCCTTTAACACCCTGGGGTGCACTACGTACAGGCCCATTGCCTTGTCCACCCTTAGCTTCTTTATCTCACTTAGGACTCTCTCCTCTGTAAAGGGGATGATGTTCACCTTTCTGACAGTTATGCCTCTGGTCCTGCATCTCTGGCACTGTCCCCCCACCGGTGAATACTGAGCAGAAATACCTATTCAGTATGTCCGCTTTTTGTCAGTCCTCCTCTTATGTAAGCCCCCTCCTTTCATCCTAATTGCTCCCTCCCTTTGTTTTCCTCCTTTCTCCAAGCGTATTTATAGAATTTCTTGTCCCTTTCTTAATTGTCTTGGCTATAGTCTCTTCCGTTAATGCCTTTGCTCTCCTAACTGCCCTCCCGCCTCCCTTTGCTTCTCTTGGTAACATTCTCTATCCTCCTCCTTCTGCATTCATTTGTAGTTAATGAAGGCTAGTCTTTTTCACCATTACTACTTCGCCACCTCCCTGTGAACCAGATCGGCTTCCTCCTCCTCCTGTTCTTGCTGACCCGCCTAACACATAACTTGGTTCCTCCATTAATACTATGTCTTATTACAGCCCACTATTCCTCCACCCCTTTTTTCTCCTCCAATTCTGCAAGGGTTCCCCTCAGGCATACCCTAATTTTCTCAGAATCTGCCCTCCTAAAGTCCAGCACTCTCGTTTTGGTGTGGTTTGGTTCTGGCTCAGTTCTTACATTAAACCTCACTGACCAATGGTCGCTGGTCTAATCCAACACCTCTATGTTATCGACACAGACTCAGTTTGTTAGTATCAGGACTAGCACCGGACCCTCCCGAGTGGGTTCCATTACAAGTTGCCTGAGGCTCGCCCCCTGCAGACAGCCTAGGATGTCCCTGCACCCTGATATTGCCGCTGCTGGGGGACTCCTCCACATCCAGAAGATTTAAGTCCCCCACCAGCAACAATTCTCCCTTGTTAACCATCATTTGTATTGCTTGCAACAGCTCTCTATCCCTTTTTTCTCCCTGCGCTGGAGGTCTGTACACCACCCCCATATGTATAACTCTCCCATTTCTCTTCTCTAATATGACCCACAGTACCTCCACTCCCCCGTCCCCCTTGAATTTCTGTAGCCTTTATGCAGTCCCTTACATAAAGAGCTACCCCCTCCCCCTTCTCCCTACCCTGTCCCACCTAAACAGAGTAAAGCCAGGAATCACCAAGTCCCAGTCCTGATGCTCCTTGCACCAGGTTTCTGTGACTGCCACTAGATCCAGGTCCTCCCCTACCATGATGGCCTCAAAGTACAGAATTTTATTTCCCAAGCTACAGGCATTCACACACAGTGTTTTTCTCTCCACAGGTACCATTCCCCATTTTACTCTCATTTCCTACTACTGGGTGAGTGCCAGCTAAGTTCCTACTTTCCTTGATGATCCTTTCTTTCTTTTTTCCTAGCCTCATACTCACCCTTAACAGGTTTCTAACAGGACCTCATCCATATACCTTTTAGCTTCCCCCAAGGACTCTCAACCCCTCCCCACTAAGGTGAAGGCTATCCTTAGCAAAAAGTCCCTCATCCAAACAACCATTTCCCCATCCTCCAAGACAAACAAACCCCTCTAACCTGCACCAGTCTCTCAGTCATTCGTTGAAGTCCTCTATCCTCCTTTTCCTCCCTGTACTGGCACAGGGTACTGGAATAACTTCAGAGAATGCTACAGAGCTCACTACTATCCTACAACACTCTGCCAACTCCCTGAACCTCTGTTGGACGACCCTCACCTCATTCCCCGTCAAATCATTTGTTCCCAGGTGAATATTCAAGTGAGGTTTACCTCCCCATTTGCTGCTTTCATAATCCAAGACACTGCTTCCTTTCATCCCTGGTTCTGGATGACGGATGATTCTGTGGTTTTGAGTCCATTTCCTTATCTAGTGTATGCTCTTTATGATGGAATCTCCAAAGGCTACCACTTTCTGCTGTGGGGACATGGATACCAGCATGCATTCGTGCTATCATCATGACTCAACCCCAAACATTCTTTTTCCTATGGGGTCCTGTTGCCTCTGGTTCTCTGAGTGGGACTCCATTGAGAAGACTGATTTTGGAAGATAACAGTTCTACATGGTGCGAAGCATGCCCAACATAAGTTTTCGTAAGATGGTTATGATGCAGTTGATACATTCAATTTTGCACTGGGGTGGTGGTGTCTGACCGCAACTGGAGCCAGACATGCTGAAGAGTGGTGAGAGAATCTAAAACAGCAGAATCTTTTAAAAGTGAACAGACATACTGCAACACTCCTAAATCATTTTTACTTACTTACCCCTTTCTCTTCTTTTGTATATAGCTTTTCTTTTTTGTTTTCTGTCTCCTTGGTTTTTAAACCCAGCTCTATATATAGATGCCTACCGTGTCATTATAAATGCTCCAACCCGTGACATCACTAGTTAGCATCAGCCTGTGCCTTCTGACACTGATACCTGGCATAGGCTGCTACAGCACTGAACAAGCATTTGTCAATGCTGAATGTTTGCTCGCTGGCATTAACTTTAGAAGTGAACGAGTTAAACAGATGCAGAATAGGAATGGTAGTGAAGTACTGAACTGACGCTAATTCCACCTCCACCTTGCAGAGATGGACAGGCATTGGGGGGTGCCTTTGGGTCATCGCCCATAACGCTCATGCCATTTCACCTCACCCTACCCTGCAGACACAGAAAGTGTCAATGGTGTGCCGCAGAGATTGTTCGGACTTTACACTCACCTCATTCCATAAGGAAATACACTGAAATGGGTGCAGTATGAGGAGAATGGGGTGAACTTTGGGTCTGAAGAGTCCAAGGCACACCTCGATCTCGATCACTGGCTGCAGGGTGGGGGTGGGATAGTGGGGAGCATTACCATCGACAATCCCAAGTTACACCCCTGGCGCCTGCCGGTCCCTACAGGTGGGGTGTTGTAATCCGGAAACTGGCACAAGCGTTTCTTAGTATTTTCACTCCATGTTTTCAACATGGGCTTTTGACCCCACCACATGAACAGTGACACTAATAGCTCGTTAGCTAAAGGTGATTCTGCACAGCGACTACGCCATTTGGCATACAGGTTCAAAATCACATTTCAAAAGATGTAAAATGACAGCTTTACTGTTCATGAGAGGTGTAAAAAACGTAATGTTGAAAATCTGGAGGAAAGAATATAAAAAAACGTGAGGTCACAGATGTGCACAGAAACTTGCAGAGCACGCTTACACGTAATGCAATTATTTTGGGATCTTTACACCAGATTTTCAACATAGGCATTTTCGGACCTCCACTCATGGACAGTGGCACTGTGATTTTCTTAATCTGTTCCGAACATTGATTTTGCACAGCAATCGCGCCATTGTGCGCCAGATGTGCAAACACACATTTCGGGCAGGATGTGAAAAATGAAAGCTGTACTGTTAATAAGAAGGTGTGAAAAAATGGCAATGTTGAAAATCTGGAGTGAAAATATTAAAAATTCTCGAAGTTACAAGCGTGTGTGGGAAAGTACAGTTACCTAAGAACTTCCAGTAACAGTAGATCTTCGAGAGAGGCTCTCGCAGTAAGTAATTACATATAGGACTGAAGCCGGCAGGCGTCAGGACCTCACGGAAAAATTTCTAGCTAGCAGTCTCTGGCGGGGGACCACCCCCACGTCAGGTGACCGGCGTCATGCGACGTCAGTATAAAGGGGCGGTCCCCCATGCCTGCCTTCCAGTTCTTTCCTGCCAAAGGCCAAAAGGCAAGATAAGAGAGAAGCAGATATTTCTCATCCTGGAAAAGGAGCTGAAAAAGCTAAGGAGGATGGAGGGCGGGAAGGTTTTACCTATTGCAAGAGCCTCTCTCGAAGATCTAGTGTTACGGTAAGTTCTTACGTAACTGTACTATCATACTTCGAGAGGGCTCTTGCCATAGGTAATTACATATAGGACTGAGTCCAAAGCAGTCTGGAACAAAGAGAAGCTCATGGGAGGAGGAAACTACTCTCATACACAGATCCTTTGGTTGTGAGTGTCTTAGGAAAGAAGACCTTGCAGAACAGCCAACCCAAAGCCAGCTCTACGGCGAGAGGCAATGTCCAAACTGTAATGTTTCATAAAGGTATGGACAAAGTCAGCAGTAGCGGCTGCACAGATGTCATCACGGCTACATTCTTGAAATAAGCAGCAGAGGCAGCTACACCCTAGTGAGAGTGACCTCTGACTTGACCTGGCAAGGTCTTGTGATACTGTCATAACAGAAAGTGATACAATGAGCCAACCATTTTGAAAGGCATTGCTTGGAAACAATGTTGCCTTCTCTTTTGGGAGCAAAAGAGACAAACAGTTGATCAGTCTTTCTGAGATCCTTTGTCCTGTTGGTATAGTATCTCAGAATCTGATGAACATCCAAAGTATGTGAGAGGTACTCCCCTTGATTGGAATGTTGTGTAAAAAACGCAGGCAGTTCCATAGATTGATTCAGCGTAGGTTCCGCTACCACCCTAGGGAGAAACTTAGGGTTGATACGCTTGAGCCAATGCTCCTTGTGGAAAAATCAGCACGGATTTTGCACATTAAGGCCTGAAGCTCGGAAATTCGTCGAACGGAGGTGATGGCCACCAGGAAGAGAGTCTCCAGGAAAGGAACTTTAGGTCTGCTGATGCTGCCAGCTCAAAAAGGAGGCAGGGTAAGCTTCTTGAGAATGAAATTCAAGTCCCAAGGGGGGGCAGGTGCGCGAATGGGGGGGTCTCAAGAGGAGAACCCCTTCAAGTAAGGTCTTAGCGACTTCCAGCTACACAAAAGACCTGTCTCCAAAAGGAACATGGTATGCGGAAATTGCCACCATGTGAACCTTCAAGGAGGAGTGACTGAGACCCAGGTCGAAGAGGTGACGCATGTAATCCAGGAGCCTCTTGACAGAGCATGAGAATGGCTCAAAAGCTCTGGAAGAGGCCCAAATAGAGAACCTTTTCCATTTCATGGTGTAAGTGGAGCAAGTGGAAAGTATTCTGGCCTCCACTAGAATCTCCCCCACTTGCGGCGAAACCCCGAATTGGGTATGAACTATGTCTGCAGGAGCCACGCATGCAGCTGAAGGGATTCGAGTCCTGGATGGACCATGGTCCCCTGATCCTGGGTCAACAAGAGCTGCGACAGAGGAAGAGGAGGTTCCTCTGAATACTGTTGCAGAAGACAGAACCAAACTTGCCTGGGCCAGAACGAAACAATGAGGATCATGTGAGCTCCTTCTAAACATAGTTTGTGCAAGACCCTCGGAATCAACGGAATCGGGGTGCCGAGATGAATCTGCCTCTTCCAATTTAGGAGACAGAGCGGCTCTCCAAAAAACTCGGTGCCCTGGAGCGAGAGAGCAGAAGACAAGAAGTTTTGCGTTGAGAGGAGAGGCAAACAGGTCTACCTGAGGGGTTCCCCAGCGTAGGAAGACATCATCTGCTACCCCTGATCCAGTTCCCATTCATGCGTTTGGGTGGACGACCGACTAAAGTGGTCTGCCAACATGTTCTCAACCCCTGGAACATGAACCGCCGTGAGGTGAAGGTTCTGAAGTATTGTCCAATCCCAAACCCACTTCGCTTCCCTGCAAAGAGGGTAGGAACGAGTTCCTCCCCGTTTGCTGATGTACCACACTGCGCACATGTTTTTGTCGGTCTGAACAGCCAGATGACTGGGAAGCAGATACAGATGCAGAGCTTGTAAGGCATACAGGACGGCTCTTAGCTCAAGCAGATTTATGTGGAGAGTCTGCTCGAATCTGGACCAAGAGCCCTGGTTCTGCTGAGATCCCAAGTGGGCTCCCCAGCCCTCGCCCGAGGTGTCTGCTGTCAGAGTTTGGAAGGGGGGAAGAGAGACAGAAGAGAACTCCCTGGCAAAGGTTCTCCTGAACCATCCACTAATGCAAGTCCCGAACCATCGGAGAGGAGACCAGGATCTCCCGATCTAGGTCATCCACCAACTGATCCCACTCAGACAGAAGCGTCCACTGAGAGATCCACATGTGGAACAGAGCACGAAGCACCATCGGAATGGCAGCTGCCCTGAGCCCGAGGAGGGGAAGGACTGACCTGGCAGAGATGCGTCTGCAGTTGGACAACAGGCTGGCCTAAGCCTGAAGGGTGTCCACCCTGTCCAAGGCAGGAAGGCCATACTGGAGGTTGTATCCAGGATCGCCCCGATAAACTGGAGTCTTTGTGATGGGATCAAATAGGACTTGGCCTGGTTGATGGTAATATCCAAGCCGGTGAAAACCTGCAGGGTAAGGGAAAGGGAGCGCAGGAGGTCCTCCCTGGATGGGGCCACCAGAGCCAGTCGTCCAGGTATCGGAAAATGGAACTCTCTGGTACGTGAGGTGGGCCACAATTAACGGGAAGGCATTTGCTGAAAACTCGGGAGCCAAGGAGAGACCAAATGGGAGGGCCTTTGAACTGGTAGTGGTCCCCTGAAAAGAAAACCAAGGGATTTGTATGGACGGGCAGATAAGGATATGCAGGGTAGGCATCCTGCATGTCCAGAACACACAAGTCACTGTCCTGGCTGAAGTAGAGGAAGAAGGCCCTGCAGAGAGCATTCTGAACCTCCTGTACTCACTGAACAGGTTCAGGAACTGAGGTCTCAGGATAGGCCTCACATGCCTGATTTCTTCAGAACCAGGAAGAAATGGAATAGTAACCCGTCCCTGGAGATGGGGGAGGGCAGGTTCTATTCCGCCTAAAAGAAGGGCAGAGATTTCTTCCTAACCAGAAGAAGGTGTTCTGGGGAGTAGTACGACCTTAGAGGGGTTCTGGGAGGTTTCTGAAGAAAACTCTATTGAGTGTCCTTCTGCTATCAGCTGGGCACCCAAATGTCGGAGTGATCCTCTTCCAACCCGGCAGATGAAGGAAGAACCTCCATCCTACTGGTTCCTTTGGAAGCTCAGAGGCTGTGGGAGGAAAGGAGTCAGGAGGTGTGAGAGCCAGCACCACGGCTAGAGCTCCCACTTCCGCTTGGGAGGGAGGACCCAACGCCTATGTCCGCGCCCTTGTGGTTCACCCGCCGTGCACGCCTGCGAAAGGGACAGCGCTGAGGCTGAGGGGCTCTGTACATGGAGTCAACTTCCTTGAGAGCAGTGCCTTCTCCTGCAGGCAGGTGATGATGTCCTTGACATCACCATCGAACAGCACCGAACCCCTGAAGGCGTGTCCAGGATAGCGGACTGCACTTCTGGGACCAAACTTGACACTCGGAGCCAGGCATGACGCTGCAAACTGACGGCGAACGCCGACTTCTTTCCAGCAGCATCCACTGCATCGTAAGTAGCGCATAGCATGTGTCTACTGGCCGAATGAGCAAAACGGACTAGGTCTGCTGCTTTCTGTTTGGTCTGTGACTCAGGAAGGGAGTCCAATTTCATTTCCACCTCACTAAGGATGGCCTTCTGGTAATTCTCCATGTGAGTAACGTGGTTCATGGCCCTAATACCCAGAGTGGATGAAGCGAAAACTTTCTTCCCATACTGGTCCAGAAGACGGGACTCCATATCGGGTGGAGATGAGCTCAAATGCTTTGGGTTGGCTGTGCGGCCGTGGGCAGTGCTGATCACGACCGATTCAGCCTTGGGGTGTGAAGAACGGAACTCAACACCATCCGGAGACTGTACAGCCTGTCCATCTTCCTCGGAGGGGGGGCTATGGCAGACGGTTGTTTCCAGATGGTGGAAACAAGGTCCGCGTGAGGCTCGGATCCAGGGTGGCACCAAGGTAGAGCCACCGGGGCAGATCCAGATGCAGCTGGCTTCGCCGCCAGGATCTGGCTCCAAAGATTTAATGATGCAATGACTGGATCTTTGTAGCACCCGTGAAGGAAAGATCCTCCAGAGGGTACTTCAGAGGAGTCCTAGGGCGGAGCTTGTCTGGAGTTTGTGGCTCGACATCGAAGTCGGAACGTCCGTCAGAATCATCCAAGGAGTCCGAGGAAGATAGAGGAGACGAAGACTCCTCCCTGCTTGGGGTGGGGGGAACAGACCCCTTGGGGAACTCCTGCGGTAATATGCCACCCCTTGTCTTGGAACCGGAGGAGACACCTCTGGTAACAGGAGGGAGGGGAGTGGGTCTCTCGCCCTCGACGATGGGGATCCGGAACGGGTTCCGGCGTCGGAAGGAGGCTGTCCACTTCCGTGATGAGCTGAGCCTTGGCCTCAACCCACCAGGAAGCCAGTCTCCCTTAGGTCCACCAGTGGCTGGGGTGGGAGCGATGGAGGAGGGGGAGGTGGGAGATACAGATATACAGGTTACTCACCTGTAACAGGAGTTCTAGGAATGGTATATGTTGTCCAACCCACACTGTCTGGCAGGTTCCTTGCCACTTTAAATCTTGCGGAAGGTCTTCAAGCTGGCTCCTCCCACCCACCGGGTGGTAAAACTCTCAGCTCCGCCCCATGGCGCCAGATCTAGCCACGCTGGAAGCCGAGTTGTCTGTGTCGAGCCAGGGAGGGTCAGTGGGTCGGTGAATGAACAACATATACCATCCTAGAACTCCTGTTACAGGTGGAGTAACCTGTATTTCTAGGGACATGGATATGTTCATCCACACTGTCTGGCAGACTCCTAGCAGTTCTCTGGGAGGAGGGAGGCAGGCGACACCCCTACTTGGGAAATAGCGACTGGAGGAACCGAGGCCCCAAAACCAGCATCCCGGCGTGACTCAAGATCGTGTGGTAGTGGGTAATGAGAATGCGCTGACTTCCAGGTAGCAGCCCTGCAGATTTCCTGGATAGGACGTCCCCTGAAGCATAACCGATGCAGCCGGAATGGCGGGTAGAATGAGCTCATTCCTCTGGGAGGCTCCATGCCCACCAACCTACAGCAGAGATCAATGAGAGATGACCCACCTGCCTATCGCCTGCTGGCTGCAGGTCTGCCAGGTGTGGCACAGGCGTGAGTGACAAACAGCTGGCGAACCTCTCCGAACCTCAGCCGTCTGCTCCTTGCCATAGTGGCGAGGCGCTCTTCTGAGGTCCAAAGTATGGAACCTATATTCGGCCTCCGAGGTGTGATTGGGGTAAGAACACCGACAGAGTGAAACACCTGGTTAAGGTGAAACTCCGACACCACCCTGGAAGAAATTTCAGGTGGGGGCGCAGGACAACCTTTGTCCCTGTGGAAGACCAGGTAGAGGGAAACTCATGGAAGCGCCTGGAGCTCTCCCATCCTTCAGGCAGCGTGACAGCCACCAGAAAACGAGTCTTCCACGACAGGTGAGAACACCTGTGCATCGGTTGAATAGACTTGCCCATGAGCTTAGCGAAACCAGCAGTAGATCCCACAGAGGTGGAGGTTCTCGCACCGAGGAATATGTGATCAAGGCCTTTGAAAAGAGCTCCATCACCTTCCTGCACTGCACTAACTGCTTCCTCGCCTGGCTCGGTGAGTAGAGATGGCTGCCAGGTGCACCTTAAGGGTCACAGTCAAGCCTGGCTGAGAAAGGGACCACAGGTAGTCCAGAATGCTTGGCAAGGAACAGGAGGAAGGGTCCAGGCCCTTGCCCTGACACCAAATGGAGGATATCTTCCATTTGAAGGCATAGCATTTTCTGGTCGACTCTTTAAGGGACACCTCAACGACGTTGAGGACCTCGTGAGAAAGATCCAAGGCCTGGAACTCTAGCCGCTCAGGAACCAGGCTGTCAGGTGCAGGGATTGAAGGTCCGGATGGAATATATTTCCCCTGATTGACTGAGATCAGGTCCGGGCGGGCTGGAAGCCGCCTCGGGAGCCTGGAGCTGAGACTGAGGAGATCTGGATAACGAACTGGCAGGGCCAGTCTGGGGCTACCAGAATCACCTGCGCCTTGTCCCTCCTCACCTTGAGAAGCACCTTGTGGAACAAGGGAAATGGTGGAAAGGCGTAGAAGAGGCCCGGGGTCCACGGCCTCGAGAAGGCATCCCCCTGCAGAGAGCCCTGCTGAGGGGGGCGGGCATGAAACATCCTCAGCTCCGCATTCTCCCTGGAGGCAAACAGGTCATCCGCGAGGCATGCCCCAGTGGGAGAACAGATCTTGACTACCTCCAGCAGGAGAACCACTCGTGAGACGCATGGCCCCTATCGACTTGGGGCATCGGCCAGGTGTTGGAGGCTCCTGCCACATGAATGGTGAGGAGATCCTCCAGGCTGCTGCATACAGTGACCAGATGTGGAGAGCTTCCTGCACAGAGCATGGAGCACATCCCCGCCCTGGCAGTTTAGGTAGTACATGTCGTGGTATTGTCCATCTGGACCTGGACTATTGACCCCATAGAAATGGCGCAAGGCGGTGAGGGCTAGACAAACTGCTCAAAGCTCCAGCAGGTTGATATGGCATTGGGACTCCCGAGGGGACCAGAGGCCATGCGCTCTGTGCTCCCTCAGATGGGCACCCCAACCCATCAGAGATGCATCAGTCGATAGAGAGACCGTCGGCTCGGGGCGACAAACAGGATGCCCGCCTGCAGATGTGCTGGAATGGTCCACCACTGGAGAGCGTTCCACATCCCCTGGGTCACCGTCACTAGCTGATCCAGCAGATCGAAGTGCTGTGACCACTGGCTGGCCAGTCCCCATTGAAGGGGACGCATGTACCAGCGGGCACAACGGACCACGCTGGTGCAGGCCCCCATGAGGCCCAGGAGGCGCGGGAAGTCCCGGGCAGGGCGCGATTGCCCAACCTGAAATGATTGGGCAAAGGAGAAAAGAACCTCGGCCCTATCCGCCGGGAGCCGTGCTCTGGCTCGAAGAGAGTCGAGCTCTGCCCTGATGAATGTATCACCTGCTTTGGCATGAGTTCCGACTTGGCCTCGATGATGTGAGGCCAACCTGAGAGCAAACCTGGAGGGCCAGATCTCTGGACCCGCTCCACCTCTGCTCTGGAGGGGGCTGCAATCAGCCAGTCGTCCAGGTAGGGGTACACCCGGACCCTTTGGCGCCGCAGGCATGCTGTCACCACTGCCATGCATTTGGTGAAGACCCTGGGAGCTAGGGAAAGGCTGAAGGGCATGGCCTGGAACTTGTAAAGGGATCCCTCCGCTCTGAAGTGGAGGAATCTCTGATGGGACAGACGGATTAGGACATGAAAAAACGCATCCTGAAGGTCCAGGGAACAGAACCACACGCCTCATTCCAAGGATGGGATTATCTGAGCCAGAGTGACCATCCTGAAGGTCCGAGACCTTAGGAACCTGTTCAGGTCATGCAGGTCGAGAATGGGGCGCCAGCCCCCCGTCCGTTTTGGGACCAGGAAATACCTGGACACAAACCCCAGGTCTGGAGGAGGATCCATACCTTCCTGATCACCTCTTTTGAGGGCAGGGCAATATCGTGTGAGGCGACAGAGAGGCTGCGGACCCCGTGGCCCGAGGGAGCCGCTCGGGAGGCGGGGCCTGCTTGAACTCCAGAGGCAGGCCCTTTCCTACCACCCAGCGGTCCCGTGGTGACAGCGGACCAGGAGGAAAGGAAGTGTCTGAGCCGTCCCCATGGGGGAACAGGGGAGTGATGGCGGGAGCAGGGCAGCACCTCCACCCCTCACTGGGCAGGCTTGGAGGAGGACGGCCGGAAGGGCGTCCTGGGCCTTACATCCCTGCTTCCTACTGGAGGAAGCCGAGGAGCTGGGTTTGGGATGCCAGCGCAAGCCTGCTGGCCCTGGTGCTGGTGCTGTTGGGCCGGACGTGCCGCAGGCGCAGAAGGATGAAAGGACTTGTGCTGCTGCTGTCGGCGGCCTTTGTCCTTCTGGGCGGAGGTGACCAAGTCCAGAGTGGCATTGGACTTCTCAATCCACTGGAGGTGACCTTCCACTCCAGGGCCGAAGAGGTCGGTCCCCAAGAAGGGGACGTCCGCCAATTTGTGCTGGGTATCTGCCTTGAAGGCGGATATCCTCAGCCATGCTCTGCGGTGCATGGCCACCGCGGCCACATCCAATCTGGCACAGGAGTCTCCTATGTCCAGAGCCGTTTGGAGCTGCTGCTTAGCCATTGCCCTACCCTGGTCCCGCACCTGCCGGACCGTGGTCTGCAGGTCGGCCGGGAGATGAAGGATCACCTCATCCAGGGAGCCCATGAGGGCATGGGAGAAGTGTGCCATCGGCACGGCCAAGCTGGCCTGGCGGAGGCCAAGGGAGGACGCTGCGTACACCTTGCGCCCGGCGTAGTCCAGCTTTTTGGACTCCTCGTCAGGGGGCTTGTCCACGTCCCTAGTGTTCCCGGAACGCCGGAAAACGCTGTCGGTGACCAACCCCTCGGCTGAGGGGTGTTCTGAAAACCTGGGCAAGGAACCGGTAGGGACCGCATACTTCCTGGCCATCCTGGCCGAAGGCGCAGGGCAGGAAGCAGGCTGCTGCCAAAGCTTCAAGGCTGGGCCAACAATGGCCTCAGCCACCGGAAAGGCCTCCGTGGGGGAATCCCCTCATTCCAGTATCTCTGTCAGAGGATACTTGGCCCGTTTGATATGGGCTCGAGCTGCATCCCAGTGGACTCCGAGATGAGCCGAAGCAAACCTATGAAGGACGATGGGCTTTCGTCCAACAACTGGCTCCCAGAGGACTCCAGGTCAACCGGCCTGGAGAACAGGGAGGAGTCGTCGTCGGACTCGGAGGAGTCCGCGAAGAGCTGCCTGGGGCCTGAGCCACCCTCCACCTGCTGAGGATGGTCGGGAATGAGGGTGACCGACAACCTGTGGGGCAGGCCTTGACCCGACTGGGAGTCCTTGGTCGGTGCCCCCCGATTTCGGTTGTGGAGGCAGAGGTTCCACCACAATCAGTGGGGCAGCAGGTTTCGCTGAACAACACCGGCCATGCTCGGGCACCTCGACTTCTGGCGAGGGCTGTTTCGGCTTGTCGAGGTGACAGCCACTTGATGGCGGGAAGGTGGCGGTGTCGACTTGTTCCCGGACAATTGTAACTCGCTGCCACATCAGGTCCTCGTAGGCGCCGACGCAATTTGCGCCGAAGCTTCTCCTCTTCCAAGGAGGAAGATGAGGACGAGCGGCGGCGCCACTTACCTTGGTGCCGAGACCAAGACCGCCGATGTCGGCGGGATCGGCTGGACCGAGAAGAAGTCCGAGACCGAGATCCTCGGTGTTTCCGAGGACGGGTCTGGGAAGGAGCGGGGGACACCCGCTCTTCCCTTGGCTCGGATGCCTTAATCGGGGACTGCTGCACCGGGGGTGCATGCAGATCCTCGGTCTCCACTGGGGGAACCGGTGAAGAAGGGTTGTCGGCCTCACCAGTTGACAGTCCATCCGACGGGTCGAGAAAAATCTCGACCGTGTCAACAGATGTCTCAGCCGGCTGGCCTTACGGGGACACTGTGAAGCCAGCGGACTTAGCCACAACCTCAACCGAAGTCGACAGTCGGCTGTCCAGGAAAGGAGACCTCTCCCGCTCCCATGAACGCCGACGATGGGACTTACCCTTAGAGTCCTTCTTCTTGGACCGAAAGGAATGTCCCGATGGCCCCTCTCCCTTCGTGGAAAGGGATTGGCAAAGCTCCTTGAACGAAGCTGAATACGAGGTACCCAGAGAGAGCGGGATAAATGCCACGACATGTGCCGCCTCCTCCTCGAGGGAGATCATCTGCTCGAGTTGCTCAGCCGAGCCAGCCGCCGCGGTAACCGCTCAATGGGCCTCCTTTGACTTAACCGTCGGGTAGCGCTTCTCGGGGCGCCCAAGCTGTAACCGGGCAGCGTGGTCCTCGGGACGTTGGCGAAAATGAGCGGCATAATTCGCGGGCCTGCTGGTGCGTGTTCCTAGGCAGGCAGTAGGCTAAGTGGAGTGTGGGTCCGTCCTGGACATCTTCTGCCCGCAAGGGCACCGCCGGAATCCGGGAGTCGATTTGTCCATCGCAGCCGCGAGGGAGAAAGATGACCGAAGTCATGAAAATTTTAAAATGAGTTTCGGGCAAACTGAAGAATTAGGATCCAGTCTATCACACAGAGCGTTAAGGAGGGAACCTGAGCTTCCAAGCGGTAAAGAAGATCTGGCGTCATGGAGCGGAGCTGAGAGTTTTACCACCTGGGTTGGTGGGAGAAGCCAGCTTGAAGACCTTCCGGCAAGATTTAAAGCGGCAAGGAACCTGCCAGACAGTGTGGATGAACAACATATCCATGTCCCTAGAAATTCTGGATATCCGTATGGCGAGTAACCATAACCCGACGGCGGGAAGCCCGGCATCGGGTACTGGATACTGCAGACCCGGGTAAGACGGCGTCTGATAAGATGGCGCATACCTGGGTGCCAGGGGCTCCGATGAGGTGGAAGGCCCTGGGAATGCCCCCGCAGGCGGGCTGGGAATAGGAGGCCCGCTGGTCATCGAGTCCGCGTAGGGACAGCATCCGGGAGAGGAATGTCACCCGGGCGTCTGGCAAGGCGGCGTTGGTGCCAGCGCAGAGGGTCCGACGTCGGGTTGTCCGCCCAGCAGGAGGGGACCTGATGGGAGTGTGCCTGCATCCTCCTCCGTATAACTGGGGAGTGGAGGATTAAAATCCCCCGAGTCTAACAGGGGAGACGCTGGGGGCCTCGGAAGGTAGCAGCGAACGCTGCAGGGAGCTAGAGACGGTGGACTGGATGACAGGGTCCGGTGTCAGCTCCAATGCCGTGTGACCATCGGACGGGCCAACGGACGTCTTACTGGCGGGGTCCAGGCAGACGTCGGAGGAGCCATCGTCCGATTTAGTGGAACTGGCACCCAAGGAAGGCCGTGATGGAAGGGTGGTCTTGACGGGCGGTTTGGAGACTGTCGCTGCCCGAAGGGTTGAGCGACTCAGCGGTCTTCTCCGGCCAGGCGCCAGAGGAGCTGACGCCTGGCTTACTGGAGCCATCACATTGGAAGCGCAGCAGCCTTACCGTGACTGAGGCCTCCTTTAACCCGGAGGCTCGGGTCCCGAGCGCCAGCCAGACGGGAGGGTCGATGCCAGCTTGGACACCTCCAAGATGGCCATCGTGGAACAGTCCCCCGGGGGGGGGGGGACGTTACCTTAGGCACGGCGACTCCAGCCGAAGTCGTGGTGGCCAAGGAAGTGGAGTCCTGGTCCCAGTGCTTCTCCTTGTCCTTCTTTCTACAGTGATCCTTGGACGAAGCTGAGGCCTAACGAAGCTTCTTCAGCTCCTTCTCCATGGAGATCATTTTCTTTTTAAGGATATAGGCCTCCAGGGACTGCTGCCTCTGTCGATGGGTGGTGGCGTTGAACTTCAGACAATGCTGGCACTTCTCCACGAGGTGGTCCAGGCCTAGACAGAAGAGGCACTGGGAGTGTCCGTCCTTGTGAGGGAGTTGGGCGCCGCATGAGTCACACTTGTTCTTGGGCTCGGAGGGAGTCGGGGATGACATACACTGCACAAAACCTGACAATAAATTTGAAGAAATCGAAGAGAAAACGGTGGTAAAACTACCTAATGACTGATGAAGCAGTGGAACTTAACCGCGAGGTGCTTTCAGAAGCTAACAGCAAGAAAGCACTGGACGGCGGGCGTAGGGGACCGCCCCTTTATACTGACGTCACTCACCTGATGTGGGGCTGTCCTCAGCCAGAGACTGCTAGCTAGAAATGTTTCTGTGAGGTCCTGACACCTGCCGGCTTCAGTCCTATATGTAATTACCTACTGCAAGAGCTCTCTTGAAGTAACATCTACACAATGCACACTCGTAACAGAGTCATTTTTTTTGTAACATAGGCTTTTTGGGAGCCCACCTCATGAACAGGGACACTGTTGTTTTGTTAACTGGTCCCAGAAGGTATTTCCACGCAGTGACTGCAAAATCACCTTTCGGGACCGAATAATGACATGACTGTGACCAAGATCATGAGGTGGGGTTCTCCCAAGAACCCCATGCTGAACAGTTGGTGCCAAAAGTCGCAAGAATGGCCGAGATATCCACCTAAGTTGAAAATCCCCCATTTATGCCAATTTACAGCCTACCAGCATTTCTTCAGTTCGCGGCTGGCTCTGAAGAGTGCAGACGTGTTCCCGCTCCACCAGAGATAGCGGCGCTGGACCTCTGGAGGTAAGTATGGGGTGGGGGGAGGTGGGGTGCACAGAGGGTGGGTGCAGGTTGGAGGAGGGGCTGCAATAAGCAGCTTGGGACTGTTTTCTTGTTTACAGGTTAAAAACAAGAAAAAAAAAAAAACTTTGCAGGAAGGTTTTCTTTTTTCCAGGTACATTTGGCACTCTGGGGTGGGCTCCCAGTGTGCCACCTGAGTGTTTGGGAGGACTGGAGCAGACAGGGATTGGACACCCCATCAGCAAAGAAAATGGGTCTGTGTTTGGGGGGGGACTGGGCACCCTCTTGGCAGACAAATTAAACTAGAGGGACATCATGCCGACAGGGATTGGGCTCCCTGTTGGCAAATGAACTGGGGAGGGGGCATGCCAACAGGGGAACTGGGCACCCCCCCCATCAGCTTTCGTGGGACTGTGAGAGGCAGATGGCGACAGCCGCCACTATGTTTACTGAAATGTTACACCAGGCAAGGAACGCCCTGCAATGAGGGGGCACTCCCTCATTGCAGCGGCAAATTTCTTTCAAGTTGGTGGCACGCTTCTGAGCTGCTGTCATAGACAGCATGCTCATTCATTGGTGCCACAGACACAAACCCCAAAAAGCAGTGCTGTACCTCCACAACCTGCTACTCCAGCAAGCCGTCACATGTTTCTTGCGCATACGTGCAAGCAAACATAAAAAGAAGCAGTGCTTCAATGTGCTCGGTTTGTATTGAAGAAGCATCCCATGCAAGTTGCACTATTGGCACAGGACCAACGGACTCACTCCAACCAATGATGCCACTGGCTGGAGTACTTATAACGGCGCCATGGGGAAGTCACATGCACAGCTGGTTTTAAAGATGAGGAAGACAGAAACAAAAATAATACTGTAGATGTGTACAGAAAAAGAATAGAAGGAAAGTAAATCTGATTTCAGAGTGTCACAGTGTTTCTGTTCCCCTTTAAAGTAAAGCTGTGACATTCTGTATTGGGCTTCATACCCCCATTTCCCTGAGGCAGCGATAGTCCGTCTGTGCCATAATTATAACATTTACTACAACATATACCACTCCTAGAACTACTGTTACAGGTGAGCAACCTGCGTTTCTAGAAATGTGGATATGTTGCTCTTATCCACACTGTTTAGCAGACTCCTAGCAGTTCTCCGGGAGGAGGGAGGCAAGGCGCACACCCCCTACTTAGGGAACAGAGATTGGAGAACTGAGGCCCCAAAACCAGCATCCTGGTGCAACTCTAGGTCAATGTGGTAATGGGAAATGAAGGTGTGTGGGGACTTCCAGGTAGCAGCCCCACAGATATCCTGGATAGGGACATCCCTAGAAGCAGCCACTGATGTGGCAGTATGGCTGGTGGAATGAGCTCTTGTCCCTACAGGAGGCTCCTGACCCGCCAACCTACAGCAGAGATCAATGCAAGATGTAATCCATCTGCCAATTGTCCACTTAGCTGCAGGTCTGCCAGGTGCGGCTTCAGCGTAGGTGACAAACAGCTGGCGAACTTCTCCCTGAACTTCAGCTGTATGCTCTTTATAATAAGAGCACGCTTGTCTCCGGTCCAAAGTATGGAGCCTGTACTTGGCCTCAGAGGTGTAATTGGGGTAGTACACCGGCAGAGTCATCACCTGGTTCAGGTGAAACTCTGACACAACCTTCGTAAGGAACTTCGGGTTGGGACACAGGACAATCTTATCCCTGTGGAAGACCATATAAGGAGACACAACAGACAGCGCCTGGAGCTCCCCAATCCTTCTGGCTGACATGATAGCCACCAGGAAGGTGATCTTCCACGACAAGTGTGACATCTTACTCCTGTGCATTGGTTCGAATGGCTTGCCCATGAGCTTTGCCAATATCAGCAGTAGATCCCACGGTGGTGGTTCACGCACAGGAGGGGAAATATGGTTGAGGCCTTTGAAAGCACACCAGACCACCTTCTCCTGTGCCACTGTCTGTTGACTGGCCCGTGCCCGGTAAGCAGAGATGGCTGCCAGGTGCACCTTAAGAGTCGTAGACCAGCACTGTCTGAGAAGTTTACTCCTGAGATATGCATTCTAGGAGACTATGCAGACAGGGTCAAGGGCAATCAGCGGGAACATATGGCATTGATCTCGGCCTGTACCAAAAAAGCGATACTTAGGCACTGGCTAGATTAAATCACCCCCAGTTACTTAGAGTGGTATAAAGAAATCATATTTGCCATTCAAGCAGAATGGATAATTCCTGGAGTAAACTATAAGACACACAAATACAAACTAGTTTGGGACCCACTGTTTACCCTTTTATCACTTCATTAAATGGGAATTAGCACCTTAGATTTTAGTAACACAGTAGTCCCCTGAGTCAAACCTAGCTGTACATTACCCAGAAGCCATAATAATTCAGGTCTTGACATCAACAACCAACCCAGTCCTTATAGCTCTGGTGGCAGGATGGGTGGGGGTGGGGTGGGGAGGTCTGGGTAGAAGGGAGAGGTGGTGGGGACAGACAACGAAAATAATTTTTTTTATTATTGCTTTTTTACTTTAAATGCCATCCCTTCAACTACTTAGTAGATAATGGCTGCATATAGATTCAGCATCCATGTGTTGTCCGTGGTTATCTTGTATTTTGGCAATAAAGCATGTTTAATGACAAAAAAAAAAAAAGGGTTGTAGACCGATGACCCCCTCTGAAGAGAGACCAAAGTAGTAGTAGAAAATTTTTATTTTTATACAGGAAAAATACGTCATTTGGATAAAATAATCCAGTTTTCAAGACAGTCCTGTGCAAATTTTCAAGTTTCATATAATCACACCAATTTCAAACAATCAATACAAATTATAAAACACAAAATCACAGAACACACACATCTAGACAATATTAAAAATTAAATCAAGCACATTCACAAAAATATACGTAATGCATCTTTAACCCCTTATAAAAATTTTTCAATTTTCTCTGATCGCAATGAAGGAGGAAGAGTATTCCAACACATTGCTGCTTGGACGCCAAGGTTCTATCCCAAATTTATTCTTACGCTTATCTGGATCTATTCTATTTTGATACAAAGCCCTAACTGAATGTTTCCTAAGAGCAGAATCTTTACCTGCCAATATTTTTGATATATTATGATTCAAATGAATTGTTCTATATTTATATATAAATAAGAACCAACTATACCTATATTCTAGGTCAAGAGGTAACCAGTTTAACTTAGTCAACAAAGGTAGTAGAATGTTAGCCATCGGACTGAGACCTTGCCCTGACACCAAGTAGAGAATCTCATCCACTTGAAGACATAGCACTTCCTGGTCGAGTCCTTCCTGGATGCCTCAACTACAGTAAAACATCTTCAGAGAGACCAAAGCCTGGAACTCTAGATGCTCAGAAAATGAAAATTATGTACCTACCATAATTGTTGATCTTTCTGTATCTTCACCATTCATTACTACTGCGTATCTGGCGGAGGCTAGGACCCCACAGGATAATTTTTTTGTTTTTGGAGGCAGAGTCAATGCAGGGGTGGCACTACCCTCGAGGCCAACATATTACGTGGCACCCGCGGGTTGGACAGTAACTGCCATCGACTCTGCCTTGGTCCCAGTTCTATAACGCCAGAGAGAGAAATAGGAAGGGATGCAGGGGTGGGGCAAGGGAGCCCAAGGGACTGAGAAAAGGAAGGGATATAAAAACTACAAGGAGAAATAAACGACTAAGAGGACAGCAAACAGAGAGGTAGAACAGCCTAAGGGATTGGGAGAGGGGGCCCCAATCTCTGGGTAAAAAGAAAGAGGGTGGAGAAGGGAGGGTAGAAAGGAAAAAGGAGGAGGAGGAGGGAGGGTAGGACACCGCCCCCCCAGACAAGGTGGACCTGGACCTCGAGAGGAACTCCATTTTACAACTGCCAAGCTGCAGAAAGAAGAGAGGGCACAAGACTGCCTCCTACTCAGCCAAGCAGTCCCACAGGGACCAAAACTTGAGACGCAAAGACGTCGAACAGGCCAGACAGGAAGGTGGGATTCACCCCTCCCACCAAATTAAGGAGAATATCCCCAAGAAGGGAAGTAAATAATAGAAAGGGAAAAACCAGGGGACCTGGCTCCTGTTTAACTCAGAAGAAAGGTGAGAAGGCCAACACCCAGAACGGAGGAGTTGTCCCAAGGGGACACCAAAACAACAGGGATTGTTGTGGGGGTACTCAGGAGTACCCCAATCCTTCCCCCATCTCAGACCCCCAGATGGTGGGGGTAGAGATCCGAGCCAGAAGGCAAGGGAGAGCAGAGAGGGGGAAAACCCTGAGACGGCGAAAGGAAAACTCCTTCCCGCATGTCTCCAAAAATCCCCTTCCTTCAAACCACAAGGGAGAGGAGGAAGAGGAGAGGTGCTGAAGTGCAACAAGAGAGACACACAGGTAGGAGGATTGCCCACAGACTGAGGCCCAAGAGGGAAAGGTGGGCGGGATTTAGCGATGAATGCTGAAGATACACAGAAAGATCAAGAATTACGGTAGGTACATAATTTTCATATCTTATCTGTGTCAGTTTTCACCATTCATCACTACTGGGTGAGTACCGAGTTCCCCGAAGGCAGCCCACCACCTCCCTAAGGGACAGAGTCCCTTAGCCTCCAGTGGGGGAGACACCAGAGGGGAGAACCCCTACAGGCCTGGCAAGGCCTGGGACTGGTCTGGGTGAGACGGGGATCTCCCCGCAGGAGATGGAAGATGCGCCTGAAGCTGCCATCTCACCCAATGGGAGAAAAGGTGGGTTCTCCAGAAGGCAGAGGAAATCTCCCGATGCTGGACCAAACATGACAACCTGGAAAGGCGAAGCCATGCAGTCTGCCTAGTGCAGATTGCTGTCCCCACTAGCCTAGAAGCACCTCATTGGTGTCGTAAGACACCCTTGCCTGGTGCCTTGCAAGCTCCAGACCCTGTGCAGAGAGGGCAATGGCCTGCCAGTTTTCCTCCAAATCAGGCATAGAGGCTAGAAGTTGTCCTAGCCTGGACCAGAAGTATCTGCTGTAGGTAGCATGGTGGGCCTGATGAGCTGCCACGCAGAGCAGAATCTGTGTCGATGAGAAAGTTCTCTTCCCCATAAGTCAAAATCCAAAGAGTTGAGTCCAGGGGTCAGTCACAGCCTGGGGTTGCATGCCCAGAGGGGGTATCCAGGAGCATCACACCCGAAGGGGGGGTGAGGGAGGGCTCCTGGAGACCCGGGGGGGGCACAATACCTCTGGTTAAAGTTCCTTGGGTTTGGAACAGAGGAGAAGAAGGAATGCCACCAGACCCGGTTTGACGCTTCCCAGAAGGGAACAGGCCAGGTGGGAACCGTGAGGTTGGCCGCACTGAACTGGCCTAAAAAGGCACGTGTCGACTGGTCACAATTGCTTTCAGTAGGGGAGGAGATGTGGAGCTCATCAATCATCCGCGAAAGGAAGCACTGATAAGCAGTCAGATCAGATGCTGGGGAAAGGTGGATGGAGGATTCCTCTCCCTCGGAGGAGGAAGACGAGGAGGCCGTCAAGTCCAGAGATTCAGGGTCAGCCTGCGCTGGAAAGTGGTGGAACACCTGCTTGTCCATGGCTCTAAAACACGAGGGAAAAGCACAGATGAAGTTTGAACTGCTCCCAGGTAAGAGGTCCCACTGAACCGGAACACCTGGGAGAGGAGGAAGAGCAGGCAGAGGCATGGGAGCCAGCACCTCCGAGGAGGAGCATGGCCTCTGCCCAGGCAGGAGGACCAGCGGATGATCCCAACAAGGAGGAGACCTGGTCAGAATGGCTGGAGCTGTGCCCAAGGAAGAAATCCCTGTGAGGGTGACCGACTGCGTGAGCCCGGAAGGATGGCACCTGACCTTCAAAGCAGAGGCCCCTCTCAAGAGCTCTGGAAGAAGCAGCAAGGATCCACACTACAACTCCTCCCAGAACCTGGGCGGTCCCAGGGAGAGGCAGCTGTGCCAAATCCTGTCCCTCGACCCCTCAGGTCCGAAAGGGCACTCTTCCTCAATACCACCAGCTTAGGTAACTGCCAACCTCTAGCTGACCCCGGGAGACAGCCAGGTACAGTACCTCTCCCCTTCTGGGACATCCTGGATTGAACCAAACCTCAGACTGTCCAGGATCACCAAGGAGGGGGGTACTCCAACTTGAAGGGACAGACACGTCCGTGGTCCCAGGCTGCGTAGCAGCGGCCACCTGGACCGCCGCCGGCTGGTCAGTCCCACTGACCCCAGAATTAACAGAACATGCCCAGCCAGCAGAGGGAGGCTGAGTGGGGGCCGAGGTACTGGACATGGAGGACTCAGATGAATCCATGAGCCAGTCTGGATCAGACCTCAAGTCCTCCTCCTCCATGGAGGACTGAGAGGCCCAATGCCAGAACACTCCACGATCCTGCCCATCCCAGGACATGTGAGCTGCGCCACCTCCATCTCTGGCACTGCGAACGGCGCCAGAGCAGCACCGCGACCAGTGCCGCAAACGGCACTGGAGTCGAAGGCAGCACCGACGCTGAAGGTGGCACCAATCGCGCACCACCCCCTCCCCAACGCCCTAACGACACCGGAGACGGAAGCAGCAATGACCCTGCCCTGGCGCCATGAATGGCACCGAGCCAGAAGCGGCCCCAAAAGCATGCCCTACACCGCCCATGGCACGCCCCATCCCGGCACTCCGATGGTGCCAGAGTCAGAAATAGCGCCAAGGGACGGCCCGGCATCCAGCGGTAGCGCCCAGCCCCGCTGCTGCAAGTGACACCGGAGCCAAGGGCGGCGCTGAGGACGGTGTCAGCCTGACCCAGCGAGCCACAGAGCTCAACACTGAGGAACCATCGCTCAGTGAAATGGCTTGCCAGAACGGTGCCTCCTACCTGGCCTCCAGGAGGGACATATTGGGCCTCCTGCACCATGGAAGGGGCCCCGCTGTGGCAAGGCTAGACTGGTGGAGGTCTCTCTCCTCCGCAGGCCGATAGGAACCAGGAGGGGACCCGAGTAAGGGCCGAGAGTCAGTGCCTTGGCCTGCCGACTGCGAACCCGCCCTCCAAAAGTTGTCGCCGCATGTCCAATTTTGAATGCATGCATTTCTAAAACCCGGCGGTCCATGGAAAAGCAGGCATTGCAGTTATCTATATCGTGGCCTGGGCCAAGGCAGGAAAGGCACTAGTCATCCTGGTCCGTAACGGAGTAAAAAGGCGGCATGGGAACACCGACATGAGAGCCGCCCCACCTTCGACATTTGTCCCTGGAACGGACATGACCGGACGGAAATAAACTAAAAATAAGTACTCCGCGTCGCTATCAGGAAAGAAAGAACGATCTGATGGAGCAGCGCTGAGCAGGGAGATCAGAAACTGAGACACTGGAAATGGAACCAACGGACTAAGCAGCAAATAGGCTATAAACGAAGATAACAATGAACTTCTTCAACAAGGTCCTTACTCAATGGCGGGAGAAGAAGAACTGGGACCAAAGCAGAGTTGACGGCAGATAACAGCCAACTTGCGAGTGCCACATAATTCGTTGACCTCGAGGGTGGCACTGCCCCTGCGTTGACTTCACCTCCGAAAAGAAAAAAAAGTCTCCGTGGGGTCCTAGCCTCCAGCCAGATACCCAGTAGTGATGAATGGTGAAGACTGACACAGATAAGATCCAGGCTCTCAGGTGCAGGGATTGAAGGTCCAGGTAGAGGACCTTCCCTGATTAACTCAGAGCAGGTCCAAGCGTGCTGGAAGATGCCTCAGGAGCTTGTTGTTAAGGAGATCGGGTACCAAAACTGGCGGTGCCAGTCCCGTTCCTGAGCTCACCTGGGCCTTGTCCCTCCTGACATTGCGGAGCACTTTGTGGATCAAGGGAAGTGGAGGGAAGGCAGAGAAGAGGCCTGGGGTCCACAGTATTGAGAAGGCATCCCACTGCAGCGAGCCCTGCTGAGGGGGGCAGGCATGGAACAGCCTCAGCTTTGCATTCTCTCTGGAGGCAAACAGGTCAACCTGAGTGGTGCCCCACTGGGAGAACAAGGTATGTACTACCTCTGGATGGACAGACCACTCATGGGACTCCTCGTCCACATGGCTGAGGGCATCCGCCAGCTGATTTGAGGCTCCTGCCACATGAATGGCTAGGAGATCCGCCTCCAGTCTGCTCACGAGGGTCCAGATTCGGAAAGCTTCCCTGCATAGAGGCCAAGGTGCATGACACCTGTTTGTTGAGATAGTACATGGCTGTGGTGTTGTCCATCTGGAACTGAACCACTTGACCCCGAAGGAACAGACTGAATGCAGTCAGTGCCAGCCAAACTGCTTGCCACTCCATCAGGTTGATGTGACATCAGGACTCTGGAGTACTGCTGCAATTCTGGAGACCCCATCTCCGCAAAGACAGACAGAGTGGAGGCTGTTCAGAAGAGGGCAACCAAAATGGTGCAAGGTCTGCACCAGAAGACATACGAGGCGACTAAAGCAGCTTAATATGTATACCCTTGAGGAAAGGGGGGGGACATGATAGAAACTTTCAAGTATCTCAAGGGAATTAACAAGGTACAAGAGGGTAGTATCTTTCAGAAGAAGAGATGTGCAAGAACAAGGGGGCACAATTTGAAGATAGAGGGGACGGCTCAGAGGTAATGTTAGAAAGTATTTTTTCACAGAGAGAGTTATGGATGCATGGAACAGCCTTCCTGAGGAGGTTGTGGAGTCAGGAACAGTGGGAGAATTCAAGAATGCATGGGACAGGCATAAGGCAATTCTAGTGGGGACAGGAGAAGTAAGCTGTTGATTAACTAGATCTGCAACATCCATCAGGTAGGGAAATGGGCAGACTGGGGTGGGCCAAGTGGTCCTTATCTGCTGATCAAATTCTATGTTCTATGACTGGGTCCAGAGCCCGTGACCTGTGACTCCCATGTGGGCACCCCCAGCCCGTGAGAGAGGAGTTGGTCATCAGGATGACCATTGGCTTAGGGTGGACAAGCAGGGATCCCTCCTGCAACTGTTCTAGTAGTACAGTCCACCATTGAGAGCATCAGACATCTTCTGGGTACCAACTGGTTGAAATGACCTAGTTGCTGAGTCCATTGGCTGACCAGCTCCCATTGAAGGGGTGCATATGTCACCAAGCCCATCAGACCACGGAGGTGCAGGCCACCATGTAACCCAGAAGTCACAGGAAGTCCTGGGCAGGATACAAGTGCCCAACCAGAAATGATCGGGCAAGGAGAACAGAACCTCTGCCTGTCCCCGAGCCTGGCTCTGGCTCAGCAAGAGTTGAGCTCTGCCCCAATGAAGCAGATCACCTGCAAGGTATGAGTTCCAACTGGCCTCACTGATCAGGTCTGGAGGACCAGATCCCTGGACATCTCCACCTTTGATCTGGAGGGACCCGCTATGAGCCAATCATCCAGGTAGAGGTACACCCTGACCCCACGACACTGAAGATGGGCCGCCACCACTGCAATGCATTTGGTGAAGACCCTGGGGGCCAATGACAGGCTGAACGGCATGGCTTGGAACTCGTAGAGGTTTCCCTCTGCTCGGAAGCACAGGAACCTTCGGTGTGACGGATGGATCGGGACATGAAAGAACGGGTCCTGCAGATCCAGGGAGCAAAACCACATGTTCTTCTCAAGAGATGGTATGATCTGAGACACAGTTACCATCCTGAAGGTGTGAGACCTGAGAAATTGGTTCAGGTCATACAGATCTAGAATGCGGTGCCAGCCCCCCATCCATTTCGGGACCAGGAAGTATCTGGAAATAAACCCTGGGTTGACCAGGGGATCCGCGACTCTGGCCACCACCTCCTTGCGGAGAAGTTGGGCGATGTTGTCTCGGAGAGCCGACTGAGCGTGCAGGAAACCTTCTCCTGTGGGGTGCAGGCTTGGCTTGGCGGGTACTGCTCGAATTCCAGAGGTAACCCCTGGCTGACAACATCCAAGACCTACCTGTCCGTTGTAACAGTGGACCAGGTGGAAAGGAAGTGGTGGAGCGGGCCCCCACGGGAGGACCCAGAATGGTCGTGACGGGCATGGGGGTGGCAACTCCCATCCTGTCACTGTGCAGGCTTGAAGGAGGAGGATCCAGCCTGGGGACCGCCAGGACCCTTCCTTCTGGGCTTATGGGCCGGCGAAGGCCCTGAATTGGGCCAAGGGTACTGAGGCTGAGCCTGCTGCTGCTGCACCTGGTACTGGGGCTGCTTGGCCGCAGGGGCAGAAGGCCAAAAGAGCTTACGCTTCTGCTTTCTGGAACCCTGAGATTCCATCTGGGTGGAAGTAACGGAATCCAAGGTGGCATTGGACTTCTCGATATGTTGGAGGTGACCATCAACCCCGGGAACAAACAAATCAGTGCCCAGGAAGGGAACGTCCACCAGCTTATACTGGGTGTCTTCCGTGAAGGTCGAGACCCTTAGCCATGCCCTGCGGCGCGTGGCGACTGCAGCCGCCACCAAATGGGCACAAGAATCCCCGATGTACAGAGCCATCTGGAGTTGCTGCTTAGCAACAGCCTGACCCTGGTCACGGACCTGCTTGACCGTAGTCTGAAGGTCTGTGAGGAGATGAGGAAGCATCTCATCCAGAGAGCCTAAGAGGGCATGGGAAAAATGTGCCATGATGATAGCCAAGCTCGCCTGATGGAGACCAAGTGAAGAGGCAGCATAGACTTTTCTGGCAGAGTGGGCCAATTTCTTGGACTTTTTATCCAGGGGTCTATCGGGTCCCCAAATTGCCCGATCGCGAAAACACAGATTTGGTCACCAACCCCTCAGTCGAGGGCTGCTCTGTGAATCTGATAGGAGCCGATGGGGACCTCATACTTGCGAGCCACTTGGACTGAAGGCGCAGGGCAGGAGGAAGGGTGCTGCCAAAGCTCCAGTGCCGGGCCAACAATGGCTTCAGCCACTGGGAAGGCCTCTGTCAGAGAATTCCCTTTTTTCAGGATATCTGCCAGGGGATATTCAGCCCATTTCTGAACAGGCTCTAAAGGCATCCCTGTGGATTCGGAGATGAGATGGAGAATGGCATGAAAGATGTGGGACCTTCCTGTGTAGAGAGACCCCAAGAATCATCATCAAACCGCGAAGAGTGCAAGTCGGAGTCCGGATACATCGGCCAATCACCTGAGTCACCTTCGACCTGCCGCAGACGGCAGGGAGTGAGGGAAACCGACAGCCTATGTAGGAGGCCCTTAGCGGGCTGAGACTCCTTGGCTGGAGCCCCGAAGGGAGGCTGTTTAGGTGGCGGCTCCACCATGATTGGTGGACAGGCTGGTTTAGGCTAAACTGGGAGGGTCTTCACTGGCTCTGCAGGCGGAGGGGCGGTATTGACCAGCTGTGGAGGAATCGGCATCGGCCTGGAGGGTGACAGCCATGTGATGGCCGGCTGGTGTGGAAGCCAGGGTTGACTTTGGACTGACCAACACCAACTGATCTGGCGTCATGGGGCAGAGTCGAGGGATATACCACCCGGGTTGGTGGGAGAAGCCAGCTTTCAGACCATCCGTTAAGATTTATTTATTTAGTTTTTGTTGACCGGGTAAGTGCACTAGACAAATCCTGCCTATTTTCAGGCATGACCTGAAGGAGGGGGATACAGATGAATGCCAACTGACCTTGAACCAGATGAAGCTGTTGGTGATATTTTTCGTGAATGGAGGAAATTTTGTCATTGCACCGGGGAAATTGCCCTGCTCTTTTCAAGAAGTGCCATGAGATCTTTAACAACCACCTGAACTACCACCAGAACAGGCAGATGGGACCTCGGTTTAACATCTCATCCAAAAGCGGCACCTCAGGATTGCAGCACCCCCTCATGCTGCACTATAGTGCCAGTACTGGGATATTAACCCAAGTGCCTGGTGTGGGGATAGAACCCACAGCCTACTGATCTCCCGGCCTTAGAGGCGAGTGTGCTACCTGCTGAGCCACTGACACTGACCTAAATTAAAGGGACCTGATTGAAAGGGACATGCCAAACAGTGTGGATAAGAACAACATATCCACATCCCTAAAATATATAAATACTTAACATTTCATAATCACAAATAAAGGATATAAAAGGAGAAACCATGAATTATTCAACAAGTAAACTCTTTCAACCAACAGGATATGTTTTAATTGTCAGGTTAGTCCCCAATAACCATTATGTTTTGTTGACAACACAACAGCATTATAAATCTGAATCACTCTAAGCCCTTTTCAGTTTTATATGACAGAGATCTCACCTTGCTTATATATGGATCTCATAATATCACACCACAGGCACCAATTTAAAAAAAACATCTTTTTTATTATAGTCATATTCTCATTAACATTGTCAAACCGACAGATGACAAGAACAAGTGCAGTCCAAAGCGTTAGGATCTTTGTGTCCCGTCCTAGGGCTGTATTGAAAAGTAAACTGTATTTTGCACAGCAACAGTATTTCTCATCTCCTTGCTACTTTCTGAGTGCTGCTAATTCCTTTTGTTTGACAGCCAGACTCCACTGTCGTCTGATAACTTTAGTCGTGTTTACACGGCAGTAGTGCTACAAATAAAATACTGCAACAGCGCGGTCCTGTCCATCTGCCACCCGCATCCTGTCCTTCTACACGGCCCCTCTCCACCACTGTAATCTGTGCTGGTAAGGGGTCATGCATCGGGGGGGCCAACCATCTGCTGCCCGATGGACGGGTTGCTGCGGTGAAGGCAGTTCACATTACCATAAGCCACTGTAAGCCGCTCCACTCCGGCGCTCCAGCTTGCCAGAGAATCTGGGAGTGTCTCAGCGAGTGGCTTACACTGATCGGTAAATGTCCACACAGTTACATTTACACTGAGCAACCTAGCACATGGTTACTTCAGTGCTAATGTGACCGGTAAACAGGGCTTTAGTTTATTTACTTAGAAACAGAGAAATGTTAGACTAAAAAGACCAAGGGTCCATCATGTTCATATCCTGGCATCCATGCATCTGTAGCAGCAGCAGCACTCAAAAACAGGTGGTTAAAAAAAACAACTGGGAACTTCAGGGAACCTTTTCCATCAAATTTAAATAAATGATGTACTTAGTAATTTCCATGTGGAACTGATACAGCCTGAGTTTTAAGGATTCAGTACTCCCCCTTTTTACAAGTCTGTGTGGGTGTTCATCCCATAGCTTTACCACACTCCGTATAAAAAAAAAGTTTCCTCACATTCCCCCTAATTCTATCCTCACTAAGCATATGGTATACTCTTTAGTACAGTGCCCTAAATAAGATACAATTATTGCTTTATATACAAGCTGGACAATCAATTTGCTGCTTCAGTAACAGGAGTAGACTAAACAACTAAACAAAAATAGATGTCCTTCTTACTTTCGTCAGTTGTATTTCCATTAGAATATCATGAACTCTGCCGCTCCCACCCTGTGTTCGCCAGGTGTTTTGTGGTCGGTTGGTGATGGAAGACCGGGAAGGGGAGCTCCGAGCACTTGCTGAACCAGACCTTACTCTAAATGTGACAGAAACGGCAGAAATAATTTGCAAAGTTAAAAGTAGTAATTCTACAGCCACATAAACAAGACACACACTATTTACTGTAGTTTTAATTATGAAAAATGAAAACTTTTTAACTCACTCACTAAGGAACTGATTTCATAGAATGCAAGTAGTAAGAAAATAGACGGATGAAGATCAACTTCAGGTCTGGACATTTTTTTTTTTTAAATATTAAAGTCTAGTGTAATATTAAATATCACACTCAAACCGAAGAAACCATGATTATACTCTGTAAATCAGGATACAAACATGAAATGAGTTTGCAACACACTTTTAACCTGTTCATTCTACAATAAAGACACACAGGTATGTCTAGCTGATATATTATCCAATATGTGTTGGAATTTATTCCCAATTTATTCATAAATTAATTTATAGAATTTATGTACTTACTGTAACTGGTGACCTTGTGGAATATCTTCTCCAAGGAGTCCCACTTATGAGTTATAGAACCGGAGGTGCTAAGATCTTGCAGGAGCAAACATTTTGGCCAGGGGGCCGGCTACAGTTGCAGCACGTGCCATGCATCTACCAATAACTGTGGCGGCTCCTCACCCACCACAGTTCTGTTTGCACAAAGAAAGAAAGAAAGAAAGAGGAGAAAACAAACTGGGGCTTGTGGCAAGACCGTAAAATGGAGAGTATATAAGGAGAAAACAAATGACTAACTACAAACTGACTGCCAAACAGAGAGTGAACCAGGGTCTAAGAAAAATGGAAATTACATATCGTAATTTTTGATCTTCTTGACAGTCTCCACCACTCATTCACACTGATGGGATCTATGCTGGAGGTGCTAGGACCCAGCGGGAGCAAACTTTTGCAAGAGGGCCGAGCGCCAGAGATGGAGCGCGAGAGTGCCGCCAGACCTCGGCTCGTGCGGCAAATGATTATCTTGGCGCAACCTCCAACGATCAGTACCTTTTTTCTGAGGAGGTGCAGCGTGAACTAACCTAGAAGGATAGTCTAACAAAAAACAGACATAAGATAGTCCGGAGAGACCCAGATAAGAAGGGTCAATGAAGAAGTCTCACAGCCTAAAGATTGAGGCAGTGAAGACCAACAACAGAGGTGAGCCGGGATGGTAGGGCGTAGTGGACGAGTGGTGAGACTTCATCCAAGAAGATCAAGAATTATGGTAGGTATGTAATTTCCATATCTTCTTGGACATAAGGTCTCCACCACTCATTCACACTGATGGGAGACTACCGAGCTAATAATCCCCTGAGAGGGCGGCAGGAGAGACCAAGGGTTCACAAATTTAGGACAGAAGTCCATTAAGGATAGTCCTGCCAAACGAAAGATGTCACCTGGCATGGACATCCAGGGCATAGTGCTTGACGAAAGTATGCACTGAGCTCTAGGTAGCCACATTGCAAATGTCTGCAATGGTCACGTTGCGGATTTCCACCAGGGATGCCACAACTGCTCTAGTAGAGTGAGCGTACACTCTGCCCTCCAGCTTAACTTGCGCCATGGAATAACAGTGGTGAAGGCATGCCACCAGCCATGCTGAGGCATCGGATAGCGACAGCTTGACCCAGCCGGGACTCGTTGAAGGAAACAAACAGTTGTTGCGCTTTGTGAATTTCTTTTGTTGTATCTAAATAGAAACACAGAGCTCTTTTGACATGTAAAGAATGAAGGGTGCACTGCTCTCCTTCATTTTGGGAGTTCGCAAGTAAGTAGGTAGGACCAAAGGTTGTTTAGATGGAATTCTGAAACAACCTTAGGAAAAAGTTAGGATGGGTCCTAAGAACTACTTTGTCCTTATGAAATACAGTACACGGAGGGTCTGTGACCAAGGCATGTATTTCAGAAACCTGCAGGCTAGAGGTAATGGCCACCAGGAAGGCCATTTTCCAAGTGAGAAATTTCTGCTCACAGGTAGCTAGAGCTCGGAAGGCTTTCGAAAGAGCATGTCTAGCACAAGATTAATGTGCCAGGCTGCAACTGGACATCTGATAGGAGGGTCTGGTATGCAGAATACCCTTAAGAAACCTCTTCACTACAGGTACTGAGCCAGTGACAAGGAAAGTACTGGTTCATGATAATCTGAAATGGCACAACGGTGAACTTTGACTGTAGAATATTGTAGACCTGAATTTGAGAGGTCTAAAAGGTACCCCAGAACTTTATTTGGTGGGCAGGAAAAAGGATTCAAAGAGGATTTTGCACACCAGAGGGAAAAACGCTCCCCTTTGGCTGTGTCAGTTTTTCTGGTGGCTGGATTGCGTGCAGCCAAAAGAATATCTGAAACTCTCCGAGAGACATTGAACCTGTTCACTTCTATCTCTTCAGGAGCCAAGCATAAAGGTGAAGCGATCTCAGATTGGGATGGACAACAGGCCCCTGGGTCTGAAGGGGAAGCGCTTTCGGGAGGGGTTTCTGACATACTGTTCAGTAACGGAAACCATATCTCTTGAGGCCAGAAGGGAGCAATGAGGATCATTTTGTCCCCATGGGACTCGAATTTGAGAAGTACCCTCTGAATTAGTGGAAGAGGAGGAAAGGCATATAGAAAGCATTTTGTCCACTGCAGCCTGAACACATCCTGACAGAAAATGCCAGGCTCTGGATTTCTGGAGCAGAAAAGAAGCAGTTTTGTGTTGAGTGGGGATGCAAAAAGGCCCCGGTTTGGAGTTCCCCACTCTGCGAATAGTGACTGAACAACGGTTGAGTTGAGAGACTACTAGTAAGGATCTGTCTCTGTTCTGCTGAGACGGTCTGCCAGTTCGTTCTGCACTTCCGGCAGGCAGACCGCCTGAATTACAGCCTTGTGCTCTAGGCACCATTCCCACAATCTCACCGCTTCCCTGCATAAAGTGTAAGAGTGTGCACCGCCCTGCTTGTTGATGTAATACATCACTGCTTTGTTGTTCATTTAAAGGAGAATGTTCTTGTGACAATGTCCTTCAAAACCTGGGCTGCATAAAGGACGGCTCTCATTTCTAGGACATTTATGTGAAGCTGGGACTCATCCTGAGTCCACGTACCTTGAATGTGGAGATTCTGACAGTGAGCTCCCACCCCATCAGGGACGATCTGTGTAATGGAAATCTGATGATCCAGGAGCAAGGATACCCTTCCGAAGGTTGTCCTCTTGCGACCACCAGGTGAGTGACTTCTTAGAGGTTCTGTCACCTTGACTGAGAAAGGATTGAGGGTGAGTGGTTGGGGACCACTGAGTACTGAGTATCCACTGAGGATTCTCATGTGGAGGTGTGCTAGTGGTACAGTGAACACTGAGGATGCCATAAAACCCAGCATCCGTTGCATCGAGATAGCTCGAACTGAGGCTGATCTCTCTGATGTATTGGGCCATCTGTAGGATATCCCTCCTGTCCTCTGGTAGAAAGCTTGTCATGGAGGTGTCCAGAAGAGTTCCTATAAAGGAGCTTCTGGGAGGACTGCAACTGAGATTTCTTGGTTGTTGGGACTCCCATGGATGTGAAAACTCTGAGGCCATGGCTACAGTGTCGAGAGTTCCTTGTCTGGAAGAGCTGCTAGGAAGCCAGTCGTCTGAGATATGGGAACACTTGTATTCTGATTTTTCTGAGATGCGCTGCGAGAATTGCACAACACTTTGTAAAAACTTGTGGCGCCAAGGATAGCCCAAAGGGCAGGACTCTGAACTGATAATGCTGGCCCAGCGCTACAAAACCTTAGGTATTTATGATGCTTTGGGTGTATAGGAATACATAGATACATAGACAGTGTCGGCAGATAAGGGCCTATGGCCCACCCAGTCTGCCCATTTGAGCTTGTAAGTTCAGTTTGTTTTCCTAGAAGTCTGTTGCCCCTTACCCCTGACCTCCAGAATTCCTTTATGTCTATCCCATGCATTCTTAAATCCCGTGATTGTTTCAGCCCCCACCACTTCCTCTGGCAGGGTGTTCCACTTGTCCACCACCCGTTCTGTGAAGAAATTCTTTCTCATGTTTCCTCGCATCGTCCTCCCTCCGACTTCATCCCATGCCCTCTAGTTCTGGAACATCTTTTTTCGCTTAAAATAGTGTTTTTCTGCACCCTGTTCCTCCCTGTAAGATACTTGTATGTCTCTATCATATCCCCTCTCTCCCTCCTCTCCTCCAGGGAGTACATGTTCAGTTCCTTCAACCTGTCTTCATAGGACTTAGGATGCAATCCATGCACCATCTTTGTTGCCCTCCTCTGAACCTTCTCCACCCTGTCTATGTCCTTACGTAGGTATGGTCTCCAGAACTGTACACTGTACTCCAGGTGGGGCCTCACTAGTGTCTTGTATAGCGGAATTATGACCTCCTTTTCCTGCTGGTGATGCCCCTGCCTATACATCCCAGCATCCTATTTGCTTTACCTGCTGCCTTGTCACACTGTTTCCTGCCTTGAGGTCATCAGAGATGACAACCCCAAGATCCCTTTCCTGCTTGGTGCATGCTATATCCTCACCCCCAACTGATATATTGTGCCAGGGTTTTGTGCCCATATGCATTATCTTGCACTTCTTTGCATTGAATTTCAACTGCCAAACCCCTGACCATTCTTCAAGTTTCTGCAGGTCACTTCTCATTCTGTCTACACCCTCTGGTGTGTCTACTCTGTTACAGAGCTTGTGTCATCAGCGAACAGTGAAATTCTGCCTTCTAGGTCCTGCGCAATGTCACTGATGAAGATGTTGAATAGGACCGGTCCCAGCACTGATCCCTGTGGTACCCCACTGGTCACTCTTCCCTCTGTGGAGTGACAGCCATTTACCACCACCCTCTGTGTCCTGCCACCCAGCCAGTTGCCTACCCACCACACTACTGTCCTGCCCACACCCATATTCCCCAGTTTGTGTAATAGTCTTCTATGTGGCACAGTGTCAAAGGCCTTGCTGAAGTCCAGATAGGCCATGTCCACTGCCCTCCCTGATCCACCTCCCTAGTCACCCAGTCAAAAAATTCAACGAGGTTGGTCTGACATGACCTCCCCCTGGTGAAACCATGCTGCCTTGGGTCCTGTAGTCCACTGACAACTAGATGTTCCACCAATCTCTCTTCAGTAGTGCTTCCATGATCTTCCCACTACCGAGGTGAGGCTGACTGGTCTGTAGTTCCCTGCTTCCTCTTTGTTCCCACTTTTGTATAAGGGGACTACATCTGCTGTCCTCCAGTCTCTGGGTCCCTCCCTGTTTCCAGTGATCGGCTAAACAGGATAGCCAGAGGTTCAGCCACCACCTCTCTTAGTTCTTTAAGGACCCTGGGGTGCACCCCATCTGGCCCCATTGCTTTATCAACTCTTATTACTTCCAGTTCCTTCAGGACCCTTTCTCGTAAAGGGACTTGTGTCCATTTCTGCACCATTCTCACCCTTGTACTCCTTCAGACCCATTACCCTCCTCTTCCTCAGTAAAGACTGAGCAGAAATACCTGTTCAATATGTCAGCTTTACTGTTGTCATCTCCACACGGCCCTCATCCTCCCCTTCAGTCTCACTATCCTCCCTTTGTCTTTCTTTTATCACTTATGTACCTGTAAAGGTTTTGTCCCTCTACCCACTGATTTTGCAATGTGTTCTTCTGTCTGAGCTTTGGCCTCCCTTACTGACCTCCCTGCCTCCCTTTGCTTCTCCTGGTACTTCTCCCTATCCCCTTCTGCCTGTGTCTTTTTGTATTGCCTGAATGCAATCTTTTTGGCTTTCACTTTCTTTGCTACCTCTTTGGAAAACCATAATGGTCTCCTCTTCCTTTTGATGCTTACCAATATGTTGGTAAGCATCCTGCATGTCCAGGGAAGCTAGCCAATCGTGTTGATTAAGCAAGGGTAACAGGGTCCTGAGCGATATCATCTTGAACTTTTGCTTGAAAACAACGTGTTTAACTTTCTGAGGTCCAGAATGGGGTGCATGCCACCAGTCTTTCTTGGGACCAGGAAGTAATGGGAGTAGAAACCTGCGTTTTGTTGATCCAGCAGAACTATTTCTACTGCCCGTTGTTCAGAAGGCCTTGTATCTCTGAAGCAAGAAGGTCTGACTGTATCGTTGACAGCCTGGGCTGTCATTTGGGTGGATGATCCGGAGGGGCTTCTGAAAGGTTGAAGGAGTACCCCTCAGGGATTATCAGGAGGACCCATTTGTCTGATGTTATGGACTTCCACTGGTTGTAGAATTGAGTCAGACGTCCTCCCACTGCTGAGGAAGAGTCCCCCTCGGGCAGCTGAGGTGGGACCTGGGCCAGAAACTCAGAAGGTGGCACTGGGTGCTTTGAGCATTTGTGCCTTCTGTTGCATTTTCTTTTGAGGCTGGGGAGGCTTGATTTTTGTTACAACCTCCCCTGCCCCGAGAGGACTGACAGTTGTGGAACTGACGTTTAACAACCCCCCAAGGGGTGGGAGCAGATTGAGATGTTTTAATGGCCGACCTAGTCTTCTGCATGGCCTCCAGAGCTTGCTCTACTTGAGGTCTGAACAGATACATACTGTCAAGGATAACGCCATGACCTGCTGTTGGGCATCATTCGTGAAGCCCAGGCGCGTAGCCAAGAGTGATGACGGGTACAAATGCCTGCTCGAGAAGCAGTATCAAAGCGTCCATAGCTGCTTTAACCTGCCGGGTGTTGGACTCGATCTCTGGTTATGGTCTGAAGAAGCTCTGAACTAGTGTCCGACTTGGGCAGAGTTTCCACCATCTGTTTGAGTGAATGCCAAAGAACATATTCATATTGAGAGAAATAGCTCTGGTAGCTGGCAATACGCATACCCAGGGTAGAGGCAGCAAAGACTCTCTTACCTAAGGTGTCTATCTTGTGAGATTCTTTGTTTGTAGGCTGGGCTGTAGATGCCTGAGGAAGAACGGCCTTATCATTCTCTGCCAGGACTACAATAGGGTCTGCAAAGGCCTGGGAGGCCAAAATGGGTCGATCCTTGGGAGCAGCATACTTCCTGACTATGGACTTAGCCACAGAAGGAATGAGAGTGGGATTATTCCATACTATCTGAGAGAGTGTCTCAAAGGATGGTTGTACTGGAGGAGTTAAATACATAGGGATCTCTGGGACATGAAGATATTGGAGTCTTAAGAGCTTCCCAGGATCGATATCCATAGTCTGGAGAGAAAGAGTAGTAGAATTTACATTTTTCAGCAGAGACTTAAATGACAGGACTTCAACCACAGGCTCTGCAGCAGGAGTGATCCCTGTTCCTTCAACATCATCACCCAGTCGAAGATCTGGGTCAGGCTCAATATCATCTCCTGACAGTGCAGGAGGGACTGTATGGACAGGAAAGGAGTGAAAATCAGAAAGAAGAGGAGAAAGGATTCAGAGTAGAGAACCCCTGAAGGGTGGATAGTGCCGCCAACAAGCCTCGGCGCCTGAGGCAAGGGAGACAGCACCGTCGGAAACAACCCAGCACATGGTGCCGACAGGCACATCAGCGCCGAGGGCAGTCCCAACAACCCCAGAGGCGCCGAAGACAACGCCAAGAGACCCATCGATGCCGAGAGTGTTACCAACGGCGCTGAAAGCAAACCAGGGTCTCAAAGACTCCAATTTGAAAAAAAAGAAGGAAGAATACCAGGAGATAAAGGCATTGGTGTGGCCCCCTGTGCAGCAGCAATGTGAGGCAGGAAAACACCTGAGTGCGGAGTCGACGGCACCGAAGATGGCGTCGCGTGACTAGGAAGGTCCAACCGCCCTACCCGCTCCCCTGAGAGGCCCGAAGACTTTGGAATGACCAGGTCAGGCAGCTGGACCAACCACTGAGCCCACTGCTTCATAAGAGCGGCCCACTGATGAAACTGCTCATCGGAGGCCCTTTCAAGAGGTGGGAAGGGGCTCCGATGTCGAAGAGGTAGACTCCGGAGGAGGAGACCTGCACCTGACCCCCAACAACTGACTGTCGATGCACAGGCATAGCAGAAGGCAACTTCAAGTGATGCCTTCTCCTTTTTGAGCTGTGGGTCGAAGAAGAGTTCGAGGCTGAACGGTGCCGAGTGCGCGACCATTTTCTTTTTATGCTTCCTCAGGGACAGCCCATCCCCACCCCGAGCACTGGACCGTCCGTTGTTAGACCCTCCCTCCGGAGAGGGCGGCGAACCAGACCCAGCCCGGCTGACTGACCAGTTCTCATACGAAGACTCCCTACCATCACCTGACCCGCTCATGGTCGACTCTGTCAATGGAGGGCTGAAGACTTCTTTTTTTAATAAGTAATTTAAAAGTAAGTGATACTTATTTCAAGATAGATTAAAAAACAAACGAAAACTGTGCTGCTAGTTTGAAGTTTGACTCCCGGCAGGCTAGTGTCGTCGTCACTGAAGTGCACTCGATGGCAGGGAAAAAAAAGGAACTGAGGTGGTTGGAAGGTCGACGCCGAGACAGTCACTGCTGCACGAGCAGAGGCTCACGGCGTCACTCCTCGCGACTCCCTCTCTGGTGCTGGCCCTCTTGCAAAAAGGTTGCTCCCGCTGGGTCCTAGCGCCTCCCGTGTAGATCCCATCAGTGTGAATGAATGGTGGAGACTTTATGTCCAGGAAGATTACAATTGCAGCATCCCACTCTCTAGCAAGAAACTTGCTAGCTCAGATGCTGCAAGAAAATGGACAGTGGGCAGCAGCCCTTAAAAATGTAGTGCAGACTCTGGTTGAGTGAAGATGGGATAAAAAAGTGATAATTCATAGAACACAAGGTAGACCAGAAGTCTCACGTTATGTCCCCACTAAACTTTTGGGACAGGGCAACCCACAAAGGTGTCCACAGGACATCACCAGACAGTGAGAAGGCATACGTCTCTCTCTTTTTTCATTGTTAAGAGAAAACAGGCAAGCTGCTGAACCACAGGAAGGCAGAGGTTCTGGGAAGGGGCCCAGGGGCCTGTGCTTGACAACACAGGTTCGCTGCCTGCCTCTGAAGGTGGGAATTGGATGAGCCAGATTTAGCATGTGTGCTTCAAGGGTGTGGGCATCCACTGAAAAGCAGGTGTCATAGGAATCTGTATCATGTTCCGGGCCAAGACAGGTCCAGCAAACCTGGTGTCAGTCCTTCATCATAATTGAGTTTCCACAGGGCACCGAGGCATAATATGGGCTTTTATCACCCTCTTTTTTGTTTCTCGTACTCTGGCATCATGTACAAAATAATAAAATGATAGGTGACACCATAAAATAGAAGAATTCAGTAGTGTCACAGAATAATACTTCTGCTCAGTATTCACAAAAGAGGAGGAGGGAGGGGTACCTAAACCAAACAATAGAAGCACTCTGGATAGGAGGATCGATACCAGTCCATTCACAGAATAAAGGGTCCTGAAAGAACTCCTAAAACTGAAGGTGGACAAAGCAATGGGGCCTCAGAGGATTCACCCTAGAATTCTTAAAGAACTAAGGGGAGAACTAGTGACACCACTGACCACTCTTTTTAACAAATCATGGCAGGATGGTGTGGTACCTGAGGACTGGAGGAGGGTGGATGTGATTCCCCTTCACAAAGGTGGGAACAAGACAGAGGCAGGAAACTACAGACCTGTTAGTTTGACCTCAGTGGTAGGGAAAATGATGGAATCACTTCTAAAAGAAAGAACTGTTGAGCACCTAGAGGCCCGCAGGGCACAGGACCCAAGGCAGCATGGATTCAGAGGGAAGGTTATGTCAGACAAATCTAATACATTTCTTTGTCTGGGTGACCAAAGTAGTGGACCAGGGAGGGACTGTGGGAAATGCCTACTTAAATTTTAGCAAGGCATTTGACACAGTCTCACACAAAAGATTAATAAACAAGTCAGCCAGCCTGGGAGTGGGTCCCAGGGTGGTAACCTGGGTAAATAAATAGGCAGGACGCAGAGGGCAATAGTAAACGGAGTCTGCTCTGCAGAAAGGGGGGTTACTAGTAGGGTACTGCAGGGTTCAGTACTGGGAATGGTCCTCTTTAATGTGTTTATAGGTGACGTTGCGGAGGGACTGGAAGGAAAAGTATTCCTCTTTGCAGACGACAAAAAGATCTGCAACAGGGTTGATACACAAGGGAGGTGGAAAGGATGAGAAGGGACTTTGCAAGGTTGGAGGAATGGCTAAAAGTATGGCAGCTTAGATTCAATGCTAAGAAGTGCAAGTAATGTACCTGGGAAACAAAACCCAGGGAAAGAAAACAGAGTGTGTGTGTGTGTGTGTGTGCTAACAACAAAAAATGGAAATGGACTTGGGATAGTCATATCAGATGACCTAAAGGTAGGCAAGCAATGTAGAGGCAGTAAGGAGGGCTGGGGGGATATTGAGATACATAGGGACAGGCATCAGTCGAAAACAGGAAGTTGTTATCCCTCTGTATAGACAGTTGGTGAGACCCTATCTGGAGTACTGTGTGCAGTTCTGGAGACCCCATCTCCACAAGGACATAGACAGGATGGAGGCAGTCCAGAGGAGGGCAATTAAAATGGTGCAGGATCAGGCTCAGGGGCAACGTGAGGATGTATTTTTTCACGGAGAGGGTGGTGGATGCATGGAATGACCTTCCTGAGGAGGTTGTGGGGTCAAAAACAGTGGGAAATACATGGGACAGATTTAAGGCAATTCTAGTGTGTGTGGGGGGGGAGTAGGCTGCTGGTTAACTAGGGTCTGCAGCTTATCCACTAGGTAGGGCTTATCCACTAGGTAGGGATATGGGCAGACTGGACGGGCCAAGTAGTCCTTATCTGCCATCAAAGTCTGTTTCTATGTAAGAAATGTTACAGGACTATTAAACCGAGGTGCTGTTGCTCCCACAATGTGCACTCAGTGGAGGGAAAAATAGACCTAAGGTGCGAGAGGGAGTCTATGATGGTTACTGGCCGGTGAACTGCACCGTGTGGGTATGTGCTGCAAGTGACTGGAGTCAGCAGCCAACATTGGCTCCCTTAGAAGAAAAATGCTTCTGCAGGGTCCTAGTGCCTCTGGACCTAGATATTATATACATATACATACACACACACACACTATATATATATATATATATATATATATATATATATATACACACACATATATACATTACACATATGAATCAATGGTGAATTTTTGGAAGATCACATTCCTTGTACAGTTAAGTGTTTTTACCTAAACACAGTCTTTCTCAAGTAATCCACTAGCCTATATTTAGCACAGTTTTCCTCTCCTTTGTAAGAAATATTTAGAAAATTCACTTTTACTCCAGAAGGTCCTCAAAGACAGTCTCACACGCCAGCTGTCAAACATGAAGCATACCCTCTCAACCCTTTGTCACTGAATGAGGGACACATCCTCAACACATGAATACACGTGCTCAGAGCACTGTGGAAATTATTGTTTACCTATATAAAGCTGATTCTGAATTTAACATCTTAGAATATAATTAATTAATTAATTTGGTTTTGGTATCCAGTAAGTACACTAGGCAACAACGTCTATTTTCAGACATGACTTCGGACTAACAGAGACTATAAAACGACACAATAAACAGATACAAGTTTGTGACAGAACAATATTGCTGAACAACAAATTACAGTTATGACACAAGGTATACATAAGACAATAGTAGATCAATAATAAGTACAGTTAAATAAATCATGGGTAGTATGATTTTAAGTCTCAATTTACAGCACATCCTCTGTGTAGGCAATGTCTTTTTCCATGAGGGACACAGCAATTTTAAGGGGGTAAAATGAGGAATGCCCCTCATAATCAGGGCCAGTTGAGAAGTATGACATAAAGTAATTATTTTCCACTAATAATTACCAAAACTCTCAGACTTCCAGTAGTGGAGCTCCCTCTGCTGGAGAGTGCTAGTATTACTAGAACTGTTCAGCAGATTCTGTGAATAAACAGGTGCTATAGTTACAGTAGTAGCACCGAATTAGTCAAAGCAGGGGTTCTCAAATGGGGAGGCCCCAACCTGTTTCAGGGAGGCTCACAAGTCTGAAAAGTACTGTATTTAAATTTTGAGTTTTATATATTTTGTGTGAAGAGATGATGCAAACTGAAAGAGGATAACAGTGTGTGAATTTTATGTATTTATTTACTAATAGGTGACAAGGGAAGGTGAATGAGCCAAGGTTCATCTCAGGTGTACCCAGGGAGGGTAGGGAGTGAATACATTTCCAAAGGTAACTGCAAAACAATCAAGAAATACACAATGAACAATAGTGCAAACACATATGAACAATAAACTAATAATGAGTGGTGGTAATTGATCAATTTGTAGACTGATGGCAGAACAGCCCAAATGCAAGGGTTGAGCATAGAAGTGCTAACAGCAATAGCAGGAAGGAGTAAAGTAATTCCGAGAAGTTGCTTAGAGCAGGGATGGAGGGAGAGGCAAAGTATGTAGGAAGGTTATTTCAAACAGAGAGGAAACAGAGAAAGTAGTTGGACCACTGAAGGTACTGCAACAAGGGGTAACAATAGTTCAAGAATGAAAATAGCGGAGCAGGTAGGCTGGCCTGTGGGAGGGAGGAGAGTTACAATAAGCTGAATAATAATATTTGTTTATTTTATTTATTTGTTTTTCAGATAACACCTTTGAGCACAGGAGCTCTTTTTCAAAGGTTCCATGTCATATAAGACAAAGAACTGAATGTGAGCTAAGTACTCAAAGGGGTTTCAATTTATTCATGGTGTACTGCGCAAAGTACAGTATATTATTTTTCTTTGGGGAGGCCCAAAATTATTTCAGTTTTTGGGGGAGGCTCAAAATCTTTTCCATGGATTTGGGGAGGCTCACTGTGACAAAGTCTGAGAACTATTGAGTCAAAGGATTTTTAAAAATCCCTATTGAGAATTGTGAAACCTTTAGTTAGGGATTTTTTGTTTTGTTTGTTAGTGTGTTCACTGCTACCCAGAGACGGCTGCCTCATCTGATAGTGTAGTTGAAAATTTACCAGATGTCACTTAAGTACTGTAATAGGAACTGGTCTCTTTCTGTAGGTATAACAAAAAGAATTTTGAGAGGATTTTTTTCCCTAAATTTTGTGAAGGATTAATAGGGAATCTCACAAAATTGCTTGACAAATGTTGGCACTACTACTGTACTGTTGCAGTAGCCATAAAAGGATAACTTCTTTCTACTAACGCATCTGATAAAACAGGTTACTCACCTGTAACAGTAGTTCTAGGAGTAGTATATCATGTTCATCCACACTTTCTGGCAGTGGCCTTTCACTTTAAGACTGGCCGCAATGTCTTCAAGCTGGCTTCTCCCACCCACCCGGGTGGTAACTCCCTCAGCTCCGCCCCGTGACACCAGATCTTGCCCACTATAAGCAGAATGGTGCGCCACAGGCAGGGGACGTCGGGTGGATCTGTGTGGATGAACATTACATACCACTCCTAGAAAGCACAGTTACGTAAAAACGTACCGTAACAGTAGATCTTTGAGGAGTGTGTTTTGCAGTAGGTAATACTTTTGGGTATCCAGCAGAGGTCGCTGTGGTGCATGGCAGCTCTTGTAGCAGTTTTTCACCAGGGACTGCCCACACATGACATCAGCTTCCTGTTTCCTATATAAGTGTGGACGGTCCCTGGTATCCTCAGTTTCTCCGCCGGATTCGGCTCACAAGGCGAGGACCGAGGGGAAGCCGAGGTACCAAAGGAGTGCCAACCCTAGTCACTGGACCAGAACTTGCTCTCTTAGAGAAGGAGGGGGATGGAGGGTGGGAACCGACCTACTGCAAAAGACACTCTTCAAAGAACTACTGTTACAGTAAGTTTTTACATAACTGTATTATCTTCCACGGAGTGGTCTCTTGCAGTAGGCAATACTTTTGGGATGAATCACAAGCAGTAATGCCCAGATGGGAGGACAGTCATGATAAGAGACCTTACAGGACTGCACAGTCAAAGGTGTCCTCGTCATGAGGCAATATCCAGATTGCAGTGCCTTGTAAATGCATGGATCATGGACCAGCTGGCTGCACTGTAGATATCCAAAATGGAAGCTCCTTAAAGCAAGCCGCAGTGGTGGCCATAGCTCTAGTGGAGGGCTTGGACAGGTCCAGGTAAAGGCTTGTATTTTTGTAACAAAATGAAATACAATGTGCCAATCAGGATGAAAGAGTACGCTCGCACACCGGAGGCCATTGAGACCCGGGGCAAAGAGACGAACAGTTGAGACGTGTTTCTAATCGAGTGTGTCCGATTAGTACAATAGCACAGTATATGGTGGACATCTAAAGTATGTAGTAGATGTTCACCCTGATTGGAGTAGACAGGATAGTAGACCGGAAGCGCCAAGGACTGATTTAAAGTATGTTCGGAGACTACTTTAGGAAAGAAATAAGGGTTGGTACACCCAGTCTTTGTGGAAAATCAAGTGAGCTTCCAGACACATGAGGGCATGGAGCTCGGAAATACGTAGAGCAGAAGTGACAGCCACTAGGAATAAGGTTTTCCATGAAAGAAAACGGAGGTCACAAGTGGCAACTGGTTCAAAGGCTCAAGGGTCAATTTTTCTATCATAAAATTGAGATCCCATGGAGGAGTGGGTCTTCTAATAGGAGGTTTAATATGAACAGGTTACTCACCTGTAACTGTAGTTCTAGAAGTGGTATATGTTGTTCTTCCACACTCTTTGGCATGTCCCTTTCCCCTTTAAAACTTGCCGGAAGTCTTCAAGATGGCTCCTCCCACCCACCCGGGTGGTAAATACCTCGGCTCCGCCCCATGACACCAGATCTTAGCCCGCAGCCAATCTGGAGCTACCAGGATCACCTTCGCCTTGTCCCTCTTCACTTTGAGGAGCACCTTGTGGATCAAGAGGAATGGAGGGAAGGCGTAGAGGACGCCTGGGGTACACGGCCTCGAGAAGGCATACCCCTGCAGCGAACCCTGTTGAGGGGGGCCGGCATGAGACAGCCTCAGCTTGGTGTTTTCCCTGGAGGCAAACAGGTCCACTATCAGTTTGCCCCAGTGGGAGAACAGGCTGTAAGCTACCTTTGGATGGAGAGACCACTCGTGGGATGTCTGGCCTAAGCGGCTGACAGCATCTGCCAGATGGTTTGAGGCTCCTGCCACATGGATGGCTAGGAGATCTGCCTCCAGTCGGCTCACAAGTGTCCAGATGCAGAGCGCCTCCCTGCACAGCAGACGGGAGTGCATGCCATCCTGTTTGTTGAGGTAGTACATGGTCATGGTATTGTCTGTCTGGACTTGAACCACTTGACCCCGGAGCTGAGGAGCAAAAGCTGACAGTGCCAGTCTGACTGCTCTGAGCTCTAACATGCTGATGTGGCATCGGGAGTCCTCGGGGGGGGGGGTCCAGAGCCCATGGGCCTTTGTTCCCCATGTGGCTCTCCAGCCCATGTGAGAGGCATCGGTCGTGAGGACGACCATCAGCTTGGAGTGGACAAACAGGATCCCTCCTGCAACCAGTGTGGGGTGGTCCACCATTGGAGAGCATCCCACATCTTCTGGGTTACAGTGATCAGCTGGTCGAAAAGACCATGCACTGAGTCCACTGGGTGGCCAGCTCCCACTGGAGGGGTATGTGCAGCCGACCCAACGCACCACTGAGGTGCACACTGCCATGTAACCCAGGAGGCGCAGAAAGTCCCAGGCAGGAGCAATTGCCTAACCAGAAATGGTTGGGCAAAGGAGGAAAGAACCTCCGCCCTGTCCGCGGAAGCAGAGCTCTAGCTTGATAAGAGTCAAGCTCTGCCCGATAAAGCCCATCACCTGAGATGGCACGAATTCCGACTTGGCCTTGTTGATCAGAAGGCCGAGTTGGGAGCAGGTCTGGAGGGCCAGGTCCCTGGACCTCTCCACCTCCTGTTGGGTGGAACCTGCTAGGAGTCAATTGTTGAGGTAAGGATAAATCCTGACACACACCCCCGATGCCTGAGATGGGCCGCCACCACTGCAATGCATTTGGTGAAGACCCGTGGGGCCGATGACAGGCCGAACGGTATGGCTCGGAATTCGTACAGGGTCCCTTCAGCTCTGAAATGAAGGAACCGCCAATGAGACAGATGGATTGGGACGTGAAAGAACATATCCTGTAGATCCAGTGAACAGAACATGTTTTGCTCCAAGGATGGTATGATCTGGGACAGAGTGACCATCCGGAAGGTGGGTGACCTGAGATTTTGATCCAGGTCGTGCAGATCTAGAATGGGGCGCCAGCCCCCATCCGCTTGGGCACCAGGAAGTACCAGGAGACAAAGCCAGGGTCTGCTGGAGGATCCGCCACTGGAGCTACTGCCTCCTTGAGGATTAGCTGAGCGGTGTCGTCTCAGAGAGCCGACTGAATCTTAGTGAATACTCTTTCCTCCAGAGGGGTGCAGGCTCCACTTGGAGGGTACTGCTCGAATTCCAGAGGCAGTCCCTGACCAACCACTTCGAGAACCCACCTGTCCAAAGTGACAGTGCATCAGGCGAAAGGAAGGTGCGAGATGGCCCCCACAGGAGGACCAAGAGCTGAGGTGACGGGAGAGTGTTGACAGCCCCCGCCTGCCACTGAGCAGGCTTGGAGAAGGCTCCAGGACCTGAACCTCGGCCTCCTTACGGGTCTGGGGAGGCCCAGGCTTGGGCCGGAGGCGCCAAGCTTGAGCCTACTGCTGTTGCTGGTGCTGGTGTCCACCTTGAAAGCACGACTGCTGAGCCACAGGGGAAGAATGCTGGAAAGGCTTCTTCTTTTTCTTCTGCTGGTTCTTGCCTGAAGAACCCTTGGCAGAAGTGGCATCCAAGGTGGCACTGGACTGCTCAATGCGCTGGAGGTGACCAGCCACTCCTGGGCCAAACAGGTCGGTCCCTAGGAAGGGCACATCACCTAGTTTGTGCTGGGTATCCGCTGGGAAGGAGGAAAGCCTCAGCCAAGCCCTGCGACAGGAGGCAACTGCAGTAGCCATCGAACGGGGCACAAGAATCCCCAATGTCTAGGGCAGTCTGAAGCTGCTGTTTAGCAACAGCTCGGCCCTGATCCCGGACTTGCTTGCCCATGGTCTGCACGTCTGCGGAGAGATGTGGGAGGACTTCATCCAGAGACCCTAGAAGGGTGTTAGAGAAGTGTGCCATGATGACGGCCCAAGGAGGAAGTCGCATAGACCTTCCTGGTTGAATGGTCTAAAAGCTTGGACTCTATCAGGAGGTCAGTCAGTGTTGGCAGAACTGCCAGTATGCCTGAACACAGAGGCGGTCACCAGGCTCTTGGACGAAGGGTGCTCTGTGAACCCCTCAAGGGACCCCATGGGCACCACATACTTACGGGCCACGCGGGCAGACGGAGCTGGACAAAAGGCAGGTCGCTACCAGAATTCTAGGACCGGGCCAACAATAGCCTTGGCCACAGGAAAGGCCTCCGTCAGAGTAGCCCCTCTCTTAAGGGTGTCAGTAAGAGGGTACTCCACCTTTTTCTGGATTGGCTCCAGGGCATCCCTGTGGACTCAGAGATGAGGCAAAGAATTCCCTGAAAAGACGAGGGACCTTCCTCCATCTCTAAGCCAATGGTTGATTCATCATCGCCTGGATGAGAATGCAAGCCGGTGACGTCCGAATTTGAGGAATCCGTATATAACGACCAACCGCCCCCGTCACGTTCGACTTGCCGGGGGCGGTCCGGGGTGACTGTGACCGATAAACGCCGGTGCCCGGCCTATCTTTCTTGGAAGGAGCCCCTCCCACAGGCTGCTTGGGCGGTGGTTCCACCATGATCGGTCGAGAGACTGTTTTAGGCCGAGCTGGAGGTTTTACCGGCCCCGTGGGCTGGGGAACCAATATAATCAGCTCTGAAGGAATCTGCTTCGGCCTAGGAGTTGAAAGCCAGGTAATGGCCAGTGTGGAGGCCGGAGTTGGCTTTTGCCCGGTCAAAATAAGCTGCTGCCACATGAGGTCCTCATTGCGCTGACGGAGTTTCCGCCGGAGCCTCTCCTCGTCTGAGGAGGACGACCGATGGAGTTGCCTCTTTTTAGAGCATTTATGGCTCTTCCTCGGCCTTTCGGTCGAGGGGGTCCGAGACCTCGATCGAGATCGGACAGGCTGACTGGATCACTCAGGAGACACTGGTGGGACTGGTGATTTCTGAGGTCGGGAACCACTTCCTCGTTGGAAGTCCCAGCGGGCTGGGTCTCGTCATCTGGGAAGACTAAATTAGGAGTTCGATCGAGGGAATCGTCGACTGGAGTCAGCGATAAAGCATTGATCGGGTCGATGATGATCTCTACGTCATTAATCGACAGTTCGGTCGACTGACCAGACAGCAAAGCTGAAAGTCAGCGGCCAAAGAAGCAATCTTGACCGAAGTCGAGACCGCATGTTCCTGGGACCGAGATCTCTCCCTCTCCCACGAACGTCTCCATCGAGACGAAGACGACCCCGGATCTTTCTCCTGCTTACGGGATCGAGAAGAGTGCGTGCCCACGGGCGCCTCTCCCTTGGTCAGAAGAGACTGGCACAACTCTCGGAAGGAACCCGAGAAGGTGGTGACCAGGTTGAGTGGAACGAAGAAGCTCTGAGAAGACTCTGCGGCGCGAGCCGCTTCTTTCTCGAATGCCTGCATGTGTTCCAGTTGCTCGGCGGATCCCGCAGCCACGGAAACTGCCCACTGAGCCTCCTTGGATTTCACCGGAGGGTTCCGTTTCTCTGGTCTCCCCAGCTTTAGGCATGCAAGACGGTTGTCGAGGATGTTAGGATGAAAGACGAGACACACGTCACATTTCGAGGTGTCATGGTCGACACTGAGGCAGTAAACGCACACGGTATGGGGATCGGTGCGCGACATTTTCTGGCCGCAGGGGTACCGATGAAATCCAGGGGAAGACTTGTCTTCCATAATTGAAAGCGTTAAACTCACGGTCACTAACACAAACGAGACGAATTTTCCGAATAACCGAAGGTTTTAGAGCCAGGGCCTACAAAATGCATGAGCAAGAGGGAGGCAACCTGAATCTTCCAGTGGAAAGTAAGATCTGGCGCCATGGGGCAGAGTCGAGGTATGTACCACCTGGGTGAGTGGGAGGAGCCAGCTTGAAGACTTCTGGCTGATCCTAACACGGAAGGGACATGCCAAAGAGTGTGGATGAACAACATACCCACGCCTCCTAGAAAAAGCTTGTTTAGTTGAAGAATCAGTAGACTTTCATCCAAATTCTCGTCGATGTCTGCTACACAGAAGTTGCACTAGCTGCTGCACCGAGCTGAAGACGGGCGGAAAATGAACTAAGGATACTAGGGACCGCCCCACACTTATATACAAAACAGGAAGCTGATGTCATGTGTGGGCGGTCCCTGGTGAAAACTGCTAGAAGAGCTGCCTGCACCACAGCAACCTCTGCTAGATACCCAAAAGTATTACCTACTGCAAGAGACCACTCTGTGGAAGATCTATTGTTGCAGGTAAGTAACCTGTTTTTCTAGGGACGCAGATATGATGTTCTATCCACACTTTCTAGCAGACTCCTAGCAATTCTCTGAGAGGAGGGAGGCAAGGCACACACCCCCTACTTAGGGAACAGGGACTGGAGAACTGAGGCCCCAAAACCAGCATCCCCGCATGACTTAAGGTCAATACGGTAGTGGGAAATGAAGGTGTGCTGACTTCCAGGTAGCTGCCCGACAGATTTCCTGGATAGGTACGTCCCTGGAAGCAGCCACTGAAGCAGCGGTATGACAGGTGGCATGAGCCCTTAGCCTTACGGGAGGCTCCCTACCCACCAACCTATAGCAGATGTCTATGTAGGATACAATTCACCTGTCAATCGTCTGCTTAGCTGCCAGTCTGCCAGGTGCGGCTTCAGTGTAGGTAACAAGCCAAGGTAACTAGCCATGCGCCCTTATAACAGGCTAGCACTTGTCGCAGCTCCAGAGTATGGAGCCTGTGCTCGCCTCCGAGGTGTGGTTGATAAAATACAGTGGAGATTAATCACCTGGTTAAAGTGAAAATCCACAAAACCTTTGGGAGGAACTTTAGGTTGGGGTGAAGCACAACCTTTGTCCCTGTGGAGGACTAGGTTAGGGACTCCACTAAGAGCGCATGGAGCTCACTGATCCTTCTGGCTGATGTGATAGCCACCAGGAAGGCCGTCTTCCACGACAGGTGAGACATCTCACACCTGTGCATCAGTTCGAAAGGCTTGCGCATGAGCTCTGCCAACACCAGCAACAAGGCCCAATGTGGTGGTGGTTCACGCACAGAAGGGGAAATGTGGTCAAGGCCTTTAAAGAAGCACCAGATCAACTTCTCCTGTGCCACCGACTGCTGACTGGCCCGCCCCCTTTAAGCTGAGATGGCTGCCTGGTGCACCTTGAGGGTCGTTGACCGAAGGTCCAATTGAGAGAGAGACCAGAGATAGTCAAGGATGCTAGCCACTGGACAGGATAGAGGTCCAGCCCCTTGCCTGGACACCAAATGGAGAACCTCTTCCATTTGAAGGCATAGCATTTCCTGGTCGACTCCTTCAGAGTTGCCTCGACGACACTGAGGACATCAAAGACTGAAACTCTAGCTGCTCAGGAATTAGGCTATCAGGTGCATGGATGAAGAACCGGATGGAGTACCTTCCCCTGACTGATGGAGAGCAGGTCTAGGTGGAGAGGAAGACACCTCGGGAGCCTGCTGCTGAGGCTGAGGAGATAGGGGTACCAGAACTGGCGTGGCCAGTCCAGAGCCACTAGTATCACCTGTGCCTTAGCCGGCCCGGTGGCGCTGAGGGTTGAGGCGCTGAATGCCGCGCTGGTGACCCAGGTTCAGGAACAAGCCCAGATTGCTGGGGGGCAAAGGAGGGGTAGGATCAAGTGTCCGGATGACAGCTCTCCTCTTCTCCCAGGAGGGACAGGGGTCCCTGTTCGGTGCTCGGCTGGCCTTTGGCGGAAGCCAGAGACACAGCAAGCACCGAGTGTAGTGAAGGGGCAGGGAGTGGCAGACGTCGGTGGCATGCCTTGACGTCAGAGTGCCAGCCACTCCCCAGAACAGGGGAAAACTACCCTTCAGCTCCGGCGGAGACGGAGCACTGGAGCTTGCCCATGATATGCGGCCACCCTTCTGACCGACGCTGCCAGAGGAATTTGCGGTGTTGGGGCCCACCTCATCCCTGCCCGGGGGGAAGGGGGTAAACCGAGGCTACATGGGCGACGGAGGACTGACCAGGTAGGAGCGGACCGCAGTGGCATGACTCCTAGGTGCTCCTGAGGAGACCGGAGCTGAGGGAGAAGGAGGAAAATAGAAAGAACCAAAAGGAAAAAAAATCACAGTGATCAGTGTGAGGGGGTATCCAGGGCAAAGCGGAGAAGGAATTGAAGAGGGTGTACAGTCTGGCCAGGGAGGACTTAGTGGCAGCACCACAGACCACATCACAGTAGCTGAAAATGGACAGTATCATCTTCTGAACAAGTTCACCCTAGCCGTGGGAGGGTTGCAACCACGGTTACTGAACAAGCACCAAGCTTGGGGCGCAGTTTTTCTGGATGGCGTCAACATGTCTACAGAAGTTTAAGTGTTGGTCCAACCAAACACCTAAGAACCTGAAAGAAGATGTGTTCTCAGTAAAGTCCCTCAAGGTGTGAAAAGTGGGTAGGGAAGGAAGCCTAGAGTCTCTCTGCCTTGTGCCAAAGATCATGGAGACCGTCTTTTTTGTACTGAGGAAAAGTTTTTGGTTAGCAAACCAGAGCTGAATCTTGTCGAAGTTTTGCTGTAAGCTGGTTGTAACCGCAACAGGACAGGAGCCAGTGCATACAGGACTGTATCACTGACATACATATGTATAGCGGAGGATGGGGAGCAAACCAAGGGAAAGTCGTTTAAGAAGATGGAGAGTAGGAGGGGCCCTAATACCGAGCCCTGGGGGACTCCAGTGCTAATCGGAAGGGGAGTGGAAGTGGCGTCCAAGATCTTAACTGTTTGGGTTCTACCAATAAGGTAGGCCTTGAACCAGTTTGTGGCAGAGGGAGATAGGCCAGCTGCTGGGAGTGAGAGACGGTGTTGAAGACCTTGGCCAGACTGACAAAAACTGCAGCGGTAGTTTGCCAATTGACCATCCCATTTAGGATGGAGTCTGCGAGCCATAGGAGAGAGGTGGTGGTTGAAAGTTTTTCCTGAAACCAGACTGGAAAGAGGTGAAAAGGAAGTGTCAGATAGAAAGAGATTGAGTTGGGAGAGGGACAATGTGTTCTTGAAGCTTGCAAGGATAGGAGGAGAAATGAGGTGATAGTTGCCAGGGAATGCGGGTCACCCCTCTGGGTAGAGGGAGGACCACAGCATGTTTCCATGAAGAGGGGACAGAGGCAGTAGAGAATGAGAGATTTAGGATTATTTTGGGGGTAGGCAATGGCTGTAGCAGACAGGGAGAGGAGTTTTGGGTTAAGGCCATCAGGAGAGGCACCTTTAGAGGGGTTGATGGTGAGGAGGGCACTTAGGACATCATTTGGGGTTACAGTAGCGAAGGGGAAGGTGGGAGAGTGGTGGAGAGGGCATTCTGGTAGAGGGTGGGGAGCAGAATGGCTAGGAGGGGAGGGATTTCAGTAGCTCAGTGGCACAGGAGGTATAGCAGTAGTTAAATTCTGCAGCTGGTGGGTCAGACACTAGTGAGCTATTTACTTTAAGTACCAGGGGCGGTGGGCGAGGTGAGGGGATAAATAGGGTGTGCACCACCTTCCAGAACTTTGAAGGGGAATTTATGTTGGTGATGAAGGCAGATTTGAAATATTCGGACTTGGCTAACCTTGTAGGCCTGGTGCAAGTGTTTCTGAGCCTGCAGAAGTCTGTGAGGTCACTAGGATGCTGGGTAGCTTATGACGCTCCAGGCACAATCTCTAGCCCTGAGACAGGCCGGAAGTTCAGGAGTTATCCAAGATAAGTGGTTACCTCTGACTCTGGTTTGTCTGAGTGGGGCAAAGGCATTTCAGTTTACAAGAAGATTTCTTTGAAATGGGCAAGAGGCCTTATCAGCTGAGGGAAGAGGTTGGGAGGACCAGTCAGAAGTGGCAAGGTTACTTAAGAGAGGTTCGAAATCAAGAGACTTGAAGGAGTGCAGTTGCATGGTTTTGTGTGGCGATTTAGTTCTGTGGACTTTCCTAACTATGAATATTGGGTTATGGTCACTGAGAGCATTGGGGAGGATGACAGAGGTGATGACATGGTGGGGGTGCGAGGTAAGGGCCCAGTCGTGTAGAGAGTGTTGTTGTGTCTTGTGGTTTGGGCAGGTGGGTTCGGAGATCAGTTGGGAGAGGTTTAGGGCTCCAATTTCGTTTTTAGTTTTGGTAGTTTTAAGTGACAACCAATTTATATTGAAGTCGCCTAGGATGAATAATTCCCCAGAATGAGCAAGGGAAGTGATGGAGGTTAGGAGGTGTAGCGCAACCGAATGATGGACATTTGGGTGGCAGTATATGCCGCTACAAAGATTGGGAGAGTGAAGAGGAGGGTCACATGGATAGCCAGGGCATCATGGGTGTCAGGACTAGAGGATGAGTAGATGACGGAATACTGGATGAAGGCTAGACATAAATGGCCACACCACCACTCCTGCCTGCACAGTCTTGCCTTAGCAGTGAGTAGCCAGGAATGGACACCAAGTGGTCAGGATACTGCTCTTTAGCCAAGTTTCTGAGATGATTGGAATATCTGGTTTAGAATGCACACCATGGTCTGAATCTCATCTGTTTTTGCAACAAGCTGCGGGTGTTTAGATGCAGATCTTTACGCCCTTTGGGAGGCTGAGAGAAGAGAGCGGGAGAAGGTAGTGAGGAGGAGGCACCAGAGGAGCAGGAGCAAGAGGCAATAGGGCCAGGGTTGGGGTGGATATTCTGGCGGAGAGCAAGAGGAGGCGAGTGTGAGAAACTGGAGCTTAGATGATTTTGAAGGGGCTGGTAAGGAGGTTGGGAGTTTTGAGTGGATGAGTGAGGAACAAGAAGGTGGAGAACTGCAGTGAAAGTGGACACCGTTATCAAAGCCACAAGAGGACTAGTGGTAGAGTGAGACCATATTTCAAATGGCAGGGAGGGAGTGATAGCATGGATGTGGGTAGGGGATTGGAGACAGTAACTGATGGGGTTGGGAGAGTTACTAGGAATAGGTGAATAGAGAGCAAGTGGAGGTGGTAAAGAGAGGGCTAGGAGCAGCACAAGGGGGAGCAAGGACAGTAGGGGATGCATTGTTCATAAGGCAGAGAAATTAGTGAATAACTGATTTAGGAAGACCAAAAATGTGTAAGCGGGGGCGCAGAGGAGCGGGCTGGTCAGATGGAGGTGGGAGCTGTAGTTTAAGTATCTACATGAACAACAGCCAGGGACTGCTCAGATAATGATTATGTATCTCTAGTGGCAGTAGAGTATAACTTGCTAATGGAAAAACGGGCACAAAAATAAAATTACCAGAATTACCTTCTGACCCAAAGCTCTCCAACCAAGGAGAACTTGAGTGTCAAAACTGCCCTACCACTAAGGGTGGGACAGTCTCTGACCTGATGGACACTAAAACGCAATTGAGAGGCTCACCACTGGAGCTGTCCTACGTAGCCACTCTAGAAACAGACGCCAAGTCTGACAGGGTGGAAAGCATGCATGGACTCGCTATCGGCTCAGGGCCGCTGGACAGCATCGGAATCCAGATTGTCCATAAATGTCCTGGAGATGAGAGCAGTGTATCAGCGACTCCAAAGCATTCGAAGCAGTCCACTGCGTCGTCACTGTCCTTGTCCGGCAGATAACCAGGTCATGATAGCTTATATCGCCAAGCAGGGGGAACCAGAAGCACAGCCAGAGGAGGCAATGAAGCTGATGACCTGGGTTCAGGTCAACTTCAACCACATCAGCACCGTGCATCTGGCAGGCAAGCTCAACGTCAAGGCAGACTGGCTCAGCCAGCATGTGCACCCCAAGGAGTGGCATCTACACCCGGACTTGTTCCAGATGATCCAAAGGAGATGGGGACCCATACCCTGGGATCTGATGGCAACTACAGCAAACGCCCAAGTAGACAGGTTCTACTCAAGGTACAGGGAACAACGTTCCAAGGGAACCGATGCCCTATCTCAGGAATGGACAATGGACCAGGCCTATGTGTTCCCTCCCATTCCTATGATCCCACAGGTCCTTTCCGAAAATCTGTCAATCCCGGAAGATTATTATTTTAGTGGCCCCATACTGGCCTCAGAAAACATGGTTCTCAACAGCGATGGCCATGGCAATGAGACAGATGGAGTCTCCCTTATAGATTCGACATGTTAAGCCAGGGCCCACTACACTATCTGGCACCAGGGACCCTGAAGTTATCGGCCTGGCTCCTGAGAGGCAAAGATTGCTAAGGTTGGCTACCATACCTCTGTCATCTTGACCATGCTGCAATATAGAAAGTCTTCCACCACTTCCACCTATGGATGGCAGTGGGGTATTTCTGCGCCTGGTGCAGGGCAAGGAACATGAAGCCAGAACAAGTGACATGTCAACCATCCTGCTCTACCTGCAACAGGGCTTGGACAAGGGTCTGTCTCACTCTTCTGCCCAGGTGCAGCTGTCGGCCATCAGAATGGCACTGGGTCCCATCGGGTAGCACAGCCTGGGCACGCATCCAGATGTGGTAAGGTTCTTAAGAGTGGCTGAGGTGATAAGACCACGAACTAGAACACCCATAGCTCCTTGGGACTTAACTCTAGTTCTCGAGGCCCTTGAGGTCCCTCTATTTGAGCCCTTCCTAGAAACACATTTGTACTGGGCGGGCCTAAAGACCTGTTTGTTCCTAGTCACATGTTCGGCTTGAAGGATAGGTGAGCTAGGCGCTGTCCTGCAAGGAACCCTACACTATCTTCACTCCTGAGGGTGTGTAACTCAGGACGGTGCACGATTCCAACCAAGATTGCCTCCCTGTTCCACAGGAACAAACAATCAAGCTCCCAACTCTGTACCAGGTGCGCAACCCAAGGCCAATCGTATTCCCCATCATCTAGATGTCAGAAGCACCCGCACGTATATATCACTCAAACTCAAATACACAAAACAGAAAGATTGTTTATTGTGGCAAAGGACAGAAACAGGGTATGGCAGCCTCAAAAAATGAAAATTATGTACCTACTGTAATTCTGATCTTTCTGTGTATCTTCACCATTGGGTTACGTGGCTGGAGGTCATGACCCCGTGGGAGCCTTTTTTTTTTTTTTTTTAGGTAGGTGGAGCCGACGCACCATCGGCGCCACTCTCGAGGCCGACGCATTGCGTGGCGCTCGCGGGTTGGCCATTAGGTGCTGTTGACTCTGCCTGCCAGTTCTGAGTCGACTGAGAGGTAAGAGGAAGGCAGTGGAGGGTGGGACAAGGAAGTCCAAGGGACAGGAAAAAGGAAAAGATATAAAACTAAAAGGAGAAATAATGACTGAGAGGACAGAAAGAAGAAGTCGGAAACTAAAGGGATTGGGAGGAGCCCCAATCTCTGGAAATAGAGGAGGGAGGTAGGGTGGGACAAAGAATTTAGAAGGTAAGAAGAGAGGGGAGAAGGTTAACACATCCCAGAACCTGGTCCGTCTCCAGATTGTATAGGAACTGCAAGGAGTAGCCTAAGGCTTCTTGCCAGAATTCAAGGCACAGAATGGCTGGCAAAAACTCCATCTGAGCAGAAAAGGGTATTCTGGAAGGACAGGGAACAGAGAATTAACACCCTCTCAAGGAAAGATTTTGGTGAAAAAGGAAAAGGAGTTTTTTTTTTTGTAATAAAGGATAGACCTAAGGACGAAGAAAAATAAGATGGACGGGACGAGGAGGAGGAGAGAATGGAGGGCAACTACCAACTCCCACCCCATGGGGTGGAGAAAATGCACTAGAGAAGAAGTGCCCCCCATGCTGACCACTCTACCCAGAACATAGTCCCACTATGTGCCCCCGTTTACCCCACTCCTAACAAAGAAAGGAAGGGGGCGAGGTTGGGCACAGAGAGGAAGGTGGACCCAGAGACTGAGGCCCCAGGGGGATGGAGGGTGGGATTGTGATGAATGGTGAAGATACACAGAAAGATCAGAATTACGGTAGGTACGTAATTTTCATATCTTATCTGTGTCAGTCTTCACCATTCATCACCTCTGGGTGACTGCCGAGCCCCCCCCGAGGGGGTTTCTTTTACACCCTAAGGGACAAAGTCCCTTAGCTCTCAGTGGGTGAAACACTAAGAGGGAGAACCTTCAGTTGCCCCGACAAATGCTGTCTTGCTCTACGGGAGAAGAGATAGGTTCTCTGGTGAGCGGAGTTAATCACCCTACGCCGGGCCAAGGGTGACAACCGGGAAAGACGCAGCCATGCCGTCTGCCTAGTGCAGATCGCAGTCCCTACGACCCTGGTAGCTACCTCGTTGGCATCATAGGATGCCCTCGCTTGGTGCCTTGCTAACTCCAGGCCACGTGCAGACAGTGCAATGGCTTGTCTGGTTTGCTCCATGTCAGGCAACGAGGCTAGGAGTTGACCTAGCCTGGACCACTAGAACCTGTCATAGGCTGCATAGTGGGCCTGATGTGCAGAAATGGAAAGCAACAACCGTGCCGAGTAGAAAGCCCTCCTACCCCAGAAGTCAAAATCTGAGGAATCTTGATCTGGGGGCCGGTCACGGTGAAGGGCACAAAGCCCATCAGGAGTCTCCAACTGTGTCAATCCGGACTGCGGAGGAGGCATGGAACCTGGAGACTCCGCGGGGGCACAATAACGCTGGAAGAGATCCCTAGGGGCAGGAACTCCGGAGAAGGGTCTCTGCCAGAAGCACAACGATGCCTCCCGAAAGGGAGCAGGCCAGGGAGGCACCACAAGGGTGGTCTCACTGAACTTGCCTAGAAAGGCGTGCGCCGAGTGCTCTGGATTGCTTAAAGTGGCAGGGGTGAGGTGCAAGTCCTCCAACATCCTCACGAGGAAACGCTGATACTCAGTGAGATCAGCGGCTGGAAATATGTGATCAGAAGGCCCCTCTCCCCCAGAAGGTGGGGATGAAGAATTGGAAGGTACCGACTGCTCAGAGTGCGGCTGCTTGGTGGGAGGTTGAAAAACCTGTCTGTCCATTGCCCTGACGTAAGCTGGGAACTGAGCAGCCACAGTCCTGAACTGCTCCCAGGAGAGAGGCCTGCTAGGACCAAGGATGCCTGGGAGCGCAGGAGAACGTGGCAGAGGGATGGGGACAGATCCGAGAAGAGAAGTCGGCTGACCTCCGCCTGGGCTAGGAAGCGGACCAAGAGCACCTGAAGAAGAAGGTGCTCCAGAAGACTCCACAGCCGAGAGATGAACAACCATTTCGGCACTGCCTTGGCTGTGCCCGGAAGAATCCCCCCTGTGAGGCGATCGGGGCCATATAGGTCCAGAAGGACGGTCCCCTACCTCAAAAGAATGGGTCTCCCTGAAAAAGATCGAGGAGAAAGAGCGAAGATCCGCACTACAGCTTCTCCCAGAGCCCGGATGGGCCCCAGAAAAAGGTCGCCGTCCAGACTCCATGCCCCTCAACCACTCAGAATCCGAGAGGGCCAGCCTAGTTGCTGACAGCCCTGGCCAGCATCTGAAGGAGCTACCCAGAGCACAGTACCCTTCCCTCCTGCAGGAGCCCTGATTGGCCCCAAAGTTGGGCGATCCAGGCACACCACAGGCGGGGTACCACTGCTGAGGGGTCAGTGAATCCACCAAGACCGGGCTGCAGAGCAATGGTGGCCTGCACCACTGCCCGCTGGTCAGCACCCCTGACCCCAGTCTCGGCAGGCACCGACCGCACCTCAGAAGGGGAATGACTACGGCTTGTCGAGGACACTACAGGGCTGCCCACCCTAACAGTCAACCCCAAGGAGTCAGACTGCCCATCTGACTCAGAGTCTGACTTCACCTCCGAAGAGGTAGAGGCCGTAGGAGTGCGCCTGCTGCCATCCTTGCCAAATGGGGTATCAGAAACCGAGACCATGCCCGAGCTAGTGCTGGTGACCCCCCCACAGCACCGCGAGCGGTATCCGCGGAGGACATGGCCCCGGCCCGAACAGCAGCCCCGGCCGAGGGCGGCCCCGGAAGCACTGCCTGGCTCCACTGCACCGCGAACAGGCAAGGGCAGGGTGGCGCCGACGGAAGGCGCCAACAGTGTATTCCGAAGCCCCACAGCGCTGTGCTCAACCTCGCGTGAGATGAGGACAAAGATGGTGCCGCTAGCACTATCAGCGGTGCCGCAGCCATGATGCCGAGCGGCAAACCAGTGCCAACGACGGCTCCGTGAGGGCCCATGGTGCTGTGAATGGCGCCGACCGATGGCGCCGACCCGGGCCTTGCGAACCGCGGGTCCGACAGAGGGAGCCTTCACCCCAAAGGGGTGACTGCCTTGGCTGCACCTCCCGCCACCCCGAAAGGAGCGGGCAGGCCTCCTGCACCGCAGAAGAAGCCTCGGCAACGGCCAGGCTACTAGAAGCTGAGGCTCGGTCCGTATAGAACCAGGAGGGGACCCAGAGGAAAGGCCAAGAGTATGCGGTTTGGCCCGATGAGTGCGCGCCCGACCCCCGAAAGTCGGTGGAGCTCACCCCACTTTCCACACGCGTTGCTCGATGACCCGGCAGTCCACGGAGAAACAGGCGTTGCATGAATCCATGTTGTGAAGCAGGCCAAGACACGTAAGGCAACGGTCGTGCTGGTTGGTGACAGAAAATTTGACGGCCACAAGGGCACTGTCGCATGGGGAGCTGTCCCGGCTTCGAAGTCTTCTTGCCCTCCAACCCAGACATGACCTATGAGGAAAAAAACACCAAAAACAGACTCGACATTGCAGAGAATAAAATAATCGGAAAGGTCTTACCAAGTGACATCGAGTAAACCGACTAGAACCGTCAGGGAAAGAAGCAGACGAACTGCGGCATGGAGGAAATAGTTGACGGAGTCAGTACTTTGCTGCGTAGGCGGCAGGCCTTGAAGTTTTTTTCTGTAGAAGTTCTCTGGAGCGTCCCACTGCGGCGACCTCGGCTGACGGGAGGCGAAGAACTGGCAGGCAGTAGTCGACAGTGCCTAACTGACCAATCCTCAGCTTTGTGCCAATTACCCTGAGTGGCGTGTCGATGGAATGGCTGGCTCCAACTAATACAAAACAAAAAAGAAAAAAGAGCTCCTGCTGGGTCATGACCTCTGGCCATATAATCAAAGGTGATGAATGGTGAAGATTGACAGAGACAAGATCTTAGGATTTGTACGCAGAGCCACCTGGTCTCTGTGAAAATCAGATAAGGCTCCTTCACATCAGGCCTGAAGCTCGGTAATCCTTAGAGACGAAGTAATACGTAAACCTGGGCAAGTCTTGATTTTTTTGAAGAAGAGCTGAACCAAGGCTCTGGCTTGGCTCTTAGAGCCAATCACGAGCTGAGCCAAAGAGTATCGGAAATTCAAACACTGAGCTATTTTTTTTTTTTCATATCGTAATATATTCCTACACTGTACTTTGCATATTCTCTACCACGTTGAGGTTTCTGCTGCCATTTTATCATCACTACATCATGAGAAAAAAGTGATGATAAGGAGCACACAAGAGGTATAGAATTAAGTAGTACAGATGCACTGGCCATTTAAAAGGAACGTCACCCGAGCAGTATCCAACTTAAGAGCAGGTAGTTACTTAATCTTTTAATTTGATGTTTCTGTGGCAGTTTAATAAAGGCTTTCTTCTTACCTTGTCTCTGTGTTTTTTTTTTATTTCAGTCTTTCACTGTTATTGAAAGCAGCCCTTTTATGTGTCCCCCCCGCCCCCGAGAAAAGCTGGTCTCCACAATGCATGTTGAAGCCAGAGTCTAGGTTATATCAGTTAAAGAAAACAGACGGGATTCAAGCACCAAGGTGCTCACAGTGCATACCATGCCTGCACAATGAACCTGACCATCTGCTAAGGATGACCATCCCACCCCCTGGACAGCAAACGCCTTCTCCAACCCCTCCCCACACAGCAGAAACTACAAGCCACACACACAGTAGTACAACATTATGCCCAACTCAAGATATCAACACATTTCATTCTCTGACAACACAACCCATACAGAAGTGGCAGTTCAGGTGGATGTTAAAGATTCCATGGCACTTCTGAAAAAGCAGGGACGTTTCCCAGTGCCTGGCCAAATTTCCCTTATCCACTAAAAATACCACCAATAGCTTAATCTGGTTCAAGGTCAGTTGGTGCTCATCTGTCCCCTGTCGATCCTAAATATAGGCAGAATTTGTCTAGTGCACTTACCGGTCAAGAAAAACTAAATAAATTAATCAGTACAATTTTATTGCACACAAGACAGATTTGAAAATTACATTGAATATGGCAGCAACTAGGCAGCCATGCCAGCCAGCTAACTATACTGAGTCAGCTCAGAAAACAACCTCTGAAAATCTGATGGGTCCTATGCATAGAAATAGTTGAAATAGGGCAACGGCATAATTGTCCTGGTGTACATATTTTGTTGTCTGGCAACACACACCCCTGCTGACACTTACTTTCTCCTGTACTCAGTGCATACAGTTATTTACTTGCCCTCCTGCCCCTCTCTGTTTTCCCCTATCCCGACAACATCAACAGCAGAACCTTGATAGTTCAGCTCCCCGAGCTTCACTTTAGTTACAACACGCGTTTCACTACAGTGCATATTTCCTTTTCTGCTGCTTCCCTCATGCTCAGATTATTCTTGTTTGAACCCCTGGCAGCCTCCCCAACTCCTGTCGGACCAGCACCAGACTGATCATAGTGCACAATCTGCCCTTTCTTTCTTTTGGCAGAAGAACCTCAGCAGCACTCTCCCGACTGTAGCAAGTGGTAGCATAGTAAATCCAATCAACCCCCGCTCTGCTCCCCACATGTCCCAGAGTCTGACTTAGTCTCCAGGAAGTGACACTTTGAAGTTTGACTCTAATTCATCCTACCTCCTTTGTTGACTTTGAAGTTTGGGCTTTGTCGTCTGACTACCTCCGGCCTCCAATAAATTTAATTTATTAGGAACTGAAGCCAGTTAGGACCGTAGCAGGAATAGAGGATCATGATCAGGATGCCTCTCAGGCTGACCCCCCAATGCCGACACAGCAGGCTTCCTTCAGACTAGAGTGAATGATGAAGAGACATCACAGACAGTGCCTCACTGCCGCCCTCCCAAATAATAAGGCAGCACACAGCACTGGCAGGCAGCTACTGACAACTGCTTATGTTCATTCACTGAGTGGCTCAGACTGACAGGACTCGGAAAGTCTGGGGAGTTGAGTTGGGCAAAAGTGCAAGTAGTACAAGACATTAATTTTCCATTACAAAAGTTCAAGTCCAGCATCCGATCATTGATTCAATCACACCTACCTCGGCATGCAGTGCAGTGCACTCAGCAGCACTCTCACAGTCTTAACTCCTTCCTCTGCTGCTCTCTCGACTCTAGAACTCGGTAAAGCGAGATCCTCAGGCTCCAGGCCCAACCGCAGTTTCCAGTTCTAGGCTCCAGAAGACAGCCGCTCTAACGACAAGTCCCGCGTGATGCAAGTTACCTGGGCAAATGGACTGCAGGCCACAGCCCGTCCACAACAGTCCACAAGCAGCACAGGCAAGTGCAATAGTTCACAGTGATGCCTGAGGCCCTGATGAGTGACAGGGTCCACTCCTCAACTACTGTGACCAACTGTCACCATCTGATATTTTTCTTTTACTCCAGACCGCATTCCCATACTACTCCCCATGCAGCCGGGGGTGCAACGTCCGATTAATGCCAACAATGGTTCCTCCAGGCTTTCCACACAAAACTCTGTACTCCACACAAGTCCTCCTGGCTTAGTTCAATCAGACCTCTTCTCTCCTCATGCGTCGTGCCTTGCAGAGCTCTGCATCAGTGCATGGAGTGCTGTGCTAAAAGTGCCACCAGACTTCAAGCCATGCCCACCCAGGCAGCCACCCTTAATTTGATTGACTAGGCTGACTGAGGAGGACAGATCAGAACCACCACTCGCCGATAGAGCAACCAACCTGTGCCTGGGCCACCACTTACCCCTCATTCACTCCACTGAAGATTGATGACTGATCACTCAGCCAGCCAGTTGCACTGCGCATGCTCACTACTTGACCCCTCCCCGACCCCTCCCAGGCCATTTGGAATTTGACAGTCAGCCCAGCAGGAAGGCCATTTAGCACTTTTAAAGGGCCCACACCCACTAAGGTCCTATGTAAGCACTACCAGGCTGTCAGTGTCAAACCGGGAAAAATGACAAGTGCTGGTAGGACTCCCAGGACCCAGCAGGACAAGTTTTTAGAACAGGGGCAAATCCCAGGATGTCCACACAATGCAGGACACTTAGTTCAACAACAAGCAATGAAATAGCTAGGTGTGCATGCTTGGCTTGGCTCGTGACAGGCTCATAATTTATCCCTGCAGTCGAGCCGAGCCACGTCTTTGGCTCGAGCCTGCACTGGCTCACCCAGATCTAGTAATATCAACCAAAGAGAGCTCTTTCCAGAGTAGTGCATGTCACAACTTGACGCTGGTTCAAAAGGAGGCAGCCTGAGGTTTTCTAATACAAAAGTCAGGTCCAAGGGAGGAGCAGGGTTTCTGACTGGGGGGTCTCAAATGAAGAATCCCTTTCAAGAAAGTTTGGGATACTTCTAGCTGAACCAAAGATTTGCCACCCACCGGCACGTGGTAGGCAGAAATGACCAATAAGTGGACCTTCAAGGACGAATAACTGAGTGCCAGGTCAGACGGGTGCAGGAGATACTACAAGACCTGCAGAAATGGGCAGGGGAAGGGTTCCCACTCCTTGGACATGGCCCATATAAAACATCTTTTCCACTTCATGGCATAGGTGGGTCTAGTGGACAGCTTTCTGGCCTCCACCAGAATTTTTGCTACTCTAGGGGAAACCCAAATCGAGTGGCAGCTATGTCAGTAGGTGCCATGCATGTAGCTGAAGGGACCGTAGGCCTGGATGAACTAGGGTGCCCTGTTCCTGGGTCAAGAGATCCTGACAAACGGGCAGGGGAATCTGAGGATCTTACTTCGAGAGGGCTCTTGCAGTAGGTAATTACATATAGGACTGACGTCGGCAGGCGGCAGGACCCCATGGAAAAATTTCTAGCTAGCAGTCCCTGGCGAGGGACCGACCCCACGTCAGGTGACCGGCATCAGGAGACGTCGGTATAAAGGGGCGGTCCCTGACGCCCGCCTTCCAGTTCTTTCCTGCCGTTAGCTCGTGCAGCGTCACACGGAAGGGTTTGTTGCTTCGTCAGCCTACCCTTCGTCTGTATTTACTGAAGTATTTTGATTTTTTTTCGATTAACATCAGGTCATTGTCGGTGTATGTCGTCCCCCACCTCGAGCACAAAAATAAGTGCGATTAAATGCAGTGCCAACTCCCTACAAGGACGGCCATTCCCTGTGCCTGTTCTGCCTAGGCTCCGATCACCCGGTCGAGAAGTGCCAGCACTGCCTCAGCTTCAACGCGGCTACCCAGAAAAGACGGCAGCAATCCCTGGAAGCCCACATTTTGAAGAAAATGATGAGTTTGATGGAGAAGGAGCTCAAAAACTGAGGCAGGTGTCCACTTCCCCAGGCCACGGAAGAAGAAGGATGAGAGAGGCACCGGGACAAGGCTAATCTACCGCATCTCCCTCGGGGCTGCCAGGTCCCAAGATAGCGTCCCCTCTGGGGACCGCTCCTCGGCACCGCCTCGGAGGTTTCCGAGGCGTTGGCCCCACCCGATCTGCTCGCTCCGGGCCTTTCAGGCGCCGGGAAGCTGGAGCCTCGCCCGGTTTGGCCATAGGTTCGCGGCCTACTGGCATGGGTGACTCCGGTAAGCCGGGCGTTGGCTCCTCCGACGTCCGTGTGGAGAAGGCTGGTAAGACGCACGACCCTTCGGGGTGGCGCGCGGCCCCTCTCCCATCAGACCAGACCAATCCTTCTCCTCAGTCTGCCTCCGGTGAAGGCTCCCGTAAGCCGGACGCCGGCCCCTCTGGTGCCCGCTGGGAGCTCACCATAAAGCCGCACGTCAGGTCGCCTGACGCCCGGTCAGCGACTGAACCAACGACGGACCTCCCTACGTCCGTCATTCCCGGTTCTCCGCAGCCTTCGCTGCCATCCGGGGAACCAGAGTCCCCCCAGCCCGACCCCGGGGATTTTTAACCTCCATCCCTGGGCGACGCTGGTGACCTTCCTCCATCGGACCATCCTCCTGTAGATGCGCCCGGATTGGCTTGCCGGCTCCCCAGGCGCGGCCCGGCGACAGTACCTCCAACGCCAGGACCACCAACGTCGGCCCCGACACCGGTTCTACCGACTCCGGCCAACATCCTGCTTCCGAATGTCACCCCACCGATGGGCCCTCCAGGCCCTCCAACTTGGATCCGCCCATGAGGCCGCCAGCTGGGCCGTCTGCTCCGGCAGCTCCTCCAGCTCCCAGGTACCCTCCATCCTATCTGACGCCGACGTACCCGGGACCACAGTATCTGGCGCTGCAGTACCCGATGCCGGTCTTTCCGAGGCCGCAGTACCAGATGCCACAATACCCGGCGCCGGGCTATCCGCAGCCGGGTTTTGGATACTCTCCATATGGGTTCAACCCGTATCCTTATCCCCCGCCTCCTCCTCCTCCACCGCCCCCACAGCTGCCGGCGGACTTGCAGGAGACTCTGGCCTCCTGGTGGGCTGAGGCCAAGGCTCAGCTCACCAGGAATGTCGAGAGCTGCCTACCGTCAACGGTGCCATCTCAGGTTCCCGCACGTCCAAGGCGGCACACTCCCTCACCACCTCCGGACTCCAGAGCTCTCCTGTCTGGGTCCAGAGAGGGGCAGGACATGCTTCCCCAGGGGCTTCCCAAGAGGTCTGTTCCTCCCCCTGGTCAGGAAAGGGAGTCTTTTTCCTCTTCCTCCTCCTCTTCACCCTCGGACTCCTCGGATTCCTCCAATGGTTGCTCTGAAAGGGACAATGAGCCACGCTCTCCGTCAAAGCCCAGGCCAAGGACTCCTTCGAAGTCTCCCCCGGAAGATCCTTCTTTTACGGAGTTGCTAAGGAAAATCCAGGAGGTTCATCAGTGGCACTCTTTGGAACCAGATCCTCAGCTTCTGAAACTCGCTGAGCATCTGGATCTGCCCGTGACAGCTCCTGCTCTGGTGCCACCCTGGATAGAGCCTCCTGCCGACCTTGTCACCACCATATGGAAACAGCCGTCGGCTCTAGCCCCACTTCCGAGGAAGTCAAATAGGCTATACCAGGCTCCCAAGGGTGTTGATTTTCTAGATTCTCACCCTCGTGCCGACTCGGTCGTGATTAGTGCCGCTCACGGCCGGTCGGCTAACCCAAAACATCTCAGCTCGTCGCCACCTGACAAAGAATACCACCTTCTGGACCAGTATGGAAAGAAGATCTTTGCTTCCTCCACGCTGGGGATTAGGGCCCTGAATTATGTCGGCCATATGGGGGACTACCAGAAGGCCATTCTGACTCAGGTGGAAGCCAAACTGGACTCCTTGCCAGACTCCCAAGTCAAGCAGGAGTTGGCTGATCTTGTCCGCTCTACACGTTCGGCCAGTCGACACATGCTTATGCGACCCTACGATGCAGTGGACACTGCTGGACAGAGACTCAGCTTTACGCCGTAAACTTACGTTGATCATGCTTGGCTCCGCATGTCAGGGTTGGTCCCAGAAGTGCAATTCGGGGGTCGGTGCTTTTCGGCAGTGATGTCAAGGACATCATCACCGATTTGCAGGAGAAAGGGATGGCACTGAAGTCTGTAGACTCCATGTACCGCCCCCACCAGCAGCAGCGCCTTCCCTTTCGCAGACGGAATCGGCCTAAGGTGAAACCCCAGGGAAGGTGGGCCACAAAACGCCGGGCCCCCACAGCTGCTAAGCCCCCGCCCCAAAAAGCAGCAGGTGCTTCAGCTGCGGTGCTGCCCCACACCACCTGACTCCTTCCCTCTCCCACAGCCTCTGGACTCCCTGGAGAAACTGGTAGGAGGGAGGTTTTCCCTCCACCTTCCAGGCTGGGAGAGGATAACTTCAGATTCTTGGGTGCTCCAGCTCATTGCAGAAGGACACTCAACAGAATTTCTTCGGAAACCACCTCGCCACCCCCCTCTAAAGTCGTCATATTCAAAGGAACACCTTCTCTTGGTCCAGGAGGAGATTTCAGCTCTACTTCTGAAACAAGAATAGAACCCCTTCATCTGCAAGGGACGGGTTACTATTCCCATTTCTTCCTGGTCCCAAAGAAGACAGGAGATCTCACACCATTTCTGGACCTTAGTTCCCTGAATCTCTTTGTGGAATACAAAAGGTTCAGGATGCTCTCATTGCACAGCCTTCTGCCCCTCTTCTGGCCGGGTCAATGGCTGTGTGCCCTGGATATGCAGGATGCTTACCTGCACATTTCCACTCGCCCGTCTCACCGCAAATACCTTTGTTTTGCGTTCCAGGGGGACCACTACCAATTCAAGGCACTCCCATTTGGCCTATCCTTGGCACCCCGAGTGTTTACTAAATGCCTGGCAGTGGTGGCAGCCCACCTGCATACCAGGGGGGTGCAGGTTTTCCCGTACCTGGATGATTGGCTCCTGGCGGCCTCGTCCAGGGAGGAACTCCTGCGCTGCCTCACCCTTACCCAGTAGGTTTTTGCCTGCCTGGGTATTACCATCAACCATTCCAAGTCTCACCTGATCCCATCCCAGAGACTACAGTTTATTGGGGCGATTCTAGACATGACCATGGGCAGGGCCTTCCTGCCTCCGGACAGGGCATCCACCCTCCAGACTCAGATAAGTCTGCTGTCCAGCCGTAAACGGGTCTGTGCAAGGTCAGTCCTTCGCCTTCTCGGGCTCATGGCGGCTGCTATCCTGACAGTTCCTCGCGCTCGACTCCACATGAGAGTTTCTCAGTGGACTCTCCGCTCCCAATGGGATCAGTTAGTGGACGACTTAGATCACCCAGTTCTAGACTCCTCGCCGATGCTTCGAGACTTGCAATGGTGGATGGCTCGAGAGAACCTGTTTTGGGAAGTTCCTTTCTTTCATCCTCCCCCCTCCCAGACTCTAACCACAGACGCCTCGGGCGAAGGTTGGGGAGACCATCTAGGTCCCCATCGGACCCAGGGCTCCTGGTCCAAGCTCGAACAAACTCTCCACATCAATGTGCTCGAGCTTCGGGCAGTGTTGTACGCTCTCCAAGCCCTTCACCAATACATCCTTCCCGGCACCACAAAAAGGTTCAGAGTACTTAGGTCCAATATTGGTCTGAGATTGCCCGTCTTCTTGGGAACCAGGAAGAAGTGTGAGTAGAATCCCATTCCTCTTTGATCTGGAAGAATTGGCTCTATTGCTGCTTTTGCCAGCAGAGAGTCTATTTCCTCTCTTACTAGAGGAACATGATTTGGAGGATAGTAAGAGTGACCTGCAGGATTTGCTGGAGGTCTCTCTTTAAACTCTATTGTGTGGCCTTGGGCCACCAGCTGGAGTACCAATGAGTCTGTGTTATTGCCTCCATCCAGGCAGGTGGCTGGCAAATCTGCCCCCTACCGGTTCTGCTGGGACTCGCTCCAGAGGAGGAAGGGGTCTCAGTGAGTCAGGAGGCGGAGGGGAGAGTGGAGGGAGCAGATCCCGAGGCACTATGCGATTTGGCCGGGAGAGCTGTTCCTGCTGAAGGGGCCTGATGTTTGTTCTGATGTCGGTTTTGCTGCTGTCTCTGTTGGCGGCATTGCTGCCGATGAAAGGGCTGCTTGGGCTTTTGTGGAGGCTTATACATAAACTGGACAGAGCACAAGGCTTTGCCCTTGTCCTGTAATTCTGTAATGATGTCTTTGACATCTCCTCCAAACAAGGCTGAACCTCTAAAAGGAGCATCTTGGATTGCTGTCTGTACCTCAGAAGCAAGGCCTGAAATTCTCAGCCATGCGTGTCTCCTGAATCTGACTGCAGTGGCTGTTCCCCTCGCTGAGGTGTCCACAACATCATAAGTGGCCCTCAGAGTGTGTCGGCTAGCTGATCTGACCATGCCCGCCATTTCTTCTTTCAACTTGGAGTCAGGGAGTTTATCTATTTTGGACTCAAGTTGACCTAACATGGATTTCTGACAGAATACCATGTGAGCAGTATAGTTCAGCGCCCTAATAGCCAAGGTTGAAGAAGAAGAATAGACCTTCTCTCCAAATTGGTCAATGACCTTAGATTCCTTGTCCAGAGGAGAACTACTAAGGTGCTTAGGTTTGCTCAATGGTGCGTGGGCAGCACACAGTGACCACGGAATCTACTAGGATGAACACTGAGGTAGTCTTCACTTTCAGGAGTCTAGTATAAACGGTCCGCTTTTCTGGCCACAGGTGCCAGTGAAGCTGGTTGTTTCAGACCATGGAAGCCAAATCCTAATGTGGCCCTATCCAGGCGGGATGAGTATAGGCGATAAATCCGAGAGTTCCAGATGTTCTGCCAATCTCTGGCATTGGGGTCTTGATCCACAGTATGCAGTCATATAAGCCTGGATTTTCCTGAGGAGCTTTGTAAAGAGGCATCTTCAGGAGGAGATTTTGGAGACTCCTGGGCTTTGGTTCATCTGGAGAAGGTCACATATAGTCCCATGAGTGAGCTGAGTCACTATCAGAGTCCGGCGTGGGGTATCATCGGAGTGCTTAGTCTCGGTAGAGCAATCTCCACAGGTCTCAAGAGGTCTGCAGGCCTTGTGAACTCTGTAGGCCGCTGGGTTTGTGGAGGTGGCTCCACTGTACTGCCCAATGTTGAAGGCCTGGGGCACGGCGATGGGGTGAGTCTGATTTGCGGTTCTCTAGTGGCCAGCGTCAGGTCCGGCAGAGGCTGATGCTTTTCTAATTCTAACGTGAGCTGCGATTTTGTCTCGTTCCACCAGGGGCGCAACATCGCCTGTAAGTCCACCTGAGGCTGAGGTGGCTGATGCCCGTATCCTGGCATTGGATACCCTGTGAAGTAGGGAGAAGGGTATCCTGGTGTGGAATGCCTGGCGTCGGGTAAGAAAACCAGCGTCGGATACCCAGGCGTCGAGTACTGGGCAAAGAGTACTGTGGCGCAGGATACCTCGGAGGGTATTGCTGTGTTGGGTAGCCTGGCCTCGGGTACCTCAGTAGAATGCCTGAGGGACTCAGCATCGGCCCGGAAGGCAGGGATGATGGCTCTGGCATTGGCCCAGATGGAGGGTCCAGAGGCCCAGGTACAGGCCCCGTTGGAGGGTTCAGAGCTGTAGGGCCCTGAGGGACCAGCGCGGCTTTCGTCAGGTCCGGAGGGGCCTCAGGCATGGGAGGCTCCAGTGTTGGGACGGGCACTGTTCCAGACGGCGGGCGCTCTCCCCCTCCATGTCCCATGGAGGTGGGGACACTGGAAGGACCACCTCTACAGGCGGAGTGGGAGAAACTGGAAGGGACTCCAGTGTCAGCTACGGCTCAGATGTCAGCTGATCCAGCTCCTCAATGTCAGGCCTGTTATCGGGGCCTGCCAGAGGAGCTGGGGCTGCACACTTGTTGGAGGAGCCAACGGGTGGCTTACCAGCCAATTCCATGTGAATGCCGGAGTAGCGGTGTTCGTCTGACTGGACCCACCATTCTCACTAGACCTCTTAATCTTGAGGGGCCAAGGGTAATGGGCGCCTCCTTTGCCCGGAGGCTCCCGTGGGCAAAGACCCGTACCCGACCGGGGGCAGGCCACGGCTGCTCTGTGGCCAGAGACGGCCGTGGAAGAGGCAATCTTCCCCGGGTGGGGGACCTCCTTGGCCACGGCACCCAACGGGGGCCATGGGCTTGAAGGAGACTGTTCCCAGTCCTGATGTCTCTCCTTGTTCTTCTTACGATGGCCTTCAGGGGACGAAGATGTGCTCCTGAGTTTCTTCAGTTCCTTCTCAATGGATGCCATTTTTTGTTTTAAAAGGTGGGCTTCCAGGGACTGGTGACGGCACTTTCGTGTGGCCTGGTTAAAGCCTTGGCAGACCTCACACTCCTCGGTCTTATGGTCTGGGCCCAGACAAAAGAGGCAGAGGGAACGGCGGTCCTTGTGAGGCAGCTGAGTACCACAGGAGTCACACTTATTTTTATGCGAATCGGAAGACATCGGAGATGACATGCATGATTAGTTTCATAAAACCCAATATGCGAGAAAATTACTGATTTTCGATGTAAAATATAAACGAGATACTGTATACTCATCCAAGAAGGTGTCGACAGAAGCAACGTTCTCAGCGAGGTCTGACGTACACAGGTCGATGGTGGGAAAGAACTGGATGGCGAGTGTGGGGACCGCTCACTATATAGCGCCACGCTGATGTCGGTCATGTGATGTCGGGTAGGTGGTCCCCCACCAGACACTGCTAGCTAAAAGTTTTCCGTGTGGTCCTGGTGCCCGACGGCTTTAGTGCTACCTGTTAGTACCTACTGCAAGAGCCTTCTCGAAGTAAGATCATTCCATGTTCTGCTTTCTCTATTAACAGATCTTCATATTGTGCTCCTATGGTGTGTAAAGTGAGCCAGACAGATTCAGAGGTAGCAGGGCTTAGCTTGGTCTCAATTTGCCTAATTCTGTCTAGAAGATTGCCTGCTTTGGCATTATTTTTATTTATCTTTTTGTGGATGGGGGGGGGGGGGTCTGATAAATTTATACCTGAGGGTACATTTAAGTGTGGCTCACAAAGAGTCTTATTTGGACATGGCGCCTTAATTGTTTTTTAAATAGTTGGTAATAGAGGTCTGTACCTTGGAGACAATTTCTGGATCCTTAAACTGAGTAGTTATCCAGGTTAGGTCCTTATCTGTACCTTGGGTGGAGCTGGACTGGTGATGGACATATATAACCATGGGCCAGTAGTTGACATTTGGGCATACCATGGAGTAGTGGGTTGCTAATCAGAAAGTAATCTTGACGGGAAAAAGATTTATGGGGAAGGGCGTGGAAGGTAAAGCCTTTTCTTCCCAACTGACCAAGTGGCACACAGGACTGAGATGCTGTGCGCCTTACCTCGTCATGCTGGCGATCCAAGTTCGGGAACGAGCTCGGGTTGCTGGGGGTTGGTTGTGGGGGGCTGGGAGAAAACTGAGCAGCTGCCTGGCAGCTCTCCTCTCCCGGATCACAGTGGTGTGCTATCTCGGCTCTGGTCTGCTGTCAGGTGGAGGCCGGGTGACAGTTTATAGGATGCACGAGCAGCAGACGTAGTTTGGGGGAGGAGGGAGCCTTGGTCCTGGGATGCACATATGCTTCCAATCACATGATGCACAAGTCCGACGTATGCGCATCTTCTAGCACATGATGCGCAAGCCTGAGTTTCACTGCACCTAGGGGACAGGGAGAAAACCAAGAGGAAAAAGGGTGAGGCAGGTGTTAATGATGTCCTGTACACCAATCCTCCACCTGTCCCATCACCAGGGACATACCAGCATACTGGATTAAGGTTTTGGGGTGGGGACAATGGCTCTTTCCAGGGACAAGACTCCCCAAGGACCAGTAAGGCCTAGGGTGTCTTTAAGTTCTCTGATGGCCCACTGGGCCAGGAAAGGTCACTGCGCCTGGCCCTAGACTTTAACTCAGGGATGAGAACTAGGTTCCAGTCCCCAGTGAGACTAATAGGAGATGAATAAATGGAATTAAAGGGTAACTGTCGGCAATAAGAGCCTCACACCCATGTGTGAGAGGCGAGTTCATGCATTTTGTGTGTAAGACTTTTTTTTTTTTTTTTACATACTGTTTACTGCAGTGTAGTACATTGTATTAGGCTAATTTTGCTGCCTTGTAAAGCAACATTTCTTGCCATCTCGAATCCCTGTAACTGACATCAGAGGAGGGTGCGTGCAGTGGAGATTCAATAGCCTGCAGTGAATGTTAAGAGTTTTTAAAAGCTATAATCTTCTGATTGCTGGTCTGCTGTTCTCCAGGAACTAGGATACAGTCAGAGGACTGTACTAAGCACAGTGAACACAGCGGACCAGAAAACATCTGATTTCAGCTTATAAAATCTTTGACAGGTATTGAATCTCCCGGTTCACTAGGCCCTCCTCTTATATCAGCTACAGAGTTCTGAATTCTTGATTGCAATGTCACCTTACAAGGCAGCAAACTTAGCCTTAAAACAATCTACTATACTGCAGTAAACAGTAAGAAAATATAAATGTTTTTGTACACAAAGTGCAACTTGGGATCAGCCTCATCCTTGGGGGTGAGGCTGATATTGTTGACAGCTCCCATTTAAGACTGAGAAAGCATAGAAAAATAGCTGGAAGTATTAACATTTGGACCATAAATGTTCCCAATGAGCACATATGTACTTTTCTAATGTGCTCGTTAGGAACAGATAGCTGCCCAATGGGTAGCAATAGATTAAGTCAGCTGAAACCTAATGCTTCTGGCAAATAGCGTGGCTACTCCCCTTTGCTTTGTAGATTTGCATGCACTGTGTACTTGGCCTACCCATTCCCTTCTGAAAAGAACGGCTTCAGTTTATAATAGGTGGGTTTCTTGAAGCATTACTTTTTGCCCCTCAAGTTTCTTAGCATGCCTTAGTATTTGGTATCCTTCTGCTCTGGCTCTTGCACCTCGTCAGCACCATGTCTCATCTTATTGCTGACAGTTCCCCTTTAAGACTGAGAAAGCATAGAAAAATAGCTGGAAGTATTAACATTTGGACCATAAATGTTCCCAATGAGCACATCTGTGCTTTCTAATGTGCCCGTTAGGAAGAGATGTATACTTAGCAGGCTATACACAAGTATGATAACAACACTGCAGTTAGAGATACAAGATGGCAACAAACTTTGTATTTTTTTGTTTTCTTGATACTGTTAAAGAGAAATTATAAAAGGTTGTCCTGTAATTTCGAGCCGAGAACTTTTGAGAGGTATAATGCCACCTCAACGCAAGCCGATGGTGCATTCACCAGGAACATGGCTTGGTAGACTACACAAAACTTTATGCCAGCTGCATACAGCTTACTTTTAATTTCTTTGTATTTTGCTTGTCTGGCGTGCACCTGTAGTCTAAGATCACTGAAAATGTGCAGCTTTGGACCCTTTATCTAGGTAATTCAATAACTGGAAGATTATGGGATGAGGCTTGTCCCCTGGATTTGGAGGTGGTCTCCGGGCTTTATACGCTCACTCCACAAAACAGTTTGCAGTTCAAGGATGGTCCTGTTATCTTAGTGCAGAGCATCTGGATAAAAAAGTACTGTGTCCTGCCCTTCCAATCTTCCTGGTAATCCCACAACTAAGTTATTTCACTGATTGTGACATTCTTGGTCCTCCAGTTTTCAAGCTTTTGGACCTTTCATCTTAGGCTTTCAATGCGGCCCTCTAATGAGCTTATGCACATCTCGGTGTCTGGTACCCTTCTAGTTAAGGCTTAAAGGGCCAATTTGAAATTTTTAAAATTGCTGCCTTTTCAATGCGGTCCTCTAATGAGCTTATGCACACCTCACTGTCTGATACCCTTCTAATTAAGGCTTCAAGGGCTTTAAAATTTCCTGACAAGTCAAGCAGTATCTGTCTGACTGCCCCCCCAGCTCCTGGAAGAAATAAGTCCAGCAGGTCCGGGTCAGCCACTTAGCCTGGGGGTGCAGTAGGTGACGTGTCCTTTTTGTACCTCTTAGGGGTGTGACTGGAGTTGCCTGGTAAATCATTTCCATTCCTGATCTATTTAAAGTCTGAGTTTGGTACTGTTTTGCAAAGGAGCTTTCTTTAGTTAGTTCAACTTGAGTAGGTTGAAACAGAAACAGATTACCCCTTTAAAAAAGTGAAAGTGGCTGAGCTCGACTCGGAGTCAACTTAAAGCTGACTTCCTGCTTCTAGTGCATCACACAACCCTTGGCAGTGATTTTACCGTCATCCCTCGAACCCTGCCTCGATCACATCTCTAGGTACCCTGAATCTCATACAGGGCTGCTGGAGCACATAAGCAGCTAATGCAGGAGCATGCTCTAGCAAATCTGTCAAATCTCTTGTATGGAGTGACAAGAACTACACCTGTTTTTCTATCTCGCACTCCTCCAGCCATATAAATCTGTGGTTATTGTTCCCTTACAGTACACACAGCTCTCCGGGAATCTCGGACTGAAGCACAATCATACTCTCAGATTATGTTCCTGTATCCTTGTCCTTGTGCTGCGTGACCCAAAAATATCCTTCAGGAAGCGAGACCCCTCCTTATGCAAGATGAAAAATTCTTTAAATGGGTAAAAATGGAGGTTGTTTCATATTTTGAACTGAATAAAACAAGAGGGTCTGTGCCTCAGTATGGTGTGGGAAGCATGCAAAACCGTAATCACGTGGTAAGCTCATTAGATATTTTGTTCACAGAAGAAGGGGTAGGGAGGCAGTGATGAGGAAGTTACCAGCCCAACTTTAATTTAAAGAGATAACATTAACCCACTCTGAGGTGTGCGGTCGCGCTCTGATATACGCACACCTTGGTGTGTGTAAACCACTCAAGGCGTGCATATATCAGAGCACGACCGCACATCTCAGAGTGGGTTATCTATCTTATAAAATGGCAAAATTGATTTGAAGGGGCGGGTAAAAGTGCAGGTGTGCGGTCACGCTCTGATATACGCACGGTCATGTAATGCTCATTCTCCAATAAATTCCAAGCAATTTCCCTACCCATTTTATAAATATCTATATCTATATACTGTATACATTATACTGGCAGGGTAGTGCCGCTATAGTTTGGGTTGCCCGGCCACTTCTATGTTAAACCCCAAATTCTGCACTTTAATATCTTTGCCACCATACGACCAATGTGCCCAAAATTTTTCATGTGCCCTCTGATACCACAGATCTCTGGATCTGGCAAGTTTTGTTCCGGTCAGTGGTGCAGTTGAGCTGGAGTGAATGTGAAATTTATCATTTAGGTGCAAATTCTTTGCTCAGCCGCATCTCGAAATGGCTTTGGAGTCTGGTCTGAAATTGTTAGGGTATATGGGGTCTGTGCTGCAGATGTGCCTTTTGAAGGTTTGGTGAAAAAATATTAATCTGCTCAAAAGTTATAAAACTTTAAAGTTTTCATTATAGCCTATGGGAAAATATATATATGTATGCCTCAAAAGCACATCTTACTCTTAGATCTGATTTGAGCTGCTTGTGTCGTTTGGCAATTAATGGGGCTGCTGGTTTGTTTTACTGCTCTACAATGTTTTGAGCCAGGAGTAAGAAAGGCAATGTTTACCCTTTTCCTGTTAATGTTGTGCACTAATAGGCTGCAAAACTGCTGTATTTCATAGAGATGTTTCTCTTTTGCATTTAGGTAGGTACATGGCACCACTAGCCCCACCTGTAGGGCAAGAATACTTTTGGACTGAATTGCTGGACAATTTAATTACATCAGTTTATGCCATGTAGCTCATGGGTTCTTTCTCGGCAGATATTGAGTATCTTTACCATACTGGTTTTAATCTGTATGGAATCTCTAATGTTGTATCAATATACAGTAAATGCATAGAGCTCCTTTGATTAAGGGAAATTTCGTTATTCCTAATGGTGATATCTTAATTTACTGGACTGTCTGCTATATGAGAAATGTTTGCTATGAATATGACAAAATGAAAACACGAAGCATATAAAAAAAAAGCACATCTTACTTTCACAAAAGAACTTTTTACTGCCGCTAATGGGTTCAGTAGTGTGTGCTGCCGCCATCTTGTTTTCAGTTAGTGACAGGTAAAAAATGCTGTAATTCAAAATATACTGCCCCTTTCTAAACACCAACAGTTGTGTTTACCTAATCAGGGCATGAGAAACACGATCTTGGCATTATTTTTTGTAAACAGTGGCCAGAAATATGTATTTTTCACTCAGCCGCAGGTAATGTCACAAATTTGCTGCACTATTTTGCAAAACTCACATTGTGGCAAGTTTTCGCACAACTAATGGCACTGTTATATTTAAAACTGCCGCATATTTACAGCACTTTTCACAACTGCTGCAAATTAGTGGCACTGCCTTTAATTAAAAACAAAAAAATTGGCCCCTGAAAAAGATTAAAAACAGTTCAGGCAATTTTTTTTTACCAAAAAAACCCACCAGAACTGAATTACTCTACCCTATTGTTGTTTACCTAATAAAATAATATTTAATCCTTTTACTGCCTCCAAGGGGATCAAGGACTGTTTTAATCCCTAAAAAAGTTTCTGCCGACATTGGAGTGCCAAATCCCTGTGTAGGCGTAGCAGTCCCCCCCCCCCTACCTGTGTGGGGACACTGGGTAGCCCCACTCCCAGTGTCCCGAAATATTCATTTGTGAAGGTGGGACAGTGGGGAGCACACACCCAGTGTCCTGAAATATTGATTTATACATCCCTGTAAAAAAGAAAATGGTCCCTTGTCATCCCCCCCCCCACACCGTTTATTTATTATCCCCAGCATCGGAGGGGGATCCTCGTGCCAGCAATGTTAGCCCCACCCCCAGCACTCTGGAACACTGGGAAGCCCTCTCAGTGTCCCCAAATATGTAGAAAAAGCGTTCCTGTAAAAAGTCCCCAACATCTTTTTCACTGAAAAAAGAAAATGGTCCTTGTAGTCTCCCGTCCCCTCCCCATCCCGACCCTCCACTGAGCAACCACCACCCCCACTTGCCCTATACTTACCACTGGAGATCATCTTCTATCATCTTCTGTGGACCAGGACAAATCTGCGCTCTTCAAGTCGAACCGCCAAACTGAAGAATCAAAGGTAAGTGCCGTAAAATGGCTGTCAATGGCGTTTTGAACTTATGTTGATATCGCGACCATTTTTCAGTATTCTGTCACCAAACTTTCAACATGGGCTTCTTGGGACCCCACCTCATGAACACTGTCACTTTTGCTTCATCAATCAGACCCGTAAGGTGATTTCGCAGTCACTATGCGAAATCTCCTCTCGGGACAAGTATGTGATAGGACAGTGACAGTGCTAGTGTTCATGGGTGGGGACTCAAACCTATGTTGAAAATTTAGTGCCTAAATCTCAAAAACACCCAAGTTATGCGTGGTCGCTGAAATTTTCTCATACGTTCGTAACTTTGGTAATTTTAAATATTTTCACTCCAAATTTTCAAAATTGCCATTTTTTCACACCACCTCATGAACAGTACAGCTGTCATTTTTCACATCCTGCCCAAAATGTGTTTTTGAACTTGTGGCACAGAATGGCATTACAGTTGCGCATAACTATGTTTTCCCTTGCATTTCACAATTTCTCTGTACTGGGGTACATGAGGTGGAGTAATAAGACGGCTATGTTGACAATTTGGTCACTGTTGTTTGACACATGGAAGTGCAGGGCCCTCCATTCCTACATACATATGTGCATCTACTTGCGCTCCCACAGTAAAATAAAGATACTATCATACTATCTCAAAAAGGAAATTCATTGCAAAAAACTCCGTTAGTTCATCAGTTAGGGTTCCTATTACAGCGACAAAAGTATGGAAATTTGGTGTTACGGTTCCCAACCCTACCACCCCACCCTGCACACACCAACAGGTGTCGGGGTGTGCCTTGGGGTTGCTGACCCTAACTTTCACCCCATTCTCCTATACAGTAGCATCTCAGCTTCCTTACACAAGGAATGGGGTGAGAGTTAGGGCCGAGGACCCCAAGACACACCTTGATGCCTGTTGGCGTGTGGGGTGGAGTGGTAGGTTGAACCCTAACAAATTTCCACTGTTGCTGCTAATAAAACCTATCTAATGCGATATGAGTTTTCTACAATGAATATATATAATTTTTTATGCAAAAACTCTGTTAATGCATCAGTTAAGGTTCATACTACAGCGACAAAAGTATGGAAATGTGGTGTTAGGGTTCCCAACCCTAACACCACATCCCACCCCCCAATCAACCATACTCCATCCTCCATACACCAACAGGCACTGGGATGTGTCTTGGGGTCATCGACCCTAACATTCACCCCATTCCATGTGTGGAAGCTGAGATGGTACAACATGAGAGAATGTCATGAGTGGTAGAATTCGTGACCCCAAGACCACCTTGATGCCTGCTGGTGTGTGTGGAGGTGGGGTTGGTTGGGGGGGTGGGATGGGGCGTAGTTGGGAACCCTAACACCACATTTCCATACTTCTGTCACTGTAATATGAACCCTAATTGATGCATTAACAGAGTGTTTTTGCAATGAATTTCATTACTTTTTGTGAAAGTATCACCACAGCTGTAGTTGTTTATGGGAGTGCAGGGCCATCGATCCATAAGTGTAGAGACATTGTGACTAACCTTCATCTCCCTGTTGGAGCGCAGGGCCCGAATGCACCTTGATTTCCCTTATTTTAGTTGTTAAAGGTTTTTATTATTATTGCACACATCACACATACACCCCAGGGAACACCGCAACATTTGGTGGCCCTGGGGGAATGAAAAGGCACTGGATGACCTCGGCTTATACAAATTGTAACTATCTTACACAGATGCTATGACGCTTGTTATGCTCTGCTTGTTATACAGGTGCCTCCTAGACTCTGGATATAGCTAATGCACTTTAGACCGTTACCCTTCCTATTGTAGCTCCTGTCTATGTGGGGCTGGGGGAGGCCCTTATTAGCTTTGTGTCTGCATCAATCCTATGGTCCATTATCTTATACCGATCTGATGATCAACAATCATTGACCTGTGCTGTGTGCTCAAACAGCACTCTACAGTTCTAAATAACACAACTATATACATTCAGGCAATCACATGGTGTAGGTGAATCATAATGATAGCACTTGTGGAAAAGGCAGAGGGGTAGTTGGGGGTTCTCTAGAGAGGGTCAGGGACCAGGTTGCTAAAGGCCCCCTTTAATCAGGGGGAGATTGGGCTTGGTGGCAGTATTTCGAGTCCAGGTAAGGCTGCCAACAGTCGGTGTACTTGGTCAAGGTGCCATCAGCAAAGCTCGAGAGCCTCTCATATGTGGCCACTTGTGCTACTGACTGGAGGAGCTCCAAGATGGATGGGCTATTAGGGGTGCGCCACTTCATCAGTACTTGGGTTATACCTTGGGCTTCCCAGATATGCCAGTGGATGGGCTCTTTCCCCACCTTGAGGGCGGCATTCCCTCATAGTGGCATGAATTTCCAGGGCGTGGGTGACTGATTGAGTAAAGAAGTATGGACCAATATTTAGCCGATATCATCATGGGAGGGGGCAGAGGAATAAGGTTCCGTTTCCCCCTGTAATAACACTGATGCTGGGGATGGGGATCCTACTAATGCTGCCTCTAGAGGGAGCCCACTGATGCTGGGGATGGGGATCCTACTAATGCTGCCTCTAGAGGAAGTCAGGTTGGAGAAGCATGTCCTATCAGTGTAAACCACCGCACTACCTGGGCCAAGATGAAAGCCATGTGATATCCTTCGAACCAGGGGAGACCCCACTCGCCTCTGCTCCAATGTTGCTGTAGCTTCTGTTTACTAAACTGGGGCAGGCGTCCTTCCCATAGAAAGCCTCCTATTAGCACAGCCACTTTCTAGAACCATTTCTGTTGTATCTGTATTGGTAGATGTGCTAGTACGTATAGCATCCAAGGGACTACCATCATCTTGAGCGAGTCTATCTTTCCAGCCAGTGATAGCTTAAGTGCCTTTCATCTATCTCCATCACTCCTGAGGGAGTCAGTAACATTTTTAAAGTTGGCCGAAATCATTTTTGTCAGATTTGGGTACATTATGATACCCAAGTACTTTATACCTTCTGGAGACCATTTGAGACCCTGTGATGTGAAGGCATCTTTTGTGCACATTGAGTTCACAGGGAGCACCTCGGTCTTGGATTGATTTACCCTTAGGCCTGAGACCTGTGAAAAGTCAGACGGTGTGTCCAAGACCTTCTGGACCACTTGGGGTATATACACTGTGGTTACCAGCAGATCGTCTACATAGAGAAAGGTTTTAAAGGTGGTATTACCCATTTGCATGCCTGGGATCTCACTGGATTCCTTTAGAGCTATTGCCAGAGGTTCTATTGCCAGGACGAAAAGCAGGGCTGACAATGGGCACCCCTGTCTCGTGACTTTCTGTAAGCCAAATGGTGGGGACAACATCTGGTTGGTAAGTACTGAGGCTGTGGGGGAAGGCGTATAGGAGTTTTACCTAAGCGATGAAGCCTGGCCCTAAGCCCATGCATGTTAGGGTCTGCATCAGAAAAGGCCATTCCACCGAGTCGAAGGCCTTCTCAAAATCTATCGCCAAGGTCGCAGTGGGGGTTTTGGATGTCTTGACCTCATGCATTAAGGTAATCAGGGTTCTGTGATGGTCTGACCCTAGTCTTCCCTTGACAAAGCCTGCTTGAGCTGGGTGAATGAGTCCTGGGAGGAGCTTTTCCAATCGCCCGGCAATCACCTTCACCAGTATTTTGGCATATGCATTGATGAGGGTGACGGGGCAGTAGCTCCCTGAATTTAATGGGTTTTTATCTTTCCTGGGGAGCACCATGATATTTACTTCCCTCATTGAGGGTGGCAGTACCCCTTTCCCTAGTGAGTCCTCATACATCCTAACCAGATATTTGGCGAGATTCACCCCATTCACCTGGTGAAGGTCAATAGGCAGACCATCATTACCTGGCGTCTTGTGCAGATTCATAGCCCATATCACCACCTCGATTTCACATTCAGTTATTGGGGCATCCAGATCTTTGGCCTCAATATCTACCACCTTTGGTACTGGAAGCCTAGCCAGGAAATTTTGTATCTTGAGGTGGTCCGGGGGAAGGGGATGCATACAGTTTGTCATAAAACTGTGCCATAATCTCGTTTATCTCTTTTTGTGTAAAGCTTTTTTACCATCTGTGTTTGCCAGTGTGTAGATGTTCCTGGCCGCTTGTTTAAATTTAAGTCTGTAGGCCAGTAATTTACTAGCCTCTCCCCTCCTTCCCAATAGGAGTAGCTTAGCCTCCTCAAGTTCAGCTCAGCTTGGCGAGTCAGATGAGCATTTAGCAGAACCCTAGTGCTAGAGAGTTGTGCCAGTAGAGTACGAAGGGGGTCCCTAGATTTAATACCGTTGTACTGGGCTTTCAGCACAGCTAGCTGTTTTTCGAGGGCTCTCTGTTCTGCTTCCCTCCATCTCCTTCTAACTGTGGCATAGGCAATAATTCGTCCCCTCAGTGTGATCTTAAAGGCCTCCCACAAGGTAGAGTCAGAGACCTCTCCATTATCATTATTTCGCTAATATTCCTTGATCTCAGGCCCTAACCAATCCCAGAATTGTGTCCTCTAGGAGGAGGGTATCCAGCTTCCAGAAGGATGTTTGTGGCATGTCCGGTCCCCATCTTATCCCCAGCTCTAGAGGGGCATGGTCTGAGATTATTCTTCGTACGATGAACTGGACATTAGCCACTTATCAATCCTACCGATCCATGTGTTTTGGAAAAACAGGTATAATCTTGTGCGCCTGGGTGTTGGGTTCTCCAGGCGTCCAGCAATGCCAGTTCTTCTATTAATGTACGGACTGCTTTCGCCACCTGCCTGTGAAGTTCGGGGCCCCCATTGCTCCTATCTAAAGTGTGATCCAGAGTAAGGTTAAAGTCTCCCCCATGAGCACTGGGGCCCTGTTTGTGTTAAATTCAGTTAGTGCCTGGCTCAGGTCATGGAAGAACTGTGGGCAGTCCTGGTTTGGGGCATACAGGTTAACAAGGATCACTGGTCCTTCAGGGGTTTCCATTTCTGCCATGACCCACCTCCCTTCCTTGTCCCTAACCTGCTGAGCCACTTTCCAACCCAGGTTTTTGTGGAAGAGAGTCGAAACCCCCCCCTTTGTGTGAGGAGGTGGTACTGTGGATCTCCTCCCCCACCCAGCCCTGTTGACATTTTTTTGCTTCTGCAGTGTAGAGTTTAGTTTCTTGGAGGAATGCAATTAGGGGTCTTAATCTCTTGAGGTGTGTTAAGACCTTTTTTCTCTTTATTGGTGAGTTGAGTCCCCTAACATTCCAGGACACCAGTTTTGTCTCCATCGAGTAGGTATGTGACGATGATATGGGCAAGATGAAATCTGTCACTCCAACCTGGTACCTTCGAGCCTTGAGGGGTGTCCCATTCACCCCACATACCCTCTTGCCCCTCTCCCCCCTCCCTTCCCTGAACATAATGGATTGCCTGTAGCCTTAATCAAACTACGTAAACATTTTGAAACAGCAGCTGTACGACATAAACCACATTAGAAATAACTTGAACTGTCCGAATCTTGAATATCTTCCCATCCCTTCCCTCCCAGTTGCCCATTCTTGTGACCAGCGTCTGCTAGTGGTGTCGGCTGACCCACAGCACAGACATCTGCGGAGGTTGCTGGAGGTGCACTTCTTGGGTGAGCTCCCAAAAACTGAATCATCCAACTGTTCTCCCTTCTCAGCTCTCACCCTGTCGTGCAGTGATCCATTCTGCAGTTTGTCCTTTGTGAGCACCTTTGCTTGTGCTCTAGGCTATCTGCAGGCCCTCACCCTTAACTGTTTTGCACAGGGTCCCCTCTATTGGGGCCCCGGGCGGTCTGAGGCCAATGCTTCCCATGCATTGCTCCATGTCAAAGTAGGCCTTGCTGCGCCTTTTGAATGAAGGGGGGAAAATGGAGCATGAAGTAAGAAGGTGAGGGGGCCTCTTCACCAGTTTTTTTTTTATATGTACTTTATTGTCATAGTACAGTTTACATGTCTTAATTAATTCCATTTAACTGTTTACAGCAACATGAATTTGTGAACAAAAGAAAGAAAATAAAAATTTTTGTAACATTACAGAGGAGAACCTAGGTTAATATTCCCCCGGGTCATGTCTGAAAATAGGCAGGATTTGTCTAGTGCACTTATCCGGTCAACAAAAACTAAAATAAATAAATAAATAAAATATATTACTCAGATGTTTCCTTAATCCAGTTTTCCTAAAAAAATCCACTTCATTTATTTCTATCTTATAACGGATTAATTATTTCATAATATAATTTGCTTTGAAGGTGCGCTTTCCAGATCTATTGGGTTGCTAAAAATTATGTCCACCAATCTTCCTCCCTCTCCACTCAGATATTAAAATAATAGCTTAATGGATTCTAGTTTTTAGTCTGTTCGTCTCCCTTAAACAATGAATCCATTCAGTTCAAAAGAGCCCATCTAGACCATCTTTTTAGGCCTTTTGTTGTGGTATCTCTTAACTGGTAGGTCAGTTCCTCCATATGTTGTATATCATTTATAATTTGGGTCCACTCCTCAACAGCTGGTGGGATGCATTGTAACCAATGTCTTGTTATGGCTTTGTTATATGCTAGCACACACATGTACCAGAAATAGAAGGTGTCTGCTCCCTTCACTCCTTCAGGAGGTAGACCCAATGTTAGATTCTGTAATGTTAGTGGAGTATGTATCTGAAATAATCTAATAATCTTATCCCCTACATCTTTTCTAAACTGGTCTATTCTGGAGCATAAATAAAAAATATGTGAGGGGGTTGCCTTTTGCTCATCACAGTGTCGCCAGCAACAGGCTGAACCTGAGGATGAATATTTAGAGACTTTGTCTGGTGTTATAAAGAAATGTACTCTAACTTTTCATAGATGTTCCTGCCAGAGAGGTGACATGGTGGCCTTCAAAGAAGAGGCCCAAATTCCAGTCCATAAGGGTGCAGGGAGAGAAAAACTAGCCTCTCTTTCCCATTTAGCCTGTAAAAGCTGGGACCCTCAATCCTCATGCAAATTCAAATACTTACAAATCTTGGTAATACCATGTTTAGCACTGCCTAGCGAAAAGAGGTCACTTAAAGTTATTTCAAAACTCTCTATTGTGAAATCCTCCTGTTGATGTAGTTTATGTTGTATATAGGTATACATCTGCAGGTAATATATTTTTTCCCCCTGGCGTCCATCCCCATTTTTGAGCACACTCTGTGAAGGAAAGTATGACATCTCCCCTCAGTATTTGCATGGGTGCATAAAGCCCCTTATTTTCCTGTTTCTTATACCAAGTTTCTCTCTGACCTGGAATAAAATGTATGTCTGACCTAAATCATCTCACCCTCCACATTTCTCTCCTTGGGCCTGAATATGCTTGGAATAAATCCCATGCCTCTAGGGACACACAAGTGCAAGTATTTTCTTTTAGGTAATGTGGCCTAACAGGTGTAAACAGGCTGGTTTGTATATGAAAATCAGGGCTCAGGGCCTCCTCTGTCTCCTGCCAGTGTGCTTTCGCAGGGGTCTGGTTCCAAAAAAGTACCCACTTTATTTGTGCTGCTATCCAGCATTCTCTAAGATTGGGAACTGGTCGTCCCCCCTTCTGTTTAGCGGATAACATTAATGATCTGCGGACTCTAGGTCTGCAGTTATTCCAGACAAAGCTAACGTTCATAGCTTGTTGGTCCTGAAGCCACTTTTGAGAAGGAGTAACCGGTATGCATTGAAATATGTATAGTAATAGTGGAAGGCAATTCATTTTCACAGCTTGGATTCTAGCATACACGGGTAGTGGAAATAATGACCACCTTCCAACGTCTATCTGTAACTGCTGTTCTATGGGCTTGTAGTTATCCACAAATAAGTAGGCATTTGTTACCCTCAAAGTCACCCCTAAGTATTTAAGTGTTGTGATGTCCCATTTCATCTTATATCTTGTCTTCAGGTATTGAGGAGGGATATAATTATATACAAGTACTTCAGTTTTTGTAGCGTTTAATTTATAACCTAATAGTTCTGAAAATATTTTAATTTTTGCCATGACCTATGTTAATGAGGCTTCCGGATCGGTCAAATATAGAAACACATCACTGGTGTATAGCTCCACCTTGTGCATATTGGGTCCTATCGTAATTCCTTTTATTTCCGGATCATTGCGGAGCCACTGAGCCAAAGGCTCAATATACAGGGCGAACAAAAGGGGGGAGAGGGGACATCCCTGTTGGGTTCCTCTATTGAGGTTAATTCTTTGTGAAATCACACCGTTGGTACGGATGTAAGCTTGTGGTTCTGTATATAAAAGTTTGATTAGATTTATAAATTTGTCTGGAAAAGCAAACCCGGCAAGTACCCAATATAGAAAGGTCCAATTTACTCGGTCAAAAGCTTTTTCCTTGTCAAGACTCATTAAGAGAGCTGGTGTTTTTTGTTGGTTAAGGTGATCAATAATATGTATGGTACGCCTGACACTGTCAGCTGTCTGTCTGTCTGCAACAAATCCTGTTTGGTCTTTATTTACAAAGGTTGAGATTAGATATTGTAATCTTTTTGCTACGATAGAAGTTCGCATTTTATAGTCCACATTTAGGATCAAGATGGGCCTATATGATGCGCAAAGGGTGGGATCCTTGCCGGGTTTGGGGAGGACCAAAATAATGGCCTGTCTCCAGGAAAGGGGAGTGTTGAGTCTTCAGCCATTAATCCCTGATAAGTAGCTTTTAAAATTGGAGACAGCGTAGTTCGAAATTTTTTCACAAAATTCCATGGGAAGTCCATCATTCCATGGTGCCTTCCCTGTCTTCCCATACCATATTACTGCATTTATTTCGGCTTCTGAAATAGGGTGCAGGAGTTGATCTTTCCAACTGTCTGGGGCCTGGGGGAGATTCAGGTCTTCTAAAAAATTCTGTATCTCTTGTAGTGCGGGATCCCCTGGTTGGGAATATAGATGTTGATAGTACGACTGGAATGCTTCCATTATATGTTCTAATTTTGGGCTTTTTACCCCAGTCAATGGGTGTTTAATGTTTAGTATATGTGCCCTTGCCCTCTTAGCTCTTAATCTGATGGCCCTCGGGCCACCTTCATAATAGCTGTGCCTTAGATATTGTAGGTTATATTCTACCTTGGCATCTAAAATGTTGTTTAATTCTCTTTTGTATTTTATTAGCTCTTTTTCTCTTTGGGCCAAAAATCACCCCCACTGTTGTGTTTCAAGATTCTTTATCTGGCTTTCCAACATTTGTTGTTCTAGGGACATGGATATGTTGTTCATCCACACTCATTGGCAGGTATCCTTGCCGCTTTAAATCTTGCCGGAAGGTCTTCAAGCTTGCTCCTTCCACCCACCCGGGTGGTATAACTCTCGGCTCCGCCCCATGACGCCAGATCTTCCTTACCGCTTGGAAGCTCAGGTTCCCTCCTTAGCTCTGCGTTTGAGACTGATTCCTATTTCTCCGTTTGCGGTTTAAAATAAATTTTGCGAAAAAGACTTCAGTCTTGATCCCTCGCGGCCTGCGATGGACAATCGACTCCAGTTTGGAGATGCCCATGCGGCAGAAGATGTCTCGGACGGATCCACACTCCACGTGTGTCTACTGTTAGGCCTTGAGCACGACCGCGAGGCTTGCGACCTGTGCTCATCTTTCTCGGCCTCGTCTCGAAGACCGTGCTGCCCGATTGCAACTGGGCCATCCCGGAAGCATTTCCCTCGGTGAAGTCCAAGGAGGCCCGGTTGGCGGTGTCCCGGCGGCCGGCTTCGGCGGATCAGCTCGGCGGATGATGGTCGCCCTCGAAGAGGAGGCGGCGGGCGTATCTTCCTCGGCGCGGCATTTATCCCGCTCTTCTGGGCTCTTCTTACGGCTTCCTTTAAGGAGCTTTGTCTGTCCCTCTCCACTAAAGGAGAAGGGCCTCGTCTGGGGACCTTATTCTCGGTCCAAAAGAGGACAGGTGAATCCCTCCGTCGGCGCTCTTGGGGCCGGAAGGTCCCTCTCCGGGTCGTCGACCGTCGGCTTCGGTCGACCGCTCGGCTTCGGCCACTGGCCTCACGGTGTCCCCGTCAGGTCAGTTGACCGAGACTCCCACCGATGAAGTCGAGATTTTTCTCGAACCGTTGAATGGGCTGTCGCCTTTAGCAGCCGAGATTCCCCTCTCCCGGTTCCCCGGGAGGAGTTGAGGATCCCGTGGGCTCGCCTGTGCCTCCGGTTCCGGAGCCCTCGGATGGACCATCCGAGCGAAGGAGGCGCCAGTTCCGGCCGACACCTCCCGCACCGACCTCGGAAATTCGGGACTCTGGTCTCGGACCTCTTTGGTCCAGCCGATCCCACCGTCATAGGCGGTCTCGGTCTCGGCACGCGGTAGCGGCGTCGCGCTCGTCCTCCTCCTCGGACGAGGGAGGCTCGGTGTAAGTGCGTCGGCGTGCGAGGACCTTATGTTGCAACAGCTCCTCCTGGCGGAGAGTAAGCCGACCCGTCGCCTTCCCGGCCGTAAGTAGGATGTCACGGGCGGCCGACACAACCCCTCGACTTATCCGAGGAGCCTATACCCAGGCCGGTTGTTCGGCCAAAACCAGCTGCTCCACCGATTCCGGTGGAACCTCCGCCTCCACAGCCACCAACTGGGGCTCCGACCAAGGATTCTCGGTCGGCTAAGGGTCTACCCCATCGGCTGTCAGTTACCCTCACTCCCGACCGACCTCCGGCAGGTGAAGGGTGGCTCAGGCCAGAGGCAGCTCTTGAGGACTCTTCGAGTCGAAGATGATTCCTCCTTTTTCTCCAGCGACTGGACTTGGAGACTTGGAGAGTCAATCAATGGGCGATAGCCCGTCGTCCTTCCTAGGACTGCTTGGCTCATCTCGAGTCCACGGGATGGAGCTCGAACCCGTTCCAAACAGGCCAGGTATCCCTCACGGGATTCTGGACCGAGATTCTCGAGCGGAGGCCTTTCGGTGGCCGAGGCCATAGTGGGTCGGCACTGGAGCTTTGGCAGCCCTGCTTCCTGCCCTGCACCTTGACCAGGATGGCCAGGAAGTATCTGGTCCCTACGGTTCCTTGTCCGGTTTTGAACACCCCTCTGCTGAGGGTTGGTCACCGACAGCGTTTTCCGTAGCGCCGGCTGCGCGCCAGGATGTGGACAAACCTCCTGACAAGGAGTCAGAAAGTGGACTATGTCGGGCGAAAAGTCTACGCTCGTCCTCTCTCGGCCTTCGTCAGGCCAGTTCGGCCGTCCTCATGGCACATTTTTCTCATGCCCTGTTGGGCTCCCTGGATGAGGTCATCCCTCATCTTCCCGCCGATCTGCAGACTACGGTTAAGCAGGTGCGGGACCAGGGCAGGGCAGTGGCCAAACAGCAGCTCCAGACTGCTTTGGATATAGGGGACTCATGTGCCAGATCGGTGGCGGCCGCGGTGGCTATCGTCGGCGGGCTTGGCTGAGGATATCCACCTTTACTTCGGATACAGCACAAGTTGGCGGATGTTCCTTTTGGGGACTGACCTCTTCGGCCCTGGGAGGCGGAAGGTCACCTGCAGAGGATCGAGAGGTCAATGCCTTGGACTGGTCTCTTCCACTCCTGAAGGACAAGGCCGCAAACCACAGCCTAAGCCCTTTAGGTCCTTCCTGTGCCTTTGACGTCCGGCCCAACAACGTCAGGGCCAGCAGGCTCGACCTTGGCATCCCAAACCCAAGCCGCCGGCTTCCTCTAACAGGAGGCAGGGAGGAAAGGCCCAGGAGGTCCCTCGGCCGGTCCCTTCTCCAAGCCTGCCCAGTGACGGGCTGAGGGGTGTCGCCCCCATTCCCGTCACCTTACCCGTGGGGGGACGGCTCCGGCACTTCCGTTCCGCCTGGTCCGCTGCTACCACGGACAGGTGGGTCTTGGAGGTGGTGAGAAGAGGCCTGCCGCTGGAATTCGAGCAGGCACCACCCTTCAGAGCCGTCGCCCCTCGGGGGGCTTCGGGATCCCCAGCCTCACTGGCGGCTCGTCGAGCCGACATCGCTCTCCTCCTCCAGAAGGAGGTGATAAGAGAGGTGGTGGACCCTCCTTCAGACCCAGGGTTTGTGTCCAGGTATTTCCTGGTTCCGAAACGGACTGGGGGCTGGCGCCCCATTCTCGACCTACGACCTAAACAAGTTCCTAAGGTCTCGAACCTTCAGGATGGTCACTCTGGCTCAGATAATACCATCCTTGGAGCAGCGGCGTGTGGTTCTGCTCTCTGGACTTGCAGGGCGCGTTTTTCACGTCTATCAAGTCCGTCTCACCAGAGATTCCTTCGCTTCCGGCGGAAGGATCCCTCTTCGAGTTCAAGCCATGCCCTTCGACTTGTCTCCAGCTCCCAGGGTCTTCACCAAATGCATGGCAGTGGTGACAGCATTCCTCTGCGCCGAGGTCGGGTGTACCCTTACCTGGACGACTGGCTAATAGCTCTCTCCAGGAAGGAGGTGGAGTGGTCCAGAGATCTGGCCCTCAGGTCTGCTCTCAACTGGGCCTCCTTATCAGCGAGGCCAGAGTGAACTCGAGCGAGCAGGTGATTCTATTCATCGGGCGCAGCTCGACTCTCTTGAGCCAGGCCGTGGCTCAGCCGGACAGGGCCGAGGTTCTTTCCTCCTTTGCCCGATCATTTCTGGTTGGGCAATTCGCCCTGCCGGGACTTCCTGCGCCTCCTGGGTCTCATGGCGGCCTGCACCAGCGTGGTCCGTTGGGCCGCTGGAACATCGTCCCCTTCAGTGGGACTGGCCAGCCAGTGGTCTGCTGCTGCGATCCTTTGGAACAGCTTGTGTAGCCGGTGACACAGGGGATGTGGGCAGCTCTCCAGTGGTGGACCGTTCCAGATCATTTGCAGGAGGGCATCCCGTTAGTCCGCCCGAGCAGCCGGTCTCTCTTCGACCGATGCCTCTCTGATGGGTTGGGGTGCCCATCTGGGGGAACACCGGGCTCATGGCCTCTGGTCCCCGCGGGAGTCCCGATGCCACATCAACCTGCTGGAGCTCCGAGCGGTCCGCCTAGCTCTCACCGCCTTTGCTCCGTTCCTCTGGGGTCAAGTGGTCCGAGTCAGACGGACAATACCACGACCATGTACTATCTAAACCGCCAGGGGCGGGCCGCTCCATGCTTCTATGCAAGGAAGCTCTCGCATTTGGTCTCGTCGCAGCCTGGAGGCGGATCTCCTAGCCATTCACGTGGCGGGCCTCCAACACCCTGGCCGATGCCCTGGGCCGGATAGGGGCTGCATCCCACAAGTGGTCTCTCCTGCGGAGGTAGTACAGCATCTGTTCTCCCATTGGGGCACACCTCAGGTGGACCTGTTTGCCTCCAGGAGAACGCGAGCTGAGTCTGTTCCATACCGCCCCCTCAGCAGGGCTCGCTGCAGGGGATGCCTTCGAGGCAGGTGGACCCGGGCCTCTTTCGCCTTTTCCCCATTTCCCTTGATCCACAAGGTGCTTCTCAAGGCGAGGAGGACAAGGCGCGGGTGATTCTGAAAGCCCCAGACTGGCCTCACCAGTTCTGGTACCCAGATCTCCTCAGTCTCAGCTCCAGGACTCGCGGCAGCTTCCAGCTCGCCGGACCTGCTCTCAGTCAACCAGAGGAAGGTGTTCCATCCGGACCTTCAATCCCTGCACCTGAGGCCTGGTTCCTGGGCGGCTAGAGTTCCAGGCCTTGGTCTTTCCGCGAGGTCCTCAATGTAGTTGAGGCGTCCCGTAGAGTCGACCAGAAAATGCTATGCCTTCAAATGGAAAAGGTTTTCCATTTGGTGTCAGGACAAGGCTTGGACTCTTCCTCCTGTTCCTTGGCAAGCATCTTGGACTATTTATGGTCCCTTTCTAGTCAAGGGCTTGAGTCGGCGACCTAAGGGTGCACCTGGCAGCCATCTCTGCTTACAGGCGCGGGCCGGGAAGCAGTCGGTGGGCGCAGGGAGAAGTGGTCTGGCGCTTTTTCAAAGGCCTTGATCACATTTCCCTCCAGTCAAAGGAACCCCCACCTCCGTGGGATCTACTGCTGGTACTGGCAAAGCTCATGGGCAAGCCATTCGAACCTATGCACAGGTGTGCTCTCTCTCACCTGTCGTGGAAGACCGCCTTCTTGGTGGCTATCACGTCAGCCAGAAGGATGGAGAGATCCAGGCGCTTCCATCGAGTCTCCCTACCTGGTCTTCCACAAGGACAGCAGGTTGTCCTGCGCACCCGAAATTCCTTCCAAGGTGGTGTCGGAGTTTCACCTTAACCAGGTGTTGACTCTGCGGTGTTCTACCCCAATCACACCTCGGAGGCGAATATAGGCTCCATACTCTGGACCCTAGAGAAGAGCTCGCTTATTATAAGGAGGCGCCACGGCTGAAAGTCGGGGAGAGGTTAGCCAGCTGTTTGTCACCTACGCTGAAGCCGCATCTGGCAGACCTGCAGCCAAGCGGACGATAAGCAGGTGGGTAACCTCCTGCATAGATCTCTGCTATAAGTTGGCGGGCATGGAGCCTCCCAGAGGATAGAGCTCATTCTACCGCCATATTGCTGCAGCAGTGGCTGCTTCAGGAGCGTCCCTATCCAGGAAATCTGCAGGGCTGCTACCTGAAGTCAGCAAACACCTTCATTACCCATTACCACATCGACCTTGAGTCACGCCGGGATGCTGGTTTTGTGGCCTCGGTTCTCCAGTCTCTCTTTCCCAAGTAAGTACTGGGGGTGTGCGTCTTGCCTCCCTCCTCCCGGAGAACTGCTAGGAGTCTGCCAATGAGTGTGGATGAACAACATATCCATGTCCCTAGAAATACAGGTTACTCACCTGTAACAGGAGTTCTAGGAATGGTATATGTTGTTCATCCACACGACCCACCCGACCTCCCCGGCTTCGACGCACAACCTGAGCTTCCAGCGGGCCAGATCTGGCGTCATGGGGCGGGCCGAGAGTTATACCACCCGGGTGGGTGGGAGGAGCAAGCTTGAAGACCTTCCGGCAAGATTTAAAGCGGCAAGGATACCTGCCAATGAGTGTGGATGAACAACATATACCATTCCTAGAACTCCTGTTACAGGTGAGTAACCTGTATTTTTTGTTTATTCTGCTTTTTTCTGGCCGAAGCTATATCCATCACTTTCCCCCCGAATTACAGTCTTAAGCATATCCCAAAACATTCCTTTACTAGTCTCTCCAGTATCATTGTTTTGTATAGTTTGTATAATTAACTGAGGTAATTGGTCCTGGACCTCTTTATCTCTAAGTAAGGAAAGATTAAGTCTCCAAAAAGTATTGCGAGGTGGGGAGGACTAGGTCGAGATATATTATCAGCAGGGCATGGTCAGACAAACTAAAGGATCCTATTTCACACTTTTGTATTTTTGGCGTTGCATCTTGATTCAAGTAGAAATAATCTAACCGAGAATATACATGGTACATTGCTGAATAATGTGTGTAACCTCTCTCTGGGCCTTCCACAAAAGTCCAAGCATCTTGAGGGCCTAGTTCCTGTAGTAGGGCCTTTATTTGTTTTTGTAATTTAGTTACCTTCCTGGGAGGTTTTGAGGTTGTATCTGTTCTCCGGTCCAGGAGCATGTTCTAGTCCCCCCTATTAGTAATGTCCCCTCTGCTTTTTCAGCTATCAAGGTTAACAGCTGCCTGTAACTTTCATATACGGAGCATGGAGGGACATATATTGATAACACTGTCAGTCTGTTTCCATTTAAGCTCCCTTTAACTAAGGCAAATCTACCCTCTTTATCGGTTACCTGTTCCAGCACTTCAAATGGAGTACTGTGTGGGATTAATTCGGCCACACCTGTATGTCTGCCCCCCCTCATATGATGAAAAACATATCTCCGAAAATCTAAAGCCTTTTAATTTCAAGTGTTCTTCATCCGAAAGATGAGTTTCTTGCATTAGGACAAGAGCCACCCTGTGCTTCTTAATCTGCCCAAATATTTTTTTCCTCCGGATTGAATTAGTTAACCCATTTACATTGAATGAGAGGACTTTAACCCCCATTACTCCAAAAATTAAGATCTATCTGACAGTGGACCAACTCACCTCTCCTTTCTCCCCTTTCTCTCCAGCACACCTTCCTTATTTGTATTTTTATACCTAGGTTCCTTAAACAATTAAGTATGACAAACTGAAAAAATGGCGAACTTGCCACAACCATTGCCAACTAGAACTATATATAATCCTTCCAAGGTAGGGAACATTTTAGTTCCCTAACTCTGCAAGTTAGTATCCAGCAGAGATGAAGTGTTAGGTATTATCCCCCAATGGGGGTCCACTACTGGGGCAGTAGCAAGTAAACCTAGGTCCTATTAATAAGTCTGTCAGTTTATTATATGATAATGCCACCAATGTCCAGTCTTATTAACAGACCAAAGCTCTGCCCCCAGAGACTCATATACCATGTGGTTATAATTTCAGTGAGGGCTATTAGTCTTGACTTTTCTTATTGCCAACTGTCAGGCTCCCCCTCTATATTTCCCCTTCTTTCAATGTAGCCCCTGGTATATAATAAACAATGCTCAAAGTCTCTTATAGAAAGTTAGTATAGGTAAAATTAGGTAGTTTCCAAAATGAATAATAACCAAAAGCAGTAATACTGGACCCGCTTAAACAGTTTGTTAATCCGGTCCTCTCCCCTTAGTCCCTTCATCTCAGCTTGTTTGCACATTTATATGTACAGTTCATTTTACAGCTTTCTCTCCCTTTTCCATTAGGAATGGGCTTACCGACCATGTCAATCGCCGCCAAATCAGGGATGCTGTATGGACTGGGGTGTAAATAAGAGCATAGCCTCCGGTTCATAAATTAGAAATCCCTCAGGTATTCATTCCCTGCTGCTCGCTCGATTGTGGCTGTAGCTGTGTTCGGGCCTGTTGCAGATATGAGCGAGGGACCTCTGTGTAGAGTGTGTGTCCGCCTGCTTATCTGTTCTACCCTGAAGATGTTCTCCCAAGCGCCTAAGGTTCCTGTCTTCAGCCTTTGTGATGGTTCGTTGGACCTCCTCTACCATGATTCTCCTGTATTCAAGCTCCTTCAAAACGTCTTCAGGTGAGGAATATAATCTGGTCCCCTCTTCCTAAAACACTCATTTTTGCTGGGTAGGGTGTTTGGAACCTGATCTTTTTGGAACGGAGTGCTTTCATCATTGGTCGGTACTGAAGTCTCATTTTCTGGATCTCTGGTGGATAATCCTGATTTATATAAAGCCTGGTGCCATTATATTTAATCTCACCCATCTGCCAGACCCAGCGTAGTACTTTCTGTTTTACCGCATAGCTTGAAAATTTCATGAGGACCTTGGTCTGGCTGCAGGATCTGAGGGTTCGGTCCAAGTGTTCTATGGGCCCGCTCAATTTTTATCTGCAACATGGGTGGCAGGGCCAATATATCTTGTAGGAGATCTTGGGAGAAAATGTGCTATGTTTCCTTCCTCTGAGCCCTCCGGTAACCCCGATAATCGTAAGTTATCTCTATGGGACCTTGCCTCTAGGTCCACACATTTTGCCTGTAATTGGTCAACACAGTCCAAAACAGTGGTCTGGGCTTCCGTATGTAGCGATGAGCCATTTTCTAACCGGGATACCCTGGAGTCTATCTTCACCATTTTTTACTGCGATGTTGCCTGGGTGGTGCTTGTCCCACCTCCCTTGCCCGAGTGTGTTTCCCATACTCCAGCTCTGGATTGGGGGGGGAGCCTTGCCAAGCCATAGTTAAGCCTGCATATAGCTGCCTCCCTGCTAGTCGCCCTTCAAGCCTGGGTCCCAGTAGGGTTTGATAAGGCTTTGAGACCCCAGATGCCTTCTGGGCATCAGGTACTGGCCAGATGTATCACTTATGGCCACTGAGCTGTTGGTACAGTAGGCCTCTTAAGAGTGCATACCCCCTTCCCACCCTATTAACTAATCCAAAGCAAAACACAGCCCAACATCGGGCAACTTATCTATTTATTTCTATGACCCCTTCCAGTTTAAAACATTTAAGAGGGGCGTTCTGCTACAGAGAGAGGGGACCACTCCTTCCCATGGGGGGGTACCCTGACTCAGTTGAAATGTGGCCCTTTAAATCATGCAGCCGTCCTCCTCTCCATGAACAGGCTGCTATGCAAGACCTTGAAATGTCTTGACCAGAAGGGTGACTGACCTGAAACAGAACACAGCCCAATGTCAGGTACTTTATCTAATAAACTCTATGTCCCCTTTCAGTCTAAAATCTTAAATGGATCTACCAGAAGGTGACTGACCTGAAACACAACAAAGCTCAACATCAGGCAACTTAACTAATAAAACTCTATGTCCCCTTCTAGTTTAAGACCTTAGAGAGGATCGTTATGCCACAGAGAGGGGGGGCCTTCTCCCCCCGAAATGAGGAGGGTTTCCCTGTCTCAATTGAAGTGTGGCCCCTTTAAGTGTGCAGCCCTCCTCCTCTCCCTAAACCAGGCCTCTTTTTTAAACCCCTTTAAATGTCTTGACCAGGAGGGTAACGCTAGAGTTCTGTCACCTAAAGGGGAACAAAAAAAAACATGTTAGTTTACTCTACCCCGTCAACCCTCCTGGTCCGTTCCTGATTTTAGCAGTGGGAAGGCTCCCATCAGGAGCGGTGTCACCTCATGGCCTGCAGCCTGCATCAGACGCTGTGGCGCAGTGGCCTCGGATTCCTCGGCCCAGGAGTGGGCTCTGTCGTTTGGAACCACTGCTGGAGTATCAGCAGAGCGTCTGGGTGGCAGCGGTGGAAGCTGCGGCAGGCCTTCCTCCGGTTGGTGCCTCAAGGTGGCAAATCTATAGTTCCCCATCAGCTTGCCTGCTGAGCCTGTAGAAGCCTCCAAGTCGGGGCTATCGCTGCAGCTCCTAGAGCGGAGCCGCGGTGTCTTATCAATGTGTGCTCCCTCCTCTTTAGGATATTTTCTGTTGCGCCTCTAACCTTTCGGGATACAGTCTTGGGCTCTTCTTGGAAGAGTCATTGGCTATTGCCTGCCTCTGCTGGAGTGGTCGTTTTCGAGGTGTTTTGTTCAGCTGTCATGTATTCCATGGGGGTAACCCTAGTGCGATTGCTCAGCAGTTTCCCCGTCTCTCTGGGTTTCCCTGATGCAGTTTGGGGGCATATGCTGCAAGGAAGGCTACTGCAGCTTCTGGCATTTCTAATGTCTTGGGGGCCCCATTTACTGTGATCCTCAGACTGGCTGGGTACCGGAGAGAGTACTCCAGCCCAAGGCCTGTGCTGGCCTTCCTAGCCATCATGAAGACCCTTCTTCTTGCAAACACCTCCTGGGAGTAGTCAGGGAAAATCTGTATCTTGGGCTCCCTCCATCGCATATCCTGTAGTTGTCTTGCTGCTCTGGTAATTGCCTCCCAGACCTGGAATCTGAGGAAGTGGGTGAGTATGGTGCGAGAGCGGCACCCTGGGGGTGGTTGGGGTACTAGTGTACTATGCGCCTGGTCGATTTCCAATGGGTCCCCCCAGTGCCATCCTAGAAGTGATGGAAGCTCTTTCTGTAAAAATAGTAGGGTGTCCTTGCCCTCGCAGCCCTCCAGAAACCCCACAAAACAGAGGTTATTCCGGCAGCTGAATTATCCGGTCCTGTTCTCTCAGCCAGCAGTCAGCATTTTGCCGACCATCCTCAATCTACGACAGCCTATGTTCCATGACACAGGTCCTTTGGGAGAGCTGAATTATGTCTGCAGTATTTTGTTAAGTGGTAAGTCTGATTTTGTCCATTTTATGTAGAATCTCTGCAAACATATTTCGTACTTCTTGCAGGGTAGCATCTAGTGGTGTTGGCGGCAGCAACTCCATCCTGAGAATCCCCTCGTGTTCTAAGGCAATCGTTTGATGTACAGTAGCAGTTTGTACAGATCTACAGAGTGCCAGCACCCCGAAGTTCGAGTAAGGAGTCGATTTGTAGGTAAGCTCCTCAATGGTGGTTTTGGTCAAAATAGACTGTTTAGCTGCAAAATGGGCAGAGAGATTTGCAGATATATTGCAGGGTTAATGGAGCTAGCCCTCTAGACTTTCATTCTCCTTGGCTGTTGTCCACGCCCCCCCCCATTTCCCTTATTTTAATGTGGGATCGCAGGGTCCTTCGGATCCTGCGCACCCATCCCTCTGTAGATGCATGAGCAAATTATGACCATAGCCATCTGATTACCCCAGGACATTTACCTGGTACAGAAAATGTTCAATGCCCCACCAAAACATAATTCTGCACAACTGCAATGCCATACTGCGCCACGGGTACGAACACACATTTTGGGCAGGATTTGAAAAATTACAGCTGTGACATACACGAGGTGGGGTAATAAGAAGGCTATGTTGTAAACCAGGAGTCAAAATATTGAAAATTGCCATAGTTACTAGCGGGCCTACCGAAATCGCTATGAATGGCCATAACTTTGCCATTGATTTATATTATGACCACAAATTTTCAACATAGTCTTCTTATCACCCCATCTCATAAACCCCATAGATGAATATTTCTTAGTCTGTGGCAAAATGCCATTCTGTGCCACAGGTGTGGAAACACGTTTTGGATAGGATGTGAGAAATGACAACTGTACTGTTCATAAGGTGGTGTGAAGAAATGGCTATGTTGCAAATCTGGAGTGAAAATATTAAAAATTGCCAAAGATACGCGCATGCGTAGAAAAATTTCAACGACCGCATATAAATCAGGCGTTTTGGGTATTTTTTGCATCAAATTTTCAACATGGGCTTTTTGGGACCCCACCTCATGAACAGTGGCACTGTCATTTGCTACTCGGTCCTGAAAGGTGATTTCATGCGGCGACCACAAAATTAGCTTACGGGTCCAATTAACAAAATGATAGTGACAGTGTTCAGGAAGTGGAGTCCCAAAAACCCATGTTGAAAATTTGGTGCAAAAATACCGAAAAATGGCCCAGATATCAACATAAGTTCAAAATGCCATTGACAGCCACTATATAGCATTTAGCTTGATTCTTCAGTTCGTGGTTCGGCTTTGAAGAGTGCAGATGTGTCCCGATCCACAGAAGATGACAGCCGATGATCTCTGGTGGCAAGTATAGAGCAAGGGAGGGTGGTGGGTGTAACGTGATAAACCCTCTAATATTATTATTGTATAATATTTGTAAAATAAATATATGGTATATGAAGGTCTGCTCAGACAAGAAAACAGCCTACCAGTGATACTTGATCTCAGAGGTGTCAGTGTGGCTGAAGCAGCAGGATGTGATGAACAAACCAGGGAAACCACTAATTAAAGATGTCCTTCAAGAGGGACATTTTATTACCCCTTATAACCTGCTCCTGCTTTTCAAGTTGGAAACTTAAATATGCATTTTATGACATAGCAGAAAGGGAAGTCATTTGTCTGATCCTTTATGGTTTTCTCACCTAGAAGGGAACCAGTGACAGATTGTGGGGTTATGAAATATCAAAGGAAATGCTTTGATCAAAGAGACTCATATTTTGGGAAACTGCTAGTTGCTGATTTTCACAGTAATAACATACATCCTTGTGGATATTTATGTTAAGAAGTTAAAGTTATAGGAGGATCTAACTGTGACCTCACCAAAGGGGGTGGGGAGATGGATTTTGAAAGGATCAGGCATCTGAGGGAAACATTGCTTTTTATTCTGGATTCAAGAGAGACATTTAGTTCTCTGGACTTAAGAAAGTACTTTATGGTAACATCTAGCTAAGCAAGAACTTTTAAGTATTTGTGGTAGGCATATTTGTGTTCTGTAACTTCCCATTTATTTCATGTGACTAAGTTATTGATATATTTGTTCCGTGTTTGATATTTTACCTATTTTACAACTTTTAGTAAACAATATTTTCCTTGAAATACTACCTGTGTCTTCTCAGTTTCTTTTGCATGTGAATGCTGAACCAGCGTTTAAGTCTGACAGCTCTTAAAGGCTTGAATGTGTAACTAATCTTGCTAAAGGTAAGATTATACCTAGGCCTCATATTGAGTCTTAAGGGTACATTTTGGAAACCTGGCTGGGTGCCACTGGGAGAAGGATTGTACTGCATTCCCGAAGAGGTTACATATCTGAGCCGGTTAACTGGGTGCGCTAGCACAAGGTTCACATTTGACCCCCCAGGACTCGAGGCTAGTAGGTGATTCGGACCCAAAACAGACAGGAGGGTTACCCTGTCTGTCTCCTATTCACACTACTGCACTTCGAGGTTGGCACTGTGGGAGCAGAGGGCTTGACCTGCGAGTGCGTTTGTGACAGTGGGTTGGTCAGTGGGAGAGTTGGGATGGGGAGGAGGAGACAAAGAGGGACCATTTTCATTTTTTTTTGGGGGGGGGGGAGACACTGGGGGACTTTTTTTTACACAGGGCTGGGTCTTCTTGTCAAGGAAAGAAAGGACCGGAGTCCGACTGAGAGAATCATCAACCGGAGTCGGCGACAATGGGTTGATCGAGTCGATGATTATTTCAACCTCGTCAATCGACACTTCGGTCGACTGGCCAGACGGCAAAGCCAACAAGACAGTGGCCGAAAAGGCAATTTCGACTGAAGTCGAGACTGCCAGTTCCTGGGAACAAGAGCTCTCCCGATCCCAAGAACGTCTTCGCCGAGACGAAGATGATCCCAGGTCCTTTTCACGCTTATGGGACCGAGAGGAGTGCATGCCCGCAGGACCCTCTCCCTTAGTTGGGAGAGACTGGCACAATTCTCGGAAGGAACCCAAGAAGATGGAGCCCAGGTTGAGCGGAACAAAGAAGCTCTGAGATGAAGGTTCCCCGGCACGAGCTGCTTCCTCCTCGAAGGCTTGCATGCGTTCCAATTGCTCGGCGGATCCCGCAGCCGTGGAAACCGCCCACCGAGTCTCTTTTGATTTCACCTGAGGTTCGTTTTCGGTCTCCCCAACTTCAGGCATCGAGACAGTCGTCGAGGATGTTGAGTGAAATACAAGGCAAAAATCCTTGCCAGTGTCATGGTGGACACCCAGGCAATAGATGCACGCGGTGTGGGGATTGGTGTGCGACATTTTCTGGCCACACGAACACCGGTGAAATCCGGGGGAGGACTTGTCTTCCATAATCGAAGATAAGTAGTTGCAATCACTAATGCTAACTAGATGGATTTTCCGAATAACCGAAGGTTTTGAAGTCAGGGCCTACAAAATGCAGGAGCACGAAGGAGGCAACATGAATCTTCCAGCGGAAACGAAAATCTGGTGTCATGGGGAGGAGCAGAGGGTTATACCACCCAAGTGGGTGGGAGGAGCCAGCTTGAAGACTTCTGGTGATTCTTAAAGGGGAAAGGGACATGCCAATAAGTGTGGATGAACAACATATCCACGTTCCTAGTAAAAATAGGTAAGGGTGCAACACTTGGAAGCATAACCATCTCGAGGGGCTAATTAGGACAATAAAGTCACTTGCCCTTCAGGCTCATGGCCGTATAGCCTTAATTAGCCCCCTGGATAGGTATACATCCTTGTATACCACCCTTACCCATTATTTTATATATATATATATATATATATATATATATATATATATATATATCTATATCTATATCTATATATATATATATATATATATATATATATATATATATATATATATCTATATATCTATATACACACACAGGCTATATCTGCTTTGGACGGAGTATTCTTCCTTGTTTAAGGATCCAGCTCAATAACCCCCCTTCCCCTAACTACAATAGAAAGGCAGAACTGACACTTCTACACTAGAAGCACAGAAGGAAAGCAGGTAAAATACTGTCATACCAGCTGTGTATGCAGCAGGCTGAGCACTACATTGTTGGGCTACAGAACTACAATGGGAGTGTCTGCAAAAAGCCAGACAAACTTAGTGGTCTTATGCACACATTCTGCACTGTGCTGTATGCCTCGCATCTCCCCTGCCAGTCAGCACAGACCCCTTTTTGCACAGGTTGCTGCTGCCCAAACCTAATGCCCAGCAAGCAGCTCTTCGGGAGTCTTCTCTCATGGCTGATAAAGTGTTGGTGGCCTTGCAGGTATCAGGAGGAGATGGCCCACCAGCTGATTTTTTTTTTTTTTTAACTCTGTTCTCCCACACCACTGAACTTTCTCCAGTGACCCTACCTTGCAACACCTTCTACCTCCCTCGTGGCCCCTACTGTGTCCTCCTCCGCTTCTTCCCAGACCCGGGCATCCCCGGAAGAGTCCTCCCTGAGGCGCTCTTTCTAATGGGGTTGAGACACCGGGCTGGAGAAGAAGGAAAGCGGAGGGACTTCAGGCCCGACTATGAGTGTGTGAAATCTCTGGAGGAAGGCGCTTACCTATCAGCGGTGAGGTTTTTTTTTTTTTTTCCACGTTTTCTTGGAGCCATAGCTCCATCCCTGGCATACACCCTGCGACGCTACATTTGTCTCACCCCCCAGCCTCCGCCAGAGGGCGCTTGTTGAGCAACCTGCAGCCCTAACCCACCCCGGGAAGAGAGAGCTGTCCTCCGGACGCTCAATCTCTTCCTGCTCCACACCAACCTCCAGCCACCTAGGGCCATTCCCGAACCCGGGTTGCCGGTGTGGCGTCCAGCGCCTCAACCTTCAGCGCCACCGGGCCGGCCCCCACCAGCTGATTTTTATCAGATAATTGGAAGTGTGGTGTGCTCAAACTCAGTGACTGAGGTGAAAAGTACAGTGTCACTTACATACACGTGGATGTGCTAGGAAAGGGGAAATTGTTTAACCAGGAAAGGCACACTAAGCCGAAGCTTGTTTCCAGGCATGACCTGGGAGCACAAGGAAGATAAGTGGCTTGCTCAGGATCACACAGTATGCAAGTAGGGGCTGTGGGAGTCAAACCCACGTCTCCAGGTTTGCAGCTCAGTGCCCTAAACCACAGTGCTATACTGCCTTCTGATATATTCTATGCTATATACTGCTGGTGGAGACAGCCCGAAGAGAGGTGATTAAAGAAGCCTCAGAACAGGATAGGATGAGCCGGCCCGGTGGCGCTGAGGGTTGAGGCGCTGGACATCACACCTCACGCCACGCTGGCAACCTGGGTTCAGGAATGGACTCAGACCGCCGGGGACTGGCAGGTGAGAGGGAGGATTGAGCGTCCGACGACTGCTCTCCTCTCTCTGCGGCAGGTAGTGGGGTTTGCATCGCCCTGTAGCAGCGACTGGCGGAGGCCAGCCACACTACAGTGGCATGCCAAAGCGGGGGAGAGCGCAGCGGGCGTCAGCACTACGTGCTCGGATGCCAATGCGCGTCCGGCTCTCCATGAGGGAGAAAATGTTGAAAACGTGGAGGGCTATTTTCGAGGCTGATGGCCGTGCCTTGCCCCCTCTGGAGAGACCTGAGAGGGGCGCGTATCCAGTGGGTGCAAGAGCGATGAAAGGCCGGCCCACTGGGGTAGCGGGTTCGTGTGGCCCGCACGCACGACTGTGTCCGGGGGTCCAGGATCGGCGGCCGGAGATCATGGGGCCGCTCTGCCAAGGAGGAAAAATAAGAGTACGATAAAAAAAGAACAGGATAGGACTCAGTATGGAACCCTTGAGGACACATGACTTGATGGTGGAGTGCACCTGTGAGAACTGACTGGTGCCAGTCAGACAGGTAAGAGCTCAACCATCTGACTGAGATGTCAGAAAGGTCAGCCCCCTGCAAGGTTTTCAAATAGGATAGAGTGAGCAACAGTAACAAAGGCATTTGCAAGTTCAATAAAGATAAACAGACAACTGATGGCAGAAGGCGGCCCTACAGTCCATCCAGTCTGCCCTAATGTCTACCTAGCTGAGGTAGTTACGTGGACCCTAATGGTCCATGTCAATCCTCCCTCCAAACCATGTCCTCTGCTGTAGACTGAACCAGTCCCCTGTGTCTGACCCATCCCCTTTTCAATAACCCCACGTTATTCCCACTGACCACTTTGGTGGGCAGTCTGTTCCATTTTTCCACCACCTGCTCAGTGAAAAAGTACTGTAGTTTCCGACATCCTTCCTATCACCCCCATCCCCCCCCCCAAAAAAAAAACAATTTCCTATTATTGCCCCAAGGCATTAGACAGCTAAGGTATATAAGCCCTGATCCATCCTCTTCAGGGCAGTCTGGAAACTGTAGCAGTGAAGCGACAATGGAGTGGATTTTGCAGAAGCCAGATTGGAAGGGGCAGAGAAAGATGGCATTTAGAAAGGAGAGCTGGGAAAGCACTAGTTTTTCATGCATCTTTGCCAAGGCAGGAAGAAGGAAGTTGGGGCAATAGTTCCCTGGGGTGGAATAGTTGGCACCTTTGTGAATGAAGTGATAAGGGCAGCTATAGCAGGGCTGGAGAGGTGAAGGAGCTTAGAGTCAAGGCCATCAGAGCTGTGACCTTTGGATGGGTTGAACGATAGTAAGGTGGAGTGTGTGGATACTAAACATAATGAGCCAGAACACTGCCTGAAAGTAATATTCATTTTTAAAAGTAGTCAACCATTATTTTTGTATCTGAAGTATTTTTTCTTTTGCTAATCAGAACATCTTCTACAAGACGCTGCTTGGTGTGATGTGTGGCACACATTCTTACCTGGAGGCTGACATATTTAGTTCATACTGGGAGGCAGCATAGCACAGTGGTTTAAGGCTCTGAGCTGCAAATCTGATGACATCCAGCAGACCAGACCTGGGTTTGAATCCCACAGCTTCCACTTGCATACTGTGTGACCCTGAGCAAGTCACTTAACTTCCCTGTGCTCCCTGGTTGCACCTGTAAAAAAGCTTTCAGCTTAGTGTGTCTCACCTGGTTAAATAACTAAATGAATTACATTAATATCTCATCTACATTGTGACCTCACTGGGACATCACAGCTGATCGAGAAAAGTATGTCACCTTCTGACAAGGCTGGTCACTAGTGATGTTACAGCGAGTGGGGTCACAATGCTGATGAGGTATGAAGGGGACTATCATTAGATACGCCAGCTGCCAGGGAAAAATGCTGTTCTATGTACCTTACTGAAAACTATCCTGTAGATAATTTCTCATTAGCAAAAGAAAATACTTCAGAAATAAGTAACAACCGAAGCTATTCTTATTAATAAATAACATTGCATATGCTGTTTTTGGTGCTACTAGTACATTCTTTCATATTTATAGTGGATCATTACATTTGCAGTGTCAGTGGCTCAGTAGGTAGCACACTCGCCTCTGAGGCTGGGAGATCAGAGGGCTGTGGGTTCAGTTCCCACATCTGGCACTTGGGTTAATATCCCAGTACTGACACTGTACTGCAGCATGAGAGGGGCGCTGCACTTCTGAGGTGCTGTCTTTCGGATGAGATGTTAAACCGAGGTCCCATCTGCCTGGATTGGTGGTAGTTCAGGTGGATGTTAAAGATCCCATGGCACTTATCGAAAAGAGTAAGGGAATTTCCCCGGTGTCCTGGCCAAATTTCCCTCATTCACTAAAAATACCACCAACAGCTTAATCTGGTTCAAGATCAGCTGGCATTCATCTGTATCCCCCTCCCCCGGGTCGTGCCTGAAAATAGGCAGGATTTGTCTAGTGCACTTACCCGGTCAACAAAAACTAAATAAATAAAAAATAAATAAAATTTGAGTTACTGATCATGTGTTTTGCAGAAATGAAAGCAACTTCCACTAAGTTCACAAATATAAAACCCTTACCTCAAGAAACGCTATGGATCAGTATGATGCTGTCCTTTCTTACCTTGGAGAGTACTGAAGGCCATCAATCAGTGATGTTGTTCACTGCTTACCTTGGGGAGTGTGCTGAAGATGGCCGTGTCAAGCCAAAGTCCTTCCCGCCATACAGATGCCAGACCACCGAGATCTCTCGTAGCATAATTCGTGTTTCAGGCACTGGAAACCTGGCTGGTGCCTTTAACAGATCTGTGCTGCCCAAAGGCCGTGAAAAATGCCCATCCTTAACTGAGATTGGCCCATCCACCAGCTTCGTAACAAATGGTTCACCATCTTTGGGCTACATAGAAAAATGGAATTATGTATCTGAATTTGCACAAATAAGTTCTAAAGGCAATGAAACAGAGTTCAAACAATGGATTAGTTGTCATCTGTTTCTTATTTTTGCAAGTTGCTCCGAAGTTCAGTTGGGAAGCTATTTGCCGTATTTATTACACTGTAAATCATAAAATCATTCAAAGCTAATTGGGATTATTTCTAAACACTCTAGGTACTCATAACCACAAGAGGGTGTCTCATGCATATAATCTTAAAATTATGAAGATCTGCGTTCATTTGACAAAGTCCATTTTCTACAAAAAGTATTCTCTAATATTCTGCAAAATACATTAAAAATATATTTTTTTCAACAAAGCTCTTTAATGTAATTCACAATATGTTTATATGTAAATCTCCTGTGTACAGTTCCTGTGTATCTTATGGTTACAAGAAATTCTTCTCAAGTCTTTTGTGTGCCAGAAATGGAAATTACGTACCTACCATAATTCTTGATCTTCCTGGATGAAGTCTCCACCACTTACTCACACTGATGGAACTACACTGGAGGCACTAGGACCCAGCGAGAGCCAACATTTTTTAGGTAGGGCCGCGAGGAAGCGGTACTGCAAGCCAGGCTCACACCGTATAGACTACCTCGGCGTGGACCCTCCAACCGCCTCGGTACTTTTTTTTCTGAGGAGGTGCAGCGTAACTAAGCTAGCGAAAGACTAACCTAATATCGGACATAAGATGGTCCGAATGACCCGTGTAAGAAGGGTCAATAAAACAGACTCTTCACAGCCCAGCCATTGAGGGAGTGAAGACCATAAACAGAGAAGTGAGCCTGGGGGATGACAGGTGGGCATGTGAATGAGTGGTGGAGACTTCATCCAAGAAGAGCAAGAATTATGGTAGGTATGTAATTTCCATATCTTCCTGGACATAACGTCTCCACCACTCATTCACACTGATGGAGAGCACCAAGTTAAAATAATCCCCCGAGACGAGGGGGGGGGGGTGCAGAAGAAAAGAAGAGCTCACCTAGGACAAGAGCCCATTAAGGATTGTCCTGCCAAAGGACTGATGCTGTCTGGCATGGATTTACGAAAGTGTGCATGGAGCTCCAAGTGGCCACATTATAGATGTCCGCAATGGGCACACTGCGGATTTCAGCCAGAGATGCCGCAACTGCTCTGGTAGAATGAGCGTACACTGTGCCTTCTAACGTAACCTGTGCCATAGAGTAGCAGTGATGGAGGCATGCTACTATCCACGCTGAAATACACCTGATAGCAACAGGTTGACCCAGCCGGGTCGGGCTGAAGGAGATAAACAGTTGTTTAGATGTGCAGATTTCTTTAGCTCTGTCTAAGTAGAACTGCAAGGCTCTCTTAACATCCAGGGAATGAAGGGTACACTCTCACTCACTCTGGCGGTTCACGAAGTAGGTAGGAAGGACCAAAGGCTGATTAAGATTGAATTCTGAAACAACCTTAGGAAGAAACTTGGGGTGAGTCCTAAGAACTACCTTGTCTTTGTGAAATACTGTATACGGGGGGTCTGTGACCAAAGCATGTATTTCTGATACTCTGCGGGCGGAAGTGATCGCCACCAGGAAGGCCATCTTCCAAGTCAGAAATGTCAAGCCACAAATAGCTAGAGGCTCGAAAGGTTTACAGGTGAGCATGTCTAACACAAGGTTACTGTCCCAGACTGCTACAGCTCATCTAATTGGTGGTCTGGTATGCAGGATGCCCTTAAGAAACCTCCTGGCCTGGTGGCGCAGAGGGCTGAGGCACTTGTGCCTCATCTCGAACCACGCCGGCAACCCGGGTTCGGGAACGAACTCGGGACGCCGGGGGTCGGCAGGGGAAGGATAGGATTGAGCATCCGAAGGACTGCTCTCCTATCTTGGGGTGGGTTTGGGGACTGCTCACTAAAGCAGTGTAGCCAGTGGAGTCTGGAGGTACTGCAGGAGCGGCACGATGAGGGAACCTAGAAAACCGGAAATCTCTGAGTATCAGTGGTGGCCGCCGGATGACGGCTCTCCGTTCCCCCAATTCCTCTGGTGCCTTTGATGAGCCTCCTTCCCTCAGCAGCATCCCTGGGCCCTAGTGAAGAAGAGTGCGCTGGACTCCCCACTGGTGCCTTCCCCCTCGGAGGAGGGGGACACGCCCGGTGAAGGGTTACGTCTGGGATATCCCAGGAACCGGCCGCGTTGTGAGGTGAAGGAGCTCGGGTAAGGCCGGGGCGGTCAGTGAGGACGTGGAAGGGGCCTGAAAGAGTGGGGGGTCACCAGGAGCACAGAGGGGGATGAACAAATAATGCAAATAAAAAAAAAAAGAAACCTCAACCACAGGTAGCTGAGCCAGAGACATGGAGAGTATAGGCTCACGATACGCAGAGACTGCACAAAGATGAACTTTGACGGTGGAGTATTGTAGACCTGTGTTAGAAAGGTCTAGAAGATACTCTAGGAATTTGCTCGGTGGGCAGGAAAAAGGGTTCCAGGAGGATTTTGCACGCCAGATAGAGAAATGCTTCCACTTAACCGTGTAAGTCTTTGAGTAGCTGGCTTGCAAACAGCTAATAGAATATCTGAAACTCTATGTGAAATGTTACACCTGTTCACCTATACCTCCTCAGAAGCCAGGCATGAAGGTGAAGGGACCTCAGGTTGGGATGGACTACAGGGCCCTGTGTCAGTAGGTTCATCTGAAGTGGAAGCGGTTTCGGGGAGGTTTCCGATAGCCTGTTGATTAAAGGAAACCAGATCTGATGAGGCCACAATGGGGCGACTATAATTAGTTTGTCCCCTTGTGCCTCCAATTTGAGCAGTACCCTCTGAATTAGGGGAAGAGGAGGAAATGCGTATAGAAAGTGTTTTGTCCACCGCAGTCTGAATGCATCCTGACAAAAAATGCCAGGTCATGGATTTCTGGAGCAGAAGAGAGGCAGTTTTGCATTCAGCGGGGATGTAAAAAGGTCCAGGTCTAGAGTTCCCCAATCGTCGAAGAGTGACTGCATGATGGTTGCGTCAAGAGACCACTCGTGAGGATCTGTCTCCATTCTGCTGAGACGGTCTGCCAGATTGTTCTGAACACCTGGCAGGTAGACCGCACGAATTAGAGCTTTGTGCTCCAGACACCATTCCCACACTCTCATTGCTTCCCCGCATAAGGGATAAGAGTGTGCTCCGCCCTGCTTCTTGATGTAGTACATCACTGCCTTGTTGTCTGTTTGAAGGAGAATGGTCTTGTGAAAGAGTATGTCCTTCAAGGTCCGGACTACGTAAAGGACGGCTCTCATTTCCAGAACATTTATGCGAAGTTGAGACTCGTCCTGACTCCATCGGCCTTGGGTGTGGAGATGCCCGGCAGTGAGCTCCCCACCCCAGCAGGGACGCGTCCATGGTGATGGAGATCTGGGGATCCAGAGGGGTGAAGGGATAACCCTCCTGAAGGTTGTCCTCTTGAGACCACCAAGTGAGTGACCGCTTCAAACGGTTCTGTCACCTTGATGTGAAAGGACTGATGATGTGTGGTTGGCGACCACTGAGTGCTGAGCATTCAATGAGTAGTTCTCATATGAAGATGAGCCAGAGGCACACTGAACACTGAGGATGCCATGAGACCCAGCATCCGCTGCATCGAGAGAGCTTGGACTGAGCTGTTTTCTTTGATGAAGCAGGCCATCTGGAGGATATCGCTCCTTCTGTCCTCCAGAAGAAAGGCTTTCACGCAGGAGGTGTCTAGAAGGGCTCCTATAAAGAGGAGCTTCTGGGAGGACTGTAGCTGCAACATTTTCAAGTTTAGCAGAACTCCCATGGACACAAGGAAGTTTGAAGCTATAGCCATGACTTCCAGTCTCTCCTGTCTGGAAGGGCTTGCAAGAAGCCAATCATCAGGAGGGTTATCCCTTCGCCCCTCTGGATCCCCAGATCTCTATCACCATGGACGCGTCCCTGCTGGGGTGGGGAGCTCACTGCCGGCATCTCCACACCCAAGGCCGATGGAGTCAGGACGAGTCTCAACTTCACAGAAGAAGCCAGAAGGGGAAGGAAAGAAACATATTCAATTCAGTGCTTTAGAGTAACTGGTAATTGCTATTTTTCTTTTAAACTTAGATTGTGGGCTTTTAGGAGACACTGTACTTTCTTTGTTGTCTTTACTTAGAATTGTTTTTGGGCTGTTGAAAATTTAAAACATAGTGGTGGTGTAATTCTGTGCTGTCTTTAATTGCTGCAAATTTTATCTTGGCTTGTCTGACTGCCCTGTAGTTGGGGGAAGGGTGTTAATTGTCTGGCCTCTGACCTCAGCTACGTGATAACTGGAGGTGGGGCTTAGTCAGAGTTGAGGCAGCAAGTGAGTTTTATTTCTCAGAAGAAGCCAGAAGGGGAAGGAAGGAAACATTCAATTCAGTGCTTTAGAGTAACTGGTAATTGCTATTTTTCTTTTAAACTTAGATTGTGGGCTTTTAGAGACACTGTACTTTCTTTGTTGTCTTTACTTAGAATTGTTTTTGGGCTGTTGAAAATTTAAAACGTCGTGGTGGTGTAATTCTGTGCTGTCTTTAATTGCTGCAAATTTTTGCCCCTTCCTCCCCTTCCCCCAACTCTTAATTATATGCCCTGTTAAATCTGATTGACAGGAGCTAAACACAAGGTATAGTAAGGCGTGTGAAGTAGGAGGGGCTTAAGGGGGAAGAAGCCCACCCTCAGTACAAGTGTTTTGACTCATTTATTGGTTTCTTTCCTTTTTTTCTTTTTCTTTTTTTTTAGTTTTTTTTTTTTTTTTTTTAAAGAAAATTATCTGAGGATCAGTGGCAGGATTTTTAGGACAGTAAATTAATAAAAAGGGAACTAGGAGAGCTTCAGTAGCAGACAAGTAGTGGAATAGCAGTATAACTGCAGTATAATGTGGGGAGTGGTGCAATGCAGTGGCTGTGGGGCAGCCATATTCAGGCAGACCTTCTGGACACTGAGGTGCTGCCCTATCTGCATGCATCTCTCTGGACTGTGGGATGAGGTAGCCAGACTCAGAGCGGAAGTAAACTGGGTCAGGAGTACCATCACCCCTATCAAGAGACCACCCAGTCCAATGCAACTGCCTCAAAGGATGCGAAAACGAGGAGCACTTGGATGACAGTGGGCTCAGGGAGGGTTAGAGCAGTCAGGCAGAGGCACATCCCAGATCCTATTCACTCAAGAACTCATATGCCACACTGGCAAACGAGGACAACCAAATAGAGGTACCCAGAGAAGTGGAAGGAAAGGATGTGGAGGTTAGCCAAGGAGGTGACCTCAGCGGGGAAAGCAGTGGACCCCAGAGGAGGAGGAAGCGAATCCTGGTGGGGGGCTCCATCATAAGAGGGATCCACCTAGGAACACAGGAGGGGGAGGACAGGGAGGTGAGGTGCCTACCAGGTGCCACGGCATGGAGGGATGCAAGGAAGATCCTGGGGATCACTGGGAAGGCAAGACAGGAGGGTAAGCTGGATGTCATTATCCACCTAGGTATTAATGACCTGGCAAATGGGGAGCCAAAGGAAGTTCAGGAAGAGTTTAGGAAATTGGGGAGGGGTCTCAAGCAAGTAGCTACTTCTGTCACTTTCTCAGAAGTACTTCCTGCGAGAGGCAAGGGAGCGATAGGAGTGCATGCACCAGGAACTTTAACTCATGGTTGAAGAACTGGTGCTGTGAGGAAGAGGCTTGGATTCATTGGTGACTGGGGACCCACCTGGAGGGATGGAGGTTTGTTCAAGCCTGATGGCCTGCATCCATCCTGGAGGGAATCAAGCACTCAATGATAAGTTTAAATGCTACATTGACAAGCATTTAAACTAGCAAGGGGTGGCAGGCCAGCAAGGAGGGTACCTACTTGCTCACCCCCACAGCTAACAGTGGAACCAGTGAACCAGAGGAGTGGCTATCTCTGCAAAGCAGTGTGCAAAAGATGGAGATTAGTGCCCAAGAGGTGGATAGGCAGAAAGGGGCAAAATTCAGCAGAAGGGCAGACAGCAAGGAGAACCAGGATAAAGGACAACCAAGGAAGGGGCTAGAGTAGAACAGCAAACAGTCTAGGGAGGTCAAATCATGAAAGCCATGTGCAAATGCCAGGAGCCTTAGCAACAAGATGGAAGATCTGGAGGCTGTCATGGTGCAGTCAGACCTGGACATTGTGGCCATCACTGAAACCTGGTGTAATGATAACCACGACTGGGAGATGGCCATACCTGGCTACAACATATTCAGAAGAGACAGAGCAGGCAGGAAGGGGAGGAGGAGTGGCACTGTATGAAAAATGACATAAGGGCCACAGAGATCCAGGAGGAACAAAATGGGGGAGATACTGTGGATTAAGCTGGAAAGGAAAATGGGGACAGCCATCCACACAGGTGTGGTCTATAGACCACCAGCCCAGGAGGAAGAAACAGATAGGGAGTTGATGCTAGCCATCCAAAGGATGGCAGACAAGGTGAGGTAGTACTGGTTGGAGACTTCAATATTCCAGACGTGGACTGGAGCATCCCAGCAGCATCAACTAGGAGCAGATTTATCCTGGACTCCTTTCAGGGTGCCTTCCTCAAGCAACTGGTCATGGAACCAACTCGGCAGAAGGCAATACTGGACCTTGTGCTCACAAACAGGGACAGTGTGATGGGGGTAACAGTGGGGGAGCACCTGGGGAACAGTGACCACCAGTCATTGTGGTTTGAAATCACAGAAAGAGCAGAACCAAACCACACAAAAACACGATCCTGGTTTAGGGGGCAGACTTTGGGAAATGGGGAGATACTTGAAAGAGGCATTAAGGGAATGGGACAGGAATCAGGGTTGAGGATCAGTGGGCAGTATTTAAAATGGGTTACAAGAACAACAGAATTATGCATTAAGCAGGTTAGCAAGAGGAAAAGGAAGAGGAGACCATTATGGTTTTCCAAAGAGGTAGCAAAGAAAGTGAAAGCCAAAAAGATTGCATTCAGGCAATACAAAAAGACACAGGCAGAAGGGGATAGGGAGAAGTAGAGGGAGGCAGGGAGGTCAGTAAAGGAAGCCAAAGCTCAGACAGAAGAACACATTGCAAAATCAGTGGGTAGAGGGGACAAAACCTTTTACAGGTACATAAGTGAAAAAAGAAGGACAAAGGAGGGATAGTGAGACTGAAGGGGAGGATGGGGGCCACGTGGAGGATGACAACAATAAAGCTGACATATTGAACAGGTATTTCTGCTCAGTCTTTACTGAAGAAGAGGAGGGTAATGGGTCTGAAGGGAGTACAAGGGTGAGAATGGTGCAGAATGGACACAAGTCCCTTTACACAAGAAAGGGTCCTGAAGGAACTGGAAGTAATAAGAGTTGATAAAGCAATGGGGCCAGATGGGGTGCACCAGTGGTCCTTAAAGAACTAAGAGAGGTGGTGGCTGAACCTCTGGCTATCCTGTTTAGCCGATCACTGGAAACAGGGAGGTACCCAAAGACTGAGGACAGCAGATGTAGTCCCCTTATACAAAAGTGGGAACAAAGAGGAAGCAGGGAACTACAGACCAGTCAGCCTCACCTCGGTAGTGGGGAAGATCATGGAAGCACTACTGAAGGAGAGATTGGTGGAACATCTGGTTGTCAATGGACTACAGGACCCAAGGCAGCATGGTTTCACCAGGGGGAGGTCATGTCAGACCAACCTCGTTGAATTTGTTGACTGGGTGACTAGGGAGGTGGATCGGGGAGGGCAGTGGACATGGCCTATCTGGACTTCAGCAAGGCCTTTGACACTGTGCCACATAGAAGACTATTACACAAGGGAATATGGGTGTGGGCAGGACAGTAGTGTGGTGGGTAGGTAACTGGCTGGGTGGCAGGACACAGAGGGTGGTGGTAAATGGCTGTCACTCCACAGAGGGAAGAGTGACCAGTGGGGTACCACAGGGTTCAGTGCTGGGACCGGTCCTATTCAACATCTTCATCAGTGACATTGCACAGGACCTAGAAGGCAGAATTTCACTGTTCGCTGATGACACAGAGCTCTGTAACAGAGTAGACACACCAGAGGGTGTAGACAGAATGAGAAGGGACCTGCAGAAACTTGAAGAATGGTCAGGGGTTTGGGAGTTGAAATTCAATGCAAAGAAGTGCAAGATAATGCATATGGGGCAAAAAAACCCTGGCACAATATATCAGTTGGGGGGTGAGGATATAGCATGCACCAAGCAGGAAAGGGATCTTGGGGTTATCATCTCTGATGACCTCAAGGTAGGGAAACAGTGTGACAAGGCAGCAGGTAAAGCAAATAGGATGCTGGGATGTATAGGCAGGGGCATCACCAGCAGGAAAAGGGAGGTCATAATTCCAGCTATACAAGACACTAGTGAGGCCCCACCTGGAGTACAGTGTACAGTTCTGGAGACCATACCTACATAAGGACATAGACAGGGTAGAGAAGGTTCAGAGGAGGGCAACAAAGATGGTGCATGGATTGCATCACAAGTCCTATGAAGACAGGTTGAAGGAACTGAACATGTACTCCCTGGAGGAGAGGAGGAGAGAGGGATATGATAGAGACATACAAGTATCTTACAGGGAGGAACAGGGTGCAGGAATACACTATTTTAAGCGAAAAGATGTTCCAGGACTAGATGGCATGGGATGAAGTTGGAGGGAGGACGATTCAGAGGAAACATGAGGAAGAATTTCTTCACAGAACGGGTGGTGGACAAGTGGAACACCCTGCCAGAGGAAGTGGTGGGGGCTTAAACAATCACGGGATTTAAGAATGCATGGGATAGACATAAAGGAATTCTGGAGGTCAGTGGTAAGGGGCAACAGACTTCTAGGAAAACATAAACAGAACTTACTAGCTCAAATGGGCAGACTGGGTGGGCCATAGGCCCTTATCTGCCGACACTGTCTATGTATCTATGTATCCAGATACGGGAACACCTGAACTCCAATTTTCCTCAGATGCATTGTGAGAACTGCACAGCACTTTGTAAAAACTCGAGGCACCAAGGACAGCCCAAAGGGCAGGACTCAACTGGTAGTGCTGACCCAATGCCACACATCTTAGGTATTTATGGTGGGTGGTTTGGGTGTATGAGAATGTGTTGATAGGCATCCTGCATGTCCAGGGAGGCTAGCCAAACGTGTTACTGAATCATGGGTAAAACAGTACTGAGCTATATCACCTTGAATTTTTCCTTGTAAAGGAACTTGTTTAACTCTCTGAGGTTGAGAATAGGGGGCATACCGCCTGTCTTCTTTGGAACTAGAAAGTAATGGGAGTAGAAACCTGTGTTCCACTGCTCCAGTGGACCTACCTCTACTGCCCTGTTGTTTAAAAGGTCATGTATCTCGGAAGCAAAAAGGTCTGACTCAGAGACAGACAACCTGGGCTGTCGTTTGGGTGGATGGTCCAGAGGGGTCTCCGACAAATTTAGAGAGTACCTCTCTCGAATTATCCTGAGCACCCATTTGTCTGATGTGATCGACTTCCGCCAGTCATAAAACTGAGTCAGATGCCCTCCTACTGCCAAGGAAGTGTCCCCCTCAGACAGGTGAGGGTGGGAGGCGTGGGCCCAGGGGCAGAGGAGGTGGCAC